>CM056200.1:103350859-104731182 GCA_029692085.1 Gymnothorax javanicus
CTCTTCTCAATACAGTTCTTTCACCAGAGTAGCACAGAAGGGAAAGCATCGGAGCTGCATCGAGAATGTCTTCGACGGCAACGACTAACTTGTACCTCCCTAACCTCGCACAGACCTTAGCTTGCATCTGATGGCGCGCTCTCAACAGAATATCAGTTCCGAGTTTAAGAAACTTGAATAATTAACAAGTAATACAATCCAGGCACAGTAGTTTATTGAAGTCTACGGGCAGCTGAGCCAGGGCTCAAGTGTGCGGCTTCAAGGACAGACACTCAGACAGGGCCGACAGCAGTACCTCTGCAGTCAAACCAGTCCTCATTCCACAAGACCTCAGGCACAAGTGAATGACGCATCATAAAAAAGGGGTGAAGTGTCTTTCACCACTGTATCTGTATCTGAGATCAGAGACAGTCCATGGCGAGAACAGCAACATCATAGAAAACTGTGTATGTTGACACTAGCACACAGCTGGACTAAAAAGGGAAAAATTTTGCAGGTACTAAACATGGTTAACCCCATCTTGAAAACCAAATTTCCAAAAAACAAGCATTTAAAAATGGGTAAAAAAGAAGCACATGAAGCTGATGTGAAGCACCACAGAAGCACACATACGCCTGAGAGCAGATGCACACACACACACACACACACACACACACACACATCACTCACACTCTCTCTCCTGCACACACCTGCCTGTGCTTCAGCTCCCAGCCTCGGGAATCAGGCTCATATAAATCACACTCGTCCCTGGCTCAGGCAGCCCTCCATAAATCACCCCCATATCAATAATGGGAAGTGCCGAGCGGGCAGGGTAATCGCTGCGGGGGCAGCGTTTAAACCGTTTATGGTCACTGCTAACAAAGTTTCCCTCCTGCCTGTTCGATTACTGATTAATCAAGTGATCTCTGCATTGGCTTCCTCCCGCTACCTCCGCGGAGCTTCGAGGCCCTCAACCTTCTCACAGCTGGGGGGAGTCAAACGATGAAGAACGAGGGTTAGCTTCTGTTTTTTGGTTTGAGGATTTACAGAAGATCTCCGGCTATGTGACAAAGACTTTCAGAGGAGGCTTTTGTTCTTTGAGGCCAACATGCTTCAAAGGGGTCGCCCTCACCGACTCCTGTCTGTAGCTCAGAAAGAGGCTCACACGTTAATCCCGCTGTATCACTCCCTCTCTCGTGTGCGCTACACCGTACCGCATGGCCTGACTGCTAGTTTCCATACCTGGTGGGTCTGTGCTTTGGTCTGAAAGTGTTGACCATCTTCCCTTTGCCAGAGAATCAAAGTCTTATCAAAAACTTTCAAAAATGTTTGTATTTCACTGAAGACTTTGAGACGGATAACAGGGCCTTGACAGAACCCTGATCTCAACATCACCAAGGCTGCCTGGTATTATCTGGAGAGACAGACCTGAGTGAGAACCTGAGTCCGCAGAAGAACTGTGGCGAGTTCTCCAATAGGCTTGGAGCAGTCGAATAGCCAATTATCTTACAGAATTAGAAAACTGAAAAATAGTGTTCCTAGTTGTAGGAACCCTGGGTAGTCACACCAAATATTGACTTGATTTTGTCTGTAACAGTTTACAAATCTTTATAGTAAATTTTTAAAAACTCAGAAACCTTTCTTTGCGTGGTGTTTTCACTGAATTGATTTAATTGTGTCTAAAATGCATGCGCAATAGTGTACTGACACACTCCTGAAGAGCAACAAGTGTTAATTTCACCGCCTCACAGGCTTAATTCAGCAGCTCGACACGGTTACATAAGGTTGTACTAGACATTGAGGGTACTGCTGAAACTGCAGCTGTAGGACCAGCCAATCCAACTAAGCTCTGGAAATTCACACCAGTGTCAGGGAAATGAGCGTTGGAAGATGGACCTCCTGCAGTCAGGAGCGAGCATCACTCAGCTCAGGGCGGAAGGAGCCCTTTATAATGCCCACAAGCATAAACATGTCCACAGCCCCAGACCCTCTCACACACGAACAGCAGACCTGATGCTGACAGCAGAGTAACACTGCAGACCGTGCAGTACGCATCCCTCGTGAATTCAGCCTAAAACCAGCGCCACGAGCGTAGCACAAGGCCACAGTCCATTCCCTCCGCAGAGGTGGCATTGCAGACTGTTGCCAACCATAAACGGCAAAGTGCCTTGAGCTGAGGCGTAATTCAAGGCAGAAGACTCTAATCACCACACACACGGCTACAGATGCAAGAGCGCGAACATGGAAGAAATGCCCTCTCCCTCTTTCTAAGCTCCTGTGCAAAATAACTCAATAAAACAGAGGAAAGCTGTCAAGGTTTAGAAAAACATTCAAAATACTCAGTCCGATTCATGCAAAAAGGGTGCTTAGACCTGGATGAGACATTCTCTCAGTAAGAAGAATCATTCACCCAGTGACCTACAAGGAGAAAGTGTGACATGAAGTAGAATTCAGTTATTCAATCAACGATACAGGACAAGGTTGCTTTTCATGTAATCTAAGAACTGTATTAACAAAACCATCATCCATTTTCCAAATTTTTACACCCAAAAGAGCTTGTAAAGGTGTAACAGATATCTTTACGGGTCCAAACAATTAGTACAGACATCCTATCAAAACCATAACCTGCCCAAAACAGAGCCTGAATTTGAATAAATCCAAGCATAATCAGACCTGTCCCCTTACGTCTCCAGCAGGGACAGAATAAGTAAAAGGCACACAATTCCTTACACATGTAAAACCCAAGTATCTAGTTGCCACAGACTTCCTTGTTGGAGAAAACTACAATGAATGTGGAATAATGCATAAAATTAATGTAAAGACAATAAACAATGTAAGTCAAAATCTAATTAGGCTCAGTGAGGAAGAAAAATGTCTGGCAAATAAACAAAGGCATTCATTAGAAGATGTTTGCAAACAGCAGTTGGGAAATTGCTTCAGGCTGCCGTGCTTTGAGAGTTTGATTGTTTTCCTGCTTTTGTTAGCGTCACGGCGCAGCTTCATCAGCACAGATGAGCTTCACGCTGGCTTTAGCAGGCTGTGTTCTCCCTCCTGTTAACTGGTTTCTATTCAGGAGAGGAGCAAAATACTGACAGCAGCAGCAACTACAGGCTCCTTTCCCGTTAACATGGTGTGAGAGGAAGGTCAGCGATCGCCAGTTCTGTTTTGGGAAATGGAACAAAACGAGAACAGGCCAGATCCTCGCTGATCTCACATCGGGCATGACGACAATGTTCCCATAGCAAAGTGCAAATGAAAATTTCTGCTACCAGTTCATCCTCCCTATTCCACACCGATACAGAACCACAATCCAACGAGTAACATCAAGTAAAGAACAAAATTACACCATCCTGCTGAAATATTCTTGCAAAAGTAGAAATAAACAGGGCGTCTGCCCTTAAGAAAAATTACTGTAGTTCCAAGATAGTTATCCTATAATAAATGGATGGTATTTTGCCACCCTAGTGTAGTATTACTATAGTACTACTACAGTTATTCAAACTAAAGCAATATCATGGTATTGTAGACTAGACTACTATATTTATAATGTGATGGCTATAGTACTACTCTAGTTACACTATGCAAACTATAGCATTACTATAGTTATGCCAATTTATATTTAAATAGTTATGCCAATGCTGTGGTATTACTAAGAAATAACTATATGATATTTTCATAAGGGTAAACTTTGTACTGTGAAGCTGCATGATTAGCACCCGTACAGAGGATGCATAGTGTATTCATTACAGCTCATGTCAGAGAAAATACCACACCTGAGTCAGGTCCCTCCCTCACTCTGACAGGCACTGCAGTGTAGTACTGTCAGCTGTCCAGTGTCCACGCCACCAGCAGGGTTTGTGGCGTTTTATGGGCGGGCAGTCGAGGAAATCGAGGGAGGAGCCATGTGAATAACAAGAAGTGGCCCGAGAGGGGTTCTGTGTCCTCAGTGAGGGCAGCTGAAGGCAGGGTGGCCAAACTTAACCCTTAGAGAGCTGAAATAAATTTTCAAAAAAATTATAAATAAATGATCCTGCGCTGTTGAAAACCTATCATGTGGCAACTTGTTTAAAAAGGCTCCCCTGCGGAAGCTCTTTTAAACAAGGTGCCACATGATAGGTCTTCAACAGCTTTGATTTTGATATCTTACATCACTGAGCAACAGTAGCCGCATTTAGCACTCTAAGGGTTAACTGAGGCTGTGGCCACTGAAGCTACTGTGTATTGCAATGTGCCTCTGTGTTGAATGTCTTATGATTATTGCCCACGTGTTCAGTCTCAGTGCAGAGGTCCCTAAAAATCATACTTGTGTGGTTTTATGCATCTCCCAGTGTCGGAGTTTCATACATGTTTATCTACAAATTTCCAAGATTGTAGACGATTTCCACGAGCCATTAGAGTTGGTCATTCTAGTGCATCTCCATCCCTAGTGCCTACTTTGACAACCCTGATAAAAGCAGCTTCAGATCACATACAGCATATCCTTGCAGCATCTCCTCCACAGGCAAATGCTTTGAGACTGATACAATGGAACTTCACACTGCTGAAGGGCAATGACCCAACGCACACTTCAAGAATCTTTAAGGAAAAGAATTGGAATGTTTTACGATGCCCAAGTTAATTGCCTGACCTGAATCAAACTGAGTATGCATTTCACTTTCAGAGGGCAAAACCAAGGACAAACTGCCCTAAGCACAAGCAGGAATGACCTCTGGGACTGAAGGCCTGGCATACCATTAGGACCCTGGGAAAGGGGCAAACAATTTTCACAGCACTGAATACCTCTGTTTTAAAAGCACACCCCACTGGCTCCAGCCCCCCATGGCAGCCTGCCTTGGGGAAACACTCAATCGGCTGCATTTGACAAACCCACATGGACTGCAGGGTGCAAGGTGAACAGGGTTTTTTGAAGCAGTTAAGACACGGACTGTATGAATTTTTGAAAATTTTCAGTTGAGGGTACATAATTATTCATGGCATTCCTCGCCCTGCGAATTTCATGATGACCTGGCAAATGGTGGCCATCCTGTTTGCACCATCACCCTTTCCTTGCCGACTTTATTAGAGTGTTTGCCCGAGACACAGCATGCAAAATTGAAACTTGACCAAACCAATGGTTTAGAAGACCATTTGTTTGCTTTTCCACCGCCTATCGACAAATTTACAACAAATTGTGTTGGTTTCTGCTTTTTGTCAGGTAGATGCAACTTCTTAAAATTTTATGATGATTGGACGCTGCATTCAAGAGTGACACCCCATTATATTAGATGCTACGCCCCCATAATTTATTTCTTGACTGTAGCCACATTTGTAGCTACTTTACACAATATTTAAAGGCACTGGTATGAAGACAAACAGTCGAGGAGGTAGATATTAAAGGTTTCAGAAAAAATACAAAATGGCAGAAAACCCAGTATGGCACATTATTTTGGACCAGACCCTTTTTTTGGTCCGTGGGATCCAGGTAATCTGGAGAAAAAAGGAAGAAAAAAGAACTGACTCCAGGGCAAACAGTTTAAAAATTATTTAAACCAAAATTTGCCTTGGTTTGCAGTAGCATCACCACATGGCTGATCGGGGTCATTTTTCTGAGCTGTGAAGTGGATTACTTCAAGTTTAGCTGCTAAAGCACACAGGTTTCACTGAGCAAACACAGCCAGACCAAAAAAAAAAAAAAAAAAAAAAACATAAAACTATACTAATAAAAGTCAGAACAAAAAGAATTGAGTTTCAAAAGCCTCCTTGCTTGAACACCCAATTAACATACACTGGCATGGTAAAAGGCTTGTCTAGCAAGGCAATGCTTAAAAATTTCAGTCTCTGTCCAGTGAGGTATAAAGGTAACATTCGAAAGGGGGAAAATGTCTTCTTTTATAAATACAAGCTAACATGCAAATGTTGCTCTGTTATATATAAACTTGCTCATTAGCTCATGTTTCTGAGCTTCATGTAGCTACTCACATTGGAAAACCTAGCATCAATAATACCCACAATTACACAGCAATGTTAACCCAATTAACCTCAACATCTTGAATCTTACTGACTCATGTCCCAGTATCCAGCTGAATGTACACTTCTACGCACGTTATGCTTCTAAAAATATGCACCAAGGAATATTATGAAAGAAAAATCTGACCAATTTAAACAATAACACACAACAAATGAGATAAACTTAAATAGTGAAATGTGCATCTGCAGGCATAATTTCTTCAGTAATATCAGGTCTGTAACAGATTAAAGATCTGGATTAAATCCATGAAATTGCTTTTTAAAAACTGCAATAATATCATCTTCTCCTTCATACATTAACATATTTTAATTACAAGCAGAATAAACTGAGCACACGGGCATTTAGTGGGCGAAATGAATCTTGCGTGGGGGTGAATGTCCTCCTTTGCAGCAGTCATTGCACTATGAGTAAACATGAGGCTGGGAAGGCAGAACCCAAGAGCCGTGAGGCTCCACCCACCAGCCTGGGCGAGACCAAAGAGAAAGGGGAGGGACCAGTTAGACTCCACCCACCACCCTGTGTCAGTGTGCATCCATCGTTCTTTTCAGCCCAGTTTAGATGAAACTTCACCTATGTTCTTAAGAGCCAATTTTTCTAAGAAAGAGACAGGGCATGATACATCACCCTCCGATTCTTATCAAATTTGTTTTGGGGTAGATATATTGCATATAAATGACCCTTTTAGGGGGAGGTCCAGAAGGCTATCGGGTTTCCTTCAAAAAAGGGTGCTATTTTAGAGGCTGAATAAAAATCACTACTTTTCACTTTTTGGGCTGCATTCGGGGACCTCCCACGGCTTGCGCCCTGATTAATCCTGGCTCATTCATGCATATTTGGACACGTGAGGATCTTTCCTTTCTAAATATACATGAATGGTGGTGGCTTAGTTTGGGCACTTTTGTATAGGGGGCACTTTTTGTGGCGAAGATGCAGTTTTGGTACATTTTCATCAGGCCATAACTCAGTGCATCCTCTATGGAATTAAAAAAAACTACTTTTAATTTGTTCTTCTATATCTCTAATTTCTATGATAATATTATCAAGAAATCATTTTGTCCCATTAACCATTTCTGCGCTAAAACGTTCATGGCAGATTACAGCCACTTGGAACTGTATTGCTAAGTCGGTTCTTCAACTGGCCACTAGATGGCTCAGCAGGCCCAGGGGGTAGCACTGCATGACAAAAAGCCTTCTTGATATTATTATCATAGAAAGTAGAGATATAGAGGAACATAATAAAAGTAGTTTCATTTCATACCATAGAGGGCGCACTAAATTGTGGCCTGATGAAAATGTGCCAAAATTGCATTTTCGCCACAAAAAGCGCCCCCTAATCAAAAGCGTCCAAACTAAGCCACCGCCATTCATGCATATTTAGAAAGGAAAGGTCCCCACGTGTCTAAATATGCATGAATGAGCCAGGATTAATCAGGGCGCAAGCCGTGGGAGGTCCCCGAATGCAGCCCAAAAAGTAAAAAGTAGTGATTTTTATTCAGCCTCTAAAATACCAATGTTTTTTGAAAGACACTACCTGATACATTCATATACCATGAAATCACAGAGGCTGAATGAGGGCGCACGGAGATAATCAAAGTCAAAAACGTATTTTTTAGTTTTTTGGAATTTTGGCCCTCGGGATCCCTTCCCTTTATAGGGCCATAAATGTTTTTCCGAAGGGTTTCAGAGATAAAAAAATGTGATTTTCCTGTGATTCCTGTCAGTTTTTATAATATATCTACCCCCACAAAAAATTTTGTTGGAATCTGAGGGGGTGATAGATCACCCCTATGCTTTACGGTCTCATTCTTAGAAAAATTGGCTCTTAATACGAAAGCCGTACCTGGTGTAACTGCCTCGCGGTCAACTGTTGTCACAGCTACTGTAAGCAGCTTCTAACCCTAGCCCTCGCGATACAGTTTCAACACCATTAAGTTGCTGTAGAAATGAGATGTTTTAGAACCTGGAGAGAATGTTCGACAAGCAGGGATCCCTTTATGCAACTACCCTTTAGTCGAGTCTTTTGCAACACGGAAATTGGCGGTCTCATCTAGACTGGTTGGGGAAAAAAAAAAAATAAGCTGCTGATGCCACTGTCAGAAAAAGGGGAGGGACCGGTGAGGCTCCACCCACCACTCTGTCTAGAGGGTGCCTCATTAAAAAAAAGCATGCCAAGTGGCGCCTCCTCTAAGGCTGTAGACCCCAGATACTTCCCACACAAGAGAACAACCAAGATTAATGAGCATTAGATTCTCTATCCATTACACTGTCTCGATATATTCAGCAACTCAACCACAAAATTTCTGTAAATGCATTATCAATTTGTGATGCTGCAGGATTAATTTTGGAAAGGAATACTGGAATGTCCAAGAAGGGAATAATATGTTGAAGGTAGATAATACTAACGGTGGCAGCAATCCACAACCTGACATCAATTTCTTCTGATGCAGCAAGTGACCCCTTCAGAGATCTACAGAGCTGGAGCATCACACAGAGAACTTCCTGAAGGGAAACAGCAGCTATAGGAAAATTCCTGCTCCACCCCACTTTCAAGGATTACAGGAGAGCCACACCAGTGGGACAGTGGACCTGTAACACGCCTCACAGTGTGATGAGGGCAGTTTGGAGACCGGTTCGGATAAAAGCAACAGCAATTACTCTCATTATTTCACCCCATAAAAAGTGGTTGTTTTTCCATATACTTGGTGTTCCAGAATTCAAGGGTTTTCAAAGACCAGACTTGAACCAACTATAGAATTTTCAGTTAGAAATGCCAAGTGCATCCAGTCAGGTGCCTCGAGGGCAAAGGTCGCTGAAAATGGCCTGTTTGGCCCTCCCGCCGAAAATGACAAGTGGAACAACGAGTCCGATTTTGACAGGTGGTTTAACGAGCAAACGGAAGTGCGTCACAGGGAGGAACGGTCATTTGCCATGAGGATTTTACTGGCAGGTAACTAATCTGGGGAAGGAGGCACATGTGCATTGAGCCTGGGGGCGTTAGCAGTCAATGACAGACATGGCGGGTGAACCACTTATGTGGAAGTTTCCAAATGAAGTGCGGATATAGATAATGCATCAACTGCTCCTCCCCATAGCCCAGGCTGTTTACTTCCTGTTCCACCCACTTTTCCATGAATACGCCTCTCTCCTCCTCTTATCCCTCGCTCGAGCTCCTCTTCCTGTCTCACACAGAACAGAGCAAATAATAGTCTTATTCGTCCACCATAACAAAGAGCTTCAAAGCTGTCAATCATATCCTCTCCAAAGATGTCGCAGCACTCTAGACTAATGGGAGCGCAGAGGAGGGTTGGGCTGAAAGGAGAAAGAACGTAGCAGATATGCAAATTGACCTTTTGCATAAAACTGAAAACTGCACAACACCATGCCTGACAGCACGAACCTCCCCTCAGGCGATTTGCTTCAGCGTCTTGTAGATACTCAGGGCACAGACCACCCATTTTCCTACAGCTGCCTTTCTCACACTGTACACTGTACTGACTTCTTTTAATTTCAAGGCTCCTCCCACAATGGCAGGAAATGAGGTCGAGAAGAAAAACACTCATCAACATGAATTGCTTTTTTTTCAACCTTCCCTTCAGCGACCACCACCCCCTCCTAAGGAAGGTCAGCAACTTTTTTATTGAGTCTTTATTGTGATCAAGTTTTCCATTTTGAGAGAGGGAAGTAAACTATGGGGGAGGTGGAGAGGGGTGATTACGTAAAACAAACAAACAAACCGCCCCTTAATGCCACCCCACCCTCTCCCTCCCACATTCGACTGTGACACGAAGAGCGCCGAGCCCCTTTTAAACATAGTATATACAAACTTGACAGCAGCTTTAAACAGTTCAAATACTAGAACAATTTCTTTTGGTCATATTAACCCTTGGAGCACTACAGGCAACTATAGTTGCCCAGTGATGTAAGATATCAATACCAGATTCTGTTGAAAACCTATCATGGTGCAACTTGTTTGAAAGAGCTCCCTTGAAAATTTATTCAGCACTCGAAGGGTTAAGCTTCCGTCAATTTCAAGAGTGACGACAGACCACACCTCTTCACAAGGGTGATATAAAAATTTTAAGCATAGTCTGAAACAGCACTGAATGTTCGTTCATCTGAAAACTAGGAACAAATATGTGCAAATAAATCACTTTGAAATAAAATTTTTCGTCAACATGACGCGTTTTCCTTATGGCGTTACCTTACTGAGGATAACTGACCATATGGGCCATTCTCAGTCACGTGTGTGACCAAAAATGTAACAAATAGTAGAAAAAATCTCCTCCAATTACAAAAGCATTGGAGGTTCATGATTGACCTTGTATAAGAGTACTACTTATCCAAGTCTATCAAGTAAAAATGTTATTTGTTCCATTAACTTTAACTACTTAAGGTCAGAGGTCAAACACTGGTCACGTGTGTGACTTCACACGAAACAGGTTTTTCATAACTCTATTTGACTTCAAAAACTCTGTGAAGTTGAAAATCTAAATTTTCATAGTTTTGGGGGTATGGAGAATAGCAAGGAATAAATTTGATACCTTTCATTAATTTTCAAAGTATTTCTTTATTTGATGACATCTGGTCATGTGTGTGACATTTTGGTTCACTTCTCAAAGAATGGCCCATATCTGATAATGTTGAGCGTTTTCGAAGTTTACGTAACAACATTAATATTAATTTAAACAAGTGTTGTAACTAAGGTGACACCATCCTCCGTGAAATTATCAATTCAAAATTAAAGAGGTGTGAAGTGATGGTGATAGGTTAAGATGAAGCTAAATGTCAACAGAAACACAAAAATATTTTCAAGACTTACTGTGACCTTAGCATGAATATCACAGTGTATGAATAGTAAAAATAGTAATAAAGAAACTGTTTATCAATAAACATTCAACAGATTTCAGATGAAGCTTGGTGTCAAATATGAAGAAAATCCAGTGAACCTTTCTTGAGATATCTCGCTGACAAGGGTAAAATGTCAAAAACCGAAAATCGCCGTGACCTTGCAAATTATGCCAAGGTCACCAAAATCGACTGGGCCCTGCGCCTTCCCTAGATGGAGCTTGGTGTCAATAATGAAGAAAGTCCAGTGAACTGATCTTGAGCTATCTCGCTGACAAGTTTGACATGCTGGTAAACATGCTGAAATATTCAATGTGTCATTGTGACCTTGAAAATAATGTCAAGGTCACCAAAATCGACTGCGCCCTGTGCCTTTACTAGATGAAGCTTGGTGTCAAAGATGAGGACTATCCTGTAAAAAGTTTTTGAGATATCTCGCTGACAAGGTTAACATGCGGGTAAACATACTGAAATTTTCAATGTCTCGCTGTGACCTTCAAAATTATGCCAAGGACACCAAAATCAACTGGGCCCTGTGCCTTCCACAGATGAAGCTTCATGTCAAATATGAAGAAAATCCAGTGATCCTTTCTTGAGATATCTTGCTAACAAGGTTAAAATGTAAAAAAAAAAAAAAAAAAAACTTTAAAGTCACCTTGTGACCTTGAAATGAAGGTCAAGGTCACCAAACATGACTGGCACATTTCTCTTACTGTGATCAACCTAGACGTCAAATATGAGGAGAAGCCAGTCAACGGTTGTTAAGACAGTCCAATTTGTACGGACGGACATACGGACGGACGGACAGACGGACGGACTGGGCCTTGCGCCTTCCCTAGATGGAGCTTGGTGTCGATAATGAAGAAAGTTCAGTGAACTGATCTTGAGAAATCTCGCTGACAAGTTTAACATGCAGGTAAACATGCTGAAATATTCAATGTGTCGGTATGACCTTGAAAATAATGTCAAGGTCGCCAAAATCGACTGGGCCCTGTGCCTTTACTAGATGAAGCTTGGTGTCAAATATGAAGACTATCCTGTAAGAAGTTTTTGAGGTATCTCGCTGACAAGGTTAACATGCAGGTAAACATATTGAAATATTCAATGTCTCGCTGTGACCTTGAAATGAAGGTCAAGGTCACCAAACATGACTGGCACCTTTCTCTTACTGTGATCAACCTAGCTGTGAAATATGAAGAGAATACAGTCAACGGTTCTTAAGATATTCCAATTTGTACGGACGTACGGACATACGGACATACGGACGGGACGGACGGACCCTAATACTATATCCCCCGCTTCACACTAAACACGCGGCAGGGGATAATGAATGATTAGAAAACAGGTCAAGACCAATTCACCAATTCTCAGCTCACCAGCCGCTACTGGTTGCTGCCCAGATGGTTCACCCAGCTGTATTTCCTGTCAGCAGGGATCAGAGCTGCCATCTCCAGCCCAAATTTCCCCACCAGACTGAAATCAAGGGTGGAGCGATTACCTGCCCTTTCCGTTCCCAGCATCTGATCATACCAACCAAATGAGATAAACAACATCAGAGGCTAAGAATAGCAGCACTGATAGAGCAGAACTTGGCTGAACTGAACCTTTGAGGCAGTGTGGGGTCCCGTGTGCCCGGGTGTGTGGGGTAGGGTGACCACACCCCCATGTGCACAGCTGTGGCACAAATGCCCAACCAAAAAACACTACGCCATCATGTGCTCTTGCGTCATTGTGACGGTTAGGAAAACATGGCAAGAAAATTCACAGGGGCATTAACAGATCTGCGCATTAAAGTGTGCAGAGTATGGGCTGCCAATAGCATGTGCAGATGCAGAGGCTTTTTGCCGCGGTCAGTGCGGAGAGGTGCAGGGAGTGGAGGTGGCCTTACCGCGGCTCGAGGGCAAGGATGCAAACAGCACGCCGGTCTTTCTCTACCCTCCATGCAACAGCAGTCAGCTGGAAAACACAAGCAGAGCGGAATTACCACTACCGCAATCAGAATTGTCGCCATCATTATAACCATTAAAGCCAAGCATAACAACCACTAACACATTGAGTTCCCCAGTATCAGTAAATATAGCAGTCATTACTGCATCCTGTTCTTTAGTGTTAATGCGTGGAGAACCTAACTGCTGAGCAAACCTGTAAAAAATGTTGAATTTATGCATGTTATTGTGTGAAGTGCCACATGGAAACTAGCTGCATTGAGTAAAAATGCTAACAATGTTAAGTTCATTAATGTTAATGAGTGGAGTATCACAGGGTTACTGGATTCAGTGGAGCAGTTACTTTGCTGAGCAGAGGAGAGTCACTGTGTGAAGTATTAGAACAGTCCCTCATGCACAGCAGTACACACAGCAGTATGGTTCCGAATTTCCACAGCAATTCAGAGACTGTTACAAACAATCAGTACCGCGGATCGAAAAAGCCCTGAATAAATGCTTTCAGAAATCTAGAACCATCTTTATCTGTTCTGACTGTGCGTCTGAGTGCTTGAACTGGCACCAGAAAAAAAAACTGAATCGGCAAATAATTATATAGCAAAATACAGCTTAAGCTACATTGCTTTTATTATTATGTGATGATCAATTAATCCATTTTGAAATGCTAATTTGCTGAAGAGACCATGGTTTTCACTTTTACTGAAGCAGACAAGAATGATTACAAGCACCAACACAACTGTGAACCACTCGCAAGAGAAGCACTGCTAATGTGCTTTGTCATTGCCACAGCAGTCTCAAGCAGTGAGATGGGACTGTAATTAGCAACCAACCATGAAAAAGAGAATTAGGACTTCGACCATTTCCATGCTTATGTATCATGACATGTGGAACAATGCATACAAGTTAGAGCAAGGAGGCTTGACAGGAGCAATCACAAAAGGACTCAAAAAAGCGGGACTTAAGGCAGAGATTCCCAGAGTTCACCCCAGGATGACAGAGCATTAAGTTACAATACCAATGGATGTGACAATTTGGGAAGGAACAGCTTAAAGCAGCGGTCGCTACCATTGCTAAAGTTGCTTGCTTCTTTGAGACAGCGAACACGGTGCCCACATCACTCATTTTTGATGAATGGGACCAAACACAGCAAAGAAACACCGATAATGCAAGGCAGTGGCCTGACTGGGCCTGACAGAGTTCTTCAGCCAGGCTCTCGGACACGTGCGCTGGAGCTGCATTAGCTCTCGAGCTCAGCCTCTCTTCCTCTCTGGAGTTCACAGCACTGAGGCAGCAGTCCATAATCAGGGCCGCCATGAGATTGTGCAGTTTCCAGAGCTGCTGAGACATACATTCACCCTCCCTGCTGCTGGCTGAGGCCCTTCAGCCGCCTCTCTGGAGCAGTTAAGTGGCCCAAATCTCCTGCTCAGCGAGAGGGTGAGCAGACAGAAGCCAGCAGGCAGCCAACTGATCCGCCGATCTGTTTGAAAACCGTTCAAATGTAAAGCATTACTCCATTCACGCTCGACGTGAAGAATAAACACATGAACAAAAGGCGCCATTAATCCATCATTACTGGGCCGATGCCGGTCCGCTACAGCCCCACGGGTGCTTATGTAAAAGCTCCATCCCTTTCGCTGAAGTATAGATGGACAGAACACAGAGTTCCTGTCAAATTCCCGCAGGAACGAATGACTGCAGGGCAAAATCATCACACGATGCAAGGAAGGTATGGAGTGACAGTTGTTTTAATTGGGCACACGCCAGAGATACTGGAATATTCCGTATATTAACAACTCTTCCGTTTCATCAAGTGTCACAATGAACTGTATAGATTTTCTTACACATAAATGCAGTAACCAATAGATACTGACTTTACACAGAAAAACTAGGCAATTAGTTGTGTAATTTATGCAGGTTCTCAAGCTCTCCTTATGAATACCAATGAGGAATAATAAGCGACTCTACATTTCATTATGTTTTAATAAGGATCTGAGCACTGAACACAAGTTCAAGCCAACAGCATATCAGTCATTTTATTACATCTATAATTCATTCATGAAACATGATAATTAAATACAAAGACAAATAAAACTGAAATGTTATCTAGACCATATGCTCTAGATGATCATTTTCATTTCCATCTGCTGGGGTGCAAAGCCGAAGTATAATTTCACAATGCGAGATGTAAAAAAAGATATGATCGTTCTTGCGTTTTTAACAATAGTCCGGTGGATAATTCCCCAGCAATCTGCTCACATGAGAGTAATGTACAGCCGCAGACCAGAGGCAGCGACTCCACAAGACCTCTGAAGGCGTCCTGTGGAACCTGGCGACAAGATGCCAGCAGCAGAAGCTTTTACGTCCTGCGAGTTGTGAGGTGGGGCCTCCATGGATTGAACGTGTTTTTCCAGCACATTCCACAGATGCTCCGTCAGGGGAATCTGGTGGCCATGTCAATTCCTAGAACTCAGTCATGCACCTCAAACCCTTCCTGAACCATTTTTGCAGTGTAGCGGGAAGCCTGGCGCACATTCGTAGTAGCATTGTTTTGAAAATCCCACGCAATATTACATCATTTTTGTCTGACCAGAGTTGAACCCATTTTTGGCCAAGATCTTGTATTGAAGATGACAGTGAAAGCACTACGTAAAGCCTACTGCAGCACATCCCAAAGACTCAAACTGGTTAAGGTTAGGACTGTGGTGGCCAAACTGACGTGTGAAAATGATTCTTCATGCTCGATGAATCACTCTTTCACAATTTGAGCCCAATGAATCTTAGCACTGTCATCCCAGAATATGCCTGTGCTGTCAGGGATTAAAAAAATCCATTGATGGGATGACCTGATCATTCAGTACATTCAGGTAGTCAGCAGACTTAATTTTATTGCTGCGTAACATTGCGGAGCATAGAGCTGACCAATTGTAGTAACCCCAGATCATAACACTATGCATGATGGGTGCATCGCTTCATGGGTTTCCTGTCTTACCCTGCCCATCACTCTGGAATAGGGTAAATCTGGACTCATCAGACCAGATAACCTTTTTCCATGCCTCCACAGTCTAATCTTATGCTCTCTTGCAAACTGAAGTGGATTTCCCCCCGATCAGCCTCAGTAACAAGTGGCTTCCTTATGACCAGGTAGCTGTTAGTTCCAATCCTGCAAGTTGTTGTCACATTGAGCATGTGAAAATGCTCCTAATTTCACAATTAAACATGACCATGAGTTCTACTGTTGACTTTTTACGATAACACTGAAAGCTTTTTAGTGATCTCTGATCACAATAATTCATGATTTTCTCTGACCCATTTCTTCCCCAAAGTTGATAGTTGACTACAATCCTTTCAGGTTCTGACAATGCGTGGGAAAGTTCTAAACCCAATTCCAGTGATGTCAGCAATCTCCTTAGCTGTTCTCTTTGCTTGATGCTGGCCAGTAAATTGTCCCTCTTGAAACAAATTAAAAGCTTTTTTGCAAACATGGGACACATCTTCCCACATGGTTGTTTAAGAAACTAGACAGTCCCGTTGCCCGCAGCTACATGGGTGTAGCCCTCAAAAGCCTGCTTCCCCAGCCTGTACTGCGCCCAGAAGGAAATCTCCATGTTTCAGCACAAATTTTCACATTTTCAGCCAACACAGTCCCCATGGCAACCAAAATCGATAGGTGTCATAAGTGAGGCATAAAACATGTCCATACCAAATATGAAAGTAATCAGTCAAAAATTACAGCCTTTGTACAGCGTCCAAAAGGAGCTGTTTATGTTTCAGCAAAAATTTGTGCATTATTCGGCCAATACCGTCGCCATGGCCAACAAAATCGATAGGTGTCATAACTTCAGTATAACACACGTCCATACCAAAAATGAAAGTAATCAATGAAAAATTACAGCCTGTACAGCGTGCAGATGGAAGTGTCTACGGACATGAACGCGGACGAAGCGGCGGAGACGACAAGCTTGAGTCCATAGTAGCCATCCGACTTTGTCCAGGGGCTACAATGAGTAGCAACACACTTTATCAGTCAGGGTTAAAAGAATTGTTGCCAGCTGAAACATATTCATCACTGCAATCTTAGGCTCTTATGTATTTGCTTATTTAAATCTGAACGGCAACTTTTTTTGGCCAGGTATGTACCTTTTGGCAGGGGCTCAGATGGTACATACACATTTTCATGGGTATAAACAGGTGTACCATAGACTAGAGGGTAGTGCCCGAATAACAAGCCATTGTACCCCTAGAGCTACAATGATGTGCATTATATTCTGGAAGTACAGATGCATTTTTATTACAACTGGCCTAAAAGCTCTTTGTAGACTTAATTTACGAACATCACAGCACAAGAGCAAAAAATCATCCATTTACAATCTCAGCAATGCCTGACTGCTCCTGTGCTCCCCTCTGCCTCTGAGCTGCATGCTATGTAAGGTAAAGCATGATGCCTGAAACATCCTGCTGTCCCTTTCACAGGGCTGTGTAGTGTAGTGTTATGACCAAACAGTCTTAGAACATACAAGACCCCCAGAACTCTGTGTTCAGCCTTAGCTGAAATGCCATAGGGGAGTCGGTACAAAGTTGAGGTCAAAAATATTTTCTATATGCAGCTGTAACACAAACTGCACAAGAGTGTCAGCTGCGTCAAATGGCTGCTCGTCATTATTCATTTAGATTTCCTGAATTTACTGGTTCAAATGTGTGACTAACCGCCATTTACACCCCAGTCTTGACAGATGATGTGAGCCGTAAGCAGTCTTACTGTGATGATAGAAGTTATGAAAATTTCATGTGAAGTTTGACATTTGAATCGATGAAAATCAATGTCAACAAAATCTTAAGCTCTGAAGCAGTTTTAGTGATACATGTCATTGAAAACTTGATATGTCAATTGTGAAATTAAAGGTCACAGAATGTCAAGTTGTGGTCAGCAAATGGACTTCCTATATGACTTTCTAAATGTTTCTATACAAACCTTGGCTCAAACTGTGACCATTTTGGTGATACAAATCATGGTAATTTCACTGTCAAGCTTGACTCTAAAAGGTCACCGACAGTCAAGTTGAATGTCACCAAATGAAAGTTCATTACGTGACTTCTAGATGTCAGAAGCACAAACCCAGGCTCCATCTGTGACCATTTTAGTGACACAAGTCATTGAATTTTCACTAGGTCACATCTGACCTTTGAAGGTCAACACGAAGGTCACCAAATCAAAGTTCATATATGACTTACTATACGTCTCCAATACAAACCTACACTCAATCTGTAATGATCTTGCTGATACAAGTCATTGAAATTTCAGTGTATAGTTTGGCCGTTGAAGGTCACTGAAGGTCAAGTTCAAGGTCACCCAATGAAACTTCATACATGACTTCCTATATGCCCACAATACAAACCTAACCTCTATCTGTAATAGTTTTGGTGATAGAAATCATTGAAATTTTACTATGTGAAGTTTGACCTACGAAGGTCACCGAAGGTCAAGTTCAAGGCCACCAAATGAAAGTTTATGTATGACTTTCTATACATCCCCAATACAAATCTACACTTTATCTGTGACAATTTTGCTGATATAAGTCATTGAAATTGCACTGTGAAGTTTGGTCATTCAAGGTCATTGAAGGTCAAGTTCAATGTCACCGAATGAAACTTCATACATGACTTCCTATATGCCCGCAATACAAACCTAAGTTTTGTGATAGAAGTCATTGAAATTTCACTATGTGAAGTTTGACCTTCGAAGGTCACCGAAGGTCAAGTTTAAGGCCACCAAATGAAAGTTCATATATGACTTAGTATAAGTGTTCAATACACAAATGTTCCCAATCCTCAATATTTTCAAGCCTAGAAGCCTTTGAAAATTGTAACATTTTGCTTGACCTCAAGGTTGACTTTTCAAGATCATCTGAGGTAAACTTTAACAGAGCCAAAATATAGGTCATATATAACTTCTCATATGTCAGTAATACAAACTTAATCTCGATCTGCAACCATTTAGCTTCCACAGGCGATTTTGCCCATTCTCCATAAGACCCAATGTTAAAGTACAGCGCCCCCACTAGACCAACTTCCGTTGATTCAATCAAAATGGCACTCACAGTTTATGTACAGTGCATCAAGGTGAGTTGATTGCCAGATTTAGAAAAAACGTTAATCGGACAGTTTTTGAGAAATAATTTTTAAAATTTCAAGTCATACCTTTTGTTAATATTTTCCCTGACCTCGAGTTTGACCTTTCAAAGTCATCTGTAGTCAAATTTAATATTGCCAAAATATAGGTCATATATGACTTCCTATATGTCGATAATACAAACTTAATCTCTATCTGCAACCATTTGGCCTCCACAGGTCATCTTGAAGTACAGCGCCCCCACTAGACCCACTTCCGTCGATTCAATCAAAATGCGATTCAATCAAAATTGCCTAATTTAGAAAAAAAAATTTATCGCAAGAAGTTTTTGAGAAATAATTTTTAAAATTTCTCAGTCCTATCTTAAACATTGGGGCCAAACTTGAAGGGCCCATAAAACGGAGAAAATGATTCAATCAAAATCAAAAAAAAGCCTGGAGATATGGTTAGTAGTATGTTATTTAAAAAAAAAAATTCATCAGGCCAAAAAAAAATATTTTCCAGAAGACAAATAATTTTTTAAAATTAACTCAGTCCTTTTTTGATCTGGGGAGCTTTAACATTGGGGGGGGGGAACAGTGTGGGGAGCAGCGGGAACAGTGTGGGGAGCAGCGGGAACAGTGTGGGGAGCAGCGGGAACAGCGTGGGGAGCAGCAGGAACAGTGTGGGGAGCAGAAGGAACAGTGTGGGGAGCAGGGGGAACAGTGTGGGGAGCAAAGGGAACAGGGGGGAGCAGGGGGAACAGTGTGGGGAGCAGCGGGAACAGTGTGGGGAGCGGGGGAACAGCGCGGGAGCAGGGGCAGTCCTTGCATATGAACTGTCTCACTTCAGTTCCAGCTGCTACCTCCTTGCCGTGGTGTCAGGTTCCCACAGCTGCAGCCACATAAAGGCGCACATCAACACTTGGGGCTCGCGGGGCCCAGCTCATGTTAGCGAGGTCCCCTGAGTGTATGGGTAGGGCGGTCCAGACGCTTTAGAGGAGACAAGGCCAGGCGTCTGTCACTGCTGGGGTCTGGTACAGCGGGGCAGGACACAGCCCAGCTGCGCTGCCTCTCGAGTTTCTCCAGGCCGGCTCAGGCAGACTTCCTGACCTTGAGCGAGAGTTTCTAAAAGCAAAAACAGAGCCCCTGCAACCTCAACATCCTTACAAGGGCTTCGGAATCGTTTGCCTCCAGACGCTGCACTTGCATCCACCACCGGCCTATCAAATAATCAAGGGCTACAGTACACCGCGATAAAATTGGAACCACAAACTAGAAGAGGAAAGAGAAAGGGCACAAATCAATACAGTGATTGAGCCAAACCCAATGTGCAGGAAAGACAGAGGTCAGAAGTATCCTACACATCAGAGGAGCAACAAACAACTGTACAGTTATGGACTGGACTTAAAATCAGAGTGGTCCTGTTCAAGTCAGCAAAGATGATGATAATGAATTAAGCTGTAGTCAAACCAAGATGCAGGCCTTTGTCTTAGAAAAATCCAACTAATGCGAAATACAAAGGGTTGCGGTTTTTAGTGAGGTTTTGATGTCTATAGAAAGCAGAAGTTCAGATGTCCCTGATGTTTCATTTCAAGGGTCTTTGGAAAGTCGGAAGTGAGATGAATCGCTTAGAAGTGCCAATGAATTATGCATCACGTCTGATGGAAGCCTTCAGTTTTTCAGGCAGCCTTTGAACAATGTCCAAGTGCAGTAATTCTTCAGGACCTTCGCCTCATCGGCTACTCTTCCCTCCTCTCTATCCATAGCTCTGCTGCGTTTCTCTTTAGTTTAATTCCGTTTAATTTGCCTGTTAATAATTTTAGGTTATATGTTTACCAGAACAGATGCTACGCACGCAATGAGCAGTGTCTAAATAGATAAATAGTCTCACTCACTGGTGGTACAACAGGCCTGCAGTAAACCTCACCTTTCAGTGCTTAATTGTGCTAAAACTGTTGTAGTTTACTTGTCCTGATCAGCAATCCAACATTGATGTGCTCAGTTGCTAAAATTAATAGGTAGAATGACCGGCCAACTTATGTTTGATAGTATTACTGTATACTGCAATGTTGTAGTCGAGTCCACAACTTCCGAGGCCAAGACTGAGTCCGAGTCACCACCTTCCAAGGCCCAGACAGAGTCTGATTCACCACCCTCCGAGGCCAAGACCGAGTCCGAGTCACCAGCCTCCGAGGCCGAGTCCGAGGCCGAGTCACCACCTTATAATTTAAAGTCTGAATTTAATGTCTGAAATTAATTTTATGTAAAAAATCATGGGAAACAAGCTTTGTACATCTTGTAGGCCTAATCAAAAAAAATTTCAAGAAATGATTAAATGATGTGTTCATTACACTTGAGGAACATAAGCGTCTCTAGCATTTGAGGAGACAATTTTGCCCGATGTGGAGACAGGTGGAGACAGATCTTCGTGCAGAAGGTTGTGGTCGATAACTGGTGAACGTGAAGTAAAATAAGCAAATTCACTACTCTTCAGACCATTATCAATTCCGTTGGGTGATTTTATACGAACCTGTGCCAATAATTATCATCGACCTTTTTCAGTACGCTACTGAAAGGCTGCCCATTCACTATAAAGGTTCGGGCATCAGACGACGGTGAGAAGTTGGTTGTGATACATATTGATTCTGCTGAATGCCACAATCATGAAGTCAATAAAGTAACTATTTTAGATGAGCATCGTCCAATCAGCGTGGCATAATATAGGTCCAATGTGCGGCACAAGGTCAACTCCTGCGAGTCAACTTAATAAAGTCAGTCCCGATATCCGTCCATACATCCGTACAGCTGTCAGTCCACAAAGTTTCTCCGATTGTAATAAATTTGGTGTGTTGACAGAGGTTGATGAGCGATGCCCAAAGCTAAGATAGTGTCCAGTCCAAGGTACTTTCTTTATTTCAAGTTTTCGCAAGTTGTTCATTCGGAGTTGACAGTCAGTACCGCACAGGGCTAATTTTGATAATTTGTCTACCATTCTTCAACGCCCTGATAGTGGACACAGCAGGATAGGATCTTCGCTGCCTGGCAGATAAAAGCACTACTATGAATCCAATATCGTGGACTCCAAACAGAAGTAGTACAAGTACTTTGTTTCTGAAAGTTCAAGTATTTACTATTTAATGTTATATTCCGAATTTGAAATTTTTGTTGATATACCTACCTGAAGGTAAAAACATAAAAACCAAAACTTGAAGAATTATGGCATTAAGAATTAAGAATTTTTAACTGAAGGTAAAAAAATAACAAAAACCAAAACCTGAAGAATTGCGGCTCGTCGTAAAAATAACCCTGAATGATTCTTACGCCTCATCGTAAAAATAGCTCAAGAATTATTCTTATGCCTCGTCGTAAAAATAGCCACTGCCTAAAAGCTAACGAGAAATAAAAACAGAGGAGGAAATTTAAAGTTTACCCACCCTGTATTTCAACAAACCGATTACAACCCTACCTGTGACCCAATTTAGAAATGACACCGAAATTAAATGTGGCCCTGACTAACTGTTAATCTACAGGGCTAAATATTTACAAAGTCAGCTCCTTATTTTGGATAAAGGTGCAAGACTGGATATCTCAGTATAATAGAATACAATTAGATTTATTTAAAGTATTATTGGGTGATGTAACAAAAGGAACACACCTAATCTAATATAATTATATATTTGGCAAAAATATTTATTTTCAGATTGACATCTGTTGAGGCATTAAGAATTGAGAAATTCAAAAATTTTGTCAAGTATTACAGTAGAATTGAGTGTGTGATGGCCCATGAGACAAGACTTGTAAATTATGCCAAAAGATGCGATATAGTAAAGGAGGCTGAAGGTTGGGAATAAGGAGAGATGGAATAGATGAGCTAATAATTACCAATGCAAAGGTAAAAAAGCATTGTGAATGTAATCGTTATTGTGTTGTATTGTATCGTTTTTTTTTTTTTTTTTTATTACGTATTTTGTTTTGTCGGGTTATGGTAGGAGGGCTCGTACACAATTATATAACTGACTGAATTAACAAAGTTGTCCTCCGCAGTGGGGGGGTGGTGGCGGGTTTAAAAAATAAAAGTCACCTCCATTGGGGCACAGAAGTTTGACATGTTAAACGGCCACCGTCTAAAGTATAATATACAGTATATCGATGAAGAGAACCAGGGCATTAGCATCGCTTCAAACTTCTAAGGGTGACTGGGGTTACAGGCCAATGCAACGGGCCCAGCAGGCGGGCGGCCGGGCGGAGGTCGTGGCACACAGTCATGACCATGACGCACTCTTTGACATCTCCCTTTTTGACATTCTTTAACAATCGGTAACATTAGACAGTGCAAGTCATCATCACCACGCCATAGCCTAATGCCCAGGAAATCATCATGTAATACTCTCCAAAACAAAACTGGCTAGACCCAAGTTACTCACGGTCGATTTCGAGCGGCGACCGATTTTGATAGACCTATACACCAGCCAGGCACACTTACTTTGTCTTGTGTACATGTTGAAGGTGCTGGGTGAAATTCGAAGTTGTTCCCTTGAACTCGCTCAGTTTCGGGGACGATGGATTACAGAAATTGCATCTTGCCCGATGCTTCTTTCTCCCTCGTTCCTCATAATCTTTGTGGTCGTAGTATGTGAATTTAATTATCCGCGAAGTTGAAGACATGGTTTACAAAGAAAAAACAGTCCACGTTTGGAGCTGCGAGATCGTGGTGATTCCATCAAATGACGTAGGCCTAATGAGAAGTGGGAAAGTAAATCCGGAAGGAGGCAGTAGTGCAGCATGCAGGTTACAAGCTGCCGTAAAACTCCAAAGAAAGAAGAGGAAATAGCCTGTATAATGTTGCCGCAGTGTATTGCAAAACGACTGTAATCTTATTAGGCCTACAGGTAAATATTTTGGGGAAAAAAAAAAAGATAAAATTGAAATACTTTACAAAACCTACAAAATATGTCAATATTTAGTGGCCTCGACCCAGCCTCGGCCCAAATCGCCGAGGCCGGATGGAACGAGGCAGAGGACGAGTCCGAGTCACGGCAATCCAAGGCCAAGGCCGGGAAAAACCGGCCTCGAGGCTGCTCCAACACTGGTATACTGCCTCACAAACATGAGGCATTTTCCTATACACATAAAGGACCACGTCAAACATTAAGAGCCATTCCACGAGAAAATGGCACTTTTTGAAGAAGTTGAGGAGTTGACCCCCTGGAATTGAATGAAACTTGGCACATAGGTAGATATGGTAGTGTCACTGAAAAAGCCAAATTTTTAGGTCCGTATCTCACTTAGTCTACCGGTGGCGCCACCTGGAAGCCACTAAAGTGGCTCGGTTTTGCTTTTGACACCACATTTTACATCAATTATTATGACTTAAGGGTAAACAGTACCAGATGTGTTATACTTTTATCATGACCTGTGACACTTCACGTCTCAATAGACATCAGCATCACATCAGCGCCAAGCTGGGTAACGATGTTATTGAGCCAGAATTATTTGAGAAATCACGGTAAACATTGAAAATGGCAACAGGAATAAAATAATAACCCAGACATATACCAATCAAGAATGCTTTATTATGTGTTTACTCACAACAAAACTATCATTTTCAGTGAAAAGTACCTAGGTATCTTGCTGGGTTAGTGCAATGGATGGCCGGAAAGATGGTCGAAATTGATTTTCGGCGCGTTTGCGGTATATTTTCTCAGTAACCCAGATATGTTCCATGGTGATAAATGCAGTCTGTTGTGCTTTTGGAACTCTATTTTCAGGAATATCAAGCATTTCTTTGGTAGTATCTACACTTTCAAGCTAGACGGATGCAAAGTTGAAGGAAAACTCAAAACAGACCATTTCATAGCAGATTGCGCCTATGTTTAGGCGGCATTATTTTATTTACCCAGCAAGATGGAGATCTGAAATTCTCTGGATAAATAGTCCCTTTGGGGTACATTACAGCATTAGTAAAATCTCAAAGGTAGTATCTTCAGTGTAGATGATATTAAACAGCAAAAGTCGGAAAAATTCCCCTCCAGGGGGCACTCTAGGTTGGATGCAAGTACTGGCCATCCCCAGCAATGTACCAAAGAAAATTTTTTTGAACTGCGATACACAGTCACAGCTAGTTTTCTCAGAAAGTGAAGAGCTTGGTTTGGTACTATGCTGGGTAGATAGCTTTCTGACTAAAGGTGGCGCTCTAAATAGCTAATGTTCTACCGACCTAATATTCCATATTCCCAGACATATACCAAAGTTCTGTCTTTTGAAATATATGAAGAACATGCTATACATAAAATTTGTAATCCCTTTGGTATAAAGCTTGTTTGTTGTAAACTGGTGGTGACTGTGAGCATTACAAACGCACAATACATGGGCTATTACCAAGTACGGGTACAGCGCAGTCAGAAACATACAGCACGTTAGAAAACATGACCAGTTCAAAATTTTTAAATGCCAAAAAAGAACTAATGTGAAAGGCGTACCACAATAAGTACATCTGTAGACGAGCATCATGCATGCAGTACACGAACACTTACATAAAATAACAGTCCATAATTTGGACTCTAAAAAAGAATCTTCGTCACACAACCGTGTACATGAAGACAGGATGTATAGTACAAAAGTTAAAACTGTTTCATACTTTTCATGTCAACCAAAGCAAAATGATGTCAACACAGCATGTGACTAGCTCTATCGTTAGTCTGTTTTTGGAATTCGATTGAGGGTTGGCGGCACCTGGTGGTACGCACCAGAGGTGCTCCTTAGCCTTGGCCCTGAGCAGCCATCCATGGCCTTCTTCGTTCGATCCGGGTTGATGTTACCCGCAGAGCCAATCGAGCCTGAGGCTAGCCCTACTGCACTGCATCCTGGGTCTCTACTGGGCTGCTTACAGGCCGTTGATGGTGAGCTTGTCTGTCTCTGAATTAAATAGCGAGCTGCAGCCTATATGGCGCAACAGTTGCGTCAATACCCATGGCTTGGTGCGCAGGGAAATGGGAAGTCTGTAAAAGAAACCCCGCCCTTTCAACCAGCGGGCATCCCATATCATGGGCAGACGTTAGGAATGAAGGCATGCAAGTTACCAATACAAATGAACTGCCCTTTTCTTGGCAGGGTGCTGCTTGCTTGCTAGGACCTCTGTGCCCTTTATCAGGACAACCGCTCGCTAGACGCAACTGCTGTGACCTTTTTCAGACACAAGCACCATACCTTAGGGAAATCCTAGAATTAACACTGAAGCTTGCTCTCCAATTCTAATAATAAAGTAAAAATGCAGAGAATTTGTTATTTTCTGAAAACGCACCAACACTACAAAACTGTACACTGTACTGACTACTGGTAAAAGTCTTGCATGTTGAAACCATGCTACAATCACCACTAACATTCTTTTCCAATTTAAAACCAACCCTGCTCTATACCAAAGAAATTACAAGTTTTATGTATAACTGGGCATGTACTTTATGTATGTCAAAAGACAGAACTTTGGTATATGTCTAGGAATATGGAATATTACATCAGTAGAACATTAGCTCTTTAGAGCACCACCTTTGGTCAGATAGTTATCCACCCAGCATAGTACCAAGCTAAACTCTTCATTTTCAGAGAAAACTAGCTGTGTGCATCACAATTCAAAATCAATTTATTTGGTACATTGCTGGGGATAGCCAGTATTTGCATCCAGCCTAGAGTGCCCCTGGGGGCGAAATTTTCCGACGTTTGATGATGAATATCGTCTACACTGAAAATACTACCATTGAGATTTTACTAATGCTGTAATATACCCCAAAGGGACTATGTATCCAGAGAATTTCAGATCTCCATCTTGCTGGGTAAACAAAATAATGCCGCCTAAACACAGGCACAATCTGCTATTAAATGGTCCATTTTGAGTTTTCCTCCAAATTTGGCTCAGTCTAGCTTGAAAGTGTAGATACTACCAAAGAAATGCTTGGTACTCCCGAAAATAGAGTTCCAAAAGCACAACAAACGGCATTTACCCTCACAGTACAAAACTGGGTTACAGAGAAAACATACCGCAAACATGCGCCAAAAATGAATTTAACATCTTTCTGGCCGTCCATTGCACAAACACAGCAAGATACCAAGGTACTATTCACTGAAAATGACAGTCTTGCTGTGAGTAAACACATAATAAAGCATTCTAGTTTGGTGTATGTCTGGGATATTATTTTATTCCCTTTTTCAATTTTTATTGTTATTTCTCAAATAATTCTAGCTCGATAACATAGTTACCCAGCTTGGCGCTGATGTGGTGCTGAAGTCTAACCGGACTTGAAGTGTAACAGCTCATGATAAAAGTATAACATATTTGGTACTGTGTACCCTTAAGTCATGATAGTTGATGTAAAATGTGGTGTCATAAGCAAAACTGAGCTACTTAAGTGGCTTCCGGGCGGAGCTATCAGCAGGCAAAGTGAGATACGGACACAAAAATTTGGCTTTTTCTGTGAAACACCCATATCTACCTATGTGCCAAGTTTCATCCAATTCCAGGGGGGTCAATTGCGCACCGAATGTCAATCTCTCGTGGAATGGTTCTTAATATGTCTTCGGAAAATTCTGAACGAAAATGACTCAAAATTTACAAAATTAATTAAAGGCTTTTGCCCATAAGTTTGGTATGGGTCGATGCGCCCAAGATGTCTTCCTCTTCATATGTATTCTATTCAATCCTTATAACATTCTGATGAAATCAAGCACCATCCTATGATGAATTATGCTGCGGAAAAATCTGCTGAAACAGACGGAGGTCAGAGAAAGCTTTGAATTTTCTTATTTTTTTATTTATTTATTGCATTTAGTCTGATTATTGCTGTCCTTAGAATATCAAATCCATTAAATAAATTTTGCCAATGGACAAATCATTTTGTCATTATAATTATGTAAACATAATAGGCTTAGATTTTTTGTTTAGATTATTCAGTAAACAGTTTGATTGGTAATCAGCTGAACAAAACGGGAGTAATCGAGGGCGTAAGGAGAGGACACTGCAGG
The DNA here is from genome assembly GCA_029692085.1 of Gymnothorax javanicus. NCBI lineage: Eukaryota > Metazoa > Chordata > Actinopteri > Anguilliformes > Muraenidae > Gymnothorax > Gymnothorax javanicus. Next base: position 103,378,754 of record CM056200.1, read on the forward strand.
CCTTCAGTGATTGACAGCACAACCGCGGTCTCAACCGGGCACACGCTGCTTTTTGCGGCTCTAATAAATCCACAGATGTCTCATTTTTTTCCACTGTCCTCCCTCGCTCAGGATTCCTTGTTTCAGGCCTCACTGCCTCTCCGTCAGCGGAAATCCTCAAGAAAATCAGAGTGGCCTCATGGTCAGTCACTGCTTTTATTTAAGAGAATTTTCTGTAGATAAAATGCATCAGGTGTGAGGATAATCAGCAAACAGATTTGACAGGCCGGGCAGGAGCACTGACGAGGTGGTATGAGAGTAAATTCACTGATGTTCTTCGCCAAGTGAAGGACTGCAGACCTTCCATCAATAAGCAAAACCAACCCACCCAAAAACAATGCGCAGACCGAATTATTTTTTGTGGTTCTAATTCTATATATGAATGGATATTTTGACATGAAAAAGATGGCACTTTTATTAATGGAAAAATACTCAAATGTATTGTAAATGTATATTCTAATAGATTCCATACACATATTCTATATGTACATCATGTATATTTTAGTCTACACTGATCCCACTTTTATAAGTTTGTTTGTAAAGAACATTTAAAGGATAAGACTGGTTACTTTCACTCTGTCCATTTTCATTCATCATAGCCATTAATGGAACAGTTATTTCCCATTTAGCCAAGGCTGTGAGTGTTTCCAAGTGTCCATTAGAGTTCTACAAGTCAAAGCCACAGACATTTGCTTTGGTCAGTATAATTCACCATTACAAAGAGATTTTTTTTTTTTAAACTGAAAACTGCATTACTCAATTTAATTCAATGGTGCCAGACCTATATGTTACTGGTGCACCAGAAACATCTCAGGGGTTGAAAGGTTAAGGCACTCTCAGTCTGTGCTACCCCATCCTGTAATAGAGAAGGGTTTCTGCTATTGTGGGAGGGTAAAGTCTATTCTGTTGTAGCCATGCGAACAAGGTGGGCTGGATGAATCTGAGACTGTCATTTTATACTTATAGGTCTCATTAATATCTTAACGCCTCCACAATGAAATCTCAAAATCTATGCGGAGGCCTGGGTTTTTTCTGGTAACTATTCGCGCAAATGCATGCTAAATTTATTCTACAGATATGAAAAGCTCACTTAATCGTTCGCCCACCTTTAGAGCCCCATGAAATGAAGCAGGGATACCCAATTAATTTAAACAACTGCAGCAAGTAAAGCCCTGAACCCTTTGCGTGGTCTGAAGTAAAAATATTAGCTGCATCTTACTCAGTGTCGTTACCCAGCAAACGCCAGTAGCGCTTTGTGAAATGCCCCATGGGTGTCAGAGCTCAGGATCACGTCTGAAGACAGGACACGTAAGGATGTGCTCATCTGTGCCGCTCCAAAAAAAATGGTCGAAAGTAAGGCTAACGGAGCTAGCACACAAATCACCAGAGTGACCTTCAAGAGTTTTTACCAAAGGAAAAAAAGTAGGAGTAAGTGCAGAACCAGCTGCTCAGATCAGATTTGAACCCTGACTGTGCAGTTTGCACCATCTTAAGCACTGGACACACCTCAGAGGAAACGGATGCTCCTACACCCGCCAGCACCAGTGTGTAAATATGTAAAAAGGCCAAATGACAGGCTTCATCTTCACTCTCTTTTGAACAGAAAACCACTTTCCCCAAGCTCTCAAGAATAATATTGGCTGCTGACTTCACAGTTGAAGAAAGCAGATGTGCCATAACTGCAGTTTGGGAACAATCCACTCAGTGACTCCGCAGGCAGAGCGCAGGTCACGATTCCAAGCAGTTGCGATGGAGTGCATCATTCCGATACCCATAGGGCTAACGAGCTAATGGTTCCCTCCCTGTCCAACACTGAGGGCGAGACCTGGGGAAAGGATGCAACTCCTCCATGAATGTCCACTTTCCTCACTGCTGTTTACTGTCGCTCACAGGTACAGCACCAGGCGTGGGGAGCGCTCATGTATTCATAAGGAACAGGGTCAAAGGCTGCCGAACAGAACAGCCGGCACAGCCGCGTGTTCTCAAAGCGCAAGGACACATTCTGTGGGCTGTAATCGGGACTTTACCTTCACAATGACACCTGTGGCAGATACCACTTTGAATGAGTAGCCAAAGAGCAATACAATCAGAAGCTCATTTGCTGCCTCGCTGCATTATAGCGCCACCTCTGGAAGGCTAGGTACCCACAATCAGTCAACACCACTAATGATCAACAGTAAGACAGAGAACAGCAGCAGGAAGTGGACATACGTTTAGAAGGAAGAGTTACTCCAGGGTCATTCCGTGTAAGCTCTCCTGTAGGTCCAAAGGTGGCCCCCACAGAATCAGCTGAATAAATTCATACACGTTTCAAAATGTGTGTCCACCTCCTGCTCCTACTGATTTCTTCCCCCCCATCTGATTCTCAGGAGGGTCACCCGGGGAAGTTCTGAAACTCTAGGTGACCTCATGTGCAACGATCTCAGCACATCTCCACCCCCTTTAGATCAAGGAGGAATGGTAAAATAATTGGGCAATACTGGACAGCCAAGAAAAGACCGCTAAACTATCCAGCACAAAAAGAAATGCAGCCAAATACAGCCAATCACTAACAGTTCACCACGCATGAGACACAAGGACACTGAAACTTACAGGCATCCAGACTGCCTTATACATTCTACCCCCAGTGACACGCTGATTCATGGTTGTTGTTTTTTTCCAAGTTTTTATTTTAACAGGGCAGAGTAGAGACACAACAGTGTTTATTCGGGAATCAGATGCTCAAACGGTTAGAGCCCTAAGCCCAAAAAATGGCGCCACCCATTTTTTGTGGGTGGGGGCTGCACTGAAGAGGGATAATAAAGCTTTTTTTTTTTTTGTAATTGCGAGTATATGGCAGTTGGGATGTATATTTAAGCATTTTCATCAATAATATGTACACAAAGCATAACAAAAGCAGGGCTTCCGCTGGCGCTCGCCAAATTCGTCAATAGCAAAATTAAAAAATGTTCGGCTACCAAGGAAAATATTTGGCGAATTTTTTTGGCGATTCTAAAAAAATATAAAAAAAACGAAATCGTCATTAAAATCTCCCCAAAATACCCTAAAAAGCCATCTACAATCAGGTGTTCAGACCGATGTTTTCACTTCCTTACTGCGCGCAGAATCATTCAGATATCCCATCCCGTCTTTACACACTCAACCTCGCATCCAATATTGATCGCGTGCACTGAAAGTAGTGCACTGTGCGGGCACTGGGAGGCCTGGAATTCAGACTGAAATACGAATCGATCGTTGGACCGCCGGCTAGCTTGGAATGCAGAACGTGTTAGGTCGAGTCAAAACGAAACCGGGGCATCCTGAGTCCCAGTGTTCTGACAATTTTTGCTGCCTTGTCAAAAAAAAATGCTACCGTAATGCAAAGCGATCGTAAAGTCCTTGTTTTCATCGTAATACTGCAATATGAATCAGTTTACAGTAGAAACTTTGTTATTTGTTAGCTTATTATAACATAAGCAGATGTTATGAGTTGGATAAGTTTGTTTGAAGATATATGCCCATATACGCCATTTTCATCTCTGCATTATCAGGAAAACCATATACGCCATTTTCATCTCTGCATTATCAGGAAAACAAAGCGTGTACATGCAAATAAAAATATACGCTTACAGGTAGAACGGTGCACTGAAAATAAATCTATTTTTATGATTTTTAAAGATACTTTAGATATGAGTGAAGAAACAGCCCGAGATTTTAGGTGTGCGCAAGCGCAGAACCCGCGAGGTAGCATATTTTGATAGGTAGCAAAAATTGACAGAACACCGGCGGTCCGGCGCATGCAGAAAATTTGGATGCACGGTAGGTCGCGTTACACATAAACATTGCTGTGCTCTGCGTGTGACTAATCACCCTGTTTCCAATCGAACGAAGAAGGGTTCCAGCTTTGTTGCTTTGTGTTCTTTCAAGTTTTGACAGAGAAAATTATGTAATTCATGAGCAGAGAATTCTTGAGGGACAGTCACCCATCACTCAGCTTGAGATGTTAGAGACCGTTACAACATGTTACACTCACCGTAGGCTGTTGTTAAAAGTTTTCCCTTCAATTCAAGTACATGTACCGGTACATGTAGATGTTTGAACATATTTTTACTTTTTGAATCAGGTGAATCACTTGTCTGGTGGAAAACCTTGTTTTTCATCATTAAAAGAAATAATAAAACAAATTGTTGAATCATACTTCTGCCTTTTTATTTCCTAAACTAATCACATAGTCATATGCATGAAAATGAAAACAGTTGGCCAGCCTCAGCCTCTCCTGTTGCTCAACATCACCAATGAACTTGGCACAAGATCAAATAGGTTGTGGCCTTGACTGAGCTTCATCTCCCAATGCCCCATCCATCATGCCCCAGGGCTGTCCATGCAGGCTTCCTTGTCTGGAATGGATTCTTCTGCAAGGCAAGGAGATAACCAGGCCAAAGTAGCAGTGTAATGTTGAAAAACAGTCCTTTCGCTGGCCCCGGGTCCAACTGTTCTCCCAAGGGGTGGTGGCTACAGAAGAGGACAAATGGCTACAAAAAAACCTGGCTAGGAGAAAAATCAAGTGGCTACTAAATAAATGATTTGGCTAAACAGGTTGGCTACAAAATAAAAAAAGCCAGAGGAAGCCCTGCAAAAGCAACTATTAAAAAAAAATCATATAGTTTTTAGTTTGTGATTGGCCAACATGGTCTTACATCAAATTATATCATCGCCGCCTGTTGATTTGGCGAGCTCTTGACAACACCGAACAGCATTTTTGCATCTTTGTGTAGACAGAGATTTTTTTGAAAAACAAGAGGAAAAAACCTGTTTTTAAAAATACATGGTGTACATGTGGACTAGGCCTAAACAAGCTACAAAGTATCCGTACTCTTACTTTTAAGTACTTCCAAAAGTAAGGGCTCATATCGAGGGCTGACTGCAATAAACAGTTATGTCCAGATGTTTTACGTTGGACATAACTGTTTATTGCAGTCAGCCCTCAATATACTTATACTAAAGTAGAAATCTAAAAAGAGGAGGCTGCTTTTACTTGTACTAGAGTAATATCTTATCAGGGCGTCTGAGCACAACTCAGGGTTTCATGAAATGCTGTAGAAGTGATAACAGCCGGCTATTTTGGCACTGCTTAAAATAATAAACAAATCAGTTAAGTTACTTGGTGTAAATTGAAAAATTCAGCTCAAAAAGTGTTACAACTCATATTCAGCTCAAAAAGTTTGTATGCGCTTTGAACACATTATCTACATCTTTTCCAACAATGTATTTAAATTCAGTAACATCAATAATGGATATTGTATTGAAGTTTAAGGGTTTTTGTGGAGTTTTTCATTATTATTAGGGAGGAGAGGGAGAGAGGGTGCCGGTGTGGAGAGGGAGAGGGTGTTTATAAACAAAAGAAAATAGGCCTATATGAAACCCTGTGGTTCACTGTTGTTGGTCATAAAGTTTATAACACTATTTGGAATACAGCACTTTATTAACACGACTAACTTATAGCAGCCCCAAAATAAGACACTGATAGCGCCACAGAAAAGCATGAACCTGAATATGATTAATGATTGATCGCCCACACTTTCAGTTTCACGGACAGGGAAACTGTGGCCGACTCACCCACACCTAGTGACCGGCTGAAGGTGCCACATAGTCCTGCTGTCAAATGATGTAATCATTAATGATAATGTTTTCATCTTTACACAACTTATTTTTTAGACCACAGGTCTGTGAAATCAAGTTGTTTTTGATTATGCGCCCGCCATATATATATGGCTTGAGGCATATAAGGTTTAGCCTAGATGTCGGTCTCTTCATATGAACATGCGTCCTGCCTGATGGGGGATGTTGTGCAAAAACTCCTCGAAAACCGATGAACTAAATTCACTGTGCTTGCGCATATGTCCTCTAGGGATTGTAAAGATGTGCACCTCATACTTTTCATTCAACTTAACACACACTGAGCAAGAATTTCACCCAACAGTAGCAGGGGCAAACGTGTCCCATGGACTCATTTTTTGCTTCTGTTTTTTGTTATTACGTGGGCACCGCCCAGTCATGAAGTCGTCCCATGAATAACAAAAGGTCGCAAGTGACATTCCTGATGAAACCTGTTTTTCTACACCATGAAGTACTACCGCGGCGCAGAAAAACAGGATTCATCGGGAGTGTCACTTGCGACCTTTTGTTATTCATGGAACGAAGTGTCCCGTCGAAGGATGCAATTAGCTAAGTAGCTCGATTATTTCAAAGATGGTTTATTACTGGCTGTTCTGATTGCAGAACTGGGTCAAGTTTTTGATGCAAATTAATTGGTTGATGTCAAAAGACAACATTTTTCATCACAAAGTTTTGTTGAATTATTTATAAGATTGTTCAACTAAATATTCGCAAAGGTGTATATGCTACACAAATTTGCGTCGTTGCTGGTTTTCTTGTGTGCAGCAGGTTGTATTTTTTTTTTTGGCTTTTTTTTTTTTTTTTTTTTTTTTACCGCTGATACCAGGCAGGCGTGTCGCTGAATAAAACCAAGAAGGGAAGAAAGGGGCGTGAGAGAGAGGGAAGTTGGTGGCGATATTCAAACTACCAACATTGTGGCTCGTAACGAGCATATGGACAGCGCTCTGTAGGCCGCACCATCGAGACATCCCCCTGAATTCGGTTTTGCTGCTGCCTTTTCCCTTCAATGACCTTGTGGAAGCAGCCTGATGTGGCTCATAGCCAGAAACATGTTATAAAGGACAGATTTAACATCAAGAGGCAGTTCAACTTCCTGTTAAGTTTACAGATGGCATGCTACAGACAGAGCATCGGACTGCTGTGATCTGCGACTGAGATGTGTAATACTTATCAGACGAGAACATGAAAGGAGTCTCATGACATGCAAAACTGGGTCCGAGTTATACCTACTCTGTTTACCAAGTGCAGGGCGTGGTCTCCTGTAATACAAGCCATCATCGTTCTTGCCCTCTTGATAAAGGGGCAGAGAGAGAGCATGTTGGGGCCTGCCGATAGCAGGTGGATGGAGATGGATGTGAAAGCTGATCAAAAGGCTTGGGCTCGCATACGAGCAAGTGTTGTACATAGTTCCCCGATTCGGCATTCCAGATTCGGGTGGGATTGGAGATGCCAAATTTAAAAAATAAATAAATAAATAAAAAATAAAAAAGCTTGGGCTCTGTTGCCCTCTTCAGACAGACTCTGCCTGCACCACAAACAACAACAGAGAGAGGGAGAGATAGAAACAGTCAGAACAAGAGAGATGAAAATGCAGACAAGGCAAGAGGAAGAGTGAGAAATAGAGGACAAGCACTTGTAACCAACAGAAGCTAACACTACTGAATAAGCAGTTCTATACAACACCACCTCAAGACATCCTCAAATCCCAGCGGATAAATCAAGCCCACCCCAACGAAGCCACTCGGCGACGCTGGAACATAAGGCACCAACTTGTACCGGGCTCCACCCCTGATCCTGGCTCAAATGTTGATCTTTGACTCATAAACAACATGCAGGGGATTTCTGACAACCGAACAAGAATTCCAAGTCAGTCAGACAAGCCGCTGTAAAGAAATACAACCTTATGGATCCAGCGGTGAGCAAATGTATCCAGTGCAGATACATAACGTGGCATTATGCAGGTGCAGATTCAGCATCGGCCATTTGTCCCAGCAGTGTTCCAGTTCCCCACAGTGCTGGCCCCATGTGGTCAGTGAGCAATTACACAGGGTGAAACCGTCTGGCCTTTTCCCCTGGGCACATTTTAGCACTTTATAGATGCTACCAAAATTACCTTGGTCCAAGGACAATTCGCCTCAGTCCCTCCTACTTCCTGCTATTGAAAAAATACCATCACAATCACTTTCATTTCTCCATCTCTTCCTTTTTGCTCCTTATCTCTGTGCCCATACCATGCTGGACACATTCAGCTCTTTCATTCCTAAGGCATGTCGATTAGTACTGCGCAGATAAACAGTTTCCTGTCCTTACTTCCATGGGCTGGATTCTTCGAGAGACCCTGACACTAAAAGCTAATGGTACTAGAAGCTAATAGTGAACGGCTGCCATCTCAACCTTGTGCATGTGCTACAAATGACAGCTCTCACCTGGCTGGAGTCAATCCTGGGAAGAGAGGCCATTCATAAAGGATAGAAAATCTTATGTAAATTATTTTAATTCATTTAAAATGGCTAACCATGGTAATACGCTTAGCTCCACAACAAAAGGTGACGATTAGTGTGACTTGAGGTGTTACCGCAACTAATCTACAACCCTTTGGAGTTAAATCTTCACGTTGCCATGGAAATTATTTCCTGCCTTCGTGTACCGATTCAGAAGAAATGGATCCTTTGGCTTAGCCTGCAATTTCAAATGAGCTCCACAAGCAGTCTCATACTGCAAACAGCCATGTCACATGTACATTAATGTAAGATGCACTCAATTTCAGCTACACGACCATACAATTAAACCACAAGATGGGAAAAAAAAAATACTCATAAGAACTCAAGGCAGGAGCTGTGCAGAGACAGATAATGGTTTGAAAATCAGCCAGCTCATGAGTTTTGAGGGACAGAGTAGCGTAGAGATCGGTTTGTTATTACAGTGGCTTGTTTTCTGAAAACTGAAAAACAAGCCTTGATGTCTGGAAACTACACTGCTAGCGTGTTGCCCATGTAAAGCCAACAGTCGAAAGCGCACGGCCGCCATGCGCGTAGGAAGCGGGGGGGTCACGGGGGACGTGACACCCCCAATGTTGACACCCCCACCAAAAAAAAAAAAAAAACACCCGTAAAGTACAAACTTCTAATTTAAACTATTCTCGCAAACTACACAACCCTGCCAAGAGATTAACACACCCCCCACCCCCACCCCCACCTTACACGCATGTGTAAAGCAACGTCTGCTTCTTGCCTGACGACTCACATGAGCCGGCTTGATCATGGACGATCCCGTAGCGGAAGCATAAGTTTGTAACCTACTGGGTGTCATTACACACTGCCATCAGGTTAAAAGTTAGACAGATATAGATTATCTTGTATACACATCGATTTATTAAGAAAATGCAAGATTAACTTTTAAACTGTGATAATCAGACTTTCACGCTGAGGGCTAATGTAGCGTTGCATATTATCTCAAACATTTAACACTGTGTTGTATTAACGCGGTGCGACTAACCCAGAGCCATGTAGAGAGGCTCTGAGCGCTACGTGACATTAGCCCCATCTTGAAGGATGCACGGCCCTACAATGGACATTGAAATTCTACTTGATCTTTTTGGATATCCTGTGTTGGATTATGATGTATCTCTGTGGACAATGGCAAGATCCAACAAGGTAGGCTAATGATCCAAATATTTTCTGATCTTTGCTCAATTCTGGCGCTGGAACGAGATTAGGCTTGGCAGCTGCTGTGACAGAAGAGTCAACATAATTTACCAGTATGTGGTTTCGGAAACAGAGATTAGAATTTGTAAAGGTGCAGCCTGTGGTGCTGTTAGTGTTTGGTCAATTTTTCGGTTCTGTTTCCCACCGAAAAGGGGCATGCATGATGACTGTTACGTAGGGTACAACATGTTGGAGTGATGCTCTGGTCCAGTCGTTCATCACAACAACAGCTAGCAACCTCAGTGTCTGGGCGCTCTCCATCTGTGCAGCATGGCACGTCTTCCTCAGCAGTCATGATCTCATCTGGGTCAGGGGCCGCTTCTGCCCTGCATTGTTTACAACACTGTCATGCCGGCCAATGGCCATGATGCCTATACTGGTAATCGGTTAATATGTGGAACTACTGTTTACGAGAGACTTGTTGCTCACTCGTATCTGCACTACAGCCTGCTCCTACCTGTTCGTATGATCTACCGTTAGACTTACATGCTCCTCTTTTCTGGGGGGCTGCTGATTCTGAAATGCAGTTAGCACATTCAGTGATGCAGTCCCTAACATTCTCTAAAACCAATAGGCCTAAAACTTTAACATAGTTATTCATTGTGCACATTGTTTCATCAGTGCATTGTTCCAGCATAAAAGCGCTTTTCCCTCCGGCTATGCAGTTAGCATTAGCATTGCACTTGTTGCCCACATACTGTCATGCTAGTTAATGCCATCTTAAAGCTTTAGGAACCGGCAGCAAATACTTTTATGAAGGTTGTGCATGCTCAAAAGCTACTCGTTGCTTTTTAAAAGCTTGACGTGAACCCTGCACTTACATTCTTGACTATAAAGAACGAATGTCTCGCTTCTTAAGTGGGGGGGCGTTTCTGATATCAGATCATTACGGTCGTGAACATCTGGGGGCTAGGCTGTTCTGTATTAACATTTGCTCTTTGAATTGTCAGTAAAAACTGTATCCAACTCGGTATTTCTTTGTGCGCTGTTGGAACTGAAAGTAGCCAGTCAGTGCATAATGAATGTCAGTAGATGACATCTGTGATAGTGATACAATGATGGACAGCCTACAGTGATGGAGACTGTTGCAGATTTTAAACATTTTTAAAATTGTTTCAGAATTCAATAATGAGTTATTACACCTATTTATGAATGGCCTATAGACTTGATGAGGCAGTCAGCGAATTTTGGGACCCGCCCACCCCGTGCAGATTCGGTCCCCCTCAATGTCAAACTGCTTCCTACGCGCCTGACGGCCGCCACATGAAAACAGCCTTGTCACAGCGTCTGTGAGGGCTGGAGTGGCATAATGAATCAGATCTCTGTGCAAGAGGACTGGGCAAGGTGATGCAATACACACAGCTCTCTGACTGTGATGCTGGGCTGCGTCCGCTATCTTACCCCAGACTTATCCTCACACCCCAGAGCTGTGAGTCAGCCTTCCCACAGCTTCCAGTGCGAATAACACACTGCCTACCTAACTCTGTGGTAGGAGGGAAGGAATCTTCCAGATAACTTTCAGATAATTTTAATTCTCATTCTTAAAAATTGGAAGCTCCTCGAAAAATAAGACATATTACCATCAATAACCCCCCTGCGCCATTATCGAGCCCAATCAAGGTCATGACCAGTAACACACACACACACAAGTTCATTTATCTAGGTAAAGTAGCATCTGAAAAAAAATTGTCCCAGCTTATCCGGAGGAACATACAGATGTACAGACAGACAGACGGATGGGCAAGGTCCATTGCAATATCTGTCCCTCCATTTCATGGCAGAGGTTGACAGAGTTATTTTAACCATCCTCAAAAACCTATGGACCTCTGCATGTCTGGGATAGAGACCATTTGAAAATCTGTGTTGTACACTCATTCACCATCATTTTGGCAGAAAAAAATACACCTAATGATGCTGCTGTAGTATGCCAATATGCAATAAAGGCGCGATAAATGTATGCTACTCAACAGGATGAAGCTAACTAATGGTTTGGCTCAACACTCAAAACAAGTAATTCCAGTACAAACTGGGGAGTTTTTCAGCAAACATCTATCATTAGTGCATGCTCTATATGCCTACAAAACTCCAGAGCTTCAATGACTACAATATTCCAAACAGCAATGTCGCCATCACTCCTCAAAAAAACCTAAACTACATTAATATTTGTAATATATCAGAAATACCTACTATACAAAAGCATACTGTGCAGGCTTCACATAAACGCATGAAAACAATGCAGAGCCCACTGAAATAGGTCAAGCATGTGTCCACTTGAGACATGAACAGCTTCCTAGCAATAACCACAAGGAAGTAAGAATTAAAATCAAACAGGAGGGATGCAGTTTATTACACTGAGGATAAAGCCAGACTTTGGCAGGGAAACAAAGTCTAATTGAATTAACCCTTAAAGTGCTTAATCTTTCCTCACTCTATTCCTCCAAAAGTTACTCATTATTCAGCTGACAAATGCTCTTCAGTAGAACTCATGGGTACCTGTGAACCCCTCTGAAGGTCACTGCCGACGAAATTGCCCGCTAAAAATTGACAAAATCATAGACCTTTTGAAGGTGGAAATCTGACATTTTGCTTCAAATATTTTGCATCTTGTGTGACAACAGCAGTATTAGCCCTTTAAGGGTTAAGCATAATTTCGGAATCCAGCAGTTTTAACCGTTAGACACCCTCCCTTAACCTCCAGTGCTCTGAATACCAAGCACAAGCGCATCAACAGTTAAAACCCCTCACTTACCCCAAACCGTAAAATTCATTTATCCCATTATTTATTCATTATTATCAGAAATATCAATTCACAAATAAACTGTTGAGTTCACTGATGGCAGAAGTACCAGCTGGATCAACCTTTATCAAAAAGTACAATCCAGAATCCTGTTCAAAATTAGGAAATTTAATAAAGTTGCAACAAAATACACAACTGTGTCAAAAGATTGGGGTTGCCTACCTTAAACAAGAATGAAACAGACATGAACGATCAAAGAGGAGAGAGGGGGAAAAAAAACACCAAAGCTTGTTGTATCTCCCAAAATAGACCAAAGGAAGGCCAAAATCAAAGTTTCAGAATCAAAAGACCACAGTATCTTCTGATGTTAACACCAGACACTAAACCCCCAGATGTCCACTCCACAGATACTAAAAAACTTCTTATTGGTTTGAGTTTAGAAAAACCATATAGAGAATAAAGGCACACATTTTTATGTGGTTACAGGGGAGGGGAAGGCATTCCACCCCCCCTTCTTTGTGAGCAGAAACGGGTGTGCTGATTGGTGGATGGATTTATTCTCTTTCTAATGAGACCAAACAATGTAGGAGGGTAATGTTGCAGGAGGTAATAAAGCTCCGTCATCACATATCTCTGAAAAGTTTACAACAGCTCCTGATAACATAAGTGGTGCTGGAAAATCTTGGGTTGCATTTAGGTGTTCAAAAATAAGACAAAAACAATACATTAAAAAGGGTCTTTCTTTGGTCTTTTTAGTGGTCATAGGGTCGTACCAATGGTGTTCTCCACTGTCTCAGGAATTGGTGGTATTTAAACTGTTTACGACTCTGATTTTAATGGCCCTGAAAGGGTCTTTGCTTCCTGCAAAACTTTTTCAAGGGGTAGAGATGGAACAGACAGCAGTCCTTTAGTTATTGGGGGACTGAGACCCTTCATCAAAAATGGGGAGATGAACAAGTCATAACCTATTAAATGACTATTCTGCCTCTCAGTGTTTATTCAAAACGAACAAAACTGAATAGAAATTGCCCGACAACTTACAGAGTTAAAATCTAGAGAATCAAGAATTCTACTACATAATATACGCTTGTACAAGCAGATGATAATTATTTAAACAAATGAGAATTTTAACTTGGGAGGTCAATGACCATGTTTATGTATAGGCCAGCGCCTGTTGTGAAGTATAGCAATGTCTTAGCGATAGCAGCCTGAGGTAAATGAAGAACAAATGATAATTTCACAGATTTCCTTGGAATGCAGATTTTTGAAACAAGACGACCTAAAAATGGCAGATTTAAAGGACTCGTCGTGATTTTAAACCATCTCTCCATCTGTCCGAGTAGGGGATGTAGTGTGAATATTGTATTCTATTTTTTGCCAATGTTCTCCCCATCTCTGGGAATCTGCTCAATATCTGTGTTACTTCCCCCTTCAGTGTGGTCATTTGACGTGAACAGTGACAAAGGTTGAGGTAAGACAGAACTATAAGCTATTTCAGCCTGGATTTCTAGTCTCCGGCTTTGGGTAGCCAGAAGGCGTGCTCTGGATGCTGCTTAAACAAAACCTCCTTGTTCTCGTCATTTCTATAGGAAACTAGCAAGCCAGGTTTTCAACAGTCAAAATAGCACCCTAAAATAAGAGTGCAGAGGGTATTCTGGACGAGAGCGCATTTAACAGAAAGCAAGCTAAATAGCAAGCCTTCTATATTGTTACCGTTTGATGCAGTTGCAGCAAAGTAGAGCAACATAGCATCCTCAAAATTTCACTAGCCATTCCGGCAATATAACCTTAATGTTTTAATGTCACATTCTGTGGTGTATCATAATGAAAATTTAATATTAAAAAATTCATTCCAAAAACTTTGGATTATTCGCGGGAAATCGTTAAACAAAAGAGTGGCAGGTCATTTCTAAGAGACCACGAGGCATTGTAATCATCCACTTCAAATGCAAGCAAGATGTGTTTGTGAAACACTGATGCCCCCGGATATAAGCATAGTTTGGATTTATAATATGGAAAAGGACCAGATGGAATTGCTTGGACTTGCAAAGGGTTAAATAAATGAATAAAATTTGTGAAACTTTTCCAGGAAACAATTGTGAAATCAAAATGACGCCAAGGTGAAGGTCACAAGGTGAAAAATTATGACCTCGTCCGAAAGGTCTCGTGTCAAGGGATACACGTCAAGTATCAAAGGTCTATCACTGACCAATGATAAGTTATGGCCAAGGTTAACGTTTTCGGAAAATGCGTCCTACACCAAGGTCAAGGTCAAAAATGATGACCTCATCCGAAAGGTCTCGTGACAAGGGATACATATATCAAGTATCAAAAGCCTATCTCTGACCAATGGTAAGTTATGGGCAAGGTTAACGTTTTCAGAAAATTCTTCCTTCGCCAAGGTCAAGGTCACAAGGTGAAAAATGATGACCTCATCCGAAAGGTCTTGTGACAAAGGATACACATGTCAAGTATCAAAGGCCTATCTCTGACCAATCAAAAGTTACGGCCAAGGTTAAAGTTTTTGGAAAATGTGTCCTACGCCAAGGTCAAGGTCACAAGGTGAAAAATGATGACCTCATCCGAAAGGTCTCGTGACAAAGGATACACATGTCAAGTATCAAAGGCCTATCTCTGACCAATCAAAATTTTGGCCAAGGTTAAAGTTTTTTTGAAAATGCGCCCCACGCCAAGGTCAAGGTCACAAGGTGAAAAATGATGACCTCATCCGAAAGGTCTCGTGACAAAGGATACACGTGTCAAGTATCAAAGGCCTATCTCTGACCAATCAAAAATTTTGGCCAAGGTTAAAGTTTTTGGAAAATGCGTCCTACGCCAAGGTCAAGGTCACAAGGTGAAAAATGATGACCTCATCCAAAAGTTCTCATGATAAGGGATACACATGTCAAGTATCAAAGGCCTACCTCTGACCAATCAAAAGTTACAGCCAAGGTTAAAGTTTTTGGAAAATGCATCCTACGCCAAGGTCACAAGGTCAAAAATGATGACCTCATCCGAAAGGTCTTGTGTTAAGGGATAAACATGTCAAGTATCAAAGGCCTATCTCTCACCAATCAAAAGTTACGGCCAAGGTTAAAGTTTTTTTGCTGCTGCTGCAGGCAGGCAGGCAGGCAGACAGACAGACAGACAGACAGACACAAACAAACCAATATGCCCCCGAATCTTCGATTCCGGGGGCATAAAAAAATCAAACGAAGATTTGAAGACGTAAAACGGACATGATAAACCAAATAGCAGCTTGGTTAAGCACATTTATGAATCACAAGACACTTTGAAAAGATGGCACATGTTGGCGTTACCTACAGGTATAGTCCTTTGTATCTTGTGCTATGCTAAGCTTTCTGAAGTTAAGCTAAAAAAATAAATAAATAAATAAAACTTTCTGCACATAAACACTCAATCCTGACGCCCAGCACATCAGGGGGCCTCATGTTTCAGTTGAATCAGAACTATTTGATGACCTTTACAATTTCATATGTAGAGGGGGCAAGTATACGTGCTTGCGTGCAACATCCAGCCCTCTGGGCAGCAGGCGTAGAGGGCATTGATATGAAGACAGGCATATGAGCCGGCCCCATGACACTGTGGAGTTCATCATAGATTATTAATTCCAAGTTGCGGTTAATAGGGCCCTGGCACCTCTGCCGCCTCCTGTCCTGGCGGAGGGGAAATGCGGCCATCTGCCACCGAATGCCTCCCCCAGCGTGCGACTTGGGGTCACGCAATTACCAGCGGCGGCAGGGGTCACAACTGCTCCTTTCACATGGAGTCACTCCCTTGAATGTCACAGAAATTAATCCACCACCTCACCGCGCTCCTGCAATCAAATCTTGCCCTGCAGACAGTTGCACCCTCTGTAACCCCCAGGGAATTAAACAACCTGTTGACAGATATGCAGAGAGGGAAAGACACATTGACTACTTTCTCCAAAATGTTATCATAAGGACAGCAACAACAACCTCTTCTCTTCACAGTGTAATCATCATTGTTTTTCTTGGGTTAGAGAAGAGAAATTTTAATTGGATGAGTTATGTACCAAAAACGTAGTACAAATGCTCTCGGCAAAAAAGGGCGAGGGGAAGCAGAGGCAAACAAGCCCGTTTAACGGTGCAGCCAACAGAAATAACTCCGAACAAATGCTGATACTTCAACTTTTCTCAGTCATGCTGAAGGCAAACCTATATTTCTGACAGGTAACACACAGCAACATGTTACAGACAAGAATAAACCCTAGAAATGATTAGAAGAACACATTTAACAGACAGGAGGCAGAGGGGACAACAAAATGAGTGAGCAGAAAATAGCATCTCAGTGAGTTGTGAATTTTGACAACCTTACAGAAGCTTTAACTGTGTATCATTATGTAATGCATCATAAGAGCCTTCACAGCTTGGCTTCGGCTGAGTGAATTCAGATGGTCATAATGTTACTGCCAATCATTACCAAGATGCCAAGAGAAAGGATCCTCTCTAACATCATATAGCTTTTGCAGCTCTATATATCATACGGTCAGAAATAGCATAAGTTTTAACTCTCGCACCAATAGACACTCACACCCCACAGTCCCTCAGTTTCCTAAGGAGCGAGAATGAGAAATACATGAAGCAGCGTTTCTGCCAGCAGTTGGCCAGATTAAATATGCAACTAATGCGATAGCTGTTCTGACCAGCACAGAACCTAAAGGTACATAAACCAGCCAGCAGTTAACAAAAGTCTCGGTCTATGTGTAGAATTAATGAACAATGAGTAGAGGATTTTTCAAGGGATTTTAGAATATCTGTTGTGCACCTTTAGCAGGTAAGACATGAAGCTCAAAACATTTGCATAGTAGCTTCACAGATATCTTTCCGCACATGGTGCGAGCAGCCACTGCGCTGCTCCTTGACCCAGAGCTTTAGAAAATGGAGACCGAACTGACGAGCAAGAACACGAACTGCAAGGACCTTAGCAGCCGCGTGTTTGAGCACGTGGGGCTGAAAATTATAAGTGACTTCGCCTCTTTCATGCGCTCTGCTCCAAGGGATTGGGCCATCTAGTCACCACATCATACCACTGTTGCTTCCTAAAGGCATTTGTTAACAAAACAACAATCAACTGACGTGTATGTCTGGTCTCTGACGGGCAAATCTGGCGACATGCACTGTGGCGGCCAGATGGCAATGCATGCCAGAGGAAATCGATGAAGTAAAATTTGTATTGGAGTTCCAGCACAACAGTGTGAAACAAGGATAATGAGCTATCCGGTTGAAAGCAGTGAGTTTCGCTGGTTCTCCAGCACAGCCCTTTTGGCAGTTAGTCATTTAATCCATCTTACCCCTGGCGTACACTTCCCTCACTCCACACAGCAGACCCTGCATATGTCTGATGTCTCACAGGCCAGATATCTGCTCTCCTCTCGACAGCCATAACAGAGTCCGGCAAGATCATGCTCTCAAACATCTGCTCATTGCTGCCCCCCCCCCCAAGATATGCCAGTGAATTCATTCTGCGATACATGTAAGCTGGAGAGCAGACGAGGCAGCTTCCTCGCAGTGGGATGAAGTCATCTTGATTCAGCGCTCTCCAGAAATCGCGAAATGGGGGGGCAGTGAGGACGAAGTTTCGGGCGCTGAGAGTCGAGGAGGCTGTGGGTCTGACTGCCAGAGATGAGAAGACCAGAACCCAGAGGTTAAACTGGGCCAGCTGGATCTCAGCAACAGCTCCTTCAGTGTCACGCTTACATTTCACCTTTTCAGTCTCCCAGTAATGCAACTTCCATACGAGATGCTGAATTCCTTAGTTCTAATAATTGCAAAATGCATAGATGTGTTATTGAACTGCATGTTCTGGACCATTGGCTGCACACTAAAAGAGCGACTGTCCAAGAGAAATAATGCTGCCAGAATGATAATATGAAAGTAGCCTGTCTGCAGTGTCAACTGAATGTTAGCCAGTGAATTCAAAATTTTAAACAAGTATTTAAGATGACAACTGCATTGTTTTAGATTGAAGTTACGCAACAAATGCTCACTGCAACACACGTTACCCGAAATAAAATCTCCTTGGATTTCGACCAATTATTTTTACTTCTCAGCAAAAGAAATCAACCATGTCAGAATGATTTAACCCATGCTTACAGGCCTAACAATGGAAGTAAAATCACAAAGCACAGGTCATCACGCAGATACAGCCCAAATATGCAAACCTTTTACAACCTCAACTCAGAAAAGGTTTAGACTTTATGGAAA
This sequence comes from Gymnothorax javanicus, assembly GCA_029692085.1. Lineage (NCBI taxonomy): Eukaryota > Metazoa > Chordata > Actinopteri > Anguilliformes > Muraenidae > Gymnothorax > Gymnothorax javanicus. The sequence goes on from CM056200.1 coordinate 103,397,137, forward strand.
ATGCACATTAAAGTATCTCAATTCACTCTGACTTGTATTTCATAGCAGACTGTGTTTAATGTTTTGTCTGGTCAACTTCATTTTATTTGTAAATATACTTCCATTCCTGCCATTCAGGCCTGCAAAACATTCTTAAAAAAGTTAGAACAGGGGCAATTTAGGACTTGTAATGAGGTAAAAAAAAAAAAAAAAAAAAAAATCTGAGTCACGATATGATTTGAAACGGCTGATCTCAGCAGGTGTTTGTAATCATGATTTGGTGCAAAAGTAGCGTACAGGAAAGGCCAAGTCCTTCAGGAGCAAAGAGACAGATGATCGCCAATTTCCCAACAAAAGTGTCAGAAAATCATTCAAAAGTTTAGACCAGTGCGTCTCAAACCTCTCCAGGAGTAGCACCTGTCCTGCATGTTTTAGATCTCTCCCTGCTCCAGCACAGGTGATTCAAATGATCAGCTCATTATCATGCAGCTCCATGGATTTATAATGACCTGATCATTTGAATCACCTGTGCTGGAGCAGAGAGAGATCTAAAACATGCAGGAAATTGGTCCTCCAGGAGAGGTTTGAGAAACACAGGTTCAGAAACAATGTTCCTCACACAGGGATAGAAGGGAATTTGGATATCGCACCCTCTACGGATCACAACATAAAAGATTGAAGGAATCTGGAGGGATATCTGTGCGCAAACCTAAGCTGAATACTCAAGATCTCCGATTACTCAGATGGCACCACATAAAGAACTATCATTTATCTGTAAGTGATATAACCACATTGGCTCATTATTACTTAGACCAACCATTGTCAAGCACTACAATACATTACATCCATAAATGCCCGTTAAACTTAAGTGTCCGGAAGCACCGTCAACTTCTTTGGGCTAAGAGGCATCTATGATAGCCATCACGCAGTGGAAAGTGTATTGTAGCCGGAAAAATCAATATTTCAGATGTGTTTTGGAAGAGATGGATGCTGTATGATCCGGACCAAAAGAGAAAAGGACCATCCAGACCATTATCAACAACAAGCCCAAAAGCCATGCTTTGCCATGGTATGGTGGGTTTTGACACTGCCCTTAGCAAGTGAATAATTGCGCTACCGTGAAGGCGCCATTAATGCTGAAAAGTAAACCGAGACATTGGAGCGAAATATGCAGCCTTCAAGATGACATCACTCTGTGTCAGTCCCTACATGTTTATTTGGTTTAGTGAAAAGGAATGGCAATGTTACATAAGAGAACTGTTGGTTTCCTGTCCCAACTTTTTTTTGAATGTGCGGCAAGAATCGAAACTGAAATGCGTTTATTTTGAAAAATCTACACAATTCATGTGGTGAAGCATAACATAATCTCGCAATGTATCGTTTTCATTGCAATACAGGTCAAAGATAATTGAAAAAAAAAATCATTACTTTCAGTTTTAAAGTTAATCAGGAGATAAACCTACAGTTTTTTTTGAACACGAGGCATTTGTCGTAGGATAGATACCTGGAAATTTCATTTGAAACCGAGCGCTTGCACAAAAAAAAAACGGTAGGCTTATCTCCATTCTACCATGACTCTTGTCAACACCCCTGAAGCGGCTCGATAATCAAGCGAGAGCTCTTCACGCAGCGCGAGGTCTTGACCCAGCGCGAGGTAGTTTCCCGGTGAATAGATACCTGATGTTAACCAATCAAAATGCAGAATTTGCTGGAATGAATGGTAGAATTCGAAATACCGTCCCAAATGATTCTGATTTGGGGTTGTAATAAATGGGCACCACTAATATGAGGCAGGTCTGCAAGGCTGGAGTTAAGTAGCCTCTAAATATACATGATGAACTGTAAAAGCTCTAGACGCCCTGCCCAGGGCACCCCCTCTACACCCCTTCAGCTCAGCTCACAGCAGAGGACACGGCCCTCGGAGAGGCCCTTAGACAGCAGTGATGAGCGTCTGACCGCACAGCTCTTCACGTGATTGCGTGGTGCGCTTATATCTAAAGTGGAAGCATGATGTCTCCACTTTGACATGTAATTTAGGGACTTCTACTTCTCCAACTCCTATCAACAGTGGGAATTGTTCACACTGTGCGCAACTTTATAAATATTAAAATTTTATCACCCAACATCAACGCAACACAGAAGTGAAGAGGGCCTACATTCTTTGAGGGGTTAAATCCTACATATTACGTGCCAAAAAGAAAATTTTAAATGGTTTTAAAAAGATAATAATTCTGCCGTAGTCGGCCCATCTTCCATCTTTCATGCCACCCCTGCTGTTGTCACTCTCACATCTGTTCAATCTGTGCTAGCATACGCTTCCTTCAGGCTCTACCTTCATGAGACCAATGAAAAATATGATGGATACAGATGGAATGGACAGGAGTTAGCAATTCTAGTTTCCTGGCAGAAAGCAGGGTTTGACTGTCAGCAGCCAAGAGCAAAATCAGGACTTGTGAGATAGCTCATCTGCCCCGCAGAATGTAAGGGGCCACAGGTGTCCAAGACCGCAGTGCAAGTGCTCTTCCCTGACGTCTTTTAAGGAGCTGTGTCACGATTACTGAGCATGCTCAGAACGTACATCCCAAGAAAGTGAATCTGCTTGACTGCAGATCATAATCTGAGTTATCCTTACCAATCTGTCTTTGTTTTGAATTGTATTCATACATTTCAGTTACTCCTGCATTATGCTTTTTATCTTGAGGAGCTTTCTACGGAAATTCAGGGATTCAAAGCGCTATTTTAAGCTTTAGTCCAGGCATACGAAAAATGTCAGCTGGTTGCCATAGCCAATAATCATAGAAGAAGAAAAATACCTTCTAGATTTCGACTTGCGGTTGAGCAGATTTACTTTATTCAAAATTGAGAGCGTGTGCAATAATTGTGACACAGCTATGCAGCTGCAAGTGTCCATTTCACCTCACTCTGACTCCAAGGGCAGGATTATTTCATCTACTCTGCACTGAAATGAACGTAAACATGATCTTTGATAAGAAATTTAATATTGCAAAAGCTATACGGGGCTTTGTCAGGACAGTAGATGGGTGTGAGATGGTGGGGCTACTTGCTCCACTGTGTAAAAGCATGTAGGCGTGCGTGTATGTGTATGAGTGGTTGCGTAAAAAGTGTTCCCCAGTCCCTCTAAACGCACAGGGCTACAATTTACAGAGAAACATCAAAAGTACCACAAGCACGCTTATGTAATCAAAGCCAATTGAAATCTTCGCCTGAGTTAAGTTAGAATCCGTTTTAAATTCAAGTTAATTTCCTACCACCGCCCAAACATAAATAAACACTCAGCTGTGGATGGCACGTGATCATTGTTGATGTTTGTAGACAACGTGTGATTGCAGCAAGATGCTTCCAACTCCAGCTCCCAATGGACTCCATAACTGCTCAATTACTGAGCAACAACTGGCATCAACAGCCAAAAGCCTTCTTACCAGTCGGAGCCAAGAGTCAGCTCATTCTTTAGGGGAATAAGACTTACTCAAGAATGCCTCTCTCTCACCATCCCTCTCCCTGGAGCAACAGGGTTTAATGGGCTTCTCAACCTGGGCCCCACCATCTCTGCACAACCACTACATTCCCGTTGTTCCTTATTATGGTAACAGATTATTAAACCTCCCACCCAGATTCAGCCCAGGTCCTCACTCTTCTCCTGAACACCAGCCCCTGAATAAGCAGTGGAAAGCGAAGGAGTCGAGCTTGCAGGGCTGAGGGTAAGAGAAATGACCGTTAGCAGAGATACAGGGTGTACAACGGCAAACCTGAGTGCTGAGCAGGCTGCTCTCAGAGAGGACAAGAGGAGGAACGAAGCTGCACTCTCTCCCACACCTGGCTCAGGGGGACACACTGCATACTGAGAAGGGAGGGATACACATGCGAGTATTCATGCTGCTCATTAAATATTTTAAAAACTCATTAAAATAAATATACTGTCTTGTAGGTTTTCACGACGGTACAAAAAAAAAAAAAACACACATTCTTTCAACTGATAGAGAACTTGCAATAGACAGGTGTATTCAATTACTATCGAAATGAAAATTTGCAGGGTTCGGGAGGCAAAATGTATCTTACAAGGACTGCCAGACAGAGCTGGTGATGACCATGTTCCAGAAAGTTCCAGGTGCAGAATAATGACACTAACAGACGCGATTCGGTGAATCAATCAGTCACAAACCCTATATAAAGGCACTTTGGCAGTAAGCCAGTCATAGAGGAGTGCAGATTGACCATGAACTCAGACAAGATGTGTTTCTGTGAAAACAACTCCACACCTAACTTTGATTCAGCACTGAGTAGACTGAGCCCAAAACTCATAGACAGAATGACACTGTGTTCTTTAAGCAAAATGAAGCTAACTGGCTATCCGAGTCAACTTACCATGCAGAAATAGATTTGTGATTTAACAAGTGCAGGGAGAGAGAATGCTAGAGAGAGAAGAAAAGAGGCGTGGAGAACAGTCTTAAAGGGAAAGTTCATCCAAAAATGAACATTCACTCATCATCTACACGCCCCAAGGCTAATCAAAGGGTCCATGAATTTCTTTACGTCTCAAAACACTTTTGGAGTTACAAAGAAAAACAGCATTGAAGTCAAATCCAAGTCAATTGAAGTCAATTGACGCCACTTTTTCAAGCGAAAAAACAACATATAAAAACCACAAAATGCCTCCATACTGCTCGTGCAGCGTAATTCAAATGTCCCAACATTCAAATTTAACTCATAAAGACGTCTTTTCACTATATTTTTAGCCTAAATGTCCAATGTAGCCACTTAGCTAAGAGCCCTGATTATTTTCGCGGAATAAGTTGGCCGACCATAAAAATGTGCTGTTCAGTCAGCGAATCCTAACATTCAAAACTGCAGCGCGTTTCTCCAATGTGAGATGTTTAGGGCCGTTGCAGCATTATTTACCCTCGTTGGCCAACGTAGCTAGAGGTATTGAATATTAAACTTTATCCATGAAAATGAACTAGGCCACTAACTAAGTGGCTTCATTGGACATTAAGGCTAAAAATATAGTGAAAATACGTCTCTACGAGTCAAATTTAAATGTCGGGGCTTATGGACACTAGGATTACGCTGCACGAGCAGTATGGAGGCATTTTGTGGTTTTTAAATGTTGTTTTTTACGCTTGAAAAAGTGGCGTCCATTGACTTCAATTGACTTGCATTTGTCTTCAATGCCGTTTTTCTTTGTAACTCCAAAAGCGTTTTGAGGAATAAAGAAATTCATGGACCCTTCGATTAGCCTTGTGGTGAGTAGATGAGGAGTGAATTTTCATTTTTGGGTGAACTTTCCCTTTAAAGACCACAATGCAACAGGCACTGCGGGGACATTAGTTAAGACATTCTGTAGCCTCTCTTTGCATCCCAATCAGGAAACAACATGTTCTGCCATTACCTAATAAAAACAACATGCAATGATGCACAACTGGTCTTCTGGTGGTGATGAACTGCTACAGCATGACAAAAAGACTGGCTGTAAACCATTAAGAATAAACAGCTGAATTCATTCCATTTTCCTTATGTGACAGGGACAAAGCCAGCAGTCCCAGATTAAGCCATCAAGTAACAATTTATTGGTCATCCCTGAGCAGGTATCAAAAAAGGTAAACAGGAAATTGAGTATTATGATGTATTAATTCTCAACTAGCAGGCAATTGAAGAGCGCATTACCGACTGCAGATTGGGATTTATCCTAGCATAAGGTATTTGCATAAAGAAATAATCTGATGGCGAATGTGGGTGTTAGAGTCACGCGACACCAGTGCTCAACAGTGCCGTTTTTACGCATAGAAATTCGGATCTTAAATCAAGAATACGAGTTGGATTTTCACCAAAATTTGGTCACTTCCTCCTAAGCACTGGAACCATCAACACAGAAAACACAGCCTTAAAAATCTTCATGAACAAACAGACATGCTGTGTGCTTGTTCCGAGGCACTGGGATGCACCTGGTTCTACCCCATGACACTGGAAGAGATAAACGGCAGGTTCATTTATAGCTCACAACAGTAACCTCTTCTCACCATAATCAAACTCGCATAGACAAACCCAACCAGGCTTTTATACCTGCCAGCTGCACTGAATTATATCACAAGTTCCTGAAAACAGGTAACCATCCACCTTAGCAGAGCTAAAATCACTCTATTGTTTATTTGTTAAATCTCCTTCTACTCATCATAATTAGTAAAGCCACTTAGGACAACAGCTTCAGAAAACCTAAATTACACCCATCGTTAGGCACTAAGTTAGCAAACACAATTAAGTGACAGTGGCAACTTTAGTGGTATAGGGTTGTATAAAGTGATATCCCATGTCAGGTAAGCCACATGGAAAGGTGGGAGGCAATTAACTGAACATAATAACATAATAAAATTACAGATGTAATGCAAAAAGTACCCTTGGGTTTAACATAATTCAACTGCGTGAAGACTTAATTAACTTGAATGTTAGAAGTCCTCGCATGCTATTTTCACCTATTCACAGAGAAAATTAATCAAAACTTAATTATGGATATTTTTGATTATTACCATGTTGTTAAGTGTTTTTCTTAGCAACAGAAAATCCATCTGAAAGCAATGCTGTAGTGTCAAAAATTTAATCCACATTTAGCCAGTCAATTTTAGCAGAGTAAGCCACTGCTTTCAACCGCTTGCCCGCCCGTCAACACTTCAAACTCCACTGATGTTTGCAACATATCTCACATGATAACAGATGACATTTAAATTAATCTAAATTTGGTAAGAATGCCTAACAAACTCTACAACTAGTTGCATACATAATATTAGAAGGGGAAATACCTCTGGGTTATCACATGTAGAACTGTAAAGAAGAGTAATGTGAAGCATAGCATATACCAAACGTTGCAGCTGAAGAGCCTGCACTGAGACGGAGTGCATAAGTTCCTGAGTGGGCACTGCAAGAGGCACCGACGACACCCCTCTGCACTTGTTTGACAGACACTCTTCCAGCTGAAAATCATCGGGCGTCCATTTTTGAAAGGACCTCTTCCTCTTCTCACCCCCAACGCACAGAGCAAATTTAAATTTGATCAGATAATTCGTTCTCCTCTGAATCAGCAAAAAATGGAAACTAAATTTCAGATGGCTGCAGTTACACCCCTTTTCATAGTCACAACAGGTCCATGCTGGAAACAACCATCCTCAACACACCCCCAACACATTAAGCAAACTCAAAGTTAATTGGTCCTCCATTGTCCTTGAAATCGACAAAACCAAATTCAAGATGGCAGCCTTAACAGCCAAAATTCACCTTCCTCAAACCACTACCAATATACACAATAAATGTAAATTGGATCAGATATATCCGTCCTCAAAACTGACAAAAACCAAAGTCAATATGGCTGCCACGATGGGAATACTGAAAATCCCGGTGTGCCTATTTTTGAAAGGAACCTTCCTCTACCCATACCAAACACACACAGCAAATTCAAGCAGGATCGGATCATCCATTCCCCTCGAAATCAACAGAAGCCAAATTCAAGATGGCTGCTGTGATCCGCGTATCGAAAATGGAAGCGCGCCCATTCTCTAAAGGCGCTTTCCTCTACCCAACACACACAGCAGATGGGCCAGGTCACGCGGTAACGGAGTTACAAAATTGGTGTATTTTGTATCAGAGCTCCAAAACTAAGTAAGATAGTTACAATTTAAATGGCTTTGTGCAGGTCTTTGTAACTCCGTTACCAACCAGTTTTTTGCCATTTTCACCCAAAATAAATCAAATGAACAAAATTGGCTATTTTGTTTTTTGAAGTACCAGGGAAGACCTACACAAAGCCATTTAAATTGTAACTCTTACTTAGTTTTGGATTTCTGATACAAAATACACCTATTTTGTAACTCTGTTACCACGTGACCTGGCCCAGATGTACATCTGATTGGATGATCCTTTCTCCATGAAACTGACAGAAACCAAATTCAATATGGCTGCCGTGGCGGCCATATTGAAAATTGCCTCACCCTTGTGTTCTAAAGCCATCTTCCTCCAGCCACCACCAACTCACACAGAAAATCTGAATTTGATCAGATCATCCAAGAGTCCTCAAGGAAGTCCAGAGTGGCAGTGCTTACAAGGTTGATATCAGAAAGAGTAATAACTACGTAAAAACATCTCAGAATTCTCAAAAACACACATGCACACCTTAACCCAAATAGGATTATGCAACTTTAATTTGGAAACATTCCAAAAAAAAAAAAAAAAAAAAAAAACTCAGACTAGGAGCGTTTACAAAAAACTTCCACAGACGGGCAGAGGGACAGACAGACGGACAGCACCATAACAGAATACGCCCATCACTACTGGCAACCGATGGTTTAAAATCTTTTTGTCAGTTTATCATGGGCTGTTATGGTTGCCAAATGGACACAATGTTTCCCACCTCAGACCCAGCGGAGGCGTTCCCGACGGTCCACGCGCTCGCAGTGTCTGCTCCGTGTATAGAATGGAATCAGATGTGCGTACATTTCATAGCCAAAAATATTCTGGGTTTCCCACTCACTACTTTCATATCGAAATGATCCTCACCTCCCCACTACTTCATACAATATAAAATGAAGAAACATCTCCGGTTAACACAGTAATTGAGTGTCTAAATTAAGCACATGGTATGGTAAACTAAGCAAACATGCATGCAGTTCGACATATGCATGAAAGATGTGGTCTGATTCCCATTCAGACAACTGATATCACAGACAAATGCAAACAAACTTGTAGACCAGATTTTACTGCCAACAACACCATTACAAAATCTGGCGGAAATTCAACAGGCGTCATGCTAATGTTTAAGATCACCATAATTTCGTAAATGCGTTTCAGTAGAGAAGCAGAGCAGGGGGAATCCATGTCGCTAAACCCTCACAATGTTCGTCAGGGATGACAACAATACAATGCGTCACAATGCTCTGACGCATCAACAGAGCGTATTTCACGAGAAAAGAGTCAACACTCCTAAATCGAGGGGGGGAAAAAAAAAAAATCAGCTTGAGTACTTTGATGCATTATACATCACCCAAATGGAGAGCAAATTTAATTTCCTGCTTCCGTTTGAGACATCTGGCTGATGCATTTAGGATGGCCACCGACAGGAGCTCCACCAGCGGTATAAAACCAGGCAGCTCCAGAGAAGTGTGCAAGAACAGCCCCTGAGAACATCTCTCACTTTAAAAATGCATTTAGGAACATCCTGAGGGACGAGACACAATGTAAAAACAATGGTGACTGAGGTTTGCAGAGGGAAATTACATTTTAATTGCAACAGTGCACACGGAAACTCACGCGTGACAGGAAAGAAAAACGGTAGCCGTCATGTAATTTGGTTTATTCACGACAGCTACAAGATCACTGTTGTTCTGTACACAGATTATATTGCCAGGCATGTCAATTAGATTGTTTTCTCTTTAACGTTCTGCTTTAACTTCTTTTATCTTATGTACCAGTTCCCAATACAGGAGTGGCTAAACTGACTGCCAAGAAATGGACAATAAATTATTTAGGCCCTGTGACTGACTGCAATTTCTCCTTTCAAAGAGGCCAGTTATCTGGATCTCCCTCCATTGGTCACAGAGACACTATTCTTAGTCTTTCCTCACAAAGGAGTCAGTCAATTGGCCGCGATTCTCACAATTAACTTCTCGAGCCCGATCAAAGCCAGTAATCTCATAATCCAATGGAATGGCCGAGCCATCATCGCAGTTCATTACTGTCATCATCGCCGCTCTCCTTTAAAAGAGTCACGCGGCAAACTTCACAGCTCACCAAGAGGCACCGGCTCCATTTCACACCCAAACAACAATTTCATGGCTGGAGAGTCGCGGAACAATGATATAGCCCCTGAGCGGACACATCGATCAGCGCGCCGCACAGAAACGAGACAATATTTTCAACGGGTATAAGCGCTGGAGGCCCCCGGGCCCAAGAGGAGACGATATTATAAATCCATATGAGCCTCGCAGCCGGTGAATCCCTTCCACTGTGCTGAGGCACACGACTTCAAAAATCCCATTTCAAAGATGCCCCAGTCCATTCCTCCCACTGCAGAATAGCAAAAATGTCATTCCCAGCTGCCGCTTTTAAAACGATGATACTAAATACATACACGAGTCACTGCACATTGGATTTAGCAACTGTTTTTCAAAACTGAAGGGACAACAATGCTATTCTGGTCACACACCACTAGAAAGAGGCCCTCTGGACATGACACATGAAGGGTATGTAAATGTGGGTCACGTACTGTATACAATAAACATAGAGAATGTATCCAGGAAAAACTTGGCGCCTGTGAATGCGACTCACGTATTTTCAGCTGGGAAGGGTCCCTTCCCCAGCAGGAGGTGCCGTATAATGAAATGTTAATTAGATGCAGGTGAACAGGCAGGCATGCTCCCAGGGTTAGAGCGGCCAAGCGGCTGGAGATGAGGCTAAACCTGACGCAATAGAGGATCAGCTACCAGGTCGTATGCTGCAATTCCGCTGCAAAAACCATCCCCGCTGGCACTGTGCCCAATGTCGTTTGATGTAGAAAAGGGCGGCTTTTAATTTTGGTCCCGTAGCATAAAACGGCAATTGAACCATTTCTGACACTCACTCGAGTGCTTAGGATTGGCATTTTCTGCACCAGACCGTCCAACTGAAGACGAATCGCAGCCCGCAAGATTCCCCCCCCCCCACAATATGCATTTTTTTAGCCCTTGGCAGCATGCGGTTTACAGAAGCCTCTTATCGGTTTGGATTACCAGTCATTTCTGACACTCAATCCTCAATGGACGTGCCCTTGATTCGATAAGTAGCTGGGAGCTCCCGACAGCACAAAGCCCTGATTATGGCTTTGACATTCCCCTTCTTCAGCAATGTTGGCACACAAGCATGCGAGCAGCAGAACGGGCCTGAAGCACAGCCATCTGTCTTGGCATAGCCAGCGAACGCATTACCATGAGAGGTAAAGATGAGAGGACTCATTTTAAAGACAAACACTCCTCATAATGCAGAAGAACCGAACCTCGAGAGCTTTAAGTCTCAGAAAACCACAGCATCTGTTCACCTGAACAGAGCAGGAAATCGAATGCAAGCTGATGACCGGTTTTACATACACAATAATTCCTACGGAGGGCTGGAGCATCATGAACACTGGAGGAAAAAACAGCAACTCTTGGATGAGAGATCGAGATCTCTCCACGATTCTGGCCGCGGTCCAGGGTAACAGCTGTTGCTGCCAGCGCCCTTTGACCTGAGCGGCTCATGAGCACTGCAGTCTCTTCCCGAGAGGGGGCAGCGGGTCTTGCCTCAGTCCAGACACCAGAGAACTGCAAGGACTCCAACATGACCATGAATCGCAGCCAAATCCTTTCTGTGCTACCACACCGATTTTATGGCAGATTGCATATGAGGAACTGGAGACGTTGTTCTTAAATTTTAACAAAGTTACTTACAGACACCATGTAAAAATCTGCAGTGAGCATTAATCTTGATTAGTTATGCACACTTAACAGGATGAATTGGTTGGTCGATGAAACATTCAATCCTCACAGCTTCAATACAGCCTACCACTTCACAGTGTACAAACTTTCACGTGGCTCGATTGCCCAATATAACAAGCGCCCCTGGTCCCACTCCATGCATACACTCCACACAGTTCAAGTCTCATCCCAAAATCAGGCTCAGGGGGTCTCTTTCGTGCTCTGGTAAAGCTATAGCCCACTTCCATTCTTCCCAGCGCCAATATGCATCTTTTTTAACTTCTGCCTTTTCCACGCCCATTTTTTGGGGTAGTGAGTATGACATAGGCTGCCGCTAGGCTGACAAGCCCCCGTGTGGAGACTGGAGATCAAGTAACAACTTTGGGGCCAGCTAGGCTCTAGTCCTGTTTAGGTTCAGAGCACCAAAGGACAATTCAAGATTACATTTAATCATCTGGCTAAAAAAATAGGCAACCCAGGCTTAAGGCCTGCAGGACATCACGTCTGAAACTGGCATCCCCCACAGCGGGCAGGCCAAGCCCGCATGTGCTTTGCATTCCAACATAGACTATTCCTGCATTCGGACGAAATCGCAAAGGTGCCACTAGATCCATCATAGCTGGAGCCAAAGACAAAAAGAATGGGGAGTTGGATAAAAACACTTGTTAACAAACATCCGTGCACTCATTTATTTAACCCTTAGAGCGCTAAATGCAACTATTGTTGCTCAATGATGTAAGATTTCAAAATCAAAGCTGCTGAAAACTTATCATGTGACAACTTGTTTAAAAGAGCTCTCCTGCGGGAGCTCTTTTAAACAAGTTGCCACAAGATAGGTTTTCAACAGCACAAGACAAATTTTCAACAGTATAAATGTAATTATTTCAGCGCCCTAAGGGTTAATGTCAGATTGAGCAGAGGGAAACATAGTTTATAGTCGACTTCTCGCTGATTCCAGAGCAGTTTGGCAGGTATTCCACTAGCAGGGACCTGGATGAATTATACTCTGCTTTTCTGTACGACCTCCTGCTTTAGGAATTATTTCATTTTTTATGCAAGTTTTACTACGACCTGGCCAAAGATATAAAACTTAGGTTAGGTCAACTGGCAAATTCTGGGAAAAAAAAAAAAAAAAAGTATGAAATTATGCTATGAGCCTGGCCGCTTGATATGTAACGTTGTTCTGCAAATGTCATCTCCAGTTGCAGCAGCTGTTTTAATGTTTTGCAGTGAGTACGATCCCTTAAGACTCGGAACATTCAAACAGCTGCATTTCAGTTCATCTCATTTTCCTCCATGCCATTCTGAGACAGCGCTGCAGTATCTACAATATTTCATATAAAATACTGCAGTGATTCTCTGTGTTAAACTTCCATCATGCAGCACAGGCCCAAATGGTAGCGTGCCCAAATTCTGTGACTCCTATTTTAGCTATACAAGTGAATCTATAGTTGATGCAGAAAAAAATCGAAAATATAAAATCTGACTTTAACGTTTAAAGACTCGTTGGAGACCAGTAGAACATCCAAGCAGCTTCCCCATGACAGAAAAAGTAAATTAAATGCCACAAAACTGCAGCCATACTGATAATCCGCTGTTCCAACTCGAGTGAGGTCCGTGACAATGATAGTAGATTTGATATCGACAACAGTGCCATCACCTCTGAGTCCGGTTGACTAAAGAAGAAGTTCATGCCGGAAGAAATATTAATCCACAATGGAACGAATCCAAATAAAACGGTCTCAGGCAGAGACAGCAAGGCCTAATTCGACACAGACTTCAACACACTTGATATCCAAACCCCACATTTTCAGCAATGGCTTGTACAGCTCTCCTCATTATAAGCAGAGACCTTAGTATATTCACAATATATCACTGGCGTCTCTTATTCCAAGCTGAAATATGTTTTTTTTTTTTTAATAGAAGAGGCACGAGTCATTTGAGGTCTTTGGGCAGAAGATCGCCCAGAGTGTACTGACAGATACTGATGCGAGTGAGAGAGCCGCACTAACAGCAGTATCTGTATTCAGCTCTGTTGTGTGGACGCTCCTCAGCCCCGGGTGGTGTGCTGCCGAATCGCTGATATGCATTACAAGCGAAATGCTACTGTGCACGAGCGCAGCAGAGCAGCTCAGGACTCCAATGGCATCATTATAAAGGCTGTGATGATACACATCATAACAATCAACTGAACACAGGCATGCATTTCATCTCGTGTATTTAGTGAACATACCAACCCAGCATGATGGTCTATAACAAAAAAAAAAAAAAAACAACAACAGTGCAAGGGCTCAAGATAAGAGATCTAGCAGGTGTGGAGGGCTTGACGATCAGCTGAAGCGACTGCAGAGTGGCAAGTTCAACTGTCTGCTAGGCAAGGACTGATGTTTCTAATCTAATGCAAGAACTGGCAGTGAACGCTATAAGGAGATGAGAAGAGGAGAGAGACTGAAAGAGTTGAAAAAGAGCAGCGGCGTAGCTGGGAATGGGGGATAGGAAGGGTTAAGCTTGTAAAACAGCAAATCATGGGAGCAGATTGCATTCTGGACACACTGATGGTGAGTAAAGGAAGATCAATTAAAAAGGCAGCAGTAGCCCAGACAGGAAATAATCAGCTCCACTAGAGCTGGGTTAAGCAGGTGGTCAGAAGAGAAGAGTAGATTCTATTGGCTTTGAACAGGAAAACCTGAACAGCACATGCATCATTAGAAAGGAGTGAACTTGCACTCTACAGTTTCTAGTAGTAGATGAAATACGTTATACAGGGTAAGTGAAAGGTCACAAGGGGGGAAAAGTTGACAGGCAAACACAAAATCTCAGTTTTGGCCCAGTTTGATCTTTTCAACCCAGCTTATGATGTCCTGTAAGCAAGCTGAGATCCAGGCTGAGATCAGTGTATCACGGAGCATGCTGCACATCATTACTGCAAGAGTGATTTATGTACTCTATTTGAAGATGACAGAATCAAGCAACTTACTTTATTAAGCAGAAGAGCAGAGGACCAAGGACTGAGCCCTGAAGGACACCTGTGGAAAAGACACAAGGAAGCAAAATTAGGACCACACATGATGAAATCCATGAGGGGAAAAATTTGACTTATCAATATTTCTGCTACATTCTTCCTCATAGATAATTCAAGAAAATTTGGGCTCAGTTTCCAGTACTTGAATACCACGGAACAATGGGCAAGGAAATCAATGTTCGATTTATACCACATAACGTTTTTTCTTTCTTCAGCAGACCTCACTCATTGACCTTGAAATTTACCCCGTCAAAAATTGAAGTGTACAATCACTAAAAAGAGCACCCATAAGAGGCCAGATTTCACTCATATCATAGGAACTGTGAGCAAAAATGAATATTTGCTTTTTTGGATTCGATGAGATCGACACTGAAGCCGAATCTCACAAACTCCCAGCAGTAAGGTGAACATATTTGTACTCATTCAATACAATTCCTTGAGGCATTGTAACCCCCCCCCAACCACCCCACTGAGCACTGCCGCCACAGTAAAATAAATTTCTAAGAAAAACCCTGCTGAATGATAGCAATTTTGTCCACAATAGAGCTAGTAAAAGGGAGCTTAACAGGCAGACTTGAATGAAATGATACATTTCAAAACACAATGCCCTGCAAAAGACTGAATGAAACATAGATGGCAGCGCCATCCAGTCAGGTCTACCAATTCATACAGCATCACTTTCTACAGACAGGCCTGTTACTAGGCAAAGTATGTTAAATAGACACTTGATGCCCAATTATGATGAGGTAGGGAGATGGTGAGAATGGCCACAGGGCACCCAACCAGCTCTCATGACAAGACAAGAGACGGTACGGCCAAATGAAAAGCAAGATCTGCAGTATATGCAAATGTGAGCAGTGATTCACAGCAGATTCTGAACAAATCTACTATTATGCTGCTTTACGTTTATGAAACGTGAGGAGGAAAGGGGAGCGAAACCAGCCATGGCTTTACCTCAGGGGAAAGTGGACAGAGACGGTTTGACAAAGGCTTACTACACAGCGCTCGCATACATTTTTCTGTCACCGCTGAGAACCGACCGCAGTCGTGACAGAAAACAAACCTCTTCAAAGTCTAAAAGCAAGGCAAGCAAAAGAAGGTGTGGCGCAGAGCTACAATCTCTCATGAAAATCTATCACTATGAATCTCTTCAGTTCACAGAAAGGAGTGCACCAGTTCTAGCCTTTTTTGGGTGCTGAAAAAATACTCACCAAAAGCGTACAGCACAGTGATGAACTATGGTGATGAAGCGCCCATTGGCTTTGCAATGTCCGGGCCCACAGTTCAGTACTTAAAAAACAAACAAAGCTATTCCTTCTTTTTGTTTTTAGAAATGAGTAAAGGTCATGATATGATCAACAAACATTAATATGAGGTTCATGCTGCCATTAAGCAATGGTACATGGAGCACAGAATCCAAGGCACAAATAAACATAACCAAGATGGTTACAAGTACACATGCAGTAAGTGCTAATAGCCAATAATCCTGCAGCAAAGCTACGCAAGAATAGGCAATCAGCCAGTTAAATGACAAGCAGCAAAACTGATAAGACTTTCTTCAGCAGCGCACAGGCTAGTCGAGTGCGTGTGCACGAACGGCTCAGCACTAAAAGGGTTTAACAATCGCACAAGAACGCCTAGCTTTGCTTTCAATAAACAAACAAAAAACAGACATGCATACCTAAACACACATGAGCACGTACAACAAATGAGAACATAACAGGCTTCTAAAGCACTCCAGGGAAATCCGGGTCAGGCAAATCCTGCATCACTCTGAGCAAACATGGCAGCGAGACCGGAGCACAATGGCTGGGCACAGTGTGTGGTGTGGGATTAGGGGTGTCCAAACGCGTTTGTTTCTCCAGTCTACTCAGGCGAGGGTTGACGACATCAAGATGACAACACCGTAATTATTCTTCTTATCCCATGACTGTTAACAAATATTTCAAAGGCACGTTCAAACCATGAAATGCAAAAAAGCTTTACAAGCATGAAGCAGATGCTTAGTTGCATCTTAGTTAAATCATTAAGTACACTTCTCTCAGTTTCTAAAGCAAATAATAAGGAAAAGCCTGCTGCTGGCGCTACAGCAAAGGTCATAGGGTGACTAATATTAATGATGCCCATCTCTATGCGCCAGAGCATCACAAAAAGTAAGAGCTGACACCCAGCAAAACTGCTAGAGTTACAGCATTTGAAAATACTAAGTCTGAACTGGTGATGGTGCTCCAGGAAACGTGGACTCACACAAAATGATAGGCCTTGCCCACAATGCACCATAAATGAACAAAAAAAAAGTTTTTTTGAGCAATTCCTGTAAAAACTGTTTGAGTTATGCATCGCGCCAACACAAAGGATCTGTGCAGCGCTCAAGGTGAATCCGCAACATCCTCAAACACTTCATTTTGGGGATGTAATAAAAAATAAAAAATAATAAATCCGACTGAGCAGTTTGATAAATTTGTAATTTGCCACTGCTGTAAGGAGAAGCACCTTGAAAAGTGCTACAAAATTTCTTGAAAAGAACTTGACTTTGACTTTGGAAAAGAAGTCTGAGCCCTGCTAGAGACTTGACCTGGAGAGGGACCCCTCAACCCCCTTACTGCTCTGACAAACACACACCTCATCCCCTCCCCCCACACAACACACAAAACCCACACGCAACCCCCACACAACACACATAACCCACACGCAACCCCCCACACAACACACATAACCCACACGCAACCCCCCACACAACACACATAACCCACACGCAACCCCCCACACACACACATAACCCACACGCAACCCCCCACACAACACACACCCATAACCCCCCCACACAACACACCCCCCACACAACCCCTACACAACGCTCGTGCTCTGACAGCCCGTCACAGCCAGAGCAGACTGCCCTGCATCCCACGGCCTAATTTAATTTAACACCCCACCACTGCCCTATTTAGGGGGGGGGATTTTTACCCCCCGGCTTTGTCTCGGTGCGGGAGGTCTGCCTGTCACTCAGCTGCACTCTTTCACACACTGAAACCCGTTAAGAAAAGCAGAAGTCTGAATGCTAGCGGTTTTAGTGTTAATCACAGGCACACGTTTCCATCTCTGCCAGTGCTTTGACTATCAGGGTCAAATTTCCACCGTTGCTAAGAATCAGGCCGTATGCAAAAGATGAGCAACAGGGACTGCAGGATGTAAACTGACAGCAGAAGCGAGAGCAGACAGTAATACGGGTGGATATGAGTCCACTGACTGTCTGTCATCGTTGTTGAGAATTTCCCATCCATAAAAATATTACCTACTGCTGGGTATCCAGTGCCAAAGCAGTTAAAACAATCACCTGACACCATATTTGGTGGACTTCCAAAGTTCACAGTCTAAGTACGTTATTTTGCGAGACAATCTCGTTGCAAAGTGGAGAACACTCTAAACAGTCCAAGGACTATCATACAGTCTCTTAATATACAGATCTCCAGTAAATCTATACTCCCCAGAGCGTAACGTACTGACATAAGGCAGTCACGCTCCCCTTCCCACCTGTAAACACGCCACATGTATTCCCACCCTTACATGGCAACAACTGTGAGGATCCCAGAGCCTCCAGAGAGAAGCCAGCCTCCCTCATTCACCCCATACAGAACCTCTGAGTTCCCACTACTGCATGGAATAAGCCGACTGCAGAGTTTCATCACCATCTGATTTTATATCTCAAAGTTCATGAAAGCAAAAAAAGGAGGACCGCATACCAAAAGAGCTCCAATGCAAAAATAATTTATTAGCCTGAAGTTTTTGAAGAAGAGCTCTTCTTCAGGCAACGCCACGTCTGAATAAATTATTTTTGCATTGGAGCTATTTTTTAGGTGTTTAAATCTTGCGGTCCTCCTTTTTAGCTTTTACGGGATATCTTTTTTGGTCCAGCACCTATGCTTAATGTGCTTTTTCGAGATGTGCATGTTGGCTTTTTTACTCTGACTATATCTCAAAGTTCAGACATTTTAAAGAATAAGATGGGGGAATGTTGATGTTATAATTGTGTAATGCGGCGCTGTATTCATTTACTTCACCTTTTGTCCCCAGTTTTTATGTTTTTGTTTTTGGTGGTGTCTGCATTATTTATTTATTTATTTTTAGATGCCATCATTTTTGCTCGAAAAAAAGATTAATGATCTCAAGCGACTACCTGGTAAACTAAAGGTAACAACAGCAGCAGCAGCAGCTAGACAGTCCGGTCGCCCACAACCGCATGGACGTAGCCCCCGAAAGCCCACTTTGGCCAATAGTGAAGTGAAGTATAACACATGTCCATATCAAATATGAAAGTAATCGGTCAAAAATTACAGCCTGTACAGCGCCCACAAGGAAGTGTCTACGGACACGGCGGCGGAGACGAAAGCATGAGTCCATAGTAGCCGCCCGACTTCGTTTGGGGGGGGCTATAGAAATAATAAGCTGTGGCATGAAATAATCAGAGCAATACTTGCAAACAAAAGTCCGGAGACGCTCCTCTGGTCTGTTCAAACATATGCAGGACACTGCCCTACACAAATCCTTTATGGAATTACCACAGGCGTCCCCACAGCAGCAGGCCGATGGACAATAACACGACAGTGGGCTCATTGTTGAAAGTGGGGGAACGAGTCTGTCTGGTCGCTGTCAGCACAGGTGTGAGTACACGAGGCCAGCGGCGATCGGCAGCAGGAATGGCAGCTTCTGAAGGAGCGTGAAGCCGCTGTGGGCCTAAACAAACACCTCTCGCTCGTCCTGCCACCGCGCGCAAACAGGACACAGCTGCCCAGACCGGCCTGCTGGAGCTTCCCCCCACTTATCTTATCACGTACAGCCACTGTGCTGCTTAAACAAAGGGACTAACATCTCGTAACGAGCTGCTCTGATAACTGTGACCTGTGTGGCAAAACCACATGAACTCACCAGAAGCAAACGGGCGAAACCTTCTTTTGTTTTTTTTGGGTTTTTACCGGTTTTTTTCCCCCCCACCCTAAATGCAGCCGAACTGTTTAACCCACCTGCTTCCACCCGCTCAGGAGGAAGATGCTGGAGCGCATCATTCCTCAGAATCATGTGATGACTAACCCTTTCTCCTTTTACACTACAGAGTCGCGCTGCCTGTCGCGCACTGCCTATGCCGTCTAAGGATAACGCAGTCAGCCAGTAAGTTGCTTGTATAGCTACATGCAACCGGCTGAACAGGGGTGGTCGCTATAGAGCAATCAGACGAATAAATTTTGACCGGCTTAACCCCCATTATCCCCAGCGAGGCGGCGCCCATTGTTTCCTCGCCCATGAGGACCTCCATTCATAGCCGGTAATGGCGTGGCTGGGATTCCAACACCCAAACATAGGTCTCTCAAATGAACATCTTCACTGTGAGCCACGTCCCAGATAAACACCTCAGCTGTGAGCCACGCCAAGGTCAGGGGCAGAGCAAGAGAGGCCAGCTTAGTAACGGTTTCAAATGAGCCTCTGATGTTCAGACCATCAGTAGCAAAAGTCAGTATTTAGCTTCCACTCGGACTTTTGCACAGTCGCGAATAAAAGGAGCAGCAGGAGACTAACGGGGAATAAGACCACACAGAACACGAGACGTACAATCAGACAAAGGCTCGTCGCACCAGGGGTCAGGGGTCGAGTCCCTGAACTTCACCTTAAAACCATCCCACAAATGTCCTTTCATTAGATCAATAATCCAACACAGCGTGCAGGAGGGAAATTTTCATTTTGTAATCATCTCTCAGGACAGCGGGGTCAAGCGAACGGGACACTCGGGGTTAAAGGACAAGGTAAAGACGAGGTCACGGCAGGGTGTACACACTAAAGCCTCACGAGGCCCCGGCAGAGCCGCTCCTTCTCTCGAGGGGAGGGAGATTTTTAAAACAGCCCTGGGGGAGCGAGAGAGAACAAAAGATTGAAGCTCTATTGCGGGGGAGGTGACACTCTCCAGGGCTGAGGAACACCTGTCACATCTCCAGCCGGCAGCCAGTTCCTGCTCCAACAGTTACACAGTCACAGGCTCCAGAAAGAACAATATGTCTGTTAAAACAGAGTCAGGCTGATGCATGACCCCACTATATCCTGTTATAGAGATATCCACTCAGTCAAGGGCTCCGGATCTTCCCCACAAGCAAGCAAAATCATTCGTTTTGATGACAGCAGTTCTAAAATTCACATTCCAAACTGTGCCCAGCAGTTCACCATTGCTAAACCTTCGACACAATGTCCTGCATTTGCCCTTTCAAAGGACTGAGATGAGTGTTTCTCATCACTGTACCATAATTCATGAATGCTGCACTCACAAGGTCCCCTTTTATTTGGGGACATTGTGTTCAATTCATACCAAAACACTGCATGTTTTACATTAAAGCTAATCTCATTTAAACTGGAAAAGTTAATTTCGCAACATAAAAAAAAAAAAAAAAATCAAAAAACAAGGGCATTATATGTCAACGTAATTTTATTGAAACAAATTCCATTTTTGAGATGTAACACATCCTTCAACAGTCAAACTCCATGGATCTTCTCTGCTTCTCTGAGGTAATGCATTACTGCCCCGAAAAAGACAATCTCTCCAACAAACCGAATGGAAACTAATTCAGTGCTCTTGCTTCACCTGCATACACGTGTCAGTGTTTCTAAAGGCTGTTATACACGCCTTCACCAGAGAGCCATTCCAGCTCAAATGGACCAGGGGGTGACACCACCCCGTCACAGATTTAGTTGATTTTTGCTCCAATAGTTGCTATATGTACATGTACAAAAATCCCAAAATTTTGGCTGCCAACTCTAACTGGTTACAAAATGGCAGCCATTTTAAAAATTGCCTTTTGCGCGCGTCGCAACATGCCCTCCCACTTTTTTCAAACCCTTTTTTCGCTATAAATCAAAAACTATTGCACCTATTGGCACCAAAATTGGCACTCTCATGTAATTTTTAATGCCGATTCTGAAATAAGCAGTCAAATAAGTGATAGCTCCTATGGTTTGGAAACTATTGGATGAAAACCTTTTTTGGGGGTACGGAACTTTGGCCCCCCTTATCTCAATGCTGCCATCTGATATCAAAATGGAACTTGTTTGATGCTCATCACCATCACTTCAACTCTATAATATCAAAAAATTAGAGAGGTGTTCTGCTTTGTTTTGATGTAATCAAAAAGCGAAAAAAGGGTTTGAAAAAAGGGGGAGGGCATGTCACGACGCGCGTAAAAGGCAATTTTTAAAATGGCTGCCATTTTGTAACCAGTCGGAGTTGGCAGCCAAAATTTTGGGATTTTTGTTCATGGACATATAGCAACTGCTGGTGGAAAAATCAGGACAATCTGAGAGATGGTGGTTACAAATGCCCAGGCTACTGGTCCATTTGAGCTTGAATGGCCCCAGAGCAACCTTCACTCTGCCTCCCTGGACCTGTGGAAGGACCTCCATTATCCTACAAGCTTTCACACAGAGACGGAGAGGCAAAAGGGTGTGTGTCACTTCCTGTTCGGGGAGCCCAGAGCACATTTAATTTCCCTCGTACAGTAAAAACAATGTGATAGCAGTACTGTTGGCACTGTAGGTGTGAAAACCCGGTGCAAGCCATTTACCGAGTGGCTGCATTGCACCGCCGAGGACCGAATCGGTGCTTTCATGTTTGCACAGAAAAACAGACATTTAGAGTCATGCACCGATTGTTGAGATGAGTCACAGGAGGATCTGTCACAACATAAATGTTTCCTGTTGTTCTCCAAGACGGCCATATTCTCCTACTGACTGCATAGCTCCCAGACTGCAAGGCAGCCGTAATATTTAATCTAGTGTTGCGCATCATGACGCCCAGGTGAAACAGCAAGCACGGACCAGAGAGTAGAGCACAAGCTATCCCCCGTTTCCCTGAGCTAAAGTCACCTGACGTGAGGGAAGCACACAAAGTGCACACATTCTTTTAACCCTTTCATCCCCAAGACTGCCAAAGAGTACTCAAATGTAACTGTCACAAAGTCTCAAGAGTGCCAAAAAGTGTTCTGTGACTAAACCCACATGAACAAAAAAGATCTTTGGAACATGAACAGAACAGAGCCATTGTATTTCAGCCAATGAGAGAAGATTTGTATATGGACAATAAATATTTTTTACATTGTTTACACTTGAAATCTCATCTTTTTTGATACATATTCGAAAAGGGGTCTCTAAAAACCTCCATTTCTTGTCCAATTCCTTTTGGGCAAAAAGGACAGTCAAACCACCGGAGACCTTGGGAGTGAAAGGGTTACAAGCGTCATGTGAAAAGGGTAAGAGTAAGAAAGTAGCTCCATTGGCCCAGAGCAGTCTTACAATTCACCCAACCTGTCATCCTGAACTCCATCCACATTTTGAAATAGGATCTAAGGCTTCAGTGTTCAGTACTGTTCAATAAAAACAAGTGAGTCATGGCTAAATGGAGTAATAGCTGCTTCAGAAAGATTTGCAGCAAGATGTTTTTGTGAAGTCTGGCTAGTCGGGAACAATGAACGACAGACAGTAGTGATAACCATCATCAAATGACTAATGTCTCAGCTCATAACTGAAAATAGGTCAATTTATCAGGATTTGAGATTCACTGAAATTTAACTGTATAATGACCTCCCTTACTTTTTTCAAAAATTCCCTCTAAACAGCTTGTTCAGATATTACAGCAAGAATGGCTCACATCCTTTATAGTTAGCTTTTCTTCCAGGTCCCAAACACGTTAACTTGACATGCACACATCTAACATGCATTTAGCTCTGTTACTGAACAATTTGTGTTTTTCAGACAATAATCCCTTTGTACAAATGCCAAATAAGAGTCATCAGAAGATGACATAGCCCCCAGCCCCCACCCCCTCCCCCATCTCATCTCAAAAATCCCAAAATATCAAAAGGCACCAGTCTAGAACCTGATTAGTATGCACAACAAGCTTCCTTAAAAAAAAAATTGAATTAGATAGATTAGATTAGAACGGTATTAGAGTTCTGTTCCAGAAACAAAATGATTACAGACGGACTGAGGTATTGATGACTACATCCCCCCGCAGTATATGCCGGGGGCAGAAAAATAGTAGAAATTCAAAAATAGCAAAAGGCAGGCACCACTTCAGAGGTCAATTTTAATATAAGGGCAATTCCATGAAAATATCAACCTCGGGGTCAAAATTGAAAATGATTTTCATGATTTATATTGGTGTATAAACAGAAAGTGCACAGTCTAAAGATTGTGAAACTGCAGTTTCTTTTAAAATATTTTACCCCATCATCATATTAACCCTTTTAGTGTCATGAAGTTGAAATGGACAAAAAGGTGCTTTTTGCCACTGAACTTTAAATATGCCTAAAACACTGAACCAGATAGTGTTGGGAAAAAAGAACTCTGCATTTTACCCTTCATTAAGGGTCATACTTTTAAAATACAGAACGAAGCTGAAAGTTGTTTAACATTTTTTGTGGTAATTAAAGCCCTTCTTATGGCCCACACCGAAGATGTCACGTGTGTCACTTTTATGTTAAGAAGTTTTGTTTTTATGATAAATATTTCATTAATCTCTGAGCTAATCTCAGAAATGGTAACACACGTGACACGACCTGCAGACAGGGGGGCAGCTACCCATTTTTGGGGGGGTATGCAATGACAACAACAGTGCCCCCCCAAACACCTACACCCAATTGTTTTGGCGCCCCCCTTCGCGTAGCGCGCCTATGCACTGCATACACTGCATACACTGCATACCCACTTTTGGTGCCACTACCTGCAGAGAACACTAAAGGCCAAGTAGTGGCAGACCAATGTTAAAACTACATTGGTTTTACAAAGAGCTTTTTAGTTTTGCTAATTTCCTATAGATAGCAGCATCAGCAGTCTTTTTTTCCATGATGTCATTTCCTTCTCTGGAAGTTTCTTTTGAAATGAAGATTTCATCAATTGAACTTTGAAATTCAATTACCAATCGCCATTCATCTCCAGAGCCATTGGTAAGTAGCATTTGATTACTTAGTTTAATTAATGTTCATAGAATCCTAAGAAAATTATATTTCACGTAAACAACAAACAGTTGTTTGAGAAATAAAGATGATTTGAATGCAAATGATGCATGAACGTGATGTACATGGAAGCAAAAGCAGATGAATCATGTCTATACTCAATGCTCTTGCCTATGTTGGTGGTACAGAGAGCGTTGTCTTGTCCTCGAGCAATTATTATCCCATTCCTACGTGCCTAATCTGCCTATGGTTGGTTGCTCCATCATTTCTGCATAAACCCAACTGTACCTGGAGTACCCCTGCACTCTTTGTCTGTAGGAGATTTTCTTTTGGTCAGGTCCCTGACAAGGAAGGCCAAAAAAAGATTTGTGACTGAGCTGGTGGCTTTAGATAGGGAAAGAAATGAAGCTGAGGTTGTATGTCTTAGGAAGACAAGGTACAGTGGTAAGGTCTTTACCGATCCCCTACAGGAAGACAGAAGCCGGATAGAGGATTGGCAGGTTATAAGAAAGTTGACTGGGAAAGATCATGACCGTGGAGTTCATCTGGAACATGTCGTTGATGCGGATTAATACATGGTCCCTGAAGTTTGTGGTTTCACTCTTATGATTGTGATGTGTCTGAATCTTAGCAAAAATGTTCTCTTGATTAAAGTTCTTTAAATTAGTTTTCTTTAAAGTGGTAATCCGTAAGATTTGAATTGGCTTGTTTATATCTTAGGCAGTAAGCTGTAATTGCAGGCGCGCTTCTGGACCTCATTTCCCATAACTCTTGTCGAGACCCAACAGTGTCGCCTGTATGACGTCGGTAAATTGACGGGTCTTACCAGTTCCACGCTTCCTCAATTCTCATGCAGAACAGAAAGATGCTCTTTGACACGGCAATTGAACTCATTAAAAGTAAAAAATTATGTTACGTTAGTCATCCATTAACGTCATCTCATTCCAGTAACATGTTGGGCTATTATGATGAATCGATTAACTTAAAGGGCTGCCAACTCTCATGCATTCGCCGTGAGAATTTGTGCTTCATTCACGTTCCCGTGCTGTAGTTAGTAATTATTCAATTAACGAAATGCGAGTGTTTCATGATCGTTCAAATTGTTTAAATGAAATAAGACCATTTGAAACATTTTTATGCAATTCCACTGCTTCCATCCCCTGAGAGAAGAAAAGCGTGAGAATTCCGGAATCATAATTGTTCTCATGTTACTAGTGGCGAAATTCACCGTAACACGTGAAACTGATGAACTTCAATGTACAAGGACTTCAATTCCACCTGAGAATCTCTACAAACGGTCTGATAGAATAATTTCTGACTACAGCATGGGAACGTGAATATGTCATTTATATGTGAAAGTTGGGAGCCCTGTGTAAATAATGAAAACGGTAGTTGGTTAACAGGTAACGTTATAACTTTTAAAAAAAAATAATAATAATAATTTGTCGAGCCGGATAACGTAGCTTTTTTCCCGTTTGCTTCCTGAAATTACTTTATAATTTTAGTTTCAGTAGTAGCCTCAACAGAGACTCAACTAACGTTAGTTTCTACTATGCACAGTATAGCTACACAGTATGGTATTTACCATTGGGTAGACGTCAGAAGGTATCCAGTAGCGGTACTTTCCGCTTCATGGACGGCTGCATTTTTAACGGTCCTCCCTTAATTCCATCCGTAAAACTGACATATAGTGTAAGGGACAAGTTAGATTTAGGGTTAGGGGATAGAGCCAAGCTTCACGTTAGGGAAAGTACCGCTACTGGATCCCTTCTGACGTCTACCTTGCCATTGCTTCTCCCGGGGTTCCTTACTTCCTTCAAGCTAGCTTGCGGCTCCTCCTATCTTCTGGACAGACCAAACACTGCTTACTGACGTAAAAAGCGTCACTAGATGTGTGCCTGTATTTGAATATAGCGCGGGAATGTTGCCACAGACACACTGATCGCTTTACCTGGCAAAGAATGAAATACAAGTGCTTTCATTAGTGGGTCATAGGCCCAATCACCGTTGTTTTATCCCCCCTCTCTGATAGACACTGACAGTAACGAGACGGAAATCTTATGGACTACCACTTTAAACCTGGTTGGCACTCAAAATGAGGGTGTTTTTATGAGGCTCCGCATTGTACCAGACCACCTCAGAAAACAATGAGAAAGCTTTTTCTCCACTGAAAATAAAAATCATCCCTCAAGATGACATATTGACACCACAAGTAATGCAAATTCATCTTCACGAACACTTATTCAATCCAGAGCATTTTGCTATAATCCGCAGTATGTCATTAATTGCATGAGAATGGGATGACATTTTATAAATGTCACTATTTGCAGTCAATACAAGAGCAAATGAACATTCATCAAGCATCACAATAGTGGGTACAGGCTGACAATTTTTGCACAAAGGTTACGAGTGATATTCTGTAATCACTGCAAATTTACTGACATGACAAATACAACACAACATAAATAATTTAGACATAGGAAGCGGTAGTGCAAGTCATATGCCGCAGTCGTAAGTTTCTGCCAGACTTTAATAGTTTATCCACTTCACATTTACAGTCCTTAAAACTGCCTGAACAAAATCGGAGAGAGATTACATGTTGCTGCTGGGCTTTTTATTCGTGGGCAAGAACATCATCAAGAAGTCATTCCCCAGCCATTGTGGAGACTAAATTTTGTTCCAACAATTACTCTTTTCAATAGGTATTAATCCCACCACTCACCAGTAAAATAACTCACAATGAGGAGTTAATTGGGTGGGTGGGGGGTTCTCATTCGATCTGGAATCCAAGCTGTCCTTTGGCTGTTTTTTCTCGAACAGGTCGTTGAAGTCGGTAAAGAATCTCCAAATTTTGAAATGAAATGTCTGAACATAATCGATGGTAAGATCATACGTTTATTATTGCTGCTGACCAACAAAATTGGGCGATGAAGGTTATGTATTCACCCATGTCTGTTTGTCCGTTTTGTCCAGACAACACCTCTGAAATTTCTCACTCAATATCAATGATACTTAGTGGAAGTGTGGGTCTTGACCCAAACAACAATATGTTAGACTTTGGTGGTGATCGGGATCACCATCCAGATCCAAGAATTTTTTAAAGGATTCTTCACCATTGCGAGATTGCAAGATTGCAATAAATACTGAACATTTTAAAATCCAATACATAGTAGCACAATTCAAAATGTAACTAGCAGAAGTAAGCACTCTCGGAGCGCCATCAAGTATCAATATGAAATGGGATATTTTGAAAGCTGTAATTCCTCAAGCAGCTTTTTTGCAGCTGCATAGGGCCTATATATGGTTTTACGCTCTTCCTGTGAGGGTAAATATATTTTTCAAGGTTAAAAAAATATTTTTATGGACTCCCAGATAGGCGGAATAGCAGAATTTGCCAGGCTAGTTTCAGTTTGCATTTGTGCAGGGAGGCTTGATTCATGGAATACCAAGGCCACTACAGTAAAACTTAAAAATTCGATAATTTCAATCTGGTGTCAAATATCACCACCTCATGAATATTCAATGAACAACTGCATCTTATCTGCTTGATTGCAATACTGCAGTACTGAATGCATCAGTTGGGCCGTAACCCAGACGATGACATCCATGGACTGCGTAACTGCTTCCCATGGGGGTAAACAGCTGTTTCCTTGGAATGATCTGGTTTAGAATAATTATACAGCTCTACTGGGTTCTACAGGGATATTATATTGATGTTTACCACGCCATATTGTACAAAAAAAATAGTGTGTATTTTGAAAAAGTGTGAGCAGCCGGGCCTTTTCTGATGCATTTTGCGGGAATCTAATATTTTTTTCATAGCACACGTGCAGCACAGAAGGTATTGTTTGATCTTCTGACACTTTTTTGTTTTTCATCAAAAGCCATTTTTTTCTACCACTTGAAAGGCTATTTGGTTGAGTGCTGACAAATTTAAGTATTTCTGCCATTTGTTTTAATAATTGATAACACTGATACATCAATCAATAATATTGATTGCAAACAGACCATTTATTTAATAGACCTTCAAAGGACTTCATGCTCTATGAAAATCAAAGCCAACCTTAATTCAAGAGCAAAAGGAAATCTTTACACCCGACAGAAATAATGGTCTCATTTTTATGATATAATGACGCAGACAGATATCATAAAATATTATGAATGTATTTAGTTTTGTAATATTGACTGCCCTATACTCAGAGCGAAACCGTTTCTGGCTAACGGAGGTGATTTTTGCGGGTACAGAGGGGGAGGGTGGTAATGACTGATCTCTGGATATCAATTAGGAGCTCATTACCTGTGCATTAGCAGGAGCGCCAATCATCCAGGATCTGACAGCCTGGCCCAATGACCTTGACCTTGGGGGAGGGGCTTCCTTGAAATGCCAGCCCACCCCCCTCCTCAGAGAGGATCTGAAAACCTAACCCCTCTTCAGACTGGAGGGAGGTCAACCAGGCACGCCTCTCTTTTCGAAAGAATGCACGCAGGAGCGAACCTTGTACTCCGCAGTAACAGGCAAATAACAATCACAAAAGCATGTAAAAGACAAATGCATACAAAAGAACACAAAGGTATTACCATTTGTGAACAACATGGGCATTCCTAGCCAATGGCCTACCCATATTTTAGCAGGGAATTTTAAAATGTATGTGTCTAACTAAAAAAAAAAAATTACACCCATCTAAATTTGAAAATGCCCCTCTAAAAGACACTTAAAATGGTACCAGGCTAAACCCCTGGCTAACAAACAAATTAGAAATGAGCAACATGCAAAGATATGTACTAAATAATGTGCTGGCTTGTAATCTGACACAAAGCCCACTCTTGCTCTCTTATCTTTGGATCCTCCCTGTCCCTCCCTTGCCCAGTGTGTGTGTGCGTGTGTGTGCGTGATTCTGGGCTGGAGGCTGGAGCTGATGTGATATTTTTAGACTGGGCAAGGAACTGTGTGCTGAAACAATGGAGAGCTGTGTCTGAACAGGAGTGTAACAGAGTGACTGGAGACACAGGGGCCGACAGCAGCAGAGTCCCTCCACAGAGCGGCCACAAGCAGCTCCCCACGAGTGACAACAGCTGCAGCCCCAGCCCGCAGCACCGCAAACACACACACGCACCACAGCACCGCAAACACACACACGCACGCACCCTTGTACTTCTATCCTTGAGGACATCATATTGACTTCCATTCACTTTTTGTGTGTCTCTACAGCCTTTCCAGGATCTTAACAATAAGCAACGCATGCCTAACCCAAACCCTTACCCAAACCTTAACCTATCCCGAACTCTAACCTCACCCCTGACCTTGACTGATAAGTCACAATTTGCCTTTGTAGTTGTGAGGACATAAAAAAAATGTCCCCACTCTGCATGCAAAAAAAAAAAAAAGTTTGGTTCTTTGTAGCAAGTACACTCACTCATGCACTCACGCACGCACGCACGCACGCACGCACACACACGCATTCGCACACGCTGCCTTGTGCTCCTTTTGTGGCTCATAAAGAGGGCCTAACTGAACTTGCATTGTGTTGCCCCTACTCAATGTCCGCTTCACTTTTCACCGCCTGCCATCTCATCTGCATGAGACAAAGGCTCTCTTTCCCCTCCAGCAATGGCGGGGATGGCTTCTGTTGCTGGATTTCGATTTCTCCGACCGCACAGTATTTATGAAAACACAGGGGCATTGCTGGAGCCATAATAGAAGTCCTGCACACAGTGAGCACGCTTTAATCAGCACTTGTGCACACAATAAATGTTTCAATCCTCCGGGGCATTCTCTCAGGACAAAAGGTAATGGATCGCGCTTGTTGGGGTAATACGTCTCGCCTAGCATATGCCGTTTGGCATTTGCCATATGGTGCACAGCAAACATAATTTAGCAGCCATTCTTTGGTATTCAGAGCGCCGCACGCAGGTGTGCTGCAAGTACAGGTCTGCTGAATTATACAGCAGTTTTCCTTAACGCCCTCAAATGCCCTCTTTAATGTCATGTGAGGTATATGTGTGTGTGTGCGCGTGTGTTTAATAACCACTTAAACAGTGGTCGTATGTGTAATTTATAAGGAGTCTCCTTTGCCTCTATACTGATCCGCCATATTGAGAATGGCAGGAACAGGGCTGGACTGTGATCAGATGGAGGGGGAAGCAGTAAGGTCACCAGGTTCATGATCTCCTGTTCGCTGGAACAGTCCCACAATCGGGCAGCGGTAGCTACCGGCTCCAGTGGCGTCGTGAAAGCAGACCCAAGGGAGACAAATAAGATTAGAACAACCACAAAAAAGAATTTATCAGCCTATGTGATGATGTGCAGAATGTTCTGGTCAGGGGAGCACAGTCAGATATACGCATGTCCTGTCAGCCTAATGCCCTGTACCCTTTCCTCCACCCGTCAACGGCTGCAAGAGTGACGTCAGACCCATTCTGTGTCCACTTCCTACTGGCCACGAGCCCATTCACCATCTCCTACTCCTGCCAAAGACGGCTTCCAGCACACCTCCATCACCAGCCTTCCATCGCCCAGCAGACAGCACAGCGCTTTGAGGCAGGTCAGTTAAGGAATGCCTCAACAACGTGGCTTCCTCTCTACCCCCTACCTCCTCCCACAGAGCCCAGGTGCTCTGTGAAGCTGCAAAACGGAAATCTTCATGTGGGGACAAAACTACGCCTTGTCGATGTGTTTGCTTACCTTGCTACGAAAATGCCACAGTTGGCAAAAAGCATATCCTCCCTCCGCCTGGCTCATTAGTTTCCATCATCACTGGTGTCCTAAGATCCATTTCTCCATGAAGTGCCCCCCCCAAAGCCCATTGTTCACAGAACCTAACTGCCATCCTGGTCGTGTTCCTGTTTCATTTCAGGAGCATGATCCAGAGATGTTTACATTATTCACAAAGCAGCTCTGTGCTTTGTTCATCAGTGGTTCCCATTTGTGTGAGTGGGATTGTCGGGTAGAATTCACTTCAGTAGACTTTAAAGCAACTAATGATAGGCTCCATTCACCCGAATGCGTTTTGTTAGCACTGCCTCAGTGCAGGATTAACTGCAGCCTTTGTTCCACCTTCAGGGATTTCCAAGAAGACCCAAAGCCAAACAACATGCAACTGCTGCTTGTGAGACATTCACGCCAACTCACATTTCAGGGGCTAAAACCAGGTTTGTTATCTGTGAGTCAGAAAAGAGTGGCCACTAAGGAGACCTGCATCTCCTCACCCAACAACTCAGACGTGAAGTGTAAAGGCTTATAAACAGGCTGTCCTGTAATGTCAAATTCTGTCCTTTCTTGTCAAAGGTCCCCTGTCATGCTACCAGGTGCACAGCCAATTAGCCGTTATAAGCCATTTCAAAATGTGTGATCTGTGACATCACAAGAGGGAGGGGTCACCCAGAATAATGAAGGAACTGTTTAACTGGTTAGCTGAAGTTGATCAGTTTTTAATTGTCTCTGGGTGGTCACTTCACCATATGATGTCACAAACAAACAGATTTTGCAATGGCTTGTCATGACTAATTGGCTGTGCACCCGGTGACATGATCAGGGACCATTAAAATCAGCAATGGAAAAGAAGCAGGGGAGATATTAAGAGAAATGTGAATGGATGAGGATGGTGGAGTCGCATTAGGATGCATCTATCCAAACTGGAGCAGAGGGACAGACTGAGCCACATTTCAGGCATGAGGTCTGTAAGCCTGCGGGCAGGACAGGGGGCCAGACAGGAAATAAAGGGTCATAAGGTCCCCGCTCCAGTCACCGGGTGCACAGCTAATAAGCCATTGTGGCCAAATTTCTCATAACACTCGACAGGTGTTACCAGGGTGTTTTTTGTCTGTGAATGAAATGATCACAATGAAGCTGGTTCTGCTGCAGTCAAAAATAACCTGAACAGATTTCCCCCCCCCCCAAGAAAGGCAATACATTTATTCAAAATATAAAGACCTTTCCCACAGACATATTTTTATTTAAATGTTCAAGTGTAAAATTGATTTGTTGCAAGGTCAGAGAGAGAAGGCAGAACAGAGGACCAGGATCTACACCTCATTCCTGTGTCGGGAACATGATCTGCATCAGTGACCAATCGGTACGGGGTCCTCAAGCAGCCCTGTTGTGTCCCCACCTGGCACTACACATCACTGCTGTACACTACTCAAGCACTGAGGGTCCAGCAATACATGAATTCGGCTATATACTACACCAATTGCACATACTTAGCATCTCTAAATAAAATATAGCATGTATAAATCTTAGCTACTGAATTAGCAAACTCATTTTACCATTATTAACGTTAAGTCAACCAATAAGGTACTCAACCTAAAAATACTACGAATGTTTGCAAAAATGAAAACAAAGATGAGCAATGAAATGTTCCACCATAAGAAACGTTTGTTTTACTAAAAATCATACTCAAAATGGACTAAATGAAGTTTCTAGAAACTGTTTTTCCTGACGAAACAACACAATAAAGCCAGATTCGGAATAGGCATAATAAACTTTGCATCAATCAAAATGCGACACATCACAACCCCGTGTGATGGCAACCATGTACAAACACCAGCAGCAATGCAGAGCCACCTTCTTGATAAATTCTAAATACAAGACAGCTCTACAGAAAACCCATTGAACAAATACAACAACTACTGGAAGAGGGCTCCCACCACCAGGAACGGGCAGGAGTCAATATCACTGAAGGCAGCCACAAGCAATATTGCGTGCAACATGCTGTGGGGCAAACATGAGCCCATAGGGTCAACAATCCCTTCCCCCTCTCTTCCTGAAACTCCCGCCCTGCACCAATCCTGTCAATTCTCCACTGAGATCTCTCATTTATTATGAAGCAGCCAGCCAGCAGGGATCAACAACAGGCGGCCATCATAAACATGGAGGAATGGTAGCGAGCAGATGAGCAATATTCAAGATGTAAGCAAATTTAAATGTACTGCCACTGTAATAAAGTGTGGTATTTCTTGCATGTTGGCATTTTGAGTTTCTGTATTAATGTTGTCCATTTTTAACATATGTAATGCTTCGAGGACACTTCCAGTGATAGGTGTCATTAATTCCAGAACCTTCTTCATATGTATATAGTATACTTCACTTTTTTCATATGTATACAGTATACTTCACTTTTTTCATATGTATATAGTATACTTCACTTTTTTCATATGTATATAGTATACGTCACTTTTTTCATATGTATATAGTATACGTCACTTTCTTCATATGTATATAGTATACGTCACTTTCTTCATATGTATATAGTATACTTCACTTTTTTCATATGTATATAGTATACGTCACTTTTTTCATACGTATATAGTATACTTCACTTTCTTATCACATATTTTAGAATTTTTTAATAACTTCAGAGCAGACATGAGTTGTCAGTTTGAACACAGAACAAGCAAAAATCCAGGAGTAATGCTAACAAACTCGATGAAACTCGATGACTTCAGCAAGAGAGGGGACACCTGCAGTTCAGCGGACGCAGAGTCCCCATTTTATAATTCCTCACGTAACGTTCCTAAAGTGCTGTGAAAAAGTATTTGCCCCCTTCCTGATTTCTTATTTTTTTTGCATGTTAGTCACATTTAAATGTTTCAGATCAAACAAATTTTAATATTAGACAAAAATAACCCGAGTAAATACAAAATGCAGTTTTTAAATGATGATTTCATTTATTGAGGGAAAAAGCTATCCAAACCTACCTGGCCCTATGTGAAAAAGTAATTACCCCCAAAACCTAATAATTGGTTCTGCCGCCCTTGGCGACAACAACTGCAATGAAACGTTCGCGATAATTGGCAATGCGTCTTTCACATCACTGTGGAGGAATTTTGGCCCACTCTTCTTTGCAGAATTGTTTTAATTCAGTCACATTGGAGGGTTTTCGAGCATGAACGGCCCGTTTAAGGTCATGCCATAGCGTTTCAAACGGATTTAAGTCCGGACTTTGACTAGGCCACTCCAAAACCTTCATTTTGGTTTTTTTTTTTTTTTTTTTTTTTTAGCCATTCAGAGGTGGACCTGCTGGTGTGTTTCAGATCATTGTCCTGCTGCATAACCCAAGTGCGCCTGAGCTTGAGGTCACAAAATGATGGTCAGACGTTCTCCTTCAGGATTTTCTGGAAGAGCAGAAATCATGGTTCCATCAATTATGGCAAGTCATCCAGGTCCTGAAGCAGCAAAGCAGCCCCAGACCATCACACTACCACCACCACGTTTTTTTTTTTTTTTTTTATTTTTTTGGGGAATTTTTCCTTTATTTGACAGCTATACAGTGTAGAGAGACAGGAAAGTTGGGGAGAAGAATGGGGGAAGACATGCAGCAAATGACCTGAGCCGGAGTCGAACCCAGGTCGCTGCGGGAAGGACACAACCTTTATGGTACGCACGCTTAGACCGATGAGCCACCGGGGCGCCCCTACCACCACCATGTTTGACTGTAGGTATGATTTTCTTTTTATGAAATGCTGTGTTAGTTTTACACCAGATGTAATGGGATGCACACCTTCCAAAAAGTTCAACTTTTGTCTCGTCAGTTCACAGAATATTTTCCCAAAATTCTTGGGGATCATCAAGATTTTTTTTTGGCAAATGTGAGACAAGCCTTTGTGTTCTTTTTGGTCAGCTGTGGTTTTCGCCTTGGAACTCTCCCAGGGATGCCATTTTTGCCCAGTCTCTTTCTTATTGTTGAATCATGAACACTGACTTTAACTGAGGAAACAGAGGCCTGCAGTTCTTCAGATATTGTTCTGGGTTCTTTTGTGGCCTCCTGGATGAGTTGTTGACGTGCTCTTGGAGTAATTTTGGTAGGCTGGCCACTCCTGGGAAGGTTCACCACTGTTCCAAGTTTTCTCCATTTGTGGATAATGGCTCTCACCATGGTTTGCTGGAGTCCCAAAGCCTTAGAAATGGCTTTGTAACCCTTTCCAGATTGATAGATATCAAAGAGTTTGTTTCTCATCTGTTCTTGAATTTCTTTAGATCGCAGCATGATGTGTTGCTTTTTGAGATCTTTTAGCCTACTTCACTTTGTCAGAAAGGTTCAATTTAAGCGATTTCTTGATTCAACAGGTCTGGCAGTAATCAGGCCTGAGTGTGGCTAGTGAAATTGAACTCAAAAAATGTGGTTAATCACAGTTAATTCAAGATTTAACAAGAGGGGGGCAATAACCTTTTCACATAGGGCCAGGTAGGTTTGGATATCTTTTTTCCCTTAATAAATTAAATCATCATTTAGAACTGCATTTTTTATTTACTCAGATTATCTTTGTCCAATGGTAAAATTATTTTGATAATCTGAAACATTTAAGTGCGACAAATATGCAAAAAAAAAAAGAAATCAGGAAGGGGACAAATACTTTTTCACAGCACTGTATATAGCGAGGGTTAAGGACACTAATCCTAATCCCTAACCCCAATCCTAACCCTAACGCCAACCCCAACCCGTAAACCTAACTGCACACAACAATGGAACACTGGAGTGAGCTTGGAAGAGTGTCCGCTAAAAAGCGGGTGAGCCCAAGAGAGCACCAGTTGGCTTTTCCAGGATCGACGTCGCCCATCCCCGGTTCAGACGCAATGCAAGCCTCTCATTACACGGGAGCACAACAATAAGAGAGGACTGAGAGACTTCTGTTGAAGAAATCCGTTGGTGGAGGACTGTGTGTATTATTCACGGATAATAACTCAGCAATGTAAACGCACATTCGCAAACTGGCATGCATCTCAGATTGCAAAACTGAGTATCAATCAGGCCCTTTTACACACCATAATTATTTGAGTCCATCAGAAGAAGTGGCAGGTAGAGCAGCTGAGATCAAACCACATCAGCCACTGTTGCTCTGTGAGTAGTGCCCATAAGCTTTCTGACTGCACAAAGCCATCACTGATTTAACAGCATCCCAGATTCAAAACCAAGCACAGGGTCAAGCACCACTGAAAAATCCAACCATAATGATATTTACCTGCTCCCAAAATGAAGAGCTGAAGTGTGAGAGTCACTTTCGAATATTCCAAAGGATAAAGACCTCAGGGCTGTTTAGAGGAGAGAGATTGGAAAATATGCAGTGACAATGCCAACGGATTAACAGAGGAAATAACCCCGTACCTTATATCCTATGAGACCAATTTCAGACCCGAGAAACTATTATCCCGACAGCAGAACAGGGGTGTCTGCAGAAATGAGACAGGGCTTTAAAGAGAGAGGGGCTGCATTTATCAGCGATAGAGGTGAAGAGGAATAAACCCAGAGGAAATATAAAGAACAGAGAAAACATGGAGAGGTAATAATACTCCAGGAGAGAAGGAAAACCTCCTATGGAATAAATGTAATTACAGGTAGATAGGTTGATCTGACCAACTCATAAACATCACAGTACCTATGATGGCCCTTTGAAAAACTCAAGCAGAGGCTTGGTGGGCCCAAAGGCGACATCACACACTACTTGCGGGGGTCTGGGCGAGAAGGCCTAACCCTACTGTTCGCTGGGGACTCTCGGTCAGGTCTGCTGGTCAGAGAGCATGCTCTGAGACCACATCCTCGCCAGCCATTAAAGGGCAGTCGGTAGCAGGAGATGGGCACAATCGTGTGCTCTACAAGGAGTACTTTCCATCAACAGCAAAGCTGAAAACCTTTACAGCAGCAGGTCTGGCCAGTCATGAGGCAGCGCATCCAAGTCTAGAGAGCCAAGATGGAGTCAGTTCCAGAGTATCTGGTCATGGAGCCATTTTGTTTCCATTGCATTATCTGGGCACAGTGTCAAAATGAATGATTTTTTTTTTATTTGTCCTTTTGAAATATCCAGACATTTCCCCCCCCCTCATGCTTGTCAAAACCATTGGTAGGAGGGTTATTGTTTTTACCACAAAATTAATGTATCTGGCCCGAGAAAAGAACAAAAAAAATCCAATGATCTCCATTGGGCGAAACAGCTCTGTTTTGCGATGGAAACAAAATGGCTCCTATTCTTGAGTTGTCACAACTCTCTCAATCTGGGGACTCTATCCAAGCCCAGCGAGTCCCATCTGCCCATCAGAGAAAACTACCTAGGGACAAAATATAGCTGTTCGCCGCCATACTCCATGGAACATGGAAAGGATGGGTACATTCACTCCATCATCCTCGGATAAACAAATGGGCATTTCATTCATCAGTATATATTGTAGCGAGTGGCAGTGACAGTGCACATAAAGGACAGTATCCTCCACTGCCCCAGACATCCTGAGGAAGGTGTGCCTTACAAAAGAGCTTCTCTGGTTATGCAGACACGCACACTACGCATCGATTGTCTGGAAAAAGAACAGATCCACATTAATGCATTAATGGAATGCAGCAAGGGAAAGAGGAGAGATCTTTTACATTTTCTTCCCGATTTGGCAGAGAGAGAAAAAGAATAACCTTGCTTATATTACAGCATATGGATACACTATTTTTAGCATGCCAATTCAAGCAAGATTGCACTTCCCTCCCACACATTCGCAGATAACTTTGAGCCATCTGGAGCTTCTCTTTGCTCTGTTGTCATAATTAGACACACCCGGCTACAGGATACAGTGGAACTAGATAACTCCGTCTCCACAGGGACCGAGTCGTGTATCTCCCCGAACCCCAAATTTTGGACAAAATGGCCACCGGTAGTCATATTGGACGTCCAAAATTGCCGAAAATCAGTCGAGAATTGTCAAATAAAAATCTTTGCCTGTGCAAAATTAGAAAAAATTCCTGTAATAATTGTCGCTTCGAGAGTCTGGAACAGAAAATCTCTGCAGGCCCGGCGGTGGCGGCCCCGGAACTAAACCATAGTATCTCCCGACTATCGCGTCGGGTAGATACAATTAATGGCTGCCAGAAGAGGACAAGGACAACATGCAAACCTATATGAGTGGTCATTATACATCAACTCATCCCCCAGGTCTGTATTTCATTTAGTCTCAAAAGGAAAACCTCACCAAGCGTCAGCCATGAAACACAATTCTGCTGCTTTCAGAGCTCAATGTAACCCAACTTCCTCCTTGAAAAATCTGGGAGGGAGTCTATAAAATCAGAAAGAGTGGACAGAAGTAGTAAGAGTGATGCCCATCTACAGAGAAAGAAAGGAGGGTCGCCCAGATTTTGGGAGGCACCAATCAAAATCTTTTCTGGTCCTTGTGAATTTATAATCAAAGTGACACTATCTTTAACTCCTGGATAAGCTGTTTGTAAACTAGGGACTGGTCATCCATCCCAATATCATATTTATCTTACCGCTGGTGGTCGTGCTGACGGCAAATTGATTGATTGATTGATTGATTAGTGAGTGACCCTTGAGACTCACCACAACACTCCTTCCTAAGCTCTGCTTATCCAGGAGTAAAAATGGAGCGGGATAAGGGGCGCTCCAGAGGCACTGCGCTCAGACAAAAGCAAGACCTCGGCTGTTTGTAAGTCAGACAGAGGGATAACACTGCTCCCGGGACTTTGATGACCATTTGCCAGTCATCAGCAGCTGAGCATGTGGCCACAGCTGGCAAACAGGCCAACAAAGGGACTGAGGGCCCAGAAACGTTTCAAGATGGCAGACTGATTGGATACAGAATATCTGCAGTGCTAAAAAACACCCAGTACCCAGCCTTCCCTCTTCCAGTCACCTCCCTCAACACGACCCACAAGGCACCATGCATCCACTTCAACTGCACACTACCCAAGGAATACCCAAGTTTCACAACCCTGCGCAGTGGAAACTGTAGAGATTAATATAATGAAATTATGCTGGTGATTAATAATTCATAGTTTTCCTGTGACTGACATGGTCTTGGAGGACACGTACTGCCAGCGATTTTGTTAATTAGTCCCGCTGCTCGCACAAGTGCACTGAAGGAGGGGCAAGATTGACCTGTAAGGATTTTCCAGAGCAGCGACATAAACAAAGCAATATATTTACCATATAAAACTTACATAGTGCAATGACACGGACTGATAATTGGCCAATCTCATTTCCTCCAGCAAGATCCATAGACATAGCTCTGCTTTGTTGGAAAACAAGCCATCAGTCGGTCTCACTGGTCATAGATCTCCAGATGAACATAATGTCAATTACTCAACGTAATGGCAAACTGCCTGGCTAATATTACCACTAAGCACTGAACAAAATTCATCACAAAACAAGGTCAATATCTCCATAAGCAAGTGATGTAGGAAGAGCACAATGCACATCCTTACTGCGTATCGTACGGTTGCGTTAAGACATGGACAATTACGTAATCATGGTATGCTCTATAGCTACATGAAATACAACGTGCGTATTGTTTGTGCTGCTAACCTGTTAGTATTTGTAACATTATATTTAACTTTAGCTTGGATCGTTTCCCTCCTTTCCTCAAATGTTTGCGGCCTTCACTAAACTGGAAGATGAACTAAAAAGGAACCGATTGCTGTTGCTTCACTGTTTTATGCAATGGGTTAACGGATCTTCTTTCTCTCCCCTTTGGAAACACTAATAAAGAGGGTATAATTCAGAAGTGACATCAGCTGCCGGGCTAAGACAGGACAGCCAGGTAAAGGCTTGTTTTAAAGCAGCAGGATAGACAGAGCCCAGGAGGCCAGGGGCAGCCCAGCACTGGAAGCCAGGCAGAAAATGTGGCAGTAATGACCCTGGCAGTGGTTTGGAACAAACGGTTTAAGAGGACAATTCTTCAGGCAACACCAAGAACACAGGTCACCCCCATCATAACATGCATTCAGCTCTATTGCCTCCATCTGTGCATGACTGACAAAGAACGCACACCCCCCAGTTTTCGTCACTTCTGAAAAATGTGAGACACTAAACTCAAGAGGCAGGGTTATGTTTATTCTGCTGAGACTCCATGAGTAGGAACCCTGGAAACGGGAAAGGTCACAAGGTCTCAATGCAACACATGCTTCCTGACGCTGCATGACAGCACACCACATGACATCAAGCAGAGTACAGGGGCTCAATTCAATCACGTATTACAGCTGTTCTCGTCTCCTCAAGTCTCACCTGACCCAGAAATCCTTCAGTGTCCTCCATCTTTAAAGGCATCCAAGCCTTGTTACGTTTTAAATACGTGCATTTATTTCCAGAACAAGCACAGTGGGCGTGACCACAAATCCCCCCGCACTGCCATCAGGTCACCTTCAGCCGTCCTCCAGCGAAGCGTTTCGCGGGAAACATGGAACGATGCCCCAGATTAGCCTGCCATTTCCGTCACCATGGAGAGATGACTCAAATCATGGAGAGTTGCACAGATCACGCACTCGAGCTGGCGAGGCTTTCCACAGCTATAAACACAATGCAACGAGAGCCTGTCTAACCAAGTAGGAAGAATGAAAGTATGACGCAAAATATCCAATTGACGACAGAGACAGAATGCAGAAAAGGTCACAATTGATGGGGCTTTTTGAAAGAAAACTAAATACAACAAATAGACCATGGAATTTCACTCAGTTTCAGCACATCATTTCACACGTTTCAGCAGGTACCATGAATAAAGCTGGGGTGTCATGAAACATATCTTGAGTTCTTTTTTATGTGACTTAACAGTATTCAAGTGCCCTTGTGCCAAATAAATGGTAATGGGGAGTCTTGGATGTTTATACCATAATCATAATATGCACGCAAATCTGTTAAGTCATGTTACAGTGCATTTGTAAATCTTTCTTTTCATGAACCAACATGTGAAGGATTCACGTACAAATTAAATAAATCATGCATATGACATTATTTTGCTAGCTGCCTTATTGGTCGGTGAATGGGGGTAGAACGATAACGCATTTGCTTACCAATCAACCAGCAACGTCAAAATGAGATTCCAAATTTTCTCTGCTTCTCGTACAATCCAACAGTCGCAGTATTCAGAGATATACCTTATCCGAGATAAAGCTTTTTGTTTGTTGTTCCTTGGCGTTCTCCACTCTGGCACATTTTCAAGCAAAGAAGGTTTTGAAAACTTTTTTTTCTGGTAAGTTTTGTTTTGGTCACCACAATTCTTACAGTTTACCCATGGGTAAGATCACGTGACCACAATTCCCAAAGATTACATCAGATTTCTGTGTACAAGTTTCCGTAAACAAAACATACAAGCTAGTACCACCCAGCATGTTCATAAACATATTAATTATTACTTCTAAATAATTATATTTTAAAATAGAGTATCAATAATATATATAGTGCATAATTTGTGAGGTAAAAAACGTCAATTTTTTTTTTTTTACCAAATTAGGTTCTATTTTGTGGTGATTTTCCTGGTTCTAGCCTTTAAAGAAACAAATGTGTCCTTCCATTATGTAGAGCAGAAGGAATTTCACCTGCTGCTAAATAGTTAATTATGTAGTGTATGTCCCAAAGGACAGTTAAAAGTGTGTATGCAGATCAAAGCCCAGTCTTTCATCAATCTCCAAACAGATATAGACTCTCCTTGTCCCCACAGGTTCTGGCAGGCCAGCACTCTCTGCAGAAATGGGCGAAAGGCCAGTTTACTCCCTATGGATTGAGATAATGGCTAGGAGATAAAATAAGCACAGGGCAGTGAGAATAATTCTTGTTGCCGGGTTTCA
The DNA here is from genome assembly GCA_029692085.1 of Gymnothorax javanicus. Taxonomy (NCBI): domain Eukaryota; kingdom Metazoa; phylum Chordata; class Actinopteri; order Anguilliformes; family Muraenidae; genus Gymnothorax; species Gymnothorax javanicus. The sequence goes on from CM056200.1 coordinate 103,439,150, forward strand.
ACACATTAGTCAGGAGGGGGACAAATATATTCCTAAGTGCAAGGTGGTTTGTCTGAACTATAGCTTCAAAAGTTGACTTCCATTCTGTACGAGACCAGCAGAAATGATCTCACGATGACCAGAGAAATGACATACTGCAAATCATCAAATAATTTCTCTCGAACTAAAATTTTAATCGCCCTGGTGACAGCTGCCAACAGTCAGGCCCCATTTGATACAAACAAGCTTCACTGCTACTTTGATCAAAGCTTTCAGACTTTCAATACAATAAGTTGAGTGACGTTAAAAAAATAAAAATTGAAAAATTTGTTCGATTGACTCAAAGTGCAACTTGCAGAATTTATTTTTTGGGATCTATACTTAACCTGGTATTAAAATGAAAATTTGTTAAGTCAGGATTTAAGGTTTTACAAACCATAAGAGCGTAAAAATCAGAAAAAAAAGGCTGTTTGAAGTAAAGCTCTCAAAAATGCCTTTTTTCCCCCAATATCGCATTATATTATGTAACAAAAGCGAGTCGGTATCCTAAGCTTCGCCTCAGCTCAGCTCAATGCACAGTAGTAGGTGGAAGTGAGTTTGAGCGGCAGTGATATTGCTAATAAGTTGGTCTTTTTTCAGAAGTATTATATTTCATTTCACCACTTATCGTCATGGTAAATTATTGTTTGTGTGTAGGTTGCACAAACTCACGCCCTTCAGGACATCAAGTCCACAATTTTCCAAACAGGAATCCATGACTGCTGCTAAACTGACATTAACTCTTTCAACCCCAGATATTCTAGCATCACTATACCCTTCAACCCCACAGCCCTCTGTAGAGGGCTGGTCATTATCTGGACATTGTATCTTACTGTTATCTCTGGAATCCCATTAAATGTAACCTGATATGTTCCAATCAATTAGTCAGATTGTTTGAATTTTCCCTACAGGAATTTGGGGTTGAAGGGAATATGTTGGTCAGCCCTCTGTAGAGGGCTGTGGGGTTGAAGCAGTTAAAGGAGCATAGAAAAATCCCCGTTAAATAATAACTTGTCTTGACATTTTTTTCAATCATTTTCCTTGTTTTAAAAGTTTTCCAATGATCAGAATATTTCATCCACACGTAAACGCACAGCTTCCATCTTAATGTAATGCTGCAGTTAGGAAATGGCAAATTCAATTCAGAAGTGTTTTATTCACTTTACAAAAAACATAAATTACAGTTAACTTCCACATTTGCTGTTAGCACATGAATCCTGAATGTAGCTTGACTCGCACTTAAATTCCTTAAATTAATAAAGGAAACAAAGATCACCAGCAAGTATTAGTAACTGAATAACACAATTGAAATGCAAAGTTGCATCAAAATGACGCGTTTTATTTCTAATTAAACCTTGACAAGGAAAACAGGCCACATCTGACAGTGTCCTTGTTTTCAAGTTCAAGTTATATAAATTTAAATAAATAATTGAAGCTTAAAGGTATGCTCTCATCCTCCCCGATCTTCAGCTCACCAGCCGCCACTGACAGGAAAATGAATGGAGCTAGCTTTAGTGCCTGGGCACATTTTTGCAGGTGAAGAAACGAGATTTCACTGCTGCATCTGTTAAAAAAGCAGTAATGTGCGACACATTTTAAGCCAGAGGATTACCATCCTAGTGATATGTTGGAGTTCAGGGTGGGATGTTGTAGCCAGGAACAGGTGAGATGGACAGATAGTGCAGTTCCTACCACTTACTGGCAGAACACTGGTGAGAGTTATGGTCACAGATGATCCTAAGCTCAATGATATATTTAACTTAAAATTCACATTTTTTTACTATTATTTTTTCCCTGTTCTGCTAGTTGATGGTTGTGATAAGCCTTCAGCAGCAGAGTCGAGAAATTTCCGAGAAGCCAAATTACCATGATGGTGGCATCTCACCAATGCAGAGGAGCTGATCACCAAAAACTTTAGCAGGCCTGCTGCACATTTAAAGAGACAATGAGATTTCTACAACCCGAGAATGTACTAACAAGATCTTGAGCAGGTTCCATTGACACTCATGCAGGTACATTTTAACTTACACGGAAACGTGCTCTGAAATATAACTACAGCCTTGATATTCATCCCTCCCTCCAGCTGTGTGTAGCCCTGGCCAAAAAATACCAGTTAGTCCCCGAAGGAATAGGAAAAGACACATTGATCGCTCTATGAGTGTAAGACGTATCGCACGCAGAAAAACTGGGCCCCTAGTCTTCATACAGTCTTTACAATAAGCAGGACAAAACACCAAGACAAATCCCTGAATGAAGGAAAAACAAACAAGTAAGTAATCCATGAGATTCTTTTCCAAATTTTAACACAAGACCGACTGCAGGCTCTTAATTTTGTGAAGAGCAGATAAAGGCTTTGGTGAACTGTGCAATTTTAGAGCCAGAATATAAGGTCCAGTGTCCAAGAACATAACAGTGCAGGTTGAGATGGAACAGGCAATGTAGACCATGTTGGAAAGTTGAAGCTCTGCGCTGGTGCAGAAAGCAACATCTCCTTTACCACCGATGGGCAGACCTTCCCCTGTAACGTTGGCAGACGTCGAGAGAAAATGCATCCATCGAGCCTATCATGTCGGAATAACAGCCCAATAAAAGTTGTTTCACAGTCCAAATATGCACAAGCCTCACTGCACACATGGAAAAAGCCCGACTCATTGTAATATTGGCCATTCGTGAAGACTGCCTCATTGCGAACAAACCAAAATGTCCTTGGGATCAAGAATGCATGAATGTTCAAGATCAATAGCTCTCCCGCATAATTAATTGAAAATGTATCAGGCAAAGCACTATCATTTAGAATTTTTGATTTATACAACTACAAGTCGCTAAGGTTAAAAAGCACGAGGCATGTGAATGAACTGTTTAAAAACATCAACTGTAAACAGGGCACTTTGTTCGCATGGGAAAAGTGTCATCAGTGACAGTCGGCATGTTTTCATCTCTCCTCAAACAAAGTCGGGTAATTAACTTGAGTGACATTAGATTGGCCTCACATCATAAAGAAACCTCAGACAAAACAATAAACAAAACCGCCCATTGTCAAACCAAGAGCCCTGTATCTCTGTTGGCATGAACTCAAAACCTTATCAGACGCAGCTGTGGACCAGGCCGAGCGAAAGAGCATTATGGGAACAACAGAATGTTTTCATTCACGTCAAACCTGAGCAAACCCACTGCAGACACCTGGCAGTTGTAATAGCTTTTTTCCGTTAACCGCAGAATATGACAGCACAGCAAGATAAGTCCCTGTGAAGAACACACACCAGATATACGATAACAGGCAGAATGAGGTAGCTGCTGGCCAGCAGCCACACGGCACGTTAAAATGGCCCTTTCCCATTGCAAAAAAGGTCAGCTGTCAATCATACGAAATGGGAAGGTCTTCGGCAGGTCTGCAAGCTGTGCGCACCGCAAAGCGTAACAAACAGTAGCGTCACCAGACTTTTTATTCTGGGGGTGCACAACAGCTTGATGAGGGGGCACGCAATTTATTTTGTTGACCCGGGGGGGTCGTCTTCATTTTGTTCACCGGGGGTTCGTCTTCATCTTGTTGACTGGGGAGGTCACCATCTTTTTGTCGAGCGGGGGAGGCACGAGTGAGATGCGCTTTATTTATTTATTTACGTTTCTTGAATGGGGGGGCACATGGGGGGGCACGAGATGTCCGTTGGCCCCCCCTTGGCAACGTCACTGGTAACAAAACCAACAAAACGAAATTATGGGGACACCATCTGATCCCGTCCACACAAATAAGTAGGTGGTTCTGCTGGCAGTTATGATTGCAGTTGCTCAAAATGACTGGATCCTTCATGGCATCCGTTAACACACAAGACACGGTGCGTTCTCTCGCCCATATCCAATATTTGGATCCACAGTGGATTTTCAGGAAGTATCTGCCATGATAGAAAGACCCTACAACAATTATTCTGCAGACCTTACAGGCAATTTGACAGTGAGTGAGGCAAGTTTAAAAGTGCCAGGGCAGTGCTGGAATGAGAACGAAGAGTCCCAACCTCCCTAACCCCACAGGTCATGCTGTGGCTCAATGATCACAGGGAAGCACACATCTGCCTGGTCCAGGAAATGCCGCTCACAGGAAATGGATGATTTGCATTCAAGGGACGCAATGAAGCGGAGGCATGCATGCCCACCTGCGTACATTTTGGGGATATAATGAGGAATAAAAATGCAAAAAAAAAAAAAAAAAAATTTCTGGGTGGTTGCATTCCACAAGCCAATTTGCGATTGTGACAGAAATCACACAGGCATCACGATACTGAGAGTTTCCAGGACGAGGGACAGAGGAGAACACAAATGGGCCAGGTCACGCGGTAACGGAGTTACAAAATTGGTGTATTTTGTATCAGAGCTCCAAAACTAAGTAAGATAGAGTTACAATTTTAATGGCTTTATGTAGGTCTTCCCTAGTATTTCAAAAAAACAAAATAGCTAATTTTGTTCATTTGATTTATTTTGGGTGGAAAACAGAAAAAAACTGGTCGGTAACTGAGTTACAAATTTTTAACTGTTAGCGACCAGTTTTTTGCCATTTTCACCCAAAATAAATCAAATGAACAAAATATGGTAAAAATAAGGTAAAAGCAGCATAGGTCTGGATGATTAGGAGTATGGTAACAAAGATATTTATTTTTAAAAGGCCTCCAGACTACTAGTGACCTCATGGAATAATGAGGTTTCAAAGACAGCTGCAGCACAACAGTACATTACAACAAAATAGCCCAGGTAGACCATCAACATAGCATTGAACTTCTCCAACATAAAAGGCCACATCTGACTACCTTGGATGTGTAATTAGGGGATTTAGTCCACACTGTAGGAAACACACTCAAAGGAATAGACGTTTCCCCAACACTATGACCACTTACCTGGATCAAGCAAATTGCTTCCTGTGAATTCAGACACAAGCTTGAATAACTGCACCATTGTACCAGACTCACAACTCCATCGGAGTAGGAATCAATACTTATTGTAACTGTCAGAAATTACAAGGACACATTCACCCAGTCTGTGGAGCTTTACTTTTTTGCTTATCTGTTTAATTATTTATTCATTTTTTTACATTTTTTGCCCTTAAATGAAGGAACTCAAGTCAATTGCAAGTTTTTACACTGGTGCTTTAAACCAAGCTGTTCATCTCATGGAACTGCGTCAGATAACAGGACGCTTAATTGCCGCTTTAAACTGATATTTCTGGCGGCACTAACTGTGCAGTTTTACAATTCACTTCATGTGGCCAGAGGTCAACAGTAAATGTATAAAAACCGCTCCGACAAAAGTCGTATAAACGTAGATGCCACATGACTGGGGGAGAGGCGTGCCTACAGGGCAGCCATCTTAGTACAGGGTTAGTGCCAGCCTTGGTGCATATGAGTCTATTGGCCTAAAGGCCTGCATAGTTGCCCCAAACTTTAGTACGCTAATATTATACCGTGGAATCTGTTAGAATGTTGTGCAGTTTCTCCTTTGAAGTGATTAGTACTAAGGGTGGGCAATATGGGCAAAATTAAGTATCACAACATTTTTCATCGAACACCTCGATATCAATATTATGGCGATATTGTAGGGATTACAATTGGTGCTTCCGGGTCATTCCATGTCAATTCAACAAATGCCTCCCACCTGACCATCTCAGATTTGTCTAAAAAAAATTATCATAGAAAGGTAATATACTTAATAGGATGTGTGCCAAATTTCAGTTAAATATGTCTATTAGTTTTGGCAGAAAAAAATAATAAAGATGGTAGTGAATTTTCACACTCGTTTTTGCAACGTCAAATAAAAGGGAGTTTTTAGGAGGCAATATCTCCTGTTATACTTATGCCATTGCCTCAAAATCATCCACAGTGTAGCATCTATGTCCAGTAAACTAGGCAAGCACATTTTCAATGGCTTTTGTCTTTTTCTTAGGGAGCTATAGCAGTTTGAAAATGCTAATTTATTTGACGGTTGTTGTGACACCAACTTTAAAGGCCATTTATGACCAAAGTTATGCAGGTAGAGAGCTGATTTTTTCTGGGCAAGCTCTCCTCACATAGTGCTATTGGTACAATAAACAGCAAGCATGTCAATTTCATGGTTGTCCAGAAAATACACAGCAAAATCCTAAAAAAGTCAAAATTTCATTAAATTTGACATCAAATTGCCGAGTGTGACAACCTGTAAATTCTTGAAATCTTCACCATCTTAAAGCTTACATTCTTGGCTATCTTTGTTTCAAAGGTGGTTGTGGTGCAGCTCTTCATTAAATAGTTATAAATTTTTTAGTAACACCTTTTAAACGCTTGTTTTTCAACTGTTTTTTAATGTTTATACAAATTTGAGATCTGATCCTCAACAACCATTGGTGTCTGAAAGTCCACACCAAGGTGTTCCCTGTTCCTTTGGGGGTTTCTCTGTCTTTTTCCAGTGTAGAACACTGGATACAATGTGCCTCAATTTCATGTCCCATGGGATAACAAAAACCACAGAGGGGATTCAAACCTGCATATGTATTTCTCTGTCAAAAGATATATTGAGCAAAAAGATGAATTTTCCTATATAATAATTATGTGAATCTGGCAGAGAAATGGGTACTTACAAGTATCAACCTTTTTACATACTGGGCTATTTCTATTATATAGCAGGTCATTTATCAAAATTAGGAACACTTTCATTAAACTGCTATTGTATGCACAATTATAAATGTCAATTTGGGGAAATAAACAATTTGTAAGTCCTCCAATGCCATCCAGTGGTCGAGATTATGTCATCATTCATCAGTTTTGCTAAATAAATTTCATATATACAAGTTTGATATGGCATTTCCTGACCTACATATGGTACTATAACCAATGTATCTAAATATTGCAGATCTTTAAGTGACTTTCTGTTATCTGATGTTATGATTACAGCCTCAGAAACTCCTGCAATATGCAAGGTATCACATAGAAACAATGAAAAAGGAGCGTTTACAAGGCGTTACTAAAAAATTCATAACTATTTAATGAAGAGTTGCACCAAAACCACCTTTGAAACAAAGCCAAGAATGTAAGCTTTAAGATGGTGAAGATTTCAAGAATTTACAGGTTGTCACACCTCGGCAATTTGATGTCAAATTTCAGGAAATTTTGGCTTTTTTAGGATTTTGCTGTGTATTTTCTGGACAACCATAAAATTGACATGCTTGCTGTTTATTGTACCAATAGCACTATGTGAGGAGAGCTTGCCTAGAAAAATCAGCTCTCTACCTGCATAACTTTGTTCATAATTGGCCTTCAAAGTTGGTGTCACAGACAACTTCGTCAAATAAATTAGCAATTTCAAACAGCCACAGTTCCCAAATAAAAACATATTTGCCATTGAAAATGTGTTTCACAAGTGTACTAGGCATAGATGCTACACTGTGGAAATGTCTGAGCCCATGGCATTGATATAACTAGAGATATTGCCTCCTAAAAATCCACTTTTATTTGACGTTGCAAAAAGTGCAAAAATCAGCAAAACGTTGCCATCTTTATTAATTTTTTTTGTCAAAACTAAAGAAGATATTTAACTGAAATGTTGCACATATCCTATTAAGTACATGGCCTTGGTGTGAGAATTTTTCTAAATAAATCTGAGATGGTCAGGTGGGGAAATTTTCTGAAATTTGTTGAATTGACATGGAATGACCCTTCCATAAAATATTTACAAAATGCGATTTTTAAAAAAGTCAGAAGTAATGTGGACATGATGACCAAGCAGGTATAGGCACCAGTCAGAACAGTTAAATAAGTGCAGAAAACGGCATCCTTTAACTGCAATACAGCAAAAAGGGATGCAGTTCTCTGCTCTTATTAGACTGCTCTAACTGGTGCCTGTACCTGGGAGGTCATAATTTGAACCCCTCAGAAATACTCCAATTGTTTATATTTTCTAATTGTGTGCATACTGGCGTTACCTAGTTAGTTATCCATAGTTACCCACAAACTTTAACAAGCTAACATTATTCCAAGGAATCTGAATAAATTAACGTTAGAATGCCAGGCATCTTCTCCGCTTAAGAGATTTTACCCCCCCACCCCCCCGGTGGCTCATCGGTCTAAGCGCGCATACCATAAAGGCTGAGTCCTTCCCGCAGCGACCTGGGTTCGAATCCGGCTCAGGTCATTTGCTGCATGTCTTCCCGCATTCTTCTCCCCAACTTTCCTGTCTCTCTACACTGTACAACTGTCAAATAAAGGAAAAATTCCCAAAAAATAATCTAAAAAAAAAAAAGAGATTTTACCCCCAAGTAATACTCCAGTTAAATACACAAAGAAATGTAGGGGACACCAAGTTGTACTAGGTTACAGCTGAATACTGTTGTGTGCAGCATCTTTATTTTGATCATCAGAGCCAGACAAGAAACTGTCTATTTGCGGGCACCATACATTTATAACTGTTCCAGACCAGGGCCACTGGACCACAGAGAACTCACCATACGTATATAATGATAGCTGGGTGCACTAGGGCAATGTGCCGCTAAATACAACACGTTTAGTATATTTGTTAGGGCATGTTATTTAGCAATATTAACAAAATTAATTCATACAAATAACTGGCTGTGAGCCTAAAATCACTTTTTGCGCATTTTCATTTTATGACTTGTCATTCGTGCAACATAAATGGAGTGTTACAAGCAGTCATCCAGAATAGAGTCACATGACGCCATTATTTAGACTCGCTAGATTCTCGACCGAAGCGAGTGACTCTTGACTGAAGCGGGACCCCTTTAAGCTACCGCCCGTTTCCAACACAGGTAAAGGCAAATGAGTGGTGTCAGCAAGCAAAACACTGACATAAAATAATAATTAGCGGACCTTAAGGCACATTAAGCACATTATGCACAGAATCTTAGGCCATCTTCAGACACTTCGTTCACAGCCAAGTCACTGTCATTACAAAACTTTATGTTGCCTTTGCATGACATGCTACACATTCATTGTCATTTTTGATGGAACAATCGATGAAGAACTAACCAACCCAGCCTTGGCATACATCACAAAAACTGGAAGCAAGCAGCTTTGCTTTATTATTGTATGGGAGAGGCAAGCCGCTTAACCTTAGTGTTTTTACAAGACCCACCCTCTCCACGTCAACTGGCCAGCAGTTTAGTTTTTGCAAACACATAGCCATGCAAGTCAATGGCAAAATGTGCCTTGCTACCAAAGCAATTTAGTTAGCGTTTATAAAAATGACAGTCCAAGAACCAAACTGGCAAACTCAATCTTGTCTTTGTTGTGCTGCTGTTTGCAAGAATGGAAAATCTGAATTAATATTACTGTATCCCCGAAACATAAGCACACTGGCAGTGACCATACGTTAGCCAATTTAACTCCCCAGTTAGTGAATATAATGTTGTTGTCTGAATTTGACTGACTGGTCTCATATGCAATTGCTTAATATGCCCACCTGTCATCAAAAAAAAAAAAAAAAAATTTGTTATAGCCTGGCAGGCTCCTGGCCTCTATTTACATCTCTCATTGTTTTTGATGTCCCAATTTTCATTTAGTTTTCAACATTGCTCCCGCAACTTGCCATTACATTCGCTACCTTTTTGTTTTCTATTTCATTTCTGGCAGACATAGCTGAGCGCCGCCTCTTAAGAACACTCGCTAACTGTTGCTTTACCATCTACCAAGCTATGGATGTAATTTTTATAGAAAGAATATTTTGCCCGCAAAATAGAAACATCTTCCATATATTGCGCGATTTTGGGGCTGTGATAGATTAATTACAATGAATTCAGACCAATAATGCACGACAGTGAAGTCAAAAGAAGGGGCCTACATCATAGGCTACTGGTGCTTTTGAAGGCTCCGAAAACTGGCATCACCTTACTCCCGTAAAAGAAAGCCTTGGCAGCATGGGTATCAGTGCACCCCAGAGCAAAACCCAGAAGAAAGTCTCTGGGTTCAGTCCAATGCACAAAGATGCCATAGCGTCTAAATTTATTGGCTGGCAAGATGAATGATAAGAAAAACAAGCTGGCCGCGAGGCCCACGGTCTCCCTTCGCCAAACTATATATGTACCCTGTGACCTTAAAGGATGTCAATTCTGTTCAAAGTAAAAGTGGATATTTTGTAAAAGATGGCAAGGAACTGGTTCCATAAAATTTGACCATCAGGTTAAAGAGAATGCAGCAAAACACCACAGTGAACAATTTTGAGCTTATAAATCAAGTTTGAAAAAAATAGATGAAGTACCAATATTTGACCTGCTAACTGCAAGGTCAAATAATAGGTCAAGGTGACTGATATTAAATAGGAAAATGGTTCATAATCTAATCTTATATGCAGAACATGGGGTCTGTAATCTATTTTCTTCTTGAGTTATCGTGTTAACGTCACTTTTCGGACGGACGGACACACGCACGCACGCACAGACGGGTTGCATTCCTATGTCTCCCTTTTGCCAGAAGCGACTGGAGACAAAAAAAAGTTTAGGTAATTATTGAGAAATGGTTACCAATAAGCTCTGAGGAACAAATGCATGCACTGGTTTTGTACACAACTGCAATCTCAGAATTGTAGCAAGATGTTACATTTTCTTTCCAATTTTAGGACGATACCTCTTTTGAATATCATTGTTGGAGAAGAATTGCACACCCAGACAAATAGTACATGTCAGTTGTACAATATCACAAATTATTATTATTTCATGAAAAGGGGGAAATGTAACTGATTAAATAAAATAGGCTACTCAGTTAACTTCTAACTGGTAAAATTATGGTCTCTAAATCTATCCATTTATTAGATAAAGAATTAATAGACAAAGGGAATGAAAATGTTACACCTGTTTTCAGTCATTATAGTGTTAAGCTCGAACAAAAAAATACCTCAGAAGAAATTAGACGTGTTCAGACACCTAAATTAGCAGTTTATTGATTCGACACGGTTTCTGAAATGATGTCTAATGCAGTTACTTGCACTATAGCAAAATAAACAAATGCCATGTTACTCTTAGACGGAATGCACAGCCATTTTTGAAATTACGTGATTTAATAAGGTAAATAATCCCTCTGAACATTAAGTCCAACTAATTTAGAAAACAACAGCTTGTTGAAATGCTTGGCTTGAACTTGATGCCGAAGCAACCAAAAAACAGCGCAAGCACTGATGTCTCAGGACCGAGTTTTGGAACCACTGGTCAAGACCATATTTCTCGTATCCCTTTTAGTAACCTACGTGCGGTGACACTTCTATGCCAGCAGGTCAGGCACTCTCCGTTGTGAGGAAATCTGAATACATCTCTAGCATTACGTGTCGAATGTGGGGATTTGCGTTTATAGATGATTTTGTATGAACAAGCAATTCGAGGCTTTGCAGGCACATCAGTCCGGGGAAAGGAAACGTCGTTACAAAAGGGAATTTTATGTCAACGCCGACGAGTGAATAAGTTATGTCTGGCGAACACTTAAAGTAAAAAAAAAAAAAAAAACCTTCGCTCCCCTACTAAACAGTAAAGCTGCTTTCACACCGGACGCCAAACGAATTTTTCGCACGACAGATTACATTCAAAGTCAATGCAAAGACGCGTGTTCGCGTCTTTGCATTGACTTTGAATGTAATCTGTCGTACGAAAAATTCGTTTCGTGTCCAGTGTAAAAGCGGCTTAACAAGCATCGTCGTCAATATCCCCGCCACTATGGAATCCCACTTTCGGATCCAATCAAGGCTACGCTCACACACCCAAAATTCAATTACAAGAACCTAGTTCAGGGAAGGAAAAAGAAAAAAAAACTCGACCCAGCTGATCCAGACGGATGGACGGGCGGACAAACAAGCTCCATTGCAATATCCCCCGCTCCACTTCGTGCTGGGAAATATCAAGTGTCCAATTCATAGCTATGCATTTTCCATCAGCCGACAAACGCATCGATTGCCCATACATCATTTGAGGCATTTAAAAGCACTCGTAAGAGACCAGATTGATGCGCCAAGCAGCCATTACGACTTGCCGAACGTGCAGAACTAGCTAGCTAGCTAACATCAACCAAAGGTTCAGCGTTAGCGAGTCACCTGGCTAGCGCACAGAACTAGGCAACACTTACGCTGTTCCTTAACCTAAGCGCTTTTGCCAAAACATGCTTGAGGCTTTTGTGATAAGCCTCAAACATAGATTAATTAGCACAAGCAGGTTCATTAATAAGGACCAATTTATTAACAGAGTTCTAGGACAATAGTTTAAATGGACAACCTGACAACTTAAATACACGACGCAACAAAAAAAACATGCAAGTGGCGATACCTCGCTGTATTGCAATAACATCACCCACCTTGCGGATCCTCTGCCCTCCTTGCTGGTTTCACCAACACAACTGCAGTTTTCTACGTCCTGCTAGTTTCACGGCTCCGCTTCCCGTAGCCTAGAGCTAGCTAGCTAGCCAGGTAGCGAAATAATGTGAACCGTATCAAATGACCAATTTCATTGATTTAAAAAAAAAAAAAAATATTTTCTTCCCATCATACTTTTGTATTGAATGTAAGCGTTTCCGAGATATACAGCCACCGGGGCAAACCGATTTAATGAGAGTGAGTGGAGACGACTTGTCACTTGGAAGCAACTCCAGTAAGTTCACCTCGCATTGCACCAGCCCTGAGACTCCGCTGCACAAGGAGAATGAACGATCGATTCATAACAAACACACGCATCTGCGACAGACACGCCGCGCGTAACGCGAGCGCACCTATCGGTACAAAACGTGCAAACGCCATTCGGCCAGCTGGATTACTACATGCATTGGAGCCCCTTCGCAGCAGTTACGTTGAAAATTATTCAAAATAAGGGCAAGGTCGATGTGAAAATATACATTCGCAGTCGCATAAGTGTTTCTTTAGCGCAACAGTGTTTTAATGTACCATCATTTGCCCATTATTCAGGTCTTCATTCTACCAGTTAAATTTGAATTTTTTTTTTTTTTTTTTAATCAGACAATGCATGCCCTCGTATTGATTTCTCCCGATAGATGACTCGGATATTCAGAGGTGTTGGGTGATACTTGGAATATTAATGGAATGTTTTGAAAAATCACAAAATTCTAAATTGCAATCCAATCATATTAATACCGAGAAACACGTTGTATTCCTGACCAGTTCATTTTCACGCTAGAGCGCAGTGTTTTGCAGAATTTTTATCAGGTTGTCTCTATAGGTCAGAGGTACGAACTTTGGTAACCTGGCTGGAGTGAGATTTTGCACATGCGAGCACGGGAACTTTCATGCTTTGCATGTACCCATATGTGCCTGATACAGACACATAAACTGACCACGCAACAAATAAGGGATGAGATAATTTTGTTCTTAGAGAAAGCAGAGAACGGGCCCTAAGCTATTCAATTAAATGAAACATATGGAAGTTGATGTTTAGAAAAATAACATCTTTATTACCCACAAAGAAGTTGTGCAAGAATGAACAGGATTCCCTCTCCCACTTTTTTTTCATTTCAAGCCATTTCAAAATCTTTTCCATCTTGACATTACATGGGGAAGTAACCAACCAGAGGCAAGAGAACTGATCACCCTCAGCCAAGCATTCAATCAAATTTCATTATTCTGGGTGGTCACTCCCCCTTGTGATGTCATGTAGGGGAGATTGTAACTGGCTCATAATGGCTAATTAGCTGTGCACCTGGTGGCATAATAGGGGACGTTTAAAACAGAAATACAGCTATAGAATTAGCTACTATTTTTTCCCAACTCACTCTCTTCTGTGGTTTTCCAAAGAAAAGCCCTATATCACCAATGCCAGCATTATCTGGGTTCCTTTTCATGATCGTTCACTGTGCAGTGACAATAATCATCTTCATTTCACGAACGTTTCTGCATTATGGCATAAAAGATATGAGTCAGGTAATTAAAAAAAAAACAGTAACAAGCAGGGGTAAAGTGAGATCGGGTACGTGGGGGAACCCTAAGGTCTACTATTTATTAGACAGGCCCATATGACAAGCAAACGCATAAACCTACACTACTGGTCAAAAGTTTTAGGACACCCCAATTTTTCCAGTTTTTTAATTGAAAATTATGCAGTTTAATGTCTCATTGTATTCTGGAATGAAAGCATAGACGTGATAGAACAAATTAACAATCGAAGTTAAAAAAGAAATCATGGAATCAATTTATGAACTAAAATGTGTTTTAAACATTTGACTCAAAGTACCCACCTTTGGCAGATATAACGGCTGAACACACTGGTGGCATTCTTTCTACAATGGAAATCAAATATTCTTCAGAAAGTTCTTCCCAACTCTGTTGCAGAAGTTCCCATAGATGTGTGGCACTTGTAGGTTGCTTTGCTTTCACTCTTCTGTGGAGTTCATACCAAACCATCTCGATGGGGTTTAAGTCTGGAGACTGTGCTGGCCACTCCATGTTTTCAAGCTTACCATCTTGTTCTTTTTTCCTAAGGTAGTTCTGGCAGAGCTTGGACTTATGTTTTGGGTCATTATCTTGCTGTAGGATGAACCCTGACCAACTAGACTCATATCAGAGGGTACTGCATGGCGCTGCAGAATTCTGTGGTAGCCGTTTTGGTTCAGGGTGCCTTTCACTCTGTAAGTCACTGACCCTGGATCCAGCAAAACAGCCCCAGACCATCACGCTTCCTTCTTCATGTTTGACAGTTGATGTCACACACTGAGGAACCATCCTTTCACCTACTCGACAGCATTCAAAAAACCTGGGTAACCTTACCTTTTGTTTAAAACTTCTGACAGTTCACCACTTACCCTTGTACCATTTCAAGCTATTCATTGGACTGGAACTGCATAATTTTCAATAAAAAACTGGAAAAATTGGGGTGTCTTAAAACCTTTGGCCGTTAGTGTAAATTTTATGTTTTGTATTTTTTGAGTGATAAGATTATCATTTATTTTTGGACAGTGAAGAACAACAGTTTAGCATATTTCTCATTCTCCAGCATAAAGCATATATTATTTTAAGATTATTTTTATTTTAAGACAATATTTTTTAAAAGAAAAATAGTGGCAAAGCCACTGCGCCCGCTTGGCCAAACATGGTCAAAATCGAACTTGGCCTAGATTTTCATCCCATATTCATGCATATAAAATATAAAAAGGATCCGTGAAAAACTTAAGGCCCCAGAGCGCTGACAAGGCAAAAAGTTTACGGACGCATGACAGACCATCATGAAGGCATCTAACCACAGCATAAGCCTGATTGGCCTGGAGGCCAAGCGGGCCAATAATGTAACAATTTCTTTCAGTCGTAAAAACAATTATAACAATTTAGAATACTACAATAATATGAAACCAGACACCATTGGAAAAAAAATCTTAATTTTATATTTTTAACATCACATCTGTGCTGCTTCCCAGCTGTGCAGAGTGTGACCTTTAACCTCTATCTAATCCCCGAAGTCTCCTCTTCTATTCAGCACCAGACATGAACGTCAATACACAATGCTTCATGCTCAGTTTTGACAAAACGTACCAATAATTCTGCGACGCTAGTTTATACACGTTTTTTTGAATGGATCCCGGTAAGGTGTTGTTTCGGTAATTTTCACCGGTTTAACGGACACAAACTATAAACTGAACGGCAGAAACGTTCTGACTTATTTAGAAGTACTTATACTTTCGGAGTGGAAGCATTTACTGCCGGCCGCAGTGATATTTAGCGTAGAAGCATTTCTCGAACAAAGGACCTTTGAGAGCACTTCTGTATCGTTAATCTCCACACACCTTCCCGCTTCTCCTCTGATAGGCCTATTTTCTCCCGATGCAAGCTGTTTGATGTTTGTATGTTCATATTTATTTAGCCTACTTATTAGTCAAAGGTTCTATAATGCCGTGCAAGACTGTTCTGGCTCGCTTTCACCCCAGGTATAATTCAGTATCGAGCTGGAATAACATTACGTGCCAATTAGCTCAGCGGTTCCCAAATCCGGTCCTGGGGACCCACTGTGTATGCTGGTTTTTGTTTCAACCACAGATCCAATCTTAGAATGCTAATGAGTTGTTCATTGTTCTTAATTGCACTATTCTTGTTCACACTGATTATTTATCCTTTGAAACCACATGTCAAAATGGCCATGATGAAAAACATTTCATAGTGTGCTAAATTGGAAATTACTTCTCTAACATAAAAAAGTGGAAATTTGCAACTGATGACATGAATCTATAAATGGGCTTCTAGTTGATAAAATTGTGGACACAAGGTCATTAAAGCTAACAATTATTAGGCAATTAAGAATTCAAAGACAAAGCAAACGATGAGTCAAAATGATCATGAGTCAAACCTGTTAAATGTCACTTGATTGGTTTCAGGAAAGAACCTGAACTCCTGCATTCAGAACCCTAATCACCAGATTACTGACTGATTGCAGTGTTGCATTTGATCACATAAAACATAATGCCACCTTTTGATTGTCCGCTTACGTGAATACATCAAAATAAAAAATATGAATGTTGGGCTTTGAAATATCATGGAATGCACAGCCATTTCTGTCATAATGTGGTTTAAGGGGTAAAATGTCCTCTTATCTGACAAGCAACTATTAATTAAAAAATGAACAGCTTGTTAAAACTCTGGGATAGTAATTGTGGTTGGAGCAAAAACCAACATACATAGTGGGTCCCCAGGACCGACTTTGGGAACCACTGAATTAGCTTGTACTAACATCAGCTATATGACTCAATTGCCCTGCCTTTAGCTAGCCTGTGTCAAAAAGAGGGTTTCAGGTCAGATTATTTCAAAATAATAATATTTTGATATAATTAACATCGCTATATTACACGTCACTTGAGAAGCCAAGTTAACAATAAGTTTTCTGAATAACTATGTTACACATACCTTCTCATCTGCCTGCTTCGATGAAGGTGCGGCAGAAGCGCGGGTTTGCAGCCCTCAGCAGCCGTCCAACTAACACAGAGATAAATATAGAGCGCCAATCAGAGAATGGTAAGAGATGGATCTCCATGGAAAGACCCATATAATACTTGGTTTTTGTACACTCAGCTGCCATCCCAACAATTACCGACTTCGCTTTGCTTTACCATTAGAAGACAGTTGTTGGCCCAGTGTTTTGGCGTGAGATTTGTCTCTGTCGTGAAAGCGTGAGAGAGAGCCTGAAAGCGTGAGACTCATGCCAGATGCATGAGAGTTGGCAACCCTGGCTAAAGTTAGGGCAATTATGTAACTGATACTACAGTGGGGTGCAAAAATTTGGGCACCCCTGGTTTAAATGTCTGTTACAATGAATCTCCAAGTGATTGAAAGCAAACCTGAACACCAAATGCTACAAAGTTAAACATGACACATTTCATCACATGTTAAAACAAGAATAATTTTTATTTTTAACTTTTTAGTTTCAAAAAAATAAAACAAGGAAAAAGACCTTGTGCTAAAGTTTGGGAACCCTGTCAGCTAGTACTTTGTAACTCCTCCTCGGTCAGCTATAACAGCTTGCAAACTCTTCCTGCAGCCAGCTAAGAGTCTTTCAATTCTTGTCTTTGCAATTTTTCCCCATTCTCCCTGACAGAACACCTCTAGCTCAGAAATATTCTTCGGCCTTCTTGCATGCACGGTATGTTTGAGGTCTCTCCACAGATTTAGAATAATATTCAAGTCTGGGGACTGAGATGGCCATTCCAAAACCTTCATCCGTCTTTCCCGGAGGTACTTCATGGTGGATTTTGAGGTATGCTTCCAGTCATTGTCTTGCTGGAATACCCAACATCTCTTCGACTTCAATTTCAGGACTGAGCTTTGAACATTAGCCTCTAGAATGTCTTCGTATTTTGTGGAATCCATTCTTCCTTCCACCCGCACAGTATTGCCTGTGACCCCAGCTGCTACACAACCCCAAAGCATAATGGATCCGCCTCCATGCTTAACAGATGGCAACGTATTCTCCTCTTTCTCCAAACATACCTTCTTTGGTTGTGGCCAAAAAGTTTAATATTGGTTTTGTCAGTCCAAAGCACATTGTTCCAATAGGCTTGAGGTTTCTCAAGGTTCTCTTTTGCATACTTCAGACGCTTAATTTTGTGTTGAGGTCGTAGGAAAAGCTTCTCTGTCTTGCAACTCTGCCATGTGGGTCTTTGTTGTTTAGGGTACGCTGTATTGTTGTCCTGTGAACAACTAGACCTGTGTCTGCAGCTCTTTTTTGCAGCTCTTTTGCAGTGATGTGTGGGTTCTTCTGAACATTTCTCACCAGATCTTGGGCCATTCTATCTGAAATTTTTCTTGGTCTTCCAGATCTTGCCTTGACCTCAATTGTTCCATTTATTTTCCATTTTCTTATGATGTTTATCATAGTAGAAATGGGTAGTTTGAAATGTTGCGATAGTTTTTGTAGCCCTCTCCTTGTTGGTGGAAGTGAATTATCTTGATTTTGACATCCTTGGACAACTGTTTAGAGGAACACACGGTTTTTAACATCAGACACGACAGCCACCACAGTCGAATACTTTAGAAGGCATGGAGTTACTTCAGAATATATGGGCCAGGCTCACGAAATGTGCGCCACCCCCCCTAAATGTGTCCACGGGCTAGCAAATCTTATATTTTGCTTAGATCATTCCAGAACCACCATGAATGGATAGAGCTCACCAAGAGCAACTTGGAACACCCCACTTTTGTCGGTCTGCGATAAATATTTCCCTGTCTTTTTTGCCCTTAAAGTTGGAAAAGTGGCCAAAAATGGCACTTTTTTGATGTCCACGTAAAAAGTGAAATAGTTTTGACTCTGAAGAAGACCTTGTGTCGAAACGTTAGTCACCTGCACCTTAATAAATCGCCTTATATAACTGTGTGCTCCAGGACTTCTTCCTTTGATATTTGCATTTCTATCCCCCTCTTTCTGAGAGGCACCAGTTTTTGGCTATAGTCTGCCGGCTGATGCGCGTCTTTCCATCGTAAGTGAAGTAGTTCACTTTTTGTTTTTTTATACTTAAGTGTGTTCTATTTTATTTATTTTTTTTTTTTCTGTGCATAATAGACATGTGTAGGCTATGTCTGACAGTCGGCATACGTCCCTATCATCGTTTTGTGTATTGCGGTGACATTTAATAAATTGTCCTCAAGGTACTGGTTTCTGACTTAGATTTTACATTTAGAACTCTAGAAAATTAAAAAAAGGTCCCCACACCCTAATAATCCTTCAGGATGAAGCAAATATATGGTGCATTAGGGCAAAAAAAGAAAAACTCCAACCTACAGGGATTGAGTGGGATTTTTGTGTCCCCAAAAAATGACCTTTTAAGAAAAAAGTTTCTGACTTTGATGTATTTTTAAAAACTGTAAAAGATATAGCCAAATGCAATTCAGGTATTGTTGTTGGCCTAAATCAAAGTGGAAATTGCTATTTAGATCAATTATTTATTGAATAACGACATAGCTACAGCGTGCGAAGCATTTTGGTCAGTTTCTGACTTAGGGTTTCTGCCTTAGATTTCTAAGTCAGAAACCCGGGCATCTCAGGCAGAAACCGGGCGTATTCGGCCAAATGTGGCCCCAGTCGTTACACAGGTGGTCAGGGACATGATATTCCATGTTCGTTTGACATGTTAACACGTATTTTAGCCGATTTGATCAAAAATACAACCCCAATTCCAAAATAGTTGGGACAAAGTGTAAATTGTGAATAAAATCAAAACGCAATGACATTCAAATCACACCAGCCAGTATTTTATTCACAATAGATCAGAGATAACGTAGCAAATGTTGAAACTGATAAATTTTACAATTTTATCCACAAAATGAGCTCATTTTGTGGATAAAAATGTAAAATGTCTCAGTTTCAACTTTTGAAATGTTATCTATGTTCTATTGTAAATAACATATTGGCTCATGTGATCTAAAAGTCATTGCATTTTGGTTTTATTCACAATTTACACTTCGTCCCAACTATTTCGGAATTGGGGTTGTATAACGATGGCGTCAGTCGGAGGCCAGACATTGGACCAATCGGCCCACGCTCTCAGTCAGAAACCGAGATCTCAGGCAGAAACTGACGCGGGGTGTGGGCGGCCGCTGTGGCCGCAATCGGTGGCCAATCAGTCATAAACTTGGTCAAATAGCATGCATAGGTGGTCAGGGACATGATATATTGTGTTTTCTAAGCGTGTCGACTTGTATTTTTGAAGATTTAATCGAAAACTATCGGTGGCATCGGCCCACGTTCTCAGTCAGAAACCGGGATCTCAGGCAGAAACTGATGCGGGGCGTGGCGGCCGCTGTGGCCGCACTCGGCAGCCAATCAGTCATAAACTTGTTCAAATAACGTGCATAGGTGATCAGGGACACCAGACAACACCTACAACAAAATAACAATAACTAAAAGACAGAAACATGCAATCATCATAAAAAACTCCCGGAGCTCAGGCTAGGGGAACCTAGGACCCAAAATTAAAAAAAAAAAAATGAACTGTCAAGCAGCCTGTCCACCAGCCTACAAGTGGCATCTTCCATTGGTAAGTGATCAATTACCTACTTTAGACTCTTATTCTATCTTTTAGTTAAGTATTATGGCAATAGCAAGTCAGTCAGGTTGAGTTTGGGACGCTTTGACGGGTTTGTGACTTAGTCGCGGTTTCTGACTTAGATTCGGTTTCTGACTGATATACCGATATTTTGAGCTAATAGACACCTGTTCTGGCTTGGTATTGCCTAGGCTACATACTTTTAAGCCATAAGGAGTGTTTCTAGGAGATTTTTAAGTTTTGATATAGGTTTTTGTAACATTTTTCAGGTATTTGCAGACCAGAATTTCTTTTTTTCAGCAGGGACGGGATCCCGAGGGAAAAAAAAATCACTGTAGGGTTTCTAATTTCAGGTGATATACCTCTGAACATCACTTATATACAATTATAACACTGATTGGAGGCTTAAATAACTTTATTATCACTAGTAATAGGCTTCTGGATGGATTATAGGCAAACAGTAGGTTTTCGTGTTTCTGACTTAGATGAGCAAGGGTGTAGGGAAATGCGTATAACTCACCAAATATTCCACCAATGACCATGATATTTGGTATTCAGAGAGTAGACATATACCTTTATCACATACAATGGGCACATTTTGTGAGCCTGGCCCATATAGTTCAACCCTGGAATTATATTCACCTGACTCATTGAAGCCCTAACGAGTAAATCACCTGGGTCTGAGCCTTAGTAATCATCTTCTTTAAAGGTAACAAAGAATAATAATAAAGGGTTCCCAAACTTTTGCACAGGGCCCTTTTTCCTTTCTTATCATTTAAAAGCTCAGAAAACTTAAAATAAAAAGAAATCTTGCTTTTAAATTTGCAGAAAGGTGTCATGTTTAACTTTGTAGCATTTGGTGATCAGGTTTGCTTTCAATCACTTGCAGATTAATTGTAACAGACATTTAAACCAGGGGTGCCTAAATTTTTACACCCCACTGTAGGTTAGTGAGTCAGATAGCTGACGTTAGTGCAAGCTAGTTGCGAGGAAGAAGGAAAGAAGAAAGCCGGAGAAAGGGAAGACATGGAGGCCCTAATTCAGGGAACACAAGGAGAGAGGGAGACGGTGAGGGCATGAGGGCAGACACCAGTGACAGAGGAGGTGAGTGAGAATAGGTATCTTATTGGAAATCATGACAGGAAGGAAGTACTAAACGTATTTTGCAGCATGTTGTCTACATTTAAAATATAAAACTGTTTGGTGATTTGGGTAATGCTAAAGAGCAGCTGGGACTTATGAATGCAAAAAAAAAAAAGCCAAAAAAAGGACACTTGGTCAAGGCCATGAGACAAATGAATACAGCGCGCCCGATCCAAATCTGCCTTGTAGGATTTGACAGAGAGTTTAAAATGCTTTTGCCAATCAGAGTCCAGTGCGGCCGAAAATCAAGTGAAAAAATAACAACATTTGGTCAGGCCATGAAACAAATATGAGCACCAAATGTAATCCAAAGCTGACCTGTGTAACTGGAGAAGAAGTAAAAAATGCATCAGCCATTCAGAGACCAGAGCGGCCATATTAGATTTTGAATTGAGCTGAAAAATGAAAACACTTGGTCAGGGCCACGAGACTAATAAATTCACTTTGTCTGATCCAAATTTGACCAGTGAAACTTGAGAAGGAGTCAAAAATGTGTCACCCTATCAGAGCCATACTGAATTCTGAATCAAGCCAAAAGATATGAATACTTAATCAAGGACATCACATGAACATAGGCACAACATCTAATCCAAATCTGACCAGTGGAACTGGAAAAAAAAGTAAAAAATTTGTCTGCCAATCAGAGGCCAGAGGGGCCATTTCGGATTTTGAATCATGCCAAAAAAATAACAGCACTTCGTTAGGACCATGAGAGGAACTTCTATACCAAGTCTGATCCAAAATTGCTGTTTAGAACCTGAGAAGAGGACATTCGAAGAAAAAGAGCAGAAAACTTAGTGCTGAAAAGTCCTGTGCACAGCCATACAGCAAACGAAAGGTGACGTTTGAAAAAGGCTGAAATCATGGCAGTCAAATTTTTGCTGTGGCGCAGGAGCAAGGGCCTATCTGCTTGTGCCCCTAGCAAGCTGGTTGCACTCCACATAATGCTCTAAGCCTGAACAAGAAGACCACCAGCAATAAGAAATAATTCTTCTACAACACAAAGGCAAAAGAAAACAACCACAAACATTACAAATCAACAGCTATCGTGACTTTAATCGTTGCAACTTGTAACTCCGATCCTTCTGTAGACCAAAGGTCAATAACAGAAACTGAGTGCAATCAAAGCCTATAATCCAGTACTATCTCGCTCATAACTTCATGGAACAAGCTACTCAAGCAACTAAACTCAACTGATTAATCAGAAGCATCTACAAACACATTTGTCCCAATGATTTTTGATCCCATGCATTATGGCAGCTGTGCATAAATAGTGATTTTATTTTCATATCGTGAAATAAAAAAAAAAATCAGTAACAATGTGTTTGAAGGGATGTGAATGAGACTGACATGACACACTGTCACAACCATGACATGTCACTTGTCATGAACACGAAAGAATCGTTATGGATGTTTATGACTGTTAAAATTGTCATTCAGGCTGGGGTTAGAATTAGGGTTAAAGAAAGTTACTGTGTTTACAATGACAGCAATAATGCGACCACTGGCCTTATTCTAAATAAGACAATATTTCGATTAAGGTGTTTACATGAATGGCTTATAGAATATTCCATTTATATTCGCATTCACATGTTATAAATGCATGTAACCCTCCTCCTTCATTTGGTCAGCAACCTTTTTAAAAATGTCTGCATTGCAATGTTTGCACCTGTCCAAAAACTTCCTGATCTTCATTTCCCTCAGAACATGGAACATACAGGTAGTTTCAGCCTCTCTCCAAAAATGTGGGACTTCTTTTTACTGCAGCAGTCATAATGTTAACCAAGTAGAGGCTAGGGCTGTGCCATAAAGTTTGAATGCTGTACGTATTGCAAAATGCTGTGAAAACTCCCAATAAGATGTTATAGTGCGATTAAAGTATATGCATGTCAACAATGCACTTCAATAATGCGAATGAATATAGAATACTCCACATGCCTTCATCCGATTATTGCTTACTTCGACTATGATCTCATTCTGAATAAATTTATCAGGACATGCTGTTTACAGTACATGGCAGCGTCATATTCAAAGTAATCTCTTAATCGGGCTAATATCTGATTATTGCTGTCCATCTAAACGTGTTCATTGACAGGTTAGATAGCTTTGGTTAATGTCAAGTTGTCATAGCAGAGACATCAACTTTGCATTAAAAATGATGAAATTGTGACCGAATGACATTCAGTGACAACACTCATAAATATTCATAAATATTCGTTTCAGTGCATGATGGGGGTCATGTCAGTCTCATGCATACACCTTGAAATAAAGTATTTACAAGTAATCTTGAATAAAATCTGAGAATCTGCTGTTTGAGCATTATGTAATTACAAATCTGAAATTGCCATGTACAAAGAAAAATCAAGAAATATGTGTATTGGTCCTAAAAGTTACAGGGCATACCATTTCATCTTTTCATCCATTGTGCAACTTTGTTAGTCGTTCCTTTTTGACATTTTTACCAGATGAGAGCGCATGGGCTGGTACTGTTTTTACCTTGTGAATGTGTGTATCATCACAGCAAAATGAGGTCCTAAAGACACGTATTGTAGTGGGAACTATCGCAGGGGCAGTTCTGAGTACTTTTCCAAGCGTTTATCAGTCTCTATGTCTCTGTGGACGGATTTTGTAACTGTAGTAGCATCATAGCCATGCAAGATGTGGTCACAAAACTTTACAGGTGTGTAGTTAAGTTCAAAATGAAGGCCGAATGCAAAGGTGTATGGTACAAGCAAGGGCACTGGAAATACTGGGATGGGTAGAGCGGCTGGTGCGATTCCATCACAAAATGCTTTCCAGTTTATCTTTTGTCCTTGCTTCAGGAGAGGACATCAGTCTGCTCCTGGATGTAGTCGGGATGTAGTCAGTCTGTGATTTAGGTCCAGTATTGAGTTTGGCAGCATCAGCCTTATGTTTAAATGGGAGTGATCCCACCTAACCCTTCCCGCACAGCTGCCTTAATCCCATCCCACACCGCCCCTCAGCATTTACGAGACCCAAGCCTCTGCACTGAACCTCAGCTGGCATGACGGTCACACCCGAGATGTGGAGACTGATGGGACACCTGTCAAAACAACAGGCAAAAAGCTTATTTTAGACCAGAGAAAACAAATAACAGAACTGGGAAACAGTAACTAAATCATTGCAGACCTATGCTTGATAGGCTTATACAGGATTTGTCCCAGCCACACTGAGCAATCTCAGAATGTATGCTTTCAATGGATCCTGATAGGGAATCTTCTTTCATAAAAAAATAGTCATTTCATCAATATTAGTCAAGAGTATCAAATGTCATGTCAATTTTAGTGCAACGAGGTCAGCCCTCAACTGTGAGTGACTAAGTAACTTTTTTTCGCATTCTTTCTTTTTCTTTAGTATTTATCTATTCTTTTTTCTCTTTGCTTTATTTGCAATAACAAATATTATTTACAGGTCATTTCCTGCATCTCTCTTTTTTTTAATGAACATTCACTTTTATGACTTTTTATTGACTAGCTGCCCATCCTTCAACCTGCGCTCCTCCAAGCTGGATGCGAAGATGGAGTCTTCTCTCGATGTCTTGCATTGCTGAAATTATCAAGTGCCCAGGAATGGCATCAAATGCCTATCAGATCTACAAACCCCAATTCCAGTGAAGTTGGGACGTTGTGTAAAACGTGAGTAAAAACAGAATGCAATGATTTGCAAATCTCATTAACCCACATTTTATTCACAACAGAACATAGACAACATATCTAATGTTGAAAGTAGACATTTTACCATTTCATAAAAAATATTTGCTCATTTTGAATTGGATGGCAGCCACACATCTCAAAAAAGTTGGGACACAGGCAACAAAAGGCTGGTAAAGTAAAAGGTACTAATAAAAAATAGCTGGAGGAGCATTTTGCAACTAATTTGGTTTATTGACAACAGGTCAGTAACATGACTGGGTGTAAAAAGAGCATTTTAAAGAGGCAGAGTCTCTCAAAGGTAAAGATGGGCAGAGGCTCACCAATCTGCAAAAAAAATGAGTCTAAAAATTGTGGAACAATTTCAGAAAACTGTTCCTCAATATAAAATTGCAAAGACACAGAATATCCCACCATCTGCAGTACATAATATCATCAAAAGATTCAGAGAATCTGGAGAAATCTCTGTGCGCAAGGGACAAGGCCAAAGGTCAATATTGGATGCTCATGATCTTTGGGCCCTCAGGCAGCACTGCATTAAAAACAGGCATGATTCTGCACTGGAATTCACTGCAAGGGCTCAGGAATGCTTCCAGAAAATCATTGTCTGTGAACACAGTTCGCCTTGGAATCTACAAATGCAAGTTAAAGCTGCATCATGCAAAGAAGAAGCCATATCATGTGAACATGATCCAGAAATTCCGCCGTCTTCTCTGGGCCAAAGCTCATTTAAAATGGACTCAGGCAAAATGGAAACTGTTCTGTGGTCAGATGAATCAAAATTTGAAATTCTTTTTGGACGCCGTGTCGTGTGGACTAAAGTGGAGAGGGACCATCCAGCTTGTTATCAGCGCTCAGTTCAAAAGCCTGCATCTCTGATGGTATGGGGTTGCATTAGTGCCTATGGCATGGGCACCTTACACATCTGGATAGGCATTATCAATGCTGAAAAGTATATAGAGGCTTTACAACAACGTTCCTTTCAGGGAAGGCCTTGCATATTTCAGCAAGACAATGCTAACCCTAATACTGCATCTATCACAACAACATGGCTTTGCTGTAGATGAGTCTGGATGCTGAAATAGTCTGCCTGCAGTCCAGACCTTTCACCAATAAAAAACATTTGGCGCATCATTAAATGAAAAATCTGGCTGAGAAGACCCAGGACTGTTGAAGCAGCTAGAATCCTACATCAGATAAGAGTGGGACAACATTTCCTCTCCCAAAGCTCTAGCAATGGGTCTCCTCACTTCCCAGACATGTATAGACTGTTTTTCAAAGAAGAGGGGATGCTACACAATGGTAAACACAGCCCTGCCCAACTTTTTTGAGATGTGTTGCTGCCATCAGATTCAAAATGAGATTTTTTTCATGAAACAGTAAAATGTCTCACTTTCAACATCTGATGTGTTCTCTATGTTCTATTATGAATAAAAATTTGGGTTTATGAGATTTGCAAATCATCGCATTCTGTTTTTATTCACATTTTACACAACGTCCCAACTTCATTGGAATTGGGGTTTGTAGTTCATTAACCAGGGTGTGACTTTACTGCACAAAAAAATGATATAACTTTTGATAGTCTTGACCAAATTTGAAGAAATAAAGGCTATTTTTCAAGTAAAAAGATTTCCTATCAGGATTTGGGGAATTATGAATTCTCAGGGTTGCCTGGTTTGGCCTGGACATCTGTTTTTTGGGACTCCCTGTATGGTAAAACAGTATTCTTGTAACGCCATGCTCTCAGCACCCTCAATCATCGGCCTGTTACGACCCGGCCAGCATTCCACGCTCCACCACATCTGTTTCTAATTGTATCAGTATCACTGCTTGCTCTATATAACTGCGAATCTCGCACTTGTTCAGTGCGAAGTCTCGTAAGCTGCGTAAGTCTAGTCTGTTACAGACATCGTACCGTTTACTTGTGTATTTCTAAAACTACATTTATTAAGCACTGTAGTGATTGTTTTAGCACAGCACTTTTTGTTAATAATTTTGGAACATCATTTCCTGTTTGTTTTGCATTTGTCTTCTTCTGCCTTTTCTATAATACTGAAAAGGCATAATAAAACCAGCTTCATCTTTGCATCTGAATCCAGTCCAACGGTTTCCATTTTTCAGTGCACTTTGCCCGTGGCACAGAAAAGATCATTACAATTCTGCTGAGTTGATCTTGAGAAGAAGTTTTCTACTCTGGCCCTGGACAGCTAAATGGGATACTGGCTTTTGTTATCCTCCATTTAATCAATTAGCTCTCAATTACAGCTACCTCACTTAACGGGGTTATTTAGGCATGAAGTGAGAGCTACTTTCAGATTGAAAAATTCAGCCACAGTCCTGGCACTCCAAAACCAAGGTTGCTGACTCCTACTCGAGAAACACCATGGCATTGTTACCATGACACAGTTGTGGAGCCTGCATTTATATATTTCTCGTGAGTTTTTGCCAAGAAAGGAGGGCGAGATTAAAGGGGTTATGTTTGATTATGAGAAATCTGTCCAAGCCGAGCACAGGTAGTAAGAAGCAGGCCCCAGCCGCAGATCCTCCATTAATCCACTCAGACTCCGGAATCTTCTTCCGAGCAGAGTCAAACTGCCATTACCCATGTGCCTTCCCTCGGGCGCTGGCAGATTTAATCCCTCAGACTGCTCTCAGATGCAACACTAAAGACATTAGAGAGAATGGCTCACTTCCGTTCAGTAACAGATGGTGTTGCTCTGCGTTTCTGGGCTGATATCGCCTCGGCGCTTCACACTGTTATTTTCCCTCTGACAGAGGCTGAGGCCCTTGCTGTGGTTCACATCAGTTCAATAAGCACTGGAGCGAAGATGACATGTCATAGGTGTCTTTGTCGAAGATACCATCTCTGTCAGTGCCCCTGTCACCACCATTTTGGTTATTGCATGAGTTTGTGCCGCTGGAATTCAGGATATAAAAACAAATTGGAGACACTGCTTAAGGGAAAAACCAGTTTGCTAAAGCAAACTTCCATGCTTTTTGGTGTTTCTGCTGTTTTGGCAAACCAATGTATCTCTATCATGATGTGATTGCCCCGGCTAAAACTCTTCGAACAAGAGCTAGATTAGGGGCTCATCTCTGGACAAGCTGTATAGCATAGCCCTCTCCATACACTGTAGCCTCCAGCAATCTGACAGCAAGCCTGGAGTCATTTCAGTCATTTCGGTAACCTCCGCTTGGGCAGGTTCAGCTTGTGCAGGAGTGAGGGATTTGGGAGAACCAGGTCCTCTGCAGACTGTCTGCAGGGGAAATAAGATATATTTTACTGATCAAGCAATTTTCTAAACATAGGAAAAACAGGGCTGACAAGGAAACTTGACACTTCACCTGACTGGATAACTAGTCCAATATTTTGCATACAAACAAACAGTGTACTTGCTGTTCTCATATTCTCTAATCTTGCTGTTTCAGATAATCAAACTCAAAGTCTTCTTCTTCCTCCTCCTTTCCTTCTTAATATTATGCACATAATGCTAATGTTTACTTTTCTGACCCTTTCTGCATCTGAAAGATTACTTGTATTATCCTTGCATTATGAGCAAAGGATGAAGGAAGGTGTTTAATACAGCAATCTCCATGATCCGCCCACAGGAAGAACTGATTTTTTTTACAGGAAGAAGGGATGATTGCCCATGAATCTCATGTACTACACTGAACATGGCGACAGTGGCAGCATAGCAGCCAGTTGCTATGGAGAAGGATAAAGCAGGTCCGTGTAACGCTGCCATGGTTATTAGATAAGTGAGCCATAAAACAGGAAAACCCCAGTGGCTACTACTGCTGCTGCCTGGTTTCCATGGTAACTACAGAAGTGATAGATGTGAAGATGGAGGACTCCCACGACAGGTACTATCATGTGTTCTTGTGCGAGGAGGTGGGCCTTCAATGGAGACTTTTGCCTCAAGGGTCTACCCCACCTCTGGAAGTCAGAGGGAATGGGACCTGCTTGATAAGACAGGATATCTTTTCCACTAGAGGAGCTTAAGTACTATGTGCCATGCCAGTATCTATTCAGAAGTACCGAGAACAAGGACATTTAACAAAAATTAATTTATGAACTTTTCAATTGAAGAGCCTTGTGCTAAAAGTACTGGGGTCTTCAATTATGAAACCTTCCTCCTTTTCTTCAGAGTGGAACGCTGGATCTTGCTCGCTCATACTGTACTGGAACCAGCCTTGTTGGTGCCTGAGGGCAAAGACAGGCATGCCAGCCCCTTTGAAACAAGCCAGATGTCAGGATTTAATTGGATTTTACAATTATGGTTTGCACAGGCAGGAGTTAGGGGAAGAAACTTCTAGTATTTTCTGAACTGCAAAACAATCTAAGCACATCTGAGAAACTGAGTTGTCTTTTGTGGCACAGACTTTGGTTGTAGCACATATCTGATTCTTGATTTGGTCAGCAGGGCAGTTTTCTGTTTTAACTCCTGAGACTGTTCACTCCACCCATTCCTGTGACTTGATCTACATCTACTTTGATATATAGATGTTTTTCAGAATCACAGGACCCAAGTGGTGTTTCTGCTCTAATTCAAAACATAAGTGGCTGTTACTTTCACATTTTTGATCTTGATTTTATCGCTTAAATCAACCAAAGTTACCAACTCTTTGCCTAGATCAAGATACAAATACTGCATCATCCAAACAAATTACGAAAGTATTTTTTTCTTATTTATTGGCAGAGATTTATCACAAAGCTAATGCAAGGTCTAGCCAGCTCATGTCACATAGCAAATTTAATTCTTGCCTCTTATAGTTAAACTTCAGATCAATCAAAGGTTGGTGAGACTAACAGTGTACTGCCTGTCTTTCCACACTGCAAGCAATCTGACGTTTTCCAAAGCGTAGCTGCCTTTAAAAATCAGTCCCGCGGAACGCTGAGTGTGGAGATGTTCTAAAGCAGACTAAGAATAGCCATTGTCATTGTACTTTTTTATTTTCTAAGAGCAGTTCACCTATATTCACTTTACGATGAATTTAGACATTAAGTGCTTGTTTTGCCCTTTTCAAAGTGGAAGAAGTTCTATAACACATGTAGATTTTCAGTGAGCACATTACAGCATTTGATGATGGACCAGGGAAAGTTCCAGTATTAAAGTGCTCCCTCTGACAGGACTCCTACCCAGAAGCACAACTGTAACTCTCACTCGCTTTATTAGAAGAGATCAACCACATCATTAGACCAAGGTATGCAAATTTTTATTGTATTCTTTTTCAGACTTTGAATTTGACAAAATTTGGTCTGGCGTTACAAATGTAACACAGGCAATATACTGCATTGGTGAGCTGTAGACCAAGCTAAATAATTGAGGCCTGAGGAGACAGTGCCAATGTGGTTGCAGGATCTTTCCCATTGCTGAGTGACACTTGGGCCAATTTTAGATTGCCTTGCAGGCTTGGCCACAGTTGGAGCTGGCATTGTCCAGATTTGTATCCATCCACAAAATGAGACTGTGCCTTAAACTAGGTCAAGGAAACTGCAATCTGCTCATGCTTTGCTGATGTGTTGTTTTATGAAACAAATTGTGACTTTTTTTGCACTCACATATGAAATGCAGTATTTTTGAAAATTATTCTTGCAAAGAAAATTCAACAAACCTGATGAAGTGCTGAAATTAAGCTTGCCTCCGTCTTTGACTAATTTCCATGCTTCTAGTGGGTGGGTGGCAAGTATAATCTACACCAGTGGTTCCCAACCCAGTCCTCAAGGACCCCCTGCCCTGCAGGTTTTTGCTCCAGCTCTGCTCTTTCACACCTGATCCATTTAAGGGCTTCATGCTGATTGGTCGAAAAAGATCTACCTGAACAGGGTGTGCATGAAGGTGCATTGGGCCTTAAATGGATAAGGTGTGCTAAAGTAAAGCTGCAACAAAAACCTGCTGGGCAGGGGGTCCTTGAGGACTGGGTTGGGAACCACTGATCTACACTAATATGAACCGTGACCTTTTTTATACTTGTAAGATGTAAATGATGCTCTTACCATCTTTGCAGTCAAGCTGCACAGAAAATGCTATATATGTTCATTGGATGCAGGAAAAGCAATATGCAGTATTGGTTGTGCTCATTCTCATGAGGAGGACCTAATATTGCGTAAGCTCTACTGAAAAACTAGTAGTGGAGATTGGCCCGGTTCTTTCTCTCCTTTCACCTCCTTGTGGTTAGCCACACTGTTGGTTCTGTAGGGGTAATTCCATGTCAAATCACACAGGCCCAACACCCACCATCTCAGACATTGCTGAAACTCTATTAGATGGTATACAGATGAAAAAAGCATTCCTTAAACTTTTTAGTAAGTAATCTTTAATGGTTCCATAAATAATAATTTGTATGGGCCAAGTCGGCCATTTTGACTGCAGAGGTTTTTTTTTAACTCTCAATAACATTAAGACTATGACTAAGATTTGGACCAGTTTTGGCTTGATTACTGAATTAGATACAAGTAATCCAAAACAACAACTAAACTCTCATCATTAGGCCTCTGAACCATCCAATTTTGATATTTATCTGGACTATATACAATTGCATTATGTGGCACAAAATATCGAACTGAACTTCTAAAATGAATTTCTGGACACTTAACAGATTTTTCTTATTGATCATTGAGATTTTTTTTTCCTGTCAGGAGTACTCAATCTCCAAACTCTTTGGTTCAACTGTCTAGCAGTCCAACGTCTGTGAGGGGGATTCTCCACCAGCTTCTGCCCAGGGACGGCCACTGGCCTGGGCACAGACACACCGCTACCCCCCCTTCTATTACCCAGACACACCGCTATCCCCCCTTCTATTACCCAGAATCTGCGTTTGGTTTCTTCTCTGGATCATCATAAAAACCACTGTCTGTTATGGTATGGCGCTGTATCAGTGAAGATCTCATAGGTAACTTGTACATTGTGAGGGCACCATTAATGCAGAAAAATACTGCATGTACAACGTTGTATAAATTATGGAGCAACACATGCTGCCTTTCAGACCTCGGTTCCTGGAATGTCCCTGCATTTTCTAGCGAGACAATTCCAAACCCCATTCTGCATAGATTACACATACATGGACGTGTAAGCAGAGAGTGCTGGCGCTATAGACTGGTCTGTCTGCAATCCTGATCTGTCTGCAATTGAGAATGTATGGTGCACTATGAAACAAAGTATATTGCGAAGAGAGCCCCACACATTGCACAGCTGAAGACCTGTATGATGGGCTTTGTGGGAACCATACAGAAGATTTGGTCCAAAACCAGGATGAAAAACTAAATAAAACAAGAGCCACACACTCACCAATCTTGCAGAAGAACATTTTAATGAACTACACATTAGCCTATTAATACAAACAGATTTACATCACTAAATAGATTTACATTTACATCACTGGGTTTTGAGGTGGATGTCTGACATCATTTTTAAAATAGTCAGCAAACAGTTCTGAGTTGTGCTTAAAAAAAGACAAACAAACCAAACACATTAGTTAGCGACACATCCAAAAAAAAAAAAAAAAAAAAAAAAAAAAAGCTATGTGGCCATTTATTAGAGCAGGGAACTCAGTTGTGCTCATGGTGACTAGTTCTTCACAATGTGTGACAACATTACATGCACAAACTCCATAATGCTCTGTGCAGAGATCCCTGTCATGCAACTCAGCTCCTCCACAACCTGTTGAGATATTTAGACTACAGTTGCACTGAGCGCAATGTACCCGCGAAAGCACATTGAAGCCTGGATAATGAATTTAGCCATTATGTGATGTTTTATAGAATATTACACGATGAAAACATAAAAAATAAGTAAATCTCAACAAATATTTGGACTCAAGATTGTATAGTGTGCACATACATGACTTTTTTACTAAAGAACACAAAAATTTGCCCACATGATGTAATGAAATTTTTTGCATCATTTAAAGATTTGTCAAAAGAAAGACATCTGATTTTAATTCAGATTCATTCAGATTCAGACAACTTAATTTATCCCCAAGGCCAAGGGGCAATTTATTTGTAGCTTTCCCAGTCCATACATCCGTACATAAAACACACAACCAACAATGGTAAAAAGATAATATGTTCTACTCAAAGAGAAATTACATTTTTAAATCTCTCAATGAGAAACAAAAATGTGAGGACAGACCTTTAACAGTGTAGCCTACATGTTGCGTAATGCACGTTCCCTGGCCAAAAAAAAAGTAGCTGTTGGGATTTACATAAGCAAATACTTAAGAATCAACAACCATGTTGGAAGACATATCCCATGGTTCTGGAAGCAATGTTACGGTACATCAGAGGGGGCAAATCACTGGCCATCATCAAGCAAAGAAAACAACTGAGGAGATTGCTGAAATCACTAGAATTGGGTTAAGAACTGTCCAAGGTATTATTAAACCCATTATGGAATGTGCTGGAGAAGACATTACAGAATGGTTCGACTCTCCTGTCGGCAATACTAGATCTCGGCCAAAAATGAATGTGATTCTGGGCGGAAACAAATGTTGAGAAGTTGCCTTAGGTTGTCCTAACAATACAATAACAAATGCGAGTCATAATGAAAGCTAAAGGCAGTCCAATGAAATATTAGAGCGTGCAACTTTTTTTTTTGGCCAGGCAGTGTTTAAAGCATTGTATATGGAATGAAGTTTTCAGGCTACTTGCTATTGTGTTTGGATTTTACTTTTTACAGCTAAGAAGGAAATGGTTCACCACATCGTGGGGTATGCAAAGAACCATTTCACATGATATGACCTGAAGCACAAATCCTGGCATTGACGCTGAACTCTTATCCAAAACGGTTGCCTACGCAACAAACTATGGGGCCAGCAATTTTGAAAAAGAGGGTGAGGGGCCATATTTATGAAGCACTTTACCTGCTCCCAGTTAGGTATGTTGAGGACAAAAGCACCTGCGGCGATGACGCCCACGCCCAGGAGCATCAAGTCCTCGGTCACTTCTGCAAACTTCACTCTGCTCCCCAAACAAGACCACAAACTCAGGAGACAGCAATGACAGCACTTCAGTCTGTATGACGCACGAGTTAGGGGCAGGAGGCGCACCTCAGCTCCTCTGACGGACTGGCGCACTGAGCTGCACACACCAGCAGGGAGTGGTAAATGGGCTTCCTCTGCAGGTAGGCGAAGCGGAGCAGGCAGTGGCAGACAGAGTACAGCTCACACACGGGAGTGGACGCAACATTGTGCCCTGTCATGAAAACATATTGGGGTTCAAAACAGTCCTCTCTGCATTTTCTCCACTTCAGTCCTAGGACTATCTTGAAGTTACCATGCTTGATCCAAATTAACAGAGAAGTGCATGCTAATTATCACTCTCCGTTGATATGTTTTGTTCAACTTAATAAAGGCGGGGAAGCAAACTTGATGAGGCCGTGAAAAGCAAGCCACTCTGGTTTATACAGCCAGCAGCAGCATCAGAACTCCCACTGTACCCAGTAGTGGGAAATGGTATTGACCTCTTTTTGCTTTCCACTGTAATTGCACATTTTTAAATGAATGGTTTCCGGACTTTAGACAGAATTTAGTATTAGATGAAGGGAAAGTGTGTAAACACAATACACATTATTTAAATTCTTATTTCATCTGTGTACTAGAGAAAGCTTAGTTTCAAACACCCATATCAGCAATAAGAACAAGCTGACGCTGAGCGCCGAGAGAGCCCCACAGCCCTTCAGTAATTAGAACACTTAACCATTACAAGGAACCTGCATACCAAATTTGAAGGAGCTGCATTCAATACTTACGGAGATATTGTCCAGATAAAATTTTCAAGTTCAAGGTCACTGTTCCAAGGTCAAAGGTCAAATGGGCTTTAAGCTGCAAACTTACCTCTCTCAAGAAATCTGAATAAATCTGAATTTAAGTAAAAGTTGAAGCAGACAATTACTTTCTCACATGGCTGATATACAGTCAGGCCCATAAGTTTTAGGACTGTAACAATTTTCATCATTCTGGCTCTGAATGCAACTACAATTGATTTAAAATGAAATAATCAAGATGTGCGTGAAGAATATACTTTCAGCTGTAATGGTTCTGTCAAAAATGTAATTTGAACTTTTGTCTTCAGATCCAGCTCACTCTTGAGATGTTTTGCCTCCAGCGAGTTACGAGCACATTTGGATTCAGGTCAGGTGATTGACTTGGCCTTGGAAAAACATCCCACCTCTTTGAAGTAAAAAAAAGTCTTGAATGGCTTTTGCAATACACCTTGAGTTTTGTCCGTCCACCCTGTGCACCATTCGAAGAGCTCTGAAGCATTTGACTGAATATGTGCAGATAAAATATCACCCAATAAAGAAAAAAAGCCCAATAGAAATTAGAATTCAACCTGCTGCATTTCTTTTCCATTACATAATCAATAAAATCAAGGGAACCAGTTCCATTGGTAGCCATAACATGCCCACATAATAACACTATCCCCACCATGCTTCTCAGATGAGGTTGTGTGTGTCGGATCAGGAGCAGCTCCCTCCCCCCGCTTATGCTTCTCTTTCAGGCATTCTGGGGCTCACCGATTCCTGTCCGCTCTGTTCACAGGATGTTGTTCCAGAAATGAACAAACACTTTAAAATGTTTTGGTAAACTCTAATCTGGTTTCTCAATTTTTGAGGCCGACCACTGGTTTATATCTGGGCAACCATTAGTTTATCATATTCTTGTCATTTTTTGTCATCCACCTATAGTTTTTATCCATGATCTTCCAGGTCTTTTGGTGTTCGTAAGCTCACTGGTGCATCCTTTCTTATTAAAAATGTTACATAATAGTCATCATGTTGAACTCATATTATTTAACTACAACAACAGTATGCTATACCAGACAGATAAAATAACAATATGTCCAAATATTTATGGACCTGGCTGAAGTGTTTGATATGTAATTTCATTATATGTTACTAAAATCGTTCTGTTCCACCACTTAGCCAACCGCTCCTCCATTTTGCATGGGAAAACTCACCCAGCACTTCCAGCAGTGTTTCCACGTACATTAGGGGATTTGGGACATTGATGCAGAAGTTCAGTGTTTTCAAGATGTGAAGTTCAGATTCCAGAAGAGTCTCCTTAGAGCAGGTGTGACCAATGGACTTCAGAAACTTCTGAGCTGTGTTGTTATCAATCACCTTTAATAAAGCAAAAAGCAAAAAGCAAAAAAAAAAAAAAAAAAAAAAAGGGGGGGGAGTCGTGGTCCACTCAACCAAATCTGGGTAACATTTAACAAGATACAGAGTAGGTCCATCAGTGGCTATACCTACATTGCTGAGTAGTGTAAGTTTGCTCGCCAGCTGAATGCACGAGATAATCAAGAAACTGAATTTCTTGCTCATCTCAATGAAGATACGATCGCCGATCTCCCTGCCGCTGTCAACGTCACTTGAGCAGCTGTAGGTGCAGAATAGGTGTCCAAGATGTTTTAACATATACCTGGGAAAACACAAGACATTACAGGGTGTTGATACGTCAGAGACATTCAGTTAATAAAACAAATAATTAATCGTATAATATTAGCCAACAAAGTTGAAAATTAACGTTACATGATAATCACAGTAACAATCACATTAGAACTTCACCTTTCCAGAATTTCAATAGCTTGGTATCCAACCAATGAGTCAAGTCTCAACTCCTCGCATATGAGGAAGACGCACTCTTGAAAATTGAAAAGATTATTTTAGACAACTGTCGTCACTTATTAGTTAATTCAGACATAGGCCTACTGATAATCAACCATCAGTCACAGTAGCAAGTTTGCGCCCCCAATGGGAACGAAAGTTACCAAATGTTAGGCCTAACTACCTTTTCCAAGATGTAACGTTAACAATAACATTGTGAACATGGAATTAGCTAACTTAGCCAACATAACAGGTTATTCTCCACGTACCCACTAATCTTCGGTCTTTAAACAGCCCAGCGCAAATCGGTAAGTGGTTCAAATAATGTTTGTTACTGTTGTTAAGATCTGTGAGAAAGTCGTACAAAATACTAAAGGGAATTTCACCAAACATTAAAGTAGGATGTTTGCCAGAAAAAGAGCTTGAAATGTCTTCGACATACAGGGGTTTAAATGACCTCAGATCCATCGTGTACAGCCAAGCAAATGGCCGCTTAAATAATGGGTTTTGAAAATGACTCAAATTGTTAAAGCCGCGTCGCAAATACCGCAGACAAAAAATAACGGTCGAATTCTGTCACTCATTTCGTTACGTGTACAGTAGATGGCGCACTCGCCACATCGCTTTCATACGGCTCTGATCGCTTTTAGAGTTCTTACTAGAGGGAGTTGCAACATAAAGGTTCCGGGGAATATGATAACGGAGCCATTTTGTTTCCACTGTCTCCATCGCGTTATCGGACAGACTGGTTTATTGTTTTGCCTGAAATTAAAGCGTTTCCCTCAGAGAAAAGAGCAAAAATATCTAAGTATTTTTATGGTACGCACGGCATAATGGCACGGTTTCGCACGATTAAAACATAATGTCTCATATTCTTTAGTCGTCGCGATTCTCTCTTGAGACTTTAATCGCTTCGTGCCGCTTTCGGAGGACTGCTAAATAGTTCTAGAACATGAGTGTTATCAAAGAGGATACAAGCAGTGTATATTCTTTGGTGTTATTCATTCTACAGGTGTACCCTGTTGTGCGGAACTGTTGTGAAATAGCGTCGTCTGTTGTGAGAGCGGAGAGGACCGTTTTCTGTGCAGTACTGACTACCGGTAAAGTGCATATCAAATTTTGGCAATGAGTTTTGAGTGGCCTTGGCAGTACAACTTTCCTCCGTTTTTTACGTGAGCACTTACATTTTGCATTGTATTGCCAGTGAGCTCAAGACAAGAGCATTCATTAAGTACTATGGAATATATGATTAATTTATTCTGAGGTGGTTATTCGATTTGATCAGATAGCTAGCCGTTTCTCGCTTAGCTCAGAACTGTGAGTGGGATGGGTCTTGCTAAGGAAGTAGCCTTACTAGCCAGCTCGCGAAATAATACTAGTAGAGTGAGGTAGGATTGGGGATGGATGCTGTGTATTAGCTTTTCCTTGGTAATCGTAGGCGAGTCGGGCATGTTTGTTTGAGTATATGGTTGTATACTGCCGTACCTTGTGCAATCTAGTGTGCTGTGATTATGTTACGTTGAAGCATGTGAATTGTCAACCTGTGTTTACTTGCTGCCAATTTTTTTTCAGACGCCCATTATATGTCAGCAATGTTACTCGCCTAGCTCCCTGAGTCTTTTCCCTGGGCAGTTTGCCGCAGAATAATATGGGGATTCATATGTATGCTGCTCGGGTAAGGAGTACAGCATATGAAATTAGCGGGTGAATCACAGATGTATTGGTTGATTTCCAGATTGCAACCTAATGTTGACACAAGACAGAAACAGCTAGCAGCATGGTGCTCACTGACGCTGTCTTATTGTCGACATCGCAAACTCTACACATTGGACGTAATGGAGGCACAAGAGAGCCCCGTGTTCAACAATAAGAAAATAGAGAGTATCCTTTTCATGTGGAACTTCGTGGTTGCGCCTTTAATGCGTGGTCTCTCTCTAGCCCTCTTTTCACCTTACCTTCGCGTGATTTAGAATTTTTTTTTTTGAGCTTGAAGGCCTGCAAGTTTGGTCATTCCATGTGAAATCATCTAGAGACTCCCAAGTGACCACCTTAGAATTTTGTGAAAAAATTCACAGTTGCTCCTGTGGTAGTCTAATGAAAAATTGGCAAATATAAAGCCAACTTCTTCAATAGTAATTTAGTACCACATCTTGTCAATTTTTTTTCCGAAATTCAGGATGATTTTGTTTTCATCTGACTTTGAGCTTCAACTACTCCTCCAATATTTCATGTGTAAAGTTAATTTCTGGTGTCCAGGGGCCTCATTCATAAACTGTGCGTAGGCACAAAAAAGATACGTACGTCACTTTCTTTGCAGATTTCTGATTTATAAAAACAATCTTGACATTAAAAAAGGGAAATTATTAAGATTATGTTCAATGTCAATAAATTCCAAGTCCATCCTGATTAAATAAATGAAAATTCCATGCAGTTTATTTTAGCCATAGATTTATAAATTAGGTTATTTTCCACAAAAGTTCATTTTTATTTTTTTGTGCGTACGTATTATTTAGGTATGAAATCCATGCTAATTTTTATAAATAAGGACCCAGGGTAACTTTTCCTCTAGAAGCTAAATATAAAGTCATTTTAGGTGTATTTCACTTTGTTGTTTCTCTGTAAAGCCCCAGAATTGGCCGAAAACTCAAAGTTACAAAAAGCGACTGACTTCTTAGTCTGAATTTTTTCTTATACATTTATTTGGTGTTTTTGCTTGCAAAACTCCTTTGACTATTCTAATTGATTATGGTAGACAGAGAAAAATAATTTTTACATGTTCAGTCTTATTGCCAATTTTTTTTGCCATTTCTTTGCCATTGCAATTCATTAGGCCTTTTGTTCAGCACACTGGAACTTTCTAATTTTTCTTGCGTTTTCTTTCACGTGAACATGCTTTAAGAAAAAAATAATGATGGTGCTTGCCACCTTTTTGAATTATGGATTACTAAAGATGCTTCATTATTCACTCATATTTAATTTGATGAAATTGGATTAATTTTAAGACTACTTAAAATATTCATAGAACAAGTGACTGTGGAAATAATATTACATAGATCATAAACATAAAAAAAGAGTATTACAGTTTATCAACTCTTGAATATCAGGTACTGTACATCACACAGAATTTTGTCAGAAATGTATTTGCAGCTTAAGCATTCCATGTACAAACTAATACAATGTTTGTAAAATTTTAGTACAGGTAAGGTACAACCAGCTGTAGTACTAAAACTATTGGAGATATTGGCCTAATATTTGGCATTTTTCATTGGTCTACCATAGAAGCATACAAAATTATGAGGGGGTCACCAGGAAAATTTATCTGGACGATTTCACATGGAATGACCCAGTTATAACTTCCTAGAAACCAGTTTTGAGTTGTGACATAATGTGACTCATTCTTACTGGCGCAGCATCTTATAGTAATATTTGATATGCTGCTACATAATTGCATTTGAGCTTTATTATCTTGGATGTTCATTAAACATCATAATAATAATAATAATAATAATAATAAAGCATTTATGTGCCCTTCTAGTGGAGATATTTCCTGAGTAGTAGAGGAATTGCCAGCGCTGAGCAGCTGTGAGGGAAAAGGCCTAATTGTACTGCACCCTCTGCTATCACACAGTGAAAATATTTTTAAAATCCAAACTCAGATCATGTGGTTAGAATCTTTACTGTAATGGAGTGAAAGCTCTGTCTCTAACATTGACATGAGACAAAATCCTACATTTTTTTGAGTCACTAGGCTTTGCTGAAACTCTGCGCTGAATGTGTTTATTCTTTTTCACAATGATGTACTCAGCCTTTAATTAAGCTTTCAGGAAAACTTTCAATGGAAGCCATCCAGGTTGTTTTTGAGGAACTAAGGAAAAAAGGTAGTTTCATATGTTTGAATGTGTGAGGAATTTATAGTGCATATTTTATTTTAATATTTAAGATATAGTGTGAGTAGAGTTGGACATCAAAGGACCCATATTATGGAGAGCTCTATTTCCCCATGCAGTCCACTTGTACAGTGTTCTCCCCTGTCTGTAACAGCTCAGAGAGGGTTGATTTTGAAGATCCCCCTCCAATTAAATTGTTAAACCCCCCTTTCCATTTTAGCATGTGAAACAACCAGTTTGAAATTCATTTTGGTTTTGACATCACAAACTGACCAGCTCTGCCTGTGTGCCCTGCTCCCTCCTTCAGCATTGCGGGACATCCCTACCTCTTTTTCCCCTTGTAAGACTAATGTTACTTTTTCACGCTTAGTTTTGTTCACTGGCCAATGAGAGCAATGCTCATTATCTTAGAGGGTATGCCCTCTCAAAGCAGCCATTTTGGGGAATGGGGAGGAACAACATAATATGGGACCTTGACGTTTATGATTTGCCACAGTGTATTTGTGTGTGTGATTGTGTGTGAGCCTGACAACAAACTAAATATTTGACATTTAAGCAAATTGTGTTGTCTAATTGAAGGAACATATTGAGCTTTTTAGG
The DNA here is from genome assembly GCA_029692085.1 of Gymnothorax javanicus. NCBI lineage: Eukaryota > Metazoa > Chordata > Actinopteri > Anguilliformes > Muraenidae > Gymnothorax > Gymnothorax javanicus. The sequence continues at coordinate 103,480,543 of CM056200.1, forward strand.
CATCTGTTTTTCTTAAAGTTTCTCACTCAATGCTTACTGTGTTTATGTCTTGTTACTTTCAAAAAATATTTCTTAAGAAACACATCTTTTGTATCATCTTTTACTTCTGATGTTGAGGCGAAGGGTTAACAGTTGGGTATCTTGAAACGCAGGTAACCTGGAGTGGATCGACAAAAACAAGACACGCTGTCTGATCATGTGGAGACGACCGGAGGAATGGGGAAAGCTGATATACCAGTGGGTAAGGATCTGTTCTCTCTCTGCCTGCAGAACCAATACTGCTGAGCATGTGACCCTGAATGCACATCCTGCCGCAGGCAGCTTATGAATTCTGGGCCCAGATATTTTAAACTCAAAAAAAGATCAAAGAATTTCTTTGAGATGCTAAAGGGTAAAAGAAAATGCCTCTTTGAAAAATCTCGTCATGATCTTTAATAATTATGTTGAGATAATGTCTCAATTCATCGAAGACCCCGTGTGCAATGTAGGACATCCATACAGGATCGTACTGGCCCAGATACACTGCTGAGGGCAATGGACTATTCTGTAGCGTTTCCAAGCTATTAGGGCACACCCAAATCATAATTATTTCTGAAAAGTGAATGAACCGGGGAAAGAAGGATAATTCTTTGATTTAAATAGTACCTGATCTGTAAGAGCTTGCGCCTCTCAGAATGGGCGCGGTTCAGTGTACTTTTAACAACATTAAGAGTACTTTGAAAGTAGCCACTAGGTTTTCATTATGACCCATGATGCTCAGCTGAATATTTTGAGTTCCCTCTCCTTGCAGTTTCTTGTCACCTTATTTTGGTGTAACTGCAAAACTAAGCAGAACATTGGCATTTTTTTGTCGTTCAGCTTTTCATTAGTTTTGTTTTAAATGTTTCATCAGATTATTCCTATGCAATCTGATAAGTTTGGTCTCCATTCTTATTTGTACTTTACTCAGTTAATTGATTTGTGATGCAAACAGTCATCCATAGTTATAAATATCTTATAAATCACTGAAGTGCTGATTGTATAAAGGAGATTTCGGGCCACTTTCATTGCACACTCCGGCTCATTTCAACTGTGAAGGCTGGTGGTTGCAGTTCTGTCTATTAATTAATCAACCCGACCATGAGAACGAGTGAGCACATTGTGGCCTTTCCAAGAGGGCATCTGAGGTTTGCAGAAGGGGCGTTCTGTCATAAGACTGAAAATTTTCCGGCCCCAAGGTTAAGACCATATGAGAGCCATCTTCCCTTTATGACTAATGCATCTTTTCAAGCGTGAATGCATGAATGTCAAGTTTGTGTACAGTCGTGCTGCCTAAACTGATCAAAGAACTGGCAAGGCATACAAACGGGGTGGGGAATCATCATCAAAAAATGGCCACTGTCAGTCTGGGCTTTTGTTTCAACCAAGCAATTATGCATCTGATTCCATTAAGCAACCATTAGAGCTTTTGTGAAGGATCTCGATTTGGAGAATCAGATGTGTCACGACTTGGTTGGAACGAAAACTTGCACCGACACTTGCATTTTCAGGATGAGGTTCCCCACCCTTGGAGTAGAAGATATACATGACAGAGACTGGAAAAACATTCTGTAGCAGTTACAAACTAGAACTGCGTTTTGTCAGGACTAACCTCGAGAGTGTGCTTGCTAAAATGTTGACGGTAAAGATGCAGTCTCTCTCTCTCTCACACACACTCACGCACACTCGTGCGCACACACACACACACACACACACACAGGTATCATCTGACATTGTTTAAAGGACAAATTTCATTTGTCTGTACCGGCCTGTTTAATCGCTGACACTGTATTTTTACCAGTGAGAAACACAGACAGATATGTGTGTGTGTGTGTGTGTGAGAGAGAGAGAGAGAGAGAGAGAGAGAGAGAGACAGACAGACAGACTACCTACCTACACTCTGCCAGACTGCCACCCTACTGTGTGTGTGTGTGTGTGTGTGTGTGCGTGCGCGTGAGTGCTTGAGTCTGACACAGCAGCTCCTCTATGTGTGTGCCTGTCTCTATTTTTTTCTTGTAGTGTCAAGTATGTGGTCAGGATGGCGATTTCAAAAAATGTTTTTAAACTTCCTTCCCAAATTTTTCTGCTCCTGTTATAATGGCTGCCTATGGGACAGTTGGTCGGCACTCCTGTCGCTTGCAGGCGCCTAGAGTCTCAACCCTTTGCCTGTTTTCTTCCAAAGTGACATTTTTCAGGCCTGCACAAATTTTCCTACGTTTTGATGTAAAATTTGTGTGTGTACGTTGGAAATTGTAGCGGGGGGAGCGATTTCAAAAATTTGTGTATATACTGGTTTTGGTGTTAAGGCTGCCCTCTGAGCCTCGAGTGGGCCAGCGTTCTGTGATGTCATAATGGCAGAACTCCACCATGCATTTTTAATGGAGAGAAAAAGGGATGAAAAACAGGGATTGCAAAAGAATGAAAAGAGGCTATGCAACAGTTTATGCAAGGCTAAGAGACCTCCCAAGGCTTGCGCCCTGATTAAGCTTGGCTCATTCATGCATATTTGGACACCTGGGGACCTTTCCTTTCTAACTATGCATGAATGGCGGTGGCTTAGTTTGGGCGCCTTTGTATAGGGGCGCTTTTCGTGGCGAAAATGCAGTTTTGGCTCATTTTCATCAGGACATAACTCAGTGCGTCCTCTATGGAATTAAATAGAACTACTTTTATTATGTTCCTCTATATCTCTACTTTCCATGATTACAATCAGAAAGGCTTTTTGCATCATTAACCCCTTACGTGCCAGAGTTCCAGGTGCCCCAGGGAAGGTTAAAATAGGGCGCCATGGCTAATGACAGGGTCCATTACAACATTATAATATGTTATACACATATTTTGAAATGTGGTGTGTCGTTTACAGACCTCCAAGTCACAAGATGTTCGAGATAAAGCTGGATTTTCACAGGGCTAAATCACTCTGTGTCCTTTCAAACCATGTGGTCATGCAGCGCTACCCCCTGGGCCAGCTGAGCCATCTAGTGGCCAGCTGAAGAACCGACCTAGCTTTACAGTACTGAGTGGCTGTAATCTGCCGTGAACGTTTTAGCTCAGAAATGGTTAATAGGACAAAAAGCCTTCTTGATATTATTATCATCATAGAAAGTAGCGATATAGAAGAACATAATCAAAGTAGTTTCATTTCATTCCATAGAGGACGCACTAAGTTATGGCCTGATGAAAATGTGCCAAAATTACATTTTCGCCACAAAAAGCCCATACAAAAGCGCCCTAACTAAGCCACCGCCATTCATGCATATTGAGAAAGGAAAGGTCCCCAGGTGTCCAAATATGCATGATTGAACCAGGCTTAATCAGGGCGCAAGCCATGGGAGGTCCCTGAATGCAGCCCAGAAATGAAAAGTAGTGATTTGAGCCCTCATTCAGCCTCTAAAATACCGATGATTTTTGAAAGACACGACTCGACACATTCATATACCATGACATCACAGAGGCTGAATGAGGGCGCACGGAGATGATCAAAGTCAAAAACCTATTTTTTGTTTTTGCAATTTTGGCCTTCTGGACCCCATCTTTTAAATAGGGCTATAATTTTTTTTCCAAAGGGTTCCAGAGATTAAAAAAAAAAAAAAAAAAAAAGTTTATTTCTGTCAGTTTTGACAGTATATCTACCCCCACAAAGAAATTGATAGGAATCAGGAGGGGGTGATGTATCATCCCCTGTCTCATTCTCAGAAAAATTGGCTCTTAAGTTTTTTAGGTTACTGCTGTGTTATGATTTAGGGCCCTATTTTGGTGCTTTCACAAATGGAAATGCATGCTGCACTAATGTTGTGTACTATTTCGGCTGTTCACCTTGCCCAGTTTGGTCCTGTCCTGCTTAAAGCTGTAGTATACGATTTGAAAGTTTGATCATTATTAATAACCTCATTTAGATGGTGGTTATGGTCCTATAGTACAATCTACACAATGTGAAGAGCAAAAAAAATGAAAAAATCCATTCACTCTGGTGGCTGTAGGGCTGCAGGGCTCTCTCCTACTCTCATCCAATCCCCTCGCTCTAGTTGACGCTCCCCCGAGAGCTTGCTCTGACTCCCTGTGCTCTGCCTTCCGCCTTGTCCCCGCCCCCTTCCGTGTTTACGTTTTCCGTCTGTTTACTGCCGGCCGGCTTGTTGCTGTGGTAGAGGGGGTGTGTCTGGGAGTCTCCACACGGACGGCCACACGTGCTCGGTGGGAAGTATCAGGGAGCACAGAGGGGAGGGGTGTGTGCGTGTGGGCAGGATGCTTTTTTCAAATTTTTCTCAACGTCTCAATCTTTCTCAACTGATTCTCAGATCGTATACTACAGCTTTAACATAAAAGGCCTTTGCGTATCAAGGGGCTGGTCAGCGCAAAAGAAGGTGTGTTAATGCAAAAAGCTGGCACTGTGAAATTTTTTGTATCACAAACCTCGTTTGCGTTTTCACTCACCCAAACCTCCTTTAAATTCAAAGGCTGTCGCTCTATAGTGGTTTTATGAGACTGAAGTGCAGCCAGCAGAGCTGCTCGTGAACAAAAGCTTGTTGTTTCCTTCCCATTTTCATGTTTGTTTAGTACCCAATAAACATAATGCCTACAAAATGGTGTTGGGGAGGTAGTTTAATGGTTATCTTTAAAAAGTAAGTTTCATGGGTCCTAATAGACATTATTTATGCGGGCAAACATTATTTAAAATGTACTGAAATCCATTTAGACTAGTGGAGGAGGGCTTATCAAGTAAATTATTTTCACTAGGTCTGACCTAATAATAGTTCAGAACAACTTTTATTTTAATGGAGTACATTGGCTTGAGCATCATGCATGAGTGGACTGAAAATGGGAAAAAATCCCTTCACTGTAATGGGTTATTTGAGGGAATCTGTACCATTCTCAGAAAGAACAGTAGTCCCTTGTGCCCAAAGACTAAATTTAGCATGATAAAAAATGGCTGCATTTCAGAAACCACATGGAACACAACCACTTGGTGTCTATGAATTAGGTCAAAGATTGCACATTTATCTGGTGGGTATTCCTCTGGTCATACAGATGCAAGTTATAAACAGTTTTTGTGTTTTTCCTAATATTTCCAAAAATGGCTTTGATCACAATAGTATGATTCTTACATGCAAAAAAAGTGTACACATAGATACTGGTTCTTAGTATCTCTATACAAAATGTCATGACATTAAACCAATCATAACAAATTTCATGGCATTAAATCTCATTGTACTAAATACAATGGGCTCCAAAATTGCTGGCACGCCTGACTAGCAGTGCACAAACACTACAATAAATGTATAAACCATGTAAGTATAGAGAAACAGAATATACTAATATGTGAAATACTGTACTTTATTAAAATTTGATGGAAACAACCAAAATCACAACAATTATTTAATACAAAATGAATTTCAACAAAACAGCAACCCCAGATTATAACTGCCTCCAGAGAGGCTTGTACAGGGGGCACCATGCATGATGTTAGTGTCGCATCATGGGCTTCCTTTCTTTGCTCTGGTGCCCATTGCTCTGGAATTGGGTGAATCCGGACTAATCGGGCCACATCACCTTTTTCTATTGATCCACGATCCAAACTTTATGCTCCTTAGCAAATTGAAGTCATTTTTTTTTCCCCAATGAGCCTCTCTAAGAAGTGGCTTTACTGCAGCCAAGGAGCTGTTTAGTCCCAATCCTCCAAGCTCCTTTTTCATCGTGCATGTGGAAATCCTCGTACCTTCATAATTAAACATAGCCATGAATTCTACTATTGATTTTTTTCCAGTAAGACTTCTCTAAGCATTTTAGTGATCTCTGACCACGATTATTCATGATTTTTTTCTAACCTATTTCTTCCACAGAGTTGGTGGTTCACTGCGATCCTTCCAGGTCTTAATAGTGGACCGGGCGGTTCTGAGCCCTTTTTCAGTGATTTCAGCAATCTTTTTGGTTGTTTTTTGCTTGATGCAGGCCAATAATTTTCCCCTCTTGAAACATGGTAACATCTTAAAACATTTCCACAATTGTGGGAATGGTCTTCCGACAAGGTTATTCTAGAAATGAGATGCTACTCACTGAATCTGTCAGGGTTAAAAGAATTGTTGCCAGCTGAAACATATCAATCCCTGCAATAATTATTTAATCACAGGCTATTAAGTATTTGCCATTTTAAATCCAAACGGTGACTCTCTAGATGGTGTATATGGCTTTGGTCTTTCACTGTACTGTCTTAACTTGCATTTTAGATGCAGCAACAAACTGCATTTATTGTCAACAAAATTTCAAAGATATTCACTTGGTAATGTAGTTGTGTTCAGCAGGGAAGCACGTTGGTTTTTATGGCTGTGCCAGCTGAGGGTTTGGAGATTATAGGCATTCAGTACTGGTTTTTTTCCTTTGCCTTCATACACATAGGTTTCTTCAGATTCTCTTGATTGTAGATGGTGAAAGACCTTAAGTTTTTTTGCCAGGGAATTTTCCAGAAAGGCATTGAAAGGGAGGCTGAGCCTTTACTGTGGGGGGGCTCTGGTCTGGCATTTTTCCCGCAGTATTGATGATTTAAACTAAAAATGTACATTATTTTGGGGGGCTAAAGAGCATTTTAGGAAGATAAAGCCCTCCTAAAATAGGACTAACAATGCCCCTGTTCCTTGCAATGCACATTGAGAAATGTTGTTCCAAAACTGTTAGAATATTTGCTTGCACAGATTTACGCAAATTGGTTAACCTTGAGCCATCCTTGCTCGTAAACAACCAAGTTTTTTGTGGATACTTTTTTTAAATAGCCAATCACGAAGGCATCACCTGTTGCCTAGTAACCTGGTCAGGTGTGGAATATTCTAGACTAGTGTTTTATGAACATATCTTAACCTGCCCAGTGTTACTTTGCCCCTGTCCCAACATTTTAAAAATGTTGAAGGCATCAGAATTGAAATAGGTTAATATGCACAGTGATCAAAAAATTTGATTAAGTTGAACCTATAGAATTGTGTATTTGTTCTGTTTTCAGCTAAACTATAGATGAAAGAACTTATTCATATTACTATCTTCTGTTTGTATTAATTTATTACACACTGCTCCAACTTTGAAATGGGCATTAAAATTGGGGTTGTTAGAGGTATTTACTGTTACATATGTAATATTCAAGATTCTGGAGTGATGCTCTTGCTGTTGAAATGAACACATGATGTGCAAATTGTCTGGAGCACATGAGCATATTTTTCATCTGAATTCAACATGAATAACTTATAACCCCAAGAACAAACCCACTCATATTCTGGGATTGCTTAGTGGCAGAACTGTATGGGAACGCTATGGTTTATCTACTATAGCTATGGTGAAAAAACCTTAGGCCATGAAGCTAGCTGTTTACTTCTCAGTCCTCTCTCCTCAGGTTTCTGGAAATGGAATGGTCAATTCAGTGTTCACGCTTTATGAACTCTCAAATGGGGATGACACTGAAAGTGAAGGTAGGTCTTTGTCCTCTGGCCTAATCAGAATGTCTCCTGTTGGATTAAAAGACAAACTGATGTATTTGTGGGGCGTTTATTGCTTTTTGGTTTTAATTGAGCATGTTTATGATATTCATTTTGCCTTTAGTTGATGGGATTTGTTGTTTTGGTTTTTACTGTATTTTCGATGTGACGTCTTTTTTTTGAAAAGGGCTTTTGTCAAGCAAAGGGTTTTGTGAACTCTCTATGCCTTATTGAATTTCTAGACAGGGCCATAGCTTGGAATTTTGAGCTCCTGGGGGAAAAAAATGTGATCCTTGACCTCGATTTTGTGACCCAGGGCAGAAGGGCCAGCTAATACTTGCCTCCGTCCCTCACTGAATGACTGGTTGACATACATTTTTAGAACACTTTTGCAGTGCAGTACCTGCTTTCACCAGTAGTGAGCAATTTGTGTACATACATATGCTTCCATGTTGGGTTGGGCATCGTTTGGCACAGGAACCAGCAAATTTCACTTTCACAATTTCCTTTTTTTGTTACTGCTCCGATCCCGAACGAATCTGAAAACAATGCTATAACCTGGATGCATACCATATTTTTGAAGGCTTACAAATGGACTTAAACATCGATAACAAAAGTGCCCTTTGAAATGCTTTAGGCTTTGTTCCATTAAATGAAATGTTTTGGTCATTTGGAAGGGACTTTGGAAGGGAGATTGAATGGTCTGCACTTCATTTCTGAGAAGTTGGGAAATATGTACAAGTGTGAGTGTTACCTTGGTGCCCACTCTGCTGCATTGTAAAAAAGTGGCTAATTTTTTGCCTGCATCTTTCAGAGATTTAATGCTTCCAATTTTGCGGTTAATGATGAAAATGTCTGCTTATCTCAGATAAAGTTTAAGTCTGTATGACTAGTTACAACGTCTACAATGACGATTGTTTTTATAAAAAATCGACCGTGTTCTGTTTAGTGCCAGCTGTTAGTAGAATATATTATGCTTGTTTCGGGGTTAGTAACATTATGCCAATAAATTTTGGGACGGTAATGAAAATAGTGCGGTTGGTTACTGGTAACATGATTCTACCGTCTCATCTGTGATGAGTTCCGATACAGCATTACATCCAGGATCTGTTGTGAAAATGGAAAAGGACAGACGTGATAGGATTGAAATTTGCTTAGCGTTGACTGAGGTCGCAACTTGACTGTGAGCACATCATATTACAATGCACCAAGTAGCGATACTTAAATGAACTATTTGATAATGACATTAATATGAGCTCTCTGCTAATTTTAGGAATTATTAAATTAATCTAAATGCGTCTAAGTGTCTGGTATTTGCTATCATTACTTAAGCTAAAGTTATCAGTCACCAGTGTGCCCGGGTTTACAAAAATACAGTTTGTGATACCGTCAACTGTCAAGGTATAAATCTGCATTAAATAACTCGCTAGCTCAATGTTGCAGATACTCGGTGACAAGAGCCCATATGATAATCACCTTTAGTTGTGAATGTAGAGTAAAACTAAAGGAAATGATCTGTCTCTCATAACAAAAATAAATTATATATACATGTCAATTGTCATTATTAATCAGTTCTCAATTAATTGAATACTCTTACTTAGAGTTTGATCCCTTCCCAGCTCTCTCCTCTTCTCAGGTGTGATAATTTGACGGCTGATAAAGTAAGCAGCACGAAATTAACTCTCTTCCTGCGGTCAGCAGTCCAACTCCGATAGTGAAATCAAAAGGCTTGTAGCGTTGGTTAGACACGCCGTAAAGAGAATAGAATTTAATTGGGAAGATGTTCCTTTGGGGGGAAAAGGGCGATTTAAATTTTCAGTCATGGTTTATAGGCTCAGGGCCAGCACTCACTCACCCAGCGAGCTCACAGGAGTGCACTTACTCTCAAGATGAGATAAAACTTAAACATGTCAACCATTTGTACAAATACTTTGGGTCACAGTGGTGGACATACCTGTCATGAAAATTAACTGATTGAGAGCGTGCACTCTCACGGAGCGATAACAATTTTTTATTATCATTTTTTAAATATTGTTGTCATGCCCGTTTGTTTAAGGGCAAATGGCGTGTTATCCACTCCGTGTTTCTGGCAGAACCTGTAAGTTCCAACACTGATGTCTCTCGGTGAAGCTGAGAGGTGCCTGTTCCTCGCTGCATTTTTACGGCAAGTTTGCGCAGATATGGCTAAACCCCCTGCCATAGTTCCACTGAGCTTTTGGGATTAGTATCTGACTCGATGTGCTTGATAATAGATTTAGAAAACTAGAAATTTTGGCTGGTGGAGGAGACGTGGTTCTCATGGCCGTGTTATTTTTATGGCAGCTTCTTGATTTGTGGTGATTTGCAAGTGACTGGCAATGGCCTCTGCCAGTTTGAATACGGTTCAGCTTTTGGCTTCTTGCTTTGCCTGCATTGCTACGGGTCCCATCATGCTTTGTGCAGAGTCTAAGTAGAAATTGAATGGGAATGTGTTGTAGCCCCTTCAAAATATTGCTTTTCTCAGATGCAGTGGGTTCGTATTGCAAGATTCTTGAACACAGCCGTGTGTGAGTACACTTTTGTCCCAAGGAATGTTGACAAATTCGGCTTTGAACAACGTCATCCTTATAGCTAGTGGTTTTCATGGTTTCCCTGATTTGGCTCCGGGTCAGGCTAAACTGCCTGGTTGCCCGATTCTACAACAAATCGCTCAGGCCCTATGCGGTTACACCCCCCTTTCACGATATGGGCCCCTAAAATCAACATTGCCTTTCACCCCACCTGTGACGGCCCTGCACTCTGCGGGTAACGCTTTGCTGCACGGTAGTGCTAGAGGCCTGTGCTTCAAGGTGACTGAACTCCCCTCTTGTTGTTTCTTTCCCAGAATTCCATGGGCTGGAGGAGTGGCTCCTGGTGCGCTCCCTGCAGACGCTGCAGTCGGACGGCAAGGCGGAGCTCATCAATATGGACGATGGGAAGGGTGTCAAGTTCTTCTGAGGAGGGGCGGGCCCATGTGGGGAGGCTGTTGGGTGGCTCTTTCTGGGTGGGAACTTGCACAATGTTAGGCATAGGATTCAGAACTATCGTGCAGTTCCTTTGGTTCCTTTGACAGTAATGGTTTTTGGGAACGCTGTCTTGCCTGTAACACTCAATTGAAATAGTATTTTTCAAGTTAAGTGCGGTGTAGTACGTAAATATTTGGACAGTGACACATTTTTTTGTTTGCTTTTTGGATTGGTTGTTCAGGACGTGGGATTTCATAACGGTGTTAGTTCCCAAATTATTTCTGACTGTCCTGTATTTGTACTTCACCTTACTCCCCCTTTCCTTCTATTTATAGCTAGTTTTTATTTTTCTTTATCCTCAGTGAATAATTGAGGTAGAAATGGCTCAGTGTATGTGCTCTTCTACAATAACGTGTTCCCTTATTCAGCCACAAATTCTGTATGTGGTTAAACTTTTGTCCCAGAATAGCATATTAATATTGCCCAGGGTTTGTACTTGAAAAAGACGAGAGAGCCACTCTGAGCTTAGTGTAGTTTATGTATTACCACGGAGGTCCTATTTGTACATACAATGAAGCATCCCATTTCAACTATCCTTGCTATCTCTGACTGCCTGTGATTGACTGCATTTTATATTTGACTGTGTATTGTAAAATAAAATCTGATTAAAATAATTTCTCTGTACTTTGTGTGTTTTTTCCCGCTAAAAGTACATGAAGCACGACGGAGAAATCTATTCTAATGCAAGGCAAATACAATCTCACTTATCATGAGAGATTGTAAGCCAGAAAGCCACCTCAAAAGGGTTTTTAGTATCCATGTGTTCATATTGTGCAATATTTGTGGACTGGCTGTTGTCATGTATTATGTCATGCATCATGTGTTGTCATGTATTAACCCGTTTTATTAGGTATGCTTCCCTCAGCATCAAGCACGCTGGCTTGATACTTACTGCTTAACATTAAATGTCAAAAAAACTGTGTTTCTCAATCAGGAAGCTTCCCACCATAGACTCTTTCAAAGTAAAAATCAAACATAATGAATTAGAGATGGTTCAGGATTTCAAATATCTTGGAATTGTTCTGGACTTGCAACTCCGGTATGACAAACATATAAAAAAGCTGAGTAGAACTTGTAGGGCTAATGTCCAAACTTTCGGACAAATCAGACACTGTTTACCATTTAACACAGCTCTCACATTTATGCATGCAATGATCTTTTCTCATCTTTCATACAGTATCACTTCCTGGTCTCAGGCATTAGCCTCTGCCATTGGACCGCTTACATGCATTTACAATCAAACAAAGTCCTAGATAAAAAACCACTAAGATTTCATCACTGCATTATTCTAAAAAAAATACAATTTATTCAGTTTTGAAAATTTCATTAATTACACCAACCTCATACTTTCATTTAAATGTCTTCACCATTTAGCGCCACCCATCTTCAACACTTTCATAACTAGACTTCATTATGCTGCCACCAACACCCGAAGCACATCAGAGGGAAACTGCAGAATCAGACACTGTAAGACCTCCTTTGCACAAACCGCTTTCTCAATTAAAGGTACAACTCTGTGGAATTCCTTACCTGCGAGTCTAAATCAAATCCAGGATATTAAAACATTTTTTTCTGCAGTCAAGTCCTGGTTTAAACTCGGCCAGAACTGTAATCATGACATCAATTAACTTAACAAGTGAAGTTTGAATGTGGCAGTATTTTTAATTTGTTCGTTTGTTGTCATGGTGGGTTACCACTAGTATTGCTGTTATTCTTTTTAACCATTATATTGTGTTATAATACTGAACTGATTTTTAGATTTTAATATAATGTCAATATTTATTATGTTTGGAATAATGTCCATCGAGGGACTGGTGTTGGAAATTAGCTTTGGCTATATACACTTGTACATTACATCGGACACTGCCTCTGCAGCAGTCAGTGTTTTTTTGTACGTGTACCTTACAAATAAATTAATAAATCAAATCAAATCAAATGTGTATCCTCTCAGATTTCAGTATTTGAAAAGCTGTGGTTCCCGTAATTACCTGGAGTGTTAAGCTCACATGCGCAGCAATGAGGGGCCTTTTTTTGACAGAACTTGTTGATCACCTATCTCCCACTAGATGGCAGGCAACTGATTTATGACCATAATTTGCATAAGGTTTTTGCCCTCTAAAAATGTAAACAAAAAAGAAGACATTTTTCACACTTGTACACACTTGATGCCTACCAAGAAAAGGCAACACTTATCTTTTCCTCTTGCCACAATTTTGCTAATGTGATAACCTGAATATGCCTGTATCACGGCGCACACTTTTGACCTTGAAAGCTCTTTGCAGTCATTTTCATTTATTTTGCGCTTGGTCACACAAACCATATTTAGTTCACCGTGATTCCAGGCATGCATTAATATTCGCGGGTAAACCCACTGATTCTGTTCTTACACTTTCGTGACTGCCGTCTGAATGAAATCATTTTTTGTCCTTAAGTCGTTACTGATTTCCGAAACCGTCCTTCAGTGTCCTTGAATGGACTGTGTCGAATTCAGAACGTAAAACCGTACAAGATGCTCGTCTGAAACAATGAACCAAACCTCACTGTCAGTGCATGAATCGGCTTTCGGACAAATAGTACGACTAATTGGCGTGTGATAGTCTTGGGATAAACCGGATGTATTCTGCTTCTCACACCTCGTGTGGCATGAGGACTTGTTATTTGGAGCAGAATGCGTTATACGGACAACAACCGGCTAGTGCTGCAGTGTGGCATAGGTCTCCTTGGTGATACCGCAGGCTTCCTTCCGTCTTATCCTCAGACCCCAGGCGCATTCCTCAGTCGGCCGAAAATTTCATTCCGTTCAATCATGTGTTTCGGACCAAGTATTTGCGTATGAAGGAACATCGAATGCAGGTTCCTAACATTACACAAATGACTTTTAGACCCTGAACAATAGGTAAAGTAAGTACTTTATACATTAAATGTTAGATAGTTCTTGCTGTTCGTGCTGATGTTGACAAATAGCAGGACGGGGGGGGGGGCGCTGTAAATGTGTTCCTGTCTAATGAATTATGGCGTACACTGAATTTAGTTCGACAGCTGCCGACTCTGCCGGATATCTATCCGCTCCTGAGCGTATCAGTAGGAGCTAGCGCGAAGTTGCTGTTGGGCTATAATTCCATCCACCAGTACCTCAACCTCATCACCCTCGCTGGGGTCGCGGGGGAGGTGGAGCCTATCCCAGCTATGGACTAAACTATATAGCCTGGTCAACTCAACAGTTTATATCAGGGCACTTATACCATTCTCTCACACATTCACGGGTACGGGCGATTTTAGAGTCTACCATTAACCTGACATGCATGTCTCTGGACAGTGGGAAGAAACCGGAGTAGCCTACTCGGAGGAAACCCGGGGACACCACGCTTACTCCGCCCAGAAAGACCCTGACTGGCGCGGACCTTTATTGCCTGTTAATGTCAAACAAAATGTAAATCTCCGCACAGTATCACTTCCAGATTGTTTAGATTTCTTGTTCAATGGACGAAAAAGGTAAGCTTGGCCAGCGGTTTGTTGATTCAAATCCAAATCATTCAACCTTTAATCGCGTAAGAGCGGTATAGGAGCACACCACCCATTCGGATAATCTCAGACGTGATGCCACACTGGGGCCAATTACTGCCGCGGCTGATAGCTGGAAAAATCACCCGTGTCGCTGTAGTGCCCTGAAACGCTCTTGCTCCTTCCACCCCACCCCCTGAGGCTATCTAATATTCAAAGTTTGTTTTACGCAGCATGACCTAGCCTGCGTTTTGTCGTATATTTACGACAACATCCGATATGAACCAAAAAAAAAACACTCTTTCGCTCAGCTATACATATAGGCTATGAGACTGCCTGTGTACCTAACTGCAAATAAAGAACGATAAAGGTTATTGGATGTGATGAAGCAATTTCCGAGTTTTTGCTTATTCACTATTGAGTGATTTAGCTATAGCCTATATTGTTGGACAATAGGCTACCCGTAAAACCCGAGCCTGCTGGGCAGTTTCTGGCGCTCTCAGAATGTTTTTGTGGAAGGTGTTGAAGGAGGAGGGGCGGTAGGCAACATGTAGCTACGCAAGAACCGTATGTTCTGTTGATATAGGGAGTTGCGTCTGCTTCCCTGCTTGGATCTCAGATGAGGTCGTGCGCGCAGTAGGCTGCGCGCTTGAAGAATTCTTGGATTTAATCCATTTGTGTCTGTGTCATTTAAGCTGTCAAAGCCCGAGCGCGTCTGTTCGGATGTTTACATGTGAAATATCGAATGCGACCTTCAAAAATCGATTCCGTGAGTAGCTACAAGTCGAAGACGTTATCCCGAATGATGGACGACAATTATTAGCCTACGTTTTACGAAGGCTGTTCTAATTTTCAAGTTTATTTTATCGCGCGGATATGCAGTGTCTGCATGTGCGTAATTTCTCTTGAAGGTTGATGGAGCGCAAAAGACCAGCGTTTACGTTACGTTCGTGCATTTGATAATTTAATTGCCTATAGTAGGCTGTATAGTTTAATATATATATAGCCCATTAAGCTTTAGAGGCTTTGCATATGATGCGATTTTTTTGTCGCTGTAATATTTTAATTGTCGGTTTGAATGCGTTCACTTGGGGAGTGGCCTGACTCGAACTTTTAACACAGTTTGCATATATATTTTTTCCTCATACTGAGCGAAAAAAGTATGTTCTCATGGTAATGCACACTGGCGTCGTTTCCTTAATAACGGACTGGACATTGCTTAATTTAGTCTATGTTCTCTGGTTAAGTGTTTAATTTCTCTTCTGTGTCACTTGCAAACTTTGACATGGCTGGACTGGGTTTTCAAAACCTGTCTGCAGATATGGACAGTGATTCGTGTCTGTCTGCCGAGGTGCCGGTGATACGGCGGCATTCTTTGAATGTGAGAAGAAACTCGTACATGCTTCACAAAATAAACGTGGACTTGGACCCTAAACTTTACGATGGATCACTCTCAAAAGCACTGTCGTGGTCGGCTGAGAACATTTTATCGGATATTTCGACTACTGAACAAAAGCTGGACTCCCCTTCCCCTGCATCTCCTGTATCTAGCCGGGATACGAGTGCCTGTACATCCCCTGGTACACAAAATTCACACACAATTCCTACGATTGACGTCTGGGAAGAAAGGGAACCAAGCGGCTCAGATTCGGAAGACGAAACCGTGCGCAACAGACTTCGTAAGGTTGTTTTGTCCCGGGCCCCTTTTGAAAGCAAATGGGAGCAAGATGAGAGAGAGGAAATTGAGACTAAGGCTGTTGCCACCTCGCCAGATGGAAGGTACCTTAAATTCAACATCGAAATAGGAAGGGGGTCGTTTAAGACTGTGTACAGAGGCCTGGATACGGAGACTACAGTGGAAGTGGCATGGTGTGAACTCCAGGTAAGACTGCAAATTTCGCACGCTTTACAGTATCAATATCAATATCTCCCCCGCTGTCATGCATGCGGTGGCTGACAGGAAATCTAATATTAGAAGAATTTAGTCGGTTGTTAATGGTTGGTTGTTCAGACGAAGTATTTCATAGTTGTTCTGTAAAGTGTTTTTATCAGTGGAAATACTGTATGCACTCTTCCAGTTCACTTCATTCTGGAAAGTATTTCAGATAAGCCTTTGGTTAAGATAATGTTTACATTTTCTACTTATCAGCAATTTGCTGTGTCAACTATTGATGCAAGTTTATAAACCTGCTATGCAGGCCTTGTTATGTCCACAAACTCTTAACAGTATGATGTACACAGCGCATTTCAATGGCATTTAGCTAAACAAGGGTACAATTGCATAACCTTCATCTGTGAGAACAAAAGCTATCATCCGCAGTCTTCATGTCAATGGAAAGGCTGCAGAAGAAACTGATGAACCTGAGGCTAAAAGTAGTGACGTCACATAATCTCTACTTTGAGGAAATAGGGTTTGGAAACATAACAAAACCATAGAATCAGCTGATTAAAATTTTGATGTTTTTCAGCATTGCTTATTAATCCTTGATATTTGAAGCTTATGACAGATTTTTTTCAGCATTTGAAACCTCAGCAATTTTGTTTTTGGACCTTGGTACTTTTTGCAACTGGATAGGACCTGGATGCATGCGGCTTGAAATCTAGGAAAGAACTTGGTCCGAAAAAAGTGTTTTTATACAAAATTTTATTATTGAATGAATTTATTCCACTGCAAAAAAAAAAAAAAAAAAAAAAAGAAAACAAGGTTTTTGAGCTGTGAAGTGCTCTGCTAGTTGAATAATTTAATCATGTGGTCATGAACAGTCATAAGTTGGGCAACAGCAGAACAGACAAAGACATAGGTGGATATTTTGTGCCTCTTGCTAACTCAGGGACGCAAAGAATGTAATATTGCTACTTCTTCCAGCCTCTTGGAGTAGCATTTTCTGAAACAGCCAGTAATGTGCTTGAATGTCCCTGAGACAGCAGGTTCCCTTAAGTAAAGAAAAGTACTTCTGGTTGTGTTTGGTTAATGAGCATTGCCTAAGAAATGTTTAGAGGAATTATATTGCTGAACAATCACCAAAGAAGATCATTTTCAATACTCAGCCACTGCAGCTATTGCTGTCATAATAAATGTACAGTATTCTGTTTCAAAAGTCATACATACCTGTACACCAACACAAATAAAATCTATATAAAATCTATACAGATATCATTGCAATAACAGTAAACTGGAACCACAAAGTCATGAAACTCAACCTTCAGCAGTGGCAATAGGAGTGGTCCAGGGTGTCTGCATTAAGGTCTGGCTGAGACAGATGGAGAGGCAGAGAGACACACGGATGGATATAGATACATACATAGATTGATGTAGATTTTAGGAGTTTGTTTCTACTGAAATAACACTGTGCAGGCCTGAAAACCCACTGCAGTAAATTATTTCGACTTGAGTCCTTCTAATGTAACAATATTGATCGCAATTTTATGATACATGCATATCCGGTGCACAAAATGAATATTTAATGGATTATCACTTGCATCAGCAACATTAATCCTGTTCTTTCTCCATTCACCAGGTGTCTGCCAGTTGACTTGTAAGTCACACATTACAATTGGTCTGTCTTGACTGAGGCACTTAGAGCACCAAAGTGCCTGACTTCATTTGCACCAGAACAGTTACCTGTTTTCTCTATACTGGAGAAAAGGGACTTGGGAATCTTTTCCAGCCTTGGCTTGACAAACTTAACATGCTTATACACTTAACTTGAATTCTCTTAAAATGTGACTTCAGTATGCATGGCATCGGCGTTGTTAGAACTGAAAATTGGGGGAGCAGAGAACATCCCAATGAAACAATTATTAGTTCTGACTCGTTCTCAATCATTTTTCCTAATCAATAATTCACTCACTCTAAAAACATTCCTCACTATCAGGTGTCGCTAGTTCTCCTTGTTAAAGGGCATCTAAAGTCAATTCCCATTGTTTTTGTTTATTTCCTCGATATCCTTGTTTGTAAACACACAGCTTGTTGTTGTTACGCCGACATTCAACTCATCAAGACAACTCTCGGGCGATAAGTGCCACATTTTAAAACAACTTTTAAAGACGTACACCGATGGTCATAAAACAAACCTGGCCATGGTGTCTGTATCAGTCTCGCTGTCGGCAGTGTCGGTGTCTGTTTCCATCATCGTTTCGGGTGCAGTCACTGCAGTCGTTTTGCAGTGCATCTCTTCTGTGGCATCTAGCAACCACACGGCCAACATCTGGGGCCTGTACCATAAATGGATTAACATACCCGGGATTTCTCTTAGTTATCTGGCTGCACTTAACCAGACTTCCGCATTCCTGATAAGCGGTACCACGAAGCCAGTTATCAACTCGGTAACTGAACCCAGGGTTTTCCAATCAGGTATGTGCGAGTTCACATAAAAGGGGCGGTGTTTGAAGCAAATGACCACTTGCAAACATGGACACACCGACTGGAAGCAAAGCTGCGTACTTTTTAAATGCGGAGCAAGAGCTCTTAATAAAAATATGAAGAGTATAAACATATCATCCGGGCAAAAATTAACACCGTTGCAGCTGCCAAATACAGAAAGGACAGCTGGCAAAAAAAAAAAAAAAAAAAAAAAAAATCACCGACCGTGTAAATGCGTAAGTTAATTATAATGATAATATCACTGCAAATAACTCCCGTATTCACGACTGTATGTGGGCTATTGCTGCAATAGTGATGATTTAAATTTACTTCGGCTACAGTAAATAATGACAACAGGCGCTATGTAGGCTAGTGAGCGCATCTCTCTCCTTTTCTGCTTTACAGGATATGTTTGATCCAGCACGAAGCCTTTAGGGCATAGGGATGTGCGTGTCTTATCGTTTATAATGTCACTGCCCCATGAGTAAAATTACAGTTGCGTATTTTATTAAATTGACGTGACGCGAGGATGAATTCTTATGGCGTGTATGGATTTTTTTTTTCCAGCTGCAACCCCGGCGGTGTCAAAAGAGCCGGAGAACAAATAATGAATTACAACAAAAACATAATTCAAAGCGGTCAGTAGGCTTACTTTCATAAGTACAAGGCTTTAGTGCTTTTGCCCGTGGAAAAATACAGCATTGTGATACACTCAAGATGTTAAACTATATGCGCACTACTCCCCAGCGTTCGCCACGTGTTAAACCCTCGGATGAGAACCTGTATCGTACATATTGGTATTCATCCGCGCACCCAACTCCGCTGAAACCTCTACGGACGGTGATGCCATTTTCTCAGAGAACTGATTGGTCAGTAGGCGGTGCTTTTGCACACTTTGCTTTGAATCTAGGACTAAGTCTGTTCCGGAGCAGGTCAGCCGTTCAGCTTGTGTTGCCGCTGTGATATTTCTCGGTAAGAAGTAAGCCGGCTTCATGATACAGAAAATCCAGGGTTAAACCTGAAGTCACCGCGATAAACTCTAATCCAGCTTTATAGTATAGGCCCTAGGTAAGCCGTTCTGCTTAGGTTGCCGCGGTGATACACCTCGGTAAGAAGTGAGCCGGCTTCATGGTATAGAAAACTCAGAGTTAAATCTGAAGTTACCGCGATAAGCCCAAATCCAGCTTCATGGTACAGGCCCCTGGTCACTTTTAAAGTTCAAACTCTTCTTTCTCGACCTCCAGCGTTCGAATGTCGCCTTTTGCAGACGGATCCTGCATGAAAAGAAGTCTCCCTTCTTAGTTTTCTGTCGATGCATGTCGAGATATTTTTTCGAAGCGGAGAATGATTTGGCGGATCTATTGTATACGATTTGTGTTAATTATTCGTGAGTTTTGACGGATCGGCCAATCAGCGAGCCGCACCTGCGCAAAAGAACCGAAATAGAAGGATTATCTACGCATGTACACAAAACATTGTGAACATTGATGGATTTGTTTGGAAACATTGGACATTCAACGTCCCGTCTGAGAATCGACTTTAGATGCCCCTTTAAGATAAGACAACAGTTAATCATTTGGAAACACAATTTCATTATCTCAGTCAGGCTTATTCAAAATTGTATTATGACGTTTCTAATCTTTATCTTTAATTTCAACACTTTAAATGATCATGAAGTGCGGACTAGAGTGCCTGATATTCCAAAAAGCTAGCACAGAAGTTCCAGAGCAGTTATGCTTTTGTAATGCATAGGCCTACTTCTGAGTAAATTTTTTTTTTTTGACCTGAATATAGTGAACCATAGATCACATTGAGAAAGGTGGAGTGTTTGTGATTGCCAGTGGATTAGTCTTGTAATTTAGAAAAGTGTCAATAAAGGAAAATGACTGAGGACAAGTCAGGACTAATAATTGTTAGGGATGTTTTCCACCCCCCCGAATTTAAGTTCTGGCTACGCCTCTGTAAATCTGTTTACATCACCCAGATCTTCATACTGGCACAAGTCTCTTGGAACTGAGAAGAGTGGTTTTGTGAGTCTTTGCATGCGTGAATTTCATTTGCACACCAGGAAGCCAGACATGACACTGTTGGCAGAGACCATTTTGAGGGACACCTATAATTAACTGAGGTGTGTCACGGCTTCCGGAAGTCTCTAATTTTCCCCAGGGTTTCGCCTACATCCCCATTTTTGGTCCTGAGACTTCCTCAGAGTAAGCAATAGCTTTCAGCGTGGTACCTTCGGCAGTAAGGGAGAAAGCTTGTGGTAATGGGTTATTTATAGTATAAGTTTAGTTCAATTGTGTTGAGCCTCTTCAGGTAGCCGGGAGCCGGTATAACAGAATTATAGTCGAGTATTTTAACCTTTGTGGATTTGGTGTTTCGGTAAAGGGTTATACTCAAACTCATCTACATCCTCCTGCTTCTCATTTTGATCCCCACCTTGGCTGCTTCAGAGTGCCTGCAACTTGTGGCAAGTTTCGCGGGCATTAAATTTGGATGCCTGCAGTGCAGTGAGACTGTAACTGTCAGGAACTTCAGGAGGTATTATTGCACTCTCACCCACTCCCTTTTGAATAGTGTTAGGCCATGACATAACATTAAAGCAAATTTAAAAATGAAGCAGTTATAACAATCACCAACCGTAATAATTAGTTTTGGTAATTATATACAGTGAGCTGTCACAACCCAGGTGTTGGTTTAATGGGATCTTTTGAGGTCCAGTCTTGTGGGTTGTTCCTGTTAAATGGTTGATTGGCTTGTTATTCCCTTGGTGCGACCTGCTGAAGCCACTGATTGTGCTGTGTCTATAGATTGCAGGTTTTTGGCTTGTTGGGGCTGGGTCATCTCACTAGTCGGAGAGATGCCAACCTCTTGCTCTGAATTCTAGTTTCTATCCCTGGTGTCCCTTCCAGTGAGTTAAATTTATTAGTGAGTAATTGACTAGTGAGTGAATGATTAGGTACCACGGGACCTCCAAGCCTTCTTCCATTTCTCTTCTTCCTCCTCTTTGTAAATGCACCCTAGTGACTCAATGCCGATCCTGCAGTTGGCTCTCACCCTGCCCAGTTCTTGTCAGTGTGTGCTGCATGTAAAAAGCAGCATAAAAACGCTCATTAACTCTTAGAGCGCTAAATCCAGCTATTGTTGCTCAATGATGTAAGATATAAAAATCCAAGCTGTTGTAAACCTATCATGTGGCAACTTGTTTGCCACATGATATGTTTTCAACAGCACAAGATAATTAAATTTATAGTTTTAAAAAATTTATTTCAGTGCTCCAGGGGTTAATAAAAGCTAAAAATCTGCTCTTTCAACATGTAACATTGTTGATTGATCATCTGAAATTGTGTAATACAATTCTAGTCAAGAATAAAATATGCTTTTGCCCCAGGTTCTGCGGAGTTCATTTTATATATCATATAAATGTTGTAGGTATGGCATATGCCTCACTTTCAAGTCTGGCCCACTGATGTAATTATGCCTGGAGGAGTCTGAAACCACATATGAATAACTATTGCATGATAAAAGTCATATTCTACAGACTTATAAATGCATTTAGAATGAATTTCTCTTGTTCTCGTGTAAAATTCTCACAAAGAGAATGGCGCTGCAGTAAAGGTTGAATTACAGCTGGGGAAGGAGAATCATATCGGCCGCTCTTTATTGATTTCCTGGCCGGAGCGGATAATAAGCTTGTGGCTCTCTGGATTGTTTTTGATCTGACCTTGAAGTCGAGACTTGTTCACACCAGGGCTCAATGGACACTCGCACAGATAGTCTCTCTTGCCCTGTACTCCAGTAATCTGTTGTTTTCATGAACGACTCATAGAGTCAGCCTCCTTCCTGTGGGTAAATGTTTGAAAACCTGTACAAGTAATGCCACGGTCACATTTTGCACACATTTGTTTCATACTACAATCTCGACTACCTTAGTATGCCCATGCCCTGATACATTAACGGTGCCTACGTACAGAAAAGATGTGCACTCTACTTTCTTTGCAGATTTTGGATTTATACATGCTGACTTGGCTTCAAAAATCATGAAATTAATAGCATTGTACATGTATTCCAAGTTGATCCTGATTTGGCAAATAAAAACTGCATGCAGTTTAGCATACCGTTATTTTAATAAAATATATATTTTTTTTTACCATACACTGCTTTTCTTTTTACGAGCACATGCAATATTTATGCGTGAAATCCATGCAAATTTTTATCAATAAGACCACAGGCTGGTGTACCCTTCACCATTACGAAGTATTCAGCTGATTACGAAATCTCATTGTTTCCCAGTAAACCCTCCACCCTCTGTAGCTGGGGTGCAGATAAGCCCAGCCTTTGAGCTGAAGATGCAGTATCCCCACCGCTCGCATCATTCTGCTCCATGTGATAAAACATGGGGCTTGACGTCTCATGCCTTGGAGGACAGCATGTGCTAGTTGGCACTACCCTGCATGGGGGTCCATTTATGAGTGCTGACAAGATGTTGAGGTTTCGCATTCGCCGAAGTACAACTGTACCTGTTACAGAAGGACTGAGTCAGCTCTCTGACGCTAATTGATGCATTTTGACTGCTTTCCTGTAAAGCAGATGGGGAGTAGCCTTTTGAGAGAATGTCTGGTCTGTTCATGCATGCTTTGCTGGGTTTCAGGTGGAAGGTGCCATATGTGAAAGTGTAAACACTGGGGGTGGGTCATGGTATGGATGGAAAACAGGAAGCTGTGCTTGCACCATGGACCGGCTTTCTTGTAGAAGGGCAATTCCATTTTGCAGAGGCACAGAGGCCAAATTTTTTTATCAGAAATTGGGGAAAACAGTGCTTGAAATGAACAGAACAGATGTTCAGCTTGGTAGAGCAAAAGTTGTTTTGGTTGGGATGATGTGGTGAAGGTAGCTATGGTGCATCGAAGAGGACATGCTTTATCATGTTTTTCCACCATCAAAATATGTATGAATTAGTCTCACTTTATATCTAGTGTGTAAACTAATTTTTATCCAATGTTTTAGTTTTGTAATACCAGTGTCCACACTGACAAGGTGACAACAGAAGAAAATGGCTTGTTCAAAGTTTAAAACTCCTTTCAAATAACTAGTTTCAGGGCTGTAACGTCAGTCACAAAAAATAAATGTACATGTGCTGGCAAGAAATCTTTGAATATTCCAAACCATTATTCACACATTTGTTAAAGTTAGTCAGCATTAACCCAAAACACAATCCATTTGTTGTTTATCATGTATCAAACTTGCCTGAGAATGCAATAAAGATGGTAACATCAGTCACATGTAACGTCAGTCACAAGTAAACCCGGGTCTGTAACATCAGTCATGATTCAACACAACAAGCTACAACAAAGTTGTGCAGCAAAATACTTTTCTCTGACAAGCTTTCCTTAAAACAAACAATTAGTGTTGCTTATTAGCATTAGATGGCCACAACATCAACAGGAATATTCATGATTTTCCAATAATGCACTTTCTCTTTCTGGCTTCTTTGAAAGAAACAAGAGACAGCATAAAAATCTCTTAAGTCTACCTCCATTGATAAGCAGGTGTGTAAAGTACTCTTTAATTTATCGCAGATATCTGTATAAATATTTTTCATTATC
The DNA here is from genome assembly GCA_029692085.1 of Gymnothorax javanicus. Taxonomy (NCBI): domain Eukaryota; kingdom Metazoa; phylum Chordata; class Actinopteri; order Anguilliformes; family Muraenidae; genus Gymnothorax; species Gymnothorax javanicus. The sequence continues at coordinate 103,504,526 of CM056200.1, forward strand.
TGGCCTTAGTTTGTCAGGTTATCACCAGTTGATGTAGGTTATTACACTCAAAGGTGATGTCATCATATACGCAAAGTATATGAATACTGTTGACCATGCAACCTGGGAAAGTTTCTCAGGCATACTGAGGCAACCTCTGTGCTGAAGAGCAGCCAAGGAAAGATGATTTCAGTTAAATAAAAATTCCAGGCCCTCTCAAATGTCCAGTGCTGAGTTGTGTTCACCTCATCCAAAATGTTCATTAGGAGTTTTTAAAACTTAGGGCTATTCAAACTCACCCAACTCTCTTTTTCAGCCTATTTTTCTTCACTATAATTTTGTGGTTATTTGACTCTGCCAGCCAGTGGTGGTTGATTGCAATATCAGTTGAGAAGAAGCTTTAAATTTTTTTTCTTTTCTTGTGTAAAGCTTTATATCAGGCCTGTCAGGCTAGTGAACGCCACTGTGTCAATAAAGTGACAGAGTAAGTTTCTCGGCTGAAAACTTGAAAGTGCAGCCAATTAAACCTTGTGGTAGCAGCAGAAAAATGCCTGTGTAACAGGAACCTAGTTCAGTGTACATCCGCTGGGGGTCGGAAAATTTTTGCAAGGGCTGATAGGGCCCTGTGCACCATGATTGCACGCATATCATTTCAGCGTTTCATCCCTGTCTGTCGAGTCAGACCTCACTTGCGTGGAATTGTACTATCCGGCTGTTCACGTCCTGTCAAGCATCAGCTGATGAGGCTATTGAAATAATGTTTGCATAGAAACACTGTACTGGCTGCCATTCTTTATGAGGTGAGTAGATAGGGGTTTAAATGGCTTTTCGTAAAAGATAGGGGCCTCTTTATAAACACTGCATATGTGCAGAATAGATGCTTTAACGTAATTTGAGCCCGTTCTTTTTAAGATGATCGTAATTACCTCCGCCAGGAGGTAGTGTGATCACTTCCGTGTGTGTTTTTGTCAGCAGGTTTGCTCAAAAAACATTCAACGGATTTCCACAAATTTCATAGGTGGTTTGACTGTATGAATGGGAAGAGGTTATTAAATTTCAGGACCAATCCGGATACAGATCTGGATTCTGCAGCTGATAATAAGTGCTACTGGATCAAAAGCTGCTGGCAGAGGTATGTGCTCTCTGAGTACCCTCTAGTTATGGGGACCTGTAGCTAAGCAAAATGCCAATTTTGGTTCAAAGTTTTAGTTCTGAGGTAAGAACATGAAGTGGTCCTTCAAATAGTCCGTAATGTAGAGTCGTGTTCCGAAGGAAACATTCGTCACGAACACTGTCTTCAGGGCTGGAACTGCTTTGAGTGTGGTGACTTTCAATGATGGCCAACGAGGAATTACCTCCATTCTTATGAAACTTGGCATAAAGGCAGGGGCACACTCAATGAAAGGCTATCAGGAAATGGACAGAAAACGTGTGAAACAGAGTGAAAAACGCGCACTAGAACGTGAAAAAAGAAACGAATAGACGCTCGACAAGCACGTAAAACTAGGGAAGAAACAGATTGAAGAAGAGGGAGTTACTTACGAGGCTGATGCCTTTTAAGGAGGTAAAAAAATCCAAAAAACCACTAAAAACAAATTACTAAATGTATTCCTCCTGAGAACATTACAGTCAAACTTCGATCACATTATTACTGCCGAACCAAAATCATGTTTTTCTAAAAATACAGATTTTCAACAAGAAAATACAGATTTCTCTGGAACTGTAAATCCAATTAACTTCAAATTTGGCAATTTTCTTCATTTCGTGATGATCTATGTCTGTACAGAGCTCTTTTTGCAATATGTACATCTGAATATGAGTAAATCAAAATATGCATATTTAATTAGCTGTTTCCCGCCGACATTGATTTAGGGGGGTCAAAATCAATACTAGAACATAGAAACCTGGAAAAAAAGCTCTGTAGTGACATTAGCAATGTTTTTTCCTTCACATCACAGCTGAAATTATAACCAAGCACTGTTTAGTTATCTCAATAACTGTGCTTCTCTAAGTATCTATATATTCATTAAAACAGCTGTTGCCATGGCAACCGCTGATGTGATGCCACAGAAACTCAGTGTTTTAAGTTGCAATTTCCAATAGAATTATTTTGATAATAATTCTTAGTTTAAAAAGTGAATATCTTGGAAAAATGTTTGCTTAACTATAAGTCCCCTTAAAAGAGGAATGAAACAATTTCTTGGGCTTTTGATTCTCAAAAAATAACTGTTAACATTTTTTTTCTCAACTGGCTCGCACAAACTGGCTTTTTAAAAGGACGTGTTTTTATGATTGGTCAATCTTTTGCAAAGACGAGACGGCGTATATTGCCATTCCTTGATTTATGTTGTGCGTTCAGGAAACATCTATTAAATTAATTTGGGAGTTGGTAAAGTGAGAAATGAAATGATCAGTTTGGGAAGGGTCTGACTTACGAAAACATTTGGGACACCATCTCTGCGATGATTTGGTTGCTTTTAAAAACAACTGCTGCTTCGCCAGACTAAAAATAGGCTGACAGCCACACGAAAGCTTATGAAATATACAGCCGAGGACCGTGCTTCATTTGTTACACCCGGGATACGTGTCATACATATATTCATGAAGTCATTTGTGTTGAGCATTTATGAGTAATTACGAGTGGTAAGGGGGCGGGGTCTGAAGCTTGCTTGCGTGCACACACTTTAATAAAGGTTGTGATTTATAAAGACAAAATTGCGTGTTGGTGTGGTTTGCATGGTTTCCTAAATCCGGGCCTTATTTGGCACACAGCACACCATTTCCTGATTTTCATGCCACTGCAAACTTTTCTTACGGAGCTGGCCAAGTTTTATAAATGAGACCCCTGCTCTGTAAACCCAGTTTGGCGGGGTTGTTTAAGCCGTGTTTGGCACTCAGCGTTCAGACATCCCTCCATAATGCGCCTCAGTGCCTAACAGGACAGGAGTAAGAGATGGAGGCTGAGGTGCATACAGGCTGCCAGTCCTCAGGTGGTGGCATATGTTGGGGTCTTGGAGCAGCAGGTGGCAGGTGGCATGGGGTCAGGGGCAGTGCAGGCCATGGCCGGTACTTAAGGACTCAGTGCTTTCAGGAGCGTCTGCTCTGTATGTGCGGAGTGCCATGCAATTGCCTGGCTTTACGATATGTCTTACATTGCGTTTTTTTGTGGTTAGTTGCTGCAGCACTTGTGTGTCGCAGACTACGCTGCTAATAATCTTTGTTGGATGCTTTCGTGAAACCACAATGCTTGTTAATGCTTGGCTATGAAAAGTACTCGTTCCAAACAAAATTTAAATTTGCTGTTAAATTAACTGCTCATCCAGTTCCTTGTGGTTCCCAAGCAAATCACTTTTTGCTTTGCTTTAGTTTGCTACTCATTGAGCCTGACAGATTGTGTACTCGCTGTTTTTATATTTTATCTATTATCCCTTGTTTAGCTAGCCTAATAAACACTGGCATGCACTGCGCGTATGTTGTGGTTGTGACGGTTGGGTCTTTCACCTGCGTAAGGCTCTTAATCACTGCTAATGAGATTTCATACAGCCTCAACTGCTGCCGCGGCTGTTGCACAAGGTGGCTTTGAGGAGCGGATGTGAAGGATTTGCATTAGTGAGGGGCTAGCAGATCCAAGTTGAACAGACATCACAAATCCTGCCCAGCCATGTAGCTGTTCTCCACACGTATCATTAATCAATGTATTCATGTGTCCTTTTCCCCTCTCCTCCATCCTTCTCCCTCCGTCCCCTACGGTTTGTACTCGATGTTCGGTGCTGCTCCCGGGATACTTTGGCAAAACAGAACAATCTGGGCCTTGTAAGTCATGTACTGGTGAATAAAAAGCTCTGGCAGCTCACTGCCAGAAGCTGGGCATTTTTGAGCCGCAGTCAAAGTAAATCCGTAACCTGGAACCACTTACAATCCAGGTCACGGTTTTGCTTGCATGTTAGAGAGTTTACCCTGCATACTGTCCAGCTCAGAGTGGTAGACATGGCTGATGGTGACAGGTGGAAAGTGCCAGATGCTTGCTGTGAGGATATCAGGAGGAGGTGAAGACTTCACTCATCAGTCACCCTGAGCAACTATCAACAAATAAACTGACATTGAATGAACAGTCCAGTCCATTTATATGTGGACTGTAATTTTCATCATTTTGGTCTTGTATGCCATCATAATGGATTTGAAATGAATCAAGGTATGCTTGAAGGAAGGAATTTCAGCTTTTTTATAAGAGTTTTGTCAAACATATTGCACTATCTGTGTAGGAATTGTCAACTGTTTTTTTTTTGGGATAGTGCTCCCTCAGTTTTATGGCCTCAAAAGTAATTGGACAAACTGACATCATCATGAATTCATTTGCCATTTTAAGCCACTCTAAGCAATATTACGTGCATTGTTTTCCAGTAAAATGACTCCTTGCAATGTGAGAGTCGTCATATGTAGGTATTTTTCCAACACGTTGTTGTTGCCTAGTTTTTGTTTTCTAAATTTTTATCTTGGCCTGACAATAAGCTCCTCCTCTGCCCTTCACATCACCCCTCTCCCCCCTGTTGCACAGAACTCACTAAAAACTTGTGTTTCATTAGCATGGGTGTGGTTTTGCAGGATGAAGCTGCACATCTCAGCCTGTGCTCTGAATGCACTGTAAGCGACAGCGCATTACTTAGCTCATGTTTGGAAGCATTTTCTGGTGAGCACATAAAATAAATGTAACTACCAGCTAATCACACAGATTTGGGGATCAGTACACTTGTAAAACTCAGCTGACGATAACAGAGGTAGATTGCCGTTCGCTGTGGGAGTAACTTGGCTAACCACCACTAGCTTAGGTAGCCGGCCAACTTTGGACATTGTTAACTTGCTCGTATTTCAAAGTACTGACGTCACTTGCTGGCTAACACACAAAATAACCCGAATTCGTATTTATTTTGTCATGGTTATAGGCATAGACCTTGGGCTTCCTGTGAACTTGTTAGGCGTGGATTCCGGCCCGCTAGCATCCGTATTCACATCGTGTTCAATTCTATAGCAATCAATGTGACTAAATGTGGATGGTAGCTAGCATACTTCCGCTTGCTAGCAAACGTTCCCATGCAGAATCTGCCCATGACTGCTGTGCTGGATAAATGAATATGTACTATGGCTGTAGGGGGCAGACTTTCCTCCAGTATCGTTTAATCGAAGGTTCCGATAACGAAGTCTATAAATGAGAAGGTGGACTGAGTGGCAAAGTATGGGCTCATTTTATTTCTAAAGCTTGGAGAATTAGGCATACTAAATAATGATACACGCTCACAATAGAAGATCATAATATTTTATGAATGTTGAGTATGATGGCATACAGACTATACTTGTCATGTTGTCCTATAATTTGTATGTTTGGAGTCACAACTATGTAATGTCAGCGTTACATGGAAAATGATTGCTGCATTGTGCGCCCATTTGGGTATGGCATATTTTGAAGCAAAATACTGCCACATTTGTATCAGAATTGATACCCCCATCTGAGTAGATTTTTGTTGTACATAATTCAGGTCGTTGAACTGTCAGTTCGTTTCGGCACTATTTAATTGTACGTATTTTCCTGTATGAAGTTATGATGGTCAATTTGAGGATTTATCAACAGTCAGTTAAAAGTCATTGGAAAATCTGCTGGAGAGAAGTCTTTTCGTGGTTGCATCCATCAGCAGCTACAAGGAACAAATATTGAGGGAATTTCCTTCAATTGATGATCACACTAAGTATATAAATTGTCTCAGTTTGAAGTTACAGTGTGGCGTTGGGTCTCCTGTATGTTTAATCTCTGGGTTAAGACAAAGATTAGGTCAATAAACAACTTTTTAGGTTATGGTTTTGCTGGTTTGTCCAAAATGCATCCAGAGTATCTGGACTAATTTGAGCTGACTAGAGCACACATCAAGCACAGTCTGTGCAACACAAAATGTAAGGTACAGCCCCATAAACAAACTCTGTTTATTTACAAACAAGAGGTGGTGCTTGTGGGACCATCTAGGGGTCAGAGATTGTTTAGTGCAGCTTAAATACTTGGTTGCAGAACTTCTGTGTTCAGTGCAATGACTGCTTGAAGCCTGGAATCCATAGACTTCACCAGATGCTTGGTTTCTTTCGTCCTGATGCTCTGCCAGGCTTTTACAGCAGCTATCTACAGTTCCCGCCTTATTCTTGGGGCATTTTTGCCTTCAGTGTTGCCTTCAGCAAGTGCAGTTAGATTTAGGTTTGGTAATTGACATGACTAATGAAGAAAATTCCACTTTTTTGCCTTAAAAAAATCTTGGGTCACTTTTTCTGTATGCTTTGGGACATTGTCCATCTGCACTGTGAAGTGCCATCCTTTTTGAAGCATTGGGCTGACTCTGAGCTGATATGATGGCGCTATACAATTCAGAATACTCCCTGCTGATTTTGTCTGCATTGACACTATCAGGAAACACAAGGAAACTATGTTGCAGCTTCATTGGCAGCCATATATACCCACACCTGACCATGCTTCAGAGATGGGATAGAAAGCTTTGGATCATGATCGGGGGTGCGTTTCCCAAAAGCATATTTGCTAACTAAGTTAGCAATTTACACAGTTCGTCCATTCACAGTCAATGGGTCCAACTATGTAAGTTAGCATGTGTGATTTTGGGAAACGCACCCCAGTTCCTTCCCTTCTCCATATGCTTTTCTTCCAATTTAGGTATAGTTCTTCTACTTTGTATTTACCCTGTAATTAAATCCCATGTATTTACTCTGGTGAAGTCTTTTCTTCATTGTGGATATTGACACAGTCACATACATCCGTCATCCACTGTGGTGAAAGCCAGTGGTCCTCCTGGCCTTTTGGTGTTCTAAAGCTCTTTTCCTATGATAGTCGATTTGTCAACATCTAATGTTTTTGCGGTGATTTTTCAATTTCCATTTTTTTAATATTATGAATATAAATCCAATTAAAAAAATCTTATATCTTGCACCTACCTGATTTGGATGTAGATACTCTTAATTTGAAACTGGAAGTCTTCTTTTAGAGCTTGTATTCATTATTTAATGTAATCACGTGCAGTTTATATTTTGGTAGAGGGCTAAAATAATGAAATGTCTGAATACTTTAATGGGCCTGACTGTGAGCTGAATGGGGAGCAGGTTTCCTGCTGGGTTTCATTAGTGTGGTCCACTGCCACTCCGTGCTGCGGAGCTAGTGGGGGTTCACGGGGGGGGGGGGCAGATATCTCTCTTATTACACTGTCCATTCTCTCTATTTATTAACATCTTGCACAGAAATTCAAATGAAAGCATTGAATCACTTTATTGCAGTTTCTGGCTTGTGATCTGAAAATCTTTTTTCATGCTGTAAACGATGCACAAAATGACATAAACACACTCGCACATGTTTCTAGCTGCTGTGCAAACATACTGTTTAAAAACTGCTACAGGTTTGTTTGAGCTGCGCGGTCTGAAGTGCATTTTATTGACTCTATTACACGTCCGCAGAGCCTGCAGGTGCTGTAACAGTGTTCCTCTCGCAGCCTTCAAGCAGAACGGCAGAATTTTTGCTGTATCTCAGCGAGCTGATGAAAAAGCGATTTCTCGCCTGGAAAAGTACCCTGGCGTAGCTTAAACCTGAGCCGTGAGCACACTGTCCCTTACTTCCGGGAACATATTTGTTGGGGTTCTGCTCACTGTCCATTTGTTTTCACTACATGCTCTTTTGAGTTCAAAGTAAGGAGGGCTGCTATAACCATACAGTGGAATTTTCCTCTTGGTTTGTCGTGAGGGTGGTTACATGTGCTACAGCCTGCATTGCAGCAGCCTATTCATTATTGTATATCCTTTGGGCCAGAAAACATCTTCAGGATCAGCGTGTCATTTAATTCTTGTCTCACCCTAAGAAACCTCTTTTTTTATTGACTCGTAAGGCCTGTTCTGCGTCTGCTCTCCCAAGGCTTGGAACACCTGCTGTGAGAATGCACTTACGTCCTCTCTCCATCATGGTGAAGTCATGTATGGAATTGATTACTGTAGGAGGTTCCCTTTTGTTGCACTTCAAACCTTTGAGGGCCACAGACAACGATAGTTGCCCAATGGTTTAAGATATCAAAACCAGATGCTGTTGAAAACCTATCATGTGGCAACTTGTTTAAAAGAGCTTCCGCAGGGGAGCTCTTTTAAACAAGTTGCCACATGATAGGTTTTCAACAGCTCAGGATAATTTCATTTTTAATCCCTCGAACATTTATTCAGCGCTCAAAGGGTTAAACTTTTTTTCATTTGCCTCTTAGATGTTTATTATTGTTTAAATCAGCAACTTACCCGTGGCCTATTTCAGCACATAATTGTTATTATAAAACAATAAAGCTTATCGCACAAAACACACAATGATGTGTTAAAATATTAAAAATGCTCTTAAAATTAGATGATGTGATGTTACTATCGGGCTAAAGCAATCGTAGGTTGGGGATTCTGCCCCAGTTTCCAGACCTTGAATGGTTTGGTTTATTTTTTGGGCCAATGATGGATTGCTTCCCTGGCAGTGACAGGTCTTTGAGCTTATTGAAAGTTAACAGCAACAAATTTCAAATGTAATGTCGCAATTTAAATCAACACTGAGACTCTTAATCTTCTTGTAAAGTAAATACTTGGGCAGTATCATACACCTGGCCGTGTGAGAGCTGTGCACCCAATTATTCAATAACTAATAAGGGGAGACCATAATCAAAAAGTTCTGTGATTCCAACTCCATTGGATTCTAATGCCCTCAAATTAAAGCTGATTTTTACCTTGTTTAGTTTATATTCATTGTATAATTCATCCTCTAATATGCTTTGTTGACAGGAAAAATAACAATAACTTTGTCAATGATAAATTATTTATAGAGCTGCCTGTATATAGCTTTTGAAATTAATCGTGCCTCACCAAATCCTTGTTTTATGCTTCAAAATGCAAATGATAACTCAGCCTCTCATTTACAGCTCAGGACTTACATTACACAATAAACACTTATGTCGCTTCTCAGTGTTATTTCTAAGCTAACGTATGACTGATATTATACGTAAGTGGTATTATCCTCTAGACTTTTCACTTGCCTCATGTTCGTTCTGTCACCATAAAGTGCGAGTGCTCGATAATTATGGCAGTCTGTTACTCCAAGAATTGGCGCCTTATTTTCTTAACTTTGCACATGAAGCGCTCACCTGTAGACGACCCTTTGAATGGTGCCTGACGCCCCCCCCTTTCTTTCTTTCTCTCTCTATCTATCTATCGATCGATCGCCTGCAGCCCTTACATTCTCTTTCCCTGTTGCCTCTAATTCAAGTGGATAAAAATTCTGAAATCTCACCAAAATATTTGCTCTACAAATACAGCACCCAAACTCCGGATGTTCCTGCTAACTTTGGACTTAGGGCTAACCCTGCTTCGTGACTATGTGAGTTCTGGAGGTATTTCAGTAGTTTATTCATTTTAATGCCTGTGTCCTTTCTTAAGACATTGATCTTATTTTTGGCATGGTTCATATAACAAGGATATACTGTCCATATAAAAAAAGTCCAAGTATTTTCAGTGCATTCTGTTCAGGCTCCACTAAAGGGAATTATGGCTGCATCGAGTTCAGTGCTCTTGTGGGGAGATGTTTTCTTTCAAGTGTGTGAGGACCCTCAGTGATGCTCTCGTGTGAACTACAGCGCAGGGAGTCTGTCTGCCGTGCAGCTGTCACTGTTACTCTTTGAACTTCTTGAGACCAGAGTTCTCTTGATGACCGCAGTGCAGGTTCATCAGGCTTTTCCTGTGCGTCAAGAATTTCCTTCAGGTTTCCTATTCTAATACCAGTCGAGAAGGCAACCTCGTTTTTTTTCCTGAGGACTTTGCCTTTTGATATTTTCTTGAAAAAGTCAGATACTGCACACCTCGGGAAAATTTTTATTTAAATATGTCGTGTTGCTTCCTAGAAAAATGTATGTCTAACCCCTGGATATTTAAGAACAGGAGACGTGGTACACGACACCACACCCTACAGTAAATATAACCTGGTATCCTCATCCATTTAATTCTCTTCAGTTTATTTCATATCACATTCATGTCATGGGTTTGTTCAGTTCCCTTGGCATGACCTGAGGGCCGGCACCTATTGTGTCTGTAAACAAGATTGGCTGGGGGCTCCTCAACTGCAGTGACAGTCATTATATGTTGCCCAGTAGTGCCCCTCCCTCTCTGAGGTCATCATTGGCTTTGAATCATTTCCACCAGAGACCAAACACCCAGATGTGTGGCTGATTGTCGGTGGTTTTGCGTTTTTTGTTGTCTTAACAAGCAGCTTTCTGGTGCATGTAGTAAGCACATCACATGCGGTAATTAGCCCTTTTGTGCCTATTTACATGTTCTTGAGCCAATGACAAAAAAATCTGCCTGCCATTCATATTCATGCATTTCAACTGCTGCCCGATTCCTTCTGAAATCAGTAGTTCAGTGTAATAGCAATTGCATAACTTCTCTCCATGTTTTTAGGTTACAGATTTACTGTGTTCAATCTTGACACTGATGTCCTCTTCCTAATGAGTGCGTTTAGTTGAAAAGCCCATAAGAAAAAGGTGCTTGGAAAAATAGCTGTATTTATGACAGCATGACTGAATGCATCTACAGTGAGTGCAGTTTATGAGACTTAGTAATTGGGTGAAAAACAAGTAAACCACTGTGCTCCTCTTGGTCCGTAATTTGGGGCTCAGCTTCTCACCTGGCGATAATGCATAACTCATGCCGTGTGTACCCACGAGAAGCAGTGCGCTTTGTGGAAGAACTTGTCCCACACCTAGCTAGAATGCTATGTGCCAACTGGCGGGATTTGTTGTTGCGTTCTGGTCATTTCGACGCCACCGATTCGCTCAGCGCCATGCCTGCGTAGAGTCAGTCCATTAGTGAGAACTGCCTGAATCTCAGGCTGTCAGTAACCTGGCAAGAGTCTGACGCTGTGAATGGACACAGTGTTCACTGCTCGGCCCGTAAAAGCTTTTCGGGTTGAGCACCAGCGATATTGAAAATCTTAATCCCAGCACACTTCAAAGCCTGTGTGCATTGTTTGCTTCTCCCGGCATACGAAAGGAGGTTTAAAACACTTTAGGGTATCCCTTGGTAAAGATGCGTAGTTACTACACGCAGACTCGACTCCAGAAGGATAGGAGTAATGTATAAAATTGCTAAAAAAATTGCAAGCAGTAATTAGCAAATCCGTTTTAGCCAATATTCAACTGAATAAAGTACAAACAAAAAAATCAGTAATGCTTCAACTCATCAACTTCATTGTTTTTTTTGAAAATAATAGCTATTTTGAAGTGTGATGCCTGCAACATGCTGCAGTGAGGTTGAGAGGGATGCATGTTGACTACTGTGTTACATCATCTTTTGTTTTTATAACACTATGATTTGTTTTGGAAATGAGGACACTAATTGTTAGTATTTCAACAGCAGAATTTGTTCCCTCACTTGCCTGACGTAGGACCTCAAGTGGTCAACAGCCCAGGGCCTCTGTTGTCATATTTTGTGGTTTATGATCTGCTGCATGTTTTGAATTGGAGACAGGGCCTGGCTGCTGGTAGGCCATTCTGGCACCTGCACTCTGAGGCCACTCTGTTCTTATGCATATGTACGTGCAGAGCGCGGCTCGGAGTTATGCTGCGGGAACAAGTACGGACATCCCTGAGAAAGACCAGGTCTGAAAGGCATCATATGTTGCTCCAAAATGCACGTGTATCCTTCTATATTAATCGTGCCTTCACAGATGTGCCAGTTGCCCACGCCGAGAGCTCTAATGCACCCCCAGACCATGACAGATGCTGGCTTTTTAACATATCACCGGTATTGTCCGTCTCTGTTTTAGCCCTGAGAACACAATAATGCCCATTATTTCTAAAAACAATTTGAAAGGTTGGGAGCACTCTTTTTCACATTGCATCTGCTCTTTTCAGAAGCACTCAAGCCCAAAGAAGTCGGCGGTCTTTCTGAAAGGTGTTGATATATGGCTTCCTATTTGCATACAGCACCTGTCAAAAGTTTGGACACACTTTGCTAATGTCACAGCACTCTGTTTTTCGAGAAATTTAAATGGCTTAACTTCTCCATATTATCTCAACTGGAATCTGGCAAGAGGCAAAAAGACAGAAGTTCAAAGAGAAAAATTCACTTGATTGAATAGTGCCCAAAATGTTGGAATTCTCAAAGTAGCTATATTTTGCAAAGTAGACAGACAAACAAGCTCCTTCCATTTCCAACAGCTGAATTAAAATTAAGCTGCTTTGGGACTTATTGGGGGGAAAAAAGGTCAATGAGAAGAAAACTGCAAGTGCAGCACATCTTTGGAAAGTTAGCCGGCCGCGTGGCTACAAACTCATTATAGCTATATGACTGACCTCATGAAAAAATATGAGTATACTCAGCAATTATGACAACAAATGCTGGTTAGTTTGATGGATTTAAGAATTCTATGGGATTATAAGCTATTGTCGTGGTGTGGCGTCCGTCGTTCGTCGTCTGTCATCCGGAACATTTTAATCTTTTTTTTTTAGCCTGATGAATTTTCATGTAAATTTGCCATAACATACTACTAGACCATATCTCCGTGGGGTTTTTTTTTTCCCAGATTTTTGATTGAATCATTTTTGTCTGTTTTATGGGCCCTTGAAATTTTGGCCCCCATGTTAAAGATATGACTGAGAAATTTTAAAAAATTATTTCTCAAAAACTGCGTAATAAATTTTTTTCTAAATCGGGAAATCAAGTTTCCTTGGTACCATCAATGTACAGTGTGAGCGCCATTTTGATTGAATCGACGGAAGTGGGTCTAGTGGGGGTGCTGTACATTATGAATATGGACAATTCCATGAGAATGTTGACACAGGACAAGAAAATTCAAATTAATTTTACTGCATTTTTGATTTGTTCAAAGCAAAACTAGGATATCAGAGGCTCAAACTGATGCTGCTTTCTTGGTTTCATTTGTATCTTCCAAGTACCAAATGTCTTTACATTCATGTTATTTTCAGCATCTTGGAGGCACAAAATATGCTGTAATTGGGAGAGAGCCTTGTCCATCATTAATTGTGATATATCTCCAAACTCAACACATTTAGATAGTTCAAGACATGCCCTTTCTAGATATGAAGTCCATTTTCATTGATCTCTCATCATTTTGGGCATAATGGGCCACAAACTTAGCAAAATTGAATGTAACGTGAGTTACCAAAAATAAGGTATTTTTAATCCTAAGCCCACATCTCTGTGAGTTAAATCTTCCTCTGCTGTGGATGTAACCTTTATGTAGGTACCGAAAAAACAAAGGGTGTCTGAGCAGCACTGGCCCTATTATTTGGGTGTTATTAAGAGCTGACCTTACGGTAAAATAAGTTACCGTAACGCGAGTTGCCCACCCTCCTGGACTTTCTTAAGCCTCAGTCCATGGATAGTTATGTCAGTGTAATTCTATTACTTGCAATAGAACCTTTAGAGTGTTAGTTATCGATCATATGATTTTCAGTTTTGTATCAGTTCTATCTTTTAAGAAATTTTGAATTGAAATTAAGTGATGTTTTTTTGTGTCCTTTTTGCGTAACATGAGTTACCAAGTTGTTGGTGCCTCCAATTCCCACATTTCAAGGGGCAGCACTTTCCTTTCCCACTGGTGTATGTATATGGGTGGGATCTACCAATGTACAGAAAAACACTTGTCACAGGTGACTGATGATGACATGACAGCTGATTGAAAATTCATATTAGCCTTAAAACGTCACCTGAGTTACCATGGAATTGTGCAAGATGGCCTGTGGAGGCCAAATGGTTGCAGATAGTGATTAACTTTGTGTTATTGACATACAGGAAGTCATATATGAACTATATTTTGGCTGTGTTAAAGTTGACGTCAGATGACCTTGAAAGATCAAACTTGAGCTTGAGCAAAATGTTACAATTTTCAAAGGCTTCTAGGCTTGAAAATATATGTATTGAAGACTTGTGGGAAGTCATATATGAACTTTCATTTGGTGGCCTTGAACCTGACCTTCGGTGACCTTTGAAGGTCGGACTTCACATGGTGAAATTTCAATGACTTCTATCTCCAAAACTATTACAGATAGAGATTGGGTTTCTGTTGTGGGCATATAGGAAGTCATGTACTAAGTTTCATTTGGCGACCGTGAACTTGACATTCAGTGACCTTTAACTGCCAAATTTTACAATAAAATTTCAGTGACTAATATCAACAAAATAGTAATAGATAGAGTATAGGTTTGTATTGGAGACGTATAGGAAGTCAGATATGAACTTTCATTTGGTGACCTTCATATTGACCTTCGAAGGTCAAACCTGACCGAGTGAAAATTCAATGACTTCTATCACTGAAAAGGTCACAGATACAGCCTAAGTTTATATCACAGACTGATAGAAGTCACACATGAACTTTCATTTGGTGACATTCATCTTGACTGTTGGTGACCTTTGAGGGTCAAATTTGACATAATACAATTACAATGACTTGTATTGCCCAAACGGTCACAGATGGAGCCCAGGTTTGTATTAGAGACTTATAGGAAGTCATATATGAAGTCCATTTGCTGACCTCAACTTGACCTCCTGTGACCTTTAAAGTTTACCATTGACATATTGAATTTTCAATGACATGTATCATCAAAACTGCTTCAGAGCTTAGGATTGTAAAAAGTATTACAGGAGGTCTTACAAATGTATGTGAACTTTTATTTAGTAACCTTGACATTGACCTTCAATGATTCAAAGGTCAAATTTCACATGAAAATTTCATAACTTGTATCATCACCATAAGACTGCTTGCCGGTAAGCTATGGGACCCTTGGTCCTATTTTTTTTTATATCCCTCCAGGATATAATGCGGGGGGATATACTAGTTATCAGTATGTCCGTTGGTTCGTCCATGCATTCATCCATCTGTAATCATTTTGTTTCCGGTGCAGAACTTAAATACCGTGCACTATTTTTTAACGAAACTTGCTGTGCATATTGATCAGGTCCTGGACTGGTGCCTTTAAATATTTTGGGATTTCTGAGATTACAGGGGCAGGGGGAGGATACGTCATCCTCTGATGACTCTTGTTTTACCTCATCACTAGTCCTAAATTTCTCCTGTCCCAACTTTTTTTGGAGTGCACTGTGGGCCTGAATGACAGGAATGGATGTATATTTACGAATAGAATGAAGCTAACCAGACAAAATATCAAATATCTTGCAATTATACGGTCTGCAATGAAATGCTTTATGTTTTATATGCCTTCTCCATACCGTTCCAATGCTTTCAGAGTGGGGTTGTAAATCTGCCTCTATACGTGTGGGTCTTGTGGGGGGTTTGTGGGCGTAGCAGGAAATGCCACGGCGGTGGGGCAGGTGCAGCAGAAGATGCTTCAGGTGCGGGCGAGTGTTGGTTAAACAAATCGGGTTGGTGCCGACATCAACTGTGTACCCCCTTCTCGCCCCCATTATCCTGGGATTATGGAGAGGCACTATTGACCTAAGTTCCCGTTCCACTCGTCTGTCTGCGGGTTTCAGATTCAGGCACTATGCAGACCTTTTCATTGATCTAAGGTAGATTGACAGCTCTATAAGGTATCTGCCCAAATACATCGTTGCATTAGACGCAGTTTAGTGGCTTATTACATCTAGTAAATTTACATGAAGGAAAAACAAAAGGGCAGAGTTTGAAATGAAACCAATTAAATTTGAATCGAGTTAGACTCAGCCTGCCAGATTGTGAACTGACATTTGCAAAGTTCAGCTCTTTGTAGCCAAGAACTTCACCTGAATGTGACTCACAGTGACTACCTGCTGGCAGCTGAACATTCCCACCACCCAGTGTCTTCTGTCTATCAAATCCAGGGAGACACAGGTATGCTGGGAAAGACTCCATTAAACTTACTTTAACCCTTAAGGAGTCTTGGGCTACTTTGGCAGTTTTCAACTCTTAAATTTTTTTTTCCTTTGGATTCCTCAAAAAAAATGTCTCCCATGCCAATGTTTGGTATCTTTTTTTCAGCAAATCACTTGTATGACCTGCCCATTGTTAATTTACTTTGACATACTGTATCAACATATTGGACACAAAAATACAGAAACCACATAAAATTGGACCTGCATAGTTTTTTTTTCCTTTTTTATTTTACCATCAAAAAGACAAACAATCTCAATCAAGCATTTTAGAATGCAAATGTGAACACAGGTTGCAACTGTGAACGCATCAAGGTGAAACTGAGATGGAGTTAAGCCATATACTACCATTTACACTAAAAAGGAGGACTAGCCTCAGGCATTCTGTTCGTCTTACTTATGCCACTCTTCAGAACAGTTTAATTATGCAGTAAGACAGAGAGCTGCATTAGTGCGAGGGGTTCATAGATAGACCAAATACAGCATAAAAAAGGAAAATTGAGATAAAATCTACCCATATAAAACTATTTACATTAAAAAGCCAGTGTGGCCATAGGCGTTTTTTTAATCTATGCCACTCTTTTAAAAGTTTATGTACACAGTTAGACAGAGAGCTACATTAGTACAAGCCTTGCATTCCCTTACATTCACTTCATTTCCCCCCATTTCCATCACTTCATTCATCTCTCTTACATCTCTTTTTGTCTTTCTCTGGCTCTCAGACTTCTCTCTCCCACCCTGCTAAAATATTCAGTCAGTGGCCCTTACTTTGTCTCTGATTGGCTAGTACTCGTTGCCTTCATTGGTTGGGTTAGTGAGGTTCAGGCATGAGGAGTGAGATTGGCTGGGGTTACCAATCAAAGGCTGAGTAGGGGCAGAGTCGTGCCTTCGCCATTCATTTTTTTCTTCCTTTTCATATGACAGAAAGCAACATAGATATTGAAATAAGTACAATTTGCACACATGCAAATATGATTTTTATTTCAAATTTACATTACCCTAATTCCATTTTTGAATGACACGCAAACAGTAGCATGCAGTGTTAAGCCAGCATTTTCGACTAAAGATGATGGCAGTGCTTAATGCAGATTTGTTTCTACTTGTGTGCTGCAACATCTGGAAGCAGTTGCGTGATTTGGTCATGCAGGCATGATTGCTATCTAATGGCGACCACTTTACCATGGTTAAATTTACTGAATTGAAATGTTCCTTGCAGTGGTGCTATTGGGAATTGAAAGATGGCTTCTGTCGTCACTTAGACTGATGGCGTCCCATCTTGCATTCTACTGCGTTTGTTTTCATGTGCACAGTTTTAGATTGTGCATGAAATTTTCACATCGTTAGCCTCATAGCATAATTGCCTATCTTATTTTTTAAGATTTTTATTATTATTATTATTATTATTTCATTATTTTTATTTATTTATTTATTTTTTATTTAAGAGAATTTTTAAGGTTTTGAGAAAAAAGGAAGAACACTTTTTTCACCAACACAAAAGAACAGGCAGCTGATATTTCAATTTGGCAAAAATATGACTTTGGCAATTACGCTATGAGGCTAACGATACGCCCCTGAGCCTTCAACGGCAGTCATGGTTATGATAGTTCACACCTACTTGGCTTTGCAACAATTGTGGTTTGCTTCCCCTTGACGTTTTTGTCCAATAAGTCCTAAGTTAACTTGATTTTATTTCACTTGTTGGAAAATGCAAGAAATTTGTTCATCAGTTTACTTTGCACAGTACAGCTTCTTTAAGAATTCAAAAATTTTGGACATTATTCTTGGAGTTAATTATTCCTTTTTAACTTTTGACCATTCACCATTTATTATGGGTCATTTGAGGTTATTTCTGGCAGTTAAACCACGTAAAAGGGCAACTCCACCCAAAATACAAATTGGGCTCATTCCTGTCGTTTTTTTTTTTGAGTTAATGAACTTGACTGGACAGTTTTGCAAACTGTTTTTTCTATCTAGAGTTATCACAGGTTAGTATATGTTGGTCTGTCAACAGCTTTCATACTGCCAGATGGACTAACTTGGCCTTGTCGTCAATTTAGTATGTAAAAATATGATTCTGGAACTCTTAGCAAACTAATTACATGACAAACCATTTTTACAGACAAAGTTGGTCATTTATCTGGTAGGTGTTTATCATGGCCTTTAAAACAATTTTCATAAGTGCCAGAAGCTGTTTTGATTTTACTTGACGTGCAGCCTGAGCAGACCACTCACATGAATGTGAATCCGGCTTTGACATGTAAAATCCAGGAAGCTTCCGGTATTTTTGAAACTGGATTTGATTGACAGACACTGAGTGATGGACCTGTTTGGCTTCCAGCAGATTTTCGCTGTGAGTCACATGCTGGCGGTATAATTGGCTTTAAAGAGCCGCATTTTGCAAATGTCTGTTTGCAAATGTTTGCAAACACTCTGGCAGGCTGAGGATAACTTTGTTTTTCCTTCATTCAAATTAACTGCATGTAATGTCACTAAACTGAGTCCATTAAAACAATGAATTTGCACAGTTACCTTTAAGAGCTGTCAATCTACCTCAGATCACTGAGAAGGTATGCAAATGGCCTCTTTAGTTGTGTTTTCATGCAAATTACATGAGTCCCAGGGACCACTTTTCAAGAATCTAGAAGGTTCATTCAGCCCACTGAATGAATAAAAAACAAAAACAAACTGAACTGGTTTGCAGCTGCAGATTTTTCTTTTTTTGGGGGGGGGGGGGGGGCAGTTGAAATCATTTTCCCGGAGCTTAATTTAGGCACTGGTCCCGGCGGTTAAAACTCAGGCAGAGGAACTGAGTTCCTCAAATGGACCTTGTCCTTGGGGGAATGTTCCTGCGGTTTAAATGCGGATAATTTCAGAGATAATGCAAAGATAATTGACCAATATTCAACATTATGTTGGTATCAATATTGTGGTTATCCCTGTCAGCTGTGGGCTGCCCCCAAACAACTACTTGACGATCACAAACACACTCACTTTATAGAATTTGCACGCTCTCGGTATCACATTGACTTTTGCCTGAAATCCAATGATTTCTTCTCTCCTTCTTTGCTAACTGTGAGCTGACTGTGTTCTTTAGCCACTTTTGCTCCCGCAACTGACCACAATATGGAGAATTGTCTCAAAGTTTCATACTTAACAACTGCAACCCTCTGGTTTTTTCAGCTTGAAGGGCACAAAGATGGTGGATAGCAACCATTGTCAGGGTCTGTGTCACGTGAGTGAAAACCGATAATTATTCTCATTGTCATCTTTTTTTACATTGACACATCATAAAAATGTCAGCTAAATCCATCAAAATTCAACATTGAAGTAAATTAGATCATAGTCAGCAGCTTTGAAAGCATTCTTTATTCTTGGCGTTCCAGACAGGAAGTGTAACTCTAGCTGAACAAACAGTGGCCAGCTTGTTTGCTAACTAACGGCAAAATTAATTTCCGGAGTGGACATTAACAATTTCTTGTTATATGAGTGATCTGTAGGTCTATACTAATCAGTCCGGCTATCTTGTATTCAGTCCTTAGCTCCAACCAAGTCGGATTTTTTCAGACTAAAAGTTTGAATGTAAAAAAAAAACAACAACAATTTTAATGCATCACAGTTGCAACAAATGCATTTTCTCTTCCAGCAATACTAAAGTAAAGAAAAGAAAAGAAAAAACTCCTGCACATGGTCTTCTCACGTGCAAATAATTGATTAGTCGATGTTTTGGTCAACTGACCTTCCTCAAGACAACAAACAGAATAAATCGGAGAGCGCATCTTAAATGCAGGCTGGTAGGCCTACATGGCCCAATCAGGTAAAATCACATGACCACTAGTAAGACGCATCTCATAGGTAAAAACATCAATACAAATAAGAATATACAATGGTAATAATAACCTTGAATAGGGAAGACAATAATACACTATATTTGCAATACATAGCAAAATAGAAAATGCTTACAAGCCATATGAATAACCTCATGTTTACAGTACAATCATGGGAAACATGATTGTATGAGAAATTTGCAGCATAAACAGCAAATGGAAAAAAATGCCGCCTCCTAATTGTCCCAACCCCTGAAAACAGGAGAGGAGACCAGATCAGAAAGGCTCTGTCATAAGTAAAAACTCTAAATATAAACTGTGTACAGAATAAAGAAATACAACCAATAAAACACAAGTGTTCTATAATGGAAGAGACTCACCAAAATCTGTTCCAGCGATACAAAATGAGTTCAAACGTGGTATTTATTGTCCTATAACTGGCCTGAAAGCTTGCGCTCTACATAACATAAACTGACCAAATTTTGTTTTTTGTTTGCAGAATGCTAACAAGACAAAAATACTAGTCCAGTACTTATTCAGACCTGGTCCAAAAGTACACGTATTATGAACGAGGGAGATTATCCTCCTTTCTTTTCCAAATGAAATATCCATTTTTTATTGCCCTCCTTTTGGATAATTCAGAAAGTTGAACTGATTATTCTTAACGCCGCTGCCACAGAAATCCATTGAAACAAAGGATTGTGGGAATTGTAGGTCTTTAAGTGCTAGCTGGGCACTGACATCATTGAAACAGCTTATTCCTGAAACAGCAATTAAAAAATTATATATATAAAAACACCAAAAGTATGGCAGAAACTAGGTTTATTGTACAGCTCTAACCTACAGTAAACACTAGAAGCAAAACATGATGTACAGTTGAAGGTTGATTTCAAAGGAAGTAGAGAAAAGGGCACGATTGTTTAGAGGACATTGCTGCATTCGACTGGAACACTGAGCTGAGTGTCTCTGCTCCGCCATGTTAGGTGCTCCTGCGTATATCCAGGGCCCATGAGGAAAGCTTAAAAACAGGTCGCGTTTATGACAAAATCTGCTTCAGCTTGAGGATTAAAGTGGTGCACACTGAAAAACTTGTGTACCGCTACGTTAAAAAAATCTTGATTTGTGTCCAGAGCTGAGAGAGGTGTTGACTCCCTCCCTCACGAGCCAACAAATCAACTGCTGCTCCCATCAAGACTGCCCCATTGCTTTTCCCCCTGCCAGTGAAAAGATCAGCGATAGTGTCCTGGGTCAATGTATTATTACAGGGTCTGTCTCCTCACCAGGAAGGTTTCCTAAACTGGAAGCCTTGCGGCAAGCCTGGACAGCACATGCATAACCGGACCCAGCGTCAGATGTCAAACTGTGTTTACTCTGTCAACAGGAGCATAATGTACACCTGCATTACAGAGCCTGACTGGACTGCCGCGTGGCTTAAACACATTAAACACGCGTACGGTACCCTGCTAGCTGTTTCTTTTTTTACCTCAGGTATTTTTCTCCCACAGGGTCGTTGCGGGGTATAACAACCTATCCATTTAAGTCTAGACGTGTATAAACAAAATGCACAGTGTTGTTCAAAGGAAATAGGGGGGCGCTGACCATTTCGCCGTCTGTCTTGTAAGTGGCAACTGCTTGTGTGTTACTGCCAGACCTTTTTGTAATAACCGTCTTTTATTTTACGATGATTCCTCAGTAGAATTAATACTGGGCTCAAGTTACACAGCCATTAAATAAAGGTTTAAAATGACAGGTGAGCAATATCCAGGAACTGCGGTGGTAGGCTGGCTGTTTGGGACATTGGGGAATAGCAATGAACACATTGCAGCAGACTGCAATATTTTTTTCATAGTTCGCAATGTACAGTGCAAATGGAGACCCAGATTGTCCTCAGTGCCTGGGTGGGCATTTGCTCAACACAAACAGTCTGTCTTTGGTTCTTAGGTTTAGGAGCCTCCTTAACTGCTGATTTACAGGCCTTAGACCAGCCTGGATTCAGTATTTGATCTGTGTAGTAACAGAAGGTTCCAGAACATACAGCCTCTGCTCTCATTTCCTCAAATATAAAAGTTTTTTCTGTTTCAAGGGGTTTTCAGGGTAAAAATTTCAATTTTTTTTTTGAAAACTTCAATATTTTTGATTTTCACATAAATAAAATAAATAAAGGAATGCAGTGAGATGTTAGTAAACACCAAGAATCTATGTTTTTCCTCTGCCTCAATTGTTGCTTGTGACTTTAAATGCAAATTACCGAAAATCACAATTTTGACTGATTTTCAACCTTTTGGCATTTATAAAATCATTAATATTCATCTAATTGACTTGAAATTTGGACTGAAGTTGTATCTGTTGGAGATCTATGAAATGACATAGGATTTTCTAGATAGGTGCATCCCTAGGGGGTTAATTTTGAAAATGAAGCAAGTTGATGATAGCGATTTTCGTTATGGTTCCATAACAGAGCTCATTAAATATTCATAAATGTTCCAAACAAAAAATCCTATGTCATTTCATAGAACTTTCTTAAACCTTTCATATGAGACTTATTTGAGTAAAATCTGACCATGAGTTATTGAAATATCAGTGCCACAAAATATTTTCAGAATTTGTCATTTAAGTGCCATTTCCCTGGCAAACCTGTAAATTTTTATCAAAATACTATATTTTATGAGGTTAAAATCATGTTTAGTATGTTTATTTCTTAGTTTTTACATTACTATGGTTATTTCTACACTTTACCCTGAAGACCCCTTAAAGATGGAAGTCCTTCAGGGAAGTCCTTCTGCAGTGTGTCCTTAGTGTTTGTGGAAATGGGCCTAAATTTTGCTTAAATTTTGTAGATGTTACCATGTCTAACTTTAGCTGTTTTGTAATGGGCCAGTTTGGTCATTATAGGGACATGTAGGGCTTGGGTTTTGCATCAACAAATTGTTGCATGGAGGCCATTGAGGTCATTCTTTTACTTTTAAAATACTTTTTCACAGCACTGTGTCCAATCCTGGATTTTAATCAAAGCAAGAATAGGTCAAACCTAGTGTATGTCTGGACCACTTTGCAATCTTTGTGTGTCCTGCTTTCAGCTGGGCAATCCTGGAGCAAGAAAGGGTATATAAATTGGATTCCTATTTATTTTCAAAATGAAATTTCACAAATTTAAAAATTAGAAGAGTGATCATCAAATGACCAAATGTTCTTTATGTACAAATAAATCAATCATTAAATTAATCATAGAGAAAGAGTCAGTGGTGTAAATAACTTCATCACTATACTGTCCCATGAAAAAGTATTCTCACTCAGCCATTCACATTTAATAGTTCCAGATCAATGCATCCACTTATCCATTATTTGAACCAAAAAAAAAGAGACTGGGGAAAATGATACCCATGGGTGAGTTCGTCAGATCATTGATCATCAAGAACCACTGTTAATCAAAAGGATCATAAAGTCTCGTCTCACATTTGCCCAGAAACACTTGAATGACTCCCAAAGCCATTTGGAATAGAGTTCTGTGGACTGATGAGTCAAAGACCTTGGTTTAGTTTTTTCAAGGTAAGGATATCATACAGACAGTCAGGAAACACCATTGACATGCTGTGGCAGGAACTAATGTCAAACATCCATAATTAAAGTTCAGCAAGAAGGACAAGGCCAAAATTCCTCCAAAGTGATGGTGTCTCAATTGGAACAGTCTATATGTAAGGCATATAAATTCAAATTTTGTTGGAGATTCTCCATATAAAACTCAATTTAGTCCGGGACAGGTCATTTTTATACTGGGGACACACTGATATTTTTGAGAAATATTCAAACAATTTAGGACCCATATATTTTATGGCGCTATGTATTACATTAAAATGTAAAGATATCTACAGTCTTGATGCAATTAGATAAAGCACGAGACCCTTTGTAACACTCCACAACATGCACATGTCTAGAAAAAACAGAGGCTCCAGCCACCGTAACATTCCATGTACATATTCAATTTCATTTAAAAACTGTTTTTCCCATGATCTTTTTTTGAAAATAATAAATAAGCAAATACTTTTTCACAGCACTGTGTCCAACATTCAACAAAACCTAGTGTATGTCTGGACCGATGCTTCCTCCATGGTTCTTGATAAGCTGTTCCACCTGTTTTGGCATGGAGCTGACCAGATTTTTGCTGGTTGCCTTGATTTCTTCATCATGATGCCACACCTGGACAACTGCATCGACGAATTTGGCTTTTGTGGTGCAGTCCTTTCGCTGCAGCCTTGACTTGATGATGGATCAGAGATTCTCCAGGGATTGAGGTCAGGTGAATTACCATGCCAGTCACAGTTACAACACGGTTACAGCACCGTGTTGATGATGCAGTCCTATTCGTTGCATCATACAAGTTAAGGAAATTATTGAAACATTGCTAAAAGGTACTATGAGGTGATCTTTTAGGTGGTTATGTAAAACGTCCATCACTTGGCACAGCTATTTGCACTCCATTCAGCTCATTCAATTGATGAGCACCTTTATCAAATTAATTTGCACAAGACCGTAGATCTTGTGCATCCTCTTATACGCATTTCTGTGAAATTCAGCGGAACATATTTGGAATTGATGAAAAACTTTGGATTTCTGCAAGAACTTAAAATAGGCTTGAAGTTCCCCACGTTTGAATACAGCAGCTGCATTTGATGGCATATATGGGTCCGTAGGTTTTATAGGACTGAATAGTTAACTTTCACATAATCCTATGCATTTCTGGCATGTCCTCCGAACATTATTCAGCCCAGTCCGTCCACACTTCAGCAGTCTCCACTGCAGTCAGAGTGCTAATCTCAGATCAAACCATCCAAGTTCTAAGCTGCTGGTTATTGTGAGCATATCAATCCCACATCTGCAGTGATCTCGGTCAAGCTCACACTCAACCCAGCTATTTAAACTGACTTTTTGGGGGCTGTTATCAATTTGGGTGGAACCACTCCAGAAACAGAACCCCAACACTAGCTGGGTTTACATGGAGCCTAATATTCCGATTAGAATTGATTTAGAAGCCCAAACTGAATAAAAATGCTCCATTTAAACACCTTTATCAGAATAAACAGGCCGAAACCGAATGGAATTTCATTTGGTTGCAGAGGGGTAGAATATTCCTTTCCCCAAACCAATTAAAAGTAAAATTTTTATCATGTAAACGATGAAACGGAAAGTTGTCTGGTTACGTTCTGTCTGCGCATGCTCTGTCTTGACGTAAATGCGCAGTGATGTTTCTTCACTTGCGAATATGGTGTTGGTGGCTTCCAAGCACAGCACGCCGAACCGTGGTCTACTGGCGGAGTGTTTGTTTTTAAAAACAAACTCTCAAGGAACTGAAAATTATCGCATGCTTAGACTGAAGGAAAACAAGAAAAGTGAACTGTTTAAAAAAAGTCCGCGAAAAACTCAGCGAAGCTAGGATAAATCGAAATGTCAAACAAATTAGAACCACTGGAAAACTCTGAAGACTGGCTACTATAAGCATAAACAGTGCAACAACAGAAGTGGATACTTTTTTCATCAATCTGCGCATGTCACACAGCTGTAAAACGGCTGTTCTGATTAAATGCGGTGGCGTGTATAAACACCAGATCGGAATAGATCACGTTAAATGTAAACAGTTGACCTGAAATCTTCAATTAGAATGATTTCAATCAGAATGAAAAAAAGTCTGCATGTAAACCAGGCTACTGAGTCTTTCCCTCTGCCCAGTCTGTAATACATCCTTCCAGACCAGCCTGACTGAAGACATCATCTTCTACTTTCATCCCTCCTCTTTACACCCATCCATTCATCCCTAACATCCATTCTTTATTAAACCTTTAGAAAGACATGTTGAGATGTGGTCCTTGTTAGTGATAATATCAGTTGAAACTATTACTGTATAAGTGCTGTGTTAGGGACAATCACAGAAGCAGCAAACGTGTTTATTCCAACTGCAGTCCTTAATAAAAAAAGAAACAACAACACTGGCTTCTGAATCTTGTGATTTCCTGCTATTTCCTCTTTTATTCATAATTTTTTTCCAAAGTAATTTTTTTTTTGAATTTAAAGTTTTTTTGAGGAAAATATAGTTCTTTCTGTATAGTTCTTTAATCTGAAGTGACCTCTTTACTGAGCATGCTTCAGTTTTGGAAGATGCAAATCTTTTTCTAAATAATCATAGTACTTCTTGGCCACTGGGCATGATGGAAGAAACCAGGATCAAGCAGAATGAGGAGGGATGAAATTGAGGATGAAGTGAGGATCTGGAGGAAATTACACATGGAGATATGGGGACTATGTCATTCGAACCTGCTTCATGAAGCAACCTATTGACTATTTGCCAGAACCAGAGGAATTCCCTCTAAGCAGAAAACACCGAAGTAACCATTCCTTGTCCTCTTCCTCATCTGATATGAAAATTGTTGTGAGCAGCTCAGCATATGTGTAGGTACTGTGCATGAAGGAGGTCAGTAAAAGAGACAAGGAATTATGAGTTACCATCACTCTTTAAAGCCCAGCTTCCTTTATTTAGAATGCCATGTTCCCAGATTTTCTTCCTTTTTCTGTCACCCTGGCACAAAATCAATGCCCCTTCACAAAGTCGAAAGCATGGTGTCTGCCTTTTTGTCTGTTTGGCATCCTTGATGTATCTTAGGGGTCAAAACATGTTACCGTGAAAATATTTGAAATATATAGTTCAATTTATTGTTTTTGGATGTCCGTTCTGGAGTGTGTTTTGGCTTTGTAGAAAATTGAGATCTTTAGATTAAGACGAGAGACTCATGGCCTCAGCGGTGGACAGAAAATAATTTTGTGGCTGGTCATTAAACTCTGTCACTAGGACCATCTGTGGTCGCAATCAATTAACCGCCATGTCTGGAGTAGAGAAGCATTTTTTGAGGTTATTTTTCTATATTCTGATAAGCCACTGTATTAGTTATATTTGTATAGTCTAAATTTTCAAATTAAAAGGTCAATATTGGACTTTGTTTCTGCAAACCCATCCCTGGATGAATATGTCAGTCATGCAGTCTTTCTGTTGGTGTTCCAATTTAGGTACATCAGCTTGGCTGGGGTGGAAGATACCTGTAGCTCAGCCAGGTACCAATACCTCATCCAGAACCGTGGACAAAGACTCGGCCAGCGCACGCACATATTTTTATGTATAGCTGGGTAGAAATTTTTTGTCAGCACTACTGAACCATTACTCTGTTGGAATGAGCTATGAATATCGGCTCAAAAAAATCCGGTCACCATCTGAGGACATGACCAAAAAAAGAAGCCATTTTATATTCAAAGTGAGTTTGAAGTCAGACCGAAAGTAGGACGAACAAAGCAATCTTGCTGGGATGTGCAGGGGATCTGGCCATCGCATCCAAGCCTGTGTTTTACCTGCCGAATGCAAGAACAGGAAGCCTGGAGCTGAGGTCCACCTCAGCAGTTTATTACCAAAGGCAGTGATGAAGTTGAGTCTCAACTCCTTAAAAAGTCAACTGTTGTGGTTTGATTTTTTTTTTCCATCCAGGCTTGTGTGTTTAGAGGAGACCTCATGGTTTTCATTGGAAGGAACACCCTGGTACCTAAGTGTGCTCTCAGACCTCGAATGCCCGCTGAGGTGCCTGTGTTTACACTGAACATGCGTTATGGCTCCAGAGGGGAAGGTGCTTCCTGGCACTGAATGAGCATGAGCTTAAAACGTTAAACATCCCTCGTCCATTTTCTCTTGGTAGGTTGGCAAGACATTCTGTGCTTCTGAGATCAGCCACTCAGCACTGTGTCATTATTTATCATGCGTGGTGTTGATGTTTACCGCATGGGCCGTTGTTGAGGTTGTGTAAGGGGTAAACAGTGTGAATGCTGAGAGGCATTCATCAGGCTGTTTCGTGTGCTTGTAGTCATTGTGTGACAACACACTGTGTCTGCTGTCCTACTTTTTTGTTTCCTGCACATACAGTCATCGCATGATCACACTGTTCAGTGAATACCACCTCAGATGCACTTTTTTATGTGGAGGCTTTTGGATTAATGTTATTCGTTTGAGAGCAAACAATGTCAAATGGGAAATGAGTTGAGACAATCATTTTCAGTATCATTAAGATTTTGGGTTGGGGACCTTTTGGAGGAAAATTGGGTCAAAAAGGTTTTGAGGCCCAAAGATCTCACCCCTCTTAAAAGCAGGAAGTCAGTGTGGAATAAAAGCTCCCTTTTTATTTGGCCTGCAGACTGGATCAGGCCAGTTTTCTCAGGAGCTCAGTTGTGTTTGACTTGTGGCTCTACATCATGGCTGCACATTTGATAGTCGGGGGGGTGGGTGGGGGGGCGGAAAAGGGGGGGAGGGGCTGCCCGACTACACTGACCTAATTGGTTAATCTCTGGCATCTGGTCAGCCGGCCCAGCCAATGACGTTATTAGGCCCTGCAGTACAGGTGGGGTTCAGCGTCACCCTGGCTTTATCTCTGAGCCTCACCCACCAGCTTTAGGTTTGCGTGCTCCAGATTAACTGCAGTTTTATTTTCCTGGCTGTTGAATCTTGTGATTTCATTGCTTTAATTGGTGATGGATTTATTGTTTTATTGATTTGTAAAACCAATAAAAGCCAATAACACCCAAAACATACTGATTCACTGACCTAATGAAGAGGCTGTGATTTTCATTCTTTGTAAAAAACATATCTCCCAAATTTGAGGAGTTCTGATTATTGAGTTTTCTCAAAATTTATCGCTGGGCATTTTTTATGCTTCTTTGTTTTGTTAAAGTTCAATCTATTTGGTGGTGTGACATTAGTTTCCAATGCGTGAGGTCAGACAGGTTGGTGCTCTCATGAGATCTGGTCCAAATATGTGAGAACTTTGGTCAAGGTCACCTTTTAAAAATGATAATTGTGCAAAAAGAGAGCAGGAAGATCTTTGGAGGTATACTGTACGCGTTTTCTTCTGATACCTGAATTGTGTTTGACTGGCTTTGTGGAGGGGCGGAGATATTTCTGTTGCCATTGAAGGAACAGTTGGACAATGGTCATGCTGGCTCTGCTGTGGATGGGACAACCCATGTCATTGAAAGCAGCTATCTAAAAGATGTGATGTCATCCACTGACCGCACTAGCTGACTCTGCTGTACTACTGTGCTTTTAGCTGTTCGATATGTGATTGTACTGTGCGCAGATTGGAGTCTGACACACACTGTCCAGCTGGCGCTGGGTTGAAGGTCTCCTCTCTGGACCCACAGCTAGCTGATAGAACCTTCTAACATTGCTTTGTGGTTAAAATGTTTTGGGAGAGACCTCAGGTGTTTTTCAGTTACAGGTGACGCTAGCTGGCCATCTTTGCTTGAGTCCAAAAGCTTTGCTCACCACTGGTATGGTGTCTGTGGATGTTTCAGCCCATTCTCTTGACAGGCAGCAGTTTTACATTATGCTTGGACATGAATGGAGTACCTGTGTAAGGCCCAGCATTTTATGAGCAACGAATGGCGCAGGGTCGCCTTTTTGCAAAAAAGCTTGGTAATTGCATGATCCAGAAGATTAAAAGAAAGATTGGTGTACGATTTCTATCAGTACATTCAAAGGTCTCTCATATTTTATTTAGAAGTTTTAAAAGCTGAAATCTCAGAAAATAAGTTCAGTTTTTAGAGCCCTGTTATTGTGTTGAGATGTGCCAGCCTGTCATATCTGGAATGTTTCCTTAATTGTTTTTCTCTGCAGTCTAGCTGTCTTTGTCAGTTTCGGTTTTGTTTTGTTAATTGTTTCCAGTCATTCAATTATTGTCTCATTTTTTACCCCTCAACTGGTGTTTCCACCCTTTGCTCTGCCCCCTGGCTCCCAGTCAGTAAATTGTCTTCTTTGTGCATTTAAGTTTCTGGTTTCATCTCTCCTTTGCCAGAGTGTTGTCTTTCACCTTCGGTGTCTAAACTCTTGCTGCGAAGTATATACTTGTTCGGGAATATATTCCCAGAGTCCGCTGTCCTGGCGAACGGTGCTTCTCCCAGTTTCTTCTTCATCCTCGTCTGATAGTGTGCATTTGCCCTGCATGCCCTGGTCCATTCGGCTCAACACCCTGGCTTCTGACCTTGGACCAGTCCTTTCTTCTGCACCGAGCCTGACCTTCGGTGTTCCAGTTCACTCCCACCTGTCTTCAGACCGTCCTCTGACTATCCTCTTCATTCGTGATTGAATAACTCCAAATGTTCTATTCATTAAAGACACCCTTCCGGCTGTGTCTGTGTTCTGTGCATGGCTCCGGTGTTCTGAATTTGTGGCTCCAACCTTCAATTACCGGGGCACCGCTCACATCATCCTGAGCGACTAATTGCTGAGCGGAGTGTACAGAGGACAGACCTGCCTCTAAAATTCAAATCAGCAGACCAGATCAAAGTAAAACATCATCAGTCTTCCCTAGCCTCACACAGGGCTGGGTGGCGCCGTCTGCCATTTACATGGCTCTTTAAGCAAGAACCTGACATTATATGCAAACAAAATTTATTATCTCTGAGGGCAGCTATAAAAGCAGGTGTGGCATAGAATTAGTATAAGCTGCCGGGTTAGCTCACTCGGTTAAGGCACCACATTGCGGAGCAGTAGTGACCACCACAACCCACGTTCGATCCCCGGTCGTACCAGCTGGCAGTGGTCGGCAGCCCACAATTGGCTTTGTGCTGCAGGGAAATAAATTGGGAAGGGACTGCCGGGTTGGGATATTAGAAATGTAACTTTGTGCGTGGCTCCAGCGCCTCCTGTTGGCCAGCTGGGCGCTCATGTGTAAGACTCTAAGCTTGGTCATGTGCGCTCCGCCCTCGTTCTGAACTTGCCAAGTTTTGACCGATGAGTGTAAAGAAGCAGTAGTTGCGGGGCGTGTGCTGCGGAGGAGAGCCGCGAACTGTCCCTCTCTCCTGAGATGACAACACGGGGTCGCATATGATCAAGCTTGTACATAGTTTTCGAATTGGGGATTCCAGATTTTGGTGGGACTCACTGGAGATGCCAAATTGAAAGAGAGAAAAAATTGCAGGGGGGGGCCTTGGCATATCCCTGAATGCATCAGGAGACAGATTGCCAGTCAGGACATACACACCATTCCCTCCTGCACTCATACCTGCGAGAAATGTTTTCTCCATTTAGGCTTAACTGTGTGTCTAAAGGCCTCAGGGAAATCCTGAGATCGCTCAGTGGAAGCCCACATGGTCACAGGAAGAACTAGAGAAAAATGCATATAGAATAGTACAGATCAGACAAAAATGTCTGACATTTTCCAGTGACCTTAACTTGCCTGGCTGCCCTTTTTGGCCGTTTCTTTTTGATTGGCTGTGGAAGAAAGCACAGGAGTTGCATTATACTCCTGACAACACTCTGGACTTACATGAGAAAGAGGGCTCATACCATGCAAACCCAATGTGTTTTTTTTCCTCAACTGGTAGTTTTTGCCCGGAAATACCAAAGGCTCTGTCAGGTTTCAGGGCTGCGAACGGCATAGTCTGTGGAGCTTTGGATTTATTATCATATTTTCAACAGTGAGCGCTCCCTCTCTCTTTTACCAGCAGCCGAGCCCAACGCCTCGAGCAATGTAGCATTCAAAAGGTTTTATGAGGTGATACCTGCTTTTAAAGAAATGGCTGGATGAGGTTAATGAGTTTTGCCCTGTGGCTTTTTTCATCCAGTTTTAAAGAAACCTGCCCTTTCGCTGAAGCACAAGATAGTCGGCTCTTTAAAACACAGGCCTTGGTGGGGACGGTCCACCTTACCCAAGTTTGTCCAATGAGAGTTTTAAAAACTTTCTTCCACCGGGCCTTTATGCAGGAATATGTCCGTTCCGGAAATATTTTTCAGACTGTAGCAAGCGCCAGCATTTTTATGTGATGAGGTGATTCCTTACTAACGCATTTTTTTATGAGCAGCATCAGAGAATACAGGTTATGCAGATAAAAGTGATAAAATCTTATGCTGTTTGGCCGAAGGGCGGCTGCATGCTCCTCGTAAGTCGGGGCTCGTCGGCCAAGTTTGTGGCTGCCGCACACAGGTCTCATGGCCCTGTGCCAGTAACTGCACAATGTAAAGCTGTCAGCCTACCGCTGCAGGAGATATTTGCCCTCATACTTGAGTCATAATTGAACACACATGTAAACTTGTATCAAAGCTTGCCTCAAAACATCCCAAATGAGCGCAGAATCATTTCTTGCATTTTTAAATGCCATCTGCCTGTCTTGCATGCCCATACAAAATATTACCTGAACTCCTGTTAACTAATACTACTCTTTAGCTGAAGTGTTGCATAAATATGGCGCAAAGCGTTCTGCTTATTGGAAACTGTGCATAAAGTGACAAGACTGAATTATTACTTCTGTAATACTGCAAGTTTGAAAACAAGTGTGTACAGAATATTGCATCCCACTGCAGTAATACTGCAATAATTTCTACACTGCAATAACAAACTGCAGTTGAAATACTGTTCCCTCGAATGGTTCGTGTGGTGACCTGATGTAAACCTTAAGTAAAGATGGCTACCTCGTGCACTGAGACTTGGCTGGGTATAATGCAACTGTGGATAAAAAGCAACTTGTGGGGATCCTACAGCCAGTTGAGATCTCAGCCCCCTTATCCTGTTTCATTGATCAGCAGGGCTCAGAATGATTATATCATAAGAGCAGTTTGCACATGCCTCTTTTGCAAAAACACTCAGACATGCTGGCAACCTATAAAGCCAGCAAATTTGATTAAGTCATTCGTCCCCTATTTTTCATGGCACTGCTGTAGGTTTTGAATAATTACCAGAAATGATTTTAAATTTCTTAGAATTTTCAGTCACTCTTTGAAGAAAAAAAAAAAAAAATTTGCACTTTTTGTATGCATTATGTGCTCAAGGGACAATACATCTTCACAGGGGCGTGAATGTAAAATGGAATCAGAGGAAATTGCGCGATATGAAAAATTTACATGATATTTAATTATCTATACGTTTTGGTTGAATTCTTCTTAATGCTGTCATGTGTGGTATTTAAGGTGAAAGTGAGAAATAATTCATATATACTACAGTACATACCATTGCAAGGTACTCAAATTTACCGCTGCCCACAGTTAGCTAGGCAGCTATGCTTTCCTCAACCTCCCGTAAATGCTTGGCCCCTGAGTGTCAGAATTTGTGCGACAGCTTGGTCGCCTTATTTAAATTTCAGAAAAATGATGACATCTTAAATCACAGTGAATTGTAGAGATTTTTTGGTGGGACCAAACTTATGCCAGACCCCTGAGCAGTGTTTTGGCTGCATTTGAATGTGATCAGTGCAGTGGGGGCCTTACAGCCTTTGACACACAGGCAGAGACAAACAGACAATTGTAGTCATAGGATTTGTGCATTAGCTAATTGAGAGGCAATAAATAAATACATAAATATATAAATAAACTTCATTTCATGCAATGTGATAACTGCAAGCAAAGTTGTGATTGAGCAAAAGCTGGCATAACTGGGATATTGAGCATGGGATCGATTTTTGTTACTGGCTGTTTCCTGTGAAACCGAGTCCAACGACTACTAATCCAGGAATTTCTTGAAACTGGCTGGTGGAACTAGAGCTGGCCCCATTTCTTTTCACTGCTGCGTCATGGCAACAGATTGAGTCGTCATGTTTACCCCATAGGCCTACCTCCCAACCGTAGTCCTGGATTACCACTAATGTGCATGTAGAACCATTTCAGGCAGCAGTTTTCATGTGGTTTTATTTTTGTGACAGTGCTCTGTGTGTATCTGCGTGGATGAATAGGAGAGTGTTAAAGGGTGGAAAAAGGAGGGTCTTGCTTGAGTCGATTGCAGTCTTCAGCATTGCATAACTGCATGTTAAAGTGAGTGGAACTTTCTGCCCTCTGTCAGCTAGGATGCAGAAGACAGATCTCCAGTGTTGACGGGCCCATTTTCAGAAGTGCCTGCCAGCTGTAAACATAAACAGAGCCACCCCATTTCCCAGAACACTGTTACACTGCTGCACTTAGTCCCCCCACTATTTTCCATTCACCCTCCATACTCACAGAAATATGGACTTAACTAGAACAAAATGGTGTTTTCAGGATTCTTTTTTGCAAAAAAAGTGTCTGGTTCTGTTCCTTGTAATAGAAGTGTCTGTGTGTATGGCATTGGGTTTGAAGCCACTGGAAAAAAATGAATTTGCTTTATTGCATAACATCTTTATTGACGTTGCTTGTTGACCCCTTAAACTCAAACTTTTCACTTAAGTTTTCCCTGAAATAGGCTAGCCAGAAAAGGACAATGTCACATACATACTCTGTATCTGCTCTTGCAGGGCTTCACTGATGATACATCACACTTTATTGAAAAAATATTCAAACCTAGGAGGCCATGTTTGTATGGCCACTGCATTACATCAAATTGAAAATAATTAGATATTGTGCATCATTTTATACACGTATCCCTGTAATTCAGCAGGATATATTTGGAATCGTTAGAACCCAAAGGATCTCTTCTATAACAGGACTGAAGTTCTACAGGTTTGAATAAGGCTGCTGCTTTTGATGGACATATATATGGGTCCGTATGTTTTATGGGGTTAAAAGCCCTAAACATATTGATATAGACTCAAACAGTCATCTAAACATCTTTTGTCTTTGTTTATTTTAATATAGCACTTACTTCAGCCAAACATCCATGATAAGGCTGAGAGGAACTCCGTAATCCTCCAGATGCACTCATTGAGTTTAATAATAAAGTAAACAAGTTGAAGTACTTTGTTGTGCAAATAAAACCTGAATAATGTTTCATTCATATATTGTCTTAGCCTCACTGTTTCTACCATGAATGTGGAAACTAGGCTCCAGTCTGTGATCGTGCAGTAATGTAAGACATTGGGTTTTGGTATCAGTCTTTCATGGCAATCAAATATTGGTTTTTGATATTAGCCCAGAGAATTTCCACTTTATGGGCCCATATTCTTTTGATAAGGTAACTTAACTTGCGATTTAACTTTCCGATGAACTTTTAAACCACTGCAGACACTTAGAAATACTACAGTGTGACCGACTGACACCGCAGGCTGTACAGGGTGCAAGCTTCATGTCATGGCTGATAGAAATATGGAGCATTAAATGAGAATCCATATGACTTATGGACAGGAGACTTCTGTTTTACAAAGCAGGATTACTGAAGATGATAAAAGCACTGAGCAAAACCTGGAATAGCTTTTTTTCAGTCCATGTTCTAGATATGACAGGATCATGTCTATCCGTCAAGCTTCTTTTCTGGGCTAAAACTTTTAAACTGTCCAACATTTTACCTCAAAACCTGGTATGTAGATGCATCTTATTGTATAGATGTGCCTTTTCATACTTCTGTCCATCCAGTTGTGCGTCTCTTCATCCCTGTGCTGTGTTTTATCTCCAGGCCAGAACACCAAAACCGTTCAATATTTTCTGATCTTATTATGTAGATGCACTTTATGATACTGCTGTCCATCCCCCTTCTTTTAGAAAATGCTCTCTGCTGTTTCCTAACTTTGATTTGGAATATCAGCCATTTCCTGGCAGAGGATCTTAGTATTTCATGCTTGTTTTATCTTACTCACTACAAGCCCTGGCAGCACCACAATTCCCCTTACAACAATGGGGTGCATATTTGCTCTGGTGTTTTGTAAAATGTCTGACTGAGGCCATGCAGTATGAAGTGTGTTTAAGTCATTAAATAGCCCGTTTGAGCTGAAGGATGCCGTGTATTTTGCTGTTGGGTGACCTGAGTGGTGTGGCCTCTCCCCGCAGACGCGAAAGCTGACGAAAGTGGAGCGGCAGCGCTTCAGCGAGGAGGTCGAGATGCTAAAGGGTCTTCAGCACCCCAACATCGTGCGCTTCTACGACTCCTGGAAGTCCACCGTCAAGGGCCACAAGTGTATCCTCCTTGTCACCGAGCTCATGACATCAGGAACACTAAAGACGTGAGTTCACCCCTGAATAACCACTCTTTACAAAAGGATATCTGTTTACCTTTGGCTAGTGTATCATACTTGTGGCTATAATATACATTAAGTATGGTAATGAATACTGCAGGACTTGGTATTATAAAGAAGGAAACCCTATATACTTGCACTCCATACCCGCTGAAAGTGATTGACTGTTTCAGCTAGTCAGCTTTTATATAGAAACAAAGCAAGGAAACCTAATCTATGTACTTGAGTTTTGCTGATAGAGGCTTCTACTGTGTCGTCTCATCTCTTGTGTAAATAACCCTGCTCTGCTTCACGGTTACAGACAGATACATTGAGATTGTCCGAGAGAAACCATGCTGATAGACAATTGACTTATGTTCACCTTGAAATACATTTGAAAACTTCAAAGAGCACTCAACTGCTACTGTTTGCACATCATTTTGTGTACTGAAAGAATCTTTTTTGAATGCAGCAGGTTAAAACATATACCTGCCATGCCATGCACTGGACAGTAAAATATTTGGTGTTAAATCAACTATTCCCGAGTAAATGTGATTCCACAGATCAACCAAAAATTCAGAATGCTGTTTAAATAATTTTGTTATTCAGTTCACTTGGTATTTTTATTGCTTTTGCATTAGTTTAGTACTATATCTTTAATGCTTTTAAATAACTGTAGGATTGTGGCTGAGAACAGTGTATTTATGTTGTAATGTTTTCTTCAGAATTCTATTATCATGAAACAAAAAAAACTCTTTGCAGACAGTTCACCAGGTACTGTGGGATTATGTCGGAAGCACTCGCTGAACCATATGACAGTTGGTTTGTTTAGGCTGTGGTGCTTGTTTGAAATAAAGGGATCACTTTGCCTGGGGAAATACGGATTCTCTTCGTGTAATGTGCAAATGAGTATTCCAGTTTGTTCGTCTTTCATAAAGTACTTCTCTTTTAAGAAAGGAAAGGAATAAAATAGTAACCCATGATCACTTTTTTCAGGGTTGGAGTAGATGTTCGGTCATTTGCTCAGCGCTTTGTGTCCTGTAGGTACCTGAAAAGATTCAAGGAGATGAAGCTTAAGCTGCTGCAGCGCTGGAGCCGACAGATCCTAAAGGGTCTTCACTTCCTGCACACGCGCACTCCGCCCATTATCCACCGCGACCTCAAGTGCGACAACATTTTCATCACCGGCCCCACTGGCTCTGTCAAGATCGGGGACCTGGGCCTAGCTACGCTCAAGAGCGCCTCCTTCGCCAAGAGTGTTATTGGTGAGCCTTTGTGCAGCACCATTGCATTTTCTTGAGGAATGTCTTATCCTTCATTTTTTTGTCCCTCAAGGCTCCATCAACGGTCCATCATGAATTCAGTAGAAGTTGATGGCTGCAACAACAACTTTAGCTTTTTCATCTCATATTACAATGCGGGACTGTCGCTGTAGTTTTCAGAGCTCTTTTCATTAAAGCACATGCTAGCTGTGTGATATCTGTTACTCCCTGAGATTGCGATGTCGTACTCTCCCGCCTTGCGTCATCGACTGCCTCTGTGTGCTCCAGTCCTCTTTTGCATCTGGCATACAGATCTGCTTTGTGTACAAACTGGTCCAACTTGCTAAGCAGTTGCGTTTCTCTCAAGGTCAGTTGATAAAGTCGCTTTTGTTGACATGATTTGAGATGTTATTCCGCCAGTACCTTGTCTGCCGGGCTTGTACACCCTGTGTTTGTGTTTGTACAAGAGAAGACCACCATGTTTTAGGTTGTCACTCTGTCTACCCTCACAGGGACTCCAGAGTTCATGGCCCCAGAAATGTATGAGGAAAAGTACGACGAGGCGGTGGATGTTTACGCCTTCGGGATGTGCATTCTCGAGATGGCCACGTCAGAGTACCCTTACTCTGAGTGCCAAAACGCCGCCCAGATTTACCGGAAAGTCACCAGTGTGAGTGCTCGCCCGGCGAGAGAATTATGCTGATAACTGGACTTCCTGTGTGCCAGTATGTGCCACGTGCACACATTCGAGTGTAGCATTTGTGCTTGGTGCACACTCACTGCTGCTTTTTGCAATTTCTGCATATTATTTATACACCCCATTTAATAAAATCGATCCAATTTTTGAGGGGTCCAGTTTAAATTCATACCGTTTCGCTTATTTGATAGCATAGTCTGCTCTATAAATACTTGAACATCCATAGAGGTATTTTTTAGCTCTCTGTCTACAACCCCCATTCCGAAATAGTTGGGACGCAGTGTAAATTGTGAATAAAATCAAAATGCAATGACTTTCAGATCACGTGAGCCAATATGTTATTTACAATAGAACAGAGACGTTTCAAATGTTGAAACTGAGACATTTCACATTTTTAACTGGTAATAACTGGAGATGGTAGGGGTGTGTCTGCACCCAGGCCAGTGGCCTTCCCAGGGCAGAAGCTAGGTGGTGAATCCCCCTTGCTGTAGCAGGACTGCTTGACATTTGAACCTAAGGGTTTAGCAGGAACACAGTTCCAATCTTGGAGATCGATGAAGGTTTGAGTGGTGTTCCTTATAAACTGACTCAGAGCAACAGACTGGAGCAATGGATCAGTAACAGCGTGGTTCCAATCCTGGAGACCAATATAAAGGCTTGGAGGCTTGTTCCTATTAATAAGACTGAATAGTAATTACGTTTTTCTTAATCATTAATTTAAGAAAAACATACTGAAGGAGAGCTTAGCTCAATGCTAGAATACTCATACTGACCGCTAGGCTTTGTAGGGTATAAAGCATGACAATCCAGCACCTATACTGAATTCACAATGGACTTAGACGGACCAGACATTCACAAAAGGAGCATGGACACACGAGGGTTGTGACACGCGGGTCGGTCTGAACGTCCTGAAATTGGAGAGTTTAGGCTAGTGCTGTCTAGGAATATTGTGAATGGGCAGCCATCCTCTTGGGATCACTTAAATGGGGGTAGGCTGCCTGGTGAGGTGGTAACTATCACTATATTACATTTAAAAAAACAGTCTGTTTCTTTGCTCAGTGCCTGATGTTGACCTCTCTGAGAGCACACTGTAACCCAACTTGTAATAAAGTACTTCACAAGTGTGATCATTACCATTGGATCTGTTCTCAAGTTCTCTCAATTTGGACATTGACAGTTAATTAAACAGTTATTAAAATGTTGAGTTAGGGGTAAAAGGAAGAATCAGAGGGACAGAGAGGTCTGTAAGTCTGTAGATTTGTCTTTGGCAGATAGGTAAGCCATCATCAGGCTGAAAAATCAAAATGAAACCATCAGAGAAATGGCAAAAACATTAGGTGTGGCTAAATTAACTATGTGGTGCATTCTCAGAGCTGGGGAGCTCAGGAACACCAAAAGGCCAGGGAGACAACTGTGGTGGATGGCTGTAGAGTTAACTGCCCGATGAAGAAAAGCCCTCTCCATAGCAGTTAGCCAGATCAAGAAATCTCTCCTGTAGAGCATATTGTTGTCAGTGTCAACAATCAAAGGAAGACTTCGCCAGAGCAAATGTTGAGGGCTTGCTGCAAGATGTAAAGCATTGGAGCGTGTTTTTTCACCTTCTGAAGCCAGAACTGAAAGCAAAATGTCTCAAGAGCAAGCAGCAACTGGTGAAAGTGGTGAAGGTCTGACAGAGAATCACTAGGGACACAACCCAGTGTCTGGTAATGTCTGTGAGCTCCAGACTTCAGGCAGGCATTGACAGCAGAGGATTTTCCCAGTATTAAAAATGATAATTTAATTTATGATTTTGTTAGTTTGTCAAAATATACTTTTTCTTGGGGGGGCAGCAGTTTATATATAAAAATGGCTGTAATTCAGACACTGCTCATACATAAATTTAAGCTGAAAGTCTGCTCTTCAAGCATATTTTAATTTATTTATTTCAAATCTACTGCAGTGGTCTAGAGACCAAAAATTAGGAAATTTGTCACCTTCCAAGTACATATGGACCTGACTGTATTTTGCTTGTGTTCATTGACTGTGTAATAAAGACTGCACACTGTCGCACGATTCCCATTGTTAATTTGTCAATACGTACCTGTGCTGGAGCAATGCTTGATACAAGCCATTGGGCTTCCGCTCTGTGAGATTCAGGCAGATATAGATTGTTGATTTGTGGTGATAAAACAGAGCACTGAAATTTATCTTATGTTGGTTTGAGGCTTCTGTACTCTGCACTGTGTCTTTTATGAGCGTGAAACGCATTCCAACTTTTAATGTCTTTTAGTCAAGCTCCATTTCACCCTATCTTAATGACTTAGTTAAGCAAATGCATGACTGAGTAGGTCTGTGTGAATAGCGATGTGTTGGGTTTGAAAGAGCTCTCAGTCTCATATACTTCTCTAACCCTCTCCACCCCATATGATCTACTCAATCGCGGCATGGCCAAGAAATATCTGGCTCTCAGATCTCAACAGAAATGTGTTTACAGGAAGGAGGAAAAGAAACTGCTTTTTCACTGCAGAAATTACATTGAAATTACTTTCAAATACCATTCATCATTTACAGTACAGCACTCAGTAAAAGTAAAAACTAGCGCGCTAGCAGCACGCAAGTTAATGCGCTAGGTCCTACCTGGAGGCGCGCAAGGCCCGCTGGTCACGCCCGAATGGTACCCAGAGGTATTATAACTGAGACATTCAATGCCACTGCGTGACAGGAGACCAAGTTTATGCCTGGTCTGCTTTATCTGTCGCCGCCCGTTTGTATCATTTGTTATCGATATCTATATGATGACAGTGTAATTACAATATTAATTTCCTTTTCGGAGACAACTGTTGAATTCACGAGAAAGACAAAAGACAGAATAATGTGGAAAACAGAAAGAAAAACAACAGAACAAATTATTTTATTTTGAAAACAGGCGTCAAGTATTGTATTTTTTATATCAACGCTGAATCCCGGTCCAAACAAAACTTAAGAAATCAAAGCAATATTTGTTTTCTGTCTAAACTGTATGTTAATTGTATTCCCCCCGTTTTGCCGAAATCAAGTTTGAGGTAAAAGTTTTAATGTGTAAACTTATTGGCTCCTTACTATCGCTTCCGTGTTGAGCGAAAAGTACGATATGCTAGGTGTTAACAAACTCTGTGGCCGCGAAACAAATAGAGGCGAAAATCTTGTTCCCGACAGATACACAATTTGCAAACTACCAGTGGCACATAGAATGTCAAGCGGGATTTTCCGATGGTTTAGTGGAGTAGCCGCACAGAGATTACTCACGCATACGCGACCCGCTTCGGCTGTTTCGGCATACCCCTGCACAGCTGAATGGGTCGCTGCAACCCCTTTGCTAAGCCCAGTAGCGTTATCGGAAATAATTCAAAACGGCAGATTTATGCGAAATTACCATTGCTCTGATTATGTTCGTAAATTGTGTATTTTTTTGTCAAAGCAATAACCACACAAGAGACAACTGGCAAGAACAATCTAGGACTTTGCCGTGCAAATAGAAAATGTTGGAGTGATTTGTTCTCAGTGATGCATCTGAGCTAGCGCGTGAACTAGCGCATTAGGCGCATGAAGTAGCGCGCTAATTTGACTTTTGCTGAGGGCTGTACTGTACTTCTGTAATTCTGAGGTGTGCTACAAGCCGATTGAGTCAGCCATTAGACCGAGGAAAGCAACACCCAGTGTATGTGTTGGTCAATTCTACCACGTGAAGTTGCATTCTTTGAACCTTCATATCTCCTCTGTTTCTATATGGATACAATCTTTTTTTTTTTTTTTTTTTTTTTTTTTGGCATCTCCAATCCCACCCGAATCTGGAATGTCCATTTGGGGAACTATGTACAAGGCTTGCACGTGTGCTACCCCCTGTTGCCAACTCAGGAGAGTGAAGACAGCT
Source organism: Gymnothorax javanicus (assembly GCA_029692085.1). Taxonomy (NCBI): domain Eukaryota; kingdom Metazoa; phylum Chordata; class Actinopteri; order Anguilliformes; family Muraenidae; genus Gymnothorax; species Gymnothorax javanicus. The sequence continues at coordinate 103,546,010 of CM056200.1, forward strand.
CGCCGCTCTCCTCTGACGCACGGCCACCTCCTCCTCTGTCAGCCACCGCTTCTTATACACTCATTGGTTGAATCCTCGCCAGTTCAGAATGAGGGCATAAAATGTCCGAACATGAACAAGCTTAGAGTCTTTCTGACGAGCGCCCGTCTGGCCAGCAGGAGGCGCCTAAGGAGCGAACAAAGCAGCTTATATTACCCTTCCCGGCAGACCCTTCCCAAGTTGCATCCCTGTAGCGCAATGGCCAATTGCATGCGACTTCTGAAAAAGCTGCCGACCACTGCGGATGGTATGACTGGGACTGGGATGGTAAGTGTTAGTCACTTCTGTTTCGTAATGCGATGCTTTAACCGAGTGAGCTATCCAGCAGCTCTATATGGTTACAATCTTAACCAGTTGGTGGTTAGTGGATGTAAATCTGTTTAAAATGAACTGGCTTTAAAACTAGGCAATCCTGTTGCATTTGTCTGGGAACTTGCGGTGTAGTTAGATTTCTCGTACACCCACATTTTTCAAAGAGGTTTTTTCCAACTGAAGACTACAAAGCCCTTGAGGTCAGAGCACTCAGTGAGTTTTGTTTGGTGGAATGTGGTAACATAGTGATTTATGTGAGTGATTGTTTGAACAGGCCATCCTACTATTGATGGAAGGCGCATTTTCTTTAAATTTTATCTTTGACCAGTTTTAATGTCATCCAGTTCTTCTCAGGTCAAAGCTAGAAATTTTGCAAAATATTTTTAGGTGTCAAAGCCTGAAGGAAACAGGAAACTGAACAACTTAAATCAGAAGTTTTCCCTCCGGTGAAATTCTAGACACAGGTGAAAAGGGGGACTGGGGGTTTAACCTATGAGATGGATTTTATAATGGCTGTGCATGTGCCTGTTAATGCATGATTTCCATAGTGAAGCTTCCTCACTAAAACTCTCTGGGAAATCTCCCGGCCCCCAAATCAGACTGATTCACATTTTCTTTGTGCAATTTGGCTGAGGTAAGAGCGGGACTTTTTTTTTTTATGCCACAAAGCTACTTTGATTGTTTTTTTTTCTTTTTGTAGAACTACCTCAGGGGTCAGTCAGTTTCTCAGCACACTGTACTGTACCCTTGTCTCATACTGGTTGCGGTATAATAGCTGTGTTTTTCTCACCTTCAAGCCAAAACACCTGATTGAAAGGACAGAACACATTTAATGAAAACTTGCTCTGATTTAAACTAATGTTAAAGAGAATGAGATTTTTTCTTTTGTGGTCCCAAAACACCTAGAGACGAATGTGCTCCCTTGCTAGCGCTCATGTGCTTAATTAAATTCATTAATTCCCCAAAACAGCCGAGGCTGCAGCCTGCTGGGTCTGATCTTTGAGAGCACTGGTTTATTCCTGAACAGTTTGACCTCCGTAACACAATACTTTGATTTGATGATGGCCACAGCCTCACCTGTTCTCTAGGAATACATTGAACGTAAGTCTGAGACATGATTTAGCCATAATTTTAGCCATCAACTGGCAGTGTGGGCAGATACGGATACAGCTGGCAGATTTTGACCTCATTGGTAATTTCAACCACTTATTGCTGAAATGATGTACATTGGTGTGAAAAAGTATTTTCCCCCTTTGTGACTTCTATTTTTGCATATTTGTTGCACCTGAATGTTTCAGATCATGAAACTAATTTTAGTGCTAGACCAAGATAACGAGAGTAAACACAAAATGCTGTTTGTTCATGATCATTTGATTAACTGAAGGAAAAAACCCTACTCAAACCTACCCGTGAAAAAGTAATTGCCCCCATAGTTGCTAAATCAGCCAATTAAGCAAATTATATTGATAATTGGGTTCAATTTCATTGGACACACTCAGGCAGGATTACTGCTGGCCCTGTTGAATCTAGACATCACTTAAGTAGAACCTGTCTAGCAATGTGAGGTAGGCAAAAAGCAGCACATGATGCTACAATCTTAAGAAATTCAAGACCAAATGAGAGACAAAATCCTTGACATACTGTATATCAGTCTAGAAAGGGTTACAAAGCCTTTTCTAAGGCTCTGGTACTATAAACTGCAGTGAGAGCCATTATCTACAAATATAGAAAACCTGGAACAGTGGTGAACCTTCTCAGGAGTGACTGGCTGACCAAAATTCCTCCACAAGCACATTGCAGACATCCAGGGGGACATAAAAGAGCCCAGACTAACATCTAAAGACCTGCAGGCCTCACTTTTCCCAGTTAGGTAAATGTTAATTCCAAAATAAGAAAGAGGCTGAGCAAAAGTGGAAGCCATGGGAGAGCTGCAAGGCAAAAACCACTGCTGACCAAAAAGAACACAAAGGCTCGTCTCATTCACCAAAAAAACATCTTTATAACCCCCAAGACCTTTGGCATAATATTCTGCGGACTGATGAGTTAAAAATGGGACCTTTTGGAAGACTTGGGTCTCGTTACATCTGGCATAAAGCTAACACGGCATTCCACGATGAGACCATCATACCAACCATCAAACGTGGTGGTAGCGTGATGGTCTGCGACTGCTTTGCTACTTTAGGTGCCATAATTGATGAAACATGATTTTTGCTCTCTACCAGAAAATCATGAAGGAGAATGTCCAGCTTTCAGTTGGTGACCTAAAGCTCAATCACAGCAGGACAATGATCCGAGGCACACTTGCAAGTCCACCTCTGAATGGCTCAAAATCAACAAAATGACAGTGATGAAGGGGCCTCATCACCATTCTGACTTGTTTTCAATTGAGATGCTGTGACGTCACTTGAAACAGGCATTTTAGGCTTGAAAACTCCAATGTGGCTGAATAAAAACACTTCTGCTCTCACCTCCCGCTCCTTGTGTTGTTTTCCCCCCCGTCCAGCCTGTGTCCTTTCAGTACCATTTTGTTAATTCATTAATTATTGTCTCATTTCACTCTGCTCCTCTAAGTTTCCTCCTCTTTCTTGCACATCCGCTGTCCTTTTGTTAACCCTTAGAGCGCTAAATACAAATAGTGTTGCTGAATGGTGTAAGATATCACATTCAAAGCTGTTGAAAACCTATCATGTGGCAACTTGTTTAGCTCTTTTAACAAAGTTGCCATATGATAGGTTTCCAACAGCTCAATATAATTAAATTTATAATTTTTTGAAAATTTATTTTAGCGCTATAAGGGTTAATTGTGGTCTTTGTGTACTAGTTCCCGTGTTTGTTTTCCCTCGCTGGATTGTTACTCCTTTGATGTGCCCCACACCTAGTTGTGTCTAGCTGTGCTAATCTTCTGTCTGCGGTTTTGAAAGAAAAAGGAAACCAATGACTGTTTATTAGGGATTTTTTCCCTGTACCAAGTGGCTCCTTGAGTGGCATTCCTCCTGCTCTTGGGTTTGAGCATGTGCGCAGTCCGGCAGGCCCTGTTACCGGCAGATTGCCATCCCGGTGTTGTCTTGAATTGGGCTTCCAAACTACAGCTATCCTGACCTCCTGTGTTTCTGTTCGCCCCTCGCCTGACTACGGACCGCTCACTGACGACTCTTCGGCTCAGCATGTGTTGTGTTGTTCATCTTCTGTTCAAGTGCCAATCGTGGCCATTCCTGAGTTTCCATTAAACTGTCTTTTTGTGGCTTTTTCTTGGATCTTCACCTGGTCTTTACCCTGAGGTTCATAACATCTGCAAGAGTGGGTCAAAATTCCTCCGCAGCAATGCAAAAGACTCATTGCCAGGTATTAGAAACATTTGATTGTAGTTGTTGCCACCTAAGGTGGCACAACCAGTTACTAGGCTTAGGGCGGTAATAATTTTTTCACATGGGTGATATAGCTTTTGAATAACTCTTTACCTTCAAGAAATGAAATGATCATTTGAAAGCTGCATTTTCTGTTTAGTCACACTGTCATTATCCTAAATTAAAATTAGCTGGATGATCTGAAATATGTAAATATGATAAATAAGCAAAAATATTAGTAATCCAGGAAGTTGCAAATACTTTTTCACAGCACTGTATGCAAAAAACATGTTTTGTTTTGTCTAACAGCTAAGAGGAGAACATGAAAATTGTTTTACAGTTTAAAAACAAATAGATTTTTTTTTTCAAATATGGGGAAGGCTCTGAAAAAATGGGAGAAAGATGGGAAATCATGAGGCGATTAACACCAGTGAGACGGTCAGAGTTGTTTCTTGTAACTTCTCACCTCTCCAGGATTGAGACAGTTTTTCTATCATGTCGTTGAACATGAGTTAGGCTGACCTCGGCTTAATTTTAAGGCAAAGAATGACCCTGTGCTGTCCTGTTATCAGTGTTCTTAGGAGAGGAATTCCAAATAGTTTCACCCCGTAGCATAAGTGCAGCTTCGTGTCCCGGATGAGTCAGTGCTCTCCTCTGCATAAAGAGGTGTGGTAAAGTGGCTTCAAAATAACCTCATTTTTGTTCTTCATAGTCTTGTGAAATTTTTAAAAAATTGTAACTGCTGCTTGAATTTCTTATTCTGTATACTCTATTTTAACCCTCAGATCGCTGAAATAAATAAAAAAAAATGAATTTAATTATCATGTGCTGTTGAAAATCTATCATGTGGCGACTTGATGATGTCGCCACATGATAGTTTTTCGCCAGCTTTGATTTTGATATCTTACATCATTGAGTAACAATAGTTGCATTTACCGCTGTATAGGTTAATGTTTTTTTTTAGCTTTATTTAACAGGATAGTAAAGAGGGAGGCAGATAGAATGCGGAGTGAGGGAGTCAGAAGTATAAAAGTCACCAGACCGATTTGAACTGCTGATGCAATGGCTCATATCATGGATATTTTTCCAGCGTTTTCCAGCGCATGGATCGTTCTCTACATGCTGTGCCATTCTTACTTCTCGTTCTGTCTATGGCCATGTTTAATGAAAATGTGTTCAAAAACATACACTTTATTTCTCAGAAAGTTGTTATCATCCCTGAATAGAAACCAAACTGATGAATTTTATGATGTTACATGTTTATTATATTTTTAGTGCTGAGATATTTCTGCAGTCCTGAAATTTTGATTCAGCAGCTCCTTCTGTATTACTGTTATATAGCAGCATTTATTGTCCTCCGCACTGCATGGTCTGTAGCTTAGCTGCAATTTGAAATCCCTGTTTTCGGAAAACGTTGATCTATATTGTGCAGTTAAATCTGTCCAGCTTTATGTCTTAGCTACAGATCAATAACCCTTTTGGAATATATATGAAAAATGTGTTACGTTAGTCAGGAGACTGGATAACAGTCAGTACTGTAGTATTTTTGAAGAACCCGCAGAACATGTTCATTTCCAGTGAGAAAAATATTTGTAGATGGATGGAAACCAATGGTGAGGGATGTTATAAACGGCCTGTATAACTCCAATTTTGCATAGCTCCAATTTTACCCAAATATTGCTTGGTTATTTCCTATTTGATAAGAAACCGATCATTTGTCAGTCAAGTGAAGCTAGGTTTTCACTTGAATGCCTGGTCAGTGTTTTACTGATTTTTTTTTTTTTTTAAATAGAAATGTTCACTTGCTTGTGGGTCTCTGGATCACAATGTAAACAAATAAATCTGCCACATCGCCCAAGGGTTACAGCCTAAGCCCTTATCTGCTGTCCAATCAGAGCAGTTCTCTCATGCGCCCCTGCAGTTAAATGCTGGGCTGTGTGCATACTGAGTGCTAAGTGTTAAAGAAACAGCCCAGGTTCTGTAGCTCCACACTCGGCAGGTCTAAATATAGAAAGGGGAGATTCTGGATGGGCTGCAGTCCTGTGCACCCTTCTTTAATGCTCTTATCCAACTCCCTGTGTATCAACAGAGCTTACTTTTCTTTGTCTTAATGAAAACATGAAACATAGCCCATGTAAATCATGAGGGTGTTCTTCTTCAGCATTTGCAGTGATTGCTATGAAAAGGTAGTGCAGTGGAATTCATATGTACGCCACATAATATGTGAAGCTGGAACTGCTTGTCACGCAGTGCCAATAGTAACGATAGTAACGAGTGACTGCATGTGTTGTTGAGACCACGTGTTGTGGAGAATTCAATGGATACGTTTTTGTTAGATATCATATGAACCATTTTAAAAGTACACATTAAAATTTTAAAAGAACTGATCTCAAAGAGGACAATCTTACAGCGAGAAGGACTCTATCATGCAAACACAGAGTGATTTCTTCTGATATGTTACACTATAGTCACAGGGACACAGAATGCCTCTGTCTCAGTTTGGGAGTGCATTGTTGGTTTTAGTTCCTGCTGCTGATGCTCTTCCCATTTCACTGCACCCACTGTTGCTCGTGTGCATTGCACAAAGCTTTTCTCTAAGTCTTCAGAATGATAAGCCCTGGTCACAAATGCATCTTCGCCAGTCATTGTTCTGCCAAGTGTTTTGCTTGGCATCATCTGTGAACTGGAGCCTGAGACACTTTTTTTGTGCGAGACATTACTCCAATTCCTGAGATCTGGACCAATTTATGAAAATCTTAAACCACAGCTCTAGTGTGAAGGAAAGAACATTTCACAGGGAACATTCTCAGATAAATCCTGCAAAAGGTCATGACATTCTCACTTAAGTCCTTCTTGTCATTTGCAGAGTTTACTTTCCTGATCAACTGTCTTAACAATACTACTACAAATATGAACTACGCCACATTGAAGATAACAAGCTGCTTTGTGTGGTTTTGTGAGGGAAATTTGAGCAGTTATTTTAATAATTGAATGAACAGTGTCTCTCACCTTGCTTGATAGGACTTTGTCTGTTCCATCAACACCATTACAAAGATTTCATCATTGCCTTGTGGATGCTTTTGTGCAGTGCAATACTTCACCCTGATCCAGGGCTGTTGCAGACTCTTCATTTGCTTTTTTACCCAGTGCAGCGAGGTAGCTAGTGCGACATAACAATGGCTAATTTAGGTCATATTTCACCCAGCTAATTATTTGCTGAGGCATCTATGGCCAGTAATTTAGACTGAGTATTATTCTTGAATTTAATTGAAAATATCTCAGCATAGGTATTGATTTTTTTGGCGGGAATCCATACTTCCAATGTTTATCTGGCATTAGCTGTCAGTTATCATAGGTAAACTGGCTAAATGTGATATTTAAGTTATCTTAAATCTGTCACTTTTCAACTGTGTTGTGCTGGTGGGATTTGCATTTTTGCTAAAACTGCTACAGTCAGGCAAAATATTATCCTGCTTTAATTACAAATTGGCAATACTGATAATTAACATGTAATGCAAATGCATGGCAAATGGTGAATCTATCTGGAAATGGTTTTGTATGGCCAGACTCAAAACTGAATTTTTCCATAAAGGAGCATTTCCTTTAAGTGCCTTACTTTGGTAATGTAGTAGGTTGTTTGAAGATGGCTATTATTGCAAGGCTTAGGTTTTTGGGTGAGCAAGGCTCAGGTTTTCCTCAGACATTCCCTTATGAAAAATAACTTTCGTTCCTAGCTATAGTTATCCTATAGTAAATGGATTGTATTTTCACCACCGTAGTGTGGTATAACTATAGTGATACTATAGCTATTCAAACTACAGGAATACCGTTGTGTGGACTATGGTAATATGGTACTGTTGACGTACTTTAATTATAATATAATGGCTATGGTTCTACTCTAGTTCCTGTGCAAGCTATGGTAATACTATAGTTACGCCATAAATACTGTAGTATTACTAAAGTAATAGCTATAGAATATTTTCATTTGTGTTTCTAAGTGAGCTGAAGGCATTCAGTAATTGAGAAAAAGTTGTGTTTTTGTGATTGGGCAGTACCGAAATTGAAAAGTTATGTGTGAAACTGAAGAAAAATACTATTATCCTTCCATTTTTGTGTAAAAAAGTACGGGCAATTGGAGAGCACTAAGAGTAAAGTGCCTGTCATCTCCACTGCTTCACACCAGATAAAATACCTCCCTCTTGTGTGGCTCTCGGCCCTGGTCTGAGACAACTGTCATATGAATGTTTTATGGTGGAAAGTATCAGATTATGCCTGCTCCACATAACGTTAGCACATATAAAACAAAAGCCATCTGTTGTGCTGGAGAGTTAACACTGAATAGCCTCCAGCTGCAGTGTCCTCTGGGAGATGGTTGAAGCGTTAGTGAAATCTTACTTTGTGTCCTCAGTGAGCTTTGCTCTTAGACTGTTTACCTCCTATGTACCTTCCTTAGGACTTTTCAAGTGACTGATAGCTACACTGCAGAAAATTACTATTACAAGCACCCAACAAAAACATATTGGTATTATGTGGAAGGGGAATTAAATATTTGAATTCATGCACAAGACTGTTCGTTCTCTTCTGGAAGCACATTTGTCCATATATGTTCTAAGAAAACTTTTGGCCAGTCTTTTTGCTGTTTCTTATGTTGCTTGTATTCCAGGATACTGTATGGCTTGACTTATGCTGTTGGTTTATATACAGTAGGCTCCACACTAGCGGTGACATTAATTATTAAACCTTGATTTGGAGGAAATGAATTTTTAAGTAAATGAATAAATAATTTTGGTTGGCTCTATTGAGACATTTATAAAATACAATATTTCTCAGATGTTATCATTTTCAGTTTATTATAGCCTATATTATTCATTTTTATGTGGTATATTTAGTGCATTTTCAGTCAGGGGTGCCAATAAATTCTTGGGCACAGAGTATAAAAACAGTGTTATCTTGAAAAAGCCCGTCTGTAAGACAAGTGACCCAAGCTGCAATGCAAAGCTCTCACCATTACGTCCACTGCCAACTTCCAGTAAAACTGTGTAATATTGGTGCAGAATTTGCGTAAGCTCTGTAAAGTTGCTCATTCCGGTCCTCTCCAAATATTTCTTTTTATTCTTTCCATTCCAAATTCTGTGGGGCAGTAATCTCAGTTTCCAAAAGAGCACTTACTGAATCCTGTATCACATTTCAGTCAACAAATAAAACTGGTTAAGTGAACTGTTTCATGTAATTAGAGACAGTCATTCATTGTGTGTTGTGAAATGCTGCTTTTCAGACCAAACTAGTCTAATTGTTTTCATGAAATGGATTGCGAGTTACAGTTTGTGCTGTTGCCCTTCAAACTACTAACAATTACTGGCTTATTTTAAGCACTTCATAAATTTAGCTTTTTCCTCCCTTTTCCCCTCTCCTATATCTCTTTTTTCCTCCTCTCTTCTCTCTCTTTTTCCTGGTCATTATTGTTTTTGAGCAGAGCATTGCCCTGTTTCATGCAGGATACGGGCTCTCATTAGGCCCTTTTCTTCTTTTACAGCGGCAGAACGGAAATTATACCCAGTATTACACAGTGACTGTTTTGGGTGACAATAGGTGATAATGATGAGGGAGACTGCTCTCAGTAAGGTCATTCAAAAAACAAAATTAGTTGGTTAGCGTCCTTCACATTTCAATTTTCAGGGGCAGGAGGGAGGGCTTTTTTAATTTTTTTATTTCATCATGATAAGACTTTGAGATCCAAATAGCGCAACAAATCCAAATCACACATATATAAACATAAACATCAAATCTGTCTAACTCATAGGTGGTGCAGTGATTGAAGGGCGAGCTGATCGTCTGCTGCATGGGGGGATTCTGAGCATTTTCTCACTTTCTTTTTGGCACAGTTTGAACATGTTATTTCAAAAAAAAAAAAAAAAAAAATTGGAGGCCAGAAGGTTTTTCTAGTGCGCGCGGGGATGCTAACCAATTATTATTATTTTTTTAATAGGGCCTAACACGGAGCACGTCTGCTGGTACATGAGCTACCCAATACTTGCGGTTGACTTTTATTCATAGTGTTCTTACAATCAAGTTTGATTGCACTGATATTTGATTTTCTTTTCTCTATTTCACAGGGAATCAAGCCTGATAGCTTTTTCAAAGTGAAGATCCCAGAGCTTAAGGAGATAATTGAGGGGTGCATTCATATGGATAAAGATGAAAGGTAAGCATGATTCATGTTTAAACTTTTACTTAATCTATAATCTTTCATTGGATTATTATACTACTTCACTCCTTGAATGTTGCCTCTTGGCTTGTTATTGTTAATGGCAAATCAGACTTAATCCTCCTGAACAATAAAACTGCATTTGATCTGAACCAGTTAGACTTGTGGTTCGAGGTTAAACTACGACATCAGTAAATCTCCTGGTCATGCATACCATAAGGAATTACCACCTGAAAAAATGATTGACAGTTGCTATGGGTATCTGAGAGTCCCAGGATTGCAAGCCTAATTATGATTTTGGATATATTGTATCTTCCCAGTTTGAAAGAATAACAAAAAAAGGCCCAGTCATTCCCACCTGTCGAATATAATAAAACGGTTGCACCATGCTTGCTGACAGGCGGGAAAAGGCTTGTTTTGATCACGGTGTTGGGGTAAATCAGGGTAAAGCTACTTTTTAGCTCTGTAAAGAATTACATTTCCCAAAATTAACCAAAAGGGAACAATGATGTTCTATTTGGAAACCTTTACTGTTGAAAAAGGTGCAGGTTATTTGTGTATTTCTGGGCTGAATTACAATTTTAGATACCCCAGTAATGTGTTTATTTGCTTTATGCACTTGTCAGTTTTTTTTTCTAAGAATGCATACAGCTTCTGGATTTTGAGCAAGAATGCATAACTTTCGCTGAATGTTGTGCCAAAGAACGTGCTGAATGAAAGCATCGATGCGACAGCTATAATAATCTCATGAGCAAATTTCAATGATGTTTGCGGGCTAAGCCATGGTCATTGGCACACTGTGGTCAAATTCCTGTATCCATCCTCTAGGTACACCATACAGGACCTGCTGGAGCATACTTTCTTCCAAGAGAACAATGGCGTCCGTGTGGAGTTGGCTGAGGAAGACGACTTGGTGAAGTCGGGCCTGAAGCTGTGGCTTCGCATGGAGGACACCAAGAAACTCCACGGGAAGTACAAAGACAACAACGCCATCGAGTTCCTCTTTGAGCTCTATAAGGACGTTCCTGAGGAGGTGGTTCAGGAGATGGTGAGCAAGGCGCTGCCCAGCACCTTCATTCTTCTTTAATGATTGTAAAGCCCTCAATTGCCCGAGGTTTGACGTATTGTGTGTATGCAAGGCGGGCAAGTACGATCAACCTGCCTTTGCAACAGTTTTCTACTTTTCATCACCCTTGTTCAACCTCCATTTCCTAACTCTGAGGATTAATCATTCAGAGAAAGCTGTCACAACTGTGGAGCTCAACAGCCAACAACTAACAATGTAAACAGCCAAGCCATGTGTGCAGTTGTACCTATCATTAAAATTCAGCTGATCCTAAAATAAGGCCCAGAAATGAAAAACCAACTGGCAAATCTGTATACCTCTATATTGCTTGGTTATGTTTTAGCTCTGCAACTTTTTTTTTTTTTTTTTACAAAGTATTCCAACTGTTTATTGTTGCAAAAACTTATATTTTTAGAGAAGGGAAACATTCCTGAAAGAAGCTTTTCTAACTTGATTGAATTGTCAGGGGAAATCAATATCAGCCTGAATTAACATTGTGGGTATTTTCGAAGCGGACATTATTCCATTGGCTGTCCTTAAGACCACGGCACTATGAATTCTTTGTACCCTTTTAACCCCAATATCCTCTACCATATTAACCATTAAGTTGCCGTGGCCAATGGTGAGGATTCCCCAGCAGGATTTTCAATTAGCTGAGGGATCTGAAGTTGGCCTTCCCAGACTGTGTGTCAAGGTTGTAGCTGTGTGTGCACTCATCACCTGGGGAAATATAAGAACATTGCTCAGGGTTTCGCGGGAACGGGAGGTCATGCGTTTAATGATATAACGGCACCTTGTTACGTAACGGCCCTCATGTCCTCCATCTCCAGGGGAAGGTCGCTTTTAATGAAGAGAATACCATGACTGTCCTCTCAGTTTTAAACTGAGTACAAATTTAATATCCGGTTGTTGACCTCCAGATATCTTTGTAATCTGGGTGTTGGAGGCTGGGGGGGGGGATGGGGGGTGGAATTAATGACTGATGAATCGTATCCTTGGTGTACAGCCCTCTGGAATTTCATCTGATTAGGATATACTTTAGGAAGCGCTATCAGATGCTCTGCTAAAGTCTTCTGTTACACTGAATCAGCTAGAGTGAAAATATTCTGTCATCTCTGTTTAACCCTTGTCCTGCCTCTAGGCTATTGCTTATCCTTCCCAGCATGCAGGGAAATAGCTACCCAAGAACAGTATATTGATAACTGGCGCACAGGGAAATGAGTGAGGGTCTTTACATATCGGCGACCGGCAGGACTAGGGTTAAAATGGCAGGTTTCCGTTCTTTAGCCTTTTTCTATTTTTGTTTTCATTGATGGCAGAAACTACACAGGCCATTCTCGTAAATAACAATTTGTTTTTTAGTGACATTGTTGATTAAAGTCTAAGAACCATGATTGCAGAAAGTTCTGGGATTTTGATTTAACCTTTATCTAGTCTCCCAGTGTCCCAGGTTTTTGGGCAACATTGTTTTAGCATTCAGTATTTTTGGTGCGCACATCAAACAGCACTGATAGAAGCAGCAGATGAGTATTTGAAACACACAAAGCTGCCAACGCTCCCAGATTTGCCAGGAGACTCCTGGAAAATGAATGTTTCAACAGTATAACACAATTCAGTGTCCCAGGATTATTAACTTTTTACATATGTTGTATGTTTGTTTTTCATGTCTCGTTGCCCTTGTTAATTGTTTTCCCCTCAGTCCAGCTGTCTGCATCAGTTTCGATCTCTTTTCATTAATTGATTCTCATTATTATGTCTCCGCCCCGGAGGGATGGGGTGGGAGATATATTGTTTTTGGCTTGGTTCCCGTCGGCATCTGCGTTCCCACAGTGTTTCCAGGCCATAACTCAGGGACTTCTCAATATTTCTTTGGGGGAGGAGACATTTGTTTTTACGAGTAAAAACACACTGTAGTTTAAATATTGTTTGTTGGTTACCCCTCCTCTTTTATTTCTTTCCTGCACATAATGCACCCATTCTCAGTCTGTTAATTGTCATATTTTGTATTTAAGTTCCTGGTCTGCATTCTTTTTTTGCTGGATTGTTGTCTAGTGTTTCCTGTCTACTGTTTTTGGCATAAATCTACTGAAAACTAATGCATTAATTCTTCAGAGTTATTCTTCCCAGGTCCCACAGTCTTTGCTAGTGGTGTCTTCCAGTCTCATCACATGTCCTTTTCCATCCTGATACTGACCTCAGTCCAGCCCCTTTGACTTCATCTTGGCCAACTTTAGCGTAACTTGTAATTCTACATTTGGCTCCTCTCTGCTGTTCGTAACATTTCTTTCAACCAAGATTGACAAAATACGTGGGAGAGTGATGAAACACTCCCATGCATATAGGCGACAGGTCCAGGCCTCTGCCAGGCGGGCTATTTAGGCTGCAGTCCTGCTCTGCCTCTGCCTGCTGCTGCACTGCATCACTCTCAGCTGCTGCTAGTTACATTGTCTGTTGCTGCATCACTATAGCCTTCCGCTAGTATTCATTCCACTTCCCCCCTAGCATCCAACTGTGGGCTCTCAATATAGATGCTAAACTATTCATTAATACTTTTTAATTCTACAGTTACTTTAAGTTTATGAAAGTAGGTTTACCGATCTTGCAATGCCGGAAATTTTAGTTGGTCTTTTTTCTGGTATAACTTGAACAAATAAAAATGAAAGAAAACAGATGATAGAAAGATAGCGTTGGCTACAGTGTCAATATTAGCAATATAAAACCCCTTCTGGGCTTTTTTTCTAAAGATTGCATGCACTTTTTTTTTTTTTTTGGTGTCATTTTCCTTCAGTTTTAGAGGAAATGGTTTAGAATTCTTAGTCCTTCGGGAGGTTATTGTTTTTATTACACTTATGTTGACAGGAGTGCCAACCTTCAATGATTGATAAACATGCCAAAGAGCGCAAAGTGAGTTTCTCTCATGATAAAACAGGTACTTTAAGGCCTTCAGTGTGGTTAGATTTTTTTGTTATGACCTCATTGTTATCACGGAGGATTCTCCTGTTGTTAGCACAACAGCCAATAGACCATGAGCTATTGAGATAAGGCAAACCCATCCGTTAGCAAAATTTTTAAAAATCTTCTCTGAAAATACTGGCCAGATTTATTTAAAATTTGGTATGGCGCTTCCTTGGGACAATGTCTACCAAGATCACAGTTTTGTAAAATTTAAATTTTTTGATTTTTATGAATGTTTTCTAATTAAATTTTCCCCATTTACTTATAATGGGGAAATCTTTCACAATAATTTCCTATGACACCAGTGGACAGATTCACTTCATGTATTTTAGTACACTGTATTCATACACCATTGAATCTCTGAATAGCTTTTTTCTGAGATGCTGAACAATTGACTCAGTTACTGGACTGGTGAGCTACAAGGCCATTGGTCCAATTTTTTCAAATTAAAATTGCAGTTATTGCTACACAAAAAATCACTGATACCCAAGTGCACCCAGAAGTCTTCTTCTTAGTGCCATGGTCTTGCAAATGACTGAAGTCAGGAGCTTAACACCCCTAACTCTGTGAGGCTTTACCCTGAGCCCACTATGGGCTCTGCTTTACTTTGAACAGAATCCCTGATTGTTGTGAGGTCCAATGTCCGCAGCTTTGAATACTGCACATCATATGCTGCTTCAAGCATATGACTGTTGACAAGCTGTAAATGTGTTTTTACCTGTATTTTCTGGGTTTGATTGATTGCTCTTTGCAGTCATCTTCTACAACCTCAATTCCGAAATAGTTGGGACAAAGTGTAAATTGTGAATAAAATCAAAATGCAATGACTTTCAAATCACACCAGCCAGTATTTTATTCACAATAGAACAGAGATAACATAGCAAATGTTGAATCTGAGAAATTTTACAATTTTATCCACAAAATGCGCTCATTTCAAATTTGATGGCTGCTACAGATCTCAAAAAATGTAATTACTTGCTAAATGTTCTTTCAGCCGATCCTCTTATACATCAGTTGCTTTTTCAGCCCTTTTTTGCCTGTGTCCCAACTTTTTTGAGACCTGTTGCAGCCAGAAAATTTGAAATAAGCTCATTTTGTGAATAAAAATGTAAAATGTCTCAGTTGTTTATAGTGGACGGGAATGGATCAGGTTTTAAGTCTAATGACGCAATTAGTTGTTACTGAGTGATGTAATTGGTCATTAGCCCCAGTGAAGATAGCTTTGACTGTGTAATATGCATAATTCCATAATGTTTGGGGCTGTATAATTGGGTGCTTGCATAATTTTAAAAAACAAATTGAATCTGTGAACAAAACCAACAGTTATGTAAAAGCAGTATGAGGATATGTGTGACTTTTCCAAGGATGCCAACTTTCTTTGGGCTTTCACTTCCTGCTCATGGTGTTTCCTGGCTCACGCCTTCCAATTCATTCTAAGTTCACTCCGTCCCAACATACAAGTTCTCTCTTATGCATTCTTACATACCTCACAAGCTCAAAATTCCCTGCTCTGAACGGAATCGCTTGTGGGTGGTGGAATAGTATTTTGATGAAGTTACAAACTGCGGAATGAGCCACAGCTGAATAGAGATTTTCATTACGCTGACATCTGTATGTGCAGTTTACCCTGATAGAGTGGCCTTAGTAGAGTCCCCAGATAGAAAGAGTCATGACAACTACAAGAATAGGAGCCATTTTGTTTCCATTGCTTGAAACCAAGCTGTTTTACACAAAGGAAGTCCTTGGATTTTTTTTTCATTCTTTTATTGGAGGAGAAACATATTAATTTTGGGAATTTCGGGGGAAAAACGATAAACCAGCTTGCAATGATTGTGGAAAGGTTGGACAAGTATTAGAGGGAATACCGGTATGTTTTGGAGTTGAGAAAACAGAGAATGGAGAAAAAAATTCATTCACTTCATGGCAGAGCCCAGTGAGGCGATGGACACAAAATGGCTCCATGACCAAATTTTCTGGAACCCCCATGTTGCAACTTGCTCTGTCTAGGAACTCTTCGCCTTAGTAGTGATTAATCTGTGTATTTGTGGTCAGTCGAGGGCACATTCGTGTCTCTCACTGAATGCATACTGAGATCGGCTCTAGAACCCCCGTGACCCTAAAAAGGGTTAAGTACCTTGTAGTTTTGATTTAATAAGGATGGATTTTGATTCAGTTTACAGCACGTTGGTCTTCGTTCCTTCACCCAGGTGGTGCTGGGATTTGTATGCGAGGTGGACTACAAGATCGTGGCCAAAGCCATCCGCGACCGTGTCACGGCCATCAAGCGGCAGCGCGAGAAGAGGAAACGGCAGGCGGAGAAGCTCAGCAGGAAGAAGCAGGAGGTGATCGAGGAGGAGCTGGACTCCGAGCTGCCCTCGCCCGTGCTCCCGAGCTGCACCTCCGACTGTTTTACCCCCACTTTGTCCCCACCCTCCCTCACCTCCCCCTGCCTCGCCCCAACCCTGCCCAACGTCTCGACCGACTCCGGCATCAACGCCTCCTTCCCAGCTGAGCCCGAGGAGCCCGAAGCAGACCAGCACCAGCACTTCCACATCTGCCACACCAGCTGTTCCTCTGCCAACTGTAAGCATGAGCACCATTACACATCGAGATGTGCTTCTCCCTGAGGACCCCCATTCACTGCAGAGCCTCACACCTTGTTTGTTAGGTGGGGCTGTAAATTAGGCTGAAAACACACAATGCAGCCTTTGCGTTCACTGTCAAAAATAAAAAGTTTATTCACCTTGAAAAAGGCAACCAGCTGCAAGGCATTATTGAGTTGGCTCAACTTCTAGTTCCAAGTTCTTTCAAAAATGGATTTGTGCAACCAATGGGACTTGAAGCTTTGCAGCTGGTTGCCTCACTTTTTTTGAAGTTTTTTTATTTTTTATAGTGTTCCTTGCTGAATATTATGGCTTAGAACAGACATGACCTAAAGGGCACTCAGAAGAGCGCATATTTCCGCCATTTGTTCTTTTGATTACAGAACATGTTCCAGATCACTTCCAAAATGAGTTCAACCCTTGAACCACCACCTATCATCCTGACGAATTTTGTACCAAACCGTTCATAACTTTTTGAGTTATTTGGTCTGAAATATCACAGGCCCACGTTAGACAGATATATTGTTATTCTTCCGGATCCAGAATCCAGAATATGTTCGGGATCTCTTCCAAAATTGAATCAACTCATCCTTGGACTACCACCTACCATTTTACCAAATTTTGTGCCAAACTGTTCATAATTTTTTGAGTTATCCTGTTAACAGACAGATAGACTGACAGATGGACAGACAAACAAACAAACTGGGCTGAAAACATAACCTCCTTGGTGGAGGTAATTATTCTTGTGCACATTTTGCTGGTTGACTTGGTATTTACCTACAAAATCCAGTGAGAAGTGTTGAAAACAGGTCAAATGTGTGAAAGCCGGATTTTTCAGCAGGCAATGTGAATTGTGCACTGCATGTTTTTAGGCTCGTTAACAACAGTCCAAATGTGAGCATCAGCATTACTTGCTGTGACAAGTAAAGGACTCTTTGTACCTGCTTATAATTGCTGCTAATCCTGGCTGTATTTTTCTGTACAGTTTTTGTGTTTGTGGTCTGAGGAACAAACTGTTTTCCATCTGTAACTCCTAGCACATGCCTTTTTGGTTGAGACCCTTGAGAATGTAACTAAAAAAATGTGATATTCGGAGAAATTAGTATTAATTGTATTACTTTTGGCATTGTGTAGTTTTACCTCTTGTATTTTACTGTTGAATGTTTGTATGTATATGAGGGCATGGGTGTGTAGAGGTGGTTCCCAAACAGCAGCAGTACTGTATGACTTATTTGCGATATTAACTGTTAGCACTGCATGCGCTGCTCGAGGGCACCAAAGCGCTCTTTAACCCTTTGAGCGCTGAAATAAATTTTTTAAAAATATAAATTTAGTTATCTTGTGCTGTTGAAAACCTATCATGTGGCGACTTTAAACAAGTCGCCACATGATAAGTTTTCAACAGCTTTGATTTTGATATCTTACATCATTGAGCAACAATTGCTGCATTTAGCACTCTAAGGGTTAATTTTAGTTCCTCCATCCGAGATATTTTCCCATCTGAATTCCAGCCCCTCTGTTGTGGTTACCTCGGAGCGGTGCTAATTTGAGCGCGGATCTCTCCGGTCACCTCTTCCGCCTGTGTCGGCTCGCTGCGGCCGTGTCCTGCTCTAACAGGCCTGGCTTGTGTTGCTTTGACAGCTGACTGTGAGACGGACGGCTATCTCAGCTCCTCTGGGCCGCAGGATTCTCCGGAGTCGCTGCCCCTGACGACCAGCCCGTCCGTGTGTCCTCTCGCCCCCCCTCCAGAGACTCCGCCCACCAACCCCCCTACGAAGCCAGCCCTCCGCTTCCCCTCGGTAAGAAGGCCTGGCTGTGGGGGCTTCGCTAGCAAAACTACATCCCCTGAATGCGAATATTTCATTCTAGTGAATTTACTTTTGGCTGCTATCCAACTGTAGGCCTGTGGAGTTGTCTTTCATCCCACTAGCAAAAGCCCTTTTGGGTGATGGCATCTCAAAAACCATGTAAATCAGTGAATTGTTCTATCATTAGTAATCTTTGTCACTTGGATTTTTACGTTTTTGTTTTTATTACTTGGATTTTAGGTTTGTTTTTAAATACTATTTTTTTCTTACTATATTTTTGTGCCTTTCTGTAATTTTCCATTGCTCCTGTGACTCAGTGCATTTTAACCCTTAGGGCTCTGAAATAAATTTTCAAACGCTTAAGAATTTAAATATCATGAGCTTTTGAACACCTATCATGTGGCAATTTGTTGAAAAGAGCTCCCCTGTGGGAGCCCTTTTCAACAAGTTGCCACATGATAGGTTTTCAAAAGCTTTGATTTCATTTCATTATATGGGCTGTTTCACAATCAGGGACCAAAGTTTGTCTCACGGACCCCCAAGAATCAAATGTGGAATATAGAATCAAATTGATTCCTATTTGTTTACATATGTTGTTGAGGACACATGCTGAAAATTTTGAAGCGTTGGGTTCACGGGTTCTCCTAAAATTCATACAAATGACAATTTGCCTATTTCCACCTTTTTAACCAGTTCCGGAGAAGACATGTTTTTGACAGGCAAAGACCATATACTCATAACATGGTACACAGTGTAATGACCAGTGCATATACTGACACAGTATTCCTCATGCGCAATCATATGAATATGTGGAGTCAAAATCATACAATACATCCAAACTTACCCCCCTCCTCTGTTGAAATATTAATAATGTAAAAAACATTTCTGAAAAAGGAATTTTTTGACGGACGGAATGTCTTGGTAGAAAAAGTCAAGTTTTAATGAATCGATGCGTTTCTGACCCCCCAAGTATTATTTGTAGCTTAAAAAACCTTCCGATTTTTAAAATAATGATTGCACAAGCTACTGGGTGCAGTGGTATTTTATTGGTGTGGAATACAAATGTATCTAAAAGAAAATGAGATACCAAAATGTCAAAAAAATAGATATGGTACTGTCAAATTTTCGACATTTGACATTTTTTCATCAAATAAACGGCTTCTGAAGATTAGTCAATGACAGCAGAACTTAAAATGAATGATATATGTCACCTTGCTGCTAATAATTTTAGAAAAAAAGCTACATTTATTCAATATTTTAGAATTTACCCCTGATTGTGAAACAGTCCATATCAGCGAGCAGCAAATGCTGCGTTTGGCACTTTAAGGGTTAAAAATATTCTGTATTGTTTGCATTCAGCAGGCAGTATTGATCATGTGACTCGAAGGTATCCAGTGATATTTACATTCATGCTACGGCTGCCTTTGTACTGTTAGTATTACAATCAGTGTGAACGCTCTCATCTCTACCACATGCGTATAATTTTGTTGACGGTGAGCTTGTTGGCTGATTTTGTTTTCCCCATTTCCAGAGCATTGCTGTATCCAACGATACTGAGCGTGTGCCGTTTGACCCAATCAGTGGCTTCTCCTCCCCAGTGGACAGGTAACTTTCACCATCAGTAATTCACATTCTAAACCAAGCGTGTCTGTCCCCATATGATTCCGGCGAACGCGCATTCGCAACAGCTGAACTCCGTTTAGATTTACTTTCAGATTTTGTTTACGTTGTCTCCTTTTCTCTGGAGTATGAGACAAATGATTTTTCTCTCCATTGGGGCATGAGCCTCACACCTGGGGTTCATTCTCTGTGGGGCTTTGTGTCTAACAGAGCTCTGCACTATATGTCATGGTAAACTGGATCTTCTCCCTGTGCTTCATGTGATTGCAAGTGAGATCTGCTCGGAGGCGCTATATGTGAGAGTAAACAGTATATTCTGTGCTCCACTGTATGCACAGTGAACACTTTATTTGGTACACCTGGAGACCTGTTAGTGAATGCAAATGTCTCATCAGCCAATCAGGTGGCGGCAGCTCAAAACATGAATGTGTGCAGAAAAGTCCGTTTTTGGGGGTTTTCGTGCACAAATTTTGAGTTTACGGAAAATGGTGCAAAAAGTAAAAAGATCCAGTGAGCAGCAGCTCTGTACATGAAAGCACTTTGCTGATGAGAGAGGTCAAAGCACTGTGGCCAGTCTAACTGAAGCTGACAGGAACTCAACAGTTACTGAAATAATCATGAGTTCTAATGGTGCAATGAAGGAGGATCTCTGAATGCACAGCACATTGAACTTTGAACTGGATGGGCTAAAACAGCAGTCGATCGCGCTCGATAATACTTTTCGTCCCAGACCTACGCAATTAAGAACCAGAACCTAGAATGTCAATGCAGTGACAACAAGTGTCATCCTGGACACAAACAAAAAATAATGTATATAAAATCCATTAATATTAAGAAGTTTCAGATAAACATTTGAATATAGCAAGATTTGGAAGTCAGAGAAAAACAATAACCTAAAAGTTCTTGTATCATAGAATGGTAGTGACTGAACTGAATAACATTTGATTTTGTATTTTGAGAGAATTGTGAAAAGCTTGTGACTTAGGAGGTACCATAGTGGTACAAGTAATTTTACTGCTGTTGATGGCTTTATTAATTTTTTTTGCATCGTTCGCTTGTAAAAGTTACTTTATAACTCAGTAATACATGTAATACATGACTGAACTGTTTACAGTATCCTATAGTGCAGTAGAGAAGACTCTGTTCACTATCGCCTTTAGCGTAGCAGAGACTAACTTGTTTACTGTCACAGTTACATTTAATATGACTGGCGTATTTAAACTACATTACAGTATTTTATCTTTTGGATTGAAGTGTATTTAATTCCTTGGTTAGACAGACGAAGGTGATGTGAGAATACTGTTGTGTAAAGCCTATTTTGGGTGTAACAGGTAAGTTGTCAGTAATGCGATGCGACAGCACGTGCCGGTGATGTAACGTTGGCGGTCTTGTGCAGCTATGCGTCGGACGTGACGTCAGGCCTGAGTGACGGATGTGAGGGGCTTTCGGAGAACAGGGTCAAGTCTCCCACCAAACGCACCGCCGGGAAGCTGTTCAGGAGACGAGCCCGCGCTCGCCTGCGCATCACCGGGGTACAACATCAACATACGTCTTTCTCCTCGTAATTCTTTATTTATTTGTTTGGTGGAGATATCAGGGCACCTTGTCTGTATCATCAGCGTGCCCTGCTGCCGTGGAAGTGCACACAAACGCTCGCACACGTGTACACACACTTGTGTTTTACGCAATCAACCTGTTTTCCTGCAGCTCTCAGACAAAGTGGACCGGGTGGTGGAATGTCAGCTCCAGACGCACAACAACAAGATGGTGACATTCAAGTTCGACCTGGATGGAGACAACCCGGAGGACATAGCCGCAGTCATGGTAACCCCCCTCTCGCAGCGAGCCCGGCTCACCCATTGTTATCAAAATAGTGCTTTCAAATTGCACGGTCGAGCTGTAGCTGTCTTTGACAGCTGAGTTCTGTTATCAGCTTATCTGGATAGCAGACGCTCCTGTCTCTCCCTGTACTGCAGATGTCCTGCTGTGCTTCCACAGTGATGAACCACTTAATATGAGAGACTGCACTGTGAAGGAAAAGAGATAACCAGAGGCTGGGCTTTTTTGTGCTGAGTCAGTTTAAGCCTGTTTATGCCTGGAGCATTATGGTTTTCTGCTGCTTTATTTGAGGTCATCCAATGCAAAATAGAGTGTCGTAACGAGTGTTTTAGTTTTATAATAACTAGCATTTTAGTTCCTGTGAGTTTGTCGAAATCTTGTGATCAGAAGGCGAAACTGCATGCATGGATTAGCCGGGCTGAGTAGCAATTTGTATACTTTCTGCGTTGGTCGCAGCAATGGGCTAATCGGGATTTCTCGGCACTGTTCGGTGCGCGGTGCGATGCGGGTTCGGTGGCTGTTCTGTAAATAGATCTTGGATTTCCGAATCAAATACGGGCTCTAAAATGTGGTTTCTCATGAGCATAATGAATTGGCAAGGAGAGGTTTTAGATACAGGACAATAGTTGAAGTGTGTGTACCAAGTTGCAGGTGTGTATGTTGTGTGGTTGTTAAGATTTTTGTGGAAGTCTGTTCCTTTAGTAGTATAGATTTTTTGATCTCTTACATCATTGGCCGTAGTTTTGTTGCATTAGGCAAAAAAAAGTATTAGAAGTGAGTAAACGGCATAAATATAAGATTGAAATACTTAAGTTTGAGAAAAGATAGACTAATTTTTTTGGGTTCTGGTATGGAGTGACCAAGGACTTGTCGTTACGCTGCATTGCATCACACTGTTTCTCCCATGGACAGACATGGCGTCGGTTTGTCCCATCCCCCTGCCGTTAAATACATAGGGCCTTTGTTTTTTGAGGGAATCTTGGCAGAGCTGCATCCAGCCTCGTAACCACCCGGGTTTATTAGCGAAAACTATGAGCTGAATTAAGACGAGCTGACAGCTAGCTTCAGCCACACCTACATCCCCTCACGATTCCTGCCAGCTACTATTTCTGCGACAGATCCTCATGTGATGTAGTTCTTTTTATAGCTCTACACACATCAACACAGCAGCACAATGTAAAGCCACGAATGCGTTTGCTGTTCTATTCTTAGAGCTGTGACTGACTGACCTCTCTTGCAAGGCTTTGGAGTGTTTGGAGGGTCACAAACATGTCAATAAAACCCCTCACCTTCTATAACCTGGGTCTAACAACATCTCATGACCTCAGTGTATTAGGCTCTATCAGGCATAAGTCTCTGGGGCAGATAGAAGCTTATAATACGAAGTTCATGATCTGCCTCAGCATCTTTACTGCTCCTGTGTTCACATTAAAGCTATGCCCTGACCCTCTCCTTCCTTCACTCTCTCTCTCTCTCTCTCTCTCTCTCTCTCTCTCTCTCCCTCTCTCTGACTTGCTCGCTCAGGTACATAACGAGTTCATCCTCCCCCCAGAGCAGGAGGGCTTTATCCACCGCATGGGTGACATCATCAAGCGGGCGGAGACCCTGATGAAGAAAGAGCCCCTCGCTCCCGCTGATGCCCCTGGCGGGCCCCGCCCGCCCTACCTGAGCGGGGCCGGCACACTGTCCGCTTCACAGGTGAGTCACTGATGGCGGTGCACTCCCAAAAACTCACCTGGTATACAAAAACCCTGTTTGATCCCAGTAGTTCTGCAGTTCATCAGTGAACTTGCTTTGTCCTTAAGGAGAATGCCTCTGTAAAATGATATTTAACTTACTTTAGCAGATATATTCTCTCTCTGTATGGATGGCCAAAGGAATCACTCTTCAGAGATCCCAGCTGTGAAGCTCATTTGTTGTAGAGGAATATATTATAATCATGTGCTCCTCTGCTCTCAATCATTTTTGAAGAACTATTTGTATTATGTGTCTGGGCTGGCAGCCTCTTAGCCCACTGTTGAGTTTAAATGCACAACAGTGTCTGTCTGATATTCTCGGACATTACATTGTGGAAACCAGTTGAGACTTGTGGAATGTAGAGTGGTCATTGTGGCCTTTAGTCAGGCAATCACCCAGAGCATGCACAGAGTGTTTGGGTTGTATCTCTGCACTCGCTCCTGGCTGAGAGTTGCCTGAGGGTTAATTTACTCTGGATGATACCATAGCTACACTTCAAATATGAGTGCATTTTATGGTTGATCTCCCCTTTAACCTGAGATAAAGTGGGCTCTAGGATTACTGGCACCTTTGATGGGAAATTTGCAAAAATTTTATTAACCTCTTAAATTGCACCCCATTGAGAAGCAAATTTCCACACAAACTAAAGTGCTTACTGTTCTTGAACCACTTTGACTAAAGGCATAATTATGATCTCTTCAAAAAGGTGACATTCAGGGAGTTTGATCTCCAATAGCCAGAATTACTGACAATATTAGGTTAAATTGAGTCACAACACTGGAAATCTTTGTTTTTGTCTGGTGGAAAAAAATTATTAGTTTTCATCTGGCACTGTGAACAAGCTACATCAGTGTAGAAAAACGATAATGCAGCAGTCAGAAGCCTGACTAACAACAGGTTCAAAAATTATGATACTGTTACCAAAATGAATATGGATGTTTTCTATGTAATGTCCTTGCATACTTCAACATGCAGTTTTGGGGACCCCAAATTTCCCTGTCTTATTCATCACATTCGGCTTTACAGCGGTTTTACAACTTCTCACTTTCTGGTCTTTTCCCCCATCTTTTCCCATCATCTTTGACCTTTTCTGCTATTCTGACCTTGGCCTTCGACCTTGACCTGTGAAAATCTAATTCTGCAATGGAAAACCCTTTTTACATTAGAATACAGGGCCATGGAGCTGCTGGATAGCTCACTTGGTTAAAGCATCGCATTGCGGAGCAGAAGTGACTATCATGGCGCGGGTTCGAGCCCCGGTCATACCAACTGGCAGTGGTCGGCAGCTTTTTCAGAGTAGCGCACAATTGGCCATTGCACTGCAGGGATGCAAATTGGTTAGGGTCTGCTGGGAAGGTTATATAAAATTGTTGCTTTGTTCATTGCTGAAGTGCCTCCTGTTGGCCAGACGGGCACTTGTCAAGAAGATTCTAAGCGTGTTCATGTCCGGGTATCCTCCGCCCTCGTCCTGAACTTGCGAAGATTCAACCAATGAGTGTATAAGACACAGTGGCTGACAGGCGCGTGCTTCAGAGGAGAGCAGCGAACTGTCTACACTCTCCTGCATTGGCAACAAGGGGTCGCATATGAGCAAGCCTTGTACATAGTTCCCCAATTGGACATTCCAGATTCGGGCGGGATTGCAGATGCCAAATTAAAAAAAAAAAAAAAAAAGAATACAGGGCCATAGATTGAACAGCAGGGCTTCAGGAACAGAGTAACCCCTCTCGCTGACTAATATCTGCAGTTCTCACTGAACAGTAAGACTTGTAGCCAGTCAGCCCTCACTCAAATATATTAGACAAATCAACTTCATTTAGTTTACACAGACGGCAAATGGTCTGGAATCCAAAAGACAGATGTGTATGGTAGCCATCAATTTAATTTTACAAAATAATTTTTATTGAATGGTTTCTGACAAGGGGGGGGGGTTTACATTTACACATAAAGTATATGAATGAAAGCATTTTCAAATAGGGGCCAAAAGGAATGAAACTAACATTAAAAATTGTTCATTGCTGCAGAAAAGATGCTGGATTGAGAGCTGAATTGGATGAAAGTGTATTTTTGAAGGAATTACAGGCATACTGTTCTGCATTTGAGCCTGTGATGTCATTTGAAGAGATGCCCCACCCTCTTGTTCCTCCTTTCACAGTGCTAATGACTGGGAGTCACTGAGGTGGGCCTATGGCAGGCTTTTAGTGGACTGCCTCGCTCAGAGCTGCCCTTCGCCTGCTCGGGCGACTGCGGGACTCTGGCCAATCTTGCCTGAAGAGTGTACACTCCCCTTTCAGTTAAAAAGCACTCAGATGTCAAATGATAGAACACAGAGATTTGAACAGTGTAGTTTCTCGGGAGTTGGAGATGTGCAGACCCGCACCCCACCGCACTCTTCTGGCTCTGACCCAGTTCCTTATTGAAACCAGGCTCTCCTCAGCTGCCCTGAGCCCCCTCGTGCGCATGCTCCTTTCCGCCCCCATCTGGAGCTCAGCCAATGAGAGGCTTACAGCTGTGAAAGAAACTCTTTAGTCGCAGCCAATAAAGAAACCTCCATCTCTGCTTCTTGTGCCTCTTTTCTATTCCCTCTAGGTCCCCTAGGAGAAAAAAAGTACAGTTGCAGCGTTCCAAAGTCAGTGTAATTGTATTTGTTCCTTGTGGCTGTGGGCTGTTTCAAATAAGCCAATATGACGCACCGGACTACAAATGTCAAATTAAACCAGCCCATACCAGTCAATCTTATTTAAAATGTTTATGTCACTTCTAGGTGGT
The DNA here is from genome assembly GCA_029692085.1 of Gymnothorax javanicus. Classification (NCBI taxonomy): domain Eukaryota; kingdom Metazoa; phylum Chordata; class Actinopteri; order Anguilliformes; family Muraenidae; genus Gymnothorax; species Gymnothorax javanicus. The sequence goes on from CM056200.1 coordinate 103,572,307, forward strand.
TGACCAGCTGTTCATAAACTGAGCTACCAATTTCAGGTTGTCCTCAGTTGCCAGCAGTGTTGGGGTCTACTCATTCCAGTAATACCATACATTTTACGAGTAACCCACCAATGTAACAAGTGACTGCTAAAATTTAGGGAATATTATTGCTGTTACTAAATTCAGTGATGTTTTATTCTTTTATTCAGTAACAGTTCATTTTCTTTTAATTTGCCAAATTTGCCAAATCAATTCTGGTGCAAATCCATGAATCATTTCCTATAATCTGATCAAAGAAAGGGAAAATATTGTTTGTTTTCCAGGTAGAAACATGCTCTTTAAGTTCAACAGTAGAAAAAAGGCAAGAACACTGTTGTAAAATGCAATTTTTCCCCTGGCCGTAGCTGTTTGCAGAATTGCCTTTACTCACTTTTTTGTTATATTTTATTGCGTTTTTTTTTTTGGAATTTTTTTAACACCCTGTTTTTTAAAAATAATTCCTCTGTTTACTATGGTTGACCCACCTTTTTGTTTGCCAAAACATATTCAAAAGCCAAGAAAATAATAATAATGTAATACAACTTTCTGTTTATTACCATCTAATAAACCTCATAACTGACATTTATTCATGAAAGTAAGCTACCCAACAATCATTGCCACCAGTTTTGCAGTCAGGCTCAGGCCATTTATGACAAAAAAAGACATGCTAAAATCCTTGTGAGTTTGAGAGTAAATTTTGATCAGGGCACAGTGCAACTGCAATATTATTATCTGGACCATTGCTCTTGTTCAGTTGTTTCTTTGTGTCCAGCGAATGGGATTTGTAGAAGTGCCCACAAGTAGTGAATGACGTTCATGACATTAATGAAGATCATAAGATAAAGGAGCAGGAGAGGTGGATGGGAAAGAAATTTGCTCAGTGAAATCACTGTCATGCATCCTCTTTTTATGCCTTAGTAAATCATTCAGTCTGTGAAGGTTTTTGTGCAAAGTACCGTCTCATCAGGTTTGACACAAGCACCATACTCCTCAGTTGCTTTAGTCAGGGTGCAGTAAGCCAACACAAAATTAAGCCATCAGCCAGTAAAGCCTTGTGGCTCATTGAATGCTAACTGGCCCTTACTACTAATTACAGAAGTAGGACTGCATGTTGTTGTTACAGTTATATTGGTTGCAGTTATATCATGGTGACCACAGATGGGGTCTTTTCTTCCAGCCAAACCTGCATAGTCACATCCTGGCTCGAACTCAGTCGTCCTCATCACTACCAGGTAAGGAACAGAAAGACTGTTTATATGAATAGGGAGCTCCCTTCTTCCATACTCTAGTCTGGAAGCATGAAACAAAAAAATTATCACTAATTTAGCTGGATAACTGTGCTGAACAGAACCCAGAACAACTCTTTTCGCTTCAACCCATGATTCAGGTTTGCGTGGGTCCCGGGTTTCACTGAGAGCAGTTATCCAGCGAAGTTATCCTTTGTGATATTCCCCGTAAAACATGTCCCTGGGATTATTTATGTACATTTGAGATGATGGACCTAGAGTCTGTGGTCATTGATGTATGGGCATGGACGTGTAGCCTTGGTGCCTTTAGGTTTAGCTGAGTGAACCTTGTTCTTCTGCACCCCTCTGCAGATTTTGGCATAGCCAATCCAGCCCAGTGTACCTGGATTCTCCCCAGACGCCCACCGGAGACTTCTACTTCGATGTCGACACCCCCTCGCCCCGCCGGCCTATGCTACGCTCTCATTCCTTCCACAGCGGTCCAGGTCTGGTTCACACTTCTGTTCCCACCCTGAGGAATATTGTCTTAACATTAGGCCAAATGTTGGCTAGCTACACGGCGCCTATAAGCCCTGGTCTGTGACTATAGCACCGCAGGGCCTCCTGGGTAATTACCTCACCTGAAGGCTGCCTTTTAGGTCTGAATACTATCACTGTGGTGCCGGGGTTTCGTCAATGCTGTTACCCTCAACAGCATGTGGCTGCCAGCCTCAAAGCCCGCCTTTTTCCAAGAAAGGCGCCTGAATACCTCAATACAAGCAGGCGGGGGCAGTTAAAAAGCAATAAGCACCTGGCCAATGATTAAGCAACTATGGAAGCCCTGCCCCTCTCCGCCTCCACTGCTGTTTTGCTTTGAGTATTGTGTTTTGCGAGGACCTTTGGGAACTTGCCACAAGCTGGAAAACAAATTGGTTTTATTTAGTGCCTCTTAGCTAATATTTCCACCCTGCATTGCAATGAAGGTAGCCTTTTCACGCAGGCTGAGGTTTCTGCTTTTTTGACTGTAGCTCCACTGTTGAAGTTTTTATGCCGCATTGGCACTTACTGGTAAACTGTCCACTGGGGACCTGGGACTGTACCGTAAACAGGAAGTTGAGAACAGGCCCACATCTCAAGTACACGGCCAATACGTCACCTCCCCTCTCACGATATAGAAAATGCACTATCCGGCTGCATAAAACCAATGAGTGGTTGGCTTTAATTAGCTATTTGATTGTACCATCAATGCTTGTGCTCTTATGATCAACGTTTATACTTGCCAGCAAAGACACAGTTGATACTAATTTTCTTGTAGCTCGAGAGTGATTTATGTTTTAGATGTATTGTGTAACTTGGAGAAAAGAAATGAATGGGCAATTTAGACCCTGGTTACTTTGAGAGACAAACAAAGATTGTAATTCTCTAGTGACACTGCAAATGAAAACTTGTTGTCCTGGTTGTAGGCACGCTGGTGTTCCTCATTTGGAATGAGGTATGGCTGCTTACCCTGTAGATTGTTACGGAGTTTGTTACTTACGATGCTGAAGTGGTGACAGGAACAAAAGCTTGTCTGATTTGTAGGTTCTTATGGCAGAAACAGCCTTTGTCTGGTATGGGGATGTATCTGCATCTTTTCTGTAAATGGACTGCAGCGTTAATCGAGGGCTGATCAACTGTTTTCATGGAAATCTACTGTCCTGTAGGTTTTCACTACTGCTTCTCATTCAAAAGCAAGAGATCTTGTTCAGGTGTGCTAGTCTAAGGTTTTAAATGAAAACCCTCTTGATGGTAGATCATTTAACCACCATACTGTACTGTGTTAGAACATTTATCACCCTACTGTAACATGGTAGAAAGTTTAACCACCCTCCTGTTGCGTGGTAGAACGTTAAGCCACCCTACTGTTACATGGTAGAACGTTTAACCACCCTACTGTAATGTGTCAGAATGTTTAACCACCCTACTGTAATGTGTCAGAATGTTTAACCACCCTACTGTAATGTGTCAGAACGTTTAACCACCCTACTGTAATGTGTCAGATCGTTTAACCACCCTACTGTAATGTGTCAGAACGTTTAACCACCCTACTATAATGTGTCAGATAGTTTAACCACCCTACTGTAATGTGTCAGAATGTTTAACCACCCTACTGTAATGTGTCAGAAAGTTTAACCACCCTACTGTAATGTGTCTAAAGTTTAATCTAAACTTCTTTTCTTTCTCTATCAGGGTCTCCTCTCCATGGCCACTTGCGTCACCCCACTTCCATGTATTCCTCAGTCTCTGTACCGGAGCATATGGTATCCCCTGGTCAGGTGCCCCACCTGCCACAGTACCAGAGGAGCCCTTATATGGCTGCCAACAGCTGTCCTTTCCCATACATGGGAACTCCGACCTCTCCCAATACCCCGCCGCTTCACCCAACCCTGGGGCAAGTTTCCAGCAGCCCCAGCTTTTCCTCTACAGGCCTCCCGGGGGAGACGCTGAGTCCCGTCAGTGAGGCCGGCCCCCTGCCCCAACCTCCCCAAACTTGCATGTGGCCGCCCCATTCGCAGCCACTCTTCTCATTGGCCAATGTGCTGTCGATGGCTATGAGCATGGCTCAGTCCTTCATACCAACCACCACTTTGGCCAGCCCCATGACACCGGGCATCCCGCCTACACTGTCTGGCTTCCAGTCTCCCATGCCTCCCCACATCACCCACCAGCTCGGTTACCCTTTCAGTCCAAATCATCAGATGGCACCGGGGGAATCCTGCTACCACCAGGGGGCAGTTGCAGGAAAACAGACTTCTACCAGACAGCTGAATCACAATATCCAGTTGAGGGTGGCATTCAACTCATGTCCCAGGGAATGTCAGGCACCCCGCAGATGAATACACCTCCCACAAGCTTCTCTGAGCCCATATGCCCCATCATGTCCCCCCCACCATGTGACTCCCCGTCCATGCCCCAGCCAAGTCCTCAGATTTCTGGAATCCCACCTTTTCCAGTCCTGTGCGGGGATCTGCCCAACGGTGTGAGTTACCCCACCACCTCAACCCCGGACAGCCCACGGAGTACGGTGAGCATCACATACCCTAAACTGCATCACAATGAACCTTCCCGGAGTTCCTTTACATTACTTGCAATGTCATAGAGGTCTTCCCAGGTTAAAAATTGCAAATTAATTCCAGCTTGGTTTTAAATTGGTAGTGGTGATTTGGAAGTTGAGAAAGTAAAATTTGATTCAAAATGGCTTAGATCGAAAACATTTTGGTGAGACTATGTCCTACTGGTGAAACAGCATCGTACACACTGAAGAGCATCAACAAATCAATTTCACATGGCTTCCAGTCAGCCAGGAAACTAGTTACAGCTAAATTCCATCTTGTTCTGTTTGCTGAAATTTCCATCAGGTTTGTGCTTGCGGCTGAAAATTCCATTTTAATCCAGCCTTAACTGGTCAAGCCATGTTTTTGATACTTAGCTGGTCAACCTGCTGTTGTCTTGATGAATCAGCCCATGTAATAAGCTAGACTACCAGCTTGCATGAAGCTGGAAGTGTGAAAAACCTTGCTTGAGAAAACTTACCCAAGTTGGAAATCCTCGCTAAAATTCTCTAAGGATTGATTTGTACAGTGAAACAAATGCTTTTTTTTATCAATTTCTATAATATCGTTTGTCTGTGTAGTAGTGATCACACTCTTTAATTGTTCCCAAAAGGCCTCATCAGCTAGCTCGCGGTCTTTGTCTCCCCCTGGTGCCACAGAGACAGACAGTGCCACCAGGGACAGATTGTCACTCGAATGTGAAGGTAAGATTTACTGGTACAGGCTTCTGCTGAAAGTCTGCTGCTGCCTCTCAGGCAGAGGTGTCAAACTGGTCCATAAAAGGGCCGAGGGGCTGCAGGTTTTCAATCCAACCAAGCAGAAGCACACCTGATACAACTAATTTAATCAACTGATCACAGTGTCCACAGTTGATGAGTTCTATCAGGTGTGCTTCTGTTCAGCCTGAACGAAAACCTGCTGCCCCCTGGCCCGTTTACGGTCCTGTTTGAGAGCCCTGCTCTTTGGCAAAGCTGCCACTTTGAAGGAGAGGACAAGGCACAAAAAACAAACATTTACCATTACATAAGTTGGGTTATGTGGACAGTACAGGAAATCTCCGAAGACTAATTTGTGGATCGAAAGTGACCCTCCTGCTATTTTGAATGCATGCTTTCTTTGTGTTCAGAACACATTGGGGTTTGGTTGCATTGTTGGCTATCGTGTGAGTCAGTAGTGGCATGACATAGCCACGTGTCTCTGCAGTGTACCTTGAAGTTGTGCCTGTATGTATGAAGGCTGTTTCAGCCCTGAACACTGTATGAGGTCTTGAATACTGCCATGCTTTCCTGTCATTCCCCTCAGCCGGTGTTTACACACAACTGTTAAAGGAGCTCTCTGCTCTGAACTGATGCTGACGTTCCCTGTTTACACCCTACTGGAGCTGCGGGCTTCTGCACACATCATTAGCTCCCTAAGAAAACCAGTGTGTTTAATGTTGCTGGAAAGTTATTACAACATTTCCTCTTCAGGGCGGCAACATTGTCAGAACATCTTTGTGTTCCCTGGGATGAAGTTGACCTTTCTTATAATAATAATCATCATCATCACTGTCATCATCATCATCATCATCATCATCACGATTTTCATTATTATTTGATGAAGTTAATGCAACTTACGGTTGAATAGATGAAGCTGCAGTCAATCCCCCTTGAGGGAAGTACCACAAAGTTTAGGGTTTCTCAAGCCAGCTCACACAAAGAAAGCTGGGCTGATGTTCTACTACTCCTACCACTACTACTACTGATGATGATGATGATGATGATATCTTTATTAAACGTGTCATGCACACAGAGGTGCCCAACCCTCACGGGTTTATATGACACAAATTAAATTAAATGGTTACAGTGGTCCACGAAGCATTTACATACATATATATCACATACAAAATTCAAATACCATGATTATACATGCATAGAAATGTCATAAACAGAAATAATATCTTATCATGAATGCCAAAACATCTGACTTTGGCAAGGCAAACATTTGACTTTAACTAAATAAAGCTACTACTATTAATAATAATAATAATAATAATAACAATAATAACTAGAGGCACTCGTAGAGTGCAAACCTCCGCCAAGGCAGCACAATCCAAATCTTCATAAGTAGGAGCAAAGTTGAGTTATCGTGTGTCATACGATTTCAAGATGGCTGCCGTGGCGGCCATATTGTTTCACTGATCGCGGTGAAAATCAATAGGGTCCATCCTTGATGTAATAGCAGGCACCCAGAAAATTTCAGACAAATCTGTGCGTTACTTTTTGAGTCATGTTGTTCACAGACAGACAGACAGACAGACAAACAAACAAACAATGGTGAAAACATGACCTCCGCCCCAACTTCGTTGGTGGAGGTAATAATAATAATAAGAAGAATCATTACATTATGCTTTATTTACAGTGGTGCTTGAAAGTTTGTGAACCATTTAGAATTTTCTATATTTCTGCATAAGTATGACCTAAAACATCATCAGATTTTCACACAAGTCCTAAAAGTAGATAAAGAGAACCCAGTTAAACAAATGAGACAAAAATATTATACTTGGTCATTTATTTATTGAGAAAAATTATCCAATATTACATATCTTTGAGTGGCAAAAGTATGTGAACCTTTAGGATTAGCAGTTAATTTGAAGGTAAAACTACAGTTAGGCGTTTTCAATCAATGGGATGACAATCAGGTGTGAGTGGGCACCTTGTTTTATTTAAAGAACAGGGATCTATCAAAGTCTGATCTTCACAACACATGTTTGTGGAAGTGTATCATGGCACGAACAAAGGAAATTTCTGAGGACCTCAGAAAAAGGGTTGTTGATGCTCATCAGGGTGGAAAAGGTTACAAAACCATCTCTAAAGAGTTTGGACTCCACCAATCCACAGTCAGACAGATTGTGTACAAATGGAGAAAATTCAAGACCATTGTTACCCTCCCCAGGAGTGGTCGACCAACAAAGATCACTCCAAGAGCAAGGCATGTAATAGTCGGCGAGGTCACAAAGGACCCCAGGGTAACTTCTAAGCAACTGAAGGCCTCTCTCACACTGGCTAATGTTAATGTTCATGAGTCCACCATCAGGAGAACACTGAACAACAATGGTGTGCATGGCAGGGTTGCAAGGAGAAAGCCACTGCTCTCCAAAAAGAACATTGCTGCTCGTCTGCAGTTTGCTAAAGATCACATGGACAAGCCAGAAAGCTATTGGAAAAATGTTTTGTGGATGGATGAGACCAAAATAGAACTTTTTGGCTTAAATGAGAAGCATTATGTTTGGAGAAAGGAAAACACTGCATTCCAGCATAAGAACCTTATCCCATCTGTGAAACACGGTGGTGGTAGTATCATGGTTTGGGCCCGTTTTGCTGTGTCTGGGCCGGGACGGCTTGCCGTCATTGATGGAACAATGAATTCTGAATTATCCCAGCAAATTCTAAAGGAAAATGTCAGGACATCTGTCCATGAACTGAATCTCAAGAGAAGGTGGGTCAAGCAGCAAGACAACGACCCTCAGTACACAAGTCGTTCTACCAAAGAATGGTTAAAGAAGAATAAAGTTAATGCTTTGGAATGGCCAAGTCAAAGTCCTGACCTTAATCCAATCGAAATGTTGTGGAAGGATGTGAAGCGAGCAGTTCATGTGAGGAAACCCACCAACATCCCAGAGTTGAAGTTGTTCTGTACGAAGGAATGGGCTAAAATTCCTCCAAGCCGATGTGCAGGACTGATCAACAGTTACAGGAAACGTTTAGTTGCAGTTATTGCTGCACAAGGGGGTCACACCAGATACTGAAAGCAAAGGTTCACATACTTTTGCCACTCACAGATATGTAATATTGGATCATTTTCCTCAATAAATAAATGACCAAATATAATATTTTTGTCTCATTTGTTTAACTGGGTTCTCTTTATCGACTTTCAGGACTTGTATGAAAATCTGATGATGTTTTAAGTCATATTGATGTAGAAATACAGAAAATTCTAAATGGTTCACAAACTTTCAAGCACCACTGTATGTTGCGTCTTTCTAAGACCCAAGGTCGCTTTAACAATGGAAACATAACAGCGAGTAGAATTCATAGAAATGTTGAGCTTGCTTTGTAATACAGTGCAGTGAAAAAGTATCTTCCCTTTTCCCGATTTCTTTTTTTTTTTTTTTTGCTTATTTGTCATAATTACAATCTTCCTGATCATCCAATTAATGTTATTATTAGACAAAGACAACATGAGTAAACACAAAATCCAACTTTTAAATGAACATTTCATTTATTGAAGTTAGAGGTAACCAAAACCAATACCACCCATGTGAAAAAATAATGCCCCCCCAAACCTATGAACTTGTGGCAACAACTGCACAAATGTTTGCGATAACAGGCAAAGAGTCTTTTACATCTCTGTAGAGGAATTTTGACCCACTCATTTTTGCAGAATTGGTTTAATTTAGCCATATCAGAGGGTTCCCTGCTGAAAAATCCAGTAGAATACCATTAGAAAAAAACCATTAGGAACCATTAGGTTTCTAATGGTCTAATGGGAATTGGAACCCCATTAGGAACCATTAGAAGAAACCATTAGGAACCTACTGGTCCCATTAGGATATAAAACCAGTAGAGACCTACTGGTCCCATTAGAATGTAATAACATTAGAAAGCTACTGGTTCAATTAGGAGCTAAAACCATTAGAAAACTGGTCCTATTAGGATCTAAAACTATTAGAAAAACATACTGAGAAACCTACTGCTGCATCAGAAATTATAGCAGAGTCCTAACACTGGGCACCAGAGACATGTCTATACATATGTGTAATTGTGTATGTATTCAGATATTTTCCCCTCCGAATTGGGAACAGGACATATGCGGCGTGACATGTCATTGCAGTTTGTGATTTTGATTAAATTTTTTCAGAACATGAACCATCAAACCATCAGGTTGTGTTCTTTTCCCTCCACTTGGATGGATGAGTCATGAACAATGCTTTAATCACAAAAGGCCAAATATGATTTAATCACAAATTTAATCGCAAAAGGCCAAAGGTGATCTTGGAATGTATTAAATGAAATCACTGAACACTGCAATCTACAAACATACTGTATAGCCTACACAAGGACCCACTAGAAATCACACAGATGTGATCGCCAATGAAGGCTATAACATCTGTGTTCCTCCATCACATTTGGAACCATTAGAGACCACTACACCCTGTGTAGTGACCACTAGACCACTGGTATAGACCATTAGACTGGTATAGAAACGCCTGTGGGAACCATTAAGACTCCTGTAGGAACCATTAGACTCCTGTAGGAACCATTAGTAGGGACCAGTTAAAGTCCTGTAGATATGTGTAGGAGATAATAGAATACCATTAGAAAAACAAACCGAACCATTTGGAAAACTTAAGTAGCCATTAGAAACCATTAGAAACCACCAGGAACCATTAGAAACCAATGGAATATGCCTAATGGTTTCTCTGACTTTTTTCGGCAGGGTTGTCAAGCATGAAGTGTCTACATGAGGTCACGCCGTAGCATTTTAATTGGATTCAAGTCAGGACTTATACTTTACCACTTCAAAACCTTCATTTTTTTTCTTTTGAGCTATTCAGAGGTGGACTTGCTTGTGTGCTTTTGATCATTGCCCTGCTGCATGAACCAACTGCTTTGGGTCACAAACTGATGGCTTGACATTCTCCTTCATGATTTTCTGGTGGTTAGCGGAATTCATGGTTCCATTAATTATGGAAAGTCGCCCCGGTCCTGAATCAGCAAAGCAGCCCCTGACCACACACTACCACCACAGTGTTTGTCTGTTAGTATAATGTTCTTACTGTGGGGTGCTGTGTTAGCCTTACACCAGATGTAAGGGGACCCATGTCTTTTATAAAGTTCCACTTTTGACTCAGCGGTCTACAGAATAATATCCAAAAGTCTTGAGAGTCATCAAGATGTTTTTTTGACAAACGTGAGACAAGCCTTTGTCAGCGGTGCTTTTCGCCTTGCAGCTATCCCATGGGTGCCATTTTTGCCCAGTCTCTTTCTTTTTGTGGAATCATTAACACTGACCTTAACTGAGGGAAGTGAGGCCAGAAGTTCTGTAGAAGATAGTCTGGGTTCTTTTGTGACCTCCTGGATATGTTGTTGATGCACTCTTTGAGGAACTTTTTCTGGCCGTTCACTCCCAGGGAGTTCACCACTGTTCCTCCACTCTGGCTGTAAGGCCAGCATTTTGTAATCATCTCTTCCTTGCTGTTGCAGATGATGCTGATGTTCAGTATTTTGTTGTGTAGCAGTCAGCGGAGAACTTCCGAGGGGCATGTGTGCAACAGTAGAGACACCCGTGTCGTTGTTTTGCGCAGTTGTGCGTCTGGACCTTCCGTTCTCTTTCTGTCCTGGTTACACCCAGAATATATCCAGATCTTCTTTCAAGGCAGTAGTTCATTCCTTAATATATATACCCAGATCTTCTTTCAAGGCAGTAGTGCATACCTTAACATGAAATGCTCAGGTTTCTGGCAATCTCACGCTTTGAATATCCTACATCATTCAAACTATTTTCTTGATTAGTTTCTTTACTGTTTCTTGTGGCCATTTTTAAGGTAGTTCAACACAACTACATAAATAAATGACAGTGTGGTAGACATTTCAATGACTGAAATACTGTATATATTTTAGCCTCAGCTGCATTGATATAATGGGGGTGGTTTGTCAAGCACCAAATTAGCATGGTTACATGAAAATAACAGTGTATATTGTTGAGTCATCGCACCCTCAACTGCTCAGTGTTTTTTCAGTTGCACTTTGTAAAAGGAAGGTCTGATTTTTATATCAATTTAATGCTACACTGATAAATTAAAGCACCAGTTTCTTTCAGGATGATAACTTTTTCTCACCAATTTCAAACTCTTGAATTCTAGTGAGCATTCTGATCATAAGGTTGTAATTAAATCGACATGGATGTGGATGCGTTCAGCAGTTAATTAGTGATATTTTGTTGAAATACGGAACACCTCTCTCAATGACTGTGGTGTGTCTTGCTCCTAGCTGTCGGTGAGGACAGATCTGCAGTCACAGTGGGCAGATTTCAGGTGACACCCAGCAAAGAGATCTTAGGGCCCATCCTGCCCAGCCCTGATCCAGACCTACAAGGCCCCGTCCCTGTCACATTCCCTCCTGTCTCCAGCCCGAGCTCTTCTTTTATGCCGATTGAGACGGAGAGCAGCACGGAAGGACCGGGAGAGTCTGAGGGAAGTTCGAGCAGCTGTATCTCCAACCACCTCGATTTTCAATCCCCCACTGAGGGAGAGCAAGAAACTGAGGGCCTGCCCTTGTGGGAGGAGGCAAACACTGAAGAAGAGAAGGGGCGAGAAGAAAAGGAAGTGGAGAGGCAGAGCCATCGGAACCGGAGACGGGATCGCTGGCTCAGCCTAATGGCCGCCTCGGCGGACAGCGGTCTTTCGTTGACGGCACAGGAGCCCGACGGACGGTTGTGGGAGGGTGGGCCCGAATTCCCCCAATACGGTTCCCCCCTACAACACCTATGGACTACCTATGCCTGCAACTCTTCCTACCTGAGCAGTGACGACACGGACAGCGAGGACGAAGACATGCTGGAGGAGCTGCAGGAGCTGCGAGCGAGGTACGCCTCTTCACTCCCTCGCCCCACCTGCATTCTGCAGAACCCTGCGAGATGTGATCTTATTTTCCTAAGCCACCAAATAAAAGTTGTGAGACGAGTAATGGCTGTATGGTTTTCCCCTCTGAAAACTATAAAAATATGTCTGAAGTACTGTTGTCTATCAGGAAAGTTGACTAGCTTTCAGTTACTTTTTGCTTTGTCCTACCCCATTCGGAAATCTTAAAATTTCTCACCTAATCGGAAATATTTCGTCCTATTTAAGCGCAAAATAAGATTTTGAGTCTGAAAACAATGAAAATACTTCAGCATTATTGAGCAAAAATAAGTATTTAACAATGAGTTATTTCTGCTGTAAGTCAGAAAACTTAATCATGACTGTTGCCTAATTGACACCCTCAGTATGTTTTGAAACGACCCCTCCTCCCTCTCCTCTCTGCTCCTCAGACACCTGTCAGAGGTTCAGGCACTGCAGGCCACTCAGAAGCGGGAGATTGAGGAGCTGTACCACAAGGTTGGGAAGGTGCCCCCACCTGGCATCGTCTCCCCTGCGGCCATGTTGTCAGGCCGACAGCGGCGGCTGTCCAAAAGTGGCGGCTTTCCCACTTCCCGACGGAACAGTCTGCAGAGATTAGAAATCGTCTCACCGACAGGTAAGCATCTGCCTGCTCTTCTGCGGCCACATACAACCTGGCCGATGGAGAACTTTCCTCACAACAAAAAAAGTTTGTCTGTACGAGCGTTTGTCTTATTATGACGCTTCTGTCACTCTTTTGTGCTAAATATGAACTTATTTCTCAGTATGGTTCACATGATAAGTGGAACTGTCCTACCCCATCAGCAAATATTTAAATCTGCCCAAATATCCCTCCCCTTTGCCAGATTATTTACAGCAAGGGTGTCAAACTGACCTGTAAAAGGGCCAAGAGGCTGCAGGTTTTCAATCCTACCAAGCAAAAGCACACTTGAAACCACTGATTAAATCAACTGATCTAGGCCTGCACAACTGATTAGTTGTATCAGGTGTGTTTCTGCATTGTTGGAGTGAAAACCTGCAGCCTCTTGGCCCTTTTACGGGTCAGTTTGACACCCCTGATTTACAGTATTGAGCCAAAAAAGACATTATAATCAGAAGTGTAGCACAAATGCAAAGTTTATTTTTTAAACTGCAAAATGTGGATCTGTTTTTCCATCAACTGCTATTATCTGAATATTCTAGAAATGGCATATCGAGATCTCATCAAGAGTGCTGGATGTTTCTACTGTGATCCCTATCATCATTTATTGAAGATCTGATTTCAACCATTTTTAACTCCCCATCATATAATGCGGGGGGATATAGTCGTCAGTCCATGGTCATTTTATTTCCGGGACAGAACTCGAATACCGTTCAATATTTTTTACTGAACTTGTTGCGCATATTAATTTGGTCCTCGGCCGGTGCCATTTGATATTTGGGAATTTCTGAGATTAGACTGTGGGGGCCCTTGGGATATGTAATCTTGATGACCCTTGTTTTAGCAGCTTCTCTGTCTCAGCATTCCAACATCTCCTCAACTAGCCGAAAAAAACCTAACACAAAATTTTGCTGTTTTTTTTCCTCATTTTCCTGTAGGTTTACTTGCGTTGAGCAAGCGTAATTCAATGGACAATGACACATTTTTGTTATATTTGCTATCCTTTCTAGAGCATGAGATTAAAGTGAAGACTGTCAGCTTTTATTTAAGGGTATTTCCATCCATAGCGGATGAACTGTTTGAAATGACGGTTTTGAAACCACCTGAGTGGATGCAAGTGGTGGAAGGGGGCTTGGGCTTGTATGGCTGGCAGTGGAATGGGCTCACTTGTCCTTATCTATAATGTGACTGCAGACAGAAGTAAAACAATAAATTACGAACTCCACAAAAATATTTTACCCGCTCAGATAAAACCATTTGGACTTGTTCTCCCATTTGTAATGAGCAAGTATTTGTTGACGTGGCTCCACAGATCATACCTGCCAACAAGTACGGTTTGCCCGTAATGGTTACGGTTTTCAAAAGCACAGTCCGGTTTACGGCTGAACAAAAACAAATTCCGGTTTTTCAGAAAATAACAAATAGTATTAAAAGGGGCAATAAGCGGAAATGCATCATTTCTAGATTGAAGGAATTAAAAATCGCTATGTGAAGAACGAGAGGTGTAATTTCATCTGGAGTATAGCGGGGCGTCACACACCGCTCTCTGTGTTGATCTCAGCCCCTTGTTTACAAGCCCGGTCCGGCTGCGTGTTCATGTATGTTCATGTGAATCGCCGCCTCCTCCTTCCCGAGAATGCATTCATATAGCCAGTAAATAAGCAGCGGCAGCGCGTATTTTTTAAAAAGCAAAATGGCGGAGATCGGAACGAAAAGTTCACCTGAAGATGAGCAGGATCCGAGATTACTTCTAAATCAACTACGGTCGTTGGCGAAGAAGTTGTCGGATAAAGAAAGGGACAGAACCCGGATTAATACTGGCCTTGCATTTCCAAGGTGTAGAGCACTGCGAGAGCTAAAGGGGCTACAGTTTGACTCGGAGCTAGCTCTTCTGGACAGGTAAGTAACAACAAAAAGTCAAATGTCTGCTTTAATTAGTGTTACAGTAACATTAGGCACATGTCGCTATGTCGATTTTAATTAAATTTAATGTTACAATCGTAGCATGGGTTAATGTCCGGAGCTTGAGTTCATGGCGGCTCGGTCCCAGCTATGGACGGTTGTGTTTAGGTGAGTAGCCCATCAGCCAGCTAACATTTGCAATTAGCGCAAATCTGCAGTTTCCTGAGCATTTCAGGTTCGATGTACTGAGTAGTAACGCCGCGGAAACTTAAACTGGCCCGTCATTCTGCCGAATAGCAGAGGTAGAGGGAGGTGTGGCTCATGACACACTTTGTTTTGGTCTACAGGCAGTGCACAACAGCAAACCTAGCAGTGAAACGATTTAAACATTGCCCCTTTAAAACATAATGATAAAATGAAACATGAAACATGTTCGTTTATTCCCGTTTCTTCAACGCTAGTTTATATTTACCAAAGACGGCCATTTTGTTTACAATCGCAGAAAATCTGTTGGTTCGTTTAAATAAAACAATCGGCACACCTCGCTGGTTATGAAGATTATAAGGAATCACGGAATTGGCGAGCGTTTCAATTGGAGCCATTCTCGGCTAAAATCTGAACCGCTGCACAATGGAAAATAAGGGACAGTAACTTTCGTCATTATTGACGTTACTTATCAGTAACACTTTGACAATATAATTTGATACCAGTTGATCATTGTGGAAGTTACTTGCCAGTGACACTGACAAATTTATGTTGATACCAGTTGATCATTATTGAAGTTACTTACAAGTCACACTGTGGCAAATTAATGTTGATACATCTTGATCATAATTGAAGTTACTTACCAGTAACACTGTGGCAAATATATTTTGATACTAGTTGATTACTTTAGTTGAATGTGATGTATAAGGATGATGTATTTAATTAACAGATGCTTCAGATATCTTTTGTTTGGTCAGTGGAATAAGGTGCAAACTTGTTGCATACTGAAGACACATTCTCAGATTTAGTTACCCAGTTTCCATTAAATATGACCCATCTGTCTAATTGTTGTGAATTTGTTTTTCTTGGTCCTTTCACTTACTGTACTAAAGGGGTTTGGACATAACTAAATAATAATATTCATCACAGTAATCACGGGCATGTTACCTGGGCTATGAAAAGTTCTACTTTCTCAGATTTCTGTGTACAAATGTGTCAAATTGAAGCTGAATTGTTTAGTCAAATTTCTGCATCAAAGAGCTGGAAATGCAGAATTTAGCAGCTATTTTTTCACATTTTTTCCCGGGGGAGGTTCCCCGTACTCCCCACCTACGGGAGGGCGCGATTGCATGCTAGGATTATTAGGATTACAGTTTTTCACTTTCAAAAGTTGGCAGGTATGACAGATGTGTTTTGCCTGACAGGTGTAAGATGACAAGTGTCATTATTGATTGTGGAAGAGAGCGGTTGATGTCTTTATTCTAGACTTGGCGATTGTCTTCGGATAGTGTTTCTGGGTTGTGTCAATACAAATTTTGCTGACCTTCGAAAAGCTCAAAAATTAAAACCAATTAATCAGGGGCATTGCAAAAACCCTGGGCATGCCTAAGTCAACAATTTGGTTCATTATTAACAAGAAAAAAACAACTGGTGAACTGACTAAAATCAAGAGACAGAGCAGAATGTAGTGGATGACCGGAGAATACTCTCAGTGTTGAAGAAAACTCCCCTGACTATGGATCAAAAACATTCTCCTGGATGCAGACGTCAATGTGTCAAAATCTGCCATGTGTAGAAGATTACGTCAGTAGGACTACGAAATGGTTCACGGCAAGAAGCAAACTACTGATAAATTGAAGAATAGAAAGGCAATATAACAGTTTGATTAAAAAAAAAAACACCTAAAAGAGCCCTGAGATGTACATGTACTGGAGAGATGGTTAGAGGAAAGTTTGGAGAAGAAATCGCATTGATCCAAAGTAAACCACTTCAGTGGACGCAAATGGGGGAAGGGGGCTTGGGCTTGTATGGCTGCCAGTGGAATGGGCTTACTTGTCCCCATCGATAATGTGACTGTAGACAGTAGTAAAACAATGAATTATGAACTCAGCTGAAATATTTTACCTGCTTAGACAAAACCAAATTCCTCCAAACTTGTTTGACACCACTTCATCATGTAAGAAGATAATGACCCAAAACATACTTCCAGAGCAAAAGAAGGTTTTTGACAGGCAAAGAGAGTAAAATCCTTGACTGGTTGAGTCAGTCTCCTGGTCTGAATCCAGTTGAACATGCAGTCCAAGAGGAGACTGAAGGTGAACTGAAGATTGGCGCAGTGTAAGCCTGGCAGAGCATAACCAGGGAGGATACCCTATGTCTGATGATGTCTTTGCATCACAGACTTTAAGCAGTCACTGCTATCAAAGGATATGTGACCACATTTTAAAAATGATTGTTTTTTTTGTCCCCTCTGCGATTCTAGCCGATGAGGTATTGTTGTCCCCCCTGCAGTTCGGCAGTCTGTCTGTCTTCTCACCACTTGTTACCTCTCTAGCTTATGAACAGTTGAAGGAACAGCCCTCAAATTTAAATAGGTTATGCATATTGGGTATCTCCAGAAGCCTATTTGATGTCAAGCTCGTAGGTCCAATTTTAACCTCACTTTTTGTAGGTCAAAGGTCAGCCACAGCCACCTATAAGGCTCGGCAAGGGGGTGTATAGCACCGAGCGCAATCTAGTTACATATATTTTGTGCAACTGTCCAATATATACTATTCAAAAAAAGTAGGGGATATTTTATTTTGAGATCAAAATTTTCACATATACAAAGGGATACGAAACCATGTTGTATAGTTCCTTACTGAGGAAGCATTCCCAAAGAAATTCATCACCCAAACACATCAATGACACTCTCACGATCTGCACGGGATGCTATTGATGATCAAGGGGGTTGTGCCACAAATTAGCATGACTCTGAATTGGAAGGTTAGAGCCACTGCAAAGGAAGATTTTGAAGAGAAAGCATCAGATTATCAGTGGTTGAAGTCGTTAATTAAACAGAGACCATGCGCCGTCTAACACAGGTGGAGAGGTTACGTGCCCTTGGCATGCTACAGGTTGGCACAAGACAGGTCGTTGTGGCAAGGGCAATGAATGTTTCCCAGTCTGTCATCAGCAGATTATGGTCCAGACATCGTGCTACAGGGTCTGTTCAGGATAGACCACGATCCGGTCGACCAAGGGCAACAACTCAGGCTCAGGACAGATTCATCCGCACTATTGTCTTGAGAAATCGTATGGTAACAGCAAATCAGATAAGGTCTCAACTTCAAAGGGATACTGGCTTGGTAGTGAGTGGCCAGACCATCAGGAATCATCCGCACAGATTTCACTTACACGCCCGACGCCCTCGTGTCATTCCCTGTTTGAGGGATCGTCACATTAGGGCCAGACTCCAATGGTGTCGCCATCATCAACGCTGGGATAATCGCCAATGGAACAACGTAATGTTCTCAGATGAGTCGAGGTTCACTGTGGACTTCCTTGACAGACGCAGGAGGGTTTGGCGCCGACGTAACGAACGTTTCCATGACGTTAACGTCATTAGACATGATCCGTATGGGGGTGGATCTGTAATGGTGTGGGAGGCATCACTGCTGCCGCAGAACAGACTTGCATGTTGTTGCTGGACGTGTCACAGGGCAGTACTACTGACAAACATCTTGGCACCCCATGTTGTGCCGGTTGCACGCCGTTATGGCCGCCGTTTCATTTTCCAAGATGACAATGCCAGATGTCATAGGGCCAGGATCGTTACAGATTACCTCCAGCAGCAGAATATCACCACATTACCATGGCCCAGCACTCAGTCCGGACCTTTCCCCATCGAGCATGTCTGGGACATGTTTGGACAGCGGCACGCCTAACGTCAATAACCTCCTGCCAATGTCCAAGAACTTGCTGCAGCATTGCAATAGGAATGGAATAACGTTCCCCAAAATGACCTGGGACGCCTCGTTAGGAGTATGCCACGCCCGAATTCGAGCTTGTCTAGCCAACCGAGGGGTTTTACCCGCTACTGACTCTGTTTCACAATGGTGGTAAATTTGCTGTGTGACCCTGTGTTTGTGTTTAATTCTTATTCTGGAGAATCTGTCCTTTACTGACTGTACACAGGGTTTCGAATAAATTGACAAATGTTTCCTTAATGTTTTTATGTCATTTGTTTCCTTCCTGACCTCATGATCTGCATTTCATGGTACTTGTAAATCCAATATCCCCTACTTTTTTTGAATAGTATATGTGCAGGACTAGGAAAAGGGGTCACTTGGGTCATTTTATGAAAATTGAGATTTTCCAACAAAATCAAAGAGTGATCCAAGTTTTTCACAGCAAAGTGACGTAAATTGACAGTACAGTAGTTTGAAATTCTAGCTTTGCGCATGCATTGTCGGTTAAATAGAACACGTTGAACTTTGACCCCATTAATCTCAGAATGGAAAAAAATCCCAAGTGACCCCTTTTCCTAATCCCGCACACATATCTTGCTTAAAGATGGGGAGGTGACTTCGTGCAAAATGTTCCATAATTTCTACTTGGTTCATGCAATATGTAAGAAAGCACCCTCAAAATAAAGCTGACAGTCCGCATTGTAACCTTATTGTATCCAAAATACCCCAAAATACATCACTGTCCAATGAATTAAGGTGCTCACTCAATTTGTAAATTTGGAATTCGCATGAAAACGGATTAATATAAATTTGTGTGGAGACGAGTTGTTGGTCCTGACACATCCAAATGTAATGTGCAGTGTATTGTCATTTTGATGTTGTCCCACAGGCATCATGAGGAAAAACTCGTTCAGTAGCGGCAGCAGTGGCTCCCAGGACCGGCCAAGCAAAGGAGTAACATTTGCAACAGACTACAGCATAATGGTGAGGCCCTGAGACCTCCTGTACGATGACCTCCTTCATTCTGAAAGACTGTCCAGGTGCAGGTTAAATGTTAAGCTTAGTGAGCATTTGGGTATTCATCATTGCTGAGACTGTACTGATTGCCAGAAGTCTATCTTGACCATATATGAAATGCTTCAACCAAAAGTGTTATAGGATAGGTTTTTAATGTGCCATGCAGCAGCTCAGTCTGATTACCTTGACGCCCCCAGAAGACATCCTCACCTAATGTCCAAACCATCTCAGCTGACTTCTCTCAATTCAGAGGGGCAGCGACTCTACTCAGAGGTCTTTCAGGATGACTAACCTATCAAGGAGATTACGCCCCACCACCCTGCGAACGAATCCAAATTTGGCAGTTGGTATCTGAGCTCATTCTTTCGGTCACTACCCATAGCTTGTGATCATAAGTGGCCATCAGGAGAAAGACCGACTGGTGCATCTAGAGCCCTGGTCCTCAAATCATGGTCCTCGAGGTCCGAGTACTGCTGGTTTTCCACCCTCCCTTCACCTGGGAGTCAGATGCACAGATAGTCTGGCCAATCAGGGACACTAAGTTTTCATTTACTTACCTGGGATAAAAGAAAACCTGGACTGAATTTGGATTCGAGGTCCAGATTTGAGGATCCCTGATCTAGAGCTTCACATTTTGGCTCAGCTTTTTCTTTACCGCCACCGTCTAGTACTATGACTGCTTTACTGCAGCACTGGCAACTACACAGACAGTCTTGCGATCCCTTGTTCCCTCACATCTGAATAAGACCCCAAGATACTTTAGCTCCTCCACCTGGGGTAGCTGTTCTCCCCCTCACTTGATGAGGACTGGCTCATGAATCTTTTTCAGGAGAGAACCAAGGCTATGCACTTGGAGGTACAGATTGTCATCCCCGCAATCACTTCCAACTGCCAACTATTCCAATGTATGCCGAAAGCTATGGTATTATGAAGCTAAGAGGACATCCTTTGCAAACAGCAGAGCTGCAGTGCCCATGTCCCTTAACTGGGCATGCTTCATAGCTTGGGTCCGAGTTGAGATCCTGTCCATGAACACCAAGAACAGCAAAGGAGAAATGGCTCACACTAAGTGGAATCTGACACTCACATTAAGCAAACTTGACCTAATGCTAAAAATAATTGGCACAGTTCACAGGGACCATAAAGTGACCCCAGCACCCCATACTCCTGCTGCACCTCCACAGGATACCTCCAGCATCACTGTAATAAGCTCGATTTCCACAAGACACTTGTAGGCCGAATAAGCAAAGTTCTGTGCTTCCTCAAATATCTCTCAGAGGTTCAGCTGCATGGCCGGGACGTCGCCCACATTGTTCCTCCTGAACTCGCTTTCACACACCGGACCTTTTTGGCTTAAGACGACAGATTACATTCAAAGTCAATGCAAAGACGCGAATACACGCTGCTTGTTTATTTGCGTATTTGCATTGACTTTGAATGTAATCTGTCGTGCGAAAAATTCGTTTCGCGCCCGGTGTGAAAGCAGCTCGAGTCAGTGGTTCAGCTATTAGCCTCTGTTCCAGCGCCTTGACAAGGAGGCTGCAGAGTGCTATTCCCTGATATTTGGATTTCACCCTTTAGTCCCCTTCCATGCAGATGTGCACCACCTCCATCTCTAAAATTAGCTTCTCCATTTGTTTCCATCCCTTATAGTCACAGGTTTGACAAGAAGATAAGTAGATAAAGGGAAGGTATATTTTCCTCTAGTATTAGGTCACACCTGTACCCAGGCAATGCAAGCAAGGAAGGTGCAACACAAGGGGCATTCATCACATTCTTGTGTAAATAATAAATTTAGAACCTATCCAACTTCTGCAATCAACAAAGTAATTATTTCCACTTCCGTCCAACCCAGCCCAACCAAAGTAGCCCTCACTGGCCTTTTTTCCATATTTGGCTTGCATGACCTCAGACTGGTTCAGTAAATGGTTTGCTGGAATGGTATGCAAGCCACGAGCTTGGGTATTTCCTGAGGCTGTGCTTGTGTCTCTTGACTGGAGTATGTAACTTGGAGCTATGCATGAAGTCTACTCCTTGGATACACTGACTGAACTGGTCCTTATTTAACTGTCCAAATTTAGAGAATCAGCAATAGGGCTGCACTTGTCGGGGTTACGTGTGAATGTACATCACAAATGTGATTAGAACTTCCGTGACCATCTCTTGTCTCTGTCCCTCCCAGTGAGATTCTTCGTGGAGAGTCTCCCACTTGCCTACCTCATTCAAAGCCTGACTGCCAGAGCCTCCCCTGCGCCACTGGAGGAAGTGACATCACAGACCACCATTTCATACTGCTGTCCGAAGATCGGTGGACAGCAAGCTTCCTCGTGGTTTATGAGAGGAGTGAGAAGAGCCTCTTTTTATTTTAAGGATCTTCAAATGATTGTCCTCGAGGTCTGAAAACGGCTGGTTTTCCATCCTCTATTTATATGGGTGTCAGGTATAAAGAAAGTCTAGCCAATCAGATGCACTAATTGTTCTGTTGTTTAGTCAATAACCTGGGAGAAAAGAATGTTTGGACAGGACTGGGAGTCCAGGTCCAGATTTGATCATCCCGACTCTACATGAAGCAGCCAAAGAGCCAGGATGGCTGCCTCTCCTAATCACTCCAGTTCGTCAGGAGTGAACTCCAGTCCTGGTGGGCTCCAGTTTCTGCTGGTGTTTAATGTCTCTCCATCCAATTGATTCATTTAAGTCACGCCGATTGGCTTAAGAGTTCACACACACCATTCTCCAGGCATTGATTGGCTGCTGATTGAGAGGAGACGGCAAAAGCCTGCGGACCTCCAGGAAAGGGGTTTGTCATTCCTGCCTCAGAGAAACACTGCCAATTCCTCACAGCACACCTGGTTTTCTTCCATCACAATGATGAAAAACAATTCCCAATTTCATCTGCTGCAAAACTGCCTCGTGTGTGGAGGAGTGTTGTGCAGTCACGCCCTTGTCAATGTGAATATCTGCCACTTTTCATTTGCCGTAATTCTGTTTCCTGACCCAGATTCCTGCTAGAACATCCCTCTGCGTTAGCGATGCTATCGATAGTTCGGTGGGAGGAGTGTTTTCTAAAGCCAGAGTCGCTACCGCCAGTCTCAGCAGGGAAGTGAGGAAGACTAACCTGATGTCTATACTGATTTTTCTTCTGTATGCCTGGCTTTTTGCACTTTTGAGAATGAGTCTGGTGGATAACACCCCTGGCTGTTTGATGCCGTGTTGTGTGGTCCTCCACAGGAAGGACGTTTTGTCTCCACATTCCGTATTATGGTGATGCAGGGAAAGCAGCTATCTATTTTATTTGTCAATCAAGAAATATTCTTGCTTGAGCAGTGCAGGCATTTTATTCTGCAAGAAATTAAATTATTTTACTATGTATATTACATAAGTAGACTACCGAAATATGTATTTTGTTATATTTAAGCAAAAATGTATCTATCGTCATGTTAATTGTTCGAGCAACTGCCTAAATTACTCTCTGCTGACTTGCTAAATGGATCTCGATCCAAATTTGATTTTATTATGCTGACACACCAGGCGAGATTCTTACATTCATGGCTGAATTCTGATCTCTATCCTTGGGGATTAGAATTATTTTTTCTGTCCATTAATGTTTTGTTATCCACGCCAATGTGCAGCGTATACATAAATTAATATTGATATAAAAAATAATCAAACTTAGCCTCTGAGTGGCTAACAGTTAAGATGTTTGTCTGGGGGCCCTGTGGTCGGGGGGTTCGAATCCCAGCCATGCCATTACCGGCAGCCTGCAAGGGCTAGGCAACAGTTGGCTCAGCCTCCCTAATATCAGGGCTTGAGATAGTCAAAATTAGTCAGTCGTTCCCCAAATTTGGTTGTCTCATCGCTCGGGCACATGTCCCTGACTGCATTATCCTCCAACAGCATAGGCAGTGAGTGATCGGCTGTGCGATTATACTGTGTGATAGAAGAGATGGCCATTTGTCTCGCTAGTTAGAGGAATCGCTTACTACAGCCATCTTCCTCGGTCAATGAAAGCAGGTCGCTGCCATGGACTAAATAGTTTGGCCATGTTTGGGATGGGAAAAAGAGGGGACCCCCCCAAAAAAGAAACATCAGAATTATACATGAAAAACAAAAACAAACCAAAAAAAAAAAATGAAGTAAAACAATTTCTCTAATTTGGATTCTCTCTCGCTGCAGAGTAGTTTTTAATATAGTATGGTTACATGACAGCTGGCTTGCACTTGCAAAGTATTTATATATACTGCATCTAGACAGGATCGTTCAGGGTTTTGTTTTGAGTTCAGTTCACTTCCTCATTCACAGAAATGTATGGTTTGTCATCCATCCTTGATTTACACTTTTAGATACCATGTGTCTTAAATTTTGACAGTCACAAGTTTGGCATAAATTCTTCATTATGCTTTTGTTATTAATAGCCGATATATAATTTAAAGCTCATAAAATTGAATACTTTAGAAGTAACATACCTTTGTCAAAACATAACATTCAGTAGGCCTAGTTTTTTCATCAGCACTCTGAGTAAAAATACTGACCACAAAGCACGCGTGAAAACTTCTGTATGATGACCACAGACAATATTCTGCTCGCTGCACTGTTGAAACGCAGTTTGCAAATCTGATTTTTTTTTTTGTTTAATTCATTATGACACGTACTGCTGAAATGTTTGAATTTCAGGAAGAGGTTGTTGATATTTCAAGATTGGCTTGATTTTTATTACGCAAGATTCTGTGCCAAATCACCTAGAAATCAGAAAGTTGTGCCGGTGACCCTTTTGAATTCTGCAAAAAAAAAAAAAAATTACTCAAAATACGGTGAAATCTTTTAGGAAGAAATCCAACGCTATTGGCCCAAGAGGCAAATATTTTTTTTAGTTGTTGCATTTCAGAATAGGGTTTTGCCCTCCCTTTTTGACACCTGCTGTATGCTTTTTCTGTTTGGGAGTGTTTTGGAGGTCCATAACTTCTTTATAAATTTACAGACATATAATTTGTTACCAAGAGCTATTCTTGCCCAGGCTTTTGGATATAACAACAGAAAGAGTGTAAAATTCACCATTCTCCAGATAAAGCTGTATGAAAAGTGAATGGACACATTTTTTCTTTTTTCCCCATTTAACAGAGTTCCCCTAAGGCTCCAAAAGAATGATCTTATAATTATCTTATTTCAGAATATATGGCAAAGAGACTGTGGGCAGGGGCAATTGTAGCTTCATCAGACAGTAAATAAATGTTTGGTGGGTGCATGAAGTTGGTCACAGGTGGGGGGGGGGACATTTATACCCCCCCTCTATGGGAAAGTGTAACCAGCAATTCATTGTGATGGAATTTCTCCAAGACATAGTAGATCTGTTATTTAAATCCAATCACCTTTTTAACAATGCTTTTTATTCCTTCTGCACAATAAAATTTTGAAATATGGTCGATTTTCAGAAAAAAAAAAAAAAACACTACATGGCGTACCGTGCAAGTACTACATCATGAACAGAGAATTGAGCAATCTGAAAATCCAGATTCAATCAATCACTTGGGAAACCACTGAAAGAGGAAGTACTTGGGTCTTATATCAAAAGAGCTTTGGAATCATCGTCATTGTAAAACTTTCCAAGACGCCAGATTTTACATCAGTCATCCATCCATTGCCAATATAACAAAAGGGGGTGGGGGCGCAACATCCTAGTTTTAAAATGCCATAACTCAAAAACTAGTCGTTTCTTGGGTCTGCAGCTTTGGATTTCTTATAATACACTTCAAGGTGTTTTTTTTGTAGTTTTCTCAGCAAACTCTAAGAGGGTAACAGGCACACCTCAAGGTGATTTGGTGCAGAATGCCGCTAATGAAATGCGAATAAAAAAAGACTTGTCTGCACATCCTACTCAATCACGACAAAAACTGGGAACTGTCTAAGAAAATGGAGGAAAGATGACCTGACACACTGATTTTCTTCCATATTTCTTCCATAAGTTTACCGTTTTGAAGTTTCGAACAGCAAACAGCAAAGGTTTTGCGTGACAAAGACCTTGTTGGTCGAAAAGTTGCATCAGTAAACTTTTGGGAGCATAAAGGGCTGGACAGCCTTCCATCCCTTTTCTTCAATTACATGAAATAGACACATTTCAGAAACTGAGAACATTTAGTTCAAACTGAAATGTTCGCTCTTGATTCTTAGCGATATTATTAAAATAAAGGCCTGAGCAAAACCTACCTAGACCCTGTACCTGAACGATGGGTTTCAAACACCAGTACAGGAGAGTAATGTCTGGAAAAATCTTAGGCTCATTCTGTGCGAATTCGGTGACGTTGCCGAGGCTGATTACTTGCACAAGCAATGCTGCCCCACAAAGGCTAAGTGCAGTAACTACGTAATAATTTAAACAGCAAAAAATGGCCTCAGAATTAGTTTGCTGTCCCAACAAATGAATAGTTAGCACATTCATGATAGATTATGGTTAACTGACTTATCATGGTGTAATTTCTGGCCAAATAAATCCTGACCTCCAGACACCCTCACACCCAAGCTGTGTAATTCACATTTTACCCAAAATATAGTTACTGCACTTAGGCTTTGTAGGGCAGAATGGAAGGTGACTCAAAATAAATTATAACACCAAAGAAAATGTATTTTTTACCCTCGTTAAATTAAGTTGGCAGAAGGCTCTGTGATCGGTGGCATTTGTCTGTTGGTTTATGAACAAGATGACTCAAAAAGTAATGAACGGGTATCTCCGTTTGCACTCAAGGAGTGCCTCTAGTTTTTACAATGTTTCTATGTTGCCTCGGGAAAGAGTAAGTATGAATAGCCACTAATTTTGAGAAAATGCCAATGCATATATTTCTAGCAGCAACTAACATCTGATCTAGAGGCACTCCTAGAGTGCAAACCTCCGCCAAGGCAGCACAGCCCAAATCTTGGTGAGTGGGAGCAAAGTTCAGTTAACGCGTGTCATAGGATATCAAGATGGCTGCCATGGCGGCCATACTGTTTGACTGATCGCAGTCAAAATGAATAGGGTCTATCCCTGATGTGATAGCCACTCAGCAACAAAATTTCAGAGATATCTGTTCATTACTTTATGAGTTATCTTGTTCACAAACAGACAGACAAACAAACCGATCACATTAATTACCAATGAACATGGCTGTTCTTTTTATGGTGGTCATTAAACATTAAAAAGGAAACTGAGGCAGGCCGTTACCAGACGGTACACAATGCTTGTCATGGCATTTCTGCTCTTAGTCTTCAACTGCCCAAGCCACATTAATTGGCATGACTAGAAAAAAAGTAGTTTAAAATTAGTTGGTCATTCAAGTGTGAACACTGGACAGCACAACTAATTAACTGACTGTTACCACTCTCAAGTTCACCATTTGAAAATTTGCATTTGTTTTGCAAGTGTTATCCGTTTCTGTGACAAGCATTGATCAGAAATATTGTTCAAAGAGTATGACAAAAAACAGACATCAAAGTTTAAGCATTTCATAACCGAGGCATTGCACTTTACGTGTTTATCACTTTGTCTATCAGTATCCCGAAGGCAGGAAGTCCATTTTTAACGGTGATGGAGCTTCAGAGTGGATGCAGACTCTCTCCTAATAAGATGTCCGAGTGCCTATATTCTTCCTAATGCTTGAATATACTCAGCGCAAAGAAAAAACCAAAGCTGTGAATGCATAGCAGTATATTGCCTAACATTAGGCATGCTGGCAAAGAATGTAGAAAATGGAGTATTAGAGATTTTATTTAAAGAAGCTAACCACAAAGATATATTTAGAAACAGAAATGTGATAATCAACTTTAATTCGTGATTGTATGATTCTGTCAGTTTTGTTGCTAGGAAACACAAAGCTGCTGTACTGCCACGCTGCATCTGTGCCTTTTCTTTTTTAAACTTCTTAAATTTGATTTATATTTGCCTCCTCAATCATATTTGTAAATAAAGGGAGTACAATTCCAAATACAAAGACAATTTCCAGACTTGTGTTACATTTTTTGATGTGTGAAGTGAAATCTACTGTGTTTGCAAACTGCATTACTTTTTTTTTTTTTTTTACATTTCAACACTGATATATATTACATTTTACAATGGCTATCACATATTTGATTAGATCAGTACAAACAGAACCAAACGTAGGACTCAAACTTATTACTTCTATTAAAGCGGAGAAAACCCTACATATACGCTGTGAGAGTGTAGAGCCATGCTCATTTGAGAGTGGGCAAGACCTGCAGGAAAAATTTTGTACATCATGTTCATCATGTTTGACCCAGAATCAGTATCATATTTTAGATGAATTAAATATCCATGTCAGAGTGCAACTTGGCATCATTTCTTCCAGTCTACTAATATTCCCTGCTGAAAATTCCAGCTAAAACCAACTTAAGCTGGTTTACACTGAGTTTTGGAAACTTAAACCTGGTCAGTTTGCTGCTCAGCCTGTATAGTCAGCTGGTTCATCAGTCTGAACCTCAGCTCATTCCGCCACACAAATCAGCTCACTGAGCTTAGCCCAGCAAGAAACCAGCCCTGACCATCGACAGACTAGCCAGACCACCAAGCATATATTAGCTTGGGACCCCTTTATATTGGAATATTCAAATTATCCATGTCTGCCTTAGTTAGTGTTCAACCTCTTGTCCTTGCATCATTTCTTTTCATCCATGATCTTCTCCTGTGATATAAAAAATTCCATCTGCTGAAAAAGTCAAGGCAAACTAAAACCAAGCAGTGGTGGTTTTACAATGGCCGCCCACAGGTAAAGAATGTACTGCTGGGTTTAAAACACTCATAAACTTGTAAAAATGAGTTCCCACAAGTAAAACACTCAATGAACAATGCAACAGGAATTCTACATAACTGGGAAAAATCAAGACTATCGTACATATAGACCGACACTTCACATACAAAGTATATATCATTTATCGTAATAGCAGCTCTCAGCTATTTTTCATGTCAAAGTTCACCAAAGCTGAACTCCCAAGTTAAGAGAAGATGCAAATTTGCTTTGTCACCGGAAGCAAATTTACAAAACCAAAACCAGTGACCATTGTGTAAATCAGTAAATAAAAACAGAATACAATGATTTGCAAACCAACCTATATTCAATTGAATACACTGCAAAGACAAGTCACTTAATGTTCGAACAGGGAACTTTGTAATTTTTTGCAAATATTAGCTCATTTGGAATTTGATGCCTGCAACATGTTTCAAAAAAGGGTTGAGAGAGTTGAGGAATGCTCATCAAACACTTATTTGGAACATCCCACAGGTGAACGGGCCAATTGGGAACAGGTGGGTGCCATGATTCTAAAAGCAGCTTCCCTGAAATGCCAGTCATTCACAAACAAGGATGGGGCGAGGGTCACCACTTAGTGAACAAATGCTCTGATTGTCGAACAGTTTAAAAACAACATTCCTCATCCAAGAAATTTAGATTTCATCATCTACGTCCGATATCGTCAAAAGGTTCAGAGAAAAAATCACTGCAATGTGGCCAAAACCATCATTGAATGCCCGTGACCTTTCGATCCCTCAGGCGGTACTGCATCAAAAACCGACATCAGTGTGTAAAGGACATCACCACATGGGCTCAGGAACACTTCAGAAAACCTGTCAGTAACTACAGTTCGTCGCTACATCTGCAAGTGCAAGTTAAAACTCTACAATGCAAAGCAATCAACAGCACCCAGAAATGCCGCCCGGCCCTGGGCCCAAGCTCATCTAAGATGGACTATGCAAAGTGGAAAAATGTTCTGCTGGGTTTTTCAAATTGTTTTTTGGAAACTGTGGACGCTCGTGTCCTCGGACCAAAGAGGAAAAGAACCATCCGGACTGTTATAGGCATAAAAAGCCAGCATCTGTGATGGTATGGGGTGTAAAATGCCCAAGGCATGGGCAACTTTCCTGAAAGGTAAAACAGGTTTTGGAGCAATGAACAATTTTCATTGAGGCCCCTGCAACAGCAAGACAATGCCAACATTCTGCATTACAACAGCATGGCTCCATAAAAAGAGTCGGGGTCAAGACTATGCCTGTAGTCCAGACCTGTCATTGAAAATAGACCGACAGACTGTTGAACAACTTAAGCTGTACATCAAGCAAGAATGGGAAAGAGTTCCACCTGAAAAGTTCAAATCCTCATTCCCAAACGTTTACTGAGTGTCGTTAAAAGGAAAAGGTGATGTAACACAGTGGTAAAAAAGGCCCCTGTGCTTTTTTTTTTAATGTGTTGCTGCCTTTAATGATTATTTGCAAAAAAAAAATAAAGTTTCAGTTTGAACAACTCCCAGTGTATTCAATTGAATATAAGTTGAAAAGGATTTGCAAATCATTGTTTCTGTTTTTATCTCGAATAACGCACTGATTTTGGGTTTTGTAAGTATTTGCTCCTTCCCTCAAACGGAATGGAAATGAAAGGGTGGCAAATACTTGCCAGAGTCAATTTTGCGCATGAGTGACCGTGCCCTTATATCACCAAAAACCAGCATACGCCACACTCAAGACACAAGCAAACCAGAGAGCAATCAGAAGGGGTCAGTCAGTGTAACGTACAACAAAACGCAACAACCAACTGTTACCAAATGTTCTCGTCAGACCCAAGCAAAAGTGTGTTATAAGCCAATTTATCTAGCAAATGAAACCTAGCCTATTTGAATACCACAACATGAGCGCTGGCAAAGTAACGCCATCATAATTTCCTCTTAATGTGAAGATGCCTAACCCTTGACAGATGTGCTTTCAAAATCTTGAACTGAGGATACATATAAAACCATTCATCATCCAGACGAGCAGACTCGACATCAGTAGTGACAAGCTACTTAATCATTTTGAAGCCCTATCCTCAGATCTCATCTTAACCTGAAGAGTACCCATAGACTGTATAAAAAGATGGACGATGCAACCGTGACGTCACCCATTGGTTTCAGCATACTATGTAGGAAGCCTCGATTTTGGCCATTTGAACAGTGCCGTTTTGTCATTTTGAAACCATTCATTTTCTCATAGACTTCTACTGCATTGAACTTCCTTCTGCAACCACCGACGTCGCCGTCTGCTGGCCATTAAATAGAATGCAATTCTTAAAGATTTCTGCATCGCCCACACTTTTCAGACCCGGGTGCTGCATCCATCTTTTTATACAGTCCATGAAAGTACCTGACCTTGCGAGCGTAGTTCTCGCACCACGGCAACACATTAAGCCTAAATCGAAAAACATAATCTACAAGAGCAGAAAATCACGACTATGAGTGGAAAACAAACCCAATACCAGCAGTTCCCATTTTTTTGGTTCCAACCACAAAAAAAATCTAACTGTGGTTTTGGCTCCAACCACAATTCCAATCGCAAAATTTATACAAGCAGATCCTGTATCTTAATTAATCAGGGCCTGGGTAATTTTCTTGTTTCAGGAGATTTCTTATCCGCCTAAACCACCTCGTGAAATCTGCTATGCTAGCAACCCCCATAATGCACCACGCCCCTGTCGGTAATTTTTTCAATGGAATACTGTGACCTAAGCGATGCTATAAATACCACGGGAACTTCAGCCCCGTTCTCGTGCTGCACTGACGGATTGGAAATGGTGAGGTTTGATTAGAAAGCCCAAATTTTGCCGATTTCACTGATGTCTTTCACATAAAATTTGGATAATTTTCAGGCATTGAAATTTACAACTGAAAATTTAACAAGTTCCCCCTACACCCGACACAAAATTTGATGGTTCAGACGTGTTCTCCGTGATGTCTTCTGCTAGAAAAATATCACTTCGAGTTATATGGCCGTGCGCAGACCATAATGCAGCGCAAAAGTTGGTAGACCCACTTTTTAATGAGGGCAATCAAAATCTTAATCGTAATCCAAAGTAGCAAAGAAGTGTGGCCCTAATTAATACGTTGTGGACCTGCCTTTAGAAAAACCCTTATTTTCATATTTTTTCCAGTAGTTTGAAAACAGCCACCTGATGGCGCAATACCTTCAAATCCGCTGGAGGGATCGCGAAAAAAAATCTGGAAATATGTAACTGGCCATGTCCTCAGCATACCCAGGAAATTTCATGAAATCCTGAAAAATTTATTTTCGGTCATTTTTGAGTGTCAATGGAAAAGGTCAAAATCCCACTAATGCATTTCCTATGGGAAGATTAGGACAAAATAGGCCATTTTTCCGCCACTTAATTTTGAATATCTTTTGACGGGGATATGCTAGAAACATAATTCAAAGAGGAAAATTGTCTGTGACAAAGCCATTATCACATTATACTACCAGATATATTCTCTTATGCAATTTGAAAATTTATGGGGGTTGCTAACTATGCATTCAATGACGATTTAAAGCACAATGCTCAAACTGTTAATATTGCTACATTCCAAGTAATTTTATTACAAGAGGGAAACATTTTTCATGACAGCTAATTAGATTTCTGAACACAGGTGTTTATGTTAATAAAAAAATTACACAAAATGACAATACAGGTTACAGTGGTTATAATTTGCTTTGTCTCTGAAGTCTTTAGAAGTCAAATGTATCATAGATGTAGCGACCACATGTCGGCAGTTTCACCAATTAGAGGTCAACTGATTCTTAAAGTTCACTTCAATTTGTGGGTAAAAAAAATCCGGCAAATACGCAGCATAGTTCTCGAACACCAAGTTAGCCACTGGCAAAGGCCATATTTAAATTAATAATGCAGACAACAGTTTGTCTTTTCGTAATTTAGCGACAATTTATCGAGATCACTGCGTCATCATGGTGACGTTAAATAATTCCCACGCTTGCTGGTCAGGTACTCCGCACGTTAATAGGAAATGACAGCTCTCCAGCGCTGTGTCAAATCTGCCGATCTAAATTAATGGACGTTTACCTATGTAGCCAGAATTAAATGTTCGATGTCCGAAGTAAGGAATTTTCACGGTATGAAGAAATTTTATGACTACTCCACAGCCAGAACAGACCGATCCCGTTAACACCCTGGTATAAGCGGACAACAGGATTAGTTATCGTAAAATGTAGCTAGCTAGATACATTTAACTTCACTGAGAAATGCAATACACATCACACGATATATTTAGCCAACGAGCCCGGGGGTAGGGACAAGCAATTAAATCGTATGAACTTGGTAAGGATACAAATTCCCATCACAAGCGCACCAATAGCCAGGCCTGTAAAGACATTGCGCGTCCTAAGTTTGCTCGTGTTCCTCCTCCAATGCTCAAGTTCCACCTTCCGGATGAACTGAATTTGTTCGGGACTGAGCGGCTCCTTAGCCGGATCAATTCGCCTCGCAAACTGTGCATCCGATTCTCCTTTTAATCCATTACTGGCCATCCTATGTCTGTTCACGCCAAGTGTAACTGAGAAGATTTAAGAAAACGCAATTCAGACAGACCATTCACGACCTACAACCTAGATTCTTCTTCGCTGATCTTCTTCTTCTTCTTCTTCTTTCTAATAGATTTATTAACTTGTTCATGCTTATGCGTATTGCTGCCCTCCACCGTTCACAATAGACCCACACCCGAGGGCGCAGGCCAGCATTAAGAAGAAAATACATTCTTTCAAGGTCTTGATGGTTCTCATCGGGACCAAATGAAATTTTCAAATGAAAAGAAGAAATCCCCAAATCTGCCAATGTTTTTTTTTTTTTTTTTGTTGCTCTCTGCTTTGTTTCATGTGTAATAATAACTGCTGAACAGCCTCTGGCTGGCCACACTTACGTAGACCATCTGTATGTTTATGGACTATCCTCAAGCAATTGGCCCGCTCACAGTGAAAAAACCTCAGTCGAGTCAATTTTACAGCATCTCTGCTGTTACGCCCCACATTCATAGGCTACTGTTCCCCTTTACAGATTCTTGAACTGAAGACAAAGACTCCCCTTTTTTTCAATATTTCATGCCTCTTGACCGTCCTTTTCAAGCCCCGCTCTCATCATACTGCAGTATTCTGGTTTGCCCAAATACCCTTTGATGTTGATTTAATTCATTTCAATTTCCTTTATTGGTATGAATGTCAACTGGACAATATTGTCAAAGCATCAAAAGAAAATACAATTCTGCTATTATAAAAAAAAGAATAAATAAAGATAAAATACACACACACACACACACACACACACACACACACACACTTAGCGCCATTAAAAACGCACCAGTGAGGAATGTACTGTAATTGCGGCAAATTGAAAAATCAATCGATTTTTATTGGTTTTCCCGTGAGATACGAGTAGAAACAGAGAAAAGCGCGTGGTATTGTAATCCCGACGTTTGCCACGTGGATGCGCCAAGCATTTCAGTATTAACGGACATTGAGTTGTTTTTGAAGTGTACACTGATGCTTGACTTGTTCTTTTGGTGTGTTCAGTAGCTCTCATAAGGCCAACCATAAAAACGAAAAATGTTACGGCATCAAGAAAATGGAACGGCTTGTGGCACAGGAGAGAGAAAAAGAGCCATGGGCATGTTACGGGCAGGTCTCAGCCGCCGAGAGGTGGTGTGTCATTTGCACCGTCACCGTTCAAAAATCAGTCGGCTGTCTATCCGAGAATGGAACACAGGCACTGTCACTGACTGACCCCGCTTGGGGTTTAGATTCTGGATAGCAACCCAAACTGATCATGAGACGAGAGGTCCGAGACGACTGCGAGCGAGTGCAAGCACAGTTCGACGCCGTCTACGTGAGCAAAACATGCGTGCACACAGCCCCTAAAACCCATTTTTGCCCGTTTACGCATGGCTGCCCCTAGTGGGGTCCGTCAGCGACAGTCCCTGTTTTCCATACTTAGACAGAAACAGGAAAATAAGTGTCAAAAAATGACGCAGAGGCAGGTGTCCTCAGTCAGAAGTGAAGCGTTCCCACTCCTGTTAATGGGCAAAAAATGGGTTTTCTGTAGGGGTCGTGTGCACGCATGTTTTGCTCACGTAGAAGGCGTCGAACGGTACTTGCACTCACCCACAGTCGTCTCGGACCCCTCGTCAACCACCCTGGAGAACTCGCCAATCTATCACAAGGCGCACACTCCATTCACACACCATTCACTCACACACTCATACCTATGGGCAATTTACTGTCTCCAATCGGCCTTAGAATTATTATCTACTTTTTGTAAATGCTGACGTTGTTGGGGAGTTTTAGGCCTGTATAACATTACCTGTAAAAGAAATGGCTTCTATTCCACTGATGAATTGTAATTTCCTGGGATGCTGCTCCGTTTGAATATCGTTAACTGTTTATCTTTTCCTCTCGGTTTTGAAATTAAGGCATAGTTTGCTTCCAACTGCATTAATGATATAGCAAGTAGCCTGCCTTATTGCGAGAGAACAATCTCAGTTCATTCTATATGCCAGAAAAACATAATCTAGCTAAATTACCTGATAGAATGTGCAATAGTCACACTCTATTGACCATACAAGGAAGTGAGAGGCAATGAAGGTACATGTTTGATCAGGGATGAGCTTAGTAGCTATAGCTTGCTGAAATTATATTCAAAATTAGCTGACAAAAAAGGATTTCGTGACATTTTATTTAGTGGATCATGAAGTGAGAGGAAGTAGTTATCTAGGTCAGAAAATGTTTGTGTATACTAAACTTGTCAGTGAATGTATTCGCTTGTTCTGGGAATTGCTGGTGAATTATTTCCTTGAATGTTTGTTCAATTTAACACTGAACAATTGGTATCAAAGTTGATTATTATGCGTTAGTTTTGCATGACTCCTTGCCTCACACCTTTATTGTCTTGCACTGTGCGTACTTGAGCCCATTTTCCCCCTGACATTGCCATGAGAATTTAACATTCTGTTCTGTTAACTGTACAGTTTTAGAAGGTCCAAAACTACTTTTGCCATAAGCAGATTCATAGGACCAGATCGAACTGACCGTGTGTCATTACACAGTATGTGGTAGAAAAGGATGGCCATGTTCGGAATTGCCAAACTTACTCCTTACCATTGGCATACTGATCATGACCATATGTATGTGGTGTAAAGTTTTTCTATGCGATAAATAAAAAATTGCCCATTTTTTTGTGAAGTTACCCCAGCTGACATTACACTGGCGGAATGTCACAGTGCACGGCCAGAGCTAGCTTTATGGTATACACATACCCTAACCTGGTGTTTCCCAAAGCTCTCCTGGCGTATCCCTTGTCCTGCATGCTTTAGATCTCTTCCTGCTCCGGCACAGGTGATTCAAATGATTCGCTTTTTATTAAGCAGCTTCTGGGGTTAATTATGACCTGATAATTTGAATCACCTGTGCTGGAGCAGGGAGAGATCAAAAGCATGCAGGACAAAGGGTACGCCAGGAGAGGTTTGGGAAACACTGGTCTAATCCATGGTATCGTCCCGTCATTACCTACATGGATCTTTCTAGCTTGGTGGACATATGCTTGTGTTGTACATAACACGATTGTTATCACATTCTGGTGTCTACACTTAATAGTGTAATGGAGACCAGCACATAGTATCCAGAATATACTGGTGCATTCAGCAGCATGTGGAAAATATGCCACTCCAAACACAGCAGCTTTATCGGAGGACCTCAATAAAACACCAGAGTTTTTACCTCAGTGTGCTTCACATAACACACTGGCAGGCTACCCGTCAGGGCCAGTGCCAGAACTGAAAATTAGGCGGCAAAGATACATCCCTGTAAAACAATTATTAGTCCTGACTTGTTTTCAATCATTTTCTAAAATTGCAATACATTCACTTCAAAAACACTCCACACTGTCAGGCATGGCTAGTTCTCCCTGTTAAGGTAAGATGACAATCATTCATTTAGACACTTATTTTGGTGCATTTATATCAGACTTATTCAAAATTGCATACCCGTCAACTCTCATGCTTTTTTAGTGGCATATCACGTTCTCATGCCGCAGTCAGCAGTCATAAACTTAATAACAAAAGTGATGATTGTTTTGTTGGCAAACAAAATAATATTTAATAGCAGAGTCCCACTTTTAAATCAACCCATGCTGTACCTAGAGCCAAAGGTGATATTTCATTGGAACGCGGATCAGTTATTCAGTTATCAGCGTGTACTTAAGAGATTATCACGTGAAACTGAAGTCTTTGTGCATGCAAGTTTTTCCGTTTCACGTGCGTTGCAGTAGATTTCTCCTCTAGTAGCTATGGAATCAGATTATGACCCCGGACTTCTCATGCTTTTGTTTTCTCAGGGGTTGGAAGCTACAAAATTGCATAAAGATGTTTCAAATGGTCTTTCATTTCATTACAACAATTTAAACAATCATGAAGCGCAGGTTCGATCGCCCGATGTTCGGAAAAGGCAGAGCAGAAGTTGCAGAGCAGTTTACCTTTGGTAAAGCATGGGCCCATTTACAAGTAAATTATTTTTCTGAACTGAATTTAGCCCATTATTTTGTCACTGTTAGATCGCATGGGGGACAGAAGCCATGTCTTCAATTGTCACTTATTACAATAAACGGAAAACGTGTTAATAAAGGAAAACATGGAACGCAATGCTAAAGTACCCTCGGCCGTATGGGCATAAGACAAGGAATGACAACATATAAAGGTTTTTT
Source organism: Gymnothorax javanicus (assembly GCA_029692085.1). Taxonomy (NCBI): domain Eukaryota; kingdom Metazoa; phylum Chordata; class Actinopteri; order Anguilliformes; family Muraenidae; genus Gymnothorax; species Gymnothorax javanicus. The sequence continues at coordinate 103,609,328 of CM056200.1, forward strand.
TAATGTATGCCTATGTAACACAATGTGTTTAATACTTTTGGGCTTGAGAGAAGTTTCAAGAGTGAAAAGGAAGACAGAGGTAATTGTCCAATTTCATCTAGGACCTGGCAGGTTATATGGAAAGTGTGGAACAGGACAGCTGGGACTTTACCTTGTTTGGAATTCAGAATATGAAGTCTGACATGATGCGCAGTCATCAAAATTCGATGTTATGTTGAGGGTGACTGAACAGTTAGGTTGATAATGTTGCTACATGAAATTGTTATTAAGAGGGTATTTAAAGTAGGTGAAGGCCATGTAGCTTCCATGTCCTCCAACTTGATTATCCAGTGAGTACACCTTATGAATTTGACATAGCTACACCAAAAAATGTCATTTCTGGTGCAAAGGCGTAATGAAAGGAACACTGTTCAGAAACAATGTGAACTTTTGACCCCACTAACCAGGTCAAGGTCATCCACCTTTCATGTTCTGCAAGCTGATTATCCAGAACATACATGCAGTAAATTTTACACAGCTACAACAAAAATAGTAGATGTAATCAAGGAAACAGTGTTTACAAAGAATGTGACCTTTTGACCCCTTAAAGTAGGTCAAGGTTACCAATCTTCGAACTTGTCCAAGCTATATGTCCCAAGAACAGTACCTGTGAATTTCATTACCCTGAGATTAATAGGAAAGGAGTTATTGTCTACATAGACCGACAGACGGACGCAAGGACTTCGCAATACCCGATGGCAATGCTTTGGCCTCGGGTAATGATTGAGAACTAGCTAGGACTAATTGTTGAACTAAAGGGATGTATCTTTGCCCCCCAATTTTCAGTTCTGGCGCCGGCCCTGCTTCCAGTCCAGTGTGTGCAGCAAAATTGATTTCACACCTCAGCAAGACTTGAGGCCTATGGCCACAATAATTAAAGCTTTTTCACTATCTGAATAAAGAATGAAAATGAAAGGAGTTAAGCAACCATTCCTTACCTCATTTGAGTTTAGAAAGTTGCCTTTTATATAAAGATAAGCAATTTAAATGGTGCCCTCTTTAATTATTTGCTGTAGAAACAAAAATATGTATTCAATGAGCTAAAGTACAACAAAGCGCATAATTTGTGCTTAAGTTCAATTATAATACATACAAGGGATAATAAAATACATAGAGACCAATTCATAGCTCCAGTAATGACCAGTTCAAATTAAGTTATTTTATTTAAAGCAAAAATTATGCATTCTTTATATTTTACAAACTAAAACGTGCTCTTTTATGCGCAATAGCAAAACCCATATATTTAATTCTATTCTTTACACATCGAAAGTATGAAAATGAAAATTTTGGTCTTGCTTTCTTTAAAATGAAAAAAAAAAATGCTAAGGAATCAATACAAAAAACCTGTACATTGGTAGATTCTGTTATATTCTCTAATATTTTTTAAGTATGTTACATACAGACCATATCATATAACCGTGGCACACAAACTTTACCAATGGTTGATTTAGAATTACTGTTCATTCTCATTTGATAAGTTGAATGCAACTCTACAAGCAAGTCCTTCACATTCGAATGGCTATAATGCCTGCACCACTTCATTTGTACACTCTTTTTTATGTTACATTTGGAGAATTTTCGAGAATAAAATGAATATTGTTACAGTACACAGATATTATGCACACGTTCTGATCTGTAATGGAGCTATACAGAAGCCTTAAATCCAGACATCAATCATTTTTCCTTTAAATTGTAATGCCTTTATATGTACATTCACATAAAGCTCTCTTTAAAAGAGAAAACATTGGTAAAATTAGAAAAATAAAAAGGTTATTGAAGTAGCAGTGCAAATGACCAGTCTCATATCTGCCATTATTAAGGCAAGCCCATACCAAAATGGCAGTGAAATTGCATTGATGACATTTAGGACTAGCAAACTGAAAAACATATAGACGCGCAAGTCCCATAAATGGACAGTTCTGGTCAAATTGAGGGTTCTGAGGTAGGGGCAGCACTGCTAACGATAGAAGGCAATTCACTGAAAAGGTGAAAGTTTTGTATAGTAGCAAGCCATCATAATTTTTCACTCGCCACACAGTTTTTGATGTCAGCTGTGGTTCATGGTCTTTAATTAGTTCTCGTGGTCAGTTTAGCAGGTGGAATCAGATGAAAGGCCGCTGGTTCAGCTACCATGGAATATCCTCTCATACTCATTGAGGATGAACTCGACAATCTGGTTCTGGAACACCATGTGCATGGTGAGGTTGCTGGACTCTGTCTCCGGCCTGAGGAGTGTGGGGCCAAAGACGATGGCCACGTTCTGCACAGACATACGGTTGCACTCCCCACACGCGATCACCCTACGAGAAATGAAGCAAGAAGAACAACAGGATTAGCCCAGGCTGGATTTAAACCCGGGCCCTTCTCGCTGCGAAGCAACAGCATTACCCAATGCGGTGTAATGCCGCTCTCTGAAATGCAGTCAAATCTACTGACAAAAGATCATCCTGCCTGCTCATCACTACACAAGATCTTAGCCACAGTTGAGATTGGACTAAATTCTAGACTCTGAGTTAAAGAGCCACTTTGCAGGTCTGATATTTCCTTTAAAGGTAACCAATTCATTCTACATCCTCAGTTTTTTTCGCATAATTTGCCAGGTTGTTCCAAAAAAAAGATTTGTGTGTAAATTTTAATGTCGTCCTTGACCCCTAACAAGGATAAATTCCGAAGGAAAGCAATCACTCGACCGTTACGATCAGCCATTATGGCTGCTGGACAATGGCCATTTCGACGTGCCTACCACTTAATATGCATGAGCGAATTGCATGAAAAGTCATGTCAGATCAGTCATCAGATTCAACTGCTAGTAAACAAATTATGTTTATGTATTAGAAATTAATTACTATAAATATGTCTAGTTACAAATATGGGACCATTTCAAGTACATTAACGATCTGAAAGTGCTACAAAACAGGGGAATCGGGCATTTTGCACCAGGCATCAAGTTTACTTACATATCCAGAAAAAGTTTGGCCACAGACCTGGTCTTCGATCGATCTTCTTCCTGGCCTTTTCTAGCACTTTTACAGGCCGAATCAGTCAGATATTTCTTTGGCCATGGCATTTTGCTGTTGGCTAACTTCTCTTCATTTCTGCATACACCGCGCACATCCGCTTTCCGTGACATCATTTTTGCATGCTTATGAATACTAATGAGGAATTTCAAATGCTGTGGGGAGTTTTCGTGGGTCGCAAAAACTATTTTCACATTCAATATTCGGGGGATTGCAAGCGCTCTCTGAGAAAACATTTATTTATTCCCGTTTGTTTTGGTCATATCTATTAAATTCTATACAAAAGAAGAACAGATTGGTTACCTTTAATGAGGACATTTAGGGTAATGATCAGTGTAAGCATGTACCTTTCGGAGTTGTATCATAAATGTACATACAGTATACTGCGGAGTAGAAATATAACTTACTTCCGCAGGTGTCTGAAGAGGAGCTCCATGGTGTCATGGTTAGGCTGAGGAAGTGATGCAACTAATTTGCGCATCTGAGTCACCTTCATGGTCTTTTCTGGGATTTCTAGGAAAAGAAGAAAATTGAACATTATGAAAGTCATTCTCATCAACAGTGACCCGTTTGGGTGCCAACCAATCAAAGACAAGTTCTGATACTGGTCAGAGGAGCAGGAATAATGGCATGAGGAGGAGACTGGCTTACTGATGGCTGCGAGGAAGCTGTTGAAGTGACTGAAGGGGAACAGCGGCTCAGGAAGCTCTCGGAAGAAGAGCTTGAGGGCTCCCGTGATGACGTGAATGTCCTCCCATTGTCCATCCTCCAGGTCTAGCTCATCTGAGGGACAGGACACTCAGAATTACAGCAGCTGCTGATACACAGCTAGCACAGTGATGACAAATACACCACACTTACAGCCATGACAAATACAACCACTAAGGCCCAGTCCTTTTGTTTAGGACCTTGAAGTGCAAAAACAGCAGCACCAGGTATGCTCATAAGAGGACTAAATATGTGCTTCAGAGTCAGCGCATACCACCTCCAAAACATATACATTTACTTTATTCTCTGAAGACTGTAGGTTAGTGGATTAGTTCATAGTGAATAAATATGTAACTGAGTAACATAAAAAATAAATACTTTGATGAGTCAGTTTTCTTGGTCCAATTGTTTAATTAGCCATGGCAATACTAGTACATGTAACTTTTCTTTGTTTTAGCACAACAGTCGTTCATGCATTTTTTAAAGGGTCTTTTACAAAATCAAAATCATGATTTCAATGGTCATATTTCAAGTCAAAATTCATGGAAAACCTTGTTTCTCATATCAGTCACAATTGCTCATTTGTAATTGTTTTGGTACATTCCACCAGCCAGGTCAGGCAAAATGGAAACGTCGCTGAGGTCCTTGTGTTTAGTAAAAAAATCTGAAAGTCACCTCATAACCTCAGCACTTCTGAAAAGTAATGACATACAGCATTTTGGGCATATACTAACGATTTTAAGGGGTCTTAAGGGTAAAGTGTAGAAATAACCATTATAATGTAAAAACTAAGAAATAAAAACATACTTAACATGATTTTAACCTCATAAAATGTAGTATTTTAATAAAAATTTACATGGTTGCCATGGAAACGGCTCTTTAATGACAAAATCTGAAAATATTATGTGGCACTGATATTTCAATAACCCATGGTCAGATTTTACTCAAATCTCAGTCTCATATGAAAGGTTTAAGATGGTTCTATGAAATGACCCAGGATTTTTTTGTTTGGAACATTTATGAAAATTTAATGAGCTCTGTTATGTAACCATAACGAAAATCGCTATCATTAACTTGCTTCATTTTCAAAACTAACTCCCTAGGGATGCACCTATCTATAAAATTTCATACATCTCCAACAGATACAACTTCAGTCCAAATTTCAAGTCACTCAGATGAATATTCATGATTTTATGAATGCCACAAGGTTGAAAATCAGTCAAAATTGTGATTTTCAATAATTTGTTTTTAAAGTCACAAGTAACAATTGAGGCAGAGGATAAACATAGTTTCTTGGTGTTTACTGGCATCTCACGTCATTCCTTTATTTATTTTATGTGAAAATCAAAAATATTGAAATTTTCAAAAAAAATTGAAATTTTTACCCTGAAGACCCCTTAAGCCAGGCCTATTCAACCGTATCCAGAAAGGGCCGGTGTGGGTGCAGGCTTTCATTCCAACCAAGCAGTTACACACCTGACACCACTAATCAACCCCAAGAGTCTTTGCTAATCAGCTTGATTAGTAGTATCAGGTGTGTAAGTGCTTAGTTGGAATGAAAGCCTGCACCCACACCGGCCCTTGCAGGATAATGTTGAATAGCCCTGCCTTAAGCCATTAAAATGTGAGGATATAAAGAAACAGCTTTTTCCGCTTATGGTGAAATGCGCCACCGTGGCATCTAGCAGAATACCAGAAAAGCTAACGGTCTTACCGCTGTGCAGCCCTATGAGCAATGTGGGGTGCTGGCCACTAGAGGGCAATATGCTGCCAGCAGACGGTTGACTTATTACAACATCATCTGTGGGCCATAGCTCCAATCAGGAACTTAATACAAGGCCTACCTTTCTCTCCAGAAGGAGAGGACATTTTGGGAGAACGTTTTTGAGTAAGACCTCAGGGGTTTTCTCTTCATTTTTTGCCCCTTTTTGAAAATTATTTTCCTGTTTAGAGTCCTGTCATTTAGTTTGGAATCCCTTTTTGAGTTTACGGTTGTTGGGACTTCAAATTTTGTCAGTGGCCGGACATTTAACAGGCAATCCTTTTTACATTTGTTTTATCTGCCCACCACATAGTGCTGTGGCAAACTTCAGCCCGGCATGACAATGGCTCCACAGCATTTTACTTTTTTCACAGATATAAAATTTTGACTTGCCCACTGTGAAGTTCATGGAACATGACATGACGTTTAGAAAATCCCTATTGTACATTCAGTGCTGGTAAAGTGATAAAAGCAAGTTGAGGTATTTGCTTGACAAGCAGGTTTTCCAATAGTCTCTGATTGGTCGGAAAAACATCTTATTAGTCTTGTTAAGAAACAAGATCTTCCATGGATCTTTGCTGCAAGAATGACCAGCAAAATCATGACTTTGATTGTGTGCATGTAAAAGACTCTGCACAAAACACATTAAGGACGGTCCAACGAAAACAAAAAAAAAGTTACGCATTGACGCAACCGGCATAGCAAACGAAATACTAGAACCCTGAAAACTGATTGATCAAACTAACTTTTTGATTGGTTTAACTCAATTACATTTCAATATGCCGTGAAGTAATTCACGCGAATGCAGTCTATCAGTGAGTCTCAGGATAAATACACACAAAATACACACATACTATAATATCCAATATATAAAGTTTATTGGGCAATATGATGTGAGTTATAAATTTAAGACACCAAATTCAGAATTTAACAAATTATATTTATGTGAATACTCAGGTAAAGAATGCACACAATTTAGTTAGCAAAAGCACTTCCCTTCTTCAGCATTTGCATAATAGCATTGTAAGGAATCGAATGACCACACATGCAGCACTTCCCCTTTAGTTAAGCCACAGGGGATGGTCAGGAATCACAGTTTGTTCCATAAAATTAGAGGGCCTGCATTTGGTAAGACACTGAGTGCATGTCAACAGTTCATGAATGCAAGCAGTTTCAGTAAAAGAAGCAAAGTTGGGAGGAGCTCTTTAACTCCGCTTTTGTGTTCGACACCCTCACCTTGGTCTGCCTTGAAGCGTAGTTTCTGAATGACCGCAAGGTTCCCGCTTACTCTGTAGATCCCATCGATATCCACACCTGTTAAAAAAAAAAAGCTGTCATTTAATAAAAAATGCAGTCGCGCGGCAGAGCTTTTTTCAAAAATTGTTCTTTGAATTCGGACTGTCCAAATGTCTTTTGCCTGGGCAGCGTGCAGATGGGAACTTTCTCTTCTATGAAGCTCTCGCTACCAATTCTAGCACCAGTAATGCAGTTTCTATAACGGAGGATTTCACTTTATTTATAGTGTGCACTTATGTAATACTGGTGTGTACAACTAGAATTACTAGAGAAAATTACTGCTCGCAGTCAACTGACAGTGACATGGAATAGAAATGATGGTAAACCGTGGAATACGTAACACATACAGTACTGCTCATAAGTTTGGCGTTACGGAACCCAGCTCTGCTTGCATGTGACGCTCATTTGCAGGTGCCTGGTGGGCAGAGCCAGGGGTCATTGGCACAATGGGGAGCACCTGTGTTTCGCTCACTGAGCAAGTAAAATGTACCCATTTCCCATCTTGGGGAGCTCTCTCTCTCTCTTTTGACTTTTTCCTTAGATTGCTTACAACACTGGTTCACCATTCTTCGTACGCATCCACTGACTTACATAACTGATGATTCTGACTCTCACACCCCATGTTCGCTTTGTCTTTTTGTTAAATTTGATTTTGTGAAATAAATTGAATTTTGCTCTTTAAATGCATCAGTGTGCATCTCCCTTCTTGTTACGGCTTTTGAGCTGAGTCGTAACAGGAAATCACAAAGAAATTTTTGTTTGGCACATTCTTAAGGGGAAGAGGTTTATTAAGTTCCCAAATATAACATTGACACAATTACATAACGACGAGGTGACACAGTGTGTTCTAAGTACGCTGCAGTAACGGCTGATGTTCACCGAGATAAGAGCCTCAATAGACCCACATTTTTGCAGTGCTCAACTCATAAAAAATCTATTTGATGCATGTGAACAGTGGCCGACCAATGAAAATATAGCAGTAGCGAAAGGTGTATTCAACTGATTTGTTCAAAAGGTATACAAAATGAGAAACTCTTGACTATTGATATTATTTTAAACACAATAAAACTCTCACTTACATAGATGTACTTTTGCCACGATCTTCTATCAAAAGTTAGTCACAAAAATACATTTGAATGTACAACCCCATTTCTAAAAAATTTAGATACTGTGTAAAATCTAAATACAGAAGGCATTGACTTGTAAATCAATTAAAACTCAATATATTAATTGAAAATAGTACAAAGACAACATATCAGATGTTAAAACTAAGAAATCTCATGGAATTTTGAAAAATATCCACTCATTTTGAATTTGATGCTCATATAAAATTGTGATTGAAGAATGTTGTCAGGGTGCACATTATTTTCTGAAGACTGCACTCCTACGACAAAGTTCCAAACATGTTAGCCTCTTGAAACTTTGTATTTGTTTGCCACATTTCAATTCTTGGCTAAACTGAACTGACTCAAACTCACAAACTAATGAAGTTCAGAGGTCAAAGATAACATTGACACAAACAACACTTTTTGAGTTTTTTGATATAACCGTTAAAATGTTTGGCGAGTTTGGTGATCATACCTAATGTCTAACGGGAGAAGGCACAACACAACAATTACCATCGCAAACAAAATGAAAGAGAACTAATGACCACACTTCCACACATAGCAAGGGGAATTTTAGCTGTTTTTAAGCAACGTGAGTTAAAACTGGCAGAAGCAGACAATTCTCCCGTAAAGGCGATTTTTGGATAAATCTAAGCATTAAGGTGTGGTAACAGTAGCCTGCGAACCAGACAAATCTGCAAACTCAGATGTGTCTGGCCACTGTCCTATTGAAACAAATTTCCATCTGGCTAATTGCAACCATTTAGACAAGATGGGGTGGGGTTGACCCAATGACGTTGAAGCATTTTCGTCAATAATCAAGCTGGCTTGCGCTGATGGTGAATGGTCAGTTGAATCTGCAATCGCAACAGTATTAAACAAACTGAATTGACTATTTTCTCTAAAAGAATAAAACCAACAGCAGTATAAACTTTAGTTGATAAGATGCACTTGCCATACTTCTGACAGAATTTGGTAGAAGTTCAATCAATGAACAGACCCCGCTCATTGCCAGAAAGAAAAAGAATAGCCACAGTGAAAACCCAGCGGCAATTGTTCATGTTACGCCCAAATAGTAATTAGCTACCTGGCCTAGTAGCCTTCCAGTTATGGAAGCTAGCTTGCCAACGTTAGTAGAAGTGTTGAGTTGATGACATTATAGACGCTACAAAGTAACTTATTACAGATCACACTGCTCTTTGTATTGACGTTAGTAACGGCTAGCGAGCTATCTTCCATAAACCACCATTCAGTGGGAGCTAACAAGCGAACATTTCATCAGAGCTGAGCTGTTCACATTTCACTGCTCTGTTGGTCGTTGGTCTATCCAGTTATGTCCAGAGTCATTTTGGTCTGAGCCCGCTGATAACGCCCTTAGAAAATCTAAAATGAAGAGAGGTTCCAAACTAATTTGCATTTGCGAATTGATTTGCAAATTGATACCATGCTATGGTAACCGTGGTATAAGAACAGTAATAAAATCCATACCAGCCATTATACAAAAATACATCTAAGAGGAGACACTGTAGAATTTGTAGGTCTTACAAAAAAATCAAACTTACAAAATACCCACACGCAAGCACCCATAAGCGAATAGGTATGGTAAATATTGATGGATTCGACCTATAAAATCAAGGGGCAAAATCTGAAACAAGTCTGAGACCTACATTTGTGGAGGTTATATAAAAGTTATAAAACTTGGGGTTGGGGTGTGATTTACAGCCTACCTGGCAAGTTAGGGAACTGTAAGTATCACAGTTTCTGATATCCATATACTTTAAGGGAGGTTCCAGTGAAAAACCATGAATAATCATCCTAAAAAAAACAACAATAAGGTTCCACACTTCATGGTAGGACCCTTAATAATTTTTCTGCTTTTTAAGTTTTAGGCCACATACCTCTTCTCTCCACTGCTTTGATGCAGTTCTCTACAAAGCTGGGGATGGTAGTTTTCTCCAGTGCGCACAGTGTGGCCAGGTGACAACCAAACACATTGTCTGAGGAGAAGACACACATACCGTGTGATGAAGTAAGTGCACAGCAGAGCTTCCCTCAGTCCAGGAAAGTAGATCACTCTGGAGCGAGGATGCGGGCGTACCTCTAATGTAGCCCTTCTCCTTGACGGACTGCAGCGTGGGACGCTTCTGGAGGAACTTCAGGAGCTTGGTGCGCACCTTCTTCTGGTCTATGTCAGTGCTGGAGCCGGACACATTGGACCTGGTAGCTGGGGGTGATATGGACCCAGGAGTCAGTGCATCTGAGGACCAACCTCTAGAGCAGGGCTTCTTAAACCTCTCCCCAGAATTAAGTGATTGCATTGTCTTTTCCTCTGCTTGACTATGAAAAAAAATGCCATAAATCAAAATAAATTTGATCGAATTTATGTAAAGTGTATTTCGTACAGCCTGAATATTAAGCTAATGAACAAAAATTGTTTTGTGCCATATCAGCTAGTTATTTATTTGCCATGAAGTAAAAAAGCAGGATGAACATCCTCAAAGTGTTGTGCTTCCATTCTTTTTGCCTGAGGCTGTAGCTAGATAGTAGCTGGCGTGCATTTTTGAAACAAACTAGCTTGGCTAGTTTGCTGAAGCTGCCAACTTGCGAGCTGACGTAAGTGCTATGTTGTACGGGGAACAGTTGTGCATAAAGTTTCAGCTTGAGAACACCAGAAGAGAAATTTTGAGTCTAATTTTCATATTAAGGATAAAATTTGTCCTCAATGGGCTCAGTTCACTTCAGTCCAGAATAGAGAAGTGGATTTCACCACTTATTAAAATCAACTTTAAAGAAGGTGCACTTTTTCCTCTTTGCTAAAGTGAAGCAATATGAAATATACTGCCCATATTTACTTCCATTTTACAAACACTCAATGTGCAATAGACCCACAATGGTGTAATGGAGTGCTCAGCCTGCTATGGGTCTGAAAAATGAATAAAAATCAATTTGGAATTTTGCTGATGCAACATAAACGCTGGAAACCACAATTACAAATCTTTAATTCCCATATTTTCTTCTTGATGCATCAAAAGTCAACCTGGTCCCCCCTTCCATTCAGGAAGATTTACACTTGTCGAAGTTCAGGCCGGGCATATCACAACCGTTTATCTAATATGAGCCAAGTTTGATATGATGACGCTGAAGTAACCAGTTGTTTAGTTTAGGGGGGCAATGATATTTTTGCATGAGTGATGTAGGTTTTGAATATCTCTTTACCTGCAATAAATGAAATGAGAATTTAAAAGCTGCATTTTGTGTTTGCTCACATTGTCTTTTTCTTATATTAAGATTAGTTGGACGATCTGAAACATCTAAATATGACAAATAAGCAAAAAAATGGAAGAAATCCAGAGGGGGCAAATACTTTTTCACACCACTGAATATGGCACACATACCAGTGAATAAAGTCAAGCCTGTGATTGAAAGTGTTCAGTTCAGTAAGTACTGTGATTCTTGTACGTACATTGCCATGGTTATGTAAGCAGAAATAGAGGAACACCTGGTCTTCAGGTGGCTGACAATGTCAGTGCAGGACAGGTTCAGATTGCACCTGCTAAGTAATTCATCGACAACGACATAAATGTTCCCTGCTACTGCTTTTGAAAAGTCGTGGTAGGAAAAAAGTGCTCTCTTCCTGCCTTATTGTTTTCTTTAGAGTCAAAGCACTCACAGACAAACCCAAGACATGCCGCTAATGGTACTCACAGGTCCTCTTCCGGTCCTCAGGGCCAAGTGAGTTTTCACTGCTCTCTCCATCCTCCTCTTCAGAGTGGTGATCCAGCTCCTGAACATGATTGACAGACCACCGCATTAACCAGTTACAGACCAGTTAACCAGAGCAGTAGTAATAATAATAATAATAATAACTATTTATATACCCCAGCAATTAAGAAATGAGTCATAGAGCGAGTGTACCATTCTACAAAGTATTACATTGTTGCGTATGTAATCATGGCATTTACAAAGGTCCTAATGGGAGCAGTCCAGAGGACATTTGGTCCCATGACTCACCAGTTGTCGTATAGTGTCCACAATCACTTTGTACCAATCACTGATGATGCTTTCAGTGTCATACTGTATCAGGAATTCAGCTCCGCTTTTCGTTTTCAACTGAAAACCAACAGAAAGCGCAAAGTTATTCAATGCATCAAATTTAAGGACATCAAAATCAGTCATGACACTTCAAATCAAAACAACTGGTTCCTAGAATAACGTTGAGCGATTATACCCAAAATAGAAGCAAATGCTCTCATTTGAAATGCATATCTCTTAAGGAACTAAAGAGTAAAAACAACTATGTAATTTGGTGTTTTTCTGATAACATTTGTTTAGGGCAATACAATACACAAGACAGGGACTTCTCACCTCTAGAACATTCTTCTTGCTGGACTTTTCTTTGGTGGCCCAGCCAATGACTGCCCCCCGTAGGTCCACAGTAAATTCTGGAACTATCTGATTAGTCTTGTTCTGTGGGCATAATGGACTGGTTAACTTTCTGTGTACAGTATATCAACCCATGGACCAAAAACTAAAAAGAAATTACATGAGGTACAAAATATAATGTATATTATTTGATTTCATGGTGTAATCTCCTCCCAGTGATTCGGACTTTACATATATTTAGTTTTTGAGGGAAAGTTACAGTATTTCAGTTTTATATCTATACTTAAAATCTTATTTGTATTACTTTTAGGGCAAATACAACAGCTCAACCAATTCCAAGATTTCACAAAGGGGCCTGAAAAACACATCAAGCAAACATTAGCCTAAACCAAGATAATATTTTTGACTTGAGAGAAAACATTTAAAGCCTCATTTAAGTCTTTTTAATGCACACCTTCAGTGTTTAACAAGCCTTTTACATAATTTATAAGTGCTTGAAATGTAAGTTGATAACAGTTTTGCGCGAGGGTCGAGTCAGAGAGCACTGTCTGTCTCAGGAATGCATTTCAAGGCCTAGAGCGATAGAATGCTTTAGAATACGAGTTGGGTTACTCTTGCAAGGCAGATTTCCCACAAAGCAAATGGTATTACCATGCATGTGCCACCACAGAGATTTGGCACATTTGTAGTGTGCGTTTGTTTCTTACCGAAGTTCCTGCTGGAGTGGACCTTGGGTCTTTGTGAAATGTAAGAACTCCACCATGCAGAACAGTCCATGACTGGGCCCAATTTTTCCTGCATTAACAAAGCAAGTTATGAAGCAAGGGTGGGTGTTCAGTGTATAAGAAACTTCACCATAAAAGCAAAAATTCACTGCAAATTTTTTTAGAATATCATGAAGACATCGCTTTGTCATATATATGTGCATTTTTTTTTCCATCAAACTAGTCAATTCAAAGATTTTCAGTTTCTAACTAGACAAGCTTCATACCCCTGGGCAAAAACACCATTTGAATAGTTACAATTACCTCACTCTTTTCCCATTCTCACAGATCTTCGTTTTGTTTAGGATTCCAGCTTTCTCCAAAGTCTGAGTCTAAAAGATAAATCACGTTATGTGAGATGGTTTATAAGCGTTCCATTTTAGAGAGCATTTCAGATATGCATGCCCTGAAAAAGGGACACATACAGAGAAAAGGAAAAATGATAGAAAGAAAAAAAGACAGAATGAAAGAAAGAAGAGGCTATGCACCTCAACACTGGTTATGTTAATGCTGTAAACCACAAAAGGCAGTCATTCATCTCAAAGCAATCCGATGCAAGTTAATCATAGCGCTTTCTTTCACTAAAACTGATTGAAATGTATAATAATAAAATACAAGCCAATGCTGAGCGCCAAGAGAACCCCACAGCCCTTAAATAATTATAAATAAATAGCAAGGTCACTGTGCCAAGGTCAAAGGTCAAAGGCACTAATGATCCTAACCTTCCACACCTAACCCTCACAAGGAACCTGCATGCCAAATTGTAAGCTGCTGTGGTAAATACTTTTGGAATATGGCCCAGACAAAATTTTTAAGTTCAAGGTCACTGTGCCAAGGACAAAGGTTAAATCCGCTAATGACCCTTATGTTGCACACCTATCCCTCACAAAGAACCTGCATTTAAGGTCCTGTGGTCAACAATTTTGGAGATATGGGCCAGACAAATTATGGAACCGCTGCTCAGACACCCCCCAGGGTGTAACAATATCCCATCAGCCCATGGGGCTGTGGGGTAAAAAAGAAACATTTTCAACTACAGATAAGGGCATGAAAGAGCAGTATTCTTTTATTGGCTGGCATATCCCTTGTTTCAAAATGATCATAAGCAATACTGCAACAGATTATATTTTATTCAAAGAAGGTCCTCATAAAGAGTTATGAGAATTTCACAATATTACAGTTTTCCAGCCGTCTGCTTTGATTGTATTCAATTTTAAAAGGAAAGTAATTTCCATTAGCGAACACGGGTGGAGAACGGTGAATGTTTCAGTCGTCTTGACTTTAGACTCTTGTGAGCATTTGACTCAAAACAACAATGAATGGCTCATCAAAGCAAACACTGTGCTCTGAAATTCTAATGTTGTGTTCAAATGAAAATGATGGCCCTGCCAATGAGAGGGATGTACTATGCTACACTCTACTTCCTCCTTTTAATGTCCTGTCTCCATAAGCTGTGCAGAAATAGTGTAGCTGTATGGTACTGGGCTAGGACCTCTTAAATAACTCATAACTATGGCTCAGTCACTGCTCAGTGCCTACAGCAGTTGGCTCAGCAAATCCAACAGTCTTGTTTGTTAAGCTGTTGTACAGGACATACCCTGAATGGAAATGCATATAGCCAATTTAAAGTGCTAAATTGCCTCATTGCAAATAAAGACATGGTTAAATAAGAGCAAAGAACCCCAGCGATCATAAATTATTACCAAGTCTGACCATTTCCTTCAAGGCTGGGTGGCAATTTCAGTTAATAAACTGGTTTGAGTTCAAGCCATGATCAGCAGCAGGAAAGCAAAATGCAATGGCATTTGCCCATACCTCTCTCTCTCTCCCTCCCTCCCTCCATCTAACAGCCTGTAAAACTTACATTGAGGTGCTGAGACTCTGAGCTCTGATTGGAGGGGTTTCTTCGGTGTATGAAGCTATTAACCTTCAAAGGAGAAAGAAAAAGAGAAAAAGAGCTGAGAAATTCTACATGAATGGACAAAGTAAGCATTTTTGCACAAAGCGTTGTATGTGCCTTAGTCTTATATTAAGGATCCCAAACCATATTAGAATCATGGGCTGGCTTTTAGAGTACATGTCTTCACAAAATATTATGAATTAAAAAATAAAATAATGAAAAAAAAAAAAAAACTTCTCAGGGTTACCATATTGAACGTTGACACCATAACTCAATATTATTCAATACGCAGGCCATACACTGATGAGCCAAAACATTAGGACCGCCTGCCTACTTTGCCGATAGTCCTCTGCGTGCCGCCAAATCAAGTCCTGTCAAACTGAAGTCCACCTGAATGCCTGGACCCAGCGTTTTCCAGCAGAACTTTTCCTAGAGCATCACACTCCCACCAGCTAATCTTCTTCCCAAAGTGAAACCTGCTGCCGTCTGTTCCCCAGGCAAATGGCGCACATGTACCTGACCGATGTGCATGATGTAATAGAAAACAGAAAACATCAGACCAGACAACCTTCTTCCATCGCCCCTAGGTTCAGTTCTGATGCTTGTGTGCCCATAGTTGGTAATTTCAATGGTAGACAGTGGTCAACATGGACACTCTGACCTATCTGCAACTACACAGCACCATCTACAGCAGGATGCAGTGCATTGTGTGTTGTGACACATTCGTCCCATAACCATCATTAAATTTTTCCGTGACCAGTCCCACAGTTCCCCTTCTGCTGGTTCAGCCCCGATGGGATACCCCTTTGTTGCCTTCGTGCATTTTTGAGCCGTGGCCAACCAAAACCCTGTCACCGTTTCATGGTTTGTCCCGCCTCAGGTAACTATCAGTAAGAGCTCACATCTGCTGACAGGCATCACCCCAGCGGTCTCACCACTTCAGAGAAGCTCTAACCCACTCATCAGGGCATAATGATTTGGCTCTTGTCAAAGGCACTCGGGCCACAAAAGTCCCAGTAACAACACCTTGACTACGAGAACGAAGTTTCGTTCACCTTTAAGGTCTGTTTGTAGACCTTGATGTGTGCAGTTGTTATGAGATAAGTCTTACTCGCGTCACCTGTGAGTGGGGATAATGTTTTGGCTCAACTGAGTATTTTTCTTCCAGGAATATTGAAACCAGGTATCTTAGCCTTATTAGGAAGCTGAAGCCTCATACCTTTATACATTAATTTGCGTAGCAACAAAACTTTGACTTGTAGGAAATATACAGACAAACAATGTAAGTGCATAATAGTAACTTCTACTACGGAAATAAATATTAAAAAAAAAAAAAACCAGTTAGCCTGACTTCATTACTCACACTGTTAGCATTTTGAAATGACGGTTTTAGTGAAGGTATTAAAAAGAAATGACCTCACATTGCTGTGGGGTTATGCTGTACAGTATTTTTCTGAATGAACAAAATTATTGATAAATAATACAGTTATCAAAAATGGTAGTAAATGTTTGGCCTGATGGTGGGGAACTTCTGCTTTGCAGGACAGAAGAGGGCTTACTTCATGCTGCAGCTCGGGAGAGTTTCCAGAGCTGGAGGCATCGCTGCCATAGTCAGACAAGTTCCTCCTGTGAGACGGAAGAAACCTCTCCTGCAGGGGAAATTTACCGAGTATCACCTCCAGTAAACAAACATCAAAACTTCTGAAAAAACCACTGAAGTGTGACCGGCAACCGGAAATTCATTAAGACTTACAAAAGCTTAGTTGCATGATACTCATGGCCGATTTGCATGGGTGACAATATAAAGAAATAACATGGGAGTTTTCCTCTCCTGCTTAGGGACTGTTGTCTCTGGTGCAAGAGAGGAGCGAGGGCTTACAGAGTGTTGTGACTTGTGAATGAGGACTGAAAAATGTGGCGTTCGTGTAACAATCATAACTCCCAATCTCCTCCAGACTCTCCCGCCTCTCTGTATTTCTCTACTGTTGAACATTTACTGCACATCAACGCCTGCAAGGAGGATATTTATGGAGGAAATATGGAGAAACCCCGAAAAACTACATAGCCATACATGTAAGGGCCCTGACAAGTCTCAGGATACATTCTAATGAATTGGGCTATGCTGTTCATTCTAGTGAAGGCATATCTTCAGTCATCAGCAAACAATGGTATTTCAGCACATTTTGTGCTCGAACACAAGTCTAGGGAAGGCTCTCTCCGGTTCCTGCACGACAATACCCCACTACACTGATGGTCCAAAGATGGTTTGTCAAGATCTCGATCGAAGAACCTAACTGGCCTTCACAGAGCCCCGACAATCAACCTCATCATCAAACACACATTGGGGTCGAATTAAAACTAGTTTTGAACCAGGCATAATCAACCGATTCCACTGCCCAAACAAACTAACTCACTCTCGCTGGAATGGATGCAAATGCCCAAAGCCATGTTCTAAAATATAGTGGAAAACCATCATAAAACAGTTAGTGCTCTTATATGAGCGAAGGAGATCAATTCAACATAGATACATCGGATCATGAAATGAAGTCTTCATAGAACAGTTAGGGCTCTTATATAAGCAAAGATAATCAATTCAATGTTAATACATAGGATCATGGAATGAAATGTTGGTGTTCATATACTTTTGGCAAGGTAGTGGATGTTGCAAAGGACACTCACTGCTTGCTCCTGGCCTGTACTGAACTGTGCTGGGCCCATGGTATGTCTCCAATTCTTTATAACGGTCACTCCCTCAGAGTCAACTCCATTCCCCGCCCATGGCTGGCTCGAAGTTACAGAGACCTGAGCATTTAAAATAAATCTTATTGTATTAAACCATAAATCATTTACCCCCAAATCAAGCTGATTGTTCCTTGAAAAGAAACAAGCTGTGTTGCTTCTCTGAGTTAGGTCAATAAGCACCAGGTGGACACAAAAACAACATGAGTAATTTACACATTAGAACTTTAAGTGGTTGAGACCACTTACCCCCCAAAAAAACCTTGAGTTGACAATAATTATTCATGCACAGTTAGTCTTCACCATTGCAAATTGTGCCTGAGTTTTCTTTACTTTGAAATGTGATTTAAGATCTTGTTTCCTGTTCAAGTAGAAAAATATTCACTTGCTTCAAGGTAATTTTTTGACCGATGAAATTGCCTCGACCCATCGACAAATTTTGAAGTGAAACCATCTCACCTCACCAACAATTTTTTTTTGTTTTGCTTAGCAAAGAAATAATCATATAAATATGTTTTTGTGTGTAAATATATTGCATACAGCTGGGTCCATAAAGATTTGGATGGTGAAACAAATTTCACCATTTTGGCTCCAGATACCACCACAATGAAAGTTTTTATACATAGCTTCCCAATTTTAGTGGCACTAAAGTAATCATAAAAGTTGGACAAAACAAACATGAATTCACTGTAATGGGGATTTTTTAGAACCTGGCTGCAAATCCTGAAGCCTAGAACCTATAGACATTTGAAGTGTGTTTACCCAGGCCTTCACTGAATGGGTCTTCAGTTCCTGCTTGTTCTTGGAGCGTTCTGCCTCCAGCTTTGTCTTTAGTCAAATACATGCTCAATTGTATCCTGGTCAGGTGACTGACTTGCCCATTGTATAACATTCTTTGGCTTAAAAAAAGTCTTGAGCTGCATTGGGTCACTGTCTATCAGCATTGGTGTGGTGCTGTCCTACGAGTTTTGAAGTGTTTGGTTGCATCTGAGCGGATAATATTGTGTGACATAATCCAGAATTCATTCTGATGCTTTAGTCAGGAGTAACAGTATCAATTAACACAAAGGAATCAGTTCCTTTGGCAGCCATATATACCCAAACATGACCAAGCTTCACACTAGAGGTGCTATGCTTCTGATTACGATTTGTTCCTTCCTTTCCAGAAACTCTCCTCTTCCCATTATTCAGGTAAAACTTGATCTTTGCCTAATCAGTCCATTTAAAAATTGTTTTTATGGCAATTGGTAAACCCTCTCTATAGGAACTCTTAAGGCTGTTCATGATTGTTGCCATTCAGTATGTTTACATGCACAGTTAAGTGGAGCTATGATAATGGGTCGATTAGACCATTTAATCGGACTACTGTCCTTGACCCAGTATACATGCACGTGAGAAAAACCAATTTATTGATCGACGCATGTCCGACTCCACAACGATAGGTGGCGATAAGCCCCCTTTCAGCCTGTTTGTGTTGGACCTTCTTCTGGTTGACCCATTACCTTACAGACCAAACAATAGACAAACAAGTTAGCTGGCGGTGGTAGCATGTCGAGTGGCAAGAACAGGGACAATTTAACGGCTCTGTTGATTTCATGCAGGCTGTACGCTATTCTTTTTGTACAATTGAGATGCACGCTATCCCTGGTGGTTATGGCATTAGCCGAAGCTAGGTGGCAACGGCGCTATGCTCTACTTTGTGCCCTCTCTACTACCCCAAACTGCGTTTCCCTAAACCAAACATAGTTCGTCCAATCACAGTCTGGGATATATTCTCTTACATATTAATTGCTTTTTCCGCCCTTTTTTGCCTCTGTCCCAATTTTTTTGAGACCAGTTGCAGCCAGAAAATTTGAAATGAGTTTATTTTGTCGATAAAAATGTAAAATGCCTCAGTTTCAACATTTGAAATGTTATCTATGTTCTATTGTAAATAACATATCAACTCATGTGATCTGAAGGTCATTGCATTTTGAGTTTATTCACAATTTACACTTCGTCCCAACTATTTCAGAATTGGGGTTGTATAAGAGAATCAGTGGAAAGAACATTTAGTAAGTAATTAAGTGAACTGGCATCAGGTGTGTAACATAATTGGCTATCTAAGAGAGGCTGAGTCTCTCAGAAGTAAAGATGGCCAGAGGCTCTCCAACCTGTGAAGGCTTGCGTAAAAAAAAATTGTGGAATACTTTAAAAACAATATTCCTCAATGACAAATTGCAAAGTCTTTGAAGGTCCCATCATCGACAGTGCATAACATCATCAAAAGATTCAAAGAAACGGGAAAAATCTCTGTGCGTAAGGGACAAGGCCGAAGACCTTTACTGGATGCCCGTGATCTTCGGGCCCTCAGACGCCACTGCATCACTCACCGGCATGATTCTGTCATTGACATCACTAAATGGGCCCAGGAATACTTCAAGAAACCACTGTCTGTAAACACAGTCCGCCGTGCCATCCTCAGATGCCACCTAAAACTCTGTCATGCAAAAAGAAAGCCATTGTTGAGCATGATCCAGAAGCGCCGCCGTGTTCTGTGGGCCAAGGCTCATTTAAAATGCACTGTAGCAAAGTGGCAAAGTGTCCTGTGGTCAGACGAGTCCAAATTTGACATTCTTGTTGGAAATCATGGGCGTCTTGTCCTCTGGGCTAAAGAGGAGAAAGACCACCCCTCCTGTTATCAGCGTTCAGTTCACAAGCCAGCATCTCTGATGGTATGGGGATGCATTAGTGCATATGGTGTGGGACACTTGCATGTTTTAAAAAGCACCATGAATGCTGAAAGGTATAGAAAGGTTTTAGAGCAACATATACTCCCCTCCAGACGATATCTATTCCAGGGAAGGCCTTGTCTTTTTCAGCAGGACAATGCAAAACCACATACTGCAGCTATTACAACAGCATGACTTCATAGTAGAAGAGTCCGTGTGCTGAACTGGCCTGTCTGCAGTCCTGATCTTTAACCGACTGAGAACATTTGGCGCATAATTAAAACGAAAAGTCCGTCAAAGGAGACCCAAAACTCTCCAGCAGCTTGAAGCCTGTATTAAACAAGGGTGGGATCAAATTCCAGTGGCTAAACTTAAGAAACTTGTCTCCTCAATGCCCAGACGCCCCCACTCTGTGTTGAAAAGAGGATGGGATGCTACACCATGGTAAACAGGCCCCTGTCCCAACTTTTTTGAGACCTGTAGCAGCCATCAAATTTGAAATGAGCTCATTTTGTGGATAAAATTGTAAAATTTCTCAGTTTCAACATTTGCTATGTTATCTCTGTTCTAATGTGAATAAAATACTGGCTGGTGTGATTTGAAAGTCATTGCGTTTTGATTTTATTCACAATTTACACTTTGTCCCAACCATTTTGGAATTGGGGTTGTATGTAAATTAGCATCTGTGCTTTCGGGAAATGCTCTCCCGTGCTTCCGTTACATGTTGGATGCGGGTCAGGAGTAAAGACCAGTGGGAGAGTCTCATTTGGGTTTTCCGATGGCGAGTGGAGGGAAAATTTTCAGATAACGCGCAAGTCATTTGATAAATTATGCAGATTAATGGTAGAAGTTATGAGCCCCCAAGTCGTGACTTTTCAAGCACCAATACCCTTGCAGACGAGGACTGCTACTGTTCTGTACAAACTTGCTAGTTGGGCAGAGCGCAGAGTTGCTGTTAATCAGTTTGGTGTTCACAAGTCCACTCCACTTCTGGGTCAAAGTCTTGCGTTATGAACTGTGGAGCACATGCTGAGCGCATAATCCAGTTTGGTTCGACTGAAGCATATACATGGAGGAATAATGCGACTAGTTACCGCATTATCTGGGTGTGTTACTTCGATTATGAGAAATTCGATTAAGTGCAATTCCAGTCGGACTAACATGTTTACATGTATTTTAAAAGTCTGGTTAAAGTCGGTCTAACACAATAATTTGATTTTTTCTAACGTCATATAGATGCACTCATTTACACACACACGCACACACAGATATTCCTACCTCCTGGACAGTGTACTTGATCTCGCTAACTGTTGCAAATGGGTTTTTTGTAGCCAAGGAAACAATTATTCAATCATCTACCAGAGATGTTTTTTCTGCAGTTTTCAGGGCCTTTTAGCATTCTTGAGCTCACCAGTGCTTTCCTTCTGTCTATAAATGTACCCAATTCGGCAACTGCTCATGTTTTTGCAATCTCTCCTATGGCTTCGTTTTGATTTTTCAGCCAAATAATGGCTTGCTTCACTGACAGCCCCTTGTACTTCATATTGAGTTTTAACAGCAACGGATTCCAAACGCAAATGGACCTTTCATCTGCTCACTTGTAACTTAAATGATGAGGGAATTCCACTAACCAGGGCATCAAACAGCTGTGCACAGCCAACCGTCCAGTTACTTCTAGTTCCTTAAAAGGGGCGAGCACAAGTACACATTCCTGCAATTCCCATATCAATCATCAGAATTGGATGTAAATACCCTAAAATTAAAAGCTGCTAGTCACTTTGAGCTCATAAAAATGATTTAATTTCATCCCCACAACGCTGTAGTCGACAGCTAAAACATCATTAACTTTGTTAATGCCCAAGTATTTAAGAACTTGACTGTATAAGACTAAGTGAACCAAATAACACCGGTTATTAAGGTGGGGTCATTTGTACCACACTTCTCAATTGTATACTGTACATATATTTGCATTTGTTACAAAAAAAAAAAAATAGAAAACAAAAATCAAAAAGGCAAGTCCCCGTTCCTCCAACTAGTCAAGTACAAGAAGTCTCGTCTCTACCTCAGGTAAGGTCCACTGGGATCTGGATCCATCTTTCAAATAGTAGTAAGTCTGTCCCCTGTCATCCAGAGATTTGATCCACTGTCAATAGACACAAGAGGACAAGAGTTAAGAAACAGATATGTGCAATTTCAGGAGTAAACTGCAATTGATTTGCTGCATCTATGGGGTGTTTTTCAAAACAGGATCACCGAATTGGCCGAATAACAGCACTGAATAAAAGCCCACTTTTATTTCAGTTCATGTTCCAGTTTTAACTTTTTTCTCAGGACTGCTCACTACAGTTTTATCCAGAACTACTCACGGCATTTACAGCTAGGTCGCACATGAAGACATCCACGGCATGACCCGTTTACCTGCTCCTGTGTGCTTTCACAGGTGAACACCCATTTCCCTTCCGGATCGAGTACACGCGTCCATCCTGCCGGTGTACTTGTATCTAGGCTGGCTCGCGGGATCGACGGCCGCGTTACGTGGGAATACGTGAAGTCTTTTGGGAAAGTGGGCGCAGGCCCAGGATCCTCTTGGCCGTCAACTGGGTAGTCCTCCTCGGGGAGGGGGGGCTGCACAAAACATGGAAAGCACAGTGCATCTTAACCCTTTCAGCGCCGTGGGCAACGTGTAAGATATCAAAGTTAGATACTGTTGAAAACCTATCATGTGGCAACTTGTTTAAAAGAGCTCCAGGGGAGCTCTTTTAAACAAGTTGCCACATGATAGGTTTTCAACAGCTCAGGATAACTACATTTTTAATTCCTTGAAAATGTATTCGGCGCTCAAAGGGTAAATGCGGGAGGGCATTGTGAAGGTGCGTTTGAATACAGCTAAGAAATGCAGGCTTCATCTCTCCTGATCTCAGATGGAATTGTCACCATGGAAACAGCGTAAACGAGCTGACGATTCCGTCTGATGTCAGGCAATACGAATGCTTCATTTCTCGGCCGTATTCAAAAACGTCTTCACAGTCGAACGGCCTGTGATGAAGTAGCAACCTAAAAATGCAGCCTTCGAAGGGTGCAGCCTGTGCTTCAAGAAAAAGCCACCGGTTCATTTAAACTTCTGATTCCATCTCCAGTACGCTCCACTTCCACACACAATGGTCACCCTCCAGTGTTTACAAATTCAACACTTGCAGTGCTCTTGGTTTGTTGAAGTGCAGCGAGCAGAGCATAAAGCTATGCTAATTCTAAGGGCCTGATCTTCTAAAGCTTTGCGAGTATAGAAATGCATGCAAATGCCATGTCACCGCAAATCTCATCTACAAAGGGTGTGCACTGAGGATTGTGTCTTTGAAGTGTGCAAATTTGCACATTCTGTGCAGTTAGTTCTTTTGGCCTTGATGAATATGTAATAAGGGGTGTGCCTATCCTAGCATGCAAAATATGGGAGGAGAAAATGCAAATACAAAATTTTAGCACAGGCATGGTGACTTATCAAGCCTGAAAGCAATTTCAGCGATGTTGATTGCGTTTGCCATTTAATACCTTTGAAGGGTTGTTACTAATTGGCTCCATGTAATTGCGCATAGACAAGGCTGCCATTATTGCCGTGAGGAGAAGACACAGGCAGCGAGTACACAGGGAACAGGTGTTCTCCATCCGTGTGACAATGTTTGGGATGTCAGGAGAGAATAATCCAGACATATCATCTATCCAGCAATGCCATTTTGGAGTTGTTAGATGAAATAAGGGCTGTCACAAGAAGAAGTCATGCCATACCTACAATGTCAAAAATTCTTGCTACTCTCCATTTTCTCGCAACTGGTTCAATCCAGCGTACGGTAGCTCTCACTGCTGGGATCTTCCCAAAACAGTTTCTCATATGTACTGTCTCAAATACTGGATGCCGTGTTGCGCAGGATGGGCCGGTACATAAAGTTTCCATCCACACAGGAAGCACTGAATGAAACCAAACACGAGTTTTATGCGGTTGCTCACTTCCCAAGAGTAATCGGAGCGAGTGACTGTACTAATGAGCAAATTGTTCCCCCCTCAAACACAGAGCATTCACTTTATAAACTTGCACCTTTTTTGCCAGTTATTTTAACCGTAATTTTGCAATTGGTTTATAACACAGGTTCCACGTATGTTAACTGTAAACCACGGTTAAATGCTTGCAGGGCTCTACTTACAGTTAAAATAACAAGGAGACAATGCATTAATTTAACTGTAAAATTCAGTCCATTTATAACAGTGTATTTGCTTCCTCCACAAGCACCTCCAACTCCATCGTGTCGAATTTCATTTCGCGTTTCCGTTCGTCCTTTCCCTCCAAACCGTCCATGGTGGAAATGGCTGCAGCACGCAAAGCCCTCATTTAAATAATGCTGTTCGCACCAGCAGTCATTTAGGCAATTACTCTAAGTAGATTACCCGCAAAATGTAAGCAAACAAAACGTGCAAAATGTTACCACGAGCACGCAATTTAGTACTCTTTATCTGGGATCTTAGTAGATCAGGCCCTTAGTGTTTAAAAAGTGACAAAATCATGGATTTTCATCGCTGCCCTCCATCACATTGATTTTGAAAACGATGTATATGAGGTTGAATGACTGCCTTTTCTGGTCCACCATTAAATCTTATGCTAATGAATTTTGTCACATCTGAACAGGGAGGTCAGGTGACAGTGGAGAAACCCACTTATACTTCCTAGATGTGGTGGCCTGCACAAATAAGAAATTCCTCTTGTAGCTTCAACATTTTTTAAAAAGCAATGAAAAGCTGCGTATCGATCATTCACAAATTATTTTGAATGTGGTAACAGTGTGCGGTTTCAGGCTGATCCAGTGCTTCAATTCATTGTATGAAGATGTCAGATGATGCTATTTGCATTTGCGGTGAAATGTGCTGATTGGTATACCAGAGAAGGCATTCAAACAGTGTTTCCGCAACAAGCACAATATCAATTTTGGAAAATTAGCCATTAATTTGATGTACCCTCTTGCAGCCAAATACCATATATCATAAAACTTAATCTTGGAGTGTCCTGACATGCAGTCAAAATATCAATTGCCACTGCCTTACATGCCCATTGTTGTTTTATTTATATAACAAAGCAATACATTTAAATTCCATTTGCATTTTAGTTGCAAGTGATTGTCGCCATAGTTACAAGCCGTAGGCTATACAACAGGCTATGTGACCGAAATGAAATTCAGCAGATGTCATAGCTGACCAGTCTGCCGTCCAAATCTATCACCCATTGAAAATTTTTGGCGCATTATGAAACAAAAAATATGAAAAATGAGGCCACAAAGCATTTAGCAGCAGAAATCCAACATCACGCAAGAAATGGAAAACATTTTGCTTTCAGAACCACAGCAGCTGGTCTCCTCAGTTCCCAAATGCTTCCTTTGCTGTTAAATGAAGAGGTGAAGTGGGACAGTAGTAAACATGCCACAGTTACAATTTTTTTGAAAAGTGTTGCTGGCGTCAAATTCAAAACGAGCACATATTTTTCATAAAAATATTAAAATTCTGTTTCAACATCTGACATGTTGTCTTTGTACTATTTTCAATTAAATATAGACTTCAAGAGATTTGCAAATAATTGCATTCTGTTTTTATTTGCACTGTACGCAGCGACCCAGCTTTTTTTGGAAGCAGGGTTACATAATTCATCAAAGCACCAATTCTTGGTCTTTTCAGTTCTCAGTTTCTTCTTTGGCCCGGATACTTTCTGAATTGAATCAGCGTCATGTTGCGCTAGCAGCTTGTACCCTGCAATCTCTGTTTTCAACCACAAAAATGTTGAACTGTACAAGCAAATTGACCTCAGAAGTTAAAAATACTACCAGTGCTGCAAGAGAGTTTGTCTAATATAATTAAAAATGACACCTTAAGCCAAAATTGTTGTTGAGAGTGACTTGATTTTTTTGGTTTTACAGTGTATGTAACTATGTCTCCGGTGCCTCGTGAGGGAGACTCTGACCACAGCGCTTCTCACCGGTTCATCGCCGAGGGGGGTCTGCAGGCCCAAGGGCTCCATACGAGCCGAGGTGGAGGACAGCTGCTCTGGAGGATCCCAAGACGTCTCCCCTGATGACGGGTTGTAAAAGTAGTGCAGCCCGCTGGTCTCATCCAGTAACTGCTCCCAGTCAGAGCCCCCGACGGCAAGCACAGGAGAACGAGCAGATGGAAGATTGGAAGATGGGAGCTCCTCGGGGGGCACCTTGTGGTCTAGATGGGCGTTGAAAGGGTTGTCCCAGGTTGTCTGTCCTGTGTCAGGGTGATAGTAAAACTCCAGGCCGCTCTCCTGGTCAGTGTGCACCTCCCATCCCTCGTCCAGGGGGAGGTGGCAAGACGTTTGGGAGGAAGGAGGAGACTGGCCAAGGCTCCTCCGCAGCTGGGCTACGTTGACGTAGATCTCGGAGTCCGGGCTCTCGCTCTCAACCTGTTTGCATTCAGGAAAGATACGGCCAATCAGAGAAGGCCTTCGCGAACTGAGGCTCTATGCGTGTTAACCACTGAGTTAACAGCGGTTGTCTACGTGTGACACCCCAAAGACTAAATCACAATCACCATTGCCACCAAACAGTCAATTTGTTAACCAAACATTTTCTCTGAAACAGGTGACCTTTAGACTGTGAGCAGGCATTACACACAGGGATAATCTAGATGAGTACTTAACTTCAAATCAGTGTGCTGTCTCACCACAGAGGTAACATGATCGGCTTAATGCATTCTTTGAAAGACAAATACAATGTAAAAACAACATTTAAGAAAATAAACAGAAGCTAATGTTATCATCTACCAGAAAGCCATACATGCTCAATTTAGCTACTAACCACAGTTGAAACCAGGAACTGTCTATCATAATGCCTGCAAGTGAAACTCAAAAGTAATGGCAGCTGAATTTGTCCCTAACCTACACAGCATTTAGCCATTCAATCAAATATCTGTTGGAGGGCTCAGTCGAAGATCAACAAAATCCCAGATGTTCAGGAACTCTAGTTTTACGAGTGTAGGCCCCACAATCCCTTCTCAAAAATGAAGTTAGATGCAGAATTATTGGCAGCCTTAATAAAAAAAAAAAAAAAAAACAGCTACATAAAAAATGCGTATGCTCAGTTCAACATTTATATAATGAACGATATAACATAATTCATGTTAAACATATCAAAAATTATAAACAAATGTATGTTTCAGTTTTTTTTTTTTTTTTTTTCATGAAGCACTCAAATCTTTTCTGAAAACCATGTGTGTCAAAAGTACTAGCACCCCTGAATTTTGTAGATAGTGCTTTGCTGGAATGTAACTTTTTGCCCAGAAGCAGCACAGATCTACTATGGGGCAATTTCAGATACTGTCTGTAGCATAGAGTCATCAGAAATCATTTATCTTCCCTGCATGGCCCCTGGCATCATTTCTGAAGTTCTGGAAGTTGCATAACAAATTCCGAGAACTCAAGTCTAATAAGGGCAATCAGCTACAACATTCGTACCATGACTGTATGAATTTATCCAATTTCTCATTAGCGATCTGGGTGTCATCAAAACAGAGCACAGCACTTCTCTAAGAAACGAGCATAACATATAGGCTACCTCAAATAAACACAATGACCCGTCCAGCTCTCAAATTTGTGAAAGTATCAAATCCTAAAACCACTTCAGACAGAGAGCAAGAAAGATGAATTCACTTAGCAGAGTTTATTTGTTATGACATGATGCTCAAAATTAAGCCCTTTTATGATTTGGTCAAACATTTGTTTTCAATCAATAGCTAGATTGCTTGAGTAGCCCAACAATATCTAAACACAAAAGATGTTGTTGGCTCAAATGTAGGGCTGTGTGGGCCACAAAGTTAATAGGGGTATGGTAGCATTTTAAAGCGTTTCAATTCAAGCGTCTAAATTCATTACCAAAATTTAGTTTTAGCTTGTTTTACATGATGCACTGTGGCCAACCACGAGCATACTTGAACCTATGGTGGCCTTGCAAGCCTATTCAGGCAAGTCACCCACAGAAATTTTATAATAATTATTTTAATGAGAGAAATTGTGTTTGTGACTATGGAATCATTTACTGAATGAACTGCATTTGATTCAGTCTATTGAGAAATTCAAATCCCATCTTATGACATATCTTTTCAGGCAGGCTTACGGCTACTAATTAGATTTTAATGTATCTATTTTAGCTTATTACGATTTTAATTATCTTGGGTTGTAATTGTTGTACTATAATTTGAATTTATTTTATTTTATTTTTTATTGATGAATTATTTAGTTATTTTGTGGGCTGAGGGTTAGGCAGTCCTATATCCATACTTCATGGAACTGAGAAAATCGCATTTGAAGTTTTGCAGCCTTAGATCTTCCAACTCCAGACTTTCTGAACTTTGGATTTTTTGGGAAGGTACATTGGGGCAAAGGTTTCACATGTTATGTACCTGCCAATAATTAGAGAGCTTTAAATCAGTATTTTGTGATGTCAAAAATGGACATAGGACCTTCTGGTTTTCAAAATTCAGCGATTTTGTGAGCTGTAAAGTTCTATCTCCAATATGAACCTATGTGTCTCAGCAATGTTGGCACCAACAAGTTCTATATCCAAATCACGTTTTAAAAAATGAACGAAATGAACAAGGAAGGAAAAAGATGGTTCAACGATGATAATTTATCAAAATACAATTACAAAACAGGAATGGAAGTGGCCTCTGAAATCAGCCTCACAGTTTTGGTGTCAAACACATTTTTCTGCGCCCAAATGAGGCCGTTTTTGGAGTGCATGTCTTCAGATTCATATTGTTGTTAGCCAGCCCTTCAAGAACATACTCCTATAGAGTAAATCTTCAGAATAATCCCATCCTGGCTGAATATTCATTTACATTCAAATTGGGCATTTACATGGATCATGTGTATATACATAAAGGACCTATTGAGTTCACTCAAGCTAACAGCTTTTTTAGCTGTGCGATATTCAGAAGCACAAATCACCTTCATTATTTTCAAGTGTGTAGACCACGTAAAATAAAGAATTTTAGAAATGAATTCCTGCTGTGTCGCCTATCCAGTTGAGTTCCAATTGTTTGTATAGAAGACCTCCATAACCTTAGGCCTAGCTGCTTCCATTTAAAAGGATGCGCTGTATTTTCAAAGAGACTTCTAATGAAGAATACACAAAGGTTTGTTATTTGTGCCGGAAAGTTCTATCTTCATTTTTTCACAGTGTGGCCACACCCATTCAGCATGAGTGCCAATAGGTCCCACCTCCAGTGACCTTCAATGTGAGTGCACTAAAAGTTAAATCAGTGGAATATTACGTACTCTAGTGTTCTCACCAGCGTATTTCAGCGTAGCCGTTACCTGAAAAAATACGCTGTGTCTAGGCTTGCTACGCTGTCTTTCAAGCTGTGTGCTTGCAAAGTTTGACATTTTCCAGTAAAATATGCGCAAATTTTCCTAAAAAAAAAAAAAAAAAAAAAAAAAAAAAAAACCTCATTTCTCTACCATCGTCTTCGTTGCAAACGAATAGTGTATGGTTCGTTTTGACAGAAACAACCATGTGCACATTGTGATATGAGATGTATAGGAAAGAACGGGGGGGGCTTGATACTCCCATTTTCCACCGTGGGTGAATGATTAATGCAGCTTTCAGAATGTTGCTGTAGCAGGATCACATAAATAATACCAGGATAACTGTGTTTCTTTTCCCATTGGTTGTTGCCTTAAATCTTACCCAGATACGATAGTGCTATTATCTGATTGGCTATTGTGTAGCCCCTTTCCTTTTTTTTGATTGGCTGGCAGGTGGCAAGCTGCCACCGAGAACTCCAGGGGAGACGTGTTTGATTCCTGCCGGTTTCCGCAGTTATAGCAGTGCTGCTGCGCATATATAGGCCTACTGTTGGAAATTGTTTTCGTTTTAATCATTTATTTGTGTGAGAAATACTGTGTGTGGCGTAAGTGTGTGACATCCGACTGAAATGAGTGACAATCACGCTCATTGTGTGAGACTTGATAGCCCTGCATTAGCATAACCCCTGAGTTCACATCAGAACCAAAGCCTTTGCAAGTTTACCTTTAGCTACAGTGGTCCCAGGTATTATTTCAAGAGATTTCACATGCAAGATTTTTATTCTAGGTGAGTATATATATCCTTAAATTGGGCCATCTAGACTGTCAAGTAGGCCTCAAAAAACCATAAATTGCCTGAGCTTCAGGGGTGCTTCACCCCCCCGGGCCCCCCATCAGGGCTCTGCCCCTGAACCCCGTTAGGGGCCTCCGCGGCCCCCAAACCCCCGGCCGGTTTGGGTCATGTCCCATCCCACTACACTGTCAAAAATTTCTGGTGAGAACCCTGCTAGAGTAGTATTCTAGGGATACTTACCACTCTAATAACTTGAAAATCTCCTCATCACTCAATCTCTTACGTTTCTTTGAGGGCCCTGAACCACATGTCTCTGCTCCCTCTTGGTCAGCCATTATGTCAACAAGTCACGTGACCTGATTCCACTCTGATTGGATGAAGTTGATATAGAACCTTATAGCTCAGATTGAATTGAAATGAAAACATAGTCCTATGATGTTTCATTGATTTTCTACCAGCGCCATCTTTACATTGATCTGGGAATTCGGGACATAGAACTAGCCAACTCAGAGATGTGTTTTTGTACAAATCTCAGTTTTGCTGAAAGTGGATATAGAACCAGTTAACCCTCAGCCCAAGATTTATTGTCAATTATTATTATGTTGTTATATAGATTATTGTAATGCATCATTTCATTGTCATTTATGCCATATAAACCATTTAACCATTAAACTATTGTAGGAAATCCAAAGTTTTGCCATTTAATTGTCACAGACAATAGCCTAGAAATTACACAGAATATAGCCCTTTGGAATAAGGAAAATAAATTCATTTGTTCACTCCCATACACTGAGAAGCAACTGGGTTTAAGACATATTTTCATATATTAGCAGTCATACAATCTGAGAACTACACAGATCATTCACTTGAAAATGTAATAACAGCAAGGTGAATGTTGTTTTAAGAGTGAGTTTTCATTTTGAACCACACGAATTAACAAATCCACAGAACTAGGTCAAAACCTAGTACACAGCTGAGCCATTTATGGTCTACGTGTAAAACTGGGGGCAGTGAGCAACAACCAATGAGGAAAGTACACTAGACTAATGGTGTGACGTTATCATTCACCTCACCCCACTCACCTTACCTCACTCATTCACTCAGTCACAGACATCCACACATAATATCACTACTGCTTAGTGCTATGTGATGAGAGGAGATGTGATATGCAAAGAGTATGATGAGTGAGGCTTCTCTGATATCCCTTATCATGGATAAATTTATTGACAATATAAAAAAAAACAAATGACACACTGGCTAAGCCTGAGCACAGTGAAATTTAAAAAAAATTATGTAATACATGATTATGCAGAGCCTTCTACTAATATTGACACCCTTTGTAAAATATTAGCTGAATATATGAAAAGAATGTTAATCCTCACAATCTTCTCACATTATTAGCAATATTAACAAAAATCATGCCTTGAATTTAAAGAAAATGATTGAAGGAAAAAAATATTCCTGGTATTTACGCTTTGACTCAGTGAGGTAATGTGTTGAGTGAAGTGGCATACAGTATGTGACGCGACTGGCTGATCATATAAATTAGGATGACTTCCGTTCCCCCAGTTGCATGCTTTAGTTAACGCAGTGTTTCCCAAACCTCTCCTGGCGTACCCCTTGTCCTGCATGCTTTAGATC
Source organism: Gymnothorax javanicus (assembly GCA_029692085.1). NCBI lineage: Eukaryota > Metazoa > Chordata > Actinopteri > Anguilliformes > Muraenidae > Gymnothorax > Gymnothorax javanicus. Next base: position 103,641,542 of record CM056200.1, read on the forward strand.
TCTCCCTGCTCCAGCACAGGTGATTCAAATAATCAGGTCATAATTAACCCCGGAGGCCGCTTGATAAAAAGCGAATCATTTGAATCACCTGTGCTGGAGCAGGGAGAGATCTAAAGCATGCAGGACAAGAGGTACGCCAGGAGAGGTTTGGGAAACACTGAGTTAATGGCTTTGACAAAATGAGAATGCAGAAAGCGTGTTCACCATGCTGCAACAGCGAATTCAAAGGGTACCCAACAGAACTGGGGGTCATAAGTAGGGTTGCAAAATTCCAGGAATTTTCAAAGTTGGAAACTTTCCATGGGAATTAACGGGAATTTATGGGTATAAACGGGCATAAACCAGGAATATACAAAAATTGAAGGTTGGCTCTTAATAGGGAACTTAAATATAGTTGGGGAAAATATATTTTAGCATAATTCTGACTAAAACAACCAGATTTCATGCAAGTAAAGTTCAATATCTATGCTATTCCGCAATCACATGCACATAGCACACTGCTTACTGCAGGGCTATTGAGACCACGCCTCCTACATGCACTGTGCATTCCTCCATCACATGCACAGATAATTTCTAGAATCCTGGACTACAGTTTTGAGCCCAGAGCACAAGACTATTGAAGCCACACATTTGAGCCTGTGGACTACACAAAGTGAAGTAAGTTTTGATGATATTATGGGGTAATATATTTAACAAATTTGATGTATGGTATTAATGTTTAAATTGCAAATATCACATACAAATGCATTCATACAGTAGATAGCTAGCTGATAAGTTAGATGCCAAATAAGCTATAGCTAGCATAAATTCATTTACCATCTATGAGGCCATCTTATCAAAATGCTAGCTACCTCAAATCTGATGCTGGTTTTTTTCTGCCTCCTGCAAGATGTTTATCAATTGTAAAATATTTTGAAGATCATTGCAGTTGTTTAGCAAGGCTAACTATTTATATCTGTTCACGCCATTGCATTAGTATTCTTACAAACTGTTGTTATCTTCATCTACAGAAAAATGCCACGTGCGCCATCCCATGTGTGGAGACATTTCACACAAGCAAATGTTCAAGGAAAGTCTTTGTATATGATTAAATATTGTGAAAAGACATACATGAAGAATGCCACAAAAATACAGCAGCATATCGCAAAGTGCAACAAATTCCCTCAAGGCTCAAGACATGCAGCAGACAGGAGTTCCACTCCGGGGGGAAATGAATCTGTATCAGCTGTATCAGAGTCAGATACCCTCTCATCAGCTCCTGGTCCCTCTGGCATCACAGGATTCTTTAAATTTATGGATGAACCTTGCCAGAGAAATGCAGGTGAGTGTTTCACTCGTGCAGTCTATGCAACTGGCTCACCCCTGATGCTGCCATCCAGTGTGTTCTGGAAGAGGTTTTTGAATGTTCTCCGGCCGGCATACACCCCCCCAATCAGACATGCGCCATCAACTAAATTGCTGAATGAAGAGTTCAGAGTGCAAACAAAGGTCAAGCAAACCATTGACAAAGCAGACTGTATTTCAGTCATCTCTAATGGATGGTCAAATATCCGGGGACAAGGAATTATCAACTACATTGTCACCACTCATCAACCTGTATTCTACAAGAGTGTAGACACAAAGGACAACAGACACACAGGCCCCTACATTGCTGATCAGCTGAAAGTGGTCATCAATGGCCTTGGACCAGTGAAGGTTTTTTGCACTTGTGACTGACAATGCAGCAAACATGCAGGTTGCCTGGGCACACGTGGAGGAGACCTTCCCTCATATAACAACCATTGGCTGTGCTGCCCATACTCCCAATCTTCTCCTTAAAGACATGGCACTGAAGACAATGGACTCTCTATACAAGAGAGCAAAGCAAGTTGTGAAGTATGTGAAGGGCAAACAAGTAGCTTCAGCAACCTATCTGTCAAAGCAAAAGGAACAAAAACAAGAGTACCACAGTCAAGCTCGCCAGCATCACACGATGGGGTGGCATTGTCATCATGCATGACAGTCTTCTGGATGGAAAGGAGTCCCTGCAAAAGATGGCCACATCCCAGACTGCAGGCATCGGAAGTGACATCAAGAAAGTCATGTTAGATGATGTGTTTTAGGAAAGAGTGTCTAGCAGTCTGAGAATCCTCAAACCAATTGCAGCAGCACTAGCCAAGATAGAGGGTGATGAAGCCATCTTATCAGATGTCCAGTGTTTTTTTGCAGACCTCAAAGAAGAAATCCAGACAATCCTGTCCACTTCCCTTCTACTCAAAACAGAGGAAAGTGCTGTTGTCAAGTCGTTGGAAAAGCGCTGGGAGTTCTGCATGAAGCCGGTGCATGCAGCAGCATACATGCTGGACCCAAAAAATGGCAGGGGTATACTCTCTGGGGAAGAGATTAACGGTGCCTACGTGGTCATTACAGCCATGTCTGACCACCTGGGCCTTGATAAAGGCAAAGTTCTAGGCAGTTTGGCGAAGTACCGAACCAAGCAAGGCCTTTGGGAAGGGGATGGAATCTGGCAGTCATGCCAGCACATATCTGCAGCCACCTGGTGGAAGGGACTTTGTGGATCTGAGGCCCTTGCACCTATAGCCTCCATCATCCTCCAAATCCCACCATCATCAGCCGCCTCTGAGCGCAACTGGTCATTGTTCGGGAACACACACACAAAGGTTCACAACAGGCTCACAAATGTGAGAGTGGAAAAATTGGTTGGCATTCGGGCTAACCTAAGGCTCTTTGAGTCTGACACAGAGCCATCGGCAACAAGGCTGGACAGTGACACCGAAGAGGAAGAGTCGGAGTTGGATGTTGAGGAAGTGGACATGGAGGATGTTGATGAGGCCAAGGAAGAGCCCATTGCCTGAAAGGGTTTAGCAAAAATGCAGAGGCTAGGCTTGAGAAGCTTGAGGGAAGATGCTTTTTTATTTGCATGTTGAATGGGACTTTTTTGGAGGGAGAGGGACTCTTTTCATTTAACATTTTGTATGCGACTTTGTTGGTATTTTTGGATGGGGGGTGCATTTTTGTTAATTTTTGAATGGGTTGGGTCGGGGGGATGAGTAATATTTAACTCAACATTCAAGTTTTTGTTCTTCAATGAAAGAATTGATTGTTCAATAAAATATTTAAAACTTGATAAAGTTCTACTTGCAAATAAATCAGTTGAAATGTCATGCTTTTTAATTGTATTATTTTGCTTGAATTTCTGCTTATGACAAAACAAAATGTTTATATTTCTGCTTGAATATGATACCTTTCCATTAAATTACCCTCAATTCCCACTTAATTCCCATAAATTCCCATGGAAAGTTTCCAATTTGGAATACTTCCAAAATTCCCCTGCTTAACTTCCCATGGAAATTTACCAGAAATTTACCACCCCTTTGCAACCCTAGTCATAAGACCCTTGGTCCTCCTTCATTCAGTGCCCAATGCTTCCCTTACCATAGGATGGATACTAGAGTGCCATCATCTCCATCAAATCAGTATGTGGACTCTTGTTTATTAGAGCTCATATTTCTCATCAGCCTCACACCCACAGTAGGATCTTGGAAAAGAGGAACAGGGATTTTTTAACGGGATCGGCTACTTAAGAACACCAGCTTGAGCCCAAGGGGTTAGTTTAAGACAAATTTCTGTGGCATTTTGACAAGAAACTGTTGAGACTAGCTTAATTTACCACCCTCTTCCTGGAACATAAGTGTATCCACTTGCTGTAATGTTTTTGGCAAGCAATACAGAGATAACAGACCATTGATCTGATTTTGCACTCTACACTGCATACCAAACAATAAACTTTCAGATTATTTCTGTTTACCCTTACTCATGCAGAGCAGGAGGGGGGGTCGTTCTTCCCTGTGACTCGACACTTTGACTCATTACAGCAGTTGATTACACAGTTTGCTTATCGGACTACGCAGGGTCAAAATGGTTGCTATTTTCAAAGCAAATAACAGCACACCCTGCAGCTTTCCAAGGGCAAGAGTTCATAATAGTGTTCGATGATTCACTCAATGGGTGAGAATTCCCGAGGTTCACAGTCCTGCTGAGGAATTTGCACTAAATCATGTTCTACCAACCCACTTCATAAAACAATACTCAAGTTTCAGAGAAATTAAATTAAGGTTGAGGACATCATACCATATAAGCATTATATCAAAACTGCTCTCTGGTGTAGAGGAGACTAAGGTACAATCCAACTAGGGCTGTAAAAATTATGAACCCCGGTTTTTTTAAGGCGTAGTACCACCACCTGCTGCCATGGGGTGAACATCCGAGCTTTCCCTTTTCCTTCATAAAACCCGACGCAGGTTGAACGAAAGTGCCAAACATCAAAGGGCATGGGAAATGCTTCCGGAAAAAAACTTGACAGACATCAGAATTTTTCGGCGACATGCTGCACGGAGCCAAGTAAAGGACTACAGAATCGTCTCCTATTAACCAATTGAAGACCTGGGTGCAAGAAGTACTTTAGTCACAAAATAACACTTTTGAGATATTAAGGGTCAAAGTTTTGAAAACATGCTGCAGATACTTTTTTTAAAAGATAACATTCAGTGGCGCCTGCTGCTAGTCCCAGGGGTTATACAAAGTAGACAGACACGTTTTTGTGGAAAAATAATGCTTTAATACGAAAAAGACAAGAAAATCAGTTTTGGACTTAGGTACTTCTTACCATAAAATGCCTGGACTTCGGTACTTATTGCCATAAAATGCATGGACTTCAGTACTTTTACCACACAAATGCCGTTTCAATCATTTTCTGATTGCCAAACAGTCATTTTTGCTACGCTTGTCACATGACACATACTAGCAGCTGATTGGACAGTCATGGACTTAGGCACTTGTTCCTGATGACGTCAAGGACTTGAGTACTTCTGCAAAGACTTGAGTATTTCTTGCACAAAAATTCAGTAGATTCAGGGAAGGCCGTATATCAGTATTGAGGACTTGAGTACTTATATTTGGAATTTTTTGGCTTTAAATGATGCACATGACACTCTACTTTATGGTAGTAGTGTCAGCTCATTTTTTGGAAAATGTGACTTAAGTACTTCTTGCACCCAGGTCTTCAATTAGGCAACTCTAAGAAAAGTAAACCTGTCCCGTTTACTTTGCTTGACTGGTTGAAGTTGAACGAGTGGAGTTGTTTATTAAGACAGCATTTTTGATTGCTGCATTTGTTTATTAAAACAGTATGTTTGATTGCTGCATTTTGAAATTTAAATGGCCATAGAACAGCACAGATTTGCATGAACACGATTGCCATTGCCACGCCATTTCGTGCAACTGTGATAATTTATATCTCACATTCACGTTTCATCCACTTTTCAGAATGTTTTCTACCTTGTGTATTTTTTATATGCTTAAAATCCAGGGCGATCTTATGACAAATCTGTTTTAAATTAATCTTTAAATAATGTCCTAAAATGCCACAATTACAGATGTCATTCAGAGGAAGATTTTTTTTCTAATCATTCAATTTATTAGCATTCTTTCAATCTAACACCGTAGCCCAGTTAGGGCTATTTTCTGCAGGCTGTCCATACAAAGAGTTCAAAGTACATATCCAAACTGGAGGAGTTTTGTAAGGAGAAATCATCGTAAGTGGCAACAGGAAACATTCAAAAGCTTCAATAGCTGCCAAGGAGAGATAACAAAATGCTCACCCTACCTGCTGTTATTGCCTGTGGCTATCAATTGATACATCAGATGCTCCATCAGCTGATCACATCTGTCCAATAGCTGGCCCACACACCAGCATCACTAACCTATCATTTAGCTGCCATCTTCTTAAAATAGGACCTCTCACCGTTTTAGTACATGCTAGCTGCCATTATGCGTATCAGTCACCAGGCAGGTTGGTACGTCGGCTTTATGTTTTGCTTTCCGCCAATTCTACGGTCATTATGTCAGCTTCAGAAACATAATTTTGCAGTGCTAACTCATTTGCATTTGGTTGCATCTTCAAATTAGTGCTGTGCCAAGACTGCTTCTCATCTAGGGTAATCAGGATCAGAAATCCCAGATTTCTTCAAATGCTCCATCACCTGATCACATCTATCCAATAGCTGGCTGACACACCTGCATCGCTAACCTATCATTTTACTGTTATGTTCTCAAGTATGTTCTCTCTCTGCTTTAGGCCGTGCTGGCTGCTGTTATGCACACCCTCCACCTCTCCTTCACCATCAGTCTTTGCAAATTCATCAGCTTCATCGACCTGCCCATCAGTCTCAGCACAGCCATCAGCCACCACCACCATAACCTGGACTCCATGGGGGGATTCATCTGCTGCTGCTCAGGGCTGATGCTCATGGACTGCAAAAATCTCCCAGGAAAGTCCTAGCACCAAAGACTTTGAGGTTTAATTTGTTGCTAAGCAATGCCATTTTGCACACGCCTCGCACTGGTTTGTAGATAATAGCCGTCAGCTTAATTAAAAGTTAGATAGTTGAACAGACAGTTTCTAACAAATTTCAATAGATTTCCTCTGTTCAAATGCATCCATGACCACAAATGATTACTAATTTTGTGCACTGTGAAGATATTCATTTACTGTTGGCTCTTTTAATTTCATAAGTTCATCAGATGTTCATGTAGCACTTTGGCTGCAAATTTGTTTTGAGCGGAAACCTTTCATCCGTCTCATATGTGTAGAGTATTGAGCAACATTCCTGCTGTAAATTACAACATTATTACCCATTTAGCAGTTTATTTCCTGTAATTTTAGTAATCGTTTCTGAAGCAATGAGAAGCGCCGTTCTTGATATTGGTCACTGTATGACCTTTGCTGCACTGCCACCGCCCTGTCAACGTTTGCACTTTGACAAATTGCAATAACTCGTACAATAACTTTGGTAAAATTTGCCGTGAGCATTCCTGGAGTCCTGAGTAGTTGATTTTCTGGACCCCATCCTTTTCTGTTGCATACCCACTTGGCCCAACTATGAATTTTGCCCATGGGTAGAATGCAGTTGTTTCGGGGATGTACTCTGCTAGATGGACTAAAGTCTAAACTTATGCACTTTGCGTTTGTATTAAAGGAGCCGTGTCATAATTACTGTGCTTGCTCAGAAATTCAAAACTGTTAGCCTGACAAACTGAATCTGCTCAACTGCAAGTCAAAATCTGACTCCAACATTGCCAATCCATCTTTGTTGTGCATTGTATTTATATATTTTAGCTACTCAGGCACTGTTCTTCTGATATTAAGAAGTTTTCCACAGAAATACAAGGATTCAAAGCTCTATTTTAGCGCTTTAGCGATAGGATATGAAGAATATAAGTTGGTTTACCAACCAAAATAAATATTATAGAAGTACAATACCTTCTTCTTCTATTATTACTTCTATCATTATCATTCATCCTACTACATTGTTACCGGTGAAAGAATTTCTTGAAACTTTGTGCAAACAAACTTGGCATACTGCAACTACTTTTTACCAAATATTTAGGGTGGATCACTTTGGGAAGTATATTCATTTTAATGTTAAGCTTTCGATTGGTGATGAAAAATGTAGCCAAATTATGCTTTTTACAGCTTCAATTCCTCCTGGGTCTCATATTTTCGAAGCAATTAAGCCATGTTTGGTGTCAAATTGTTCCTTGGGATGGCAGCAACAATAACAGTTATAAATTTTAGAACTAGCACTGTGATAATTGGGAGTTAATTATTGATTTATCCCCATATGTTGGTCTTAGGTAGCTTGGCACCGCCAGCCTTCGTACTTCCGCGTAATTTCATTTCGTTTCAATACTCAGTCTGGTCACTCGGAGCTCTGCCTCGTTCACCACGGCAGAAAGTACGCCGGACCAACCAGCAAACAGAAGGCGTGGCCGAGAGCCATGATGTAGCAGCTGCGCCGAGTTTAAAATTGTAGTCTCCGAAATCAACAATGGCTATGGACATAGATGCACGGGAGGCCATTCGCTCTGTCGTGGGGAAAATCCCAGGTATCAGCGACTTATAGCCACAACAAGATGAATGTTTGGTTAGTTTTTTGAATGGAAATGATGTTGTAGAGCTACTCCCTACAGATTGTCATATCTACTTAATAGCCACCATGAAATAGGCACCCTGTTCATCTCTGTGAGAGACAGCCGAACCACCTAAGCTAGCTTGTAGCTTCTAGTGTTACATTGTCCACGAATTTAACACTATTTAAGTTAGCAGCGAACTTTTTAAAAGCCATGTTTTTGTTTGTGTCACAAGACCCATTTGCTGTCTCAGTGTTATGTTGTCATTATCCATGAATGAAATGGCTGCTTAGAGCCAAACTGTGTTGCTATAAAGTTAGATAGCGAGCTCGGTATTATGTTAGCGCAAGCATGGTTAACGGTTCAGTTTTCGCGTCAACGCAGATTTCGTCCTGATGTAAATAATGCATTATTCTCGCCGATTCTGCCGTTGGTTTCGGGTCTCTTACATTTTTTTTTAACAGCAGCAGTATCTGCAGGAAAAACGATAACTCAACAGTTTGTTTCTTGCAAGGAGAACAGAAAGAGCACCTTTGGTTCTTTTAAATGAATGAGTGAAGGCTAAAATTTGGTAGATGGGCATATGTATGGTTACAGTATTAACTTTATTGTACTGATCAGTTTGTTTTCGCTGCATTCCTGGTATGAAGGACTGTGTTTACAGCAGAAGTACTAGGCGGCTGGGCCGGCGCATAACATACGTCATCGCCAAACATTAGTGATTAGTTTACAGGTACACCAATGATTTTAAACTTCAGACAAGCGCCCACCCACCAGGAAGTAAACACTTGTCAATGACGACTGGCCAGACTCTGTGTACGAAGCAAAGCGAAGTAGCAGAGTCTGGTTTACCAGGCCAGGTTTTAGGGGGGTGCTCATCTAAATTTGGCCCACATCTGTCCTAGCACATATGATACAAAAAAAAAAAAAAAATGCATTTTCCAGGCCCACATACATCTCTCCACACAGTCAATATGGAAAGGAATCAAAAGCTTTCATGGGCAATTTTCCCATACTGAGGCAACACCACCATTTATAAATATAATGCAAAACGATGGCGGATAAGCAAGGATGGAAGTAGATTTTGACTTGCAGTCAAGTGAATTCACTTCACTCAAAGTTGTGAGCATGCTCAGTAATTGTGAACAGCTGCTATAATATCAGCAGTTGTCCAACTAAAGGTTCAAGTGAATGACACTGTTGACACCCAACGACAGAGTTCACACTATTGTAATAACACTAGTCAACGACCTTTTAAGTTAATAAAAAGCACTTTCATAAAAAAGCTCCTTGCATGGTACTAAAACACACTTAACCCTCACTGACGTTTTCACATGAGCCTGCCACTAACAAAAGAAGTGTGAAGCTACGATGCATAACAGAAAAGAAAAACAATGCAACTCAGTGCAACTGCATAAAGTTCCTATGTTTACACACGCACCGTGTTAAGTATAGGTCCAGCATCACATCAGCTGCTGAAAGCACAAAAGCGAGAAGATTGCTCTTCCGGTGCATAGCCTGGTCAGGAAGTCGACAGTCAGAGCTATTAACCGCAACAGAGATGCCCTGCCCTTAACAGCACAACTGTTTCCAAAATGATGCTCATATACAGTCAAAGCTAGCACATATAAACACACACGTGCTGCCATGCATGCACACGCTCACGCTCACACACACACACACACACACACACACACACACACACACACACACTCACACGAACACACACAAACATGCAGACAAACCCTCACAAACACGCATGCACGCATGCATGCATACACATGCTCACACACACACACACACACACACACACACACACACACAAAACTGAGCCTCAGATTCAGAAACGCGCTCTGGCCAATACAAATATACAGTTGTGCTCAAAAGTTTGCATACCCTAGCTGAATTTGTGAAATGTTTCCATTTATTTTGAAAATATGACTCTTCACGCAAAAAACTTCCAAAAACTAGCCCATATTTCACCAACAAAACTACCGGATGACAGCGAATGACAGCCTTGAAATTTTTGCCATGTATTGGCACATATTTAAGGATAACACATACCAAGTTTCATCCATAGTATCAGATTGGTTCCACTTTTAAAGCTATAAAATATTTGACAATTTTTACATTGAACACATCCATTTATTGTGAAATGCATACATAAGACATTCAAATTCATTCAGAATACATGTATACTTAAATTAAAGATAGTATTTGCACATCACAGCAAAAACAATATTTTTCTAAATATCCCCAGTTTGTATGACCAGTTTTTCATAGTGGAGATCAACCATCATGACAAACATAAATGTTTATTAAAGCATCAAAATGAAATTTTCTTATTTTTTGAAGTATCTAATAAGAATCAGGGATTTAGAAGAGCAAAAATTTCTAAAATAATGCAATGATTAATCATAATAATACTCATCATGAGAAAATATTGACTGGACATACATGTAAATACAGAACCATCTGTACCTCGCTAAATTATTCAGGAGCATTTAAAACTTTGGCAGCAACACCAATATATTGTTTAAATCTTCTTGAATCAAGACATAGTGACGAGCACCTCTGCCTTGAACATGTGGTGCATCAACTAGACATATGATGTGTTGGAAGGGGACCCAGCACTCATCCTTCCTTGATGCAGGTGGCCAAGACAGCACATTGTTGTCGACTAGTCATATCGCATTCTGCTCATCTCACCGACAGCGCAAGACATCAATAAACCATTTATCTCACTTTGCCACGGCAACACACAGTGTTCTTATGTTGGATTTGCAGCGTCTGACGCCAGGAAATAAATTGCTCTAAATAAAGAAGAAACAAGAACACAGAAACTGAACGGCTAATCCCCAAATGGTTTTTAAAGTTTACCGCCATTTCTTTATTTGTTTTTCTGGTTTCAAAAGCCAGAGCACTCATGCATTTCGACTTCAACGGATGCGTTTAGTGTAAAAATTTTCAATTTTTTAGCTTTAAAAATAGAACCAATCTGATACTACGGATGAAACTTGGTATGTGTTATCCTTAAATATGTGCCAATACATGGTAAAATTTTAAGGCTGTTATTCGCTGTCATCCAGTAGTTTTTGGTGGTGAAATATGGGCTAGTTTTTGGAAAAACATAAAATGTTCTAATATAAATAGGCCACTGGAGCAGGAAGAAATGGTTATTTAAAACTTCTGACTGCTGCACACATGCATAAACATCAGTTTAGACATCATGAAAAATTTCAGATCTAGATAATGAGCCATTCTCCCTCAGCAGTACTGCAAAGATACAGCATAATTTTGTGAAATCGGCTGTCTCTTCATTTTGGGGGGTCAGTAGATGATCAGAGACTGAAGATACACCTTTTATAAAGCCAAAAATGAAAAATTTTGGAAAAATTAACCCTATATGCCAGATTACAACCCTGCAGCATCATGACTTTGCTGTAAATAAGCATTCAAATTTGGTCAAAAATGCATTTTGCAAAAATTGAAAAAAAAATGCCTTAAAATATAAATGGCCATATCTCAGCAACTACTGCACTTACAGACCTGAAATTTTGCACACATTCATTCCTTAGGTAGTACTTTAATTGTGATTTATTTATTTTTTTTTTACTTTTCTGAGACGGTGACCTGGGGACCTCTGGTTGATTTGGGATGGAATGACCCCTTGTTATATGGACACAAGGTGACACTCTCAGGTTAGAATGGCTATTAAGGGTTCCAAACCAGTGGCTTTTTGAAATTGTAGCTAGTGTCTGAGCATAGTCATTGAGTTTGTTAGCTCCTAAATGGATGCACTGATCTGGCTAGACACTGAGCCATGAGGAGCGGAAAAGAACTGTCCGAGGACCTTCATAACAAGGTAGTTCAACTTTTTTAAGATGGGAAAGGATTTAAAAAGATATCCAAAAACTTAAAAATGCCAGTCAGAACTGTTCAGTCTGTGGTTAAAAGGTGGAAAATTAGGGGATATGTTGATACCAAGCCAAGGTCAGGTAGGCCAAGAAAGATTTCAGCCCAAACTGCCAGGAGGATTGTTCAGGACACAAAGAAAAATCCACAAGCTACCTGAAGAGAAATACAGGATGTTCTGGAAAAAGATTGTGTGGTCATTTCAAGGAGCACAATAAGGAGGTACTTAAAGAACAATGAGCTGCATGGTCGAGTAGCTAGAGGGAAGCCATTATTGCACCAATCCCACAAAAAAGCCCGCCGAAAATATGCCAGAAAACACCTTGACAGACCTCACCAAAATAGACCAAAATAGAACTTTATGGTCACAACCATGAGCGCTATGTTTGGAGAGCAGACAGCAAGGCCCATGGTGAAAAATATACCATTCCCACTGTAAAGCATAGCGATGGCTTTCTGATGTTTTAGGTGTGTGAGCTCTGAAGGCACAGGGAATCTCGTGAAAACTGATGGTAAGATGAAAGCAGCATGCTATCAGAAAATACTGGCGGAAAATTTGCATTCTTTAGCAGGAAAGCTGTGCATGGGAAGCACTTGGACTTTCCAGCATGACAATGATTCAAAGCACAAGGCCAAGGTGACCCCCAGTGGTTACAGGAGAGAAAGGTGAAGGTTCTGGAGTGGCCATCAGTCTCCTGACCTCAATATCATTGAGCCGCGTTGGGGAGATCTAAAAAGTGCAGTTCATGCGAGACGACCAAAGAATTTGCAGGAGCTGGAGGCATTTTGCAAGGAAGAATAGACAGATACCACCTGAGACAATTAGGGGCCTCATTGACAACTATCACAAAAGACTGCACTCTGTTATTGATGCTGAAGGGGGCAACACGCAGTATCAAGAACTAAGGGTATGCACACTTTTGAACAGGATTCATTTCATTTTTTCCCTAATTGCCATGTTTTATTTGATGATTGTGCCATTCTATATGACGTACAGTTGGACATGAATCCAATAAGAAATAAAAGAAATGTGTTTTACCTGGCCATTCATGTTTTCTTAAAAAAAAAATATTACCTATTTTACAAATTCAGCCAAGGTATGCAAACTTTTGAGCACAACTGTATGTGCTTACAAATCTGGTTCAAGCTATGGCTACCACAATGGCAAATTATGCTGCTCCCTGGAACTCCAAAATCACATTAGAGGATTAGTTTTACTTTCCACAGTCCACATTTGCATGAGCTACAAAGAATTAATGTGACATAACAAAAGAGAGATAGAGGAAGCATCATGGCCTTCGTTAAAGTAGTGCTTTAAATAGTGCTGCAAGCCTTCAGGCACATTGTTGCCATATTCACTCTCGGCCGTACTTCCTCCACTATACGCTCTTAGTAACACCTGAGGTGCAGAAACAACAGCACAAACAAACGTGGCTAACAAAGCAGCCATTCTGGGGCCGAACCCATGAAATATGATGCCATTCAATTCAGGAAATGTGTCTAGGTCAAAGAATAATCCAGCCACTTCTCAGGCCAAGGACTAGAAAAAAGTTGGTCAGCAGCGACCACAAGAGTTTCCTCCACACAAGTAGAACTTTGCTTCATAGCAATCATATCAGTAAATAATAATCAAGATATGAGAACCCAATCATAGTCATTTATTGGGCAAACGACAACGACGACTTCATGTCCAACCCACAAACAGAGGTGGGGCCACGATAAAGTGTCATGAGCCTGGGTCTAAGAACTTTCTGATGGGCCAATTATTCTTTCTGCTGAAGAAAACATTTATTATGCACTGTCAAAGTGAAATGCAAATCTCTTTTCATCTGAAATTTTTAATAAATACAAGATTGGGGCTTCATCCTTTAATATGATATTAATTAATATAATTCATTATTATGCTATTTTTTTCCGAGACTGATAGGTTTTGCCTGCTCTCTGAGAAAGCACATGCACGAGTTCCCTCCATCCCCATTCTCTGCATGCAAGCATTGTGACTGCGGTCTTTAAAAGAAACAGTGGTTTACAGGCAGCTGTCATAGAGGCAAACAGCGAACGGTCTACTGAGAGGGCAGCGCGAGTCGTTTTCTAGAATGCATAGTTTGTTGGGAAGACATTTCAGATTTGGGTGGGATTGAGGATGCCAAAATCATGACAAAAATATAAATAAATAGAACTTAAAAAAAACTGTTTGATACCAAAAAGTTCTCAGAAGGTGACATTCAAAGCCAGGGTAACGGACTGATAACTCTGGCTTATATTTTTTGAAGGGAAAACGGAGAGGCGATTTTCCCTCAAACAATCTACACGCAGCGGGTGACTGTGCTCTGACAAAACCCTAGTCACACTAGAGGCGGAATGAGCCGGAATGCCGTCAGAATGAAAATTCTTTGTATATTCCTGAATATTCGAAGTGCGTTCTAAAAATTCTGACTGCATTCTGAGCGCATTCCAAATATTCGGGCCCATTCTTGTGGCTGGCCCGAATGTTTTGCTCATGCTCAAAACTTTCCAGGTGCATTCGAAGTGGAGAAATATCGAACGGCATTCGAAGTGTATTCTAACTGCACTCTGACTGCATTATAAATATTCTTACGGCATTTCAAGAGCATTAAAAACATTCTGACTACATTCAAGGGAGAATCGAAACTGCAAGCCACTTCAAATCCTGCCAGAATGTCCCGAATGCGCCACGAATGAGCTGAAATGCACCTCGAATGCATCTCGATTGCTGCCGGAATCTATTTCGATATTAAAAGAATTCAGCTGGAATGCACTTCGAATGCCATCGGAATCTTTCGATTGCCGCTCGAATGCAGTCGGAATGTCCCGATTGGCCCTCGAATGAGTTTGGACGTAATTCAGAACACCGCCAAATCGCATAAAACGCGGCCAGCTGCCGCTGGAACGTCAGTCTGCATTGAGGAGTCGCCTGGTCAACATCACGTCATGCCGCCAAGGAAGAAGGGAGGCATGGTCAAGAATTCCACCACTGGCCGCAGCCATGGACAGGGCAGAGGTGCTGCAGCCCAAGAAGCCCCTGAAGAGGACAGCAACCTGGAGCAAAGCAACATGGTCCAGGGGGTCCATACTCTATGGTGGTTGGGCTGAGACTGATGAAAATGCTAGATTCGGCAGCATTTTATACCCCATCGGGGACCATTCCGGCGGCATTCTTGGTACACTCGGGACATTCGTGTTACATTCTACGTACATTCCAAGTACATTCTAAGTATTCGAGCTGCATTCTGTTTGAATTCTTGGACGTTCAAACCATATTCGGCAGCCATTCCGGGAGCGTTCTGACTGCATTCGAGGTGAATTCGTACAGCATTCGAGGCACCTTCCAACCAGACTTCCGGTGATATTTGGGCAGCAATCAAACTGCACTCGTACGGCATTCGAAGTGCATTCTAAATATTCTGACTGCTTTCTAACAGCATTCTAAATATTCCTACTGTATTCCAACTATATTCAAGCTGCATTCGAGAGCTAATACACCCAGAATGCGCATGAATCATTAGAGGCGGGTTCGAAGCGCATTCTCAGTATTCGAACGGCATTCTTACAAAGCTGTAAGAATTTTAGTCAATTTGAAATTCCCACCTGAATGTGGCGCGAATTTTGAAAATTCTTCATTCCGGCTGGTTCTGCTTGATTCCTGCTGATTTCGAATAAATGTGATGGGGGCATAAGGATCTCATGAAGCTTCAGAACCCTTGAAGTCATCTATTGTTATTCATTTGCCATTCATCATAGGCATTGTCATAATGATTAGGTGTAATCAAGTCATACTCAATGAAGTCTAAAGACCTCATTCATCCAGTTACACTGCTGAAACTTGTAGTTCTGAATCTGGCTTTTAGTAATGAGGTTTGGAAATGATGACTATACAAGGTGTGGCCTCATTTCCCCATTCATTTATATTTTGCGGTTCAAAATATGGTCAGTTGCGAAATCATCTTCCATCACACAGCATACAACTTTCACTCAACTGGTCACATTCATCAGAAAGGAGTTGAGAGAATAAAAGGGTCTGATTGGCCAGCACTCTTAGCACATGCAGAACACACACGAAAGCAGAGACCAAAACAATAACATGATCGATCTGTGCGCACTGCATTTTTTGATCAGTCATTACTCATGCCATAATTTTTGCATCTGACTGAAAGTTTTGGCCAAAAGTTGTGCTCTGGTATTCCATGTCAAGTCACCTGAAGAAAAAGGTTTTCACACCCCACCATCTCAGATGTTGCTGAAACACTATTAGATGGGACACACTGATGAAAGAGGTGTTCTTTAGACATTTTTTGTGAAAATATTTTCTGGTTTCATAAATTGCCAATTTGTCTGGGCCAAGTTGGCCATTACTGTGCTGTTTTTTTTTTTTATTTTTTTTAAACTCCCAATAACTTTAAAATTTTGACTCCAAGTTATGCCAGATTTGGCAGCATTGCTGATTAGGAAACAACAAATCCAAGATGCCAATCAAACATCCCTAAATGAGCCTCCAAACACCAATATTTGAATATTTTACTGGACCGTAATCCATGCAATTGCAAAATGTGGGGCTAGAAACACAGAGTTGAACTTCTCAAATTAATTTCCGTACACTTGATAAGTTGTTCTTGTTGAAAATTTGGATCGCTATATTTTTCTGTTAGGAAACAGGAATAATATGGCTTGTTAAATTTCCAATTTTGTCACAGAATATATCATCACTATTATCACTGTAGCAGCTGCATCATCCAATAAAAGTCCCCAGTGGACCATGCAGGTGCTGCAATGATAATGGTCATAATAAATGTGACTATTCAATTGTTGTGACAGGAAAAAAATAACCATCACAAATTTCAACAAGAAAAATCTAGCAAGTGTACAAAAATTATTTTGAAGTGTTTGGCTCCATGTGTCTTGTCCATACATCTTGTTCCTTTTAATATTTAAATAGTGGGGTTCAGAGGCTTAATGAAGGGTGTTTAGTTGTTGTGCTAGACTCCTGGTTCCATAATCAGTAATACTGCCAACGCCAAGCCAAATTTGAGACACAATTTTGTAAGTTATTGAGAGTTAAATCATCCACAATCAAATGTATGCTGACCTGGCCCATACAAATTAAGCAATATTTATGAAACCAAGAAACATTTTTAAAAAAAGTGTTTATAGAATATAGAATATCAGTGTTCACCACCTGAAAGAATTTCAATGACATCTGAGATGATGGGTGTCAGGCCTCGGTGATTTGACATGGAATTACCTGCTCAATGATTCCCAGTTGGCCCAATCCCAGTGCAGCTACCAGGCTGACCCTAATTTTCAAAGCTCAGTGCATCAATTTATTTGAGAAAGACATGCTTCTCAATAGACAGGACAGGAAGGAAACAGGTGCTGCCGTATATGAGAAAACAGGATATGCAATACTGTCACATGTTCAGAGAGTAACAGGCAGATGTATACAAACTAATACAGAAAGCACACTGACAGAGTTAAAGATCTCAGGGACAAGTCAATGATTCACTGTTACAATCACGTGCAAACAAGCCAATTTGTATGATCACCGCATTCGATAACGCGGGGCTAAATATCCCAGAGACAAAAAAGAAAACTTGAGTGAGAGAGAGAGACAGAGAGAGAGAGAGAATCCAGAAACAGAAAGAGGGAAGATGAGAAGGAGTATCTGGAAGAGGGAAAGTGAAGGGAGAGCAGGTTCAGACTGACCTGGGCTGGCACTGGGACGGTCATTGCACGGGGCCTGAATCCTGGGCGACTTTTGCAGATCATGTCAACCATAGCGAAACAGTTCCACAAAGGGCTGCTTAGCTAAACTAATCGACAGTGCCACCCCAGACACAGTCAGTGCCGATGAAAACCACACATATTCACACACATTCACACACGCACACGCCCAGTCAGCCGTGCTAGTTCTCTAACCAATCTAAACTCGCATAAACAGAAAAAGAGAACCGACTCTTCTGAGAGGGAAGAACAGAGGGGAGGAGGGAGAGAGAGAGTGTCAGACAAAGAGAGAACAGGACATTTCAACTACTTCCTGCTAGCTGTGAAAAAAGGAAGTGTTGGCATGGGAACCACTCTTTAGGGGACTGCATTTAATTAATCCGGATGGCACATTACATTCATTGAAGAGGTGAAGGCAGGACTGAAAGAACACTACAGTATGAAAACTACCCAACTACTGTTTACTTTAAGCAAAAGAACACAGCAGATACTAACTCTGCTAAGGTTCAAGACTCTTGCAATTTAATCAAAATTCGATCATAACTCAAGATTTTTTTTTCTTTTTGTGACACAAGCTTCCCTGCCTTGCATCTAAGTCCCTCCCACTAAGTCATGGAGAGATGTAAAGAAACTATGCAAGTAGAGAAAAAAGGAAACAAATCACTGAGTTTCCAAAGGGCCCAACTCCCTCAGTGAATTAGAGGTCTGCATATCTTATAACAAAAAGGTGAGCTTTCTCGTAATTTCAGCCAAAAGTATCCCAATGACACACTCATGTAAAGAAATAAACTGAAAAAATATGGGTCATGACATATGGGCAAAATAATAAATCAATTTTTCCCTTTCTTGAAAAAGAGCGTTCCTTGGAGTTGGGCCCTTAGGAAACTCAAGGATTCAAACATGTTTTCAAAGAAATGAGACGTCCTTTCTGCTGAAGTTTCATGTGAAATAATGTGTTTCTGATTAAGTTTCACAGGTGAATCTGCTGCCAGCATCTGTCATTAAAGATTCAAGTTAAGAATTTCAGCTAAAAGTCCTGCAGGAAGGCAGATCTAAAGTATCCTCACTCAAGGCTCCTCAGAGCACCCTCCTTGCTCCTCATAGCAAAAATTAAAGCTTTGAGACAGCTTGCAAGATGGCAGATCCAGTACAACTACCGGTTCAAGCGAGAATGGAGGGGCAAGGAAATCTCAGATAAGAGCATTGAGATGTACGCAGGGTTTCCCTTGCACTGGGGTCTCTTAGGGACTGGACCTAGCATTTGAGCCCAAATTAACCCTCATGCTTTCCTTGTACAACTGGTGAGTCAGGAACACGAGCAATCTCTGACATCAGACTCAGTCATAAAACTTCCAGAAGTGGATAAAATTTGCTTGGTATCATCACGGCACACCCTTACAAGTGCAATATCATTTTTAGGTCACATTGAACTTGTTATTTCATGGAGAGAAGCCAAACATTTTGTTCAATGTGTTACTAGCAGATGTACAGTAGGCGTGGAGCAGCAGGAGAACACGAGAGGCATCCTGTGACACACACAGTGCCATTCACAGTGCACCTTCATCTAGAGCTCGCAGTTTCTCTGAAGGAGAAAGGAATGTACAGTATGTTCATTCAGAGAACAAGCAGGTCAGAGACGGCAAAATCCCTTACCAAAGATCAGACTAATGGCCACATGAACGCCTGCATGGGATGGACGAGTGAAGCCTAAATCAACTGTCCCCCAACCTCCCCTCCGGATGGTGGGGGACTAAAGACCAAGCATGACAGAGACAGGACGCACCGTCAACGCACATCTCTTAAATGTTGATGCAATGCTATTGACTGGCCATACATTATGGCTTGCAGTCCTTAGCAAAAAGGCGGCCAGCAGTTTTCCAGTGCGGCAAAGACAGGGCAAGTAACATCAGAAAGAAGCCGTCTTTACACACTACCGCCCAATTAGCACTTCCTTAATCAAATATCGATTGCATTCACATTTGGCTCTTATTGTGACCTGGGAGATGTGCAATTATTGAATTCCTTGATGCCGCAGACTAGCAATGTCCTTCACCAGTCCATCACAGTGTGATAGCTGCACTGCAGAGCATCATCGATTTATGAAGGTGTGCAATGAAGCCACAGAAACTATTTCAGGTAAAGCAACCTTCATCTGTGTCTATTTAAAACACAATTGAAGATTAACTGCTAAATGAAGGACGATAAATCGATAAAGAGAGGACACACGGAATACCAGCGAGTGTCTGAACTTGGTTTAACACAAGCTGCCCACTCTCTGCAACAGTTTTTTGTGAATTTTTTTTTTTCATTATTTCCGACATCTCGCAGCGGAGAGAAACCTGTCACCTGATCTAAAGAGGGACAGAATGTCAGGAAAAGTTTTCACAAGAAATTAGACTGTTCCTGGAGACGGAAGCCATTTATCCAAGCACCAAAATCATTTTGTGGCAGGAAAAAAAACAACAACAGAGATGTATAAAGGGAAGTAAAACGTACTCATGATGCACACTGTAAAATAGAAGTGCGGCCCAGACATTAGTTCTTTGTTTTTCTCCAAGGCTTGTCTTTGCCCACTCAAAAAAGCACTAATGCTCAACTCCATTCCTGGTTTTTTGATATGCCAGCAACTGACTACGTAAGTGTGTTGGCAACCACAGAATCACACAATGGCAGAACCACTCGGAGCCCAGACTGGATCATTTGAGTGCCTTGTCAGGCCTCTGAATAGTCTTAAGACTGCTTCATATGACATCATCAGTCATGGCCCAGAATCCCAGATTACCTTATGGAATGCTGATTATCAGGAGCCCCAGTTTTCACATGAGCAAAGCTTTTTCCGCCAGAGGTTAATTTTTTCCAGGTCACTTGACAGACTCTCATTTAATTGTGTGGTCTCAGCCAGTCAATGGGCAAAGACATAAAAACAGACATTAAAAAAAAACACGTTTCAATTTTGCACATGTCTACAGTTGGTTACATAATGTTTGAGGGAAAGACAAACCTACCGACAAACTTACTTCACTGCCCTCAGTTTGACTCTCCTGACGTCCAGTCCACATTCCTTGACTGTCATTTAGTTCTCTTTCTTAACTTTACTGGTCTTTTTTGTTGTTTACTGTTTGTTCAATTGTCACTTATTTCATTAAGCGCTCTTTGTCACCTGAACTATTGGCACTTATCCTGCCTCCTTGGAGCTCAGCACTTTTGTACTGAACTTTTGCTCTTTTGTACATCACTCTGGATAAGGACATCAGCTAAGTCCATGTAATGTAATGTAATCATCACAAAGGTGCACTGCAGCATAGAGAACTGGGCCTGTGCAAGCCACTGGAGTAAACTGCCTGCAAGCTGTTAACACTCTCTATGGCACCAGCAGAGCTGTGACAGGACACATTTTTTTTTGCTGGAAGTGTCCTTCTGAAAAAAGTTAGTCCGTGGTCATATAGGAAAGTACGTGGCCAGAAAAAAAAAATTACGCAAAGGTAAGCGTTTGCATTCAAATCATAATCAGATGGCATTAGGGGCACTAATACGTGCCAAGAAAACATTTCCCACACCGTAGCACAACTGAACAATGCAGGATGGGTCCATCTATTCATGCAAGTAACACACATTCACCTTCTGTGTGCAACAGCAATTGAGATTTCTTTAGCCAGAGGACATGCATTCAATCATCAATCATCTCGTTTTGATGACAACATGCCCCCCAACTTCCTGTTCCCAGTCAACAGAAGAAGAACTAGGCATGTTCACCAGCTGGTGCGGCAGCCTATTGGCTTCAGGGTTAAGAGTATCATAAGAGATGCAGTCTGGCAGATCATAGTTGTGAAAAGCAATTATTCAAAGAGGCACTCTATATGAAAATTGAGAGTTCCAAGTATTTTGCTGTTTCCATGAAGTGAACCTTCATTTAATTGATTGGTGATATCAGGAAGACTAATGAGTTCCACTTCTCCCAAAGACAAAGACTTAAATTGTCAGATGACCAGTGGGTTCTCTGTTAAGCATTGGCGTAGAGGAAAAAAATTACAGCAGATTCATTCTGCTTTTTACTGCATACATACTGAAAAGACGACCAGGAGCCACATAAAATGGGGAGAGTTTCTTATTTATGAGTCCCTTAGACAGCCATGTAGAAAACAAGCAAATTCATTCTTCAACATTTTTTCACAAAATGTGCCTTGAAGCTTTCTTTTTTTTTTTTTGCCTGCTTCGCTAGGTCTGCCAAATCTCATCAGACCACTCTAATTAACCCTTTGAGCGCCGAATACATTTTCAAGGAATTAAAAATGTAGTTATCCTGAGCTGTTGAAAACCTATCATGTGGCAACTTGTTTAAAAGAGCTCCCGGGAGCTCTGAGTGAATTTCACTCAAATCTGAGTGAAGTATAATCCCATTCATATTGAACTTTTTTAAGTGCACTATAATGATTAAACTTCAATGATCCTCATTATCCTAAATGATCACCATAACTTCCTGTTTCCCTGGGGTATAAATATGAGATGACACGCAGGCCAATTTTCCTTGGTCAATCACCATCATGATTAAGACAAAATAGTACAGTGATAAAATGGGACAGAAAGTTGATGTCAATCAGAAATGGGGAAATGGCTTCAAGAAAGTGGCTAATCAGTTGAAAACGCCCACTGCGACCATCAGGGCAATAATAAGAAGTTTAAGGCAAATGGTAATGTTAAATATTTGCCTGGGAGAGGATGTGTGACTATTTGAATGTATGCACTATGAAGCTTCCAGAAAAAGCCTCTGCTGTCATAAGAAAACAAACTCATGTGCCAACAGTTTGCCAAACAGTACTGGAACTTCCAGTGGAACCAGGTTCTATGATCGGATGAGGCAAAAACAGAGGTCGTGGAAAAAACCTCAGAGGTGGGCCGGGCATAAAAGCAAAAATAGCCAATCCGTAAAGAAACCTCCCCACTGTGGTTTATGTTAGAGAGTCTCTGATTTTGTTGGCCTAACCGGAAAATAATCTAAAAAAAAAAAAAAAAAAAAAAAAAAAAGGATTAAAATCAAAAGAAAAATTGTTTACTGATCTCAAAATCATGGTTTTGCCATAGCCATCTCTAAACTCAATTTTTTTTATCAATATTTTGAAATTAATATCAAGTAGATAAATGATGGTTATAATTCATAACCACATTTTTCTGTATTTACCAAGGGTGCCAATATTAGTGGAGGGTACTGCCTATGTGACAAGGATAAGAGCAAAAATAAGAGTGTACATATTTTTGTCTTTTAATGGCCTTTTTCAACATGAGACCAGAGTTGTGACATGATAGTGACGGAAGCCATGACATGGCCGTGAAATAAAGAGAAAAATAAACAACAGGCCAATACGCAGTCCAAACCGTACATGTACAAATATCAGCTCTGTTCGAGACTTGATTTAGAGCTGTGGTGAGCTCCCCGAGGGCTGGACAGACTAAGGAAGACTTCTACATTTGACGTCATATAATTCATACTATAACAGGGAAGCACCTGTTTTACAGATAAGACACACTCCTCAGTTGGCAGGTGAGGACATCTTAATTAATACTGTCTGAACTCATCACAAACACACATATAGAGGCCATAATGTAAGATATTATGAAGCTGGTGATATGCGTTACCTGATATCAAAGACCAGATACAATGCCTGTGGATTATGCAGTGTCACTAAACGCATTTAGAGTTACAGAGACACTTCCCAAAATACCACAGTGAGCGATGCACATCGATCAGGTGTACACATAAAATACCACAGTGAGCGATGCACATCGATCAGGTGTACACATAAAACCTCAGGCAGGAGAAATCATTAACACTGATTATCTTGTCACAAAGGTGCCGATCAGGGGGCCGGAATATTTTAGGCAGCAAGTGAACATTTGAAGTCCACGTGCTGGAAGCAGGAAAAATAGGCAAGCGTGAGGATCAGACCGTCTTTGACAAGGGTCAAATCGTGATATGGCTAGACAACTGGATGAAAGCACCTCAAAAACTGCAGCTCTTGTGGAGTGTTCCTGGTCTGCAGTGGTTAGTATCGAATGAAATTAGTACAAGGAAGGACAACTGCCAAACTACCAACTGAGTCATACGCGCCTAAGGCTCACTGCTGTATATGGGGTGTGAAGGCTAGCCTGTCTGGTGTAATTCCACAGAAAAGCAACTGCGGCACAAACCGCTGAATGCTAATGCTGGCTTTGATAGTTAAGTGTCAGAGCACACAGCTTACTGTAGCTTGCAGTGCATGGGGCTGTGTGGCCGCTGACCGGTCACAGTCCCCATGCTGACATCTGTCCACCGCGAGAAGTGTGTGCAACGGTCCCCTGAGCATCAGAACAGGACCACGGAGCAATACAAGAAGGTGACCTGGTCTGATGGATCGCATTTTCTTTTATGTCATGCGGATGGCCGGGCGCATGTGCATTGTTTATCTGGGGAATCGATGGCACCAGGATGCACTGTGGAAATAAGGGAAGCCAGTGGAGGCAGTGTGATGCTCTGGGCAATGTTCTGGAAAATCTTCGGTCCTGTCATTCAAGTGGTTGCAAATTGGCATGTACCACCTACCTAATCATTGTTGTAGACCAAGTACACCCCTTCATGGAAATGGTATTCCCTAATGACATTGGCTTCTTTCACCAGGATAATAACCCCTCCCACACTGCAAAGAAATGCTCAGAGATGGTTTGAGGCGCATGACGAAGAGTTCAAAGTGTTGACCTGGCCTCCAAATTCCAAATTTTCAATGTAATGCTGGTCAAAGATAATTTACAAATCATTACTTTGAGTTTTAATCTTAATTTAATACACTGTCCCAAATGTTTCTGATTTGAGGCCGTGAATGAAAACCCGATCGCCTCCGCCAGAAACTGGGCTGGGGTAGGATTCTCCAACAGGACAATCATCCAAAGCATGCACTGGAGAAATAAATAAGATCTCATCACAGAATCAAGGTTTTGCCATGACTTTTCCAGTCCTCAGACCTAACCCCAATTGAAAACCTGAGGGACAAGCAGAAGAGGAGAGTCCATAAATGCACAACAAGAAAGGATCTGGGGAGATTGTGTATGAAGTGATGATCACAGATCCTACACATCTGGTCTCCAAACCCATCACACACTTAAGGAGAAGCTGGCAGTATTAAATGTATATAGAGTATTAAATATAAAATAATTAAATGAAGGGGATCCTATAATAGAGGCACAAATCTTTTCGGACAAAGTATTTTTATTTTGTAATTATTTTCTTTTTCTTTTAATCATTGCATTTCATTAAGAGCCAGTTTTTTTAAGAGTCAGGCAGATTTCTATTAGAGGGTGATTCATGACCCCTTCGGATTTGTCCGAAATTTTTTTTATTGATAGATATATGTTAGAAACGAACAAAAACCACATTTTCTATCCTTAATAGGGTCTGCTTTTTTTTTTTAGGGGGTCCTGGAATGTCGGGGTCAAAATCAGCCAAAATGGCAAAATCACTAAATTTAGGTTTTTGAATGCTTGTATTTCTGTGCGCCCTAAGTGAGCCAAATTGATTTCCATTTGTGCAAGTCTACTGGGTATGGACGCTCCAAAAATGTGAAAATTTTGGCAGCTGACTTAGGGGGCAGCCCATAGGCGGCGCTGCAAATCATTACTTTTTGTAATTATGCACACTTTCCCAGGGGTTGTATGGCTTGCGCCCTAAGTCAGCCACGGTATTTTATGCATGTCATGATAGATCAGCACCTCTTATTTGGATTTGGATGAAAATTACGGCGGCTGACTTAGGGCGCACAAGTATAGGGAGCGCTTTTTGCCGCTGAAAGGTGAAGTTACCACATTTTCGCACAGCGATTTCTCCATGCTCCCTGAGTCAAAATTAATGAAATATGGCTCATGTTGTCACTCAGCATCTCTAGTGTCAGTGGTAAAGAGAGTTTCGTGGCTGGTTTCGGTATCAACCCTTTTTGCACCATTTTTGTTAGGCCACTTCACGAAAAAGCAAAATATGGTAAACTGGGAACTTTCTCCAATTTTCATGAAACTTGCACGATTTGCTTCCTTTACCAATTCTGCAGCCACCGCGGGCCTACCCTGTCCAGCAGCTGTTGCCAACTGCCGAAGCGGACGGGCCAACCGGTTTCCTGGGACCCTTGCCCTTTACTCACCTCGCCTAGTGTAAAGGGCACCACCGTCTAGCGCCGGTCAA
This sequence comes from Gymnothorax javanicus, assembly GCA_029692085.1. Taxonomy (NCBI): domain Eukaryota; kingdom Metazoa; phylum Chordata; class Actinopteri; order Anguilliformes; family Muraenidae; genus Gymnothorax; species Gymnothorax javanicus. The sequence goes on from CM056200.1 coordinate 103,667,364, forward strand.
AGGAGACCTATTGGTGATCACTTACACCAACATTGATTTCATCGTACAAATCTTAGAACTGACTTTTGATTTGAGTGGAAAACCCCTTGAATACATAGCAAAAAAAACTAAAGCCAGGTTTAGCTTCATGGGTTCTAGTGAAAAATGTACAACAAATTCGATGAAAATCAAATAAATGGTTTATGAGATATAAGGTTATTTGAAAGTGCTACTTTTTGCAGTTTAGTTCCAATTTTTCCACCAAGTGGCGGCCTATAAACAAAGTGGCTTGCCACACTGCACTCAAACTTACAGACCACCTTTCTCCCAGTTAAGGAAGCAAAACCTGAAAGTTTCACAAAAATCGGAGAAAGTTTCCAGTGTACCATATTCGGTTTTTTCGTGAAGTGGCCCAAGAAAAATGGTGCAAAAAGGGTTAATACCGAAACCAGCCACGAAACTCTCTTTACCACTGACACTAGAGACGCTGAGTGTCAACATGAGCCATATTTCATCACTTTTGACTTAGGGCGCATGGAGAAATCGCAGTGTGCAAACATGGCAATTTCACCTTTCGTGACAAAAAAGCGCCCCCCCTATACTTGTAGCGCCTTTAAGTCAGCCGCCATAATTTTCATCCAAATCAAAGTAAGAGGTCCTAACCTATAATGACATGCGTAAAATACCTTGGCTGACGTAGGGCGCAAGCCACACAACCCCTGGGAAAGTGTGCATAATTACAAAAAGTAGTAATTTGCAGCGCCACCTATGGGCTGCGCCCTAAGTCAGCCGCCAAAATTTTCACATTTTTGGAGCGTCCATACCCGATAGACTTGCACAAATGAAAATCAATTTGGCTCACTAGGGCGCACAGAAATGCAAGCATTCAAAAACCTAATTTTAGTGATTTTGCCATTTTGGCTGATTTTGACCCCAATATTCCAGGCTGAGAACTCGACGGTAAACACAGGCATTAACAAACTACAGTTGAAGGGCAACAGTCTGAAGCAGAGTAGTTAAAATGAAGCCTTGCACAGCTCTATGAAAGAAAAAAAACAGAGGAACCAGGTGAACGCACACCTGCTCTCCCCCTAAACTGAAGCTTGTTGAACAGCCAGGTACACCACACTACCTGTTAGAGCGGTTTCATGGTGTTTAGTTTGTTTGTCAGAGGGAGACGTGTGGGAGATATGGGCTCTGTGTGACAGGCTCCTCCTCAGAAAAGAGCTGAGAGAGCCTTTATTATGGCTAAACATGGATGGCTTCAGTTTCACTACTGCCCAGCTGAAATGAGAGCAAAAAGTTGTTTTGTGAGAAACCAGTTGTAGGGCAGGGCCCTCTTCTTACCCATAAGGGTTTTTTTTTTTGTTTTAAGGGCAGTGTGCACTGGCCAATAAAAAAAAAAAAAAAAAAAAGAAAATCATACAACCATGCATAAAAAGAAAAAGATATTTACCAAGGGGACATTAAATTCTGGTTCAAGCTTGCTTAGAATATTTTCAAAAATCTCAAAAATGGTTTTATAATGGGGCTATTCCAGTTTTATAGAAGTGACATTTGGAAACAAAATGAAAAAACATACAACTCAAAAAAAAAAAAAAAAAAAAAATCCTCTGATATAATAAAAGCTGGCTCTGCATATTCCCATCTTATCCCCTCGGATGAATAAAATTGCATAGACAATGACAAAAATATAGCAAAAATGCGACAAAAAAAATTTACAAATGTCCAGAATTATGGATGCGATGCAAAAGACAGGCATTTTAAAGAGACAGCAAATCTCAAAGCATTATGTGAACTTTAAGGTCAAATGCAGAAATATTGATAGCGATTGAATGAAGTCCTGGCTTAACGTAAAAACGGTCATTTAGAAAATATCTGTATTCTAAATTTATATTATATGAGGTAAAAGCCGCGTTTTAATGTGACATCATGGCATTACGCCACTTTTTTCACTTTATTACGGTGTTCATCCAATACTGTAAAGGTTATAACATGCAATTTTGTTAACCCTTTCAGCGCCATAGGCAACTATAGTTGCCCAATAATGATGTTAGATATCAAAATCAGATGCTGGTCAAAACCTATCATGTGGCAACTTGTTTAAAAGCTCTTTGAACAAGTTGCCACATGATAGGTTTTCAACAGCTCAGGATAACTACATTTTTAATTCCTTTAAAATTTATTCAGCACTCAAAGGGTTAATTCACTGGTCCAACGAAATGTGCCCTCCAATATATACTACCTGCAGGTACATGTAAAATATTTATTTGGGGAAGAGGTACTTTTTTCTATGTTCACGTTGACATTACGGTTGTCGCACATTTCACTCTCACGCCCATACTGTATCTCGGGATCTAATTATATCTCAAGATCTTTTTACTGTCAGAAATGAAAGAGGAACATCTCTGCCAGAACATTATATATAGATATATATTTTTGGTGTAACAGTTCAAAACAAGATTATGACAGTTTGAATAAGGTTTGACCTCTCAACCCCAGTCAAGGGTAGGTTGTCATGATTTGGGGTTGTTTTGGTAGAATATTAGTGAGCGTTTCGAACAAAATGGATGATATTAGAAAAACATTTGCAGAAGATTTTTTTTTTTTTGATTCTCAAACCGCTTCTAGCATTCCAGTTAGAAAATGCAATCACGCAGCCAAACAATGGTAGTGTGCATTTTGGTTTCCTTTGAAAAACCCCAAACATAAAAAACTAAGATGACATTTTTCAAGTAAATGCTTTGTTTGATACACAGAGGTCACTCTCAAATAAGAATACCATATAGCACCTAATATTTACCCCGCCCACCCAAGAGGTAGGGTGAGGGTACTGCAATCGACTTGGTTTGGTTGTTTGCAAGATTATGAGAAAAGTACCTCCCAAATTTATACCAAATTTGGACAACAGTTGGGCAATGACCCAGAACAGATCCCATTAAATTTTGGAATGAACTGGGTTAAGGTCAAGATCACTGAAAAGGTCAAAATTGTTTCTTGGCTATAACTCTGTCAAAAATGGTCTGATTTACATCAAACTGAGGCCAAGAATTTCTATTTTCAATTTGTAAAATATAATATTATCCATTGCTACAGTGAAAAGTGGATAGTTTCAAAGATCAGTAGATCTTTGGGGTCAAGGTCATTGATCTGAATCATTGAATTTACACTATATCTCAATAACTATTGTCAATAGCCATTTGGTTGCTATAACATGCATATAGGAAATCAAAAAGAGAGATTAAAATGACACCATGACCTTCAGTGAAGTTGAAAGGTCAAACCAAAGGTGACTTGATTTCAAAACATTACATCTGAAAAACTACTGTGGATAGCCTTTGACCTTTGACCCTGAGTGACCTTGAAAGGTCAAACTCAAGAGCACATGTACCCGAAAAGTGGATCAACTCATTGAACAGCTTAAATCTGTGCGAGGGGCAGGGTTTGCTGTGCCTAGCACCGCTTACTGTCCATGAATTGACAAATGCATTTTCAGTAAACCCACTAACAATAACATGGTTCTCGTTTTCTTTTTTCCCCAAAGCAAAACACTTAACCATAACAAAAAAGTACCCTTTATTTTTATAAAATAAGATTTACTGTCAAATGATTAAAAATTAAAAAACTGAGAAACTGAGAGAGATGCTCAATCCCTGTTAGAGCCTGCAGTTCTCATTCTCTCTTCATACTGAAAGCTACAAAAAGTAATGCAGTAAAACTGGTATATAACCTTCGTAATCTTGAGCCGGGACAAAGACATCCTTGTATAGCGGCATAGTTAAAGGCTGTGTCTGGGGTGGATGGTTGCGGCAACAGAACAGCGGACTTTCACACGGGAGAACGGTGTTTACCACCAGTTACCAACTCATCGCCCTGCCCTAAACCTGAGCCCCAACCTTTACTGGACCTTAACTTTTTCCAACCACAAGTTTAACCCCTGTGACTGAGAGTCACAGCTGTCTTTTAAAAACCACAATCATCTCTTCTCATTTACCCAGAATCTTAACCTTACCCTAACCTCAACCTTTAGGATGTAGTCATTTTAACTGAAGCCACAAAGTTTTCCCACCTGTTCGTTTTGAAAGGAGCAGTCCTGCTGTAACTTAAAGAAATTCTTGTAAAAACCGTGTGTTGTGGAAAATGATGGGATTATACTAGAAAAGTTGTGCGCATGTTTTTGTGAGATACCACGTGAGCTATTGAATAAGGACGAGTTAGTCGGAGTCACGGGAATCATAGTTCAGACAAATAAACGTCGTAAGCAATCGGGCACATTCTTCGTGAGCGCATCGTCTAGCCACTGACCCACACCTCCCTTGGTCTGATGATTCTATACAAACTAGACAATCGCGTTCATGCTTACTACACACAAGGCCCACGCCAAATATGAAACAAATCAGATGAAATTTGTGGCCTGTAAAGCGCTCACAAGAAAATCTCTATGGACGTGGCGGTGGCAGGCGCAGCATGATAATCACTGATCCATACCATCCCCGACTCATCGTCCTGGGATACAATCAGATGCCATAAACAAGAGAAAATGATTTCACTCAAAATTTTTACTAAAAATCATAAAGCTGCTTTCACACCGGACGCGAAACGAATTTTTCGCACGACAGATTACATTCAAAGTCGATGCAAAGACGCGAATACGCCAATTGAAGTGCGTGTATTCGCGTCTTTGCATTGACTTTGAATGTAATCTGTCGTCGTCTTTCAAGGTCCGTGTGAAAGCAACTTAATACTGGGGAAATGCGACAGACAACCCCCTAAAAATGAGACAACCTGCCCCATCCAGACTTTTGCAATATGTTGCTCACTACCTCACGAGAAGTTCAGCACACAAATAAATGTCACGATCAAAATATAGCCAACCCTTCACTTTTTCAGAGCAGAACTCTCATTTTTGGGGCTCTCCAAACAGAATAACAGCCAACTAAAAAAAAGAAAGAGATCAGAAATATTTCATTTCTGGAGTTAAAAAAAAAACTAACTGTGCTCTTCCTGTAGTGTTTGCATTTGAAGGTCTCAAAACAAAATTGAGGTTTTCAGTCCAAGACGGTGCGCATCACTGTGATCTTAGTGTGTCACACTGCGTCCCTATTTTGAAGTAATGAACTCTGACTTCTAGTGATGGCTAATTGATCATTCTCTATCGGGAACAATTCGGGACTGCAAGCAAGCCAGTCCAGCACCTGCACCCTCTTCTTACACAGTCATGCCTTTGTAATGCATACAGAAAGTGGTTCTGCATTGTCTTATTGAGATGTGGATGAAACCCTTCAAATCGTACCTGCCCCTTCATGCCCTTTATTTGCAAAAAGGGAATTGGGTAACTTTAACTGCTTGAGCCTGGTTTCCTTCTCTCTTGTGCTCAAGATTTTGATCATAAATACTGCCTGTAGATGTCAGCATAAAGGTGGTAGGCGGATCCCCTTAGTAGGCCTACATGGTTTCTGAAAACAATGGCTGAACCATCATAATCTTCTGAATCTAATCCCCGATGCACTGTTGGCATTGTGAATGAGTTCCTGTCCATTTATATACATTTACCTGTACAGTGAGTGTAGTTGTGCCGATGTGCAAATAGCACTTAAAAGGGGTCTTATTTTTCCAAGTAGAAGTATTTGTTCCAAGTTTGATTGTGTTGCATTTTGAAGTTCTTTGAATAAGCTTTCATTTGAGGCCAACTTTTTGAAAATCAAAACAGGCCCACCTGGTCAAAATGCGGGTCAAAAAATGCACCGTTTCGGTAATCAGCTGAAAAGGGGTTAATGTTTCTCCAAATTGGATGAAGATAAAAAAAATGTTTTTACCTTCATTTGAAACTCCATCAGGTATACTATCAACAATGTAAATGGCAAAGGGGACATTCTAAGGATACTTGCATAATATTTCATTTGAAATCGACATGTTCGGCACCAAATTTCAATGTTTAGGGGTTAATTGCAAAGCACTCAAAGGGCTAACCACTATATTAAAAGGTTTGTTACAGACTATTAGACAGAATAAACATATCCTGAAAGAATGAAATTTGTATCCTTATTAGTTCATCGGTTATAACCCTTTGAAAATGGTCACAAACTGTGACCAGAGGGTTAACGTGGGCCCACGCCCCCCTTTTTCGGGGCCCATAAAATGAGAACGGAACAAGATATCAACTTGAAACCACCTGCGATTTAATTTGCTCATCACAGGCAACAAAAAAAATCACCAAATGAAGCAATTCTGAGACCATCAAGCTGGGAGCTTGGGTGATTTCATATGGAATGACCCCTGTCTAAACCAGCATACATTTTTATAGACAGGTACTGCACCTTACAGTGCTTCTGTAAACCCTTACTGGAAAAGATGTGGTCTTGAGAGGATCATTTGCCCTCAGCGTTAATGGTGCCTTCACAGAAGTTCAGCATGGCTTTTGGACCAACTGTTAGAAACAGTCGCTGTGACATTTGAAAAATTAACATCTTCTGGTGCCCTTATGAAGACAACTTTAACATGCTTCATCTCAGAGTGATGACATTTCAAACTTGTAGAAGCACCATACATCATAATCTCCTCCCTTCAAGTAGAGGTTTCAAATTTCAGTTATCAACCAATCCCTCCCATCAGATGTCATTAAAAATAAACTAACACAACTTGTAAATGATTCAATTACAAAGAGTGCTGAGTTCCTGACCTGATGGGTGAAAGGTTTGAAACTAAAATTACAGTCACTTCAATGGGATTCAAAGGTACACAATATGTTATATCAGCAAATCTCAACTAATTTCAAATAAATTAAACAAATTACATTGTGTATCTGTAAATGCTAGTATCATAAATTATGTTGGTAAAACCATCAGTAATGGGGTTCTATTGTTGAGGCTCTTCTGCAATTATCAGAGCTTTGTTTCAGTTCAAAACATTTTTAACAGCTGCAGTGAGTTTCTGCCAGATTGCTCTGCACTACAAATAAATATGCAGTTTCAAAACATTTCAATACAGTGATTGTTTCAAACGTTTTGAAACAGCTTTGAACGTTTAAAATTGTGATTTCAAGTGACAATCAGCTCGTGTTAGAACCAGCCCCGGTCTAATTAAACTGTGAAAATGCCTTAAAATATAGTGCAAAATTGTTCATTTACCAGTGATTATATAAAGAATGTAAAGTAAAATTCATGCCACAGAATACAAGAGAAAAAAAAAATCTCACACTGAGCCATTCTGCTGCGAGCAAATAGTCAGCACGTGCTACTACACAATTAAGAATAGAAACGCATAAATCTTGGTGCTTGAGCCATTCTGGCGGCATAGCACAGCTGCCAAATGTGGTTGATTCAATTGCTTAACTGCCAGGCCAATTATCCCAAATGAGGCAAATTACTGTATTGACCCGCAAGGCATAATGAACCATCCAAACTGACAAATGCTGTTACCTCGCCTCAAAGCGCCCTACGCTTGCATATATGAACACCCTGTTTTGGGTGACATTCCTGAAAACTCTTTCATGTCTACTTAGGTATGGTTTACAACAATGTCAAAATATAAATAAGCAAATATGCACATTATTGACATTTGTATAATAGACACAGACGATGTAAAATAAACATATTGATAGTGAATAAACACTTTGTCATGATACAACCCATGCCATCAATGGCAGAGTCTAGACCTGGAAGCATCAGACGATAGCCCGTCATGTGGAACGAATAGTCATCTTGGTCCAGCGGTTCTCAAACTTGTTCCTGGCGCCCCACTGTGTATGCTGGTTTTTGGTCCAACCACAGTTCCAATCTTAGGATTTTAACAAGGTTTTTAAATTACCTGCAATCCATGTTTTAGAGCAGTTATTTACCACCTTTAGAATGGGCGTAAAAAGAATAAAAACCCTCAAACTTGTTATGCTTATTTTTCCATATTGTGAGGATTTTCAGGTAAAAATATTTCTAAACAGATCAAACTAGACTCTGAGAAAATCAGTAAGCTCAAAATTTGGGTTGCTGAACACAGGTGTTTTGAATTCTTTCAAAATAATTTGTCTGAACTTTATAAAATGAACATGAAACAAAACAGGTGTGACTTGCCAAATAAACTGCTGGTTTTTGCAACCATGTGTTGACAGTTTCACCAATGAGGAACCTATTGATTGTTTACGATGATTAAGGGTTCGGTCAAACTTCCCTCTGCAGTTATTTTTACTGGTTTCTTACATATCTCATTGTGGATACGAAATTTTAACTCTTCATGACATGTGCAGATTTGTCAAATGTGGCTTAAGAGGACAAATAACTGCTCTAAACATGAATGCACCTAATTAAGGCAAATCAACAGCTTGTTAAAATCCTAAGATTGCAATTGTGGTCAGAACAAAAACAAGCATACACAGTGGGGCGCCAGGACCGAGTTTGAGATCCACTGTCTTGGACAATACAAACAGGAAGGAAGCGAGTGGATAACTCTGAAAAACCAGCTCAGAAACTAGAGCAACAACTCGTGAGAGACGAAAGCCAAAACTAAACAGACGTGGGAAAAGAGCCGGGGGTGACGACGAGCTAATGAGCAGGTTCTACTCCGTTTCATTATTTTTGCGCTTTCGTATTAAAGACAGTGACAACTCCGCAGTTTAAACCAGTAGGCAACATTCTGCAGGATTGTTACGATCGCAGTTACGATGAAGATTGTCAACGCAAGTCAGTGTCTTAAAATTTTGGCTATCCGGCTGGTAAACGGCATACATGAATGAGCCTCTGCACTTTCACGAATTCCTCTCGCTCAGTTTAGTCTTCTCCAAGACAAACGACTTAGCCAGACGTTTTTCTTACCGTAAGTATACATTTAAATGCAAGGCAGCAACCTCGAAGCGTATCATACATTTAAAAAGAAAATAATCAACTTACACCATGCACATCAAGACCGAATCGTACCCTTTCCATGATGTTGGGAGCAGTGTAGCCTACTTGAGTTTGCGCACAAGAATGTTTTCTCGCACTTGATTTAATTGTGTTGTGACAATAAACTAAAAACTTGTTCAGAGCAGGCCCAGAGTGATTTAATTCCTAACTTCAGGAGACTTCTTCGATCGCTTTGAGAATTGAGACGGTGACAACCAATGAACAACTTTTTAAAAGTATAAAACTTTGTCAAAGAGATGATTACATATAAATCGATGTTTACAAGTAGACATAAATAACGCCGTCAACTGTAAAGCTCTGACCCTTTCCTTGGACAATTTGGCTATCTGTAAATTTTATAATTTTGAAAATGACAGATTTAATGAGAAGTGTGGTTGTACCTTGATGAGGCAGGTGAAGGGTCCGCTTTCCGAAAATTTCCAGCTGGATTGAAAGTGCGTTGGTTTGAGCTCCTGGCATGTAATTAATACCAACACGAGGTTCGTTTGCCAAGTTTTCGAAGTTGCTCTGGTTATAAGGCCAAGTCTTCCGGACTCTGGCATCCAGGTAGTCAGGTCACTTAGCACTTACCTTTTGGGCGTGGTTGTGGAGCCAACATTCTTTTAACCCGTTCGCCTCCTCATAATGATTTAACAATGAGTCTGAGCTTTGGAACTTGCCTATTTACTCTCTTGCACTTTAAAATCTCTTTTCGACCAAAAGGAAAAATTTTGTTGCAGATCCTACAATGTCAGTTTGTGAATTAAACAAAGGCAGGGGTGGGTCTTTTTTCCCCGCGCCATTCAGTGAACTTAGGTAACATGTGGATGATATTTTTGATCATCATTTGAGTTAAAGTCCTAATATAAAATTAAAAGAGATTTTAAAAATGTAAAAGATCATCATTTTATTACACAACTGGGAATAATCAGGCCATAATTAAACTTAAAAAAAGGGAATTGAAAAGGAAAGTTTAAAATGTAAAATTATAATTTTAAAATGAAAAATGACAACAAAAAAAGTAGAGTGCAAAATGTAAAAGCTGAAATGGAAATGCTCAAACTGAAAGCTTAAATTCTGGCAATGAAATTTTATATAGCAATGGAAATAAGGAGAGGGAAACGTGAAATATTAATCTCTAAATGGGAAATGTAAAAGCTTAAGAGAAAAAGCTTAAAAGCTTGTGTGAAAAAAAAAATTAGCATTTGCACCTTACCATTTTTTTTTTTTTTTTTGGACATTTGGCATTTTAAATTAGGCTTTTGCTATTTGACATTTTAAATATCATCTTTTTCATTTACCATCAGGCATTTGCCATTTCACATTTTCCATTTGGCTTTTCAAGCTGTATGCAAATTAGGAGGCGTGGCCCAAAGGCTGGAAGGAGGGTTTGAAACACAGACTGTATAAAAAGATGGACAAAACGAGGCACTCCGGTGGCACATCAGCTTAAGCGCGCGCACCACATAAGGCTGAGTCCCTCTCGCGGCGGCTTGGGTTCTATTCTGGCTCGGGCCATTTGCCACATGTCATCCCCACTCTTATCCCACCTTTCCTGTCTCTCTCCACTAAATACTATGTAATAAAGGGAAAATCCCCCCCAAAAAAAAAAGATGGACAAAGCAACCGTGACATCACCCATTGGTTTCAGCGTACCATTTATGAAGCCTCGATTTTGGCAATTTGAACAGCGCCATTTTGTCATTTTGAAACCGGATGTGATTCCTATTGGACGAGAGCGTGAATTGAAGGTCCAGGGAGGAGCGAGGGGTGGATCTACCGGTGGATCTGACTGTATCTGACGAGGACCAGAGGATAGCCACGCCCCTAAAGCATATTCTGGCTTTATCCTTTATTCTAGTCTATTTGGGAAAATAATTTACAAAAATGAACATCATAATATATTGAAGGGAACTTGAAACTTGCGACAGATGCCATAAAATAATGTTGAAAATCATTATTGAAATAATAAATCAGGTAGGAAAGTAGGGTCATTTTCTCATAGACTTCTACAGCTTTGAACTTCTTTCTGCAACCACCGATGTCGCCATCTGGTGGCCGTTAAATAGAATGCAAATTTTAGAGATTTCGGCATTGGCCTCAGTTTTCACACCTGGGCGCTGCATCAATCTTATTATACAGTCTATGGTTTGAAATGGCCAGAGCGCAGATGCACCTTATGGACAGCAGGGGGAGCTGACTTGTTTATCTGCAAAATAATCCCGAGGATAATGATAGATTTGGATCAGATTCAGACTTAGACATCCCACCTATTAGGTTTGGGTGGTATCTACAAAATTGACATGCGACGATGTTCCCCTGGTGGGCGAAACACGGTTTCAACATAGTGGTGAATACTAGACATTCACAGAGCTGCCATGCAAGCCTGTCATTTTTTCATTTGTTTCAATCCATGGATATTTCTTCTTTCTAAAGAAGAAAAACAGCAAACTTAACAAACTCCAAGTTACTGGCACATTGCAATCCATATGCAGCATGAAAGGCTTAGTGCCCCACCTGCCACCGAGGTCCAATTTCATTTATTAAAAACAGCAAGGTCCCTAACATTACCTGAGCTCCACTTTAGCAGTGTTCACATTTATCTTGTGAAGAATCCTTCCCCTTACACTGCCACCCGGATGAAAGCACAGAGGAGTCTGAATAGCGGTTTTTTTTTTTTTTGATGTACATGAGTGAATAATGGGGTAATTTGAGAGGATAAGGCCAAGAAAATAAAACTTTATTGTCAAAGCAAAGGTGAGAACTTATTAGCTAGCTACCTAACATTGATTGTGGTTTGCAGTTAATAACTGTGATATGGTAATAACATTTGCAACAAATCCACAATTACCTCCTCTCTGGGTTTTTCTTCTTGGACCAGAATTTTAAAAGCACAACCCAGGTTTTCCTCCTTGTTAGTTACTGTAGCTGATTGAATGACAACTTGCTTTCATTTTGGAAAAACAGTAAGGTAAGAATGACTAATGGGAAGCGGAGGAATTCTTCTTTTACCCTCCAGATGGATGTTCCCAATAGTTCGTGATGACATCTGAAAAAAATGTACCTAACAGCTACTTCATAAAGCAAATCATAGAAATATTTTCACAACTACTCATAGTAATTTAACAGTAGAAAGTACCAGCTACTTATTACAATAAAAAATTAAATGAATTAATAAACTAGCAGCCCGCTCAGCGGATGTGAGCGGATATCGATCAGTGATGGCGGGAAATCTTCACAATAGAAGTGACAAATTTGGTTTCTAAAAAAGGTGCCACTTTGCCCATCTGCCCATTTTGCAGTATTTTTTGCTTTAGGCTTAATAAAAGGTGAGAACACCCAAATGGGTAGTTATATCTCTTTTTGATGGCCATTCTCTGGCTCCACACAATTCCTTAAGTCAGCACGTGACTACTCTTCAGAGTTGCTGTCAATCACAGCTGTCAATCATGACTTTACACTCACTTTTTATAGCATTGAATAACTAAATAAAACCAAAAAATGAAAACTAATCATTCATCAGCATGGTTAGAACTACTTAAAATGACAGAAACTGTCTTTGGAAAAAAATAATTTGACATGTACTTTAATTTTTTAATGAAGTCCATGTCCCATCCACTTACATCGAGGGGGTAGATTTATAACCAATACTGCAGCCAGCCACCAGGGGACGATCGATGTTTTGGCTTCACTTTTTGAGAGCTATTAGAACTTCCATCTTTGCAGACAGTAAATGAGGAGAACATGCAGTAGCTAACTAATTAGCCAGCCAAATCACCAGGGGCATGTTCAAGATCACAGGTTCGAGCGAGAGCCCGCGAGTTCTTGCCCCTTGAATGATTAAACTACATTTGGTCTCACGTAGACAAGCGAGAACATAGGTGAGCAGTCTCACTTTGCTTTTCAAGATGACGTCCACTTCCGCACAGCTTATTGTATATGGAATTTGATGCAAACCCCAGTATGCAACCATGTTGGAAAACGTGCAAGAACTCACGTGTCGTTCAAAACACAGGAGTCTTCTCTTGCGAGACCTTGACAGAGGGCCCTTCAATCTTGAACATGCCCCAGGCAGCCTTGCTTTTTAAGCCTTGCTTTTGCTATGAGAACCAAGTGGATCATGAGATGTGTCGTTTTTAGACTAATATGGGTATTAGCATGTTAGTGAAAAATTTTAATTATTAATTATTGTCAGTGACAGTATCGACGAACAGCATGTGCAGTTACTTGGAAATATGATTCAAAATCTCAAAATAGATGGAGGCTTGACAATAATGAGAAGTGTTTCAAAAGTAGATTTTAAAAAAGTCTTTGGGTAAAATGAATGGGCATTTTTACTTTCAAATCCAGCATGATGGAGTCACCTCAGTACTGCATTGGCTGTTAGCGGTGGTGAAGCCACAGCAACCTTTGTTGCTGAGAGGGCTGCTGTAAGGTCTTGATAAAGTGAGTATTCCCAGTAATGGTGGGCATTTTTCATCGACCACCTTTCCTTCATCCATTTTATGAATACGGAATGCAATTCAACTCTGATTCGGCAACATCAGGTACAGCAAAAAATGAAATAAGCATTTAATAAAATAATGAAATGTGTTTGTTTACTGTGACAGGTAAATGAAAGGTACGCAGAGTTGCCAAATTTGATGCTTCTGGGATTAAACTCAGCTGTAATGTACAGAGCCCCACTAGTGTTAAATGAGAAAAAAGGATCATTAACTAAATCTGTATTCTAGGATTAAAAAGCTGTGCCAAATGTTTTGCTATCTTTGCCTATGGTTTTGTAATTTGTGCACAAGGATTTGTGAACGGAACCTGTGAGCACGGATTGCAAAACCATTAGCAATATTAATTACCGCCATTGTTGATGAATAACCAGCAGAGGGAGTTGAAGTTTTATTTGTAAAAACTAGAGCTGTGCTCCGAGAGCGCAAGTACCTCCGCCAATGTACTCATGTAGGGTATTGTTGATTTCTACCGCCAGGTGGCAGCAAAACCCAAAAGCACGCCGATTGGAAATCCGGCCCATTGGAGAGACTTCAAATCTCCGCAAGCATAGCTGGATTTTATATCTCAGCTGTACTTTGGCCTAGATATGCCTAAATTTAATCACTTGTTCCTCTTGTGCTACTGCAACATCCTGCAAAGTTTGGTTGAAATCTATGCAGCCGTTTTTGAGATACCCTGCAAACAAACAGACAGAAAACAAACGGGCATGATCACATCACCTCCTCCAACTTCGTTGGGCGGAGGTAATGAAGGAGAGAAAGGTGGTTGACAAAGAATCCCCGTCATAATCGATAGCTTTTTCTTTGTCAAGTATTTCCAGCGACTGCCGAAATGATTGGGCCGGCTCTGGCTTCGCCATCGCTAGCAGCCACTGTTGTGGATAGCAGAGAGCAGGGCACTTGCTCCTCCAGTTTGGACTTATGCTGCTTTGTCAAACTCATTATGCTCTCAAGCAGTCATCTCCCCCTGCTGTCCATAAGGTGCCACTGCGTCCCAGAAGTTTCAAACCCTCTCTCCAGACTTATGACTTCACCCGTCATTCGCTAACAGTTTTAAAAGCCAAATACAAAATGGCAAATATAAAGCGGAAAATCGAAAAGATAAAATGTGACAAACGGTAAAGTGCAAATGTAAATAAGGTTTTTTTTTCAGCTTTTAATTTCAGTATGTCCAGTTAAGCTTTCCTATTTCCCGTTTTGAGTTTATTTGATTATTCCCTTTTAATTTAATTCCATCTTTTAATTTTCTGTTCTATTTATGACCAAAAGATTCTGATTGCTGTGGGAAATAATGAGAGACTACCTTTTCTGTCTCGCGTTTTAGGAGCAGTTTGTAACCGCATGAGAACAAACCACCTCCTGTCCTTTTTTTCTTTTTATCTATTTCTCAATGTTATTGCAGATCAGGGTTTGTTTGGTCATCTGTGGTTGAACTCCAGAGGAGGGCAGCAGCTTTTTTTTTAAAAATTTTTTCCATTTCATCCGGTAATCAATGTTTTAACTGCATTATACAGCAACATGCATAATCTATCTGACCTCAATTTTTTGTTTTTATTAACCACTTTTGACATTGTTTAAGTTTGAAAACACAGATTTGTCAAGTCCTACTGTTGAAGCGTCTTGAGTGCTGGCGATTCACAATTAATTACTCTGAGCACTGTGTGATCAATATTTGGATCACATTTCACTCTAAACTCCAACTTTTCACTTAAATCATAAAAAGCATTTTTTTAATATTACCGGACAAAGTCACATACATATTCTCTATCTGTTAGTTGCAGTGCTTCACTGAAGCCACATCATACTCATATTGAGGGAAATATTCAAACCCAGGACGCCATGTTTTTATGGCTGCAGCATTACATCTAATGGAAAATATCCAGATATTGTTCATCTTATTTTGCACATTTCCCTGTAATTCAGCAGGACATATTCAGGATTATTGGAAACCTTGGGATCTCCCCTTGAATTTAAAATAGGTCTGAAGTTCCAAAGGTTTGAATACAGCACTCCTGCGATCTGGAAAAACCTAGTACATATGTCACTCTTGTTAGGGACTGAGTTTGACCCTCATTGCAATAATTAAGAGTAGTGAAAATCTTAAAACGCTAATTATTAGTGCTATTTGAACTGTCAAAATCACGTTTCGTTTTTTTTTTTTTTTTTTTATTAGGAAAAGTCCAGTATCCAAAAGTATTTGTTCATTTGCAAGACCCTTGCCACTGATAAACTCACTAGGTTTTTCCAGATCACAGGAGAGCAGCTGTATGGGGTTAAAATATAGTTTTTGTGATTTATTTGCACAATGTGCCAATGTGGACACTGTCACATGTGACATTCTTGTTGCTTTGGCTCTGTGCTGTGGTTCAGTGGCTTTGCAATGAAACAATTAATGTGATAATGACCACAAGCTTTTGTTTTGATGAGCTGTCTCTTAGCCAGCCGCAGGACACACGCTTATGGACTGCATTGTAAAACTCATACTACTTCTATTAATTGGCTGATTGTATGAATGTGTTCCAAAGAGCTTTGCTACTTTACCTGGATAGCAGATGGAGGTGGTTGGAGTAGAGTGGAAGAAGCAGGTGGAGACCAAGCCATACGAGGGAGAGGAACAGCGGGAGGAACCAGGATGGGCTCGCTGTTCATCCCTGTGATGGTGGCTTTGGGATTTGCACCCTGAATTTCCGGGATAGTCTCATAAATATTGTCAGAATCTGGTGTTGAATCCATCTGTGGTCCGAGCCCTGAAATTTCTGGCAGTTCTGGTAGTTCCACTGACCGTCGGAGTTTGGTATTCTTGATAACTGGCGGCGCTGTTCGTATACTTGAATCAGCAGGGCTGAAGGTACTCTGGGCCATATTACTCCTTTTCATGTGTGGCGAGATGTTTTTGGAAGAAAGCCTGGGCTCAGTTATGCTGCTGAGGTGTGTTTGCTGCTTATGTCCTGAATCTACCAGTTCATAACACTGTAGGTCCTGTAGCCCTTGTGGGGCACCAAATGTTGACATTCGGACTTCGGGTTTCTTGTCATTACCCCACGATGAACGAAACCTGTGAGTCACATCATCCTGCTTCTCCGTGAGCAAATCTGCTGAACATTTGTCCATGAAAGGCTCTGGAATCGGTAGGTCATCTGGCCAAATGATGTCCAGAGGGGAAGGGAAATTGACAGGGAGCTCTTTCACGTATTTGGCGGGAATGTAGAACGGTTTGGTTTGCTCGTCCTTGCGGACATGCCACCAGTCATCATTAGTCTTGGACACGAGAGTGTACCTCTCATTGGGTTTGATGGACACAAGTCTGCCGTCTCTGGTGGTGTATTCAAACTCAAACTCCACCAGCACCAGCTCTTTATCGGCCACAGCGGTCATTTCTGTCAGGTTCTCATGGGACTTTGTGCGGGGAAATGATCAGGGCTGAAATAAGGTCATCTTGGAGCTGCATTAAAAGAGACAAAAAAAGCAGATCAACTGTTACTCTCTCGCTCATAGATAATATCTTTTGTCAACAGCAACACATTAAGTTGGCTTTTGTATTATAGTAAAAAGTCAATGATGGCAGCCAGTTGAAGTTATGTCACCCCACAGAGAGGTGTCCTTTGCTTTGCCAAATATGCTTGGCATTTTTACATTAAACATTAATGAAACTGGTTTTGTGTTTTATCCACACCAGTGGTGCTCAAACTCAGGCCCTGGGGAAATACTGTGTAAGCTGGTTTAATCGCAACTACAGTAGCTGTCACAACTCTTGTGTCTCTTAATTGTCTCCTCCTTTCCAGCCTGTCTTCTAGAGGTACTGCCTCCCTAATTGGTTTGGTGTCTTATGTGCCTCCCCTTATCCAGGTGTAATCAATTTGTATGCCCTGCTCCCTTGTGTTTCTGTGGCGTATATAGAGGTCAGGGTAAACTTTATTGTCCTGTTAGGGAAATTTGTCTTGGGCATCGTGCTGCATTATTGCTTCACAAAATAATCACATGAAAACACAACCATTAACTACTAAAACAGGGATAAAAACAGAAGATACATTACAATGACAACACTGGGACATACAGAGCTATTAGACAGTTTTAAGTGCCAGAAAAGAGCTAAGTGCTTGTGTTCATTGCACGTTGCTCTATTGCACTAGTTTTTTTTTTTTTTTACATTGTTCAACAGCCTGATAGAAGCTGGAACAAATGATAATTTGAGATGGTTTGTTTTGCACTTTGGTGTACGAAATCTTCTTCCTAATGGGAGAAGTTTGTCTTCTGAGGATAGTGGGTGAGTAAAGGCTGAGGAGATTTTTGTTGCTTGTGTCATAACTGACTGGTTATACAAATTCTCTATGGACTCATATTGTTTCATACCAATTATCTTCATTGCTGTTCTGTGCATGTTAGCCAGTCTGTTTTTCATTTGTACTGTTAGGTTGCCAAACCAGGCTGTGATTCCATATCTGATTAGGCTCTCTAAGATAATAATAAATATAAGCTAATAAAGATAATAAATATAAGCCTTATTTCTGTACTGCAGAGTTGCTGGATTGTCTTGCTCTATGCCCCTTTGCAACCAGTCAGTTTATGTCTTCTAGTTAAGAAGCTTATTGCCATTTTTGGAAAATTATCGTAACATGTGTGATAGTGAAATACATAATTACTCTCTGGAGCTTTATTAATAGAAACAAACATCCAAGCTTTATTATCAGTCTTCAGGATTGGGACTGCGTTCCTTATAACCTGCCTCTCCAGTCTGTTCTTCAGATCAGTTTATTGGGAACACCTA
Organism: Gymnothorax javanicus; assembly: GCA_029692085.1. Classification (NCBI taxonomy): domain Eukaryota; kingdom Metazoa; phylum Chordata; class Actinopteri; order Anguilliformes; family Muraenidae; genus Gymnothorax; species Gymnothorax javanicus. The sequence continues at coordinate 103,685,486 of CM056200.1, forward strand.
CCCAAGCCTCATTGGTCTCCAGGATTTTGAGTGCGTCCCAGCTAAACCCTTCAGACCTGTTCTCTGACAGTCTTGCCTCGGCGAGGGTTGATACCACCAGGCTTCTGCCTCGGGACACCGCTGGCTGGATGCAGATACGCCCACTACCCTCAGACCTCCATACCATCGAAGCCAGACTGTTTCCCCTCTTGCTCTTGGCTTTGACCCTTTCCCCTGTAATTACCTTTTTCCTATTGATCATAACCCCTCATTGGATTGTACTCTGAATCTGCTTCTCCCTCTTTGTCTCGATCGTAACAGCAATCCCGTATATTTAACCAGTTAAATGTTACATTTTCTTAATTAGGTGTATGTTAGAGGTTGTTTTTACCAACTTTAGCCATATTGGAAATGAGAGGCAAAAATTTCTATACATGCTATGAAAATTAATAGCCCACTGCCCACATTGTGATTATTTTGCTACATGACACATGATTCCTTTGTCTGGATCATAACAGCAGTCCCGTATGTTTAACCAGTTAAATGTTGCATTTTCTTAATTAGGTGTATTTCATGTTTAGACGACGTATTTACCGACTTTAGCCATATTGGAAATGAGAGGCAAAAATTTCTATACATGCTATGAAAATTAATAGCCAACTGCCCACATTGTGATTATTTTGCTACATGAGACATGATTCCTTCTGAGGTAGCAATATATTTAAACTGATCAAACTAAAGAATATGGAGAGGCAACAGGTTTGTAATTAGGCTGCTGAACACAAGCCCTGATTCCCCTTCCCCCATTTTCGCAATGATCACCAATATACTGTTACAGTGTGACAATGGATATCTTACTCTTCGTGGAGTCCATTGTTATTTCTTACGTAAGGTGGCATAAGGGGTCGATAATCTCTCTAAACATGAATAGTGTAATGAACAAAAATGGACAACTAATGTAAAAGTAATTAAAATTCCAAAAAAGGTTGGACTTTGACACAATTTTTTATCATTTTGCCTTTGTGCGCCACCGTGATAGAGTTTAAATGAATCAACTGAGATGTGCGTGAAAAGTAAAATTTCAGTTGTAACTGTTGCATTTCTCAAAAAAAAAAAAAAAAAAATAAATAAATTGTATGGACCATGCTGGAATTTTTCACTGGTTTTATTTTTCTGCTTTTTGAAGGCTTTTTTTCACTAGCAGTGACGTTCTTTGGACCTCACATTCAGAGTTAAGAGGAGAATGACTCACACTTTGCCGTGGAACAGCTGCGCAGCTGTGTCCAATTACTGTACTTTCAGCCCCTCAAAAAGGGGCGAGACCCTTTACAAACTTACAATCAATAGTTTTTGAATTCTCACACATAACAAACAGTTAGAGATAGAAATTAAATGAATAGATACCTTTTCAAAAGAAAATAGCAAGACATTAGATAATTCAGAATAATTAATTTTTTGCCACGACTGATGAATATATAATAGATATAAAAGACTGAAGATATAAATTAGATTTTTTTTCAGCGAAGACTGCCATATGTTTACAGTGAAGGTCCCCATCAATTAACTATGGGTTGCATCTTGATTATTCTGTCTAGTTAGTCCCACATTTGCTTGATTTTACTGCCCTTGCCGGAAAATGAAAATAATTAGTTTACCTGTTCATGGAATAATTATGGCATTTTTCGCCTTTATGCCCAACATTTTTAAAATTTTGTGATTTTGGTGCTCCCAAATGACAAATGACAAACTACTGTTAAACTTATAAAGACTTTGACTCAAATCTGTTCCACAGAATCTAATGCAATCCCGCTGTGTTGTCAGCAGCTGCCACTCCTAAGAAACAGTGTGAGGGTGTTCATTTTGGCTTTCCAAACCACTGCCTGTGTTAGAGTGCAATCACACCTTTAAAATCAGACCTCAGGAATGCCACACATCCAGGATGTAAAGCAATCAGTGCAGAGCGGAGTGTGAGTGCTGGAAGTCTGTTGTCCCGGCCCAGCAGAAGACAGAATATGGAATCTTTCTGAGTACATGAGGACAAGCAGCCAGTGCAGGTTTCACCTGCTGTAACATTCATGGTTTTTTAAAATATGCTGCTTGCACATGTCAAGGATGAATGGTCATCAATTTTCTTTGATTTGAGTTATTAACCTACTCAATAACGTATCAACTGTGACAATCCCATTGTCAAAAAAATTGATTTTGCTTAATTTTGAAGATAAGCACTATAACCTCAATTGCAGAAAACTTGGGATAATGTGTAAAATATATAAAAACAGTTGGAACGAAAACCAGCATTCGCAGAGGGCCCCAAAGGACCAATGTTGGGGACCATTGCCCCCAAATACAGTATGTGTTAAAAAATGAGCTAGCTGCTGGGTTGGCTCGCTTGGTTAAGGCGTCACATTGCAGAGCAGTAGTGACCGCCATGACGCAGGTTCAATCCCCAGTTGTGCCAGCCAGCAGTGGTCGATAGCTTTTTCAGAGCAGCGCACAATTAGCTTCGCGGTGCAGGGAAATACCTTGGGAAGGGACTGCCGGGTTGGGTTATTAAAATTTTGCTTTGTTCATTGCTCCTGTTGGCCAGCCGGGCGCTCGTCAGTAAGATTCTAAGCTTGCTCATGTTTGGGTATCCTCCGCCCTCGTTCTGAACTTGCGAAGTTTCGACCTATGAGTGTAAAGAAGTAGTGGCTGACAGGTGCGTGCTTCGGAGGAGAGCCACAAACTGTCTTTACTCTCCTGAGATGGCAACATGGGGTCGTATACGAGCAAGCTTGGTTATGTACATAGTTCTCGAATTGGGCATACCAGATTCAGGTGAGATTGGAGATCCCAAATTTTTCATTTAAAGAAAAAAATAAAAAGTTTAAAAAGTGAGCTGAAAAATGTGCTCTCATCTAAATACACTCAGAAGTCCACACAGAGTAGGATTCAGAGTCTGAGTAATTTTTCTTGGACTGGATTTGAGTCACACTAGAGGCGAAGCCCAACAGTCAGAGCATAAAGCATTCCAGAATAGTAGTGAGACACAAATTGGAAGCATTATCCATCATCAGATGTGCGCCACACATTTGCATGAGTGGCAGACAGTATCTTCACTCTTTTAGTAAAATGCAATCTGCCAATGTACCACTCAGTCATATATGGTTCTTTGGTTCTGAGCTATGCTCGACAGAGACAGGAAGCTTCTGCTGTTTGCAGCCACATGCCCCAAAAACCCCAAACCACAGAACACGGGAGACTGACGCGGAAACGCCTCACGGAACAGGAAGCCTCCATTGTCCCCACGTCAGCCAATCACTGTGGCTCTCCTTATATGGTTTTTCATAACCTACATAAGTTTATGTTGCCAAACAAGGCTTACTTCTCCTCTGTCACCCTTGCAATGCATTGAATGCAAATAGCTCAATGTGACGGTGTAAAAGTCGCCTAAAATCAGAGGTGACCTGGGTACCTAGATGTCATGTCTACAATATTTTGTTTCTCAATAGCTTGGTGGAAAAGTGTTGTACGCACAACCAGAAAGGAAACACTGAGGAAAAAAATTTCAGACATTTTGATAATAACAGCTGACATTCCAAACCTCCCTGAATGTTTGGGAGTGTCCCAGAGTTCGTAATCTGCTCCCTGATACACAGAAGAGGCCCCAAATCTCTGCAAATCATTGGTCAGCACTGCTGGTGGAGGCATTATTCTGCATTATTTGCATTATTCTGTTAGTCGCTGACAGTCAGATAAGTAACTGCAAATTCCATTACAGTCAGCAAATCCCCTCGGACGTCAAATTTGCAGTTGACCCTATCCACACTCAATTTTGAAGGATAACGTATTCAATTGGTGTCCCAATTAATCCATGCAAGGTTAGGATGTCCATAATAGCATGTTTATTTTTCTGGTACATAACATTCAATAGTGATGGAAGTCCTTAATCTTGAATGAAAGATTCACTTGCCATCATCAATAGTACATATTTGCCTTGTGTAATTGATGGGCTGTTTTACAGCTATTATAGACTTCCAGCCATTGATGTACAACGTTGTATAAGATGTTGTCAGTATCTTTCAGAGTTCTTTTCGCTACAAATGAAGAACAACACAGGAGAATGGGTTGAATTTCTTTCCTCCATTTGAGCATCCTCCTCGAAGAATGAAATATGTGAACAGTAACTGTCATCATAATATGGAGTTTTAGACTTGGGTGGACATGGTCGACTTCCAGTAGTTTGGGAGGGTGAGTCTAACAACCACCATTGACTAAAAGTTGACAGTTGACAACCACCATTGACTAAAATTAACATTAATTTAGATTTCACTCAGCACCTTCATCAATGAAATCTATCACATGAAATCTATCAATGTTGGTTATATTCATCATGTGATGAGTATGAGTTAGCGACTTTTTCTCTTTTTTTGAATTGACAAAAATCAAAGATTAAGTATACAGTATATACAAATAATATATTCAACAAATATTAAACAAAAACAAACAGTAACAGAGCCAGAGGTATAAAAAAAACCGCTGCTACTTTTAATCTACGGTGGTTGTCAACTTCACAGTTGGCCACAACCTCCTAAACTAGTGGAAGTCGCCCGCATAATTCTAAGGCTAAGGTCATTTCTCAAAGACAAGGCTGCAGCTAAGTTAGGCTGCATTTCTTGGCTTCTACGCCAACGCTGGCAGTTCCATTGTGAAGGTGTTGTTGAATTGAGGCGAGAAATGTAGGCTACATTTCGGCAGTTTTCACTCTGCTATGTTTAAAGGAAGAGGAAATTATGCATCATAGTGCACTTTAACTTAAAAATTGAATGTTGAATATATTATATGGGTCATTTCAAGGTTTTATTTAAACATTGAACATCTTGAATGCAGATTTCATTGAAGGCCACGGGTAAAAGTCTCTTACATCATGTGTTTTACAGAGTCAATGGAAAGCAAAGTTATAACTGTCTCCCCTTTTGTAAAAGTGTTCCAGGGAGGCTGCCTTTGTGTATCCCCAATCAAAGCTTCTCAGAGCTCCCTCCTTGCAGCAGATATTAGAGCTTTGAGACAGCCGGCAAGATGGTGGATCTGGAGCAAGTTGCAGTTCAAGTGAGGAGCCAGGAAATATCAAATAAGAGAATTGAGATGCACCCTGACTCTCATTATTTTCCTTCTCTGGCTGTCACAGATAAAATTTGGAGATGGATGGATGTTCATCTGGCCCAACTCACAGCTCTGAAACTGGCTGGTCAGTAAGTCTTTCACGTTCACACAACTGCTGCTCTCATAACCTGCTATCGGCCATTCTGACAGTCAGTAATATGGCAGAAAAAACAAATGTGGAGGGAGAAGTTGGCAGCAGAGCCACAAGGTGTTATATGTTGTGAGAGAAAGTTCAAAAGTTTATTGGACCAACAATGAAAAAGGGCAAGCCCACTGAGTAGTTAATAGATCACTCCTGCAAAACAATGTCCGATCCTGACAGAAATGAGAGCAAGCTCAGAAACTGACCGCAAATGTTAACTGCAGAATTAACTCCATAATTAACCTACATAGCTGGTTAACGGACCAACTATTGTTTGGTCATCCTACTTTAACCTTTTTTTTTTTTTTTTTTTGTAGCTTTATTTCTCAAGGTTTTTTACAGTACAATTACAAACACACAAACAAACAAGCAACCAAGCAAACAGCACCCATCCCCCCTCCCCCAACCCCAACCAAGGGTACAAAAAAGGGGGCTCGCCTTTGAGGAAAAATTCACCCTGTTATACATCCATTAGGTATCTGTTTATGACTGAGGTACTGTTCATACAGGAATTGAGGATAAGAGGAATATTGCATCCTACTTAAATCTTTGCGCAAAAATATACGCCAGCATTTGTAAATTCCAAAATTTAAGTTCTAAATAATTCTGTTATTGAATTTCCAAATGTCTTGCTTCACTTGAATAATTTTCCAGAGACTCCGTGACATAAACACTGAGTTATGAAGCCTTAATAGGCTCATGCGCAACAGGAAAAAAAATGGCATTATTTGTATTCTGCGGTAAAGGGGTTAATTTCATTCAATACACTTCAGTTATAAAGCTAGCATGTATAAATGAGAATGGGTGCACAATGTCAGTCAAGGACCACAGCTAGAGAGCACTCCAGGACTTTTTACGGTTGAAACCGATCACATGTTTAATGAATTGAGGACTGGCCACCAATCAACATAGCCTACTATCAGCATGCAAAATTCAAGAGTTTCGTATAATAATTGTGTATCATTATATAGCCTCCAAAACATTTTGCAACTGCTCAAAACTAGAATAATCCAGTGAAGAGCCATTTACTGTCTAAACATACCTAGAGATATATTATTAAGGAATTACAAAGAAATTTTCCTCATGTTTAGAAAGAATAACTAAATGTATCAGAGTATAACACATGAAATCAACGAACACAGATCAGCCACAACATTAAAACTGCCTGCCTGATATTGTTAAGGTGTCCCTTGTGCCAACTAAACAGCTCCGTTAAACTGAGGTACACTTGAATTCCTGAGCCCATGGTTTCCCCACAGAACATTTCCTAGAGTGTCACACTCCATTTACCAGCTTGTCTTCTCACCACAGTGCGTCCTGGGGAAAACTTTTCCACAAGTAAATGGAGCACATGTACCCACCCAACGCTCATGATTTAATGGAAAATGGGACTCAGTGGACCAGTCAACCTTTTTCCATTGCTTCAGGTTCGCTCACGTGCCTATTGCAGGTGCTTTTTGCAGTCAACCAGGGTTAAACTGGGCACTCTGGCTGGTCTGCCGCTACAAAGCCTGGTGCACAGCAGGGCACGATGCACTGAACAGTGTGTTGTGACACATTACTTTTACTTTCCTAAGTGTCATTAAAATTCTCTGTGACTTATGCCTCAATGTAGACATTTTGGACCAGACAGGGTGGTCTTCATTCCCTTTGAGTATCGATGAGCCTTGAGCGCCCAATACCAACCCTGTCCTTGGTTCATGGTCTGTCCCTCCTCAAATCACTGTCTATAGGTATTCACCAATGCTCTTCGAGAGCGAACCAGAAGTCTTGACGCTTTGGAGAAGCTCTGACCGTCTCATCTGGCCATAATGTTTTGGCCCCTTTCGAAGCCGCTCAGTTCCTATTTTATCCTCATCCAACACCTCGACTATGAGAACCGACTTCTTGCTTACCATCGAAGATCTTTCTGCAGAGCTCAACATGCATTGTTGCCATGAGATGGAAGATGTAATTCGTTTCATCTGTGAGTGGTTTTATCCACCGAACTAGACAAAGCATGTTTATTTTCCTTTATATCCTGTTTCATCTCTGCGTTTTCAACATGTCTACCTTGGGAAGAAAAAAATCTAAACCTGGGATGACAAAGTAACAACAGTGAAGACATTTGTACACTTTCGTTAATCCTCTCAGACATGCCACGTTGGTTCTTTATATCTTTAATACACCATTAGAGCAGCAAAGCTGCCCCAGGTCAGTCAGTTACATTTATACAGACTCTAATTTTCCACTATAATTTCAGATATGATAATATTCCTAATTTGATGTGGGTTAGGTAAACTGGATATTCCGTTTGGATATTCTAAGGTAGGTCTTATTCTAAATGCAGAATTTTTCGACTACGATGTGGAATATGCTAATTTTATTTGGGTTTCAGCAGCATTGTCTGAACATTTCGATACCCTAAGAAGGGCGTAAGTGACATTTTACAAATTTTACAGGAGAGGCAAAAAACTACTCCCGGTAAATCTCTACCATACGGATTAAAATTTCCACGATGAATGAGTGGGTCATTAGATGATACTGAAGCCTGAAAAAAGATTGATTCCTAATCATAAACCAATGAAGAGGTAATCCAGATTATGTCAGTTACGCCCTTTAAGGATGAGTCGGGGTGAAGAGTTCAATATATGAGAAACGCATCCTAAAAAGGAGTATCTGCAACACTCTGCTAACAGAAATGAAGGTGACCTCCTGAGAGTGCACGGAGTCTGTTCAATGTTCATAATTTCTCATTTCTAAATATGCATGACACAGTTGTAGTTTCCTGTTTCCCAAGTAAATGTTTTAGAAATTAGAAACATTTTATGGATATGATATAGCAGGATGTACATTTTGGTGTCCATTGTCAAAATTTTGAAGCATTTTGTAAAACAGCTGGTCTACCTTTGCTGTCAAACTGAAAAGAACTTGAACATGTAAAAGTAAATCATCAGATCTAAAGATACACTATACACCCCAGTGGCTAAAAACAATGCAAGGTATTTCTGAATTAAGGTCACTATGTCACCTCTGAGCCAACACTGATATCTGAGGCCATAAACAACAGATTATACAACAAAGGATAATACAGTGTGCATTGACTGTAGGCGTATGTACAGTTTATGATAGTACCAACTTGGACTAGCAATATGCAAAACAGGTGCAAGAGGCAGATACGCCTGGACTGAAAATGCATATTGTTTGATAAAAGGTCATAAATACCACTTACACCCATTTAGCATGGGAATTGTAACATGCGCCCTTCTAGCAAATAAGAAACATCGATGGGAAAATTTTACTTGCAGATATGCCTTTTTTGAAAAAGGGTTTTGACCCCATTAGGATAAGAATTCAGACCTAAATTTTTTTTGCCAGAAGATGGACCCTACATGGATGTATCTAAAAAGTGAAAACATCATTTTTGCCCAAAATGTAACTATTGCATGAGGATATCAATTTATACAGCACATTCAGAATACGCATCTCAGCTAAGGGATTTTACCGTAGTTTGCGACACAAGACCACTTTCGTTTGAACAGTCAGCCCTGTGCGTTGTCAACAAACCAACTAGCCAAGAGTTTGCGAGGCTGGGGAGGAGATGTATGCATAAACAAAAAACCCACGTTTTTGGCCTGTAGAAGACACACTATAATTTCAAACAGATTCGAATGTCAGCAGGTTTTTGGGTATGTGCAAATATAACAATGCAAACCTTTTCAAAAAGGTGGTTGAACGAATGAAAACGGGGGGCTCTAATTGTATTGTCAAACAAGTCTGACAGAGGAAAGTAAAAAAAAAAATCCTGTTTCAATCAGAGTATGGATGGCTGTATGTAAAGGGAATACTAGGGGGATATATATTTTCACTAGCCATGTAAACAGCTAGGTAGGAGCATTTTTTTTTCCAAAATAAGGGCAATAACCAGAATATTTTGTGCATATAAATATACGTTTAAAAGCAATCCCCCTTTAACCCAAATAAAAATACAGGAAAGATCTATTTTTATACCATTTTTTTTTTTCCACAGACCTCAGGCCAAATGAGAACTAGGACTGTAATAAACAAAATGTAGGTTCTGAAGCAATTTTCATTTTACCCAAGACGGTGAAGTAGAGTTTCAGCACACAATAAATGAGAAATTCCACATGTCGCAATCACTGCACAGTACCTGTGTAAAGGAGGAGGATCCTCAGATCTGATGCTGTGTTTCACTGATCCTCCAGGAGAATCCTGATGCTCTCAGAAAAAGTTCACTCCATCCATCTTTACCTGGCTTCTGCCTCTTTTCATTTCTCTTTTCACTGTTTTTTCTATTTGTTTTTCTCTTCAGGAGCTCTGGTTTGAGGATCCCAGTGTGTGCGTGCATGTGTAGGTGTGTGACACAACAGTGTATGAGTTTCAACTTGTCTGCTGCTGTCTGTGCTTATTTCCTGTTTCTTTGCGTGGAGCGGCTTCAGTGAGCGGAGGGACTGAGGAACAGGAAGAGAGCTGAACGTTCTGGGGCAAACGGCAGATGAAGGCAATGGAGAGAATCTCGCACAATCTGCGCACTTCAGTGTTAAACAGTGCATTTTCCACATTGTTCTCTATGGGTGATTAATTTTTTTTTGTGCCATGATATATCTGGGGCCACTGTGTCACATTTAACCAGCTCAGACACTTGCCGCCACGTGAAATACACACACATGCACGCATGAGCAGTTTAAGTTTCGCTGAGGTCTGCACCGGAACAAAACATCTGAGCTTGCAAGTTGTTTTGGAGATGTTGTCATGGTAGTGATTAAGACAGTTGGAGGAATCTAGTAATGAAAAGAAGAACTTAGATTCTGCAACTTTTGGGCCAAAATATTATCAAATGCCAATGGTGACCACTTCAGTGCTATTAATGATCATGGTGACCGATTCACTCTCTTATTATCTTCTGCCTATGCGTTTTGTCATGCAGAAGAGTCTCCAAACTATCCTGGTAGTTAATAATGTGTGACTGGCATTCAAGGCTGACAGTTCCAGTGTGAGTCTTGTCTCACAACACTGATAACACCATAGCAGTGTGGGTTTGTACTCTGTGGCGAGTCAGTCTATTCGTCTGAGTCCCTCCCCCAACAACAGTGACAGTCGTGTGCAGTTAGTTGGGCAAAAATTCACACTGCGGGAGCTCTGCCTCACTCGGACGATAGCACTGTTATGACTGTTGCGACTGTAATTTGTAGCAAATTAATAGCATTCTGTTTGAAAATTTTCTACATTCTGTGACAAAAAAATGGAACAACTCTGTGATAAAGAATGCAGAGTGATATCATCATCTCAGAGTGTTTTGAAATGTGGACAATAATGCACAAACACACGAAGCATGGATTGTTTGGCGAGACCCCTAAGAAAATGGAAATTGGATGGCCTAAAATTTACATTACATTGCCATTTGGCAGATGCATTAATCCAGAGTAAAGAATGACAAAGTGCTTTGACTGGAAAAGTAGTGCTGAGCATCCCATAGGGAAGAACCATTTACTGTAAATACCAGAAGTGACAATACATAGAAAGGACTTCGCTCAGTGAAATACCTGTGGAGGAAAATAAATCAGTAAACAATTCATTTAGTCAAACGCCATACTGCCAAATATCTAGGTCTAGTACCATATACAGCATAAAGTTGATGGAGAGAGGTAGAGTCTGAACAGATGAGTCTTCAGACTACGCCTGAAGGTGGTCAGTGTCTCTGCTGTTCTGACCTCTGTGGGCAGCTTATTCCACCACATGGGAGCCAGAGCAGACCAGAGACAAGACCGGGCAGCACCGGAATGGAGTGAGGGCGCCGCCAGTTGACCAGCAGTGGCTGAACGGAGATCTCTGGCAGGTGTATAGGGTCTGATAATCTCCTGAAGATAGGTTGGGGCTTTCCCTTTGGTCATCTGGAAGGCTAGCATCAATGTTTTAAACTTGATGCGAGCTATGACGGGTAACCAGTGGAGGGCAGTGAGAAGGGGAGTGACATGAGAGTGTTTGGGGAGGTTGTAGATCAGGTGAGCTGCAGCATTCTGGATTAGCTGCAGGGCTCTGATAGCGAAAGCCAGCAGGCCAGCTAAGAGTGAGTTGTAATGGACCAGGTGGGACAGGACCAATGCCTGAAACCAGAAGCTGGGTTGAATAGGTGGTTAGAAAGGGACGGATGGATTTTCCTGATGTTATACAGTGAGTACCTACATGCCTGGCTCACTGCTGAGTGACAGCCTATGATCCATCACTACTTCGAGGGGAAGATACTATAGTGCCCCCTCCAAAATGGTGAACTCTTGGACTGGAGAGGATGTAGCAGGGATGAAAATCACCTCTGTTTTACCTGTGTTGAGCTGAAGAAGGTGGTTTTCCACCCAGCTCTGGATGTCCCTTAGGAAAGCAGAGTCTAAAGCAGAAACTTGGGTGTCAGATGGAGAGAAGGAAAGAAATAGTTAGGCATAATCAGCATAACAGTGGAAGGACAACCCATGAGTGGAGTTCACAGGACCAGGAGACAAGTATTGAGTGAAAAGAAGAAGGGGACCCAGTATTGAACCCTGGGGGGCTCCTGTAAAAAGGGGAAGAGGTGCTGACATGAAATGATGGAGTATGGTAAACTTTAATAACTAAATAAACTCAAATAGCTCAAAGTCAGCTGAAAGACATTGCCATTACTCCACTCAAAATGATCCACCTTAATCAAATAAAATTACCTCATTGAATAGAATTTGAATTTCAGCTGGTGTTTGGCTAAATACAAGTTTTAAGCAATTACCAAATCTCATATAGGTTCTTGTGAAGTGAAACAGACTAGGTCAGTATGCTGTAATGTGGTGATAAACTGCAGCATAGTGGTTCAAAAATTTGTCCTTGGGTATTGGTCATGATTGCACTTCTCATATTTAGAGGGATTATTTACCTTTTTGGGACTCATTTTAGAAGTACAGTAGCTATCCATGTTGTGAAGAATAAAAGCTCAGTACTCATATTGCGCCTTATCAAAAATGACTTTTTATTGCATAAAAAGAGGAGTAATACGTGACAAATGAAAGTAAGGAATGGATTGGCCTTTAATTAATTAAACTAAGAGCATATGGTCACTAAAATTAGCCATTTAGTCTATTCTGAGACAAAGCAAATTATAAAGAGTCAAACTCTGTTTGGTATTATTTTTGTGCTTGGTTTTAAGAAAAACGTTTGGAAATAACCTGTTTAGGAAATCTTATTCACACTTGATTGACTCACTACAGTCTTGAATTTGTGTGGTAAAAACATAATGCTGACTCTTGAGCAGTCACTTGGAATATTACAAAATAAACACAATATGGAGTTATACACCAAGGAATGCCAAGCCATCTCTGTCATCATGTGGTCTTAGAAGGTGAAACATCCCTCTAATTTGAAATGCAATTCATTTAAAAAAAAAAAGAGCAGCTATTTAAAAATTCAGTGATTGCGATTGTGGTTTGAGAAAGCCAGCATGCACCATGGATCTCCCGGACTGAATTTGGGAACCACAGCCTTAGGGCCTCATACCTAGACTTACATACCTGATTTACAATGTACGAGGTCACCCATAACTTTTTGCGAGCTCAAACAAACATTGTCAGGTGGACAATGATTTCTTGAGTCATACCCCCCTCCCAAAAATAAGAGGGAAAAATATATGTGGTGTGAGATAATAAAGTGAAGCCTTGCAGAGGGGACCCAGGTTCAGTCTGACATTCCAAATCCAGCAGAATTGTGTTCACCAGCAGCCAATAGAGACAACCTGCTAAAGAAGAAGCTGACTTTGAGCAGACATCTCATCTTTGCAAAACCTAATTCCTGAAGAACAATAAAATGAATGTGCAATCTCTAAGATTATGCAAGCGGGGGGTTCCCTTGTGTTTTGCAAATTGCAATTATGAATTGTGCGATTGTCAATTGCAAAAGAATGATGCAAATTTCTCAAAATCCTCTTCCAATTTCTGAGCCGTGGGTGATCAAGGACTCAAAGTAGGTACTAGTGAACAGGTCAGAAAATTCTGGAAGATTCTCCAGCCTTCTGTGAGAGGTGGGATGTCTGTGCAGGACATTTCAGACTCGATGTTACAGAACATTGCAACAGTATGACCCCCCATTTGGTTTGACAGCCAAAAAAATATGGAAACTCAGCCCAGTCCAGATTCTCCACACAATTCTTGGAGGTCAGTAAAAAACATCCACGGTCTTCCTGATATCGTGAACGAGCACATGCCTGAGAACCGAAACCCAAAGTTCCTTTTAAACGAACAAATGTGAAACAAAAGAGGCAGAACAGAGGATAAGAGTATCTATTCTGTTTTTTACACACATTACTCCTCCTCTACCTTTCACATATTTGGAGCTGTATTTAAAAAATATATTGATTTGTGCAGTGTTAATTTGAAGATAGTCAGTTCACACCAGCAATATTTCATAACAATTGCATAAACATAAATATTGCAGACACATTTCGTCTGGTAATTTGGATAAAATGTTACATTAGGATAAAGAGTTGAAGATTCTGTCGTGTGTGTACCATTAAATTCATCATTTTAAAATAACACGAGTGGGAATTAAACCGTTAATATTTCATGAGCTGTGGGTTCAGGGAGGGGTTTTGATTCAGGCTAAAATGTAAAATCAGTTTTACTTCCTCTTTTGAAGAATATACCAGCATGCCAGAGCATGGCAATGAATCACTCATCTCTGACAATACATGCACTACTTATACATTGGTGTGTGTGTGTGTGTGTGCGCGTTTATATTCATATATATAAAAATGATGATACCAGTGACACTTTCCAAAAAAGATGGGACAGGGGCATGTTTACCATCATTTCTCCCCTTTCTAGCTTGATAGAATTAAACAGTACAGGGTCTCAGCTGCTGTATCTTGCCATTCATTATACACCTTGTGTTCTGTGGAACTGCTGTTGGACAAGAACAGCACACAATGCTATCCTGTTAACTGAAAAAACAAAAGCTTACCAAACATTTTAATCTTGTATTTAGACCTAAACATTTATTTTATCCTCAGACAATGAGTGGGGGATACTATGGATCAGCGATTGTAACATCGCATCTGTAAAGATTTCTTGCGAGCGCTCAACAGGTCACAGCTCTTTATGGGTTCATTTCATGCTTGGCTAGGGCCTTGAGTGCGGTAAGGTCACAAAGCCTATCGATTGTGGGAGTGATTGCTTTAGGGAGTCTGGAGATACATGTTGACCTGCTGGCGACTGAACAACTAGTTTTTTCTATTGCCTTTTTTCTTAGAAAAAGAAATTCTGTCACTGATTTGAAGTAATTTTGACTAATTTCTAAGTTTGTCCATGGTTTAAGAGCTTCACTTCTGCGAGGCTCTTGCCAATGAATTAAAGCCAGCCCGGAATTTACTAATCTTTTACTCGCTTCTTACTCGGTCCCTCGTTTTCTCTTCTTAGCTTCCTCCAAGAATGTCCTCTTCTCGTTCTACACCTCAGCCGTGTCCGTATACTGAGAATACAGAGCTAGCCTCTCATCGCTAGCTGAAGGCACAGTTGGCGGTGTGAGATATAACTAGTTCCGTAAAGCGTTACGCACCTCTCGCGGGTGATCGTTCCCAATCATCCCAAGTTAGTGCAAGAACAGGGATTCAGGAAGTTGAGCGGGAATTAAATATGCACCTTTCTCCCCATTTTAAATCAGCGTACCATAAAAATGGTTTTGAAGCTGTTATTTTTGAGGAAAGCTGGTGGCATTATGCCATTTTAAGAATTTTAACCATTTTATTAGTTCTAGCCATTTTATTCAATTGAAATGTTTTTAGAATAGAGAATTAGATGAAACAAACTGCAAAATGCATTTTATTTAGTTAGCATTTTAAGCATTTAGGGGCAAAAAATTTCCAAATAACGCATTCTTCCATTTTAGTGACCTCTCATCAACGTATGCACCATGAGATTAAATCAACGATTTTTAACTTTTTGCCATTCAGTGTATTCATTTCAAAAACGCATCATTTTTAATGTATTTCCACCTGAACTGCAAAATTTCCCATCGTGTAATTGAAGATGGGCAAAAGTCACAATCCTGTTTCACCAGGCCTCTCCATATTTTGTTTCCAGAAAGCCCATGCAGAGTTTGGATTGATTTGTTGGGCCATCATGTTGTTAAAACACAAATTCTCTTCCACTTAATCCATGTGACTGTCACTAATGATACCAAACTTTTGGGTGGTAGTGCACATAACAACAAGCAGGTTTTTAATTTTAAATTAAATATGTATAATGAGGTGACAGAGGACAAATGACTCGATCATTCAGAACTAGATAATAAACATCTCATTATTTAATTATGATATAAAAATTCTTACAAAATTAATAATCAGTTGGTGACCGACTAATAGTCAAATGAAATCCTTCTCATAGCATAGAAGAGCCCCTCCACCCCATGCCGAGTCATAGACACCCAGTGAAATTGCAGCCCCAGTGATGAGCAGTACAGTGTAAGCCTTCAGGACCATCCATCACTGGTGACTCCTCTAAAGCCAATGGCATCAAGAGAGCCTATGCCCAATACACCCAACCGCTACAGGAAGTGCCCTATCAGAGCAACATCCCACACACACACTGCAGTGACATCACACCTCTCCATATACAAAAACTATCTAGGGATGCCCCCTAGTGGGTGATAATAATCTGATGAGAGGATAGGCAGTTTATCATTACAGCAGTGCTGGCTGGTTTTGACCATGCATTCTTTAAAAAAAAAAATTCACTCAAGGAAAAAAAGAATCATTTTGAGATTTTCCATAAACAATGTGAGCGATTAAATATATCTTTTTAAAAGTTCAGAGCACCTAAAAATGCAACATTCAGAAGATTATCAAAACTAAACTTAAACCTGTGTGTAAACCTGTATAAACTGCATCTCAGAATCTTAAATGCATGATCCTGGTGGGAGGGACCCACCCCATGCAAGAAGTAGACTTGATAAAAAAAAAAATAATAATAATAATCAAAAGAGTAAAATCAGATTTCAACTGGATCAAAAGAACCCCTCCAAACCCCATAAATACATTTGCAAAGTAAGACATTTGCAGAAGGCAGTTACAAACAGGACTAGATTTGAGCAGTCTCTTCTTCAAGTGAAAACACCATAACCAGGTGCAGCCACTGTTTTAAGAAGACTCTCATTTTCAGAGTCTCTTTAGGGAAACAGAATAACTTCCCTTCCCTCAAACCACAGAAAAGGTTTCATGCTTGGCGAGGTCTTAAGCAACTGTGCATCTTTCACTGCCGGACACAGTCGAGAGGTTTGATGTTTGACCCTTTCCCGTGTGTCTCCTGACCCCAGACAGATGGCGCAAATCAGACAGACGACCGTACTCTCCACAACCAACAATCAGTAAATACGTCGGCCCCTCGGCCCCGTAAACTGGACAAGAGGGTCCAACACACTTTTTACAATCACGAGAATGTTGAGCCATTCTTGTACATTGCTTCTGGAGATAAAGTTTCACGTTCTCAGGATCAGACATATGACTGTCAACAGCAGGAAGCAAGAAAAAAAAAAAAAAAAAAAAAGACATTCAGAGTGTTCTTAGCATCACTGAGAAGCCTTAGCATAAAGGAGCGGTTCATTATTACCACAATGTAAGACATATTGGATCTGTTTCAGACACAGATTAAGCTTACATCAAGAGAGTCTTGAATCAAAACTGAATTTGAACCTGGAGGAAGCTGAATAACTCCCAGTGAAACAAGTTCCTGAACTGTTGCTACTTGGTTTCAGTGCTGCCTGTTACTATGAGCACTGGCTCACAGAGGACTCGCCTTCAGGTGCACATGCATCCGATACTCACACACAGCGGAGTCTGTAGACACTGGGAAAATGCTTCCACATCTCCAGCATTTTGTCCTTTTTGGCACTAATGTCAGTGAGGCTACATGCTGCAAATCTATACAAACTGTTCACAGCAAATGGTAAAGAACAAAGCAAAATGAAAGCCAGAGGCCAAGTTATACAAAATAATGCCAATGAGTCTTTTTTTTTTTTTTTTTTTTTAAGGTGAACTTGGTCTTCCCCACCTCTCACTAACCTTCAATGAACATCATTGAAAAATAGTCTGATTCCTTCATTTTGAGTAATAAATTTAAGCATACATTTTTCTTGCACAGTAATGACTTCATGACCTTTGTCAAACAAACTGAGCTCAAGTTAATAGATCATCTGAACAACTCATAAAAAGAGGAAGTTTAACAAAAAGTGAAAAACAATCATTTGACCGAGAAAAGAAAGGCATACACTGCAGATCGTGGGAAAAAAAAACAGGCTGGTTTTTTATGAAACTGTGGTAAAAATGGCGATAAAAATATTCCTTCATGGGCATCCTTCATCAAAGCACTGGAGCGCTCAGCTGCAGAACTGAACCCCAGCTCGACGGCTCTTTATTCGTACTAAAACTTGCATAATATTCATATGTAGACTACAGCAGAAGGCTGCCAGTCCTGCACACATGCTGATGGTAGATGTTTGAGGTTTTAGTGGACCAACCGCACCTACAAATGCTACAAAACACCTGTGAGGACTCCTGCTTCGTGGAAGGCCCGGCCACGCCATTTCACACCAGCGGTGGGAGGAAAAGCGGAACTGATGACATTCTCTTCCTCATAGAGTCACTGGACAGTGCACAGATACATCCCACCACTAGGGGGCTCAAGGGGAGAGAGCAAGCTGACAGTGCAGATCTGCAGAACCCTCCGCTTCCTCGCTCCCTGTGTCCTGTATGTCTGAAAAGTCATCAGGGGGAGGCCTGTTTGCGTACAGAAAGACACTAAAAGCACCCGAATGAAGGCGGCCAGGCAGGAGCGCAGGCTTCAGTCCTCGAGCTCCCTCTCCAGGTACTTCTGCAGACGGACACAGCGGGGGCAGGAGGGGGTGCGCTCTTTGCAGTCCGAGTGGTAAACCGTCTTGCACACTTTACACCTGTAAGGTGGAGCAAGGGGGTTAGGCTTTGAGCAGGACATGAATAACCTGTTTTTTACTGAGGGAGGCTCCCCAGCCCCCAGCAGCATTATCACGGTACATGCGCCAGGATATCATTCCAAAAATAGGACCAAGGGTCCTGCAGCTTACTGGCAAGCAGTCTTACAGCGATGATACAATTTATGAAAATTTCATGTGAAGTTTGACATTTGAATCAATGAAAATCAATGTCAAGGCCACTTAATAAAAGTTCACATACATTTATAAGATCTTCTGTAATACAATCCTAAGCTCTGAAGCAGTTTTGGTGATACAAGTCATTAAAATATGTCAATATGTATTCAATATGTCAATTGTGAACTTTAAAAGGTCACAGAATGTCAAGTTGTGGTCAGCAAATGGACTTCATATATAACTTTCTAAATGTCTCTATACAAACCTTGGCTCAATCTGTGACCATTTTGGTGATACAAGTCATTGTAATTACGCTGTGGAGTTTGACCCTCAAAGGTCACTGACAGCCAAGTTGAATGTCACCAAATGAAAGTTCATATGTGACTTCCTATGTCTGTAACACAAACTTAGGCTCCATCTGTGACTGTTTTAGTGATACAAGTCATTGAATTTTCACTAGGACACATTTGACCTTTGAAGGTCGATACGAAGGTCACCAAATGAAAGTTCATTACATGATTTCCTATACTTCTCCAATACAAACCTACACTCAATCTGTAATCGTTTTGGTGATAGAAGTCATTGAAATTTCACTATGTGAAGTTTGACCTTCGAAGGTCACCGAAGGTCAAGTTCAAGGCCACCAAATGAAAGTTCATGTATGACTTCCAATACATCTCCAACACAAACCGAAACTATCTGTAACCATTTTGCTGATATAAGTCATTGAAATTTCACTGTTAAGTTTGGGCATTCAAGGTCACTGAAGGTCAAGTTCAATGTTACCAAATGAAATTTCATACATGACTTCCTATATGCCCGCAATACAAACCTAAGCTCTATCTGTAATAGTTTTGGTGATAGAAGTCATTGAAATTTCACTATGTGAAGTTTGACCTTCGAAGGTCGCCGAAGGTCTAGTTCAAGGCCACCAAATCAAAGTTCATACATGACTTCCTATAAGTGTTCAATGCTCATATGTTCCCAATCTTCCATATTTTCAAGCCTAGAAACCTTTGAAAATTGTAACATTTTGCTTGACCTCAGGTTTGACCTTTCAAGGTCATCTGAGGTCAACTTTAACACAGCCAAAATATTGGTCATATATTACTTCCTATATGTCAGTAACACAACCTTAATCTCTATCTGCAACCATTTAGCTTCCACAGGCGATTTGGCCCATTCTCCATAAGACCCAATGTTAAAGTACAGTGCCTCCACTTGACCCAGTTCCGTCGTTTCAATCAAAATGGCACTCGCACTGTACATAAAGTGTATCAAGGTGAGTTGATTGCCAGATTTAGAAAAAAAGTTATCAGTTTTTGAGAAATATTTTTTTGAAATTTCAAGTCATATCTTCTAACATTGTTCATATAATCCCTGACCTCGAGTTTGACCTTTCAAAGTCATCTGAGGTCAACTTTAACATAACCAATGTATAGGTCATATATGACTTCCTATATGTCGATAATATAAACTTAATCTCTATCTGCAACCATTTGGCCTCCACAGGCCATCCTGCATATTCATAAAGTACAGCGCCCCCAATAGACCCACTTCCATCGATTCAATCAAAATGGCGCTAGCACTGTACATTGAGAGTACCAAGGTAAGTTGATTGCCTGATTTAGAAAAAAATTTATCTCGCAGTTTTTGAGAAATAATTTTTTAAAATTTCTCAGTCCTATCTTTAACATTGGAGCCAAAATTTCAAGGGCCCATAAAAGGGAGAAAAATGATTCAATCAAAAATCCGAGAAAAATGACTGGAGATATGGTCTAGTAGTATGTTACTGCAAATTTATAAGAAAATTCATCACGCCAAAAAAAAGATAAAAAATGTTCCAGACGACGGACGACGGATGCCGGAAGCCACACCACGACAATAGCTTATCGGCCCATAGGGCCGGTAAGCTAAAAACATGCTATATTCACACCGATAGCATTAATGTTACATACATTATATAGATGTACAATTACCACCATTGACTCCTGGTGTCCCACCCTGGTGAAGACCAGAGGTGTGTTGGGTAAATTGGCATGCACAGGACAGATTGCCCACCGAATCCATCAACCCAAATGACCTCCTACTTTATATCTCCTATTTTAACCATATTTTCAGTCAAGCTTTCATGCTGCGTCGCTCAATGAGCTGCAGTTACTGAATTTGCCACTGCTATTGCTTTTTTTTTTTTTTATAAACTATTATGTATTTTAGGTGACAGGATTAACCCCTCAAACTCTAATTTTTCACTTAAGTTTTCCCTTAAGTAGGTTCAAAGTCAGAAAATTTTTCATGTAGTATGACAAAGTCACATACAGATTCTATATCTGCTGGTTGCAGTGCTCCACTGAAGCTACATCACACTTAAATGGAGAAAAATATTCAAACCCAGGATGCCATGTTTTTAAGGCCGCAGCATTACATCATATGGAAAATATCTACATCTTGTTAATAATTTTCTACACAATTCCCACCAATTTAGCAGGACATATTTGGGATCATTGGAAACCTTAGGATCTCCATGAGAATTTAATATAGGCCTGAAGTTCCATAGGTTTGTATCATGGGCTTGTACACAGCAGCTGCATTAGACGGACCCATATATGGGCCCGTAGGTTTGACTGGGTTAATGGCTAAAGGGCCAGTAAAGTTCTCTGAATCAGAATGTTCGATAGATAAACTCTGCTCTGCTGAGGTCACACACAGGAATTCAGCAGCTCCCAGCGAAGCCCCCTGCAGGAAGGCACCTGCTCAGCCTCACCTGGTGGTAGACTCAAACTGAAAGGGGAAGATGATGCCGTCGTCATTACAGATCTGGCAGATGAAGCCTCGCTGAGTGCAGAGGTCACAGTGGTGGACGTGGCTGGAGGCAAACTGGATCAGGTTCCGCAAAAAGAACTCATGCTGTCCATTCGCAATCTACACAGACGTGGAGGCAGGAGAGAGGAAGGAATTGGGACTTTATTCTGCGGTGTCAGCCTGTCATTCGGCATCGTTCAGACAGTCATTAGAGTCAGCCATTCAGGATACTCTACCAGTGCTCCTTAGCATGGCAGAAAAAGCACTGTTGCCCAAGCCGCTGGAGACAGCATCAACTGAAATCTAATCTCAATCAATTCAGAACTGTGACAAGGACAAAGCTACCACTTAAAAATCAGTGCCAGTTTCAATAAGTTTTGGAAGAAAAGTCAAATACATGTTGGAATCATTACTTTTAGTAAGTGCACCCAGTTTACATTTATTCCACTGAATGCATGCCAAACACGAAGAGACTTTGAAAAGACTTTCAAAAGAATAATGTCTGACATCCTCTCATATCTAAAGACAATGTGTCCAAGTCACAGAGTTTTTACTCACAGACTATAAGATTTTGCAAAGATGGAATCTTCCAGAATGCACCTATTGGTTGTTGACAATGTTCATGTCATTGAACTTCACTGTCTACATGAGCCAAAGCTACAGTCCTCTGATTATTTTGAACATTTGATTTTGAAACGTTTAGACTGAGTTTTATGACCACCTTAAACAAAACAATTAAGATGGTGGTAGTGTGCCCCGAACTCCCGGAAAACTCCCATGATTTTATTCCGATAATCATTTAAACGTGCAAACGTTTATGAGACGCCAAATGTTTATAAAAAATCAATATTCGTTTAAACGAAGTACGTAATTTATATAATTTTCCATTTATTACAGTATAGTTTATTACTGTGATTGCCACAAGGAATTAATGAATGACTAAAAAAGATGTTAAAAAAGTAAAAACAATGCGGATATGATCTGCGGTCGCGGTCAGTCAATGGCAGGAGGGAAGTGGCAGACAGTGCGAGTTCAGTTCTCTCCTGTCAGTGGGAAGAACATCTTGGGAAGAAAAGTGCCGCTTGGCCTCACTGACCAGAAAAAAAGTTTGATTTAGATGATGCAATAGACTTTGTTTAGCTGTTACATTTGAAAACTGAAGAGTACAATTGAGCCAACGCTACCGTCGCTGAATGTTAAAGATGACTATAAAAGCCAAATTATGTGTTAATGTTTGAACCGTAATAACATTGTTAACGCTTTTTTCTTTCGTTGAGGGAAAACCATGCATTGATTTTTGTTGTTTAAGGAAGACCCATGTTAAAGTGGTTGTCCAAAGCTTAATAAACACGCTTTCCTCGCGAACCATGGTTTGGTTTCATGACTTATTTTGTACAGATTAATTATAGTTGTACCCAGCGGTGTAGTGGTCTCTAAAGAAGTGGGTACACTCGATTAGGTTGATGGATTGATCACTAAGGAGGAAGCAGGTATACTCTCCAATGTACTTCAGAGGCTTTTTGGCCGGTAAGTGGGGATACTGTGAATTGACAGAAAAAGAGGTGGGTATACTTTGTATACCTGCATATACCCTCCACTACACCACTGGTTGTACCTCCTGTAATAAGAACGTTTGAAATGTAGCCTTGTTTGGACTTCGACAGATCACTGTATTGTTCTTCTGTATATTCTTTCTGAAGATAATCAAGGAAAGACATCATATTATTATTATAATTATTATTACTACATGAAACCACATTCTCTTGGGAGGCAAGAAGCTGTGCATCCTATCATCACCGCCCTCTGCAGCCCAACGCCAAAGGGGTGAGACAAGATCTTTTTCTCTGGCTTTATGACATTTATGCGTAACGTATTATGATTGACCTATTTTTGCTGTTCAATCAGCTGATAACTGGGATTTTTGTTTTTGTTTGTTTTTGATAGAACAAAAGAAAAACTTTTTTCACAGAGTGGATAAAGTCACCCTTTATTATTGGACAGGGCGTCATAAATAATCAGATGTGAGAATTTGCAGTCTTTGGGAATAGTGCGGTGTATGGACTACATATTTTCAAAATATTCAAAATAAATTTGCCTACAACACGTTTGAAGAAGCAGCTGTTAGTGTTTATATCAAAATAAAGTCAGCATTAATACGTCAAGTTGTCACTGGCACTGTCTAAGGATAAGCATTAAGCATTCAATTGCACCGATCCCCCCCTCCCCCCAGTTGTTTCAGCATTTAAACGTGTAATTTTCTAACATTTACACTTTTACCTATTCACCAAGATCTGCCCATCCCTAATTCTGATATTGTAAATTCATCTGCAACAGTGGAATTGCTTCAGAAGTAAGTCGTTTGGTGCAAGGCCGGCATTAGTCAAAGCTAGCGCAGAATGTGTACAAATGCACATATATGCATTAACGTTCTGGAATTTGACAGGAAACCGTAAACATACCTCTTGTAAGTCAGTCACGCTGTACTGGTTGTAGGACTCCAGCAAGTAACTCCTGTTGTCAAGCCTACAAAATCACAGCCGATCAGGATTTTAACACTGCTCAATACAAGTGATTATGAAAGACACAAAATTTGTTTGGTCATTTCAGAAATGAAACACAAATTTGAGACTTCTTCCACACCTTCTCCTACTGTCAAACTTGCCCATTTCCTTTAACAAATTTTTTACAAGTATTATCGATGGGTTGTATCAAAACTGATTCAACTGTGACACCGCCATGTCTTGTAAGCAAAATGAAAAGGGCCTCTTTTTTTTTTTTTTTTGTGCAGAAGACTAGTTTGGAGACGTTACATTTTGCTGTGACAGTGCCGCACCATTATGACCTGCAAAGATAATGAACGGACCACAGACGCCATTCCGGCTCAGCGACTCACTTGTCTTCCATTTTCTTGCGGATGCCGCTGCGACAGGTCAGCACGTAGTCCCCCAGGAGCCGCAGTCTTTGGCGGAGGCTGTGGATCAGAGCCATGGGCTCAGCATGGTCATACAGGCCAGGATTCAGGGTCTCCACATTCAGCAGCGGCTCCCGGGCGATCTGGGCCAGCAGCTTCAGAGCCGGTAGCGACACCTGGAGACACAAGAGGCCAGTTTGACCTGGGTTTAGAGCTCCTGCGGTTAGGATTTTTTATCATGATGTTAGAGCTTTTTTCCCCAACACAGTTGTAATTTTTCGGTTGCTGTTGCAGACCCACACCTTCCTTTTGTTTTTATCATGAATTATTTAGATCCACATTGCTTTTGAGAAGTGCCATTTAAAACTGCTATTTAATGCAGTAGTATCATCAATTCAGGGTCAGACATGAGCACCCAAGCATCCGCAGAATGCAGGCAGAGTTTGTCACTGTCCGGTGAACTGAATCAATTTACCCGAAAATTTGTCCTATGCCAGTGTAAAATGCCAAAAAATTCAC
The DNA here is from genome assembly GCA_029692085.1 of Gymnothorax javanicus. Lineage (NCBI taxonomy): Eukaryota > Metazoa > Chordata > Actinopteri > Anguilliformes > Muraenidae > Gymnothorax > Gymnothorax javanicus. The sequence goes on from CM056200.1 coordinate 103,710,106, forward strand.
ATGGTTATGATGGTCAGAGAGCTTCAGAATATGAGATGTTAACTACCATGAATAAGTGTTATAGGATACGTTCCTGCAGTGATCACCAGTTACAGAATCTGCAGCTAACCTGATGTTACTCAACATGTTTTTGTGAAAATCACAGTCAAAAGATATCCATGCAAAGCGTGGTAATACGCCAAAATGGCAGCCTTGTCAGTGACATGTTATTCGACTAATAATGGGTATAAAATTGATGTCACTATAATCTGTAATTACAACAGTTATTGATCCTTGTTAATGGCACAAAACCATGAAAAACAAATAATACAAAAGATTTAAAACCACATGGCTAAAGAAGGAAGCAAGAGTTAACCAACAAACACTGATATACTGTACCACAGCACCAAAATTAATAGAGATCCTCTTCATATTACCATTGACCCACAAAACAGTAACGAGAAGGATGCAGCGAAAATTGTACCAATGTAGAGTGAGAGCAAGATATATACAGTCATGCCCAGAATTATTCATACCCCTATCAATTTTTGGGTTTTTTCAAGATATTTTTTGACAAAATAAATTTATTCTTGCACAAATGACACAGTAAGTTGACATAAGGCTGTAAGAAGTACAGTAAACAATTTTTCGAGAAATATATTACTTTTTGGTATTTTATTTGACAGATTTACAAAAAATGCCATGTCCAGAATTATTCATACCCTTTTCTCAGTAATTGCTGGCAAAGCCTTTATTCACGATTACAGCCTCCAAATGCTCCCTGTGGTGAATCACAAGGTTTCTACACGTCTCCACAGGGATTTTGGCCCACTCCTCTTTTGCAAACTTCTCCAGGTTCTTAAAGTTTAAGGGTTTCCTTGACATGACCTTGGTCTTCAGTTCCCTCCACAGATTCCGGATAGCATTGAGGTCGGAGCTCTGTTAGGCCACTCCAAAACGTTCACTTTGTTGTCCACTTACCATTTCTTGACGGATTTGGCCCTGTGTTTAGGATCATGATCCTGTTGGAAGATCCATTCCTGCCCAAGACCAAGTTTTTCAGCAGATTGCTTAATGTTTTAACTGAAGATCTGGATATACTGGTCCTGTTTCATAGTGTCATTAACTTTAACAAGGTTTCCAGGCCCATTCGCTGAAAAGCAACCCCAGAGCATGATACTCCTGCCACCGTGTTTGACCGTTGGGACCGTGTTTTTCATTTGAAGACTTCACCTTTTTTTACGCCACTTACACTTCTCCAACTCAGACACACAAGAACTCATCTAGCCTTCGCAAAACTCACCTGGATGAAGATATAAGCTTCTGGCTGTCAATGTTATGGACAGATGAAACAAAGATCAGCTGTTTGGGCACAGAGATGTGCCTTTTGTTTGGCGTAAGAAAGGTGAAGCGTTCAACCTGAAAAACACGGTCCCAACGGTCAAACATGGTGGCAGGAGTATCATGCTCTGGGGTTGCTTTTCAGCGAATGGGCCTGGAAACCTTGTTAAAGTTAATGGCACTATGAAACAGGACCAGTATATCCAGATCTTCAGCAAAAACATCAAGCAATCCGGCGAATAACTTGATCTTGGGGAGGAATTTATCTTCCAAAAGGATAATGATCCTAAACACACGGCCAAATCAGTCAAGAAATGGTTAGTGGACAATAAAGTGAACGTTTTGGAGCGGCCAAGCCAGAGCTCCGTCCTCAATGCCATCCGGAATCTGTGGAGGGAACTGAAGACCAAGGTCATGTCAAGGAAACCCTCAAACCTTAAGGACCTGGAAAAGTTTGCAAAAGAGGAGTGGGCCAAAATCCCAGTGGAAACGTGTAGAAACCTTGTGATCAACTTCAGGAAGCACTTGGAGGCTGTAATCATGAATAAAAGCTTTGCCATCAATTACTGAGAAAAGGGTATGAATAATTCTGGACATGGCATTTTTTGTAAATCTGTCAAATAAAATACCAAAAAGTAATGTATTTCTTGAAAAATTGTTTACTGTACTTCTTACAGCCTGATGTCAACTTACTGTGTCATTTGTGCAAGAATAAATTTGATTTGTCAAAAAATATCTTGAAAAACTCAAAAACTGGTAGGGGTATGAATAATTTTGGGCACGACTGTATATGTACACGCACTTTAAATGAGAGCCTGCTATTTTGCCTATAAGCAAAAGGAAAAATACTACATAGTAATACAATCATTTGGAAATACGAGTAGGGGAAAAAGACCAAGGCAAAATAATGTTTTCAGAAATAAAAAATATGCAGAAATAAATGCGTTTGGAAATATACTTGGGGGAAAACCGCACAGCAAAATGACGCATTATGAAATGTAAAAGATGCTGAAATATTAACAATTGGAAATACGCATAGGGGCAAAAATGCAATGGCAATATAATGCATAAATAAATGCGGAAAAACAATGCCTAATATTTTTGGTGCATTCAATGGCATATTCATATATTTATTGAGTGATTTAACCATTTATTTATTTTGGATGTTTGTCCTCCACAATACTGTATAGCAATCAGTTTTACACCATACTCTACCAGTCAATTCCAGCAGTGTATGCCACTGTTCTTCCACTGCCTGTCCATCTGACAACCCTTCAAACGCCACTCATGTTTGAATGGTATACCACAAGATAATAGAGAACATTTAAATTAACCTTAATTTATAAAGAATCTATGAAGAACTCTACATTTTCGTATATGAAGTTGATATTAGAAGGAGGAATAACTCTTGGTAATGAAAATGTACTTTGCGGGGGTGAAGGCAGTACCCCTCAGCCCCAACACACTGAATCAAAGGTGAAGGTGTTTGAGCCAGAGTGGAAGGTCATTGTGATACAAAATCTGGACGAGGCACAGCTACCCAGCAAGGCAAGTCTGCATATGCAAAATCAAGTTCCTAACCCAAGCGGTTACAGAGAAACGGTCCGGACAAAGTTTTGAGGGTCAAGGTCACTGAGCAAAGGTCAAAGGCCATTCGGGTACAAAACCTCAACAAGATATGGCTACCCACCAAGGCGAGTCTACATATGCAAAATCAAGTTCCTAACCCAAGCGGTTACAGAGAAACGGTCCAGAAAAAGTTTTGAAGGTCAAGGTCACTGAGCAAAGATCAAAGGTCATTCGGGTACGAAATATCAACGAGGCACGGCTACCCACCAAGGCGAGTCCACAAATGCAAAATGAAGTTCCTAACCCGAGTGGTTTGAGAGAAACGGCCTGGACAATGTTTTTAAGGTCAAGGTCACTGAGCAAAGGTCCTTCGGGTACGAAATCTCCACATGGCACGGCTACCCACCAAGGCAAGTCCACATACACAAAATGAAGTTCCTAACCCAAGCGGTTACAGAGAAATGGCCTGGACAATGGCTGGACGCCCATCTGCAAAGGGGACGACAATACCCCTCTGCCCCTTAGTCGGGGATGAGGGGTAAAAACACTGCAGAACTCTGAGCAAGAGCAAAGCAAGGCATGGCCTGTGCCCCCAAATGCTGCAGCTGAAGAGCCTGTACAGAGACTGACTGCATATGCAAGTTCCTGAATGGGAATTGCAAGAACAGACACCTTGCTTGATAAGAAATCGCAGCACATCCATTTTCGAAAGGAACCTTCCTCTTCTCACCCCCAATGAACTGAGCAAATTCCAGTTTGATAGGATAATTTGTTATACTGTAAATCGACAGAGAACAGAAACCAAATTCAAAATTGCTGCTGTCATGGTCATTCAAATCAAATCACATGCAATTATTTGGTTCCTGTTTCATGCACGCAAGTAAAACACCAATGGAACTTGTCATCCATGGTGACAGATCTCATATGAACCCTTGCACTTCCATGCGCAAGAGACTTATTTTGCGAAATTCAAATTAGCCATGTTCACTGAAGCCTGAAAATTGAACCACGACACTGGTGTCAATCAAGGGAGAATTACATGGTCCATCAACACGTATGACCAGATTTTCTAAACATCTCCACGGATCAATTTTAGGTCCTTTAATGTTTCTGCTGTACATCAATGACATGCCAGACTGCGTAAGTCCTGAGACACAGGTTGCTTTGTTCGCGGATGATTCAAAATGCATAAGAGAAATCCAAAGTGTGCTAGACTGTTCACAATTGCAGTGTGACCTTGAAAACATCTTAGATTGGAGCCGCAAATGGGACATGAGATTCAATGCCGCCAAATGTAAACTTTGAGCGTCACTAGGAAGCGATCCCCCGTTCTTCACCAGTACATAATGAATGGTAATATTATTGAAAAAGTTGACTGCATGCGCGATCTCGGAGTTGTGGTATCGTCAAACTTATCGTGGGACGCACATGCAAATATATTGGTCAGCAAAACAAACCGTATGCTAGGACTGATTCAAAGAACTTGTGGTCACACATGTTCAATACAAACGAAACGAAAACTGTATACTTCACTCATAAGACCACTTCTGGAATACTCTACCCGATCTTGGGCTGTATCATCAAAAAAATCTCATTCACATTGAAGGCGTGCAAAGGAGAGCGACCAAGTATTTTCTTGGTTACAGTGATTGTGAAGGAAGCGATTATGAAGCCCGTCTAATGAAGCTCAACCTATTACCTCTCGGCTATAGGCGTGACATAATGGATTGTGTACTTTTGTGCAAATGTCTGAGGGGTGAATATGACATTGCCTATGAGCACTTCGTCTCATTTCAAACAGATGATACATTTTTAATGGAAATTCCTAAATGTAAGACAGAAACTTTCCGATATTCATATTTTAACAGAATATTTTACCTGTGGAACGCCACTCATCTCTATCAACCTTCTGACACCACAGCTGCTTTTAAATCTAAGTTATTTAATTACTATTCAGGAAAGTTTTACGATAATTTTTCTCCCAGTAACTCTTGTACATGGGTTGGCAAGTGTCATTGTACACGCTGCCGTATAAGATAGTTCAACTCTTGGCCACTTTTTACTCTGTACTCACTAATGTACTTGCTCAGCTTTTAATTGCCTTTATGTTTTTGCAACTTTCTGTATACACTTCTGCTTTTAATTGTCTTTATGTTTTTGCAACTTCCTATATACGTTTTTGGAGGATCTCTCACTATAGGTGCCTTGCCACCTGTGTGATCTCATCCTGACTGTTGTTGTCAAAGTTTAATAAATCATCTTCGCGTTTAAGTTTTACGGTGTTTTTTCTGAGAGTCCACTTTTTTCTGATACACCCCATATAAAAAGGAAGATTGGAAGAGGAGGACCATCAAGAGAAGTTTAAAAATGACAAATCTGAGTCAACGGGAAGTTTTATGTTTCTATCTGTGAAAATGTAAGAGTTTTAGCAGATTGCCCAGTACACGTTTATGAGGACTGAATATGGGACAGACGACCCAAAAACATAATGCCTCAGGCCATGGCTGTCGCTGTCGTGGAGGTATGAAAATATCTGATAAAATGAAGTCCTTTTTTTTTTGGTAAAATGGCAAATTTGAACATTATTTGCTTCCATTTGTTCGCTACAAAAGGTCCAACTCAATCTGTTAGTCACAGTTTGAAATTGAAAGCATGTTCATCTACCATGAGATTGAATAAAATATAATCTGATTAGATTAGAATGTGAGCGTTAGAGTCAGGCTGCCAGACCCTTCCCGTTTCCATGGGACCAAATGTTTAATTGAACAATTATAGAACCCAACTACTGTGAAATACTCTGATCAGCCACCTGCTTGTATCACAGGACTTGCCTGTCCCTATTTGATGGAGGGTTACTTTTTTACAGAGTCTAATAAAGCAATGGCCTGTATTCAAAAAGGCTCTCACAAAAGGAGTGCTGATTGATTACCATGTTTTCCCCATCTGTTATAATCCCACAGGCTAAACTAATCCCAGATCAGAGCTTCTTCCCTGTGGAGTTTACTGAATGAGGACCATCACCTCTCGTGGGACAAGATCCCAGTTGTGCACGATGCGGGAGGGGATGACGACAAAATCGCCATGGTGACAGGAGTCGCAGTAGAACAGTCCCGAGAACTCACATAGCCTGGCCTTCCCAAAGGAGCAGCCTATTTGCCTGGAGCAACCTGCAGAAGTAAAGAGTGTGACAAAGCATGCTTACAGATGGTGTACCTCAGCTCCATGAACTGAGCCTATGTGAATGCTGTCCTTCACATTCTCCGCTTTAAATGGTATTTTTACACGTTTCAGGAAAATTCAGGAAAACTGCTCCGTATTCTAAAGGGGCCTTCCCAGGTTCATTTGATTTACCTTGTTCCAGCATGGGTATGGGTATAAAAACACTACAGTTTATTAGTTCAACACAAATATGTACCATTCCATTGGTTTTATTTACATTGTTACCATGGAATTGACGTTAATAATCAAAATCACCGCCCGTATTGTGGCAAGCCTTACTCCCTAACCACCCAACCAAATGACTTAATTATTTTTTTCCAAGATACATGATAGATATGTCATATCGCTGCAATCAATCACATGAGGATTTTTCTATATATTGTGGATTTATTTTTTCCTAGTGGTTTTTCTAAAAAAATTCCTCAAATGGGTCAGTTGGATGACACTTACACTCCCATGAAATTGATACCCTTGGCCCCATCAGAAAAAGCCAATGTGATTGAATGGAGAAACAACCAACGAGTCTACAGTCAAAATTTGAGGTAATTTGGTTGAAAAATAAAAAAGGCCACAGGTATTGAAAGTCAGCAGATTTTAGCTGACTTATAAAATTATTTGAGGTGGGAGAGCTTCAAAAAGTCATTTTTTAACAAAATTGTTGAAATTAATGACCAAGTGTTTTGATTTTCTTAAAGTACACATTTCAGTGAATCTTAAAAGGGAAAAAAGAGAAAAGTTGAAAAAAAAAAATCATTTTGAACCTGGGAAGGCCCCTTAAGATTAAGCAGTTAATTATAAATAGTCATGTTCATTAGTATTCAGTCCCTGGCAAAATTTTCATAATGATGGCTATGAGCACTGCAACATCGGATTTGAAATAAACAAATAAAAATTTGACTTTCTGCTCTTATTTAAGGGTTGTGTCAATAATATTTTATAAACTATGTAAAAATTATAACATTTTTATTCATTGTTCTCCAAAGTTAGAGGCTCACGAGTAACTGGACAAACTAACAATAATAATTTATATTGTAATTTTTAACACTTGTGCTAGTTCTTTGCAGTAACTGACTGCCTGAAGTCTGGAACTCAGGCGTCAGCAGATGCCAAGTTTTGACCCAGCGATGCTCTGCCAGGCCATCACCGCAACAGTCTTCAGGCCTTGCTTGTTCTTGGGGGCTTTTGCTTGCAGCAAGTGAAATGCATGAGCCAATGGGGTGAGGTTAGGTGCCCAACTGGGCCAGTGTAGAACATTCCACTTCTTTGCTATAAACAGTCTAGGGTTGTTTCGCTATAAGCTTTGGGTCAGTGTCCATCAGCACTGTTCGTGAAGTTCAATTAATTCTGAAGCATTTAGTTGAATCTGAGCAAATAAAATAGCCCCGTGTAATTTACAATGCATCCTGCCGTTTTCCGCAGTCACAACATCAATAAATACGAGAGAACTTGTTCAGTGGGTAGCCATACATCCCAATGCTGCTGCACTACCAACACATTTCTGCTGGTGGTATGCTTTGGATCATGAACTTATCCTATCCCTCACCATACTATAGGGTCATTCCATGTCAACTGGACCAATTTCTGGGAGATTAACCTTTAGCATGCCAAGTTAATTTAAGCCTATTGCATGCTGGCAGCTGAGTTCTGGATCAGTGTAATATAGCCTGCAACTGGCTTATTTTCAATACTGATCCAGATATCACACCTACTGCTCCTAAAAAATTGGGTCGTTTCCACAGAAATAACCCAGAATTACAGACCTCAACCACTCAAAACAAGCCATTACGATGACGCAATGGAGTCTCCCGTATTCATATGGCTAATATTGGCCACGTGATCGCTGGTTCATTTTAAATATAGGTTACAGCGCAAGTGTTTGCAGCGAATTGGAATCTCGGAACGAGTTGGGCTGCGGAGGGATTTTTACCTCATGAGACCGAAGGTTGAATGCAGTAAACATCCCTCCGCGGCCCAACTCGTTCCGAAATTCCCCAGACGCAACAAACACGAGCACGGTAAACTATGTATTATATGCGCCATTTTTTGTATTCATTTGTGAGACAAAATAAGTTCTAATTCAACATTTCATATAGATTTATTTGGTTCGAAAAAAAAAAAGGAACTATTTGATGTAGTATGAGTGTACTGGTACTGTACAGCGATCACAACAGTCATTTTACATTCACATGTATGATGAAAAATGGCTAGATTTGCAATACCTGTCCAACAAGAATTGTCTACATAGCTAGCAAGAACAATGCAAGACAGATGTGGGACACAAAATCCATAATATCAGCATTTAATAATCTGTCACATTTGGCAATGGTCGTATGCATAGCCGCTGACTCTCCATTGCTCGCTATCAGCGCGACCGCACTCATACTGCGTCATGTACTCACTTTAAAATGAAGTTATATTAGCACTTGCCGCTGAAATGATATTTGGATCTTGGCATTCCTAAACACAGTTCTTCTTGTCCAGCGATCTCGCCGGCAATCAGAACACATATAAACAAATGTGGCGACTGCGGTCGCCGGCTGTTGCACAGAATAAGGCATATATGGGCGAGTAAGGTCGCCGGGAGCACGCTAAAGGACTAAAACCCTTCAAAAACATGTAAAAAAAATTAATGGCTGTGCATTGGGTCAATACAAACATTTTTAATGGAGATATGGCCCTTTAAATTATGGGTATCAAAGGGCATTCATGAATGGCTTGTCATTTCATAGTGTTTTTATGCCATTATTTTTATACCTTCCCATAAAGCTAAATCCTGGAAACTTATAATTGGGACCTGTTTTTTCCAAGTCTGAAATCCGATTTGGACCCTCTGTCACTCTTCAAGAGATAGAGGCCAGAAAAAATGATAACTTTCTATTACTGGATTTCGATTACAATATGCTGCAGTAAGCAGAAAAAATTATTTCATGCATGTTTTTGTCCCCATACAGAGAAAGAAAGCAAAAAAAAGAATAAACAAATGGATAAATGAATAAATAAATAAGTAAATAAATAAATTAGGGCAACAGAACTTACCAAAATACCCCAAATGCTGAAATTAATTCAAGAGGCTGGACACAAAGAGGACTGGAGTCATAAACTGAATAAGCCAGTGGTAACAGCTTTAGTAATAAGTTCCAAAAATTGTATGAGTCTATCTTCACATAAATGATTCCATATAATGTAGCTCTTGGCACAGAAAGCCACAGAGAGACTCCACCCACCTGCACATTTGAAGCTCTGAGAGTCCAGCCCCTTTACTGTAGGCAGCGTGCAGAGGTGCGGCAGCAGCACACCGTCACCCTTCAGGCTGTGCTGCACCAGCCTGTGGATGTTGCCGCCCTGGGCCAAACCCGCCTCCACGTCTCCGTCTTCACAGGTGTCCAGGTAGGAGTCGAGCGCCCCGCGGATCAGCCCCCTCCACGAGCGCGCCTCGCCCTCGTCCCGCGCCTGCAGCCGCAGAACTTCTCGGGAAGTCAGCACTTTGAAGAAGGCGGGGCTTCCCAGGGAGGCGTCCGGCACCACGTCGCGGATGGACTCTATCAGGTACGTGTGGCGCAGCCCCTTCCTTCCGTCCTGTATGCAGAAGGCCTTAAGGGCCTCCAGGGATAGGGAGAAGACCAGGGGGGTCCAGGTCCTCTCGTCCTGGGACAGGTAGAGCACGGCCTCCTTGATGGCGTCCGGTTCGGGGTCCGAGGGCCGGGTCCAGTCTAGTTTGGGCTGCACCCATTGCTCTGTGCCTCGGTGTTCTGGGCTTGAGGGTGTGGAGGATGGTCTCGATGGGGTGCTGGCCTCTCCCCCTTCCGATGGCTGCAGCACCTCCCACTGGTCGTCCTGAGCAACGGGCCGGCACTGGTTGACTGCTTCGATGATGCGGTCCACCCAGTCCTCGGCCTCGCCCTGGGAAGGAGCCCGCAGGCAGAGGCGCTTGCCCGGGAAGGCCAGCTCGAAGCGCCCGTCAGCGGACACCGGCCGGATGTCCTCGCAGCGCAGCAGGAAGCAGTTATCGCAGCAATTTCGCTCCTCGGCGTTGAGGTAGAGGCGGAACTCGAAGGGAGACAGTTCGCAGTAGTACTGCCTCCATATGCCCACAGGTCCCCGCCGCTCCAGGTGGCCCAGCTTCAGGAGGCCTCTGAACGGGTTCGACAGACCTGGGTACAGTTGAAATACATCGAAAGGAGGATTATGAGCTGAGATACAGACTGAAGACAAATTTAAGGGGGAAAAAACAGACAAAAAGCTGGGACAAACAAAATGAGAGCAGATGTTTCTGTTCATTTTTCTGGCATGGTGTGGATCCCACTCATCCCCTTAAAGGCAGAAGGACCTCTGCAGAACAGTGCAGAGTAATTCTGTGTGATCACCTGTATATCCTGTGATGGAGCATTCCCACCATGATGGGAGTGGCCTCTTCCAGGATGACATGAGCCCCAGCATCACAGGGCACAACAGCTCACTGAATGGTTTCATGAGTGTTAAAATGATCCCAAACATATTCCACCACCTTCACAGTCACCAGATCTCACACCAACTGAACTCATATGGGAGATTTTGGAGCAAAGTGTCACCACCATCAAAATACCAAATGACGGAAGGTCTCCTGGGAGAAAGGTACTCCATCCCCCTAGTAGTTTTGCACTTGAAACTGACCTGGCAGCTCATGGAGGACTAACAGATAACCAAGACTGTTAATGTTAAGTTCTCAATTAATTGGTCACCCATCTGCATATCATTAAGCACACTGTAACAGTTAGACTGCCTTATCATAGGATTCTACTTATTTTTTAAAGCATTTGGTGACCATTTTCAGGTGTTCAGACAACGATCTAGAAAGGGTCAATAGTCAGATTCAAAAATAAACAAAAAAATGAATACCGGGCTGCCAATAGGCATTTGGCCTGTGCTACGGTAATGGCTGAATTTCCTACATTGATCATACTGTATGGCCTCACATACTCACAAATGTCTGTCCAAATGGTAACGGAGCGCACTGAGGAAGAATAGTGTATTCCTGCAATACAGTAGATAACCCCCCACCCCCTCCATCACAGCAGATACTATCTTTAAACTAAAACAGCATTCACAGAGCACAGACCTCTGCCAAGGCCAGTAGTCCTCTCTTCTAAATTGGCTTTGTTTCGTCAATACTGTCAAACTTTACTACCATCTACAGTATTTTGGAGATGTATGGAATTTATTCCATCAAGCCCAAATTGGCCAGACTTTCAATGTTAACGAAAGTGAAAAATAATCTGCGTATCCACCCCCTGATTCAGATTCCACGGCCTATGCTTCACTCTTCCACCAAGTTCAAAGAAAATCAAGCCATTATCTTTCTCGTAAAGCTGCCGACAAACAGTCATACAAAACTAACCAAAAACATACCCTCCTTGGCGGAGATAACACAGTTCGCTTAACCACACATACTCAACAACGGGACAGTTTTTAACAGACTTCCGCAGGTACAATGGAATTAAATTTCCATGCAGCCATCATGGAACAGGAGTGACGTTTATAGTACAGCCCCAAATGTCGCGTGCATTTACTTTAACCCATTTAAACCGGGACAGCATGCGCGCATTTTAAGAACGTGTCGTTGCCGACACAGATATGCGCCCGCAATTACTGTAAGTTTTTGCGCCAATAGAAAAAAATTCAACTGTTCCTGAAAGCTGAGGAGCTGTGCTTCAGCCCAAATACAGGTTACTATGGTAAACATGGCAGCATGATTCTCTGCTGGGATTTTTGCATTAGGCCTTAAAGGGTTAAACCAATACAGCAACCCCTAAGCATTAAAACAAACAATATAACTTAAAAAAAACTGAGGACAGAATCCAGTTTTCATTCTCTTTGCTCCAGTGGCGGCATCGCCCCAGAACTGGACGTGAGAGGACGGTGCCCTCTGCTTGGCCGGAGGGCCACAGGCAGGTCCGGTACCAGCGACCAACCCACCACCTTCAGTAGAACCACCTGGCACCTGGACTCTCAGACACAGCTGAGAGGCAAAGCTAGACTATATGACTTTACCAGCTCGTTACAGCCCTGAGCTTACATCACAACACAAGTTGTGTGTGAGACAGAAAATGAGTAAGATGAAATTCAGCACTATACACCTCAAAAGTTATTCTCACAAAACAAAGTTACTTCCATTGTTCGCCGGTAGTGTACATACGCTGCCTGTGTGTAAAGCTACATTGCTAGCTAGCTATTGTTTTTAGCGATAACCTCAACGCTGCATTTGTTGTAATGGAAAAGCAGACACTTAAACAAGCCAAGTAAGCCAAACTCCAGCACTTACCTATCCAGCATCCCAGCTTCCAAAACGTCTCGAACGCAGTATAACAATTCATTTGAACACTGGCATCTAACGTTACCGTTTCATGATCAATTCAATGAATGAGTGAAACGTTGCCACATACGCCCCATTCCATATGAAATCACCCAAAATGGAGGAACCTCCCAGCTCGATGGTTTCAGGATTACTCTGTTCTTTGACATTTTGGAGCCTGTTGTGGCAGAAGGAAATTGCTGAAAATAGGCTGGGTGGCATTTTAAAATGGCCTTGGCCAGTTTCCTTATGAGGGCATTTTCCTGTCACTTTTAAATGGCTTCCATGTCTCGCAAGTCTGTCTGGGGTCCCTTGTCATCAGGTGTTCTTGTACAGCATCTTGATGTTCTTGGATGCGCACTGTTCCCAATAGTCATCATTATGCGATAGTTGTATGGGAGAATTAAAGTCAAAAAATGTACAAATTTATGTCATAATTACAATATGTTTCAAAGGAATAGAGAGAAATAGTGATGACAGTGGATAAATGTTCAAAAAGCGTGCACACTAAGGGTTCAGGCTGAAGATTTCACACTTCATAGACCATCACTGTACATTTTGTATACATTTACTATGCATAATGGACCTACGCAGAAAGCAGTTTTTTGCCCAAAAGAATGGCCTTATTTTTCCATGAAAGGCTGCTTGTTCCATTTTGGTTTTGACATTATTTTTAGGACCCATAAAGAACTTTAAATTGACTAATTTGTTTTTGAAATCAAAGTGTACCTGCATGATCAATTTTGTGGTCAAAAAGGGCCACGCTCACATGACTGGCCGGAAAGGGCTTAATTTTACTCTAACTGTACATATGGCATTTAAATTCTCTCTTCATTTTTAGATAGCCCTTCATGTGTACTTCAGCCAAAATCAACTTCATGTTCTAACAGTCTTTGAGAAGTATGAGAAAATCCATCCTCAAACAGGATCATTTTCGGTATACTTCATTCAAATTTCATGTTTTGGTTGTCGATTGCACGGCTCACAAAGGGTTAATGTAAGTTTAAGTGCTATCAAGTGCCTGAGATAAAGATATCCTGAAGAAATTAAGTAGGTATTTTACTTAGTTTTTGATACAGAGGCAGCTGAAAATGCTCACAAATTGGTCATGGAGGGTTAATTCCAAAACAACCCCCTTTTCAAACCCCTATAAAACCGAACAGAATGAGATATTGAGCTAAAACCAACTGCAATTTTCTCCTCCTGCAGCAGGCTCCAAACTATCAAAGAACAGAGTAATTCTGAGACCTTGCAGCTGGGAGGTCTGGTGATATCATATGGAATGACCCATATGAATGTGTGCGCAAGCTCAAATTCGTCAAGCTACATTCATTAGTTGGCATGGTGTGCAGTAAGGATAGTAGCAACATGGGTTCGTGGGCAGACTATCAAACTCATCAGTTGCTATTCCAGTAGATATTAAGATCAGGCAGTGCTGTCTAGAGACCATTTCTACGGTCTCCTAGTCACGCAGGGAAGGCTCATGGGTCACTGCCTGTACTTTGGCACACTAACTCCTAAGCTGAACCATGTCGCATGATGATAAACAAAAATAACTGTACCATCTTATTTACTTGAATAAGACTGACACGTTTTTTTTTTTATTCACTGTTCCTCTTCTGTTCAAATGGATCAGGAAATTCATTAGTAATGAATATAAATTTGCTAATGTCCAGATTTGTAACAAAGCTAAATATATTTGAAAAATACATTCAGTGAAATGAAAAACATGATTTCGCAATCATTTGTGTTCATTTTTTTTTTTTTTTTCACACTGACAGTGATAGCTAATTTTTATATCAGGCCAACATTATCAGAAAAAAAAGTTTGTTTCGAGCCCTGCCTGTTAGACAGGAGCCAAAGCACTGCCTTTCAGAATGAGAGCCTGGCGTGCTGCACAAACAGCCTGTACAGCTGTAATTGTATGCTTTTTGACCATAAAAACATGCAAATGATTGTATATAGACCATGAAAATGAAAATATTGTCATTCAAGAGTGAGTAGGTTAGACAGCTAACAAGCAATCCAGGTAGTTAGTAATATTCAGAGTAAAATGAAAAACCAATGGAAATAAGACAACACTGTCGTCACTATACCCCTCCATGATCAAGGGGCCCAACTCCATAAATAATATGCTTCAACATCCATTTTCAAACTCAAAGTAGAACATGACTTGCTTACTAAGCATACAAAATCTGTCCCATGTAACTGCCACAGTTTTTGAGCCAACTCCATTGAAAGTATGATGAACTGACAGATGGAAGGAAGGACAAACAGACGAAACAAAACCCAATCCTATATCCCTGGCAGGAACCCCGACATGGAGCTCTCTGGCAATAAACACCGGAGCTGGGTTTAGCATAAAGACAAAGATGGACAATCTGCAAAGAACCACATCCCCATAGTGAAATACTGAGGAAAATCTTTGGTGTTCAGGGGCTGTTTTTCTTCCAAAGGCCCAGGGCAACTCGTTTGGATTCCTGGTATCATAAATTCAAGCATCTGCAAATATTAAATGAAGATCAGTCTACCGCAGCCAAAAAGGTTAAACTGGGCCATGGTCAGATCTTCCAGCAGGACAAAGCTCCAAGGCATGCATCAACATCAATACAAAAATAGCTCATTGACCGCATCATCATGGTTTTGACACAGCCTTCCAAGGACCCTGACTCAAGCCCTAAAAAACCCTTGGAACAAGCTCAAGAAGAAAGGTCAGGAGAGATGGTAAATGGCTAGCGACAGGCAGCCTCTGCGGTGACCCACAGCCTAAATCAACCTACAAGCCTGAGGTCTGGCTGTCTAAGGCTAGGCTAGATTTCATTGAAATCTATTTATAATTTGAGTGTACTTCACTTTGACTCATTGAAATCATTTCAATGAGTCAAAGTGAAGTACACTCAAATTATACAGGCATCCTTCATTAAATACACAGTCGGCTCAAGAATTTTTGGCACCCCTAACAGGAACACTAAAATACCATAAAAAACAATCAAAACACTATAAAGGTAAACTCAAAATGACAAGATGTAACAATATATACATTTAAAAAGGTATCATAGAAGCCAACCCAAAGTCTCATTTGACTACCAATATGAAAACAATATGTAATAAACTGAAGAACTCAAGCCAGGGGTCTGGGCTGTTCGGGGATAGGCTCCCTGTAAATGAGCTTGTGTCAAGCAAACCAAAATTATAAATCCATTATTCATCTGTACACAAGTCAAAAACAGGCACTGAAACAAGGTATGCTACATATATATCATTTAGCAGTATGGATAAAAAAAGGAAAGAATCCAACTTAAAGAAACAGAAGTTTATACCGAGTATTGGCATGGAATAAAAAATTTAGAACAAGCAGCAGCTACTCGGCAGGTTTTTTTTCCTGGTCGTGCATGTGAAGTGGCAGCTCACCGATTTGTCTGCGATGCACTACACTTGGTGGGGACGGCAGGGACTCCGGCTCGGTGCTGGGCGTGGATATTCCGTTCACAACCGCAAGAATGGGACACACTGCCTCCTCTGGCCCGGAGGTCTCCTCTGCGCGTGGCTTGTAGAAGTCATCCTCAGAAATCCAGGATGGACATTTCTGGAAAATGCAAAGCGCGAGTCCTTAAAACACAGGGTAAATCTCAATTCTCTTATTTGGCATTTCCTCACTCCTCCATCCTCGCTTGAGTGGGCCGTTGTTCAGGCTTGCAGGGCATCTGAGGGAACAGGAGAGCTGCCTTCCCAGAAGACTTTCTGATGAAAACCACGACATCAATCGATAACGACAGACGCTGGCAGCAAAAGCAGCTGTGCACCACCATCAGAACAGATATCGATTCACTTGACCCTTCAAAAGGAAAGACGTCACATTGCTCTAAAAACAAATTTCCTCATTTCTTCCCTTCTCGTATAATTTCCTTGTGTCTCTCCATGCATCCCCAGTGGAGGGGACCAAGATGCAAGGAAGAGCTCCAGTGAGGGAAACTTGGATTCAGTTAAAAAGAATTGAGAAACACCCACCCTCAAAAATTCTGCCGAGTGCTTTTTGATTGACTTTAAGTCTGATCTAACCAGACTCTAAAACTAAGGAATTGGTAAATATTCAGGCATGCAACTTTCATCACACGAACTTTATCTGCTCCTTAAACATCTCCGCGCTGCAATGAAGCACAATTTCACAGAATCCATGCACATCTATACCAACCATGGCCAATTCAAATGCTTCCAAAGGAACGTTACTGCATTTAATGGTAATTAGACACAACCACTCCTGTATAAGCAGGTGCAGGTGGCAATCTTGAGCACAAACAAAGACATAAAACCATGTTATTCAGGACAAAGTTATTTGTAATGAATGACTATGATACAGAAGGCATGATGGTCAAAGCTGACAGTAGATCTTGTAGTGTCTGACTGACTGCGATCATTTTAGAACATGACTTCTTATTAGCAGGACCAGGGGCAGATCTAGAAAATTATTCATCGGGTGGCAAGACGGTGGCACAATGGTCATGTGGGGTGGTAAGACCAAACCATATGGATGTTCTCTCAACACACGCTGACCACACAGAACTCTGACTTCACTGCAACAATCAAGAGTTTTATTTTCCCCAAATTGCTTCAAGTCATCATGTATGCTTTCAAAACGCAATTATATTCACCTTTGAACACCAAAATGTGTTGCACCATTTTTCAACATAGTAGAGGGAGAATGGACTATTTCACATAAGTCCTTTATGTTTTGATTTGAATTTTCCCTGCTGATCCGACTTCTTCAGAATTAGGGTTGTCATTAGACAAACTATCCTGACCATAAACTAAAGCACACGTCTTCTGCATCAGTCTTCAGTTTCCGCTTATTCTATGGCCGTTTTGTCTTCAGCAAATGAAATGCATCCTCAATCAGATTCAGGTCAGGTTAATGATTCGACCATTTTAGAACTTCCACTTCTTTGTCTGCAAGAGTATTGAGCTGCTTTTGCAGAATTCATTGGGTCATGGTACATGGTACATTCACTTTTCTTATGATTATCTGCCATTTTCTGTTCTACTTTTATCATTATTACTTATATTTGTATTTTAAGTCTGCCAAGTCTTATTTAAGTTTATTTATTTATCGACTTTTTATGTTTTTTTTTTTTTTTTTTTTTAGCCTATTGTTTTATTTCTGTTCTTATGTCTGTTATTTTATACATTTGCCTCTGCTGTAAAGCACTTTGGGTAATGAAGCATTATCCAGAATCTAAGCAGATAATCTACAGATGAGCCAAAACTTTGTAACTGCATATATCACATTACAAGCGAAAAAAGTTGATCATCTGACAGCCGCGCATGTCAATATCTGAAAAATATTAGACTGCCAGGGGACTGTCAGTTCTCACTGTCGACACTTTGGACGTGGGAAAAATGGGTAGGCGTAATGACCTCAGAAACTTTGAGACGGTCAAAATTGTTATGACCGGACGACTGACTTGGAGCATTTCCGAATTGGCAATGCTTGCAGTCTGCTCCCAGTCAGCCTTTGGGAGTGTCGACCGACAGTAAAGCCAGAGAGAACCACCAGGAGCTGGCGACAGGGAGTTGGATACGCAAAGCACATCAATGCACGTGGGCAATGACGACATTAGCATCTGGTCTGAACCAACAGAATGGCTATTACAGCATAAGTTGCTGAAAATTTGAAGGATTGTTATGGGAGGAATGTGTCACAACACACAGTGCATGGCACCCTGCTGTAGATGGGACTGTGTAGCTACAGATTGGCCAGAATGCACATGCTAACCCCTGTCCACCATTGAAACCACCTACAACAGGCGTGCTAGCGTCAGAACTAAACCATGGAGCAATGCAAGAGGGTAGCCTGGACCGAAGAGTTCAGTCAGGAATGTGTGCACCGTTCACCTAACAAAGATAGGGTACCAGTGTACACTTTAGGAAGAAAACAGGGTCTTATGCTCCGGAAAATGCTCTCCTAGGAAACCTTGGGGCCGCATATTCATGTGGACGTCAATTTCACACACGCCAACTACCTGAATATCACTGCAAGTCACACAGACTCCTTCATTGTGACGATATCTCCCAACAACAGATGCGTCCTCTGCAGGATAATATGGCCGCCACATGGCACAGGTTGATCAGGAGTGATTTAAGGACCATGATACAAGAATTGAAGGTGTAGCCCTGGCCTCTAAATTCTCCAGATCTCAATCCGACTGAACATCTGTGGAATGTGCTGAAACAAATCTGACCTGCAGCGGCTCCAGCTTGCAACTTACAGGACTGTAAAAATCTGCTGTGAACAAAGCAGTTTTGTGGCATAACAAGGGCCTACAGCACAGTAGGCAGGTGATCATAATGACTGAATATTTGTTGTATAGCCCTATAAAATCCAGCATCCATCCTGCTGCTGGTCAGTGGTCAGATCATCAATAAATGCATGGTAGCAAGTTCCACTGACAGCCATACATGCTGATGCCCTAACACTATGTCCACCATGATTTACAGGTGATGGTGAGCTTCAAACCATGACCAGTTCCTTCACTTCTCCATACGATCATTCTGGTGTAAGTTGATCTGCATCTCCTCTGTCCATAGGAAGTTACTCGAGAACGACACTGGCATTTCAATGACTTTTTCACACACTCAAATCTGGTCATTCCAGTTCTGGGATTGGTCAATGGTTTCCTCTCCAGTGCCTCTCAAAGCCTTGCTTGACCCCACCCCATCTCTGCCACTTACATCACCAGTGATGGGCTCATTTTTATCGTTTGTTAACAACTAAGGCTCACGTTTATTCTTGATGCTATTGTATGTTTGTCATTTTGCATTGGACCACTTTTTGAACAAGGACCATTACAATGGCGGATTTGCTAAACAGCTATTACTGAAACACTTGCATTCTAAGTGTCTATGAGGAAACTATGCACTTAGAATCTGTCGCTCAGCATTTCTGATTGCTGTAAATATGCAAACATCGCTCATATTTGCATGTAACGCCAATTTGTGTTTGCAGGAATCACCCTCAAAGTTGCTTAGCCTACAGACATTTTATTTCCGTACACATTGTGTCCTTTCCCATCTAATCATTATTGTAGTGGAGACTGTCACCATTTTATCCGAGGATTCAGATTTATTTGCAAATATTCTATTAAGGCTAGATTAGAAATAGGTATTCCCCCCCCAGTCAAGAGGTCTCACACAGCTCACTATGGTAATCACTATATACTGAATGTACATGAGTGAGGCTTTTTAAACACAGCCATGGTGAGGAGCCGGTTCTGCCACTCGCTGGCCAATCAGATAAGAGCTCATTATCATAGAAGGGTCATTCACTCAAAACAGCCTGTTCTTCAGCCAGGAAAGAATGACAGATAGCACATGGCCCAGAACAGGGCTATTCAACATTATCCAGAAAGGGCCGCGGTGGGTGCAGGCTTTCATTCCAACCAAGTGCTTACACACCTGACACTACTAATCACACTCTTTAAGAAAGACTCTTGGGGTTGATTAGTAATATAATATCAAGTGTGTAAGTGCTTGGTTGGAATGAAAGCCTGAACTCACACCGGCCCTTTCTGGATAATGTTGAATAGCCCAAGCCTAAAAGTTCAGGTTTTCAAGGGGTTTTTCGCCAAACTGTACAAGCCTCCATTCTGGACATCCAAGTATAATTTGCCAAAAAGCAGTGTAGTATAGGACTTTTAATAACGGAGCAGTCGCAAGACGACTGTGAATGACCTCTATTAAAAAAAAATGAAACGGTCGCCCACTCAAATACCATGCAGTTTAATATCACCAAAGTTTCAGCAGACAAGCTGGCTTCATCAGGGTTTGTGGCAAAGGTAAACAGTTCACAAAATGAATGACCTCCACACCGTGCTGCAGGTGATGCAGTGAGGTGGTACTTACAGGGAGGCCGGTGGTAGGGGAGTGCAGGGAGTCACAGGAGGTAGTGCTGAGGGTGCTGCCCGAGGCCTGGGGCCTTACAGCCACACAGGGGGGCATAGAAGCCTCGAGTGGCAAGGGTCTCTGGGCCTCAGCCTCAGGCTGGTGCAATGAAACAGGCTCCTCGGCAGGTTCATTAAGTGAAGGCTGCTCCACAGCAGGGTCCAGTTCAGATGGCTCGAGGGTGGAGGTGAGTGGGGCGGGGTCCTTGGGCTCGGCGGGCGGGGTCAGTGGTGCGGGGTCGAGAGTCTCGGAGGTGGGTGAGTGCAGAGCAGCGACGCAGGGCTCAGAGGCATGGCCGTTAGGGGCAGGGTCCGAGGGCTGGAGAGTGGGGCTGAGGCGGGCAAGGTCGCAGGGGTCAGAGGTCGGGCTCAGCGTGGCGGGGTCACAGGGTTCGGCAGCGGGTGTGTAAGCGAGGGGGGGCAGGTGATCGGGAACTTTGCTGTCCGGTCCGCTGGACGCTGCCACCTCTGAAGATTGGTCAGGGGCAGGGCTGGAGTTCTCCTGCGAAGAGTCCTGGGTGGGCTGAGCACTCTCCCCACAATCATCTGGCACGCTGCACGAGAGGACGAGGCAAGAGTTTAAGATTACACCGAAGGAGTAAACCCTGTGCAACGTACTGACCAAGGAAAGCTACAATGCTGAAATGCAAAAGCCATCTTCTCAATGTGGAAATGAATGTACAAATTAATGCAGCAAGATATAAGTCTCTTCATTTGAGTTTCAGCCCATAGGTTCTAAGATCCATTATCTTCATGAAATCTAATTAATCAGCTACTTAAGATAAAAGGCACATTCTATTCACAACCGCTGAGTTTTTAAGAGTTTATCATGCATTGAATGATTTCAAAATTTATTTATTTGGGTTTTGCTTTCCACTGCACTCCATGTGATTCGATGATAGATCAACAAAAATTTCTGGTGAAACATTGGCCAACTTTATCAGTAGTTGACACAAATTCCATTCAATACATTTTTGGGGTACAGATAGACTTGCCTGCCTACGCTAGTTTACCTTTTGCATTTGGGTACTTACATTGACTAGCATAGGAACTGGGGCATCCCATAGACTCCTTTAAGAGGATTTCCAAGATCTCGTCTCACACCTTCAAAACGCCATGGGTCCTCCCAAAATCCGGCAAAAACCCTCGTTAGGACCATCTCTTGCCATTTGTCTCCTAATACTGTCCGAATTTCACCAGTTAATCCATAAAGTACATGGTTTTCCCCTTCAAGTTGATGAGAAACTGAACTGCCTCGGAAAATGGCAGAGACTGACACGATGGAAACATGATTCCTTGCGCAACTAGATCAATCGTTTTGCATGGTTCATTTATCCCCAAATACTCTCTACACTGTTATTTTTATTGTAACATCAATGTATGGTTAATTAAAAAAAAAAGTTTTCGCATCAGCTTTTAAAGGACTTTTTGCACATTCAGGCAAGCCATTTCCGTCATTCATGTGGCTTCAGTCTCTGTCATTTCACGAGGCAGTTCAATTTCTTCTCAACTCGAAGTAGAAAATCACGTACTTTATGGATTTACCGGCAAAGTTTGGACAGTATGAGGAGACGTGTGGCGAAAAACAGTCCAAACGAGGCTTTTTTTTTCGGGAGGATCCGTGATCCTTGGCATTTTGGAGGCGTGAGACGAGATCTTGGAAATCCTCTTAAAGGAGTCTTTGGGATGCCCCAGTGCCTATGCTAGTCAATGCAAGTGCGTGATTGCAAAAGATAAACTAGCGTAGGCATGCAGGTTCTAGGGTACAGAATGGATACCAAATTGAAACAAGAGTCACTTACAGAGCACAGAAATCTATAGAACAAGCTTAGCAGAGAACGAATGCCTTGAATGGAATGCAACTTTTAAAATCACACTGAGGCACAATAAATTGTTAAAAAAGGTGTATACAATACTGTGCGCACAGTATTGAAGACTGCAGTCCCAGAGGTGTCAATTACAAGTCAGTGTCGTCAGGGAGGCCTAATGTCCAGTGGAATTTCACACAGACAATTTCCTGGCATGTCAACTCTACTGAATGAGCTCAGATGATTAACAACAAATCCTCTCAACACGCAGCCATGAATATAGAAAGAAGGACAGACAGACACTGATACGCACCCAAACACGGACAAGATTCCCAACATAGACAGATTAACAGACAGGCTTACAAACAAAACATGACACAAACAGACAAATGTATAAAAACAAACTAACTCACAATAAGAAACATTCAAACATAGACAGACAGATTCACAAAAACAAACAGATCTTCAGACACGAAAACTCAAACACACACACACACACACACACACACACACACACACACACACACACACACACACACACACACACACACAAGCACATAATCTCACTCTGGCAGGCCTTTCTTGAGGTCTTTGGCAGTGTGGCTGAAGTCCAGGTCGGAGGGCCAGGGCTCTCTCTCGGGGCTCTTGGGCCCCTGCAGCAGGCTGTCGGAGCTCAGGCTGGAGGAGAGCTGAGAGGAGCCTGTGGTGTCCAGGCTCAGGCTGGAGGAGGTCAGGCCGCTTTTCCCACACCCCTCCCTGCCCTGCCCCAGCCCCCGCTGCGCCTCCATGTTATCCGAGCTCCCGGAGGACTGAGAAACCGTGTCCCATGAGTCCTTGCGCATCACGGCTCCGTTCGTCCCCGCCCCGGGGGTCAGATCCAAAACCTCGGCGCCGGGACAAAGCCCGGCCAGAGCCAGCGGCGTCACTGTCCACTCGTTGAGGACGGCGGACTTGTAGGAGAGCTGAAAGGACAGGGAGGCCAGGCCCTGCAGGTAGCTGAGCAGCACCTCCCGGTCCTCGGGGTCCAGCAGCAGGGCCTCAGGCTGGTAGTAGGCCGCCAGCTTGGAGCCCTCGCGAATAGAGGCCAGGTAACACTCCACCAGCCCATCGTTCAGCGCCAGCCGCACCCAGGCCCGGCACCGGCCCACATCCGTGCTGATGAAGTTCAGATGCTCCAGCTCCGTGATCACATCCCTGTGGGAGAGGGAGGTGGGGGGGATCACATGACCCGGTCACACAGACAGCTCAGACTCACCAGTTCCGACCAGGTGAGGCTGCAGCACCAAGCCTCTTACAGCAGCTGGGATTAGTTACACACACAACAGAGTCAAACAGGGCGAGCCTGTACACACATCACTGAAGAATCTCGAGGGAAAATGTACAATAACATATTTCCACTCAACAGCACTGAGTCACTGACTGAAAAGGGTCTTAGTTTGAACACTTTAAGGAGCTTTGTAATAATAAATGCACATGCTGACAACTTTGAACGAATTAAATCCGCTCAACTGCAAGTCAAAATCTAGAAAGCATTTTTCTCCCTCTCTGATTATTGGTGACACAGCCAGTTTGCATTCTTTGCATCCCATGGTTAAAGCTTAAAAAAGTGCTTTGAATCCTCAAATTTCCATAGAAAGCTCTTTAATATACAGTAGGGTGCAAAAAATTTGGGCACCCCAGTTTAAATGTCTGTTACAATTAATCTCCAAGTGATTGAAAGCAAACCTGAACACTAAATGCTACAAAGTTAAACATGACACATATAATCACATTTTAAAGCAAGAATAATTTTTATTTTTAACTTTTTACAGTTTCAAAATAATAAAACAAGGAAAAAGGCCTTGTACAAAAGTTTGGGAAACCTGTCAGCTAGTACTTTGTAACTCCTCTTCGGGCAGCTATAACAGCTTGCAAACTCTTCCTGTAGCCAGCTAAGAGTCTTTCAATTCTTGTCTTTGGAATTTTTCCCCATTCTTCCTGACAGAACATCTCTAGGTCAGAAATATTCTTCGGCCTTCTTGCATGCACAGCATGTTTGAGGTCTCTCCACGGATTTTCAATAATATTCAAGTCTGGGGACTGCGATGGCCATTCCAAAATCTTCATCCGTCTTTCCTGGAGGTACTTCATGGTGGATTTTAAGATATGCTTCGGATCATTGTCTTGCTGGGATGCCCAAAGTCTCTTCAACTTCAATTTCTGGACTAAGCTTTGAACATTAGCCTCTAGAATGTCTTGATATTTTGTGGAATCCATTCTTCCTTCCACCCGCACAGTATTGCCTGTGACCCCAGCTGCTACACAACCCCAAAGCATAATGGATCGACCTCCATGCTTAGCAGTTGTCAACGTGTTCTTCTCTACAAATGCTTCCCCCTTTTTTCTCCAAACATGCCTTCTTTGGTTGTGGCTAAAAAGTTACATTTTGGTTTCGTCAGCCCAAAGCACATTGTTCCAATAGGCTTGAGGTTTCTCAAGGTTTTCTTTTGCATGCTTCAGATGCTTAATTTTGTGTTGAGGTCATAGGAAAAGCTTCTGTCTTGCAACTCTGCCATGTAGATCTTTGTTGTTTAAGGTACGCTGTACTATTGTCCTGTGAACAACTAGACCTGCGTCTGCAGCTCTTTTTTGCAGCTCTTTTGCAGTGATGTGTGGGCTCTTCTGAACATTTCTCGCCAGATCTCGGGCCATTCTATCTGAAATTTCTCTTGGTCTTCCAGATCTTGCCTTGACTTCAATTTTTCAGTTTATTTTCCATTTTCTTACGATGTTTCTGACAGTAGAAATGGGTAGTTTGAAACGTTGCGAGAGTTTTTCGTAGCCCTCTCCTTGTTGGTGGAAGTGAATTATCTTGATTTTGACATCCTTGGACAACTGTTTAGAGGAAAATCATGGTTTTTAACACCAGACACGACAATCACCACAGTCGGATACTTTAGAAGGCATGGAGTTACTTCAGAGTATATGGTTCAACCCTGGAATTATATTCACCTGACTCATTGAAGCCCAAACAAGTAAATCACCTGGGTCTGGGCCTTAGTAATTATCTTCTTAAAAGGTAACAAAGAATAATCCAAAAGGGTTCCCAAACTTTTGCACAGGGCCCTTTTTCCTTTCTTATCATTTAAAAACTCAGAAAAATAAAAAGAAAAAGAAACCTTGCTTTTAAATTTGCAGAAAGGTGTCATGTGTAACTTTGTAGCATTTAGTGTTCAGGTTTGCTTTCAATCGCTGGGAGATTAATTGTAACAGACATTTAAACCAGGGGTGCCCAAATTTTTGCACCCCACTGTAAAAAGCATAATGCTGGAGTAACTAAAATATATAAATACAATGCAAAGTGAAGACGGATTGGCAAGGATGGAATCAAATTATTACTAGCAGTGAGGCAGATTCACTTTCTTGGGATGTCAAGTTCTGAGCATGTGCAGTAATCGTGTCATAGCTCCTTTAAATCCACACAAAACAAGCAGTAACCTGCTTTTCAACCAAACAAACAAAGTTTGGGCACGTACATAATATGACATATGATATAATATGCAATATGACATTGGCATTTACAATACAAAAACATTCCACTCTCAGACACGTACAACAAGCATCTGATGTGACCTGAATGGACAAAAGTAACAGATGAAACAAAGAAACAACATCATGAAGAATATAAGCAGCTATTACCAGATGGGCACAAAGTCAGTGTCATTAACTTCCTGGGTTCACTTATGCCACAATATTTTTTGTGGGCTGAGATGACCCTTAAAATGCACATCACATCTCAGCTCTGGCTGTAACTCACCGGTGAGTAACAGTCTTCAGCAGGGTCCAGAACACGGGCTGGGGGAGGGGTCCCCGAGACCCCCCTTTCGAGCTGCGTCCCCCACTCTCCACCCGAATGTACTTGCTCTTGAGGCCATGGACAAACACAGCCTCCAGGGCACAGCAGAGGAGGTTAGCATCTGCGTCCTCACTGGTCACCACCGCATCAGTGGTCACGTACCTCTTCTGCAGGGCTTTGAGCGAGAGAGCAAATTTGCTCTTTATCCACTAGAGTGACAAAGGAAAAGAACTAATTAGTCACCAGGGGAGACCGGGAATAGCCAACATAAACTGGTCACAAAATCGACTAGCAGGTCAGTCGTTTCACTTGTGATAATTTATTTCCCGAAAGCAGCTCTGCATTTCCTACATAAAGGATTGCGAGCTATTTTGGAGAATGGAAACAAGGCCACAGTCATGTGATTCACATTGTTGGGCAAATGCCGGTGTGACTTTGCCCTGATACAATGACAAGACCATCACCTGACTCCGGCAGATAACAAGTTACACAAGATTCAACAGATGACAAACATTTCAGGCCTTCAACAGGTCCTGTGGGTAATCTGAGATGCCACAGGTTCAGCATGTAATGACAAACCCCAATTCCAATGAAATTATGATGTTGCGAAAACCGTGAATAAAAACAGTATGCGATGATTTGCAAATCTCATAAACCAACATTTTACTCACAAATAGAACATAGACAGCATATCAGATGTTGAAAGTGGCACATTTTACGATTTCATGAAAAATATTGGCTCATTTGGAATTTGATGGCAGCAACACATTTAAAAAAAGTTGGGACAGGGCCATGTTTACCATTGTGTAGCATCCCCTCTTCTTTTAACTACAGTCTGTACATGTCTGGGAAGTGAGGAGACCCACTGCTAGAGCTTTGGAAGAGGGATGTTGTCCCACCCTTGTCTGATGAAGGATTCTAGCTGCTCAACAGTCCTGGGTCTTCTCAGCCAGATTTTTCATTTTATGATGCGCCAAATGTTTTCTATTGTTTAATGGTCTGGACTGCAGGCAGACCATTTCAGCACCTGGACTCTTCTACAGCGAAGCCAGGCTGATGGATGCAGTATGTCGGTTAGCACTGTCTTGCTGAAATATGTAAGGCCTTCCCTGAAAGAGACGTTGTTGTAAAACCTCTATATACTTTTCAGCATTGATAATGCCTATCCAGATGTGTAAGCTGCCCATGCCTTAGCCTCTAATGCAACCCCAAACCATCAAAGATGCAGGCTTTTGAACTGAGCACTGATAACAAGCTGGATGGTCCCTCTCCACTTTAGTCCGCACGACACAGCGTCCGTGGTTTCCAAAAAGAATTTCAAATTTGGATTGATCTGACCACAGGACAGTTTTCCATTTTGCGTCAGTCCATTTTAAATGAGCTTTGGCCCAGAGAAGACAACGGCATTTCTGGATCATGTTCACATATGGCCTCTTCTTTGCATGATATAACTTTAACTTGCATTTGTGGACTGCACTTTGTTCACAGACAATGATTTCTGGAAATGTTTCTGAACCCTTGCAGTGAATTCCAGCGCAGAATTATGCCTGTTTTTAATGCAGTGCTGCCTGAGGACCCAAAGATCACGAGCATCCAATATTGACATTCGCCCTTGTCCCTTGTGCACAGAGATTTCCCCGGATTCTCTGAATCTCTTGATGATATTTTGTACTGTAGATGGAGGCATATTCAAAATCTTTTCAATTTTACATTGAGGAACATTTTTCTGAAATTGTTCCACAATTTTTAGACTCAGTTTTTCACAGATTGACAAGCCTCTGCCCACCTTTACTTCTGAGACACTCTGCCTCTCTAAAATGCTCTTTTTATACAAAGTCATGTTACTGACCTGTTGCCAATTAACCTTCTTAGTTGTAAAATGCTTCTCCAGCTGTTTTTAATTAGTACCTTTTACTTCTCCAGCCTTTTGTTGCCCCTGTCCCAACTTTTTTGAGATGTGTTGCTGCCATCAAATTCAAAATGCGCTAATATTTTTCATAAAATGGTAAAATGTCTCATTTCAACATCAGATATGTTGTCTATGTTCTATTGTGAATAAAATGTGGGTTTATGAGATTTGCAAATCATTGTATTCTGTTTTTATTTACGTTTTACACAGCATCCCAACTTCATTGGAATTGGAGTTTGTACATGTTACAGCACAGCAGTGTTATTCTCTTAACTGATATTGCCATTTTATGAATTTTAAAAGGGTGGTTGTCTCCTCAAAGGCTGTGGGGAATAATCCAGTCACAATTTCCACCATTTTAGCACTCAACAAGACTTGCAGGAACTTCCAAACAGTTCGCAGGAGAGCGATTAAAAGCCTCGAGGCAGAAATTCTCCTTCTCAGCTCATGACTGGAAAAATAAGGCAACAACCATATTAAAACAGGTTTGACATCTCAGCTGTTCCAGTGGTCATCCAGCAATGCAATAAACTGCATTCTCCATCAGATAATGAAAGGCATTAGGCAGATGGAAGAAAAACTTCATTTACGGGAATCAGAGCTGGAAACCAGTCTTTCAGAATGAGCCAATCGATCTCAAGAGACCACAACATTTCCTACAGAGCAATTCAACATCCCTGTGCTGCACTCAGATTTTTTTTTTTTTGGTTTCTTCTGGCCTGATAAGGTCACTTCTGACAGCAAAGCAGCAAGTACGTCCCAAAAATGTGTCCTTCCTTCCTGCACTACCCTCCACTCCATCCTTCACGGCTGAGGAGGTGACACAGGAGGAAAGAGGGATCCATTATTTGGAGTATTGGGACACACCCCCATTTCCCAAGAGGTCTCATCAAACCAAACCCACACCTGCTTAGCTTGTGCACTTTATCAAGAGGAAGATTACTGTGAGGCTGCAGAGCTCCATATAAATGGCAATAGCCTCTTTTAAGATGGGTGCATTTTTCAACACGGAGGTGTTTTGGAGGTTCCTTTCAAACAGCTGCCTGTCAATAAAGATCTGGAGAACAAGGATGACTGCAGCCCAGCAGAACCGCAGTTAGAAACCCTTGCACAACTGAATCGCAAAAGCCATCTTTCACAATGATAAGCTGTACAAAGTAATGAATGAATCCTGAATTTAATATCATAACAGAGTAAAATGACAGTGAAGTTAAGACTTACAACTGCAGTAAATGATGGCAAAAAGCTTATCTGCTCTTATTTCTAACTTAGTTCCCTGCAATTCACTTTCATTTCACAGAGCCATAAGAAGTGTTACATTTCAACAGGACCTGTCATTGTAGTTTTTCAGGTTATGCTTTTGTAACCTGGGCTCAGGCTGGCATTTATTAATTATAAATAATTTTATAATTACATAAGAATGTATCTGAAGGGTGTGAAAGAATGAATCAGTGCCTCCTTGAGCTAACAGAGACAGGTTGAGAGAGGCAGGGAGAGGTGTCGCTCTACTGAGGGCTTTACCTGTTTGACCTCTTTTTGCTCCGGCCCATTCTCCGGGGTGTGAGTGGAAAGCATCGCAGAGTTCCTTCACTTCTCCAGTCACATGACACACTGAAACACAGCAACTTGGTCAAGAACAGATTTCAGCAAGAAGCAAATATGGCACACCACTGCCTAGCTAATGAAACTGTTGTCAATACAGCTACCAACA
Source organism: Gymnothorax javanicus (assembly GCA_029692085.1). Lineage (NCBI taxonomy): Eukaryota > Metazoa > Chordata > Actinopteri > Anguilliformes > Muraenidae > Gymnothorax > Gymnothorax javanicus. The sequence goes on from CM056200.1 coordinate 103,739,739, forward strand.
TTACCAATAACAATTACCAATTACCAATAACATTACTAATAATGATAATACAAAAAGGTAGGTGTTCAGTGTGGGCCATTATCCAGAAATCTGCAACCAGCAAATGTCAAATATCTATTGAGATAATTTCAGCTAAACTGATTCTTTTAAATTTTTTTTTTATTTAAACATTATTTTTTGGAGATTTTCTCCTTTATTAGATAGTGATAGAGTAGAAAGTGACAGGAAAGTTGGGGAGAAGATTGGGGAAGACATGCGGCAAATGACCCAAGCCGGAATCGAACCCGGGCTGCCACGGGAAGGACACAGCCTTTATGATGCACATGCTTAGACCGATGTGCCACCGGGGCGCCCCAATTCTTTGAAATTTTTTAAACAAATTCTTGCACAGTTCAGAAACATCTGCCTGCAGCCAGGTTTGGGACAGTAGAAAACGCCTCGTGAAAAATGCTTAACGCAGCTTAAAGAACCAAATTTGACCAGTAAACCCTCCAAGCTGCTTGCATTTAAATCCATTTCACAGTACCAATTATATCCAAAAGCTTGAGAGCAAAGTCAGGAGGGAAATATTTCAATTAAAAATTCAGCATTTTCTTTGTCGGTATGTTTAAAAAAAAATAAATAAAAAATAAAAAAAACAAAGAGTTCAACAAGCGAGAACCTACCGAAAATGAATGCTATAGGACTCAAAACTCTTATGTCCTGAATTTTTATTAATGTTTCCAAATTCCTGCTGTCTGTATTGGTCAAAGTTTGTCTCTCTGATTCATTACAATCATTCAGTTATTGTCTTGTGGTTTTGCCTCTACCATTGTGCTTCTTTCCCTCTCTTGCTCACCTGATCCTTGTCTTTATGTATTTAAGTTCCCGGGTTTTGTCTTCCCCATGTTCTCGCTGTGTTACTCTCTCCCATCTTCAGTCTTTATTCAGAATCCTGTTCCAAAGCTCCCTGCCTCCTCCACTGTCTGCATGGTTGTTTCCCCGGTGCTTCTTTGAACCCAGACTGTCTACGCCAACGTTCCGCCTGTTCCACTGGCTTCGGCTGGTGAATTGTTACTTTAATAAATGTGCTCCATGAGGCTTTCTTTGCATCTGCTCTTTTAGCTCCTGTGTTCTGCTTTCTGACTCAAAGCCGTCCACAGTTAAAGCTTTCCTTTGGCGCCAACTACGTCCAAAGGCCTGAAAATGTGGTTAGAAGGGATACACTTTGAATAGTCACTAGAAAACTCAAAGACTCGCACAATTATAAATGTCGTTCAGCACTAACTATACCCAAAAGCTTGGGAATGTGGCAAGATGGGAAATACTTCAAATATTAATGAAGCCTTTCCTTTGCTCATATCCATTAAACAAGCACTTGCAACGATAGTTATAACTGTGGAAGGTTTGAGTTTATCATTTATTGAATGTTTTGAGTTCTTTAAGCCGATGAGCACAAAGAAAGCCCTTAATGATCATTTAAAGTATTTCCTTTCTAAAAACATTTTCAAGCTTTTGGATACAGTTAGGACTGAGGGAAAGCATTCATTGCTAAAAGTTATGAGTCTCTTGCTATCATTTTAGGCTCTAGTGTGTTAAGGGTTTTTCACATTTGCAAAAAAGAAAACGCTGAATCAGTACTTCAAATATTTCCCTATAGTTAATGCAGAAGCAAAGCTTTAATGATGAAAGGTTTTGAGTCTCTGGCTGTCATTTTAGGTGGATTCCTGCTCGTTTTTACACATAATAATAAAAAATATGTGCCAACTGACACTGCTCTCAAGGTTTTGGATATGTTTAGTTCTATAGAATAATTTTAAATGAGAGCAATTTGGAGTGTCAACCGGTCATACTTGGTACGTTAAACCGCATTAAGCGTTTTCACGTTAAGCGTCTTAGACTGTCCCCAAGGTGGGTTATTCAGGTAGGCATAGCAGTATAAATATGGCGTTTCCCTCTGTGGTACCTTTCTTTTGTTAAAATAGGAGTTACACAATGCAACACTTGATTACATACGGGCTACTGTGCCACCTTATATAAGTTGAGTGGCAACACCACTGATTGCCTTCTCAGACAAGATCAAAGTGCCGTTGGCCTTAGACGGCAAATGGTTTGTAAGTTTTTTGAAGACAATCTTTTATCAGATGATACGATCACGCAAGAGAAGTTGAGTCACATTTCATACACTGAAACGTTTGTAGTAAGTTTGTAACTTCCTCATTCTCGAAGTCATGAGAATCAACTGAAAGGCAGAAATGCGAGTAGCGGGAACACTTTGGGGGAAATAAATAATTTGAGCATTTAAGATGGAATAATAAAGTATTCATATAAATCCGAGCACCGTTGAAATATTGCACCCATCAAAGGGTAGGGCTAATCTGCTGAAAACATTCTGCTGAAAATGAAGATTAGCCCTACCCCATATCAAAGCAAGAGTTCTCTCGATAGTGCTGCGTTCCACCCCATGCACACCATTCTAAAGTTTCTCTCAAACCACAACTCACAGAAATGTAGGCCTATATCCTTCTATTGACTGTAAAATAAAAACGACAAGAGCAATAAAAACAGAACAAACAAAGGGTAACGGTTACCGTAACAGTAACATGTGCAGGAACGACTTTTCCTGAAATCAACACATTAAGGTACCCACTTCAAAATTGGTTCTGTTACATAGTCATGATAGCCAACACAAAACAGCAGCAGACACTCACGACACGTCATGTGACTATAGATAAACACACGTTAAATGGGCTGGTTATCAGCTTAGGACGCCTGCGGTAGTTTCTTTAAATCCTGCAGTTGAGGAACCCAACACGGAGAGGTTCTCTCAGCTGTAGCGATATCGGTAATAACAACAATAGGTCATTTGATTCATTTGTGAATAATACAGAACACTGATGGTGTCACAAGCTTGCTACCTAGTTAGCTACTTAACGTTAGCCATTCTGCATTTCCAGAAGCCAACTCAGGCAAGCTGACATGACAGTGACTACTGATTAACGTGAACTTTTCCAAACTACTCAGCGCGAACAGCCAGCTTGCTTAACCGCTCAGCAAACGCGAACAGCAAGGCAGATGACACAAAAAATAGCGTAGAAACGGATTCCTGATGCGGTGAGGAAGCGCACTTTACCAAATAAAAGTTCATTACCATCACAATTTGTAGGAATTCCCATCGAAACGTTCGAGGTTCCCTGGTTAGATAACAAGAGGCCGAAAATCTCCGACTGTTTAGCGAATGTAACAGTTATCTTGTAATGGCAATGCATAGGCAATCGGAAACGACTAAACGGCCTTTTTGTTATCGTTAATTGTGGTGGTCACTTACCACTGTTAACACCAAACTTCCAGCAAAAATTGCGTTAGGCAAAGAAAATTCTGTAAAAGTAGCCTACAAACATACGCTCATCTCTTCCCAATCAGCTGTTTCCGACAGTTCGCTTGTGGAGCATCATGGGATTGAGTCGGATGACGTTCTAGCAAGTGGTAGTAACCAAAGAAGGCTCCTCCAGTATCTTTGGTAGTAACCAGACTGTGGTAGTAACAGCCAAAGATACTCTAGTATCTTTGACACAGCGCAATGCTTTTTCCGGTTTACTGCAACAATGAGGTCACGTCACAGCGGGAACTGCAGAAGGGGTGCAGGAAATGATTTCTCCATAGAGAACCGCTATCAAAATGCCAAAGTTTTGCGCTGTTTACTGCTGTGCCAACTCATCACATCGAGACAAAACAAGTTACTTTCGAGTCCCGAATGCAGTGACATGTGAAGGTGAGAAATTTATAAAGTTCCAGGAGAAACGACGGCAGACATGGATTGAAAACCACAGTATACAGTCTGGAGGAGCGGAGTCAGACGATGCTCGCGTATACAGTGACCACTTCGTGAAAGGTAAGGCTACGATCATTCAGCTACTTAACTTCACATATCTTGCTAGAATCTGAACAACTACGGACTAACGATTCCCAACCGGCGTTCTTCACTTCCGGCTTTCGCGCGTCATCTGGATCACGTGATTGCAAACAAGCTGGGTGCATTCGAGCGTGTCTGCAAGTAAGCCGGCTGCGCGAGATTCCCGAAAAATTACGCGAGAATCTTGCCGAAGTTGCGCGATAAACCCTCCAAACCATGCGATAGCTGCAGGATCTTGCAAAAAAAAAAAAAAAAAAAACAGTTCTAATTCCAAAACAGAAGAAAGCAAGGTTACAATGGGCTAAAGAAAAGCAATCAGGGAGTGTGGATGATTGGATGAAAGTGATATTCAGTGATGAATCATGAATCTGCATTGGCCCAGGCGATGATGCTGGAACTTTTGTCTGGTGTAGTTCCAATGTAACATGTAAAGATTGCTGCTTGAAGAAAATAAATGATTTTCCAATTAATTTAGGATATGGGGTTGCATGTCAGGTACAGGACCAGAAGAGATGGCAATCATCCCTTCAATAGTCAGTGCGCAGATATTGTTGTGGTTCCCATTCAGACATGCTTGCGTATTTTTGAGATCCCCTTATCTTCAAATAACTGGAGAGAGACAGACTCCTCAGAAAATTGGACTTTATTCACGTATATGCACCAGTACAAAGCTGAGCTCTTGTTGCGCAAGAAGAACTAACTTTCCATTTTTTACACCCAATCTTTATACCTTCATCTGAGGAAATTTATTCCAAATATGGTTTTACTGTCCTCTCACGCTACAATGGTTCAATGATGTAATGTCTTTTTCTTACTTATTTTTCTCTTTTCTCTTTGGTTGGCGTTATTTGCAAAATAACCACTTCAAGGCTGCTTAATTGTGAAGGAGAACTTCTACATGGGTCAAAGGTCATCCTTGGGACAAGCTTTAAGAGGCAGGCAAACCAAAACACTGCCTATGTGCCCTGAGAACTGCAACCAAAAGATTACACCCCTCTTACAATCCAATATTGGTTATATATATTTCTAATACATGTAGTACCCATAGCTGTGCTACTAAATAATAATAATAATAATGCTGATGACTGAACAGATATTGACTGAATCAACTGAACAGAGATTTATCAAAGCTACAGAAATCAACTGAGCAGATATTAATCAAAGTTACAGAAATCAACTGCTTATGTGTGTGTGAGTGTGTTTGTGTGTGTGTGTGTTTTTGCTGCTTACATAATATGGTTACTGATTATGATTATTGATTTACTGGTGAATATGATGAATGGTACTGAAATATGATCCTCAACAGTATACGTTGAAATTTTTGACTATTTTCTGATTCCATCAATAGAAAATAAGTTTGGTGATGATGAAGTAATTCTTCAGGATGACTATGTGTCTTGCCGCGGAGCAAGGAGTGTAAAAGCTTTTATTCAGGAAAAAGGTATGCCCAAGGTACCTTTAAAATCTCCCTGCGACATTTCTTTGACCTGTGAGACATTTTCTTGTGAAGTCAAGGGAGAGTTGTAGAGGAAAGGAAAAAGACCACCTATTTAAGTGAATTAGGATACAGCCCTTATTTCTGCTGTGGAGAGTGAGGAGAGAGTTCTGGGCAGCTATGAACGAAAATGAATGGAGCTGCTGTCCTAGAACGCTTTCAGCCGAAAGCCATGATGTCAATTGATTATGACAGATGCTGTCAATCAAAGAATCACAAAATTTACAGGGAGCATCTCAGCTCTTTTAATTTGGCCTAATCCCAATCTCCTCACTCACAGACTTCGAGATGCATTCCCTGGAGGTCCATGGAGGTTTAGGACTGTCCAACTGTCATATCTTCAAGTTCTTTAGGTTTCTCTCGAAGACATTTTGAGCTCTTTATGAACACTTTCCATTAGTCTGTATTTTTGCAGACTTTGTCTGAGGGAGTTAACTACAATTAATAGCATGTGATGGTAAAGCACAGGGTTCCCAGACGAAGCCCAAAAGCAATAGGCCCCTTAAAAAAATATTAGTTTGTCATCCCCACCCGCATCAGAATGCATCAAGTTTTTTCCCCTTAGTATTGAAAAACAGGAAATTGGCATAATGCTGCTGGCGAGTAGCACGAATGTATCCACAGATGAACACTGATACTGTTTGCTTGAAAAAAATTAAGAGCCATATTCTGAGAGAGTGGCACTGGCAGTGGAGTTTACATCTAAGAATTGCATGAAATTTGGCAGAATGGTGCCCATACATGTGTGACGGAAAATCCCGGAGTTTGAGCTCACAATTTTTCTCGATATGGCTACAGCGCCACCTAGAAGTGGAAAAGACGGGTACCAAATTGAGCATTTTTGAGGAAAAATACCCATTTTTGAAGGAATATTGTGGATAACTGCTTCAATGTGCCAAACAAGTTATTACCGTATCTGATACTGGGATACCCAAATTTTTAAAATGTGAAAGTGCCACCTGGTGGTCATGTTGGTTATACGATTTGCAGTGATGTTCAGGGGCCCATAAAAATGTTAACCAAGAAGATAGAGCCTTGAAATTAGCCGAGTCTCCAGCCCTTTCAGGATATTTTAACATGCTAGAGGAAGTTTTATGGCACTCTTTGCCAATGTCTGGATATAAGGGGACGAGTGTTCAAAAATATACTGGACAAAGAAAGTTAGGGATCACTCTTATTTTTAATATTGAAATATGATATGGAACATAATTTGAATTATCAAATATTTCAAATTCAAAAATTGGGGTGATCCCTAATTTTCTTTGTCCAGTATATATCAGTATAGGAGGCACTGCTACCAATTTGTCAGATCTGACAAAACCAGACGTGCCATGTAGAAGTTTCTTGAAATGGAATATGTGTCTTATGTACATTGTGAAAACACTGATTTTGTTTTGGAATTAGGTTGGTTTAACTATTAATGCCAATAGGTGGCGCCCCGCTGTACCACCTTATTTAGATCTCGCAAAACGAGACGTGCCACAGAGAAATCTTTTGAGATGAAATATGTGCAATGTATACAAAGCGAAAACACTGATTTTGCTTTGGCAGTTGACTGGTTTAACTAGTTACAGAGATAGGTGGTGCCCATAGAGGTACTGGTGCAAGACAAATTTCAAGGTTTCAAACAGAGGTAAGCAACATATTATTTTGGTACATTTGGATTGTATATTGGAACAATAACTACGACAGAGAAATTCATGAGAATTGAGTTAGTTGGTTGTGGTATATGTATAAAATCAGTCAATTCTAGACACCAGTAGGGTAACAATTAACATTGTGCAGTCACTTTATACTTCTGAATACAAGTAAAAAGTTGAAACCTCAAGGGATAGCTGGGAAAAGGCTGAATATAATGACAGTCTAGCCTGCAACAGTGTTTTGTTAAAAATGTTGAAAAAGACAACATTTCTGTGAACACAGTTTGCAACAAAAACGATGACAATTTCTTATTGGTCCTATATGTATATCAACTTCAAATTAACGAGTTCACAAACAATCTGTGCAGGTCTGCCATTGTGCAACCTGAACCAGAATCCGAAGAGCTTTGAAAGGCTGACTGCATAAGGACATGAAGGATGCAATTTGCATGAATGGTTACTGGAGTTATTCAGATGGCAGCGGGGATCTATTTACTCACAGACTGCATTACCTTATTTAACGAGTCTACGAGTTGCACTGCAGCTGGCAGTTTGAGGGTCTGTTCACTTACATAGACTGTACGGTCTCTATGTATTAGCTATTACAGGCACTTAACATTAAGTTAATAGTACAGCAGCCAGGCCAGGTGAAAAGTTCAGAGGGGGTGGTTGGGTGGGTGTATGGGCGGGAGCTCGATGCTGCGGCTTGACCCCCAATTACTACTGCACAGACTCTGGCTCCAAATGTGCATCATGACAGCACCCGTACCTGGGACATTTTGGCTCCATTTCTGATCAATGGGAGTAAATGGGGATGCGTTGTCCGTCTTTATATACAGTTCATGGTTTTCACAATGTACATAAGACACATATTCCGTTTCAAGACACTACTCCATGGCACATATCTGATTTTTGTCAGATTTGACATATTGGTAACAGCACCCCCTATACTGATATATTTTTGAACATTCGTCCCCTTTTATCCAGAAATCGGCAAAGAGTGCCATAAAACTTCCTTTGGTATGTTAGAACATCCTGAAAGGGCTGGAGACTCTGCTAATTTCAAGGCTCTATCTTCTTAGTTAACATTTTTATTGCCCCCTGAATATCACTGCAAATCATTAAAAAATGGGCGAATTGGAGATTTTGTCAAAATGTCTGTAGCTGCTGCTCCAAGATGGAGCATTAGTGCTAAAGATGTTTCTGTTGTCCTTTATTTATCCCAAAGAAAGGTTCAAATTAACGGTCTACCCATCCCCACAGGTTTCTGGTTATTAATGTTAATCCACCATACAAACAGGAAACAAGACTAGGTGCAACCTAGTATATGGCTTGGTCGCCAAGTGCTGTATGAGAATGTGCGCCCTAAGAAAAGGGTGCTAAATGAGGCAAAGCTCATGCAGTTATATGAAGTGCAAGTTTTTATGTGTTTCCCTATTCAATCTCGCAACCGTAACTGTCTTCCATGCTTGTTAACTGTCGTATCGGTTGCGAGATTGAATAGGGAAATAAAAACACGTTCCGACCATCGTTATGACTCTTTCACGCTAGATTGGTACGATGTGTTACATTCCTCTATCTCTATAGAATCGCACAACCGGTACCAGAGAAAACAAGCATGGAGGACTGAAACAAACCGAACCAATCTAGCGTGAAAGAAGATTAGCCTAATAATGGTGGGATTGTGCTCGTAATGCAACACAGTCGAATGGAACTTTTTAAAAGACCAGGGCCCGTATTCATAAAGATTCTCAGAACGTTCTTACCCCTTAATTCTTAAATTAGGTAGTTTTTTCCCATTAAAAAATTTAAAAATGAAGATTTCCCATTAAAAATTCTTAAATGGCCAAGAAATAGTTCAGTAGGCTACCATTCATAAAAATTTTCATCAGTGAAGAATTTTCTTAACTCTAGGAGGGCCTGCGAGGACTCCTAAATCGATGAAAATTTCTTAAGAATTCTTTTTCCAAAAACAAACATAGCGGCCACTCATCCAAACAGATGCCAGTTTATGATACGGAGGAATTGTTTACAAGGGTGCAGTGATGGGGAGTTCTGAGATCGATTTAGGATGGACTTCGCGGGTAGGCTACACAGTGCATCGAATCACTAGTTCGGGAAAATATTTATATACAAACCATCCATACACAAAGACCAACACTACACAGGGGAGGAGACAAACCTACACAGTTTAAAGGGACAGTTACAAAAATACTCAGGTTGTAACAAGCGGATCAAACAGGAACTGAGCACGACGCAAAAAGTTCTCCTTCCTGCTTTTCCTGGCTAAGGCAGGGGGAAATACAAATATGCATGGAGATGATATGCGCGTCTCTCAACTAACTGTATCAAGCTGTCTCCGCAACTCTGAGAAGTCTTTTCTCCAACTGACTTGTGACACAATTCATAAAGGACCCGTGTTATTAATCAAAATAATTATGTCACGCTGTAAATATTTCGGCAAACTGAATACCACGTGTAACGTTAGTAAAATCGGTAAGGCAAAGGGCTGATAGCAAACTAGCCACTCTCATAATTAACGTTACTTAAATAGCTCGCCAGAGTGCACACAGTACCTTTCCATAACCATTATGTCATATTAGTTTGTTTGTTAGCTAGCTAGCTTACGTTAATTAGCTACTCAATTGACAGAATTGAGAAACCCTTGCTGGCTAGTTCAAACGTGCATATCTGCGACCAGTTGACTCCTACAGAGTGATGTAGCTGGCTCTTACGCCAAGGTATCGCGAATGGGAGTAACAGTAAAGGAACGAACAGAAATTGCCCCCCTTAAAATTACACAATTCAGTCGCGATGAACAAAATAATATTCTTGGTCTTCTTATGAAATGCGTTGAGCTCACTGAAGCTCGCTACAAATGCCAAATTTAGCTACTGAGCTCGCGACATAACTTTCATACAGTGTTGCCAACTTGGCGACTTTCCAAATCATTTTGGCGACTTTTTGTGAAAAGCGACTAGCGACAAATCTAGCTACTTTTTCTGGTGTAATTGGCGACTTTTCTGCTGTTTTGGCGACAGACGTGAAAGCACGTTTCGTTCTGCAGGTACTGTCCTCAACGAGCAGCGGGTGCTGCGACGAGCTCCCCCTCTGTCCCAAAGCATTCAAAGACTGGAAGATGCGCAATATGCGTCCCCCCCGCCAACAAAATAAACCGAGTCTCACCCCCCGGTCAACAAAATAATACCCCCCCTCAACAAAATGCACGCCGCCTCCCCCGCGGTCAGGGTGTTTAGCGACTTCTAGCGACTTTTCGGCAGCCAATAGCTACTTTCCTTACTGAGGAGTTGGCATCACTGCTCATGCGACGACCATTCGTGTAAGATCCTCTATACACAGAGCTGTCAGTTTGGAGACCTACTTGCGTCTTTCCGCAGTGAAAGACGTCTGGGCTCGGAGCATAGTAACAATTTTAATTTACCAGTTGTAATTAGCTTTCTCTTATGAGCAGCAATTTCAGATTTTGATCGGGAAAAGATGTGACATATTTTCTCCACCTCCTCAGGGCTTCGCTTCACAGTGGTGAATGAATCATTCAGACTCCGCTATCATCACCTCCGCCTCGCCTTTTTACTTTCAGAAGTCAAGATCAGACTCCGCTTCCCCCGCAGAACGTGGTCATATTCAGCCACATAGTTACTGAGTGCCAAACACTCGTAACTTGCCCAGTTTGGCTTTTGCTTCTCTCACTTCCATTATCTATGTCATATGTAAATTCAAATGTGTCGTCAGCAAATGTACGTTCCGAGCAAGTGATTTTGGCTTGCTAACGTAGTTATATATACACACTCACTTGGTATCAGTGTCCAGGTTACTAGATCTGAGCGGGTTTCATGAGTGCGCTGAGATGGTTTGCAGCTGTCAGTTAAGGTTGTAGCAAGTTTAGGTATGTGGCATCTTTGTATGAGAATTTTGGAGGCACCTTGCGTAGCATAATTTAAAAAAAAAAAAAAAGGAGAAACACTCATTCAGATAATCTCTGTAGGCTTTACAGTCAAGGCAGTATCTGCACTCAAATTTACAAAAATTTTCCAGCTCGCGCTCTACGCGTCACATAAGTGTCCCTACCAATTCTCACATTAAACCTACGCTTTTGCCGAATTTTCTTCCAGGAAATGCAATGCTTGGTTGGAAGGATCCCAAGAGCACAGCAGCGCGAAAGTTAATGATCCGCTGCTGATGGTCTTCACCGGAGCGACAAGCTAACTGATGCTCGGTGCAGGCTATTGCGGTGATAGTATTGTTGCTTCTATCATCTGTAATGTTATTTTCATCACTGTCCTTGCGTCCACGAGTAAAGTAAGTGTTTGCATCAGTTACTTTAGTTTTCTTTGAAATATTCTTTGGTGCGGAAAAACAGACATCCCTCTTTGCTTGCTGTCGTTCGCCGTTTTCGCTTCCTACTGCGTTTGTGTCGGCCCTTCCACTTCCTTGAGAAAGAGTTCCCACAATACATAATTAAAAATGTCAATATTTCAACCCAGATTTTTCAAACAGAGGTTTTAGACATAGATTGTACGAAACAGTTTTAACCCAATTCGTGTTTTTATTTTTCTGTCTTAATTTTTACTGTTTAAAGTTACTGCTACATTGAGAATGCTATGAGCCTGCAGCCGCCATTGGGAAGGGCTGCAAAGGGAGTGGGGGCCCCCGCCCCTCCCGCGCCCTTGTACCAGTAAATACGAGTGAGGTCAACGCCTGGCCAGCCAGCCAGCCAATCGTCAGCCAACCAATCATTGAAGTTCTTCCCCGACGGCCGACCGATCGCTGAACCTCTTCCCCGCCAACCAGCCAATCGTTGAACTTGATCACTCAGGCATACAGTCAGTCAGTCAGTCAGTCAGATACTCACTCAGCGACATTCGCGTTTATAGGGGCCGAGCCGCTGCTCGGCCCAGCCCAAAAATTAGCCCGCCCAACTTTGGGAGTAAATACTTCGAAAAACCAAAAAAGTGACAGACTAAATACCTCAACATTTTTCTAACCTTTTAATGTCTGAAAAGGAAACAGGTAAGATGAATTTAGCACTGGTCTGGTTTAAAAATTAAAATAAGCCTTAATTTGTAAAAATATTTTGTCCCATTGTGCACAGATTTCTTGTCATTGCACGTATAACCAACATGACCACCAAGTGGCACTTTCACATTTTAAAAATGTGAGTATCCCAATATCAAGTACAATCATTACTTGTTCGGCACATTGAAGCAGTTATCCACAATATTCCTTCAAAAATGGTATTTTCCTCAAAAATGCTCAATTTGGTACCTGACTAGTCCTCTTCTGGGTGGCGATGTTGCCATATCAATAAAAATTATGAGCTCAAACTCCAGGATTTTCCGTTACACATATATGGGCACCATTCTGCCAAATTTCATGCAATTCTGAGACGTCAACTCCACTAAGTATCTCAAAAGTGCCATTCTCTCAGAATATGGCTCTTAATGTTTCTGTGTTGTTCACAGTTGAGTACCGGAAATAAACGGGTCTAGAAACCTAGAGAAACATGTTATGAAGGCATAAGAAAACTATGTATAAAAATACACCTACCAAAAAAAAAAAAAAAAAATCAGCCTGTTCGCATCACTTTTTCCAGATTAAAAGGATAATAAACTAATATTTTTTCAAAGAAAATGGTAATCAAATGATGAGCATGTAAAAAGAAAACTGGACACATGAAATTAAACGAATGCAAATATGTAACAAAACTGTCACACCCTATGGAAGCCCAAAGTGGACAATATTCAAATGAAAATGTAATCCCACTATTGCATTATAATTTTCCACTAATGAATGAGCTATTTGAGACAATCTTAAATTGAAAATGCATTAATCCAATTATCACTTTCATTTTCACACACACATATGGGAAATCTATGACTATATTCAAATGATAATGAAAAGCTGTTTGACATTTCATTTTCAAAGTCATGCTCCATTACAGTGGACAATATTCAAATGCAATAAGCAAAACAGCACCCCCAGCCTATTGCATTTTGTTTACAGGTCATCACTGAATCTTTTAGGGTCAACATGATAATGAAAATGCTGTTTTCAATCTTTTGGAAATAATAATGATATAATTAATGATGGGACATTTGACATTTCATTTTCAAAGACTTATCCTGCAATACATGGGACAATATTCAAGCGCAGTGAGGAAACAAGCGCCTCCCAGTCCATTGCATTTTTAAATACATGTCACCAACGTCTTTTGGGACACAATGAAAATTAAAATACAATCTGTCAATCAAAGGCGGGTCTTCCAGATCAGCGTCACTTATTCAGTTTATTAGGAAACCATGTTCCCATCATTTGCATACCAACCAATCAGCTTCTTGGTAAATTTAGAATGTCATGATGGCTGAGCTGCTATGTATCCTGCCGGCGCATAGTTTGGCTTTGGATGTAGCCATCTCGGCAGCTAGTATGCTAGCTAACGTTAACTAAGGAAAATATTTGTAAATGATCATCACATTAAAAGCGATATGATCTGATTTTTTCCCCAACTCTATTAACTGAGCTAGCTGTAATATCAATGAACTTATCCGAGGATTGTGTTGTGCACCTGCAACCCAAAGTATGCTTTTAGATCTCAGAGGCGTTAGCTAGCTTGCTAGTGAGTCTAAAAGCAATAAACTTTGGTACAGATAGCTAACTATGATGCCTGCTGGATGCTCTTCCAGCCTGATTCGCCACTTTCAGTCTAGTTTTACCACGACCTCTTTCAAAATTGATCAGCAGCTTCTTTTCCCTAAAGAACAAACTGACAGTTCAGCCTGATACATGCTATTTCATAGCTAGTTAAAGCAGCATTATCCGTCCATGGTGCTAAAGCGTATTTACATTACTCCAGATAAAATGAAATCCGTCTTCCCCCCTGCTGGCGTTAGGGGAGTTAGGCAAATGTTTGTCATCATTTTTATAAAAGCGCTGTGATTAGGTTTTTTCCCTTCTTCACAAGCTAGCTAGCCAGCGATTGCTCTTGTGCTTCAAGATTGTTCTTGAGCTAGCCAGGTAATGAGCTATCATTTAAATCTCCCAGAAATCTGATAGTACTGTTGGGAGCGTGCAAGTGCTGCCAAACATATCAAATAAGTTCATATTTCAGCAGGTTAAGTTAGAAAGTGAGGAACATCGTTTTCAGCGAGTCAAGTCATCAAAACTTCTCCCATTGCTCGTGGCTTGGGAATAGATTAAACTAGGAACAATGTGCAGCCTGACTGCTGAAACTGTTATGATCCGTTCGTCATGATGCCTACATTCATGTTTCAGGGTGGCGAACTTGCATCTCGGCAAGCAAAGGGTGTTAATTGTCAGCTAATATGGTGAACATGGGCAAAACCGAATCACAGCAATTAAGAATAAAAATGATGACAAACATTTCCCCTAACTAGCGTCAGCAGGGTTGGGGAGGGCGGATAGCGTTTTATCTGGAGTGGTGTCGCCAGAAGCCTGGAAGGTAATGCTGCTTTAACTAGCTGGAATGTCATGTCAGGCTGGTCTGTCAGTTTGTTCTGTAGGAACAAGGAGCTGCTAATCAATGGTGAAAGACCAAGTAATATGGTGTTGCGAGATGGCGTTGAAAGTGACAAATCCCAATAAAGCTTCTCAGAGGCATCATAGCTAGCTAGCTGTACCTAAGCGATTGCTTTTAGACTCACAGTTTCTCTGAAATCTGACAATAACACTTGGTTGCAGTTACAACTGCCGCGAAGTCCTCGGATAGTAGTGTATTTCAGTACCATCAAGGTTAATATAATTTCTGAAAAAGGCAAATCATATTCTTTTAACTGGCAGATTTACAAATATTTTCATAAATATCCAGCAACTAGCTGCAATACAGCACTCCAAAACTTATATACACCAGACACACTACATAACAGGCAAGCCAATGGTTTATCACCTGGACAAAGCTGGAAGATTGGTTGGTACCAAATAAGGAACAATACCTTTCGTTCTTGCCCCTGCTGGAAGGCGTCCTAGCGGAAAACCACTTAAGGGTTATGACAATACAGATTGCATTTTAATTTTCATTGTGTCCCAAAAAAAGCACAGTGACATGTATTTGGAATGCAATGGACTGGGAGGCATTTCCCTTGGGAATATTGTCCCATGGCAGGATAAGTCTTTGAAAATGAAATGTCAAATGTAAATCATCATTATTATGTCATTATTATTTCCAAGTGATTAGAAAACAGCATTTTCATTATCATGTTGACCCTAAAAAACGTCCAAGAATGCAAAATGTAAATGCAATAGGCTGGGGGTGCTGTTTTGCTTATTGCATTTGGAATATTGTCCACTGTATTGCAGAGCATGACTTTGAAAATGAAATGTCAAACAGGTTTTCATTATCATTTGAATATAGTCATAGATTTCCTATGGTATGTGGGGGAAAGGATAATTGGATTAATGCATTTTCAATTTAATATTGTCTCAAATAGCTCATTCATAAGTGGAAAATTATAATGCAATAGTGGGATTACATTTTCATTTGAATATTGTCCACTTTGGGCTTCCATAACACCCCTCGTGTGAATGCTATCTGAATACTACCCCATTCAGCAACGATGTCTCCGTCTTTATCATGTACTCTTTGATTGGTTTACGTCTTGCATGCTCGCTTTATCCCCGGCTGTGTCTTGTCTCCTAGTTACCCCTTGTCTTGTGTTTTTGATGCATTTATACCCCCTCTATTGAGTTGCAGGTTGTGGGATTGTAATTTGTTACAGGCATTCTGAATCAGTCAGCATTTACTAGTAGAACTCTTCATCTTTTGAAAGTAGAATGTAATGTTTAATGATGGGGAATCTACGGAAGTTTCCTTCCTAGTTTAGTAAATAGGAACAAGCTCCCAAGCCTTTCTCGTGGTCTCCAGGATTGGGAACGTGTTCCTGTTAATCATTTTACAGTCAGTTTCTCTGTTCAGTTTATTAGGAACAAGCTCCCCATCCTTCTACAGTCATCAGGATTGGAACTGCATTTCTCCTTTGCTACTCTATCCTGCCTTCTGATAGTTTGGCTTTAGTGAAGTGTGCACTCCACCTGGCAGTCATCATGGAAAACCAATGGCTGGAGATTGGCAACACCTACACTGCCTCGCTCATAACATCTGAACTGAACTGTGCTATTCTCCTGTTACCGTATTACTATCAATTAACCCTACCATTGGATTGTACTCTGCCTGTGCACTCCTGGTTTGGATCATAACTAAAACAAGTTTATTCATCAACCATTTCTTTTAATTTGTGCTTGTGCTTTGATGTTTTCTTGACAAAAGCCAGTAAGTTGAGTATTTTAAAATTACCTGTCGTCCAATCTATGACAAGAGCATTCAGGATATTCAAATCATGCTGTCGATCTCGAATGAGCCTTCTTGGCTGCAAAGGAATTAATTAAAAAAACATCAAATGAAAAACGTCATACCCAAATTATTGGCACATGTTTTGGCATAGTTAATAGTATTTCAATAGATTGTGGTGCTCCTTCCCATTTGTTCATTCCACCTCAAGCCCTCGCAGCCTCTGACATTCAAGCAATTACCTGCTGACGTCAGTTGAGAGCTCGACAAGATTTTACTCCATGTTTCCCTCACTTGCGTATTTTCCTTTCGTCTTTGACACTTCCACCAAGGATGCACAAAGAGACCCAAGGCAACCATGCAAGGATAGAGTAAACAAGGAAATGTGGTTTTTGAGTAATGAAACTGTTATGATCCAGTCAAGGTACCAGATTCAGATACAGGGTATTATCCAATAAAGGGTGTTAATTGATAGGAATATGGTAGGAACATGGAAAGGGGCCGAGACCCAGAACAGAGAAGCACAGTCCAGCTTTGATGGTACAGAGGGTTGGGGGTAATGGGCGTATCCGCACCCGGCCAGTGGTGTCCCGGGGCAGAAGCCTGGTGGAGTTACCCCTCGCCAAAGCTGGAATGTCAGACAGCAGGTCTGAAGGGTTTGACAGGAACGTGGCCCCAATCCTGGAGACCAATGATGGTTTTGGAGGTGTTCGTAATAACCTGGGCAGAGGAACTAACTGGAAAGGTAGGCCGACAGAAACACAGTCCCAATCCTGGAGACTGACAATAAGGTTTGGGAGTTTGTTTCTATTAATAAAGGTCCAAGGAGTAGTAGTGTATTTCAGTACCATAAAGGTTATGATAATTTCTGAAGAAGGCAATACATTTCTTAACTGGCAGATTAAGGGCATGAAGCATAAATATCCAGCAACTCTGCAATACAGCACTAAGGCTTATATACACCAGACACACTAGGGAACGGGGCACACAAATGGTTTACATTGGATAATGGGAGGCACGCAGGACGCCAAACCACTTAAGGAGACAATACCTCTAAAAGACTTGCAGGTTGCTGGAAAGGAGGAGGAGACAATTAATAAGATCCTGGGACACAGTACCCTATGATGGTTTTCTGGCTGTCCTGTGGTTGATCCCAAATGTCAGCACAGGAAAGCAGGGACGAGGGAAGGGTTTGGGATGTTGCGCTAAGGCACCCAGGAATGCCCCTTGAGTCCGCAACCCTTCTTGTCGACAAGAAACCGCCAACCAGACCCCAATGAAACCAAGATCCAGACACAGGTTGTAGGCTGGCCACCATCAATCAGCCTGATGATTATTCCTGCAGGAGTTAGTGTATTTTCTGAAAAATGAACAGGTTTCTGGACTCCAAGACATGAAATGCAGAGCAGACAAAGTGGGGGTGGAAGGAGGAGCTTGACAACAGATGAACACAATACTCTTGTTTTGTTGAATGGGCCAATGAACAGGGGGGTGAACTTCTTTGATGTCTCCCGGAGTGGGATATCCTTTGTGGCTCAGTGCAATTTCTGTCCACACCAAACAGGACGCTGGTCAGACAAATTTTGCCTCTGGAAGGTGGAAACATGCTTGAGCAGTAATGCACTCTCCATCCATGCTGAGTGCAACGAACCAGGAACTGGGCAGAGGCAACTGTCACTTCTCTCTTGGTTTGGACCACAAGGACTATTCAACTGACTATTGAACAACTGGGCCACATGAAGGACCACAGAACAACTGGTCCAGACCACAAGGACTGCGCAATGCACCTCAAGGACCACGCAACTGACCATTGAGCGACTTGTCCACACTACAAGGACTAAAGACGGAACATTGGGCGACTGGTCTGGATCACAAAGACCAAAGACAGACTACCGGGACCATGCAACGGGCCCCTGTGGAACTGGACCGCATAGATACAGTCATGGCAAAAAATATTGGCACCCCTTGCACTTCTGTCAAATAATGCACCACTTATCCCAGAAAATTGTTGCAATTACAAATGCTTTGGTATTCACGTTTATTTCTTTTGTTTGCATTGGAACAATGCAAAAAAGGCAGAGAAAAAAATGCCAAATCTGATATCATTCTGCACAGAATTTCAAAAAGCTCCAAACGTGGGCTGGACAAAATTATTGGCACCTTTTCAAAATAATAGTATTTCAAGCATGTGGTGCTCCTTTAATTTGTAATTAAACTCACCTGTGGCAAGTAACAGATGCTGGCAATATAAAAGGTCACACTGAGGTGAGTTAAAATGGAGAAAAGTTAACTCAACCTTTGTGTTGTGTGTACCACACTGAGCATGGAGAAAAGAAAGAAGACCAAGGAATTGTCTGAGGATTTGAGAACTAAAATTGTGGAAAAGCATGGACAATCTCAAGGATACAAGTCCATCTCCCAGAAAATTGTGAATACCAAAGCGTTTTTAATTGCAATTGCAATTGGACCGGTTGTCCGGTCCACTTTTGGAGGTTTTTGGAGTTCTGTGCAGAATGACATCAGATTTGGAATTTTTTCTCTGCCTGTTTTGTGTTGTTCCAATGGCCATGACTATACAGTAGATGGATGGATGGATGGATTGCTATCCAGATATAACCATACAAACTGCAATATACACTGCAAAAATATGAATATAGGCACAATCGATTATGGGGTGTATTCAGGGACCACACACGCCTACTTCTTGTAATTAATAAAACTTTTGAGGATGACATCTCAGCATCCCTGCTTTCTTGCCAACACACTGCAGTGATAACCTACTCCCAACCAGCTCCAGTTACAGTCTAAGCTATCAACCCTACACTAAAGTAATCTTCAAGCAAGGGGTAGACATTCAAGCACCACACAGTCATGATACCAAATTCCACATTCATGAGCATAACAGACTACACTGCTTATACGAACTAAATGGTGAATGCGATGATCATTGTTAAGAGTGTAGACATGGCATAAGATCCTGGGACACCGTAACTATGATGGTTTTCAGACATTTCAGGGTCCAAAGTATCTTGAAAGGTGCCTGAGGTTTGTCCAAACGAGTTGAGGTACCCTAATGAAAGGGCCGAAGGAGCCCTAAAGTTGGTACACACAGATCTAGACCAATAAAACCAGAATCCAGAGACAGGTATAGGCTTGGGCCATCAATCACTAATGATTATTCCTGCGCAGTGTTAGTGTATTTTCTGAAAAGTAAAAGTGTCTGAGTGCAAGCAACAGAGAAGTTTCTTGCTGACACAGCTGCATACAGGATAACCAATTGGATCAGATGCCACAATGGTAAAGAATTCATGGGAAAGAATTACCAAGCACTACTTCACAAAATTGGGATAAGATGTGACCTCAGTGCAATGCTCACCACACCAAAACCACGCTGCTCAGCAAAATTTACACTCTCTATATGGCATGGCTAGGTACATGCTAATAGAGAGCAAGTTTCCATAAGAGTTGTAGAGCTATGTGGTGCAGACCACAGCTGTAGTGAGGAAAAGAAGCCTTAAAATGCTTAGAACAGACACTTTACCTTAATGATGATAGGAAGATGGTATAACTTTTCCTGGATACAAAATTAATGGTCAGTTTGTTTCGCCCATCAACAGGATGAGAGAAGACTGGACTCCAGGCAAAAGGAGGGAATTTTTGTTGGGTGCAACAGGAATAGCGTAGCCTACATGATCTACTATCCTGACAATGAGAAAGTGCAGAAGCACAGGCTGGTAAAGTTTGTGACCAAAACACCTGAAGAGCACCAGACACAGACTGATGTGACTTCTGGGACTTTGAGGTCCAGTAACGGTGCCAAGACCAGTAAAAATACAATGTGAGTCCAGGATGTACTCGGGGCCAAGTCCCATTATGGTGCCTGAGGTGAGCAATGGGTCCAGGATGTCCTGAAGTCCCGTAACAGTGCCTGAGGTGAGCAATGAGTCCAGGATGTGCTTCTGGGGCCAAAGTCCCGTAAAGGTGCCTGAGGTGAGCAATGAGTCCAGGATGTACTCAGGGCCAAAGTCCAAAACGTCCTGAGGTGAGCAATGAGTCCAGGATGTACTCGGGGCCAATGTCCAGTAACAGTGCCTGAGGTGAGCAATGAGTCCAGGACGTACTCAGGGCCAAAGTCCCGTAACGGTGCCTGAGGAGAGCAATGAGTCCAGGATGTCCTCAGGGCCAAAGTCCCGTAACAGTGCCTGAGGTGAGCAATGAGTCCAGGATGTACTCAGGGCCAAGGTCCAGTAACGGTGCCTGAAGTGAGCAATGAGTCCAGGACATACTCGGGGCCAAAGTCCTTTAATGGTGCCTGAGGTGAGCAATGAGTCCAGGACGTACTCCGGGCCAAAGTCCAGTAACGGTGCCTGAGGTGAGCAATGAGTCCAGGATGTACTCAGGGCCAAAGTCCAGTAACGGTGCCTGAGGTGAGCAATGAGTCCAGGACATACTCGGGGCCAAAGTCCCATAATGGTGCCTGAGGTGAGCAATGAGTTGAAGATGTACTCAGGGCCAAAGTCCCGTAACAGTGCCTGAGGTGAGCAATGAGTCCAGGACGTACTCAGGGCCCGTAAATCCTGAGGTGAGCAATGAGTCCAGAATGTACTCAGGGCCTCCAGAACGGGCCTGAGGTGAGCAATGAGTCCAGGATGTACTCGGGGCCAATGTCCAGTAACAGTGCCTGAGGTGAGCAATGAGTCCAGGACGTACTCAGGGCCAAAGTCCCATTACGGTGCCTGAGGTGAGCAATGGGTCCAGGATGTCCTCCGGGCCAAAGTCCAGTAACGGTGCCTGAGGTGAGCGATGAGTCCAGGACGTACTCAGGGCCAAGGTCCAGTAATGGTGCCTGAGGTGAGCAATGAGTCCAGGATGTACTCGGGGCCAAAATACCGTAACAGTACCTGAGGTGAGCAATGAGTCCAGGATGTACACGGGGCCAAAGTCCCATTACGGTGCCTGAGGTGAGCAATGAGTCCAGGATGCACTTGAGGCCAGGATGGTGAGCGATGAGTCCAGGACGCTCACTCAGGGTCAAGGTCCAGTAACAGGGCGTTCTCAGTGCCTGAGGTGAGCAATGAGTCCAGGATGTACTCAGGGGCCAAAATCCCGTAACAGTACCTGAGGTGAGCAATGAGTCCAGGATGTACACGGGGCCAAAGTCCCATTACGGTGCCTGAGGTGAGCAATGGGTCCAGGATGTCCTTCGGGCCAAAGTCCAGTAACGGTGCCTGAGGTGAGCAATGAGTCCAGGATGTACTCAGGGCCAAAGTCCAGTAATGGTGCCTGAGGTGAGCAATGAGTCCAGGATGTACTCGGGGCCAAGGTCCCATAACGGTGCCTGAGGAGAGCAATGAGCCCAGGATGTACTCAGGGCCAAAGTCCCATAATGGTGCCTGAGGTGAGCAATGAGTCCAGGATGTACTCAGGGCCAAAGTCCAGTAACGGTGCCTGAGGTGAGCAATGAGTCCAGGATGTCTTCAGGGCCAAAGTCCAGTAACAGTGCCTGAGGAGAGCAATGAGTCCAGGATTTACTCGGGGCCAAAATACCGTAACAGTACCTGAGGTGAGCAATGAGTCCAGGACGTACACGGGGCCAAAGTCCCATTACGGTGCCTGAGGTGAGCAATGAGTCCAGGATGTACTTGAGGCCAAAGTCCTGTAACGGTACTTGAGGTGAGCAATGAGTCCAGGACGTACTCAGGGTCAAGGTCCAGTAACGGTGCCTGAGGTGAGCAATGAGTCCAGGATGTACCCAGGGCCAAAATCCCGTAACAGTACCTGAGGTGAGCAATGAGTCCAGGATGTACATACTCGGGGCCAAAGTCCCATAACGGTGCCTGAGGTGAGCAATGAGTCCAGGATGTACTCAGGGCCAAAGTCCAGTAACAGTGCCTGAGGTGAGCAATGAGTCCAGGACGTACTCAGGGCCAAAGTCCAGTAACGGTGCCTGAGGTGAGCAATGAGTCCAGGATGTACTCGGGGCCAAAGTCCAGTAACGGTGCCTGAGGTGAGCAATGAGTCCAGGATGTACTCAGGGCCAAGGTCCCATAACAGTGCCTGAGGTGAGCAATGAGTCCAGGATGTACTCAGGGCCAAAGTCCCATAATGGGCCTAGGTGAGCAATGAGTCCAGGATGTACTCGGGGCCAAAGTCCAGTAACGGTGCCTGAGGTGAGCAATGAGTCCAGGATGTCTTCAGGGCCAAAGTCCAGTAACGGTGCCTGAGGTGAGCAATGAGTCCAGGATGCACTCATGGCCAAAGTCCCGTAACGGTGCCTGAGGAGAGCAATGAGTCCAGGATTTACTCAGGGCAAAGTCCAGTAACGGTGCCTGAGGTGAGCAATGAGTCCAGGATGTCCTGCCTGAGGTGAGCAATGAGTCCAGGATGTACTCAGGGCCAAAGTCCAGTAACAGTGCCTGAGGTGAGCAATGAGTCCAGGATGTACTCATGGCCAAAGTCCCGTAACGGTGCCTGAGGAGAGCAATGAGTCCAGGATTTACTCAGGGCCAAAGTCCAGTAACGGTGCCTGAGGTGAGCAATGAGTCCAGGACGTACTCGGGGCCAAAATCCCATAACAGTGCCTGAGGTGAGCAATGAGTCCAGGATGTACTCAGGGCCAAAGTCCAGTAACGGTGCCTGAGGTGAGCAATGAGTCCAGGACGTACTTGGGGCCAAAGTCCCGTAACGGTGCCTGAGGTGAGCAATGAGTCCAGGATGTACTTGGGGCCAAAGTCCAGTAACGGTGCCTGAGGTGAGCAATGAGTCCAGGATATACTCAGGGCCAAAGTCCCGTAACGGTGCCTGAGGTGAGCAACCAAGCTGACAATTCAAACCAACCATGAGCCTAAACAATACCCTTCTAGAGTGCGGAGGAAATCGTGTTGTATAAGTAAAGACGTCTCTTACAAGGAGAGTGATGATCTGGAAATGACTAACAGATTATTGTTACAGGTTGATGTGTGACGTTCCCATAAACCTTCACGGAAGCTGTAGCATGATTCAAAGGAATGGGTTAATGCAATGGATGATATAATGCAGTCACTGAGAGAAAATAACATTTACTCTCGGCAACTTGTCTGGCGGTAAGAAGGCAGTGGGAGGTGTAAAGCATGAGGAACGATGTTGGTTGATCTGACAAATAGCATCAATAGACAGCAGGATTTACATGAGACAACCACAGGGTTTTGAAGAGAAATCTAGCTAGATTTAAAATTAGGCGTATTGGCTAATAAAGTTTCTATATGGGTTTGCACTGTCAGTTGGAAATTCTTACAAAATACTAAACAAGAAACTGAGTGCATATGGCTTTTTGCAGTATGCAGCTAATCCGTGGGTTTACACAAAGGAAACCGAAAATGAGACGACGACGACGATGACGATGACGATGACGACGATGACGACGATGACGACGACGATATGACGATGACGATGACGATGATGATGATGTAGTGGTTCCCAACCCAGTCCTCAAGGACCTCCTGCCCTGCAGGTTTTTGCTCCAGCTCTACTCTTTCACACCTGATCCATTTCAGGGCTTCCTGCTGATTGGTTGAAAAAAATCTACCTGAACTGGGTGTGCATGAAGGACCATTGGGCCTTAAATGGATAAGGCATGCTAAAGTAGAGCTGCAACATAAAACCTGCAGGACAGGGGATCCTTGAGGACTGGGTTGGGAACCACTGGGCTAGATGATTTGATCATTGCTGCCCGCAATGAAAATGCACACAGGGTTGTATGGGAGATGGTCACAGCAAAATTCAACATAAAAAACTTAGGCAAACAGAAAGATTGTCTTGGTATTGATTTTGACCAGAGAAATAAATGCGTAAAAATATTGCAAAAAAAGGTATAAATAAATATGACGTATTTAAAAGGTTCTTGCAAGCCTACAGCGACATCTTGTGTACAAAAGTTGAAGTACACTGATGTATCAGAAATTATCAATAAGTGATGTTCGAAAGTTAAGAGAGGCTGGAAGTAGCATAATCTCCCGATGCACATGTACAAGACCTGATCTGAGTTTTGCAGTAAGTGAACTGTCACAGTACTCCACTGAGTCTACAGAAGAACAAAGACCAA
This sequence comes from Gymnothorax javanicus, assembly GCA_029692085.1. NCBI lineage: Eukaryota > Metazoa > Chordata > Actinopteri > Anguilliformes > Muraenidae > Gymnothorax > Gymnothorax javanicus. The sequence continues at coordinate 103,764,168 of CM056200.1, forward strand.
CTGTAAAACATGTACTGGCATATCTGAAAGGTGCCACGGAGAGAGAGGCGTGTTACAGGAAATGAGACAATGAGAAATGGGCTACAAGCGTACAGTATGCAGATTACCGAAAGGTGTAGCACAGCCGGTAATCGTACAAGCCTAAACAAAAATGGTCCTTTGATTGCGTGGAAAATCAAAAAGCAGCCCACTGTTCAGCCTTTACCACATAAGAGTGTTAGTACCCAGTGCAACAACTAGCACCTTAGGTGTATGAGGATTATACCAATGTTGATTAGTGTTGGCAAAGAGTCCTGTAAGTAGATAGAAGAGTAAACCTGTGAATATCAAGTATCACTTTATGACAGGGGCGGCTCGTGAACTGGCATAGGGGAGGCTCAAGCAATCCCTTGAAATTAATGATTGGTCGTGACCTGTTTTCAGTCATTCATTTAAATTACCACTACAGGAACTCCAAAAACTCTCAACATTATCAGATGTGGCCAGTTTTCATTTATAACACAAACCGATTACGATTCCGGACTTCTCACGCTTTTCTTTACTCAGGGGTTGGAAGCAATGCATGTGTTTCATGATCATTAAAATGAAATAAAATCATCTGAAACATCTTTATGCAATTCCATTGCTTCCAACCCCTCCATGCTCAAGGACTTCAACTCCGCGCAAGAATCTCTTACATACGCGTTGATTGAATAATTCCTGACTACAGCAGAGGAACGTAAATATGCCATGTAAACTCACATCGAATGCGTGAGACATACATGCCAACTCACTACGGCTTTTGGGCGTTTTTTTCAGAAGTGAGCCGTAGTGAGTTGGCATGTATGGTGAGAGTTGACAGGTATGCGTTATTAATGAAAACTGGCCACACCTGATAATATTGGGAGTTTTCGGAGTTTCTGTAATGGTAATTTAAATGTATGATTGAAAATAGGTCATGACCAATCATTAATTTTAAGGGATTGTTTGAGCTTCCCTTGTTGCCAGCTCGCGAGCCGCCACTGCTTTGTAAGGTCCCATCTGAATGATGGAAAAGTAAGTTTCGGATATAGCCCTTTTGACAAGATGGCTGCAGATGTAATGACAAAACCACCAAAAAAGTTTAAGTTTATTTAGTTGGCAAGGTTTATGTTTGGGAAATCAAACATGGATGTGACAGTTTACACGATGCAAATAGAAAACCTTTTGATGTGGTTTTTGTGGGGTTTTTTTTTTTTTTAAGAGAAAATAATTCAACAGTGGTGGTTTTGGCATTTATAAAACATGTGCTCTCAACTGTAAAAAATAATCTTTATTTTGTATTGTCACTCAGCCAAACCTAATGAGAAAATGCAGGAACAAAACGATGGACAATGATAACCGTCAGCGAGGTGTGTTGAAATTGATGTGATATACTACGTGTCGTGCATCATTGGTCATGTGTCATCATGAAGCAAACAAACAAAAAAAAAGAACTCTCGGAGAGTGAGTTCCCGCTGAGCTGAACTGATGCTGCGCTGCATTTTCATATCTTCGTATTTATCCACATTTATTTTGGGTCCAACTCTGGGTACGCTCATCAGAAGAGTTTCACAGCCAACCATTGCTAACAGGCACCCTGCACCAGGAGAGTCATAGCTCTGCATGTATTGGAAGTCTCTTTGGTTGAAAACACCTGATTCCAATGAGTGTAGCTTCTCAATGGTTTAATAAGAAGTCAATCATGTGAATCACGTGAGTGTGCGAAGAGAGACATGGGAAACATGCCAGGCTATGGCCATTGGTGTGGTGGTCTCTGGAGAAGCAGGTTACGCCACGCCTTAATTCGTCATTTGCCGTGCTTGATGATCGCTGTAGCTGATCTCTCACTCACTGAAAATGATAATGTACAGAAACCATAAACTGTATAAAAAGATGGACGTAGCAACCGTGATGTCACCCAATAGTTTCAGCATGCCATTTAGGAAGCCTCAATTTTGAGAAGGGTCAAGCTGCAGCTGCAGCCGAGTGCAAACCACGCCCCGTACTGAACACGCCCCCAACAAGAAATGCCCCAACCCTATCCCTAACCATATCCCTAACCATAACCCCAACCCTTTTGTTGGGGGCGTGTTTTGTAGGTGGTGTGGTTTGTACTGCACCCTCGCGGTTTGTAGGAGGGCGTGGTTTGTAATTTACCCGCGGCTGCAGTTGGGTATTATTGTCAATTTTGGCAATTTGAACAGCGCCTTTTTGTCATTTTGAAACCGGATGTGATGGGTGGATCTACGTGTGGATCTGACCGTATCTGACGAGGACTAGAGGATAGCCACGCCCCTAAAGCATATTCTGGCTTTAACCTTTATTCTAGTCTATTTGGGACCATAATTTACAAAAATGAACATCATGACATATCGAAGGAGACTTGAAACTTGCAATATGTACCATAAAATAATGTGGAAAATCTTAATTTAAATAATAAATCAGGTGGGAAAGTAGGGTCATTTTCTCATCGACATCTATAGCATTAAACTTCTTTCTGCAACCACCGAAGTCGCCATCTGCCGGTCATTAAATAGAATGCGAATTTTAGAGATTTCCACATTGGCCTCAGTTTTCAGACCTGAGCGCTGCGTCCATCTTTGTATACAGTCTATGACAGAAACCCATTGCTGCGGATGTGTTGTGTATTCCCAGGTATTCCCATTGATTTCAGTTCGATTTGCCATCGCACACAGGGGTGGCGCCTCTGCCGTTTCCCGGAATTCAACCGTATTATTCCTGTTATTAGCATAACAATAATCAGACCATCATGCCAACTCATAAAAGAAGACTTCAAGAGATGGCAGAATCAGCGAAAAACAACATCGTTCCATCAGTACATTTTTCGGTAGGAACAATAAATGACCAAAAGCGTTGATCAACTTGAATGATAAGATTTTTATTATGCAAATAGCAACTGTCTGGTGAGAAGTCTGTGGTGTAATTAGGACTCATGAACGAACTGAGCACGGCCCAGTCATTCACTTACTCCATGAGAACAGACATTTGTTTGTTTTCTCGTGGTGGCAAGAAAAGGGACAAAGTTCGTTCTGGCCAGGACGTTTCATACTTCATGAGAAACTCAAGTGCAGAACTCCTGGGAAGGCCTCATAGGACCACGCCCACTCCGTCTTTCTGACCAATCACACGATAGTTCTCGGACACCACACGAGAAAAAAGTTCTGCGCAGATAATGTGTCGAGAACAATCTGCGAGAAACTCAAGGCTGATTCATACTCCACAAGGACAGAGAAATTTGTTCTTGTTCTCGGGGTTGCGAGAACAAAATGACGTCATTTTGTTCTCGCAGCCCTGGGTGCGAGAGAACAAATTTCTATTTTGCCTCTTTCCGTAAATCAAAAAATGATATTTTTGAAGTCTGCCGTATAACCCGTTTTAGCTCCCTACGTAACGCTAAATCACTAAATCACGGACATTTTCAGCAAATTGATCACGCAAAACAAAATCACTACACCAAGCTTGCTTGATGTCACAATGATTCATGTCATCAATAATAGCCATAAGCACATGTGAATACTCCCGAATAGATTCCCCCTCCCGCTGTGTCCTATCAAAAAACTGTTTTTGCAACCTGGTAAGGGAACAGGGCCGCCCATATATCTCCTTCAAAATTTCCAAAATACGCCTTGGGTCTCTCCTTTCTGCCTGTGACCGATATTTTACCTCTTGTCGGGCTTCCCCCCCTAAATGATCATAAATGTACATAGCCTTCTCCCCATCCTCAAAATGGCGGTAAGACAGAACTGAGTTTCTTTCATCCAACCACTCATAAAACTCAGCACAAGATCCCCCATTAAAAACTGGGCACTTTTTCTCTTTCGGCACATAAACAAGACAATCCCTAGCCCTAGACCTAGGCCCCCCACCCAGAAACCCTTCTGATGGAGTCGACACAGGGGAACTGGATACAGCAGGAGCCCCTTGCTGCTGTAACTGTGCAGTCAGTGTCTCATTCATGTCCTTTAAAGCTGCCATAGCTGCCTTGACTGCCTTCACCCTCTCCTTGAGGGCTTGCAGCTCAGCTTGTAAATCCTCCATTGTCAGCAGCAAACTAGCTAATCCAAATACTAGGCTTGGATTCACCCCACAGCGGTATGAACAGTCCACCCCCACGCTGCAATCCTGACAGGTTTTAGCTGCCGGGTCTTCGTGACACCCACTGCCCTGGTCCAAACTTACTGCTAGCCCTGCGTCCTGCCCCTCAAGCCCTGGGATCAACCAACCTGTTGCATACATTAACCTTATAAAATTTGCATTGCAGCCGTAAAACCCTGTTCACAGTGCCAAACTGTAGCGCCTAAGCACCACAGACAAAACAGTTCCAACAGCCGCAAAACAGATAAAACCCTGAAGCAGCGCTTTAGCAAATATATACCTTTATTTTACCAGATAAATTAATTCTTGATTACATAAAAACAGCTACCAATGTAAGGAACAAGTTGGTTGACACTCCATAGCACATTGAAGCTGGGCACCACACATAGCAGCCCACTGAGTCACCGCAAACCACTCCCTGCCCAGTCAAGAGCGGCTCACAGTCTACCCTTTCAGTAGACTGCATAGGCCCTAAAGGCAGGGAACAGCCCAGCAGCCACAAACAAATGACAAAAACAAACTAATACCCAATATAAAACTAAAAACACCAAGGCAGTGGCTCACTGGCAGCCATACAGCAGATTCTCCAACGAATTCCTCGCACCCCTCACAATCAAGCCAAAACGCTTTTAACGGCAGCACCCCTAACTGCAACCCGCAACATCAAGCCAAAACGCCTCTCGGACATTGAGCTCCACCCTCTGCAAATCGCTTAATGTGCAGCTTCAAACAGTGAACCCGACCTCAGCGGCATGCTCGCCTCTCCGCAGACAAGACAAAGCCAAGTCACTCACAGGGCTCTCAAACAGGTGCCACTTATTTCCCAATCAACGCCCCCCCTCCGAACTACGGATCCAAGCAGATCAACCACTCTCCTCTGCAACAACTTCACCTGGCAACATCAAGGCATGCAAGTTTCCACAACAAATGAACTGCCCTTTCTTGGCACGCTGCTGCTTGCTTGCTATGACCTCTGTGCCCTTTTTCAGGACAACCATTTGCTCAACGCTACTGCTGTGCCCTTTTTCATACCCAAGCACCATGCCCTGGGGAAATCCTAGAATTAACACTGAGGTATAATCTATGGGCGGATGGGTAGATCAGTTAAGAGAAAGTGTGTATACTCTCCTTTGTAATTCAATGTTTTTTATGCTGATTGGTGGTTATACTGTAGATTGACAGAAAAAGAAGTAGTTATACTCCGTATACCTGCGTACACCCTACACTACACCACTGGCTATGGCTGTCTGGAAGTAGTGGTTCCCTAACCCCGCTTTAACTGAACCTAGAGGCCTGGATCAAACCATACAAAATGGCCTCTGTTTGATACTCATCCACATACTTTTGAGAAATTCTTGTTGAACTCATTTTAAGAGGTGTATATACCAGCTCTGTATGAAGGTCATTTTGCTTTAACATCTCAAGCCTGTTGATGCTTTAGAGAAACTGTAGGGTATGGGACAGGGGAACCTGCATGGAGACACATGATGACTTTCGCTGGTTGATTTAGGACTGAAATAAAATGCAAAATTTTTAAATGACATTCATTTTATTGAAATAAATATACCACGATTCAGTGGAACAAAATATCAAATTATTTCACAAAAATTAATAAATATAAATATATTTAAATAGAATAAATATTTTTTCTCTGAGCCATCTTGGCTGTACCTAAAACTGATGCTACAAAGTACACTCATCATAATGCCATCATAAGGCGACGGACGTCCGGTAGAAGCATCTTGATCTTGTTTTTTGCTATCTCCCACGCGCATTGTTCATATCCCTGCAAGAAAGAATCATGTTTTTAAGGGTAAAGTCTGAGGTGTGGTCCTGAAATCTAATGAGCCACCCCAGATGTCGCCCTCAAAATCCTGGGTCGCGGGCAATCTGATATCAGGAATGTACAAGCCAACTTGTGCATAACTCCGGTCTAGCCGGTCTAACCCCTGCTCCCAAACCAAACCCAGGTGCCACACCATTCTTCTTCTACCCCCCCCCCCCCACCCTATGTGCAGGCTACTTACTGTTTACAGAAGGTTAGCCTGAAAAGTTGGGGCAAGTGACTGAATTTGACTTTTGTGCCACCTGCATACCTGATGAATATTGCTATTCCAAACCTTACCAAGTTAATGTTGAAATGCAGCATTGATTTTAGTTTGACTTTTTTTTTTGTTTTAAAGCTATATGTGAGTTATTCACACATTATTGCTACAAAAATTGTCAAACTAAATTAGTCAGAGTCTTAAATTCGCTGGCCGTATGGAAAAACATGCTAAATGTATTTTCTCCTCCTAGAACTAACGTAGCACTGAAATGTCTACAATCAAAATTTTAGCAGAAGTTAATAATAGTCATTTTAACTTTTAATTGTCATTTTAACATTTTCAGAAGACATCTAATGCAAGAGTGAGAAAATAACGGCAGTCTTACCCTGTCTTTCAAGTATTTTTCCATCCTCCGAAAATATTTCTTCACCCTGAGATGGTTTCTTAATCCTTTCTGCTTCATTGGCTGCATCTGTACACCAGAGATAATGAAGGCTATTAATGTCAAATACTTGAGGCAAAAAAGGTCTGTTGCTCTGTTCCTCGTGAACACTTACACACTCCTCCAGGTCAGCAGTCACTCTGTGAAGGAGTATGCACAGACTCTCTGACCGACCATCATCCCGAGAGGCAGAGCCAAGGCTTTTTTGGAAGATTTTGCTGATTTGTTGGAATGTTTCCAAGGTGGTTTTCATGGCATCTTCTTCCTGGAGTGGCCAAAATAATGAGTTTAACAATCAATATTTTTCCTCCAAAAACAGTTAAATTTGTTTTAGGCCTCCAAGAATAGCAATCCCCCAACTGACCATATACCGAGCTGCAAAAAATTAATAGTCCCCTATTAAATATTTTTATTTGTCCTCATTTATCATACCAACGCTTAATATCATCCAACTAATTTTAACCCTTTAAGGCCTAATGCAAAAATCCCAGCAGAGAATCATGCTGCGATGTTTACCATAGTAACCTGTATTTGGGCTGAAGCACAGCTTCTCAGCTTCCAGGAACAGTTGGAAATTTTTTTCCATTGCGCAAAACTTATAGTAATTACGGTACTTTCAAAATTACGCGCATATCTGTGTCGGCAACTACACGTTCTTAAAATGCGCACATGCTGTCCCGGTTTAAATGGGTTAATATATGACAAAGACAACATGTGTAGACTCAAAATGCAGCTTCTAAATGATCATTTAAGAGCCAATATTTTTAAGAATGAGACAGGGCATGATACATCACCCCCTCCGATTCCTATCAATTTTTTTTGGGGGGTAGATATATTGCCAAAACTGACAGAAATCATGTCTTTTATCTCTGGAACCCTTTGGAAAAAAAATTATGGCCCTTTTTTGGGGTAAGGGTCCAAAGGCCAAAATTCCAAAAAACTGAAAAAATTGGTTTTTGTCTTTGATTATCTCTGTGTGCCCTCATCCAGCCTGCAGCGATTTCATGGTATATGAATGTATTGGGTAGTGTCTTTCAGAAAACATTGGTATTTTTGAGGCTGAATGAGGGCGCCACCTATAGGTGGTGCTTCAAATCACCACTTTTCACTTTTTGGGCTTCATTCAGGGACCTCCCACGGCTTGCGCCCTGATTAATCCTGGCTCATTCATGCATATTTGGACACCTGGGGACCTTTCCTTTCTGAAGATGCATGAATATCGGTGGCTTAGCTTGGGCGCTTTTGTATAGGGGGCACTTTTTGTGGCAAAAATGCAGTTTTGGTACATTTTCATCAGGCCATAACTCAGTGCGCCCTCTATGGAATTAAATAAAACTACCAGTACTTATATTACGTTCTTCTATATGTCTACTTTCTATGATAATAACATCAAGAAGGCTTTTTGTCCTATTAACCATTTCTGAGCTAAAACGTTCACGGCAGATTACAGCCATTCCGTACTGTATCGCTAGGTCGGTTCTTCAACTGGCCACTAGATGACTCAGCTGGCCCAGGGGGTAGCACTGCGTGACCATATGGTTTGAAAGGACACAGAGTGATTTAGCCCTGTGAAAATCCAGCTTTATCCTGAACATCTTGTGACTTGGAGGTCTGTAAACGACACACCACATATTAAAATATGCGTATAACATATAATGCTGTAATGGACCCTGTCATTAGCCATGGCGCCCTTATTTTCACCTTCCCTGGGGCACCTGGAACTCTGGCACGTAAAGGGTTCATGATGCAAAAGGCCTTTCTGATATTGTAATAAGAGAAAGTAGAGATATAGAGGAACATAATAAAAGTAGTTTTATTTAATTCCATAGAGGACGCACTGAGTTATGGCCTGATGAAAATGTACCAAAACTACATTTTCGCCACAAAAAGCGCCCCCTATACAAAAGCGCCCAAGCTAAGCCACCGCTATTCATGCATATTGAGAAAGGAAAGGTTCCCAGGTGCCCAAATATGCATGAATGAGCCAGGCTTAATCAGGGCGCAAGCCGTGGGAGGTCCCTGAATGAAGCCCAGAAAGTGAAAAGTGGTGATTTGAAGCACCACCTATAGGTGCACCCTCATTCAGCCTCTAAAATACTGATGTTTTTTGAAAGACACTACCCGATGCATTCATATACCATGAAATCACGGCGGCTGAATGAGGGCGCACGGAGATGATCAAAGTCTAAAACCCATTTTTTAATTTTTTTTTACCCCTTCCCTTAATAGGGCCGTAAATTTTTTTCGAAGGGTTTCAGAGATTAAAAATGTGATTTCTGTCAGTTTTTACAATGGATCTACCCCTACAAAAAATTTTGTTGGAATCCCCCTATGCTTCACTGTCTCATTCTTAGAAAAATTGGCTCTTAATTAAGAGTCATTCAAAGTCTGCATCTCTCGTATGAAAAACTGAATGCCCCCCCAATCCTAATAACTAGTTGTGCCACCCTTGACAGCAACAACTGCCATGAAACATTTACGATAACAAACAGTGAGTTTTTTTTTTTTTTTAATCGCTAAGGAGAAATGTGAACCACTCTTCTTTCCAGCATTGTTTTAATTTAGCCATACTGGAGGGTTTAAGCATGATCCACCAGTTTAAGGTTATATCACAGCATATCAGTCAGAATTACATCAGGAATTTGACAATGTCACTTCAAAACCTTCATTTTATTTCTTTAGAGCCATTCAGAGGTGGACTTCTGTATGATTAGGATCATTATCATGCTGCAAATCCCAACTGTGTTTGAGCTTTAGGTCACAAACTGATGGCCAGACATTCTTCTTCAGGATTTTCTGGTAAAGAGTGGAATTCTTGGTTCCATCAATTATAGCAAGTCGCCCAGGTCCTGAAGCAGCAAAGCAGCCCCAAACCATCACGCTACCACCGTCTTTGACTGTTGGTGAGATGTTCTCATTGTTGAATATTGTGTTAGCTTTAGGTAGATGTAGTGGGGCCCATTTCTTCCAAAAAAGTTCCACTTTTTACACATCAGTACAAAGAATATAATTCCAATTGTATTGGGGGTCATCAAGATATTTTTTGTTAAATGTGAGACATGCTTTTGTGTTCTTTTTGGTCACCAAAGGTTTTCGTCTCGCTGCTCTCTGATGCATCTCATTTTTTCCCAGGCTCTTTCTTAGTGTGGAATTTTGAACACTGACCATGACTGACAGAAGTCAGACGTGCACTTTTTAGATGTTAGTCTGGATTCTTTTGTGACCTCCTGGATGAGTGGTTGATGCACTCTTGGAAGAAATTTTGTTGGCCAGCCGCTCCTGGGAAGGTTCACCTCTGTTCAAAGTTCTCTCTAATGGCTCTCACTGCAGTTTGCTGGAGTCCAACAGCCATAGAAAGGCTTTGTAACACTTTCCAGACTTACGCACTTCAACAACTTTGCCTCTCGTCTGTTCTTGAATATCTTTACGTTACGGCATCATGTGTTTCTTTTTGCCGTCATCACATTGCCAGTCAGGTTCTATTTAAGCGATGTTTTGATTCAGCGGGGCTGGCAGTAATGCTGCCTGGGTGTGTCTAGTGAACTTGAACCCAACAATCAGTTACATTTGTTTAATTGATTGATTAAGCGACCAATTATTCTTTTCACATGGGCAACGTAGGGTCGGAGCCTTTTTTTTCAACAAATAAAATCACCATTTAACAACCGTGTTGGGGGTAACGCATTACAAAGTAACTAATTACTGTAATCAGATTACATTTATTAGTAACGCACTAATGTGACGCACTACTTTGATAACTTAAGTAACCAGATTACAGTTACTAACAAATAAATTATCAAGTTATTTGCATTACTTTAAATTCTTCAACTATCGACAGGACGGGAGGCCAGAAAAATGTCTTCTTCTTCTTCCTTTTGAGTATATGGGCAATTGAGACCAAGGACAGGAAAACAAATCAGACGTCCTTTTTCATGTGTGTTTATGCCAGTATTGTGGCCTTGTACTTGACTCACTTTTCTGTGAAGTGCTGTTTGGGCTGATTTTTACAGCTGTGCTGTTGGCTTTGCTGTATTAAAGAGCATGAAAAAGAAATCTTGTGTGTGTCCTCCTCACTAGAATAAAGATTTGTGCTGATCTGGGCATATGCCAAGTTTCAACATGATATGGTTGATTAAGTTATGGTGAATTTCAGATGATGGTGCTTTGTAATTCAAAAGTAATGTAACTAGTAGTGTAACTATTTACTTTCAGCAGTGAGTAATTAAGTGAAGTAAGGGATTACTTTCTTAAAAAGTAACTAGTAATGCGTAATGCATTACTTTTTTAGAGTAACTACCCAACACTGTTTAACGAGCGAAAAAAGTGAGCACAGCTCACTAATACCCCTGACTCTTGTGCACTGAAGAGATTAATGCATATTTTCATATAAATTAGCACTGCACCTCTGTGTGAAGTATAGAATGCACGACTGAAATTGGAAAACAATCTGATTAGCAGTTGTCCAGACATCTGTCAGACAACATCTGCAGTGATAAATTTTCTAAGTTCAAAATATGAAAAACAATAGTAATTTTTGAAAAAATCATCACATTTTCATGAAACACTCAAAAAGTGTAGAATGCATGACTGCAATTTGAAAACAATCTGATGAGCGATATTTTGAGAAATCGGGCGGACAAACTGGTGCGGATGGACGAACGGAATTCTTTGGTATACTATGTACGGTATAAAACCGTATTTTGTGTTTACTGGAGTCATCTTCGTCGAATATTAAAATAGTTCGATCTGAAACAATTGCGTGTGACATATACAAAAATAGATGAAATAAGGAGGAGACATCCAGTGATGTAATGCGTCATAGGCCTACCCTACATGATTGGGACGTGATTGATCAAACTGCTGCGATTATGACAATGTAGCAGTGTAACCCACTTCCTTATCGATTAGCGTACGCTGTAGGTTGGTAAAATTGCTTTTCTTGTCGATGCCTATGTCCATGCGCACATTTCGGTGCAGCCTACATCAGAATAAGCTAAATTCAGTCAATGCATCTCACCATTTCTCTCATTAAAAGTTCTCTTCTGTTGAATGTATTTTTATCCATGCATTATGTGAGGTATGTTTTCTCGAACTTACCGGCAGTGATTCTCTGAAAACGCGCTTCGGCATTCTTAAGTTCACATGGAGTCTGCGATCATCGGTGATTAAACACTTGCTCGCTAACTTTTCTCCCTGAAAATAAGAACAAAAATGCCAATAAGCCAAAAAAAAAAAAAAAAAAATTACGCCTCAAGTAGGAGCTTTCTTTTTAGGTAAAAACCATCCGTCAAAAATAGTAGAAATTTGCTCTGATGAAATAACCGAACCTACCATTCCGTCTAGTACTTGCCAGAGCTCATTGTATTTCATTCTCATATTCATCCATTTACACTGGTGACTAATAGTTTGGACGATGAAGAGCGCGCTGATGATGAAATATTTCAAAGCCATTAGGCCTGTCACAGCCTCAAAACTATTTTATTGTATTGCGCGAAAAGGTATCATTCCAAAAGAACCGAGTAGTAACGAGTGCATTGTTTTTTTCTAATTTATAGGCAATTTAGAGAAGGAAAGTGGACGGGACTTTCCCGTTACCTTGAAAGCGACAGCTGGAGAAGTGAATTTTGATTTCCCACTGTGGGTGATTGAATTGGTCCAATTTGTTAATAGGTTATATTGTTTGAGATAATTTAATTAAGTGACAGAAAAATTATTAAATGTACTGCGCCATATGAGAAAAACTGTAAATCAAAGTTGTCTGAAATTAAAGGGTTCAGTAGCCTACAATAACTCGATAAATACCAATGTTCAATGGTATTGCACAGAATGTACCTACGTTGTGTTCTGGGCAGAAATATGCTTTCCTCGTGATATATAGTTTTTGAATCTACCTTTGGGAAAATGTAACGAAAATTTATAATCTTTCTATCCCCCTCTTTCGTATAATTCATATCTTTCATATCTTTAATTTCAACCGCAAGGACTCCTTTGAACATAGGCTGGCAGAACTCCTGCTTCGGGAATTTTAATTCATTCTTTTTATCCTCTGTGATATATGTTTTAAATTACGTCATTTTTATGTATGCATTGTATTTATTGTAACTCCTGTGGAAGTTTGAATAAATAAATAAATAGGCTAAATAAAACCTGAGATTGGCATTTATCAAGTTATTGCCCTGAACCATTCAATTGCGTTGATAATTTTCAACCCTCTGTTGAGGCTGTATGAGCTGCTGCTATAAAAAAAAAAAAAAAAAAAAAAAAAAAAGACAGGGCAGAAACTTGTGCAGAAACTAGTAGTTTTGGGTCCTGGCCCAGTTTGATACCACCATTCATCGTTTCTTTCTGCGGGAAATTTTCGTTTTGGCCGTAAGTTGCCTGTGCCTTTCATTCATGTTGACACAAACTTTTTTTCCGGGCTATTTTGGCCGATTATATAAAGTGAAGCGTTCACGACATTCCGCTGTCTGTGTTAATCTAATTAACAGAGATAATATTAACACCTAATTGCAATACGGCGCAATAAAATTTTTATGGTATGCTAATAAGAACCCGGGGAAATTCTGGTCACGTAATACAATGGAATGGACAGGTGTGTTGACTGAAAGCCCTGAAAGTGAAAGTTTAGGAATCCGTGATGACATGGCCTAGTGTTCGCAACTGCGTAACCAAACAAATTTCTTGCTTGCAAATTTGCGTTTAGAAAACTTGTTTGGCGTAACTTGTTTCGGTGAAAGTAGGCTAGTCCTAAAGGAAAATGAAATTCTATTTTCTTCTTCAACAGCGTTGGTTAGATGACCGAAATAAGCAACTGAATTACAGCGCTCGGAACTTCTTCATTGAGAAATCTTGTCCAAATATAGGCTAATTTATGCAAGTGTGCAATATCACATATCAAACAATGAAAACATATAGGCATCGTAAGGCATGTGAATTTAGCCCATACAGTGTAGGCGAGGGGAGACCGGGCAGTAGTCACTAAGGGTTAATAGAAAATATCTACGCATAGCGACAGGCAAGAGAAACTGCAGTTCGAAAATTTTCCTGGCGATGCTGTTCAACGAAAAGTGGAGACGCAATTACTGTGTTGTAGATAGCGTCCGAAATGTCGGAAAGCAATGTCGAATTGGTAATAACTTTTAATGCAAGTCGGATGCAGATGAATTCAACTTTTTTTATTGTTCGTTGAGATAGCCAACTTGCCGTGTAGAAGTAGTCTGTATTTATATCAACTGACCTGAGGCCTCTATGACAGAATTTCAATGTGATAAAATGTCTTCGACTGTATTGATATGGGAATTACGCACTCTCTTGTTATTATGTTGCCTAAAGGCTATAGGACTGAAGAAATACATCAAATGTTCAGCATTACGAGTGGCTTATGAATATAAAATAAACAGGGCATTACAACGTGTCCCGCGCTCCTTTACCCGACTGAAGCCCTTCGGAAAATTCAGCACCGAAGAGGCGCACTTATAATTTTATTAATTTGACAACTGATTTGGGAAACATAAGTCTCAGCGCACTTATGCTATACTGTCCCTAACTTCGAAAATAAAACAAATGTGGAGAGCGAGGACGGTTGGGACACTTTTATATCGACGCTGAATGACTTTTCATTACAAACAGGTTATTAGAGCAGCGTAGCCAAATAAAAATTATTTGATCCCTGAGCAGATACTGATGTTCGCTAACAACTTGTCACGTTTGTTGACCCCAACCCAAATTGCGCAAGGCACAACTTTCTAATCTGTACAAGGAGTGCATTCTCTCAAAAATCTGCCTTCTTGGTGCAGTTGGGACAGCTAGACTAGGTTGGGACAGCTTGTTCTGGACTAACAATATTGCCTAATTTAAATTGAAAAAATTGCAGTCAAAATTTTTACATCAAATATTTACAGTGTCTCTGGTTCTATTCTCATAAAATTAATGAAATACAGAATTTGGCTGTCTTTCGAGTTTGGCATCTATTTTCAAAGGGCTGGCCTCCCTAGCCTACATTTAGGGCATTGAGTTTGTTTCATGTTGCAACATAAATGTAAAAAAACCACAATGTTGTAGTTGAGAATTCAAAAAAGTTTAATAGTAGAACTCTGCACTTTCAAGTCATGCTCAGCACTTGAAATGGAGGCTACAGAACTCATATCCGGTGATCCAGACACAGCAGTTGCAAGCTTGCCCACTAGCTCTAAATAGCACTGTGTAACAAGCTGTGTAGCTGATGACTAATACATTGATTTTAGTAGGCCTAAAAACATTTAGCAGGAATGATGATGATGTAATCTGCTGTCTGCAGAAAATGTTTTTCTTCCCCCCTTGAATGTAACGACTCCCCTAAGCCACGCACTGGTTTTTGAAGGGAGTAGAAAATGGTTGTTACTGGCTTCCACTTCAGCAACCATTCACTCATTGACCTCGCAGTGGGCCTAATTTAATTAGGAAAATCCATGTCTTGTTTTTATCCACTTTTTGTTGATTGCAAAGAAGGTAGGAACTAAACAATATACTGTCCCAGCCGCCCCCGGGTAACTGTCCCAACCATCCCAAGGAGAGCAAGCACACTTTGGGCTCCTGCGTGCTTTCTGCGAATAAAAAATTGTTACAACAGAATCATCTGATAGGCCAGAAAACCAGCTTCCCGACAATATGTGGCATGACTACAAACAATGCAGTAAAAGAAAAATAAATTTTAAAAAAATTTACTAACATGCCATGGCCTATAGCCTATATTTCAAAACTGTGAATACAGTAAAATGCGACGAATAAGAAACGTCTTAGAGGTTGAAAGTGAGGAAGATGTGGCTGAGTATGCAAATAGAGAATTGCATTAGCAGTTCCTTTTGAACTTGCTACAAGGCGCCGTCCCAACTGTCCCTTTGTCACAAGGCCCCAACTGACCCCGATCTCCCCTCTAGCATAATCATACCCTACTTTATGAGTTAAAATAGAGGAGGCTCAAAGCCACCTTTTAACCCAATGACTTGCTTTCACCGGTTTTCGACTATTTTTTCGTGGTTAACATCAAACTCCGAAAATGCGCTCAACAATGAGTAGGTTTACATGCACAGCATAATCCGGTAACGGAATAATCCGAAAATGGCAATAATCTGATTTGAGGCGTTTACATGCTTAATAAACCGATATCTGGAAAAACCTGGTTTATATTATCGTCTTCTTCTGCTGCAGCTGCTTGCCCTCCACAAGTCGCACATGCGCAGATTTTAAAAAACGAAAGAAATGAGCTTTTGCTGGATACATGCACAGAATAAACGGATTATTGGGCAAAAAGATAGGTGTGTTTACCAGATTTCTCACAAACCGACAACGGCCTTTATCCGATAATGATTATCGGACTTTGCCGTTTACATTGTAACAGTTTCAGATTTACCCCCCCCCCCGGTAATCTGAAGTTCATTTAAAATTACCCCCCCAGTTTCAAAGTACCCCCTCTATCTCCTTCAACCTAAAACCCTAAACCTGACCCCTAACCCAACTTCACCGCTCTGGGGGGTAGTTTGAAGTTAACTTCAGATTACCGGGGGGGTAACCCTAACCCAACTTCAACGTACCGGGGGGTCATTTGAAGATAACTCCAGATTACCGGGGGGGTAAATCTGAAATTGGAACACCGGATTTGTCATAATCGGGATAAGATCTTATCCTGGTTTCTAAAATAAGGATATGATGTTTACTTGAACAAATGCAAAAACGGGATTCTCCAAAAACCCGATCATAACCGGGATACTGAAGTCCATGTAAACGCATTCAATGACGCGAAACAAAACGCTTCATTTGATGGAAAAATTGTGCGCATTTGAATGAACGTTATAAAAAATCGCTTGCGTAACATGTAGCCCAGTAAAAGCAGACGCGAAGTTAATGAATCGTAAATTAATTAAATATTAATTCTTGTGAAACTCGGTAGCATCGAGATGCAGCCTTCAAACTTCAGGAGAGTAGTTGCGATAAAAAGGAGGTTTGAGTTCGAAGATGAGCGTGTTCTGTGCCTCACCATAAGCAATCCCCCCGCAGCTAGTGCAATCCAAGAAAGTCTCATGTTTCATATAATGTTCTGTCATGCAAACTTTTTAATCGAGCTGGTACTTGGATATGTAAATGACAAAGAATTCTCATAGCCTATTTGAAGCCAGTGGCGTGGACTGATCCTCAATTATCCTAAAACACTGGTGAAAACAAAGTTGCGAGCATATTATCAGTAACACACTTTTATTAATGGCTTGTGATGAAGTTTTCAGATCAGCATCCCCCTCTCCCATTATTCCCCCTCCCCCCTCACGTGAGGAGCGTGTTAAGAGAAGCATTCACATCCCCGAAAACAAACACGTCATTATTGCACATAAAGCACCAACATACGACCAAATGTTTATACATATCTCTTGCTTGGTTTTCGTTGGCATGATGTTTAGAAAGCTTTTACATTTCAGTATGGGCTCGCAGGTCTCCAAGTGAAATTATGAAAAAGGGACTACAGTGGGATTTTTCTTATCGCCGTTTCAGTTTCCCTACTTCAGCGTTATATATGCAGATAGTCCCACAAACCAACTACGTCGTATAATGACAGAAGCATTGATCTCAGAGCATTGTGGGAGACTAAAAATTGAAATAAGAACGACGAAGTGTTATTCGATTATTTAGATCGGAATACTGATCCGTTGTAAATTATAATGGCTGCTATAGGACCTGCGCTTTTTTGTATACTTGGCATTATTACTGCTGTGCTTCCAGCGTGCATTCACAATGACTACATGAAGCAAAGCATCAGTTACCTGAATTCTGTGGTAAGACTTTTCGTTTTGCTAATATCTTTCACATAATGTTCAAGCCATAAAATGATTTAATCCTGGTAAATCAAGCACTCAATCCAGATTTTCAGGTTTACTTGCAAATGGCTTATTGCAAACTGTTATTCATGAATTTTATCAGGGGGATAGATTGCCGAAGGACTGTCAACAAGAAGCGATGCGGATACGTGTAAGCAACGAACGACAAAAGCTGCTTGATATGAAGGTGCTTATTATTTCTTAAGCAGCAGTCGCAACTCGCCGGATAGCGTTAACGGAAGTCCGATGGATAGAAACTTTGCGAAAGAAAATTATCCGGTGGTGAAAATCGTCTCCGTTGCTGCTTGTGGCTCAAAAAGCACAAAACTTCCCGCCGGATTGAATGGATCTCGCCTGACAAGAAACGCATTCGCCGAACGAAAAACGGACAAGAAACCCATGCGAACGGATTGGAAAGTTTGCTCTCCGTCGGACGTCCGTTAACGCTATTTGGCAAGGTGTGACTGCTGCCTTAGCGTATCCTTCACCCTCACATTCTTCTAAGACATTAAAAATAAAAAACCAAAATGAATCCAGCCCATTAAACTACAGTGCCTTTCATTTTTCTGGGCTATTCGATAAATGTGAACATGCTCGCAAGAAAATTGAAAAAGTGGAGCCCACTCACCAGTTTGGAGAAACAAGAATATATTGCAAAATCCATATGTGCTCAAAGGCTACATCAGAACAGTGAGACGGCTAATGGACAGGCTAGCTCAATAAATACGGGGATTGACAATAGGTTTAAATCAGAGAAGAGCCGTAAGGAGTGGCAGTGACTTTTCCTTTTATCACAGGATTTCTCTCAGCCTGCTCCCAATCAGAATGCCTGACTAAAAATCCTGCAATTTATTTACCGAAGAGCCCAATCAAATCCAGTATGTTACCTATAATTATTAAGGTGTGATAGTGACAAAGAGGTTCAATAACATTTAGCTCTGATGTGAGATGGATGGAAACCCGAATAATTTATTGGGGGAAAAAAATGAACTTTTTCAGTAATTACATGCATCGTTAACATTTTGATCATCGGATTATGAACGATTAATTAAATATACTGCATACAATTTTTTAAAAGGCAATAAAAAGTATTTTGAAAGTTTTGAAGGAGTGGATCCTGCGTCGCCGTACTGGTTGAATTCATTATTGCACTTCTTGCCAAATGTTCAGTTGTGCCACGGTCTCCCCAAGACGTAAAAACGAATTTCTTCGCACAGCCTAGCTATTTTCAAACAATCCTTTCTTTTCTTTTTTTTAAAATCGTATTTCAATAGCCTAGGTCTATTTGACTCTTGATATTGCACAGTGGAATTGATGCATCGAATGTATCATATCGTTGGAAATAAACACATTTTCCTTGGGTAATAACAAAGCAAACTTTTATCTTCGTTGCAGGAAGACCCCATTTCAACAATGGCACAAGTTTCCAGTCGGGCGATGAGATTGTTCTCCAGCAGTTTACACACTATACCAGCCAACTGGGATGAGTCCAAGCTGAATGACTTTATAAACTTCCAACACAGAAAGTATTCGGACTGCGTAAGTTTGCATACTAGTTATATATTCGCTGCAAAAGATAGGCCCTAGTTGTGCCCTTTCTCATTTCAACGGTTTAAGTTAAAAATTATAATCTCATCATCAAACTGTCTATTTTGTCGAGGTGACAATTCAATACTGTAATAGGGGAGAACGGGGTAATAACGGACACACCCATTTCTTCTATTTCTCGATAGGCCTAAATGGCATTCTCCTCCCAGCGCAAGGTATGTGGATGGGACACGTGTTCGCGCGGTAGCCGCATTTCGTTAATTTGTCACTCAAAGACGATAATATCCACTGACAAGGGAAATCTGACCTTCAAACTCTGGTTTTGAGCATGAAAAAAAATTTTTTTTTGATGAAAACTGAATGCGTGACGCACTGATATTATAGGCTGCATAGATTCAGTACAGGTCACTTCTCAGGATCCCATGCATGAAACAACTGCACCGTATGCACGGGATGGGTAGTTTCCCACATCGAGAACATCATGGGGTCATTGCGGTAAACTGTATTTTTTTTCGTAGGAAAAGTCTGAGAATCTCTTAATTACTCATGAGGAGCCGTCATCTGACTGGCCGTAGGATTAGGATTAGGTTTAAGGAGTCCGCGATTGCCCCATGTATCTTGCGTCGAAACATCCTGTTCTGACAGTTCTTTCAGCAGTGTCATACGTGCTAACTCACTACGGCTTTTGGGCGTTTTTTTCAGAATGAAACGCCCCAGAGGCGGTGTTAGACCCGAAAATTATTGGCTATTATCCCACCCTTTATTGACAACAATTTGTCCTGGCTAATTCTTGATGGTTTTCCTTCATTAACACGTTTTCCA
This sequence comes from Gymnothorax javanicus, assembly GCA_029692085.1. Taxonomy (NCBI): domain Eukaryota; kingdom Metazoa; phylum Chordata; class Actinopteri; order Anguilliformes; family Muraenidae; genus Gymnothorax; species Gymnothorax javanicus. The sequence goes on from CM056200.1 coordinate 103,783,985, forward strand.
ATTCAAGAATAATCAAGTGACAATTGACACGGCTTCTCTCCCCCATGCGATCTAAAAGCGACAAAATAATGGGCTACATTCAGTACAGAAAAATAATTTAATTATAATTAGGTCTATGCTCCGGCGCTCGGCGACAGCATTTCAGAACTCTTCAGCGAATGAAGGTTATTTTGGTGAATAGTACGTGGTTTCGTCCGATTACCTTTTTCAATCAGACAGCTGTTCATTTTATTCAGCGAGTTGCGTGACCTTGCTGCAAAAACAGGTGTACGTACTTGTCGCCGAAATTACCTTCATTCGCTAAAGAGTTCTGAAATGCCGTCGCCGAGCGCCGGAGCATAGACCTAATTATAATTAAATTATTTTTCTGTACTGAATGTAGCCCATTATTTTGTCACTTTTAGATCGCATGGGGGAGAGAAGCCGTATCTTCAATTGTCACTTGATTATTCTTGAATTGGAAAACGTGTTAATGAAGGAAAACCATCAAGAATTAGCCAGGACAAATTGTTGTCAATAAAGGGTAGGATAATAGCCAATAATTTTCGGGTCTAACACCGCCTCTAATGCAAGACTGTTTCTGAAACATTCATCTGTATATATTGCATTTTGATTTGTGCATTTCAAATTGCAAGTTATCGACGTGATCGCATGTAACACAGAAAGAGTGTACCTGCTCAAAATTTTAAATGAGGGAAGACCGGCTTTTGGCATTCAGCTGACAGACTGAGCCCTACTGTATCATGCACTTACTCCGGCTATGGCGTAGCCTTGTCTAAGTTGTTTGACACGCCTCGGCCCCCATTTGAAACATTGGGTTTGGACACTTTTTTTTTTTTTAATCAAACCTGTGGTCGCTTTGTAAACATTTGTAATCGCGGTATGTCAGTTTTTTTTTATTTTATTTCATTAGACACGTCAAGGTGGCCCGAAAGCATGTTTTATATTCTAGTTTTTACAATTGTGGAAGGACATTTCCGGCGACTTAAGTCGTAGGCTGCTGCTACACTGTTTTATGAGGTAGGTTGAAGTCAGGTAAATTGGGCCACTTTTTGGTAAATCGCTTAGAAAATTAAGAAACCGCAATGTATGACGTTGAATTTTGTTTTCATAGTTAATAAGGACTGTTTTTAATATTTTTGCGTTGAATTGATGTAATGAAATATAATCGTTCAGGTCCTACAGCTTTCGAAACATTAGCTCTCCCATATTTTTGAAATGAGTAGTCTTCAGGTAAAATGGGCCACCTGATCAGCTAAAATGAGCCACTCAAACTACAAAGCAAAACAGAGTCATTTCTGATAAACGATCTTCATAACTTTAATTGTAACACACATATAACACAATATAACATTACATTAAAACAATTTGTTTGCCATACTGTGGACCTAATCATTGTATAATGTTACTTAACACATACCACTATCACTTCTAGGTTACATCATGCCTCTGTCAACTTTTCCTGTCGTGTGTGTGTGTGTGTGTGTGTGTGTGTGTGTGTGTGTGTGTGTGTGTGCGCGCGCACATGTATGTGTTTGCAGGTATCTGTGTTTTGTGTGTGTGTGTGTGCACGTGTTTGTATGTGCCCACGGACGCGTGTGTGTGCACACTTTTCTCTGTGTGTGTGTGTGTGCGAGTGCATGTATGTACGCTCATATGTGCGTGTGTCTGTGAGCGTGCATGCATGTGTGCGCAGATATCGCGGACTAGCTAATGATGCACCAAAGCTAAACACACACACCCACATTGGGCCTACCAAATTAGAAGGGAAGTCTGAAGAAGCATGTGATATATGCTATAACATTTTAATATATGCATGTATTAATACTTTTTTAATAAAATTAATCAAAATGTCTGCTAAAATTCAACTTTGAAGGTGGCTCATTTTAGCTGAAGCACATGGCTCAATTTACCTCAATGCATTAAGGTAAATTGAGCCATCAACAAAAAATGGTTTTTCATAAAAACTAAGACAGCTAAGCAAAAATGTGGCATTATATCTGATGAAGGTCATCACAACATGTATTACACATATGTTTTTATTGAAGTACATCCATTATTTACTGATTTATTAACCTTATAAATTTCAGGTCAGATTTGTCTGCCAGGCCACTCGCCTTACAGTGTTCCTCAGCAGTCTGGATGTGAGCATTGGCCTGCTCACCATAGCAATCACAGACCAATCAAATCCATTTATTTGTATCAAGTACAGTTGTGGCTACAATTAGAAATCCTTTGCAGTCATTGGCTGCTAAAATTTAAAGAGCCAGGAGGCTCAAACCTTAAATGGCCCATTTTAGATGATGGCCCAATTTAGCTGAGTTCACCCTAATTTACGATGTTGTTTCGACTGTTTATAATTTTTCCGTTTTTTTTTTTTTTTTTGACGTTCTAAGAGAAGATTTACTTGTTTATTACACAGCGTTTCGGTCATAAGTCTAATTTAACCAATAATTTTTACACCGTCCGTTGTTATCCCACGGGGTATCCGTCATTACCCTCTGATGAGCGGGGAATAACGTACGTTCTGAAAATTTGTTTTTCACAGATTAATTCGAAATCCAGGAATTTTGGCAATATTTCTTCAGTGCATCTTAAAGGGGTGCCCTTTAACACCTTTATCTAACACTGGAAGGGCTTGAATGGCTAATTAAGGAGCGATGGTGCTTTCAAAAAGTAAGGTCGTACTTTGCATAAACACATTTATTTTAACAAGCGTCTCCGCACAAACGCGTTTCGGCGTAGTGCCTTCTTCAGTGTTCTTACAGACATAGTCATTCCACAGGTTATGTACCCACACCAATGCACTGACACACCCTCATCGATTAGGTGATAATGCAATTATGTAAATTGCATGATAATTTCCAATATATACAATCATACCAGCACGCATAATTAGGCGTCATTGTAGCACTGCGCATATAGCTAATACAGATATACAAAGTCATACTATAAAAAGCATACTATAGAATGCAGGTAAGGGACAGATCCTCATTCATCCCATTAGGTACAACCGTATTCAAAGACAAAATATACCAGGCCTCCCTCTGCAGTAGGCGGTTCTCACGGTCTCCGCCTCTAGGGGACTGCTTGACTATTTCTAAGCCCATAAATTTAAGAGAATTAGCATCATGGCCCGCTGAATTGAAATGTCTAGCGACAGAGGATTTTTCGTAATTTCTCCTGATTGCATATTTATGTTCACATATTCTGGTTTTAAGTTGGCGTTTAGTTTTCCCAACATAACATAAACCACACGGGCACATTAACAAGTACAGGACAAAAGTGGATAGACATGAGATTCTGCCCCTCACCATAAAATTTTTATTGGTGCTTGACTGTGTGAAACATTTTTCCGTCATCATATTATTACACACCACACAATTAAAACATTTGAAATTACCCTCGGGTATTTTGATGGGGAAAGAAGGTGGTTTAGCGGCTGGAATGTAAGAACGCACAAGGCGATCACGCAAATTAGGAGCTCTTTTGTAACAAAACCGGGGTGGGTCTTTAAAGGCATGGCCAACGTTAGGATCCGTACTTAAGATATGCCAATGGTGCCGCGCGATATTTTTTAATGGGCCAGATGTTTGTCCAAAAGTAGAAACAAAAGTAACTGAGGTGTTCTTATAGGGCTTCGTGATCCGCGGCTCAGGAGATCAGAGCGTTGGATAGAACGTACTCGATCTAAACAGCCCACCAATAATTCTTTACTGCATCCCCTGTTTACAAATCTCTGAAGCATTTCCCCAGCTTGTCTTTCAAATGATTCATCATTGGCACATATGCGGCGTACCCTTAAAAATTGGCTATATGGTAGGCTCCGTTTAAGAGGCTCTGGGTGAAAGCTTCTATAATCTAAAAATGCATTGCGATCAGTATCCTTACGAAAAATCTCTGTGCATAATTGTATACCAGACTTTTGAACCAACACATCCAGGAATGAAATAGCTTGTCTGCTGAAATTCAACGTAGGAAAAGTTATAGAGGACACTCTGGAATTCACATAATCCTTAAAATGGTTTAGTCGTTCTTCCGTACCTCTCCATATAAAGAAAATGTCGTCAATATATCTGTACCAGCATTTCAGGTATTGACACATATACAGTAAAGAATTATGACGAAAAATCCTCTGTCGCTAGACATTTCAATTCAGCGGGCCATGATGCTAATTCTCTTAAATTTATGGGCTTAGAAATAGTCAAGCAGTCCCCTAGAGGCGGAGACCGTGAGAACCGCCTACTGCAGAGGGAGGCCTGATATATTTTGTCTTTGAATACGGTTGTACCTAATGGGATGAATGAGGATCTGTCCCTTACCCGCTTTTTATAGTATGCTTTTTATAGTATGACTTTGTATATCTGTATTAGCTATATGCGCAGTGCTACAATGACGCCTAATTATGCGTGCTGGTATGATTGTATATATTGGAAATTATCATGCAATTTACATAATTGCATTATCACCTAATCGATGAGGGTGTGTCAGTGCATTGGTGTGGGTACATAACCTGTGGAATGACTATGTCTGTAAGAACACTGAAGAAGGCACTACGCCGAAACGCGTTTGTGCGGAGACGCTTGTTAAAATAAATGTGTTTATGCGAAGTGCGACCTTTTTTCTAATTTCATTATTGCTGATTTTGGTCCTGCACTCTTAAAGTCTGGGAGTGAAGCCCGTTTGTGCATTTATAGCTTTCAAAAAGTAAGTCCGTTATTACCCCGTTCTCCCCTATGTTTGAGAAATAACAAAAGGCTCAACCAATTTTACCGCATAGCCTAAAATAATTTTCAACGACTGTTGCGTTCAAATTGCGGGATTAGTTGCCAGTGTTGTGCTAACCTAGGCAATATTATTAAAATGTATATATTTTGATTGATCTCGGAACATAATTTGAATTCTCCAATCGCAACATTTTCTGAGAGGACACATGAAACCTGATCACCTGAAAAGGCAAGAGAAAAGACCATTGACTGAGATACAGTATGTAAAATAATTCGAAATTTCCCGTATAATTTTCCCATTGCCAACTGTTAAGAAAACATTAATATTTACATATTCGTTCTACAGGTCATGACCAGCAAGTCATCGCGTGCAAAAATTGTTGCGAAAGCCTACATGAAGAAACTAAGACGCTTCCTGAAAACCGAGGTGGGAAATAATGCTAATAATAAAGCTAATGCTTATAATTATAATAATAATAATAATAATAATAATGATAATGCTAATAATGCTACTACTACTAATAATAATAATGTCAAACATTTACTTCCATTCTCCCCACACAATATACACCATTAACTCATAATATACTTCAAATGACATGGTGAAGGTACTTGAGTTTTATCCCGTCATTGCTGTGCAGAGTTTGTTTGCATGTAAAGCTCTTGCTCGTTGAGCAATAGAGAACCGTAGCCCTGGAGCTGTACCGTTTCACACGGGGTGCTACTTTTCGAGACAAGACAACCTATTTGACTCGAGGAAAAGTACTGTAAATGTTTGTATTCAAATTACAGAGTATTTTCTGACATAAAATTGATTTCAATTTACTCTTGCAATTTCATTTTCAGAAGTACATTCGCTGCGCCTGGGAGACAGTAAGAGCAGAAATAACGACTATCTTGTACCGTATTGAAAGACTCATTCTCAAGTCGAGGGAAGAAGAATCGACCAGCAGGGGTGCGTTTCCCAAAAGCGTAGTTCCATTCAGCTAATGGGCCCAACTATGTAAGTTATTAGCATCTGTGATTTCGGGAAACGCACCCCTCGGATACCCACTGAGTGTATTATAGACCGAATTGATACAATGTATATAATGCGGTGCCTTCGCCCAAGTGCCCACTAGATGACAGCAAAAACAGCTACTTGTACAATTTTTAGTATACTGGGGGGGTTCGTGCTGCGCAAGCCATTGACTTCAAAGTCAATGCGAAAATGGAAAAGTGGCAGACGACTTTTGAATATTTAAAAATTCAGGAGCTGTATGCTTATACGCGATTTCCCAGTGCCTGAAAATTGGGCATCTTTATTTCTACAAAAAAAATTAGCATTTCACGTCCAGGAGAATTATAAAGAAGGGATGGAACCAGCACAAACCTATGATGGAGCTAACATAATTAGCAGCCACATGCTTTTGGGAAACGGAGGCAACGCCTGGGACGCGAAGCCGAGTCTGCCAAAGTGGGTTGACCCCTCTCAATCACAAAAACAACCTGGGTTGAGCCCTTGGTCTGAATGGCGTATGTCAGCGTTATGTGAGCCAATATCGATAATAGGCCTAGTAAACATGCAAATTTATTCACTGAGCGCAGAGTAACTTTTGTGTTCGCATAAATTACTTTTTTTTTTTGCTTGACCATAATTTCTCTTAAACATATTAGTATGTATGTGGCAGTGAAATATATATTTCTGTGCTCCAAATCTCTCAATGCTCGCTCGGGAATGCTGCACAAATGTTGCAACACCATAAAAATTGCATTAGATTTTTATTTATTTATTCATTTTCTTACTTGCTTGCTCACTATTATGAGGCCAGTTATCCTGATTTGATGTTGATAGAGCCATTGGGGAGAAAAAATAGCGCTCGATATACCTTTTTATAGTTCAATAAAAACACTACGATAAATGATGGGATGTTTCTCAGCTGAGTCCTGTAGCATTTTAGCCTCTTTTTAAACTCTATATGAGTGTCATTATTACCCGTAATTAATTTATCTATTTATTTGGAGAATAAACTTAAATTTAAAACATTTTTTTTTAAGTTAGGTTTTTAATGTTTTATTGTTTGATCTCTCATATTGAAACACAATGTGGGGGACTGCTGTTATGTTTTCTCTTCTGTACTTGGTGGCTTACAATAGAGTGCAGTCCATACATTTCCTACATTTGACTGTCATATAATGTCAATGTCATATTCGCACGCATCTTCATCTCCTCTGACAAAACTGGATTCTGCATATCATGCTGCATTACGCTTTGATACAAATACAAGATCTCGCACTCACCATTGCATTTAATACGAATCGCTCGGTTAGTCCTCTCCAAACCATAGGAGAAAATCACACATGTTCCTATTTATCGCAAATACATTGTTAGGTAATGTGTCAACTTATATATCTGCCGCCATATTATACTGGCAACTATTGTACTAGATCAACAAATTGGATTCTTTTAAATGTCCCCCGGGTGCACTCAGAGCTTGGTAAAACTGCTTTTGCCTTTTATGCACCCTGGGCGTGGAATTAACTGCAATCTACCATTACCTTAGGAGCACTCCGTTCTTTAAATTCTTTTAAAAGTCTTTTACTAACTGCCCTGAAGGAAACATGTAGCCGTTTTAAATGCTCTGTGACATTGAGATGGAATGCGTTACAGATATCTTTGTGATGGTCTCTATGTCTCTCCTTTAACTATTACCTCTGTGCTGCTTTTATGCATTGTACATACTGAAATGTGATTTTTTTTCTTTCTCTCTTTTTCATGTTTATATGTAAAACTATTTATGCTGCTATCTTGACCAAGAATCCCTGGAAGATGAGATCTTGTATCTCAATGGGACCTTTCCTGGCTAAATAAAGGATAAATAAATAAATAAAAATAATAATAGGCTGAGGCAGGTGTTGCTCATTAGTATTCTGGAGAGCGGGAAAGAGGTTGAGGTGAGTGACTGGGCTCTGTGGGAGAGGCCAAGGTGGAACTATGCGCAGGTGTGACAGTTGCCTGTATGCCTTTAAGCTGGGGACACACTGCAAGATTTGCATATTTTGAAAGGACTTGGAGCACACACTACACGACTGGCTTCAGCAGATTCTTGTAAAGAGTGGGGATCACACATTTAAGGACTGCAGCAGATGAGGGAGCACACACTACACAACTGCGTCCAGAGTCGGCTCAAAAAATTCAAACATATTTGAATTTCGGCAACTGAAATCGGGCGGAGTCTGTTCACCTCACACACTTGCTGATTCCAGTCTGTACCACATCACACACGAACAGATTCTGCGCTGACTTGTCATGACGACTGTCCCCAACTAGAGCTGACTGGCGCAGACTAACCCCAACTGCAAATCATGGGTAAAAATCTGGCCAAAAATCTTGCAGTGTGTCCCCAGCTTTAGGCACCTAATGATATTGCGATATCTTTACTTCAGTCCGTAGTCTCTTTACTTCACATACTTTTTATATATTATATGCTGCATTCTCCTAATCCAATAAACTTGATAAATGAGACTGTTGTTTCTTTATCTCAAATAAATAATGTACTGTATCAGAATGTAGCCTTTTTACCAGGTGCTTTTATTATATTTTAAGCCAGTGGTCACCAACCTTGTTCCAGGAGATCTTATCCTTTGGGCTGTCAGTCTTACTCTAGCGAAGCCTGTTGAGGATCATATTCAATATTACTCATCATATTCATCAGTAAATCATTGATCATAATCAGTAACCATATTATGTAAGCAGCAGTAACACACACACACACACACACACACACAAGCAGTTGATTTTTGTTGCTTTGATTAATCTGTTCAGTTGATTAAATCAACATCTGTTCAGCTGATATCTGCTCAGTTGATTTAATTATTCTGCGTTGGCTTCCCTATAACGTTGGATCTCAGGAATAACGAGTGTTTTAAAGAGATTCGTAAGCAATGGACGTTCACTTGTTACATAGGTTTCCCAAACACAATCGTTAGATGGAGCTTCAAGAGGAACTTCGCAAAGAGCTTTGCCAAACGCGTCCTCGATAAAGCATTAGGCTACAGCATTATTGCATTGTCAGTGTGATGTAAGATTAAGTATGCCCTCTCAATTAGATAATTACTTAATGCAACAATGAGCAAAATGTAGGCTACTGTTCAATTGAAAAAAGATTTTTGTGGATTGAATGTTAAGAACGTTCAATTGTTTGTACAATCGCGTGAATATTTGTGTTATCCGCACTAACGCGGTCTAGAAATGCTATTGATAGTCAAAGGGCGTGATGAAAATGTTAAATGCCCTTTAATGTTCGTTGATTGTCGCAAATGACTTTAAAGACGGTGTTAATGCCTTTCATATTAACGCAAATGAAAGTATTTTTTCTCTATTGTGTGCCGAGTGACGCTAAAGAATGTCCAAAAACGAATGATTAAAATGCCAATGGCAGAGTTTCCCAGGTTCATTTAAGAAGATCTTAGCGCTAAGAGCTTCTTTAGATCCTTCTTAAGGCTCCAGTAAGAAGCAAACGCGTTTCCCAGATTCCTTCTTAGCCTAAAATGATCTTTTGTTAAGAAGGATTTGAAAGAAGGGTCTGGAGCAGTCTTAACACCCTTCTTAGCGACGAAACACTGCAGATACAGCCGCGTCAGGCAAATCAATGTGACATTATGCAGGCCCGGCGCTTGAACAGGGAATTGGGGGGCGCAGACACGTCCCTTTATGACAATTAGGATAGTCCTGGCTAGTTCAATTATTTTCCTTTTTTGACGCGTTTTCCAATTATCGTAATTGGCAGCTAAAGACACGGTTTCTCTCCATATGCGATCTAACAGCGATGAAATCATGGAGTAAATTCAATAGAACTGAGAATTGGGGTGGAAAAAACATCCGTTTTAAACAATTATTAGTCCTGACCCGTTCTCAGTCATTTTCATGATTAACAGAAGGTTCACTCCGAGACTCCACATTTAGGTAAGACGACAGTCATTCATCTGGATGCATATTTGCTGAATTTAAACCAACTTATTAAAAAATTGCATACTGCGCAAATAGCTTGAGCTGCATGCTTTTTATAGCCTATTTCACTGGCGAGTGCCACTTTTTTCGCTCAATACCATGAGTAATTTTGAATAACGTTGATTTAAATTAAGCAAATACGCGACCAGACGAATGATTGTCGTCTTACCTAATCGGGGAGAACAAGCAACACCTGTTAAGTGTGGAGTGCTCTCGGAGTGAACCTTTTGTTAATCCTGAAAATGACTGAGAACAGGTCAGGACTAATAATTGTTTAAAACGGATGTTTTGTCCTCCCCAAGTCTCAGTTCTGCTGAATTTATCCCATGATTTCATCGCTGTTAGATCGCATATGGAGAGAAACCGTGTCTTCAGTTGCCAATTATAATAATTGGAAAACGCGTCAATAACGGAAAATAATTGAGAACTAGCCAGGACTATCCTAATTGTCATAAAGGAACGTGTCTGCGCCCCCCCAATTCCCTGTTCTAGCGCCGGGCCTGACACTATGCAAGGAGATATTAATGCAGTGAGTACGGTTCGTCCTCATTTTATCCCCCCCTTCATGCACCCCTACTACCCATTAAGAGCCAGAGTCTGTAACTATGAACCAGGGGGTGATATATCATGTTCCAGTAGGCCACTGAAGATTTTTGTGGGCGTAAATATATCGTCCAAACTGACAAAAATTATGTTTTTTAATTAGAAGATCCCTTCGGGGGGGAAATTACAGCCCTTTATAGGGTAGGGGTTAAAAGGGCCAAAATATTGACGTGGTCAAAATCTGGACGTTGTCGTTCTAATATCTTCGTGCACTCTCTGTAACCCTCCTTGATCTTATGGTATATAAATGTATGGGTAGAGTTCTTCCATATAGCTTTATAATTTTCAAGGTTTACTGAGGGCGCCGCCTATAGGGGGCGCTTCAAATCATGACTTTCTGCATTTTGGGCTATATTTGAGACCCTCCCAGGGCCTGTGCCCTCATTAACCCTTGCTTATTTATATGTATTTGGATACATTGGGACTAGTTCTTTCCAAATTTGCATAAATGGTGGTGGTTTAGTTAGGGCGCTTTTGCATAGATGGCGCTTTTTTTGGCAAGAACACGATTTTAGGCAATTTTCATTTGGCCATACCTCAGTGCGCCCCCTATGGATTTCAGTGAAACTTGTTGTATTATGTTTGTCTATAGCTCTGCTATTCATGATAAAAATTTCAAGTAGGCTTTTTGCCTCATTAAGCCTTCACACGCCAGAGTCTGACATATGTCGCAATCAAGCACCACCTCCGAAAAATGTCCATTTTTGTTTTCGTCCCCAACAACCAGTGGGGAGAATTATTTGAGTGTTTTCAAAGCATTGAGGCAAGACAACTTATTCAAAAAAGCAACAATTTATTAAAATGTTAAAACTGAAAAGTCAGAAAAACAACAATCAAGGCACCCATATGTGCTGAAGATACTTAGGCCTTAATGGACGGCATCTTTCTGTTGGTGCCACCACCACAGAATAATGACTCAATAATTCTGGAATTGTTTAGCATGGGATAAAAACTATATAAAAATTGTACCAGTAACAGAGGCTTCTTGCGGTATTCCTGAAATAGTCTGAAATAAATGACTACCAGTCATTCTAAGGGACACGCCCTCAAGAGGTTCTCAGGACAGCAACTGAATTGCACATAGTTCACAACTGACTAAAACTTTTGGACAGATTTGTCCAGAAAATCTCACAACATAGTTCAAAAACTAACTGAAGGACATCCTTGTTCTAAGGTTTTAACCCACAACAACTAAAAATATTGGACAAACTTGTCCAAAAAACCTCACAACATAGTTCAAAACTAACTGAAGGGCATCCTTGTTCTAAGGTTTTAACCCACAACAACTAAAAATATTGGACAAACTTGTCCAAAAAACCTCACAACATAGTTCAAAACTAACTGAAGGGCATCCTTGTCCAGAAGGTAACCATAGTAATTTTCAGAGGGGGTTGAGGACCTTGTCTTTACATTCTGCATTGCTGCATGCATTATGCATACACACAGGCCACACCCATTAAAAAATGTGATCAGAAAATATATGATCTAATATCTTGGGAGCAAAACTAATCGTTAGCACAATATCCCACAAGGTAAAGATGGAACGATGTACCGCTGCAGGTCTTAAAATCAGAAGATATTTGTGATAAAGCAGGATTTCCACGGCTCTATTCAGACTCTGAACATGCCATCAAAACGTGATCACAGCAGTGCTGCCACCTGCCATATGAGCCGCCTATAGGAGCATTGGAGAACTAACCTTTTGTCTTTCTTGATTAAAGTGGAGAGTGATCTGGTGTGAACGTTTTAGCACAAAGAGGGTTAACGAGGCAAAAAGCCTTCTTGATATTTTCATCATGAATAGCAGAGTTTTAGAGAAACACAATAAAAGAAGTTTCACTGAAACCCATAGAGGGCGACTGAGATATGGCCAAATGAAAATCACCTAAAATCGCATTCTTGCCATAAAAAGCGCCACCTATGCAAAAAGCGCCTAATTAAGCCATCGCCATTTATGCAAATTTGGAAATAACTAGTCCCAATGTATCCAAATATGCATAAATAAGCAAGGGTTAATGAGGGCGAGGCCCTGGGAGGGTCTCAAATGTAGTCCAAAATGCAGAAAGTCATGATTTGAAGTGCCACCTATAGGCGGCGCCTCAGTAACCCTTGAAAATTATAAAGCTAAATGGAAGAACTCTACCCATACATTTATATACCCTAAGATCAAGGAGGTTCACTGAGGGCGCCACAAAATATTCGAAGGTCAAAGTCCAGATTTTGACTATGTCAATATTTTGGCCATTTTAACCCCTACCCTAAAAAGGGCTGTAATTTCCACCTCCGAAGGATCTTCTGATAAAAAAGTATTTTTTGTCAGTTTGGACAATACATCTACCCCCACAAAAAACTTCAGTGGCCTACTGGAACACGATATATCACCCCCTTCTATGAGCTGGTCCAAAGTTACAGACTCTGGCTCTTAAGCATTTAAAATGAGGGAAAACTTACATATCTCCTCTATGGGTCCATGTGTTTAAATATTTTACCACATTTCCCTAATTTTTCCCTGATATTTCCTGTCTTCTACTTGACCACTTGTTGTACACTCTACATATAAAGCAACTTGAGCTGCATGTCTCAAATCAAGTTGAATAAGGTTTAAACGTGGGGCACAGGCACACAGCCTCTCTCCAACCCAGGGACAATTCACACATGTACTGTAATTGAACACAGCTGGAAAGTAATTAAGGGAGGCTTCACCTGCTAGTCTACATAAAGGGGTTTCCCAGTCTCACATGTGTGAGATACCATGGCTGCCAGACAGCATATTCTTGCTGCAAACCAACAGCGTCGCCGTGCGCGGAGCCAGATGTTTTATATAAATGCATTTGTGCGTCACCACTTCAGTCCCCTGGACGTGCTACCAGACCACACTGTCCAGGCAAAGTACAGGTTGCCTCGCCCTGAAATCCAGCGCCTGATCCAGTTGGTGTCTCCACACATTCGGAGGGCAACCCGCTGTAACTTTGCCCTGAGTCCAGAGGTGCAGCTCCGCGCTGCGCTGCGTGTTTATGCAGTGGGGAGCTACCCGGAGGTGGTGGGGGACAGCACCGGCCTCAGCAAAGCGTCGGTGTCAGAGTGTGACAGCTGTGACACCGATCCTCCAGCGCCATGTCCGACAGCATATCAGGATGCCCACCACGAGGGAGGAGGTCCGTCAGGTCCACCAAGGATTTTACACCATGGCTGGGATCCCCAGAGTGATAGGTGTGGTGGATGGCACGTTGATCCCGCTCCTCAACCCATCCCTGGAGGACCCAAGCTGGATCAGCAGGAAACAATACGCTGCCATCAACACACTGGTGGTGGTGGACCACGAAGGGCTGATCATCGACATCATTGCCAAGTGGCCAGGAGGCACCCATGACAGCTTCGTGTTGGCCAACTCGGCAGTGGGGCAGAAGGCTGGCAGGGGAGAGTTTGACAGGAGCTTCTTCCTCGGGGACAGTGGCTACCCTCTCTGCAGCTACCTGATAACCCCCATACCAAACCCGGCATTGCCAGCGGAGGAGAGGCTTAATGACTCCCACACCCACACCAGGACCCATATTGAACGGGTGTTTGGCTGGTGGAAAGCACGCTTCTGCTGCATTCATCGTCGTCGGGTGGGCTGCACCTGTCACCTGCCAAGTCATCACTGTGACCGCTATGCTCCACAACATAGCTGTGCGCACCAGGGCAGATGAGCCACCTGCTCTACATGAGGATGAGTCATCGGAGGAGGAGAACAATGATGACCCATGTTACGTCCCCATTGGTCTAGGAGTGAAGTAACAAATAACCAGATGGTAATAGGTTGAAGTGAAGGTATAGGTTTAATGCAGGAGTTTTGTGAGTAAATTGAATAACAAATGAGTGGCTGGTACACGGTTGAACGGGAAAACAAAGGACCGAAATGGTGCTACTCAAATAAAATAAAGAACCAAAAACGGGCTTAACCAAGTGTGCAAGAAAAGGGAGAAAACTAAACACCAGCAGTGAGTAGCACCACTAAACTAAGATGAACAAATTGCAAAACAAGTGCTTTTATCTAGTCCTGCCTCCAGAATAAAAGCACATAAAGTTGACAGAGTTAAACTCCAGAATTACAGATTCAAGTCATTATACTTCAATAAAGCAACGAGAAACCACCGGCGAGCGAGTTACAGATTCAAGTCCTTATACTTCATATGATTGTCTAACAATCGGTACTTCAGACAACTGATAAAGACAACGAGTAACCACCGGAGTGTAAGTTACAGATTCGAGTCATTATACTTCATATGACTGTCAAACAATCAATAGGCCTACTTCATAGAACTGACAAAACAACGAGTAACTACCAGAGTGAAAGTTACAGATTCAAGTCACTATACTTCATACGATTTTCAACAATCAAGGCACGCCAAACCAATGGATAATCACAGAGTTAAACAGCGAACGAGTAATCACGGAGGTTAACAGCACGAGACAGACTGCTCACATTAAGTCACAGCCGTCTCGAATGTGCGTTTGACAGATCGCTTTACAGAAGAAAGGCGGTGTGTTGATCCGGGATAGGAGGAGGACAGGAACTCCGGACCAATCAGGCACGTCAGCGAGCAGGCAGCGGAGCAGACAGGAGGCTGGTGATGGGCTGGGCTGGGTTGAGCACCAATGAAAAACAAGGGCTCGCACAGAGTAATTCTCATGAATGACAGATATTTGGAGACGGAGAGAGGTTAAATCACGTGGGAATGGAGACGGACCTACTGGGGTCGTAACACCCCTCCCCTTAAAATACAAACCATAGGCTTTGTAATTCACAAATATATATGCTCTATACTTACGTCCTGGACAGGGCATCGGCAAACATATATTCTGACCCCTTTTTGTGGCGGATTTCGAGGTGGTAGTCCTGCACAGTAAGAGCCCACCGCATGAGCCGTTGGTTATGGCTATACTTGCGGGACAGGAACACAAGTGGGTTATGATCTGCATAAGCAACAGACTAGACCCAAGATGTACTCCAAAATGCTGTAGTGCCAACAGAGCATTGGTTTTTTTCTCACTGGCGGAGTAACGGAGCTGGTATTTGCTAAACTTGCGTGAGAAGTAGCATGGCGCATCACTAGACCATCAGACATGTCCATCTGCTCTGAAAATGGTAGCCCAGAGGACAGAATAACAGATTGTGAACCACCACTGTCTCGCAAAATACGCACAGGGTGTTGATCAGCAAGTTCACCAGTTAATGACACTAAACCATCAAACAAAAAGGGCTCGAAACAGGCATCAATAGTTTCATTACGATTATACTCAGAATTTGTGCAGGACTCCACCTCGATTAAGCCAACACCTTTTGGTTCCAGTGCCTTTTGACTGGTCTGATTTTTACGTTTTAGCGTTTGGCAGTTTGCAATGATATGCCCAGGCTTATGGCAATAAAAACACTCTCTCTTCTCACTATCGCCAATTTGAAATTTAGGCCGATTACTCTGTGGAGTTGGAGCTTGGGGAAGCTTCTCAGCAGACGAAATAAAAACAGTTTTGCGGGTGAGCGTATACTCATCCGCTAAGACAGCAGCGGCTGACAACGAGTCAACCTTTTGCTCATTCAAATGATCAACAACACGTTCGGCAGACATTTCTTAAACTCTTCAAACAAAATTAATTCACGCAAAGAAGAAACCTCGGTGGCTTTACAGGCCGTGCTCCATTTATCAAACAATGTGCTCTTTTCCCTCGCGAACTCGACATAAGTTTGGTTTAAACTTTTCTTATGGTTTCTGAACTTTTGTCGATATGCTTCGGGTACCAACTCATAAATTCGCAGAATGGCAGCTTTAACAACTTCATATTTGGCGCTATCTTCCAGAGACAATGCAGCGGCAGCTTCCTGGGCTTTACCATGAATTTTACATCGTAATAAAAGTGTCCACATTTCAGGTGGCCACTGCAAAGCTAGGGCAATTCTCTCAAATGCTCTAAAATAGGAATCCACTTCCGTCTCGCGAAAAGTGGGCACAAAGGCAATATGCTTACTAATGTCAAATGAGTTTCTGAATACCGCGGTGGAAGGAGTAGACGCATTTGCGGACTCAAGGGCTGCACCCGGTGCGGACATTTCTTTCTGGGCATTGATCTCGAGCTAGCGCAATCTTACGGCTTTGTCAGCCTCAATTTCCAGCCTCTTAATTTCAGG
Source organism: Gymnothorax javanicus (assembly GCA_029692085.1). Lineage (NCBI taxonomy): Eukaryota > Metazoa > Chordata > Actinopteri > Anguilliformes > Muraenidae > Gymnothorax > Gymnothorax javanicus. The sequence continues at coordinate 103,800,471 of CM056200.1, forward strand.
CTGGAACTGTGCTTGCCTGTTTTGCGCCTTTTCCTGGGCCTCCAGTTGGAATCGAACGAGGCGGACTTTTTGTCGTGCCTCTTCTTGTGACCCAGTACTGCCAGTAGAGAGAGGATCGTAGCGCGGTAATGTGAATGGAGTTTTCACCCGCCTCTTCATTTCTCCATCATCTCCTTCAACTGGCTGCGCACGGCTGCCCTGCCCCTCGCTCAGGCCGCCGGTCTCAAGCACATCTGAGTCCGCATGCGCCTGCAACACAATCACCCCCAAATCCACCAATTTATCAACAACTAGAGCCTTGAGCCCTTTCTTCAATATCGATTTTGGATATGCTAGATTGAAGTGGGTTGCTATTCGGAGCAAATCATCCTTGCGACAATTATCAATTTGAACCAACGAAGGCTTAGCCAGGAAACTTTCGATGTCAAACGCCGCCATATTCAGTGCTGTACTCCTTCAATTTAATCACGCAACTCCGCACCTCTAATACCTTCAACTTTCGGGAATCTTTTTTCTTTTTAAAAGAATCTCCCGGACGACCCCCACGTGTTACGTCCCCATTGGTCTAGGAGTGAAGGAAGTAACAAATAACCAGACGGTAATAGGTTGAAGTGAAGGTATAGGTTTAATGCAGGAGTTTCGTGAGTAAATTGAATAACAAATGAGTGGCTGGTACACGGTTGAAAGGGAAAAACAAAGGACCGAAATGGTGCTACTCAGGTAAAATAAAGAACCAAAAACGGGCTTAACCAAGTGTGCAAAAAAAAAAGGGAGAAAATAAACACCAGCAGTGAGTAGCACCACTAAACTAAGACTAACAAATTGCAAAACAAGTGCTTTTATCTAGTCCTGCCTCCAGAATAAAAGCACATACAGTTGACAGAGTTAAACTCCAGAATTACATATTCAAGTTATTGTACTTCAATAAAGCAACGAGTAACCACCGGCGAGCGAGTTACAGATTCAAGATTCCTTATAACTTCAGACGAGGATTGTCTAACAATTCGAATTATACTTCATATGACTGTCAAACAATACTGATAAAAAAACAACGAGTAACTACCAGAGTGAAAGTTACAGATTCAAGTCACTATACTTCATACGATTTTCAACAATCAAGGCACGCGAAACGAACGGGTAATCAGAGTTTAACAGCGAACGAGTAATCACGGAGGTTAACGGCACGAGACGGACTGCTCACATTAAATCACAGCCGTCTCAAATGTGCGTTTAACGGATCACTTTATAGAAGAAACGCGGTGTGTTGATCCGGGATTGGAGGAGGACAGGAACACCGGACCAATCAGGCACGTCAGCGAGCAGGCAGCGGAGCAGACAGGAGGCTGGTGATGGGCTGGGCTGGGCTGGGTTGGGCTGGGTTGAGCACCAATGAAAAACAAGGGCTCGCACAGAGTAATTCGCATGAATGACAGATATTTGGAGACGGAGAGAGGTTAAATCACGTGGGAATGGAGATGGACCTACTGGGGTCGTAACAACCCACCACCACCCCTCCATGAACTCCGAGCAGCACTCCACCAAGCCGGTCTCCAGGTCAGACAGGAGCTTATCAACCTGTTCTGATTTCGGACATCCCCACTTCCCAACCCTTTCACCTTGCAGTCACCAACCAGTCCACTGAGCACTTGTACACCCCCACCCCCCAACCACCACCACCACCACCACCACCAAATAAATAAATAAATTAAAAAAACACTAAATAAAATAAGCCCACTGCCACCATGCAGTGCGGCAAGCATCATATCAGCTGTTACTCTTACCCCAAATTTCCACATACTCCGTCTGCGCCGCGCAGCGCCGCGCCGCGCCGCGCACTGCGGAGCAAATAGCTCCTATTCTAGCCAATATTTGCATTTCCAGAGCGCGTGCCGCGCAGCGTCTCTGGAGCGTCCAAAAAGCGCCACTGCGCTCCGCTTCGCCAGAGATATGCGCCTGGTATACTTTTCAGTGACTTCGCTCCCCTTTCGCGTCAATTGACGTAGACCAGATCGCACCAGACAGGAAATTAAAAGCACCAAACGGGGCTCCGCTGTGTGGCACGCAATCCAGAAACGCATCCAGTGGGCGAGGGCTCGCGCAGTCGGTCGCTCCAGATTTGCGGCGCTGCGCTGCGCGGTGCAGACGGAGTATGTGGAAATCCGCCTTTAGGATTGCCGCTATCCCTAAAGAGTAACAAAGTAAATTGCATAATTATATGCAAAATTATATGACAAATAAGAATGAAAACATAAAATGAAATAATATGACATTACGTGAGGTACAGTATCATATAATGTTATATGATTTCACTCATGTAATGTTATGATTTCATTTTGTGTTTTCATTCTTATTTTTCTGATTTCTTATCTGTGTTATTGGTCTTTATTTGCGTCCGTTTATTTTCAGACATTCTGCTGCATGCGCAATGGCATTACGCACGTTAATTTTTAACATTATAAGCCACTTGTCACATCAAAACGTATTTTGTGTGCACGTAAGTATGTGGATCAATCGGTTACTCTGACATCGATTGATCAATTGAGCTCCAGTAAAGAAGGCAGTTAAGAAGGGCACAAAGACACTTGTTAAGAAGGGCGCTAAGAACGCATCTGGGAAACACTCTTATCTTAAGGTTCCCTCTTAGCTGATCTCTTCTTTGGAGCCTTCTTAACTCCTTAAGAATGCTCTTAACTGGGAAACACGGCCAATGGCCGAGTTTCCCAGATTCATTTAAGAAGATCTTAACGCTAAGAGCTTCTTTAGATCCTTCTTAAGGCTCCACTAAGAAGCAAACGCGTTTCCCAGATTCCTTCTTAGCCTAAGATGATCTTTTGTTAAGAGGGATTTGAAAGAAGGGTCTGGAGCAGTCTTAACACCCTTCTTAGCGACGAAACACTGCAGATAAAGCCGCGTCAGGCAAATCAATGTGACACTAAGCAAGGAGATATTAATGCAGTGCGTATGGTTAGTCCCTCATTTTATCCCCCCCCCCCCGCTTTCTTTCATGCACCCCCACTACCCATTAAGCATTTAAAATGAGGGAAAACTTACATCTCACCTCTATGGTTCCATGTATTTAAATATTTTACCGTATTTCCCTAATATTTTCCCTAATATCTCCTAAAGAACACTGTTGACCCACCACCACCACCACCCCCACCATGAACCCCGAGCAGCACTCCACCAAGCCGGTCTCCTGGTCAGACAGGAGCTCATCAACCTGTTCTGATTTCGGACATCCCCACTTCCCCACCCTTTCACCTTGCAGTCACCAACCAGTCCATTGAGCACTTGTACACCACCCGCCCCCCAACCACCACCATCACCACCACCAAAAATAATAATAATAATAATAAAACACTGAATAAAATAAGCCCACTGCCACCATGCAGTGTGGCAAGTGTTACGGACAGGCCATTTTTGCAAGATCTAATGTAATCACGTGAGTGTCAGGAGATCTTATTAGTCCCCAAATGAGCCTATGTATACATTTAGTTTGATTTACATGATTAAATTTTACTGGTAGAATTAGTGGGTCCCTAAGATACTTCGGCTTGCTGAAATACAATATGGAATGAGGATTGATGTTTAATTAATGAGAGTGGTTTGATCCCGTGACCCGGTGCTGTATGGGGAACGAGGCTATTTCCGTTGGGGTGGGTGCGCACACTCGTGGTTGCCACTGGACCCTTGGGAGTGTAAAGGCTGATCTCGGAGGAAAATTCAAGTTTTCCGGCCTGCAACTTACCACTGTTCACAGACACGGAGTTTACGTCGTTTCTTTTCCTTTTGTCAGATCTCTGAAAGGACATCAACCGTATCCTACAGACAAGCGAAGATCCGCGGAAAGTTTTAGGGACCTTTTAGAATGCGCAAACTGAACAAACGGATCGCAAGAGAGCCAACAGACGCCGCTTCCTGCGCGATTCCCAGGGCCGAGCTGTCCGTCGTTGGGCGACAGGTGCGAGCTGGCCACGGACTGCGGAAAGCGTCGGCGTTTGTAGCATCAATCGTTCTTCTGTTTCCCTGTTGTGTTTTAAGCAAGCCGAAAGTGTATTAGCTGCACGCCGCCCTGAGAGGTTTCAGAGATAAGTTTGTGCGTAACTCCCCTAGACAACGTTAGCTATTGCTGCACGTATTACAATAGTTTGTTTAATACGGATAGGCTTGCGATATCTCTGCTCAGGGTGGACGTGACACAAGCATCATATCAGCTGTTACATTTAGGGATAGTAGCAAAGCCTATAACCTTTGCTGCTATCCCCAAGAGTAACAAAGTAAATTGCATAATTATATGCAGAATTATATCAGAAAAATAAGAATAAAAACATAAAATTAAATAAAATGACATTACATGAGGTACAGTATCATGTAATGTTATATGATTTCACCCATGTAATGTTATGGTTTGATTTTATGTTTTCATTCTTATTTTTCTGATTTCTTATCTGTGTTATTGGTCTTTATTTGCGTCCGTTTGTTTTCAGACATTCTGCTGCGTGCGCAATGGCATTATGCATGTTCATTTTTAACATTATACGCCACTTGTTACATCAAAACTTCATTTGTGTGCACGTAAGTATGTGGAACAGTCGGTTACTCTGACATCGATTGATCAATTGAGCTCCAGTAAAGAAGGCAGTTAAGAAGGGCACAAAGACACTTTTTAAGAAGGGCACCAAGAACGCATCTGGGAAACACTCTTATCTTAAGGCTCCCTCTTTGCTGAACTCTTCTTTGGAGCCTTTTTAACTCCTTAAGAACACTGTTAACTGGGAAACGCGCCCAATGACGTTACTGAATCTGCGGTACGCGCAAATGTTCGATTTTTGGCGCTGATGAATGTTTCTTGGTGAAACTGGTCGCCATTTCACACCAATAAATGCGTATTTTCTCGTAATGAACAGCAAAAGGTGTAGTCGTTGATAACTCGTTGCTGTGTGGTATACTTCACTCATTTAACCAATCAACACTGCAATACGTTTTAAAGACACGGTGTCACCATCATGCTAAAATTAAATTGATTCAGTGTTTTTTTTTTTTTTTTTTTTTTTACAACGAAAGACCACAGGAATAAAAAATAATTTAGAAAAGGCTAAATAATGAAGTAAAACTCCCCTCACCTTGTCTGTTCATTTCATAGTTTTTCAATCAGAGCCCGATTTCTCCAATAAATTGGCTTGTGGCAATGTGTTGTCTGGCAATCGGTCTTGGAGGGGAAAAGGCCGTGAATGAAAGCAGGGGTGGTGGTGTTTCGGCCTTATTTATAAGATTATTCAGGTGCTGCCATTTTTATCATTAATAAAAGGTAATTACATGATCATTTTCTAATTATTGTAAGTTAAGTATATTAAATACAATCAAATTATACTATGTGATGTTATAATGTGCAATTTAATTTAATACACTGTCATTCCAAATCAGTACATAAAATACAAATATTTACCCATGAAATAAACGCTGTATTCGACAGCGCATGCGTATTGTGTGCTCCGCAAGAACGGACGGCTTTGAGGGATCTTAAACAATGGCCGTGTTCGAAACCGCGCACTAATGTACTACTCATACTACCGACGACGTCAAATTATTAGGAGGTAGGGTGTTCACTTACGCGTGGGGGCGTGGGGAGTGTGTTTGTGTCCGCGAGAAGTTCCCGGATGTATACTAGATAGGGGAGATATTTCGTGGGTACATCGTAAGCTCACTATTCATACACAAATTGCCCAAGATGCAATGCGACGTAAACCGCCATAAAAGCTCGCTGAGGAATAATAAGAAGAAGAAGCAACAGGAAGAGTTCTTGCGTAGTGAGTAGCGTGTAGTGTGGCTAGTGTGTAGTAAGAATAGTGTATGTAGACCGTAGAGCGCGGTTTCGAACACAGCCATTGACTGTATATAAAGATGGACGCAACACTCGGGTCTGGAAACTGAGGCCAATGCTGAGATCTCCAAAATTTGCATGCTATTTAATGGCCAGCAGACGGCGACGTCGGTGGTTGCAGAAAGAAGTTCAATCCTACAGAAGTCTATGAGAAAATGACCCGACTTTCCCACCTGATTTATTATTTAAATAATGATTTTCCACATAATTTTATGGTAGGCCTATCTGTCGCAAGTTTCAAGTCTCCTTCGATATATCATGGTGTTCATTTTTGTAAATTATGGTCCCAAATAGACTAGAATGAAGGATAAAGCCAGAATATGCTTTAGGGGCGTGGCCATCCTCTGGTCCTTGTCTGATACGGTCAGATCCACCTGTAGATCCACCCCTGGCTCCTCCATGGATATTTAATTCATGCTCTTGTCCAATAAGAATCACATCCGGTTTCAAAATGACAAAATGGCGCAATTCAAACTGCCAACATCGAGGCTTCCTAAATAGTATGCTGAAACCAATGGGTGATGTCACGGTTGCTTCGTCCATCTTTTTATGCAGTCTATGATCTTAAAGCGATTCTTTGCTGTGAACGAGTGGTCTGGATCTCTCTTTAGTCAAGAGCGAGCTAAGGAGACGCTTAGTTACGAACTTGTTTGGGAAACCACGCCATTTTAAGAACGACTGTAAGGGTTATTTAAAGAGGTTCTTAGCATTAAGGGGGTTTTGGGAAACCCACCGCTGAACAGTTGACTCAGTCAATATCTGTTCAGTTGATTTCTGCTTTGAATAATATCTGTTCAGTTGATTTAATTAATATCTGTTCAGCTGATTCAGTCAATATCTGTTCAGTACATTTCCGTAGCAATGATCAATATCTGCGGTGGGTTTCCCGAAAGCCTCTTAACGCAAAGAATCTCTTTAAATGGCTCTTCAATCGTTCTTAAAGTAACGTGGGTTTCCCAAACACGTTCAGAAACTAAAGCGTCTCTTTAGTTCGCTCTGAACAAACCCACGTAACGAGGGAACGTCCCTTGCTTAAGAATCTCTTAAATACACTCGTTAATCCTGAGATACAACCTTATCAGGAAACCCACCCCTGTTCAGTTGAATCATTAGTTATGTATATTACTGGAAACATAATCAGTTGGGCCATTTACATATCCATTTGTATCCTATTTTTAAAACGTTTTTTTTCTCTATTTTTAAAATATATTTTTCTTTCTTTTTTATGGGGAAAATACCAGTGTGCCACTAATATTTTACAGAAAATCGGCAGAAACATGTTCTCGCGCGCATGATTAAATACATTAAAATTACAGTTTACGCATTGTATCACATCATCTGCGCGACAGCCCAAGTTTAGTATAAGAACTAGGATAACTTAGTCCCACTCATATCAAATTGCAAAATTATCCACGATATTAATCCTTTCTTTTTAAACCTGTGAACACGCAAGCCAAAAAAAAATGCCACACTTTACAGCCCACTACGTACACGATGAGTTCTGCAATGACATTCAGATTTTGTTCCATTGATTGTCGCAGATTTTGTAGGCTACCATTTGTCATATTGTATATTGTTCTAATTTATTGTACAGTATTTTTTTCAGATTGAAGTCACAACACAAGAAACCACCGCTCTGTGGGAGCTGCCGACAAGTCCAGATCTAGACAAGCAGATGAGCAAAGTAAAACCTCTGCATGTGCACAGTATTATAAAATCAGCATGTCTGAATGTTAATAAATATTTATTCCCCCCCCCTTCCCCCTTTATGAGTATAATCTTTATTATAAGGGTGTTATCAGTTCAATTAATGAATAAGCTTGATTGCAAGATAAACGACTAAGTAGCCTAGTCTTGTGATGCCATGGGGATTAGCTGGTTCGGGGATACGAGATCACGGAGTGAGACCTGAATTCATGTGACACGCTGGAATACCGGTGACAAGACTTTTGGATGATGTGCATGATTAATGCTTAATTTGTTAGTTCGACTAAGTTTAATATGTTTTTGTTTAGATAACCGGAATATGTTTTTGTTCAGAGAACAGGAGTAGGTCGCATATAATCCCATTCCTGAAGTGTCACATAAATTGGCAAATGATCTTTAGCAGACGGATTATACCCAGTATATGAAAAAAAAACTAACAGTGACAATGAGAACAATTTCACTTTATATGAAAAAAAAACTAACAATGACAATGAGAACTATTTCACTTTAAGGAACTGAGAATTTAAAATAGGCCTGTATAAGCGTTTATATAATCTGTCCTCCATATTCAGTCGTTGTTCACAAAAGAATATCCGCGACCATAATCTAAAAGCTCACTTCACACATAGATGAACGCATCAGGCCTTGGGCAGGCATCGGAGAATGAACGCATCGGGAAATGAACGCATCAGAAAATGAACGGAAGGGTGTTTATCATCGAACGCAGTGACCAGGTTTGCAGCCCCGAACGCATCCAAAAATGAACAGGCGTCCGTTCAAAAATTAACGCTTTCACTGTTCAGTATATTAACAAGCTCCCTAATAGAGATAGATAAATGATTTTTGTGTCTAAACCTACCTTTTTCAGGTCAGAGAATCTAATGGACTTGTTCCAATAACCATATAGGCTACCTGAACTGCTGCATCAAAAATGGCTTTAAGGATGTCTGCCATAAAACATATATACTCAGTCAAAAAAGAAACTTCACACTCAAAATTTCTAAATATTTTCTTGAAACTTAATACAAGATATATTATTATTATTATTATTAGGGGTAAATGCGTTGTCAAAGACATCATGACACACAGCAACTCCGACGTGCACACAAGCATGCAGCACGTGCGAGCATACATCAAGGTAAAAAGCATGTTTCCTCGTGTTCCTAGTCACGTGACCTTATGAGACACGTGCAATTGAGCCCACGTTAGCACGGTAGAGTGACATCTCGGAAAAACAAGTTCTTACAGTCAATTATCCGTTGATTTGCAATGCCATGACTATCAAACATTCAACGTGAACGTGCCATTGGCATGCTGAATACGGGAACGTCGGTCACTGACGTTGCCAGGGTTACGGGATGCAGTCGATGGACTATCCATGATCTTCGGACACGTCTCCAACAAACTGGCACCACAGCAGACCGACCTCGTTCGGGTAGACCACGGTGACAACACAAGCAGAAGACCGACAAATCGCCTTCGCCATTTGCATAAATGATTTCTCACTGCAACGCCCACTAGGAATGAATTGTTTAGAGGTCGTGTGACTGCCCAAACCATACGTAATCGCCCGCGCACTGCTCGCCTCCATGCACGCCGGCCATATCGTGGACCAATTTTAACCCAGTTACACCGACGCCAACGGCTTCTCTGGGCACAACGACATCTGAGATGGACTCAGCGTGATTGGAATAGGGTCGTTTTAGTGACGAATCCAGATTCACTTTGCACTTCGCTGATGGGAGAGTTAGAGTTTGGAGGAGACGCGGTGAACGCAACGCCCAGTGTTGTGTGCAGGAAGTGGACCGTTTTGGGGGCGGTAGTGTTATGGTTTGGGGTGCCTTTAATGGTCCTGCCCGTTCCCGACTGATGGTCGTTCAAGGAAACCAAACTGCTGCAGGATACAGAGCTTTTGCCATTCATGGCAGCTCATGGCCCAGGTCTGACATTCCAACACGATAATGCCAGACCTCATACGGCCAATTTAACGTGGAATTTTCTTAGGAATGCTGGCATCAATGTCATGGAGTGGCCCTCAAGGTCTCCCGACCTTAATCCCATAGAACATGTATGGGATGTGTTGGGCAGAAGACTCCGTCAAGTAAGGAACCCTCCACAGAATTTGCAGGAACTTGGTGCCATGTTGGTTCAATTATGGCGACGCATCCCCCAAGCTGTGTTCAGATGCATCATTCAATCCATGAGGAGACGTTGCGTCGCAGTTGTGAACGCTCATGGAGGGCATACGCGCTATTGACATGCTTTCATCAAATTGTAACTTACCATTTTTACTCTCTTACATTTCCGTAGCATTTCGTGGAACTGGTTACATTATGAACATGATTTTTATGGTACAATCCTTAATACGGGTACAGAATGGAATTAAATCATTATTTAAAACCACTTTTCTTGTACTGTATGTTCAACTTATCGACCTCCAAACGAGTGTGAAGTTTCTTTTTTGACTGAGTATATTTTCATTTAAAAATACTGCCTATTTTGTTTGATCCTGCCTTCCAAAGTTATTTATCCAACAAAGAAAAAATAAACAGTTCAATGCATATCCTGGCTTAAAACCCATATTTTCAAGGTTAGGTGATTCAAAGGAAAACTTGATAAAAAAACTTAAAGTTTTACATTCATTCAAAGATTTTGTCAGCTGCCATGTTAGTTCCACAAGAAGGCCAAAGTTCAGCAATGGTACACTGTTCATTTCATCGTACTTCTTATGGCTGTCAAAGTAATCAAGAACATCTCAGTCAGAACCAGCAATGATCTTTGTAGTCAAGAATGTGGCATCGATTTATTGGTTAATGTACCCCTTTACGAATAGCGTAGGTCCCAAGAAAAAAAAAATAATAACAGAGCCCTATAATAATTGTATCTCCCTGACGACGATGGTCGGGAGATACTGTGGTTTAGTTCGGGAGCCGCCGCAGAGATTTTCTGTTCCAGCCTCTGGAAGCCACAATGATTACAGGAATTTCTCCAAATTTCAAACAGGCGAAGATATTGATTGGACAATGCTTAAGACTGATTTTCCTGGATTTTGGACATCCAATATGGCCGGCGGCAGCAAAATTTTGTCCGAAATTTGGGGATCGGGGAGATACACGACTTGGTCCCAGTGGCGACCCGAGTTATCTAGTTCTTATTTTTTTATCTTACTCGTCATGTATGTCAAAAGTAATCACGAATGCTTTGGTAAGAACCAGCAATGACCTTTGTTGTCAAGAATGTTGCATCAATTTATTGGTTAATGTCACCCTTTAGGGTGATGAAAGGAAATTTGACAAAATCGAATAGTGCAGGTCCCAAGGGAAAAAAAAAAAAAAAAAAACAGAGCCCAATAATAACGATTTTTATTTTTTCATTGTACTTGTCATGTATGTTAAAATAATCAAAATGCCTCAGTGAGAACCAGCAATGACCTTTGTAGTAAAGAATGTTGCATTGCATCGATTTAATGGTTAATGTAACCCTTTAGGGTGCTGAAATAATTATCACGTGAATCAAATAGTGCAGGTGCCACAGAAAAAATAATAACACAGCCATATAATAATGATTTCCATTTTTGTTTTCACCATCATAAATAACCACCAGGGTCAAAACTCAAAGGTACTTTTTGGTACCCAATGTACGCTGACAATAGTGACTATTACACCATGGCATTTAAAAAAAAAAGGGAAACATGAACTTTGAATCTGTCATGTTGACTTCTGATTAAGGCCGAGGGGCTATCCTTTTACCACCTTAACCAAATTACACACACATTCCTGTATGGGATACAACTAGGTTCGGGTGTCCTATACCTAGCCCGATCATTCATCCAGTGCCATTTAAGTCCCGTGTGATCTGTACACCATCCGGGTAACTACATGAGCAAGTCATGTAGAGCCCCCTTACCCTTGGCTCGGCTCTCCTGCGCTGGCACGCCCTGTCAATTCAGGTGCGGCTATCTAACTATATCTAATAACTACCAACTACTGTTTACTAGCTAATTGATATGGGGCTGTTAGACAGCATTTGGGACACTAAACTAAACTGTACTACAACTACAACCCCAATTCTGAAATAACTGGGACAAAGTGTAAATTGTGAATAAAATCAAAATACAATGACTTTCAAATCACACCAGCCAGTATTTTATTCACAATAGAACAGAGATAACATAACAAATGTTGAAACTGAGAAATTTTATTATTTTATCCACAAAATGAGCTCATTTCAAATTTGATGGCTGCTACAGGTCTCAAAAAAGTTGGGACAGGGGCCTGTTTACCATGTTGTAGCATCCTCTCTTCTTTTTAACACTGAGTGGAGGCGTCTGGGCATTGAGGAGATAAATTTCTTGAGTTTAGCCATTGGAATTTGATCCCACTCTTGTGTAATACAGCCTTCCAGCTGGAGAGTTTTGGGTCTCCTTTGATGGACTTTTCATTTAATTATGTGCCAAATGTTCTCAATCAGTGAAAGATCAGGACTGCAGGCAGGCCAGTTCAGCACACAGACTCTTCTACTACAAAGCCATGCTGTTGCAATAGCTGCAGTATGTGGTTTTGCATTGTCCTGCTGAAATACACAAGGCCTTCCCTGGAATAAATGTCATCCGGAGGGGAGCATATGTTGCTCTAAAACCTTTATATGCCTTTCAGCATTCACGGTGCTTTTTAAAACATGCAAGTGTCCCACACCATATGCACTAATGCATCCCCATACCATCAGAAATGCTGGCTCTTGAACTGAACGCTGAAAACAGGAGGGGTGGTCCTTCTCCTCTTTAGCCCGGAGGACACGATGCCCATGATTTCCTACAAGAATGTCAAATTTGGACTCATCTGACCAGAGGACACTTTGCCACTTTGCTATAGTCCATTTTAAATGAGCCTTGGCCCACAGAACACGGCGGCACTTCTGGATCATGCTCAACAGTGGCTGCCTTTTTGCATGATACAGTTTTAGGTGGCATCTGTGGATGGCATGGCGGACTGTGTTTACTGACAGTGGTTTCTTGAAGTATTCCTGAGACCATTTAGTAATATCAATGACAGAATCATGCCGGTGAGTGATGCAGTGGCGTCTGAGGGCCCGAAGATCACCGGCATCCAGTAAAGGTCTTCAGCCTTGTCCCTTACGCACAGAGATTTTTCCAGTTTCTCTGAATCTTTTGATGATGTTATGCACTGTCGATGATGAGACCTTCAAAGGCTTTGCAATTTGACCTTGAGGAACATTTTTTTAAAGTATTCCACAATTTTTTTACGTAAGCCTTCACAGGTTGGAGAGCCTCTGGCCATCTTTACTTCTAAGAGATTCAGCCTCTCTAAGACATCCCTTTTATAGCCAATCATGTTACACACCTGATGCCAGTTAACTTAATTACTTGCTAAATGTTCTTTCAGCTGATTCTCTTATATATTAATTGCTTTTTCAGCCCCTTTTTGCCTGTGTCCCAACTTTTTTGAGACCTGTTGCAGCCAGAAAATTTGAAATAAGCTCATTTTGTGGATAAAAATGTAAAATGTCTCAAGTTTCAACATTTGAAATGTTATCTATGTTCTATTGTAAATAACATATTGGCTCATGTGATCTGAAAGTCATTGCATTTTGATTTTATTCTCAATTTACACTTCGTCCCAACTATTTCGGAATTGGGGATGTACTAGTCTAATAATACAGTATTGGTAAAGCTAGATCAGCTGACACTGAACCCCATGCTGAGTTACACAGCAGTGATGTAACCAGTGTGCCCTGGTTGTGTGCTGACATTCACTCTATTGCATTTGTAAGCTCTCATCATTGCCTCAATTCTGTACTTACAAATATGAAAGTGGCCCATTGGATTCTACGTCCCAAAAAATTTATGTGCACACCAAAAAAAATCATGTATATATGTTCAGTAGTTGCCTTGGTATGAATACTTTAAATTAATGACGACCATCTTGGATGCCATCTTTGTAATCAAATTTTATGTTATGACAATAATTAAAACAAAACTCATGAAGCTGGTTATCAAGAAACATTTTTATCTTTAAAAATTCATTAGGCAACAATTTTAAAAAATGAAATAAAGCAAAATGTGGTCAAGCGAGGCAGCCATCTTGAAAAATGACCGCCATCTTGGATCTTTGTGTGGGCAGCGTTATTTTTGAAAAGAGTAGACCTTGAAGAGTACATGTCCCAAATTTCATGCTTGTATCCCAATTTGAACGATTCTTGTGAAATATGCAATTTTCTGCTGCACTATTTGCCTACAATGAGTTAAATCAGGCATGAAAAATTATGAAACCAGCAGGATGGTAGATCTCCAGAAACAGGGTTGGTGACCTCTGCTTTAGTTTCTTGCAAGTCAAAACTGAAGGCTTTTAACCTATTATCCTCACTTGCATTGGCAAACTGCAGTGTCTTCACCTGATATAGGGCCCTTTCTTTGCAGTCAAAGCACTAAGTAAGTTGTTCAAAACATTGGTTCTGGGGCCCCCTTGCAAGCAGGTTTTGTTTCAACCACCATTACAATTGCAGAATTTAAAGAACTCGATAATTTGTCTTGAGATGCATTTCATGTTTAGATCTATTTTTACCCTCTTGCATTTTGACTGAAATATCTTCACGTGTCATGAATAAAAGACCCTTTAACATATTGTGTTTACATTCTTCTGCAGTGTGCAAGCTGCCACCTTGGTCTGTGCATCAAAAATTGTGGTTACTCACTCACTCACTCATGGATATTTAGTTGTAATGCTCAGTGAGGACGTGTAGTGGGATGTATGCGCAAAACACGCTGTGGGTTGGGGCCGTTTCGCACTGTCCATACTGTAAGTGATTTCAGGTAATAACATTTTTCAACAGGTCAAATTAGACATTGAAAAGATCACTAAGCTCCCAATTAGGAAGCTGAAGACAAGTGTTTTAAGTTCTTCCAAAGTAGCCTACTTTGCTTGAACCTGATTACAAAAAATGGCGCAAAACAAGCTTGACTCATTCGCTTGCCTAATAATGGTTAGTTCTCACAACCACCATGCTCTCACCAGTTAGGAACCAACTGATTCTTTCATTTGATTGATTACATTTTCCTATATTTTTCCTAAAGCACTTGGAGATGGCCATTATTGCTGGCGCCATGACCAGGTGCTGAAGGTGGTTGCTGAGTCCATCAATACTGCCATTGACCAGAACAAGCGCTTGCAACCACCAAGGCATGAAATCTCATTTGTGCGAGCTGGAGAACAACCATCCTCCCGACTGAAAGCCCAAACAGGCCTCCTGGGAACAGCAAGGGACTGGCAGCTTAGGGTTGGACCTGGGAAAGCAGCTCAGATTCCCTGAAACCATTGTGGAAACCAGCCTCAGACCCGACATCGTCCTGCTCTCACAGGCATCCAAGCAGGTCATCTTGTTGGAGCTAAAGGTGCCCTGGGAGGAGAGGATGGAAGAAGCCAGTGAGAGGAAGAGGGGGAAATATGCGTAGCTGGTGGAGGAGTGCCGCAGACGAGGGTGGCGTACGCGGTGTTTGCCCGTTGAAGTCGGGGGAAGGAAGCCTAATGATGGCTGTGGATCAGGAGGGACAAGCAGTGGGCGATTGCTTCTTGGACACAGACCGGGAACTGATCACTCCCAGTTGGGTCGCCTGGGTGAGGGGGTCTGAAGTTGAAAGACTCGAAACCCCCCGTGACCCCAGGTACTATCACTGATGATGTGTCCAAGAAACTGCATCACAAGATGTATGTAACAATCATTCCAAAGTTGTTTTAATACACACTAATGTGGAAATGGAATTTTTATCCTTTATGACATACAAGGTATTTCAGTAAGAATGTGGTTTAAGAGGGTAGATAACTCTGAAGGTAAATAACTAATTCTCAACTTGAAATACACCAAACAAAGACAAATTAACAGCTTGTGAAAAATCCTATAATTGCAGTTGTGGTTTGAATAAAAATGAGCATATAGGCCTGCAGGGGGCCCAAGGACCAAAGTCAAAAATCCCAGCAGTAAGCCGATGGTGCGTGGTGCTACGCACTTTTGGGCCGAGATGTAGTTTACTATACAGCACAGATCATCACCTGCAGAAACTGGCTTTACCCCTTCCAGTACTAACAGGACTCATATGTCCCACAGTCTTTCCACATATCCTGTAGGGACATGTAAGTCCCACAAACCTTTGCATTTGGGCCAATTTCATATTATAGTCACGAAAATGACGTACAGCGGGAAAAATAAGTACGCGTTGAACGTGTCAACATTTTTCTCAGTAAATATATTTTTAATGGGGCTATTGACACCAGATGTCAGTAACAATCCAAGTAATCCACAAATACAAAGAAATCAAAACAAATAAGTCCATAAATTAATGTGTAATAAAGTGGAATGACACAGGGAATAAGTATTGAATACATGATAAAAAGGAGGTGCAAAAAGGCTTGGAAAGCCAAGAAACCAGCCAAAATCTGTTAGGGGGAAGGATTGCTTTCTAAATACTATCAGTGCAAATTAATATCAGCTGGTTTAGTCCTAATTGATGCCTATAAAATGTTTCTCATTACCAAGGTGTCACACAAGAAGCATCCCATGATGGGTAAAAGCAAAGAGCTCTTTCAAGACCTTTGCAACCTTATTGTTGCAAAACATACTGATGGCATTGGTTACAGACATATTTCTAAACTTCTGAATGTTCCAGTGAGCACCGTTGGGGCCATAATCTGGGAGTGGAAAGAGCATCATTTCACCATAGACCAGCCACGACCATGCAAGATTTCTGACAGAGGAGTCAAAAGAATTATCAGAAGAGTTGTCAAAGAGCCAAGGACCACTCCCAGAGAGCTTCAGAAAGACCTGGAATTAGCAGGTACAGTTGTTTCAAAGAAAACAATAAGAAATGCACTCAACCGCCATGGCCTCTGTGCACACTCGCCGTGCAAGACTCCATTGCTGAGGAAAAAGTGTGTTGAAGCTTCTCTAAAGTTTGCTGCACAACATTTGGATAAACCTATGAAATACCAGGAGAATATAGCCTGGTCAGATGAGATCAAAATTGAACTCTTTGGATGTTACAGCACACACCATGTTTGGAGGACAAACGGCACCTCCCATCACTCCCAAAACACCATACCAACAGGGGTCATTCCGTGTCAATTCACCGAATGGCTCCCACATGACCCCCTCAGATTTTCTAGAAAAAAATCATGTTGGTGGATTCACTTCTTAAAGCTGCAGTTGGTAAGTCTTATAAAAGTAACTTTTTGTCATTTTTTGCTAAACCTGTCACTGTGTACAGACAGTATTACATAAAACTAGTACTCTGTTATTAAAAAAAGGCTCCTTTCAACCCACATACTGCTCCTACTGCAATTTAAAAGAATCGTTCGGTCCGACCAAAAAGAACCAATTAGAGCCAGGATGGCATCTGACAGCTGTCAACAGTGCACATGCACGTGCAGCAGACAGCCTCCTCCCCTTTCCTCCTCAGTTCACGCCAGTGCTCAGTCAAGCTCATATCTCCGAGAGAGGGTTCAGGAGCTTAGAGAAACTAACGGCGCAACAGCAGCCATCAGCGAGGAAAAAAATACCGATGCCTCCGTTACCAACAACTGCACACACAGCTAAGACAAGTAAGAAGAGGAAGCCAGAAGAAAAAAAAAGCACAAAAGAAAGAATTAGACAAAGCCTGGGATAAAACAAGAGTGAACATCGGAGTGGCCTTTCAGAGGTGGAGGGAACTCTGTGATCTGGAAGGATTAAAAACCGACGCAGAGTTGGCGACTTTTCTGCTTGACAGGTAAACCCCTGCTTTATTTGTTGGTTCATTTTTGCTCCGCCGTGCTCTGCAAATAAGCAAGTTGGCGTCGTTCTCATGCGCAGCTGGTACTAACCCCAGCCCTAACCGAATCAATTCATTTTCACTCTGCTAATAAGCAAGTGAACGTCGCTTACAAGCACAGTCGCTGTTCGAATAGCCAGCTTCTTGTAATTGTTACAGTACTCCGTAGTGCATGTGATGTTACTGTGATGTTGCAGTCAAGCTAACGTTAGCTTGTTTCCGATGGTAGGGCTAACGTTACTGGCGTCGTTTTATTAGAAAGTAGCAGAAAATATCTTTATGAAGTGACCTGGCAGTCTTATCGGTTATGTTGTTGTCCTCATAAATATGTGTAACGTTTCTGTGCTCTCACAGCTAAATGCTGTCATACATGGTTTACTGGCCATTCAGCAGGATTCACGACAGTTCCTGTACTCAAAAAATGGGTAACTTACTGAAATAAGCGTGTGCTGGGTTTTTACTGAATACATACTGCTGTAGATTACTTTTCATGTTGACATGATTCATTTCTGCTTGTTTGTTGGCCAGCAGTGTTGACTGTTCACAACAGTAATTTCTAACCTCGGCAACTTGGTCGCATGCATAACAGCTCGCCTGCCTTCGTGTGCACGGCAGCCTTCTGGGGGAGGGTCTTACGAGTGCAGTGGAGAGGGAGGGGGAGGGATCTGAAAGTTGCATTTTTTCAAATTTTTATGCCAAGTCCTCTCTCTCCTCAAAGTTACCAACTGCAGCTTTAATAGAATAATCCCAAAATTGTAGGTCTCTACTGCCAATAGTTTGGCCACAAAAAAATTATTAAAAGGACAAAGGTTTGGGCGATTTTTAGCCTTTTTTTAGCATCCCCTTCTGAAGTTCTCATTTTGAGCTGGAATATCTTAAAAAATACTTGAGCTAGGTCCTCCAAAGTTTGTATGTCAAATATCTGGTGCTACACCTGTATATAATTTAAATTTCAGCAGTCTGGCTCATGTGTAACATGCAGTAATAGGCCCCTAGATTCTGTCAAATTTCTATTTGCGAACTGTGGCAGCACTTTTAAGGGCCTGTAAACTCATCAGTTTTTATGACAGGGGGCTGATATTTTGTAGGGGGTGTCTTTTGGACTAGGTACATGGTTTTCTGAAAAATTACCAATGTGAAGTAAATAGCATCTGAGATATTGCCGATCAAAAATGAGAAAAAACACATTCTCCTGCAAATTTGAAGCTATATTCCTGTTGAATGACACCATGTATCAAATCCAAATCAAGTTCACCTTAAAGAGCAGGTTTTTGTTAATGATATATCCAAAAATTGTGATGGTATTCTTTCTCTTTTTTCCAATATGAATTTTTAAAATTACGTTATATATTGGAATGCTAATTCTCGATTATAGCTTCATAGTCTTGTGGAGAGCTCTGTAATTATGTCAGAGATCTCAAATTTTGTACAGTGCCTCTTATAAACCATTTGACATTAACTTTAAATACATATTAGTCACATTTACACTAGTATATGGAAAGATATTGAAGCTTGAAAATGGAAATCAAAATAAGCTTTATTGCAGTTCGAAATCGAGTATTTTAAGTATGTGGCAACACAAAACAATCACCAGAAATCATTTCAGAGTACCTCCAGCTGTGACTTTTTTAAGCTAGAAATTATTCTACTGCAACTGACCTGTTCAAATTAAAATTCAAATTGACATTGAAGCAAAAGCTGGTCAAAGTTTCTAAGTTATAACATTATATTAAATTGGCTGATACTTATTTTGCCAATGCTTTTAGTTTATTTTTTGTTTGTTCCAAGATAAATATTTTGAGCTAAATCGTTACTTCATAATTCATTAATTTTATTTTTCTGTAGATTAGATTTTAATTTTTCACGTCATTACAAGTCATAGAAAGCTGATGTAAGACAGCTCTAAAGAACAAGGTCTTT
This sequence comes from Gymnothorax javanicus, assembly GCA_029692085.1. NCBI lineage: Eukaryota > Metazoa > Chordata > Actinopteri > Anguilliformes > Muraenidae > Gymnothorax > Gymnothorax javanicus. The sequence goes on from CM056200.1 coordinate 103,819,796, forward strand.
CATAATCTGTGCAAGTCTGAACAAGATACATGTGTGTTATAACAAATTATAGAAAATTCACAGTGTAATTCTGATAATAAAGAAATATACTCACACAGTATAATTTAATGTGTAGTCCAACTTGTGGCTGGACTCAGTACAACCCAGTGTAATTCCAATCGTGCATGGATCCAAAGATGCCATCCTGGCAAATCTTTCTTGTCATCTGATTAATTTTTGCTTTAATCCCTTCATATAGTGCACCAGCTGATCCTGTTCAGACTTGCACAGATTATGAAATACCTTGTTCTTACCTCATAGGACTGTCTCCTAATAAGGCATTAGAGCTGTCTGACATCAGCTTTCTATGACTTGTCATGACATGTGAATGAATTCAATATTAAAATCTTATCCACAGAAAAATAAAATTAATGAATTATGAAGTAACGATTCATCTCAACATATTTATCTTGCAACAAACAAAAAATAAAATAAACTTGACGCATTCAATACTTATTTTCCCCATATCCTCTGGGTAACTCTGATTCGTATTACTGTATACAGTATTTAAAGGGTTAAAGGGAATTGAAGTAGACAATATGATTGATGTATCATGTTACGCGCAGCACCTTCCAATTATTTATACCGCATAATCCATCCATCCATCCATCCATCCATCTTCTACCGCTTATCCGGGGCCAGGTGGGGAGGTAGCACACTAAGTAAAGTGGCTCAGGCATCCCCCTCCCCAGCTACTTCCTCATAATCCAGCCTAATTGAAACCTGTGCCGGACTTTATCAGGGGTTCCCAAACTCGGTCCTGGGGCTTCCCTGTGTATGCTGGTTTTTGCTCCACCCTGGTTTGCTATCATAGGATTTTAACAAGCTGTTAATTTGTCTTAATTAGGTGCATTTTTGTTCAGAGCAGCAATTTATCCTCCCTTGACAAACAGTATTTTCACAGATATGCATACAAACAGTGAGGGATAAATTCCGCATCCACATTGCAATATATTAGTAACAACTGCATAAAAAGATGGAAAAAATGTACCCAATCAAAGGAAAAAAAATCAATGGGTTCCTAACTGGTGAAACTGTGGGCACATGGTTGCAAAAACTAACAATTTACTAAACAAGCAAATGACAGAGTCAAACCTGTTTTATGTTGTTTTCGTGATTGAAATTATTTTGAAAGAACTCTAATGACCTGTCTTCAGCAACCTAATTTGGAGGTTACTGATTTTCTCAGTACCTGATTTGATCTGTTTAAAAATGTTATTGCCTGAAATTATGAAACCTGAAATGTTATTACCACACAGAAAAAAAAAAAACTTCATATGCAAGGGTCTTTTATTTGGTCTTTTATTCTTCATGGCACAAATGGATATTTCTATTAAAATTTGGCTTGAAACAGCAAATAACATATTTAAACACAAAATGCACCCAATTTGGACAAATTAATAGCTTGTTAAAGTCCTATGATGGCAATTATGGTTGGGACAAAAACCAGCATACACAGGGAGGCCCCAGGACCGAGTTTGGGAACGCCTGTTTTATATAAAATTGTCGCGTTTGTGCGGAACACTTTTCCCGAAAATTACACAATATAAAGTATTGAAGTACAGGTGGCCCATGACCGCGATCGTCAACTGATTTCGTGTTTTCATCGGACTGCGAATGGTCATCCACGCCGCTGGCACCGGCTTACCGTAGGGAATGGCAGAATTCGCCGCGCCATTGGCAGCGGCTTGCCGTATAGGGAATGAGTTAATGCGCAGGGCCCAGTATTTCAAAACTTGTAATCTGGATCAGAATAATCCGGATAATGAAATCCACCTTTTCTCAATCATGGATCAAGGTGATCCTGCTGACTTTATTTGAGTATTTCAAAACACTGGCAGATTGGATCACCGTGATCCTTACCTGGCCGGATAAGGATTTCCCAATCCCGTGTCTCCGCCTCCGGATTTGAAACATGGCGGACTACTTCGCGAAAGGAGCAGCTGGGAGCACAACTGTCACGTTAAAAGTGTAAGTTTCCTGTCGTCTAATGTGTAGCGGTTTTAAGGCAATACGAACGCCAACCAACATATCAAACTAGCCAACTACTTGAATTGTGAGCTACTTAAAACCAGGCCGCAGCGATCTCTAATTTAGCCGCGTTTGTGCTAACGATAGCTAACTCGGCTCCATTGACTTGTGTGTTAAGTAGCTAGCGGGCTAGCGAGGTAGCTGGCTTTGTTGATGAATTTTGCGGTCTATGGTTTAACTTAAAATGGAACTAATCGGACGTACATCATACCTTAACTCTTTAAACTAACACCAACCCGTTCAGAGTTTATTAGCATTACGTCATTGGCAACACAGCAGGCTACATGTGTACAGACCAGACTGCTGCAGTACTTTGGAAACGTAACGTTACACGGTACGAGTATCAATAATGCAGTTCATTTAGAAGTGCTACGGTAATGCTGGTGATGTCATGCTTCCTGACGATGACAAAGTTATACTCATACACTTCTTTCTTCTACTTTCAGAGTGCACTCACAGCCACGGACCACTCAGCTATTAAGGACAACGGGGTTGTCATGAGTGCTGGAAATCCTTGGAAACGCTTTTAATTGTAGTGATATCGTACAAGGTTCAAGTTATTGGATTTTGAATAAAGTGCTTGAAACTGCTTGAAACTGTAATTGCATTACTTGGATGGTATATAGCTTGTCAGTGACACAATTTCAAAACATTTTTTCCATCCTAATTTGTCACCATTATGTAGAAGGCTTCCACTAAACATGATTATGGTCATTTATAGTAAAATGGCATCTGATTTGATAAGCAAAATAATCTGTTTGTACACAAACACTTACTGAAATACATTGCTGTGTGTTTTAAAATCACATTCAAGCCATTTCCAAACATTTTAAAAGTGCATTTTAAGCTTCTGACTGAAGTCAAATTTGTCTTCGTTAAATCAGAAGCATGAAAATATACCTTGAAAATTCTTGGAAAGTGTTTCAATGTGCAGCATGATATAAACTGTGACAATGAAAAATGCAAGTGCACACATCTCATAGTTTAACCCATTTGATTGGAGAAATAAAGATTAACCACTGCATTTCGCACAGCTCTTCCAAATGTGTGGTGAATGTTTTGGTACACACAAGTTACAAAGTTTGGTGAAATTAGAATTTGAGAAATGGGTTGTATTTGTTACTCTTATTTACAGCAGTTTCAGAAGGTATTTCCAAACACTATTTTATTATGCTTTTAATTTTCTTAAATTACTCCAATTTGTTAAATGTAAAACACTGACAATTTAGATTAAGTGTAACGAACATCTTGAGTAACAATATCTAGGAGAAGTGGAGCTAAGGCTTTGTCAATCCAAGTCAAATCCACCTCTGAGGTGGGATCCAAATGATCCTGAAATTTTGGTATCAAGTTGATCCAGATCTCTGCCTTAACTTTTGAAATACCCAAGTCCAGCCTTTTATCTGGATTAAAGGGAGGATTGGATTACCAGAGCTGAATCCTGATCTTCAGGATCAGGATTCTCTGGATCTGTGTTGAAATACACAGTTTTCAGATCAGATCAAGATTTAATCCAATCCGACTAGGATAATCCTGTCAGATCACTTTTGAAATACTGGGCCCAGGTCAACAAATTCTTCCAAACATTAGCTAAACCATACATATTCACAAACTTTGTTGATTCAGCGAATAACAACACTCGGTTGACGTTTAATACTGGCTGTGCCATTTTCACACTGACAAAAACACAAAATTACGCAAATTATGCAACAGTCAGTGACCAAACCAAGTTGATTTAGTTAGAACAGTGCATGTCAGAACAAGCAGAAATAAGTGCGGAAATTTCCATTGAAATCAATGAAAAAAAAATTATATGGAAATAAATAAATTGCTTGGTTGCTACAAATGTCCTTCACATGAAACAATCATTTTTTTATATGTTTGAGAGTACTAGGTTAGACAAAGAAAAGATTGAAAAAAATCAGTGGTCCCTGAACTTGCAAGCCAAGCCATGTGGCATTATATACATTTGCTCTTTTTGGCAGTTAGGGCTCTGTAGCTAAAACAATGCGGGTATTACACCAAAAATTAGTCGTATGATGTTGCATTTTATTTACTGTTTGACTTACAATCAAAATATTTTCAAATTCACGTTACTTTTCGCAGGAAAGGGTTTTATATTACTGTGCCATTTGCCCTAAATACATTAGGTAAAATGAACTAAAAATTACGCCAAAATGGGACACTTTTCTGAAGTGACTCTTGAATGTTTCTGGGGTACCAGTTGCCATAAAATCGTGAGTTACTATGCTGTTGTGTGCCAACCTGTCATATTACGAACAATTTTAGTATTCTTGTCATGTAAAAATATTGAAGGTGCGGTAATGAGTCCGTGTCAGCCGCAATAGCCCAGAATTAGCCACCATTTCTACACACACTCAAGTGCACACACGCACGTGTCTGTGCATATCTCAAGTACCAGTGACGTGCCGTCGTAGGTGTTGTGTTTCCAGTGTCCTCTGCCGTCTGCCAGGACACTGTTGGGGGGTTTTAACAGTTTCTTGTGTCAGGATTCATTTTTCATATTCATTGGTCATGTTTTTACTTTTGCCATGTTTTGTATCTCGCCAGGTCTCCGGATTAAAAAAACTCTATGCTCTATTATAGATGAGCCACAGCCTGGTTTCATGTCCAACAGATACACTGCGAACAATATTAGACTAGTTTTAGATCTACTGGATTATACTGAGCTTATTAATGACGAAAGCTTCATTCTATTCTTGGACTTCTATAAGGCCTTTGATTGCCTTGAGCACAAATTTTGTTTACCAATTGCTTTATAAGTTTGGTTTTGGCAGCTATTTTTGTAAAGCTATTCAAACCCTGTACACCAACGGCAATTCCTCAATCAAGCTTAAGTATGGCACTTCACCCCGTTTTCAGCTATCTCGGGGGGTTCGTCAAGGTTGCCCAGTTTCTCCGTCTTTATTTTTGCTAGCAGCCCAAATCCTATCCACATTTATTCATGAAAGTAATATTCGTGGTATTTCTCTTGCAGGCAGACAAATTAAAATAAGTCAGGTAGCAGATGACACTACTCTATTTTTAAAAAATTCTAGCGAAATCCCTTCTGCAATTAAACTCATTCAAACATTCTCTGCAGCATCAGGACTTAGTTTAAATATAAATAAATGTGAGCTGCTGCCCTTAGCTCCATGTAAATATACAATTGTATATGATATTCCTGTAAAATCCCAAGTAACATACTTGGGTATTACAATTACAAAAAATGAAGACGATTGGTGCAGTTTGAATTTTAATCCCATCATTGATAAATCTCAAAAAAGATTCAACATGTGGCTCCAGAGAGATCTTACTTAAAGAGGAAGAACTTTATTAACCAAAGCAGAGGGTATCTCTAGACTGACATATGCTGCTCTTTCCTTGAATGTTGATTCCTTTGTTTGCAAGTCTATTGACAAAATGCTCTATAAATTTGTTTGGAAAAATAAAACACATTATATCGAAAACTCTGTGAGAAGGAACAAGATTGACTCTGGAGGCCTAAACTTTTTAGACTTCACAAGTTTAAAATACACCTTTAAAATCAACTGGATAAGACAATTTTTGTGCAACCCAGAATCAATCTGGAACTTTATTCCAAATTACATCTTCTCCAAGCTTGGTGGTCAATTGCTGTTGCTCAGATGCAACTATACAATTGAAAAATTGCATATTAAATTAGCCAAATTCCACAAACAAATGCTCTTAGCTTGGTCACTTATTTATAAACACTCCTTCTCCCCACATACATATCTAATCTGGAACAACTGTGATATTGTATTCAAGAACAAATCCATTTTTTCCCAAAATGGTTTGAAAATGATATTATTTTTGTTAATCAATTATTTAATTCAGAAGGACTTTTAATGACCTACTCTGAATTTCTGGCAACTTATCAGCTCCCTGTCACGCCTAAAGAATTCTCTGTTGTAATGGATGCCATTCCCAAAGGCATTGTAATGTTGTTCAAAGGTTATTCAAAACTTTTTATCTCTCCCTGTTTGTTATCATTATATGACACTGCTGTCGGAAAAATGTGCTTCTCATCCAGTCCTTCAACCAGGAACAAAAAAGTGAGATCCCTCTTTCAGAAAGACATTGCTACTGTCCCATCTGCGATCTACTATTGGAGAAAATTTGTCACAGATATTCAATGGGAAAAAGTATGGACCCTACCCTCAAGATTTTTAATCACAAACAAACCTCGGGACATCTGTTTTAAACTTCTTCATCGATGTTATCCCACCAAACATTATTTGCCAAAGATATGGAAAAACCTTGATATTACTTGCTCTTTTTGTGGAACTGTTAATGAAATGTCATCCCACCTGTTTTGGAAATGTCCGTCTTCTGTTATTTTTTGGAAAAAATTTGTTGATTATGTTCGTTGTAAAATTCTCAAAAGTTTTACTCTATTCTATAAAGATGTCCTGTTTGGGTTTTATACATTTAGTAATTCAGAACTTAAACAATACTATATTATAAACCTTCTTATTATTTTAGCGAAATTCCACAACCATAAAAGTAAATTTGGCAACAGAAAACCTTTATTTAATCTTTTTCTCAATGAATTTCAACAATACATTGTATCCATTGAACATTCTAAAAACCCCAAGGCTGTGAAGACCCTTGAAATCCTAAATCTTTTTGATTGTATTTACTGCTGAACTGCACTCTGTATTTTATTTAATTTACCTCGTATGGTTTTTTTTTTTTTTTTTTTTTTAATTTACTTTGTGTCTCATTTGTGCTTGTTGTCTTCTATGTTGAGCCCTGGAATATATTTTCACTCTTATTGCACTCTTGTATTTGAACATATACTGTCAATAAAGTTTTGAAAAAAAAAAAAAAAATCTCGCCAGGTCTCGCTTCCCAGTCTGTCCAGCCAATCCATGGACCTATAAGGAGAAAAATAAAACATCCTCGAGCCAATCCGCCTCTCTAGTGTCTGCGTGGTCGTTTCCGTGTTTTACTTCTCGCACTACAATCGGGAGTGGCGTATGGTTTCAAACTTCTTTCCTACGTTTCTTCCTACCGGGCTTCCTAGTCTTCATGCTTGTTATTTATTTTTATTTATTACCAACAACTTACTAATCAGTCACGGGGGGTGTTTCCATTATATAGGCACGTACTAACCATTACTAATTTAGATTCTTAACTGTGCTTTACTATTAACTAGTTTAACTCTTTTACTGTTCATAATATCTTATGGGGTTCTTATGTGCTGCAACTCGCTCATTTTCTTAATGAGCAATTACCTGCTTTTGTTGTCTCGTCTTTTCTGCGCTGGTTTTTCTCTCTTGTCATTCGTGCCTTGTAATTAAGCAATCTCGTTTCTCCCTGTCGGTCTACAGGTGATCCTCGTTTGTCTCATGATTCCGGCTGCTATATCTGGGGAGAGGCTGGAGTTGGCTGTCCGACAGTCTTGTTTTCACCTCGTTCATTGCGGTTTCCACAGTTGTGTTCAGTGGTTTTTAATGTGCTACTTGATTGCACTCATAGCCATAGCTCTCGTTTTGTATTTTCGCATGTGCCTAGTGCCATCGCTGAGTTCGCTTATTTTTGTTCATTGGTTTTCTTCCTTAAAGTATCTGGTGGCTTTTGTTTTCTCGTTTTGTATTTTGGTTTGTTGCTCTGTGAAGCATTCCTTAGTTAAATTTTTGCAACCCTTTGGGCCAAGTCTTTTGTTTTGCCATTGTGCCCGTTTTATTTTCTGTTAAATAAAAACCCCTGAGCCTATTCCTGCGTCTCGCGCCTGGTGTCCACCCGTCTCGCGCAACAGGAGGTCAGTTAGGGTAGGCAGAATCCTCACCGTTAAACAAACGATAATTCTATTACTTTGCTTGATTAGCAATCTGAGGATTGATTAACTAATTTACAAGACTAAACGGCAGAATGGCGTGCCAGTTCCATCCACGACATTATTGCTCAGTGGATCGAACTTAAAATGCTCACGAGACAGCAAGTTTGTTCATATTTGCTGAGAGCAGGGGTGTCCAATCTTATCCGTAAAGGGCCGGTGTGGGTGCAGGTTTTTGTTCTAGCCAGCAGTGCTACTGCACCTGATTCCACTAATTAACTAACCAGGGGTTTCAATCAGGACCTTGGTGGGTAGAATCAGGTGTGTTAGTGTTGAGCTCGAACAGAAACCAGCACCCACACCGGCCCTTTCTGGATAAGATTGGACACCCCTGGCTTAGAGGAAGCTAACGCAATGCCATTAACAAATATTAAAACCTTTCTTGTGCGTCGTTCAATGTCTGGTCAATATGGGCGTATTCGAATCCCCAACACGAGTGCGAGGTGCGGGGTTTTTCGTTCCGAACACGGAAGTACGAGTTCGGGTGTCCTCCAGTCCAGGGAAAACAATATATCCCAATGAGTGAAACCAGAAACGCTACCACGATAATTTATGCCAGCGGTTTTACCCATGGGTGATTAAGGTTAGTGTTATGATTAGGCTTTCATAAATTATCGTGGTAGCGTTTCTGGTTTCACCCATTGGGATATAGTGCCTTCCGTTCTTCCAGTCTCGAACTCAGGCTAGCCCATGGGGCTGCGTATGATGCAGAATAAAATTGAATTGAATTATTGCGATACCGACGGTTTTTACAAAATTTCAGAAAGATCAACCCTAGTAACCGGGCCTGAAAGTCACTTCATGCTTCTCTACATAGTTAATTGCCACTGAGACTATTCACGAGAATAAATAGAAGGTAATTAACAATCGGTGAAAATGATAAATTTCGCATACTTATCTCCGCGTCCGTCATCTTTGTTCTTGACAACACTCGTCCCATTCTCCAAAGTGGGGAGTGATAAGAACGCGGTCTTGTGTTAGTTCTAGGCTGTTCGGAACGTCGTTCTCGTGTCGAGTCAATCCCAGTGTCGCCAAGAACAGGGATTCGAATACGCCCTATGTTTACGATAATGTTTCCCCCTTAAACACGTACTTTTTTTAATGCCATTTTTTTTAAAAATAGGGAAAAAATTCTTTCGTAATCCGATAAACAAAAGATCAAAACAATATACGGAATTAACGAGAGAGTTGAGATTTTTTCCTAATTAATTATTAAGATTTACTTTCTTGCAGTCTCGAATCAAAGCATAAAGGTAAATTAATCTTTGTCACTATCACCTCTTAATCATTACAGGCTTAATTGACCAGAAAAAAGGTCAAATTGATTGTCAATCAATCAGGCATAGTACCTATGTGGAAATAGGTTGACAAAATCTAGCGATGAAAAAAGAAGTCACTGCCTACCCTGACCGCACGTCCCTGTACTTAACACATAATAAGGCCTTTAAATCAACAGTGTCGTGGCTTGTTCACATGAACTAAATGTGAGTTTCGCTCACAATGTCCTTGGATGGTTGAAATTAAAACCACCTTCCAGGGTTCGCGTTTCCGATTGACATGACTTGAACAGTCCGCTGTCGGCGTCCTGCTCCCACAGGTGGTTTGGCGTGGTGTCTTTAGTTTATGACAATTAGTCCTGGCTAATTCTCAATAATTTTCCTTTATTGACGCGTTTTCCAATTATCGTAATAATCCAACAGCAATTGAAGACACTACTTCTCTCCATATGCGATCTAACAGCGATGAAATGGGCTAAATACAGCACAGAAAAATAATTTGCTTATTAATAGGCCAATGCTTTACGAAAGACAAACTGCTCTGAAACTTCCGTGCTACCTTTTCCGCACATCAGGCGATTTAACTTGCGCTTAATGATCGTTTAAATTCATCGTTTTAAAAACGGAAAAACTTCCATGCATAGAGACTTCAATTCCACACGAGAATCTCTTAAAATGTATGAATTTTACACGGGCCAATTTTGATGACACCTATCCGCAATTCCACAGCAGGCTGTCAGCCAAAAAAATCGATTTTGGAGCTAATTCACTCCTCAGACAAATATATGCAGGCTAATTTGAAGAGCGTTTGTTTCTGTGTTGAGGTCATGTTTAACTCACCTCACACACGCACACACACACCCCGACATAGCCTAGGCTACTAGAGATCTAAGAGATCAAAGTGATATAATGTGTTACAATGCCTTGTTAAAAAAAAAAATGTTCAGTTGGTGTATTTTCCAAAATTTTCTTCAGCTTCAGGCTAATTCATAAAAATAAAGATAGTCCCATACGAAACTCATTCAATGTCTTTTCATATTTTATCTTCAATGTGTAGCTAAATAGGCCTACCAAAAACATGCATAATTTTTCCCCATTAGGCTATGTTGTGAGCAGTAGTCCTACTTGCTGAAATTTAGCCTAATATCTGCGTCTATGACTTCACGTGCACGCGCACTACGGTCACGCGCAAAGCGTCCCGGTTTTAGTTTCAGGAAATCTGGTCACCCTATCATAATCCGATAAACAAAAGATCAAAACAATATACGGAATTACCGAGAGTTGGGATTTTTTTTTACCCCTAATTAAGATTTACTTCCTTGCACTCTCGAATCAAAGCAAAGGTAAATATTTTTGTCACTATCGCCTTAATCATTACAGGCTTAATTGACCAGAAAAAAGGTCAAACTGACAATCAGGCATAGTATGTGGAAACAGGTTGACAAAATCTAGCGATAAAAAAGAAGTCACTGCCTACCCTCACCGCACGTCCCTGACAAGTACATGCATGCCTAATGCAAGTGTATGTGCATGTATGAACACTTGCATTTCTGTCTCCCTCTTTCACGCACACATCCAGGTTGAGGACGGAGGTATAGTTTAAAAGGGAATATTAAAAGTCTCATTTTACCTTACAAGCTGTCCCATTTTACATGAACATGTCATTGAAGTGAGGAAGGGGTACTTGATGCGTTTGAAGGTCCAAAGCTTCTAAAATATTTTACTTGGCAACAAATTTTCGATATAGACGTATAGCAAAGATCCACAGCAAGTTCTAAAAGTAACTTTCAAGGCACAGTACAGCCCTCAGTAAAAGTCAAATTAGCGTGCTAGTTCATGTGCCTAATTTGTTCAGACCAAAGGTTGGCGACGAGACGGGCTGAGACTTGTAACTATTTGTGACGCGCTGGTCTGCGACGTTCTGAAACCTGCTAGTTCACACCGATGCGACGAGATAAGACGGTGTATCGTTTCCACAGCAACGACTCTGTGCTTCAGTTCTAACTGCCGGCTTTTCAGACCTTTTTTCCAGTTGATCCATCTAAATTTATTTATTTAAGTAGCAGGGACAGTGCATCTTGATGAACATTTACATGTAAAGATGCCAGATTATAGCCAATGGCTAATTTACATCTGTAGTCCCTAGGCAGGTTGATGGTAACAAAGTTAAAAGAAAGCTAGGTAAATAGACAGTACAGTACAAGACAATAAGTTACAATTCGGTGCATTATAATACGAGATAAGGAAAAAAAAAGAGAGAAAACATTCACAATACAAAAATAGTGCAATTAAAATATCTTTTCATACATACATCCAGTTTCCAGGCACAACCGATTAATAGACAGATGGTGGAAAGAGAACTGTTATGGGGTGTGAGGATGGAGTGGGAGGCTGCAGCAATGCAAAATCCAGTACATTATTGTTGTTGAGATGGTGACAAATGACAGATATCCATGAGTGGATCAGGATGTAAAGTGCTATAGTGCTCATATTAAAGTGGTGTCAGTTACATAAATATAAATTACATGAAAAGTTGAAACATGAAGGATTGGGGACTGTTTGGAGTGTGTAGATGGAGTGTGAGACTGCAGCAATGCAATCCAGTACATTATTCTTGTTGAGATTGTGAAAAATTACAGATATTTATAGAGGTTAAGGATATAAAGTGCTACAGTGCTCATTGAAGCGATGTAAGTTACATGAAAAATATAAATAAAAAGTTGAAACATGAAGCATTGGGAACTGTTTGGGGTGTGTAGATGTAGTGTGGGACTGCAGCAATGCAACATCCAGTACCTTGTTCTTATTAAATTGTGATGAACGACAGCGGAGGGTATTTATGAGGGACTAAGGGTATAAAGTGCTGTAGTGCTCATATTAAAGTGACATCAATTACATGATAAACACAGAAAAATTTGGTGCATTGCATGCTCACACATACGTGAGAACATGCATTGCACCTTAACAGTGAGTGCAAGTTTGGCTACTTTTAAGCCATTTCTTTAAATGCGTTTTGAATGTGACATATTAGATTAGATTAGATTAGATTAGATATACTTTATTGTCCCACAAGGGGAAATTTGTCTTGGGCAAAAGTGCACTTATTCCACATCCACATTTAAAAACACAGACAGACAACAGGCAATAGCAGCAATTGTACAACATTAAAAGTAACAAACAACCCAGGCCCTACACTAGCAGCAATTGTACAACATTATAGGTAGACAAACAACCCAGGCCCTTCGATTTGGGCCGTCTCCACGACAAATATATTGAAGTGCAAATAAAATATAATATAGTAGTGAGAAAAAAAAAATACTGTACACAAGAACAGAATGATCATAATCATAATAAATAACGAGCAGACAAGAGATCCCACCCACACTGAGGGCTATGAACTATGTGCCGATTGTTCAATAGAGCAATTGAAGTGGGGAGGAGTGGGGATGTATATGTATTACAGTCCCGTATCACAGCTGGTATACTATTCCAAATGTGGCTGCCTTTAACTGAAAGTACTAACTGACCACAAGTGGTGCGCCTGAGTGGAATTATGCAGTCCCCTCTTGTGGTGGCTCTGGTCACATGGTTATTGTTTACATCAGGGGTCACCAACTCTGTTCCTGGAGGGCTACCATCCTGTAGGTTTCTGCTCTATCTCCAATTCAGCACACCTGATTCAACTAATTAGCCACTCAATTGCCCAGCAAGAGATCTTGTTAAGTAGCTAATTAGTTGAATCAGGTGTGCTGAACAGGAGGTAGAGCAGAAACCTACAGCATGGTAGCCCTCCAGGAACGGAGTTGGTGACCCCTGGTTTACATTTTGTTTGACGTAGTCCGTCAATGGGGGTTGTGCTAGTCCTTTTAGTATTTTGTATATTGAGCAGGCATACTTAAACTTTCTGAAGTTGTCAAAACTGAGGAGGTTATGTTTCTGGAGTGTATGACAGTGATGACATGAAATTGGTTTCTTATCAAATATTTTAAGTGCCCTTTTGAATAGTGATTCAATCTGACCAAGTACAGTTGTGCTAGTGAATGACCAGTTTGTAAACCCATATTCTATGTGAGAAAGAATCATTGCATGCAGAAATACCTTCGCCGCAGCTGATGTTAATGATGACCTTATTTGTCTAAAATTACAGAGATTGAATTTAATTATTTTAGAGATTTTTTTAATGTGGCTCTTGAAATTGAGGGTGGAATCTAAAGTAACCCCTAGGTACTTGAATTCATTTACTAATTCAAGCTCCTCTCCTCCCAGAAAAGCATTAGAATGTGTAAAATTTATTGGTTTTTTTGAGAAGAACATGCAGACAGTCTTTTTGGTATTTAACAACAAACATGATTTCTTGAGCCATTCATGAATTAAAGTCAGCTCCATTGTAAGTATATGAGCAGCTTCTTGGGTGGTTTTTGCAGATGTAAATATTGCGGCATCATCCGCATACATTTGTACATGGGTATTTTTGCATGCAAATGGAAGATCATTAATGTAGAGTGAAAAAAGTATTGGTCCAAGAATCGAACCTTGCGGTACCCCTGTCGAACAAGTGAGATATGGGGATTTAGCCCCCTCAATAACCACACACTGTTTTCTATTAGTCAAGTATGAGCTAATCTAATTGATGGCCTGCTCTGAAAAATTGAAAAAAGAAAGTTTATTTAATAGAACCCTATGATCAACCGTATCGAACGCCCTTTTCAAATCCAGAAATACTGCACCAACACACGCCGTTTTATCAAGGTATTGTTTAGTTTTTTCTAAAAAAAGATTAATGGCTGCCTCGGTAGAATAGTGTTTCCAGAAGCCAAATTGCATGGGGTGTATTGGAGTGTGGCCAAGATTCAGGTGCTCACTTAGTTGTGTCAGTACCCATTTTTCAATTATTTTAGAGGTGACTGGAAGAATGTTAATTGGTCTGTAGTTATTCACATCCAACCTGCACCCAGACTTGAAGATTGGATTAATTATGGCCACCTTCCAAGATGACGGAACAACTGCATGTCTGATGGATAGGTTAACCAGGTATGTAATCGGGCCAACAAGGGAATCTTTGTGCGCTTTTAAAAACATGGTACAAGTCCATAGATATCTTTAGCCTTGGAATTGTTTAGAGAATTAATGATATTGGCAGCTTCAATTTCGGAAATCTCATCTATATAAAATGCAGGCTGTGCATGACTGATAGGATGGTAATCACAGTCTGGAGGAGCAAAAAGCATAGATATCTCCTCTACTGATTTTAAAAAGAAGCTGTTTAATTCCCTGGCAAGGATATCTGGACAACTCACCAGCTTGTTGTTAATATTAAGTTTGAATTCTATATTGTTTTGTTTATTCTGTTTACCTGTTAATTTATTGATGTTTTGCCAAATTTTTTTTCATCACCTCTGGCACTCTCAAATGACACCAATAAAAATTTTTGCCTTGGCCTGCCGCAATGTTCGAGTTACTTTATTTCTTGCAGAGGTGAAGTTTAATCTATCCACTATTAAACCAGATTTTAGAAATTTCTTGAGTAAGTTATCTCGCTCTTTCATCAGTTTTAAGCAGTCGGGGTTCAGCCATGTTAAAGTGCTTTTCTTCTTCCTTTGGCTCACTCTCCTGGAAAAGCATGCCATGGTGTCTTTAATGTGTTTTAAAAAGGAATCTGTGCTTACATTGATGTCTCCGCTGGAGGTAATCCTATTCCAGTCCACGTTTTGCAGGGCCAATTTAAAATTTTCTTGTTTGCTCTTTGGTATAATACTAAAGGTAGCTTTGTTGTTGAAGGAATATCTTGACGAGTTTGTGAACCGCGATTTGGTAAGCTTTCTGGAAATGAAAATGGCATTATGGTCTGATAATCCAGTCAGGAAATTATGCATCTTGACAGTTCGCTCAGGTTTGTTAGAGAAAAGCAGATCAATTCTGGTTCTAGATTGACTAGTCTGTTTCTCTACAAGTTGAGACAAATTGAAGTGTTCTGTCAACTGTTTCAGATTTTTCCTTTCTGTCGTGCTATCCCAGTTTATGTTGAAATCGCCAATCACAATTATTTCTTTTTTATGATCACACACCTTAAAAAGAGCTTTGAGCTGCTCGTAAAAATCTGTCTTAGCTGTTGGCTTTCTATATAAACATACGACGGTAAAAGACATCACGGAGGAAAGTGTAATATTTACACCAACACATTCAAGAGTAATATCGATCGGCCATATAATCTGTTGACATTTCAGGGTGTTTTTTTTTTTTTTTTTAGATTATGTTTTTGGGGAATTTTTCCTTTATTTGATAGTTATACAGTGTAGAGAGACAGGAAAGTTGGGAAGAAGAATGGGGGATGACATGCAGCAAATGACCCGAGCCGGATTCGAACCCAGGTCGCTGCGGGAAGGGCACAGCCTTTATGGTACGCGCACTTAGACCGATGAGCCGCCGGGGCGCCCCAGGGTGTTTTTTATATACAATAAAACTCCCCCTCCCTTTCCCTGATCCCGATCTTTTCTAAAAACATAATATCCAGATAAAGTTACAGCAGATTCCGGTGGTGAATGAGTTAAGTTTCCGACAGACCCAGAAAATCAATATTCGAATCAGACAATAAATGCTCTATTTGCTCTCTTTTTGGAATCATACTCCGGATATTAAGATACCCGCCGAGTAGCCCTTTTTTACAGCGTGGGTCCCAAATTACTTTAGCTTGATTCAGTGTTGAAAAAATATTTGCCAACCTATGTTTTTTAATCACTGGATTCCAATGATAGGTTTTAATATTACACTGAACATTGTGAGTGCATGTTAAGATGCACTCACACAAAATCTGCGCGTCCAAATGAATGATTGTGGTTTTGCCTGAACGAGGTTAACAATCAACACCTGATAGTGCGGAGTGTTTTCGGATTGAAGGCACTGTTAATTAGAAAAAATGATTGTGATCGAGTCAGAACTAATAATTGTTTTAAAGAGATGTTTATTGCCCACGCAATTTTAATTTCTGGCTGCGCTACTGGTCCATGGGTGCTTCAATGAAATACCCAGGGCGTTTATGCCAATCTGTGCCCGGAGCTCGCAACGGGAGATCTGCCCTCTTTAGTAAATTTCTCCCTGTTATTCTCAGCGGAGTCGGCACAGTTCCGACCAGATGATACTTTCTAACTCCCGAGACCAGCTGAATTCGCTACAAGCCGATTGGCTGTTGAGACGGTTTCAGTGCTTAATGTTCTAAAACCAGCCTCTTGCGATTTGACGAGCTGAATCGCTGGCGACGCCATCAGCCGGCTTGCAACTAGCTGAGACGGGCCAGTTCACACTGCTGCGACTCCTGCCTGCGATGCTCTATAACGGTCTCGTGGCGTCGCGAATCTTTGATCTGAACTGGGCTTAATGCGCTAGTTCACACGCTCGCTCAGACACATCACTGAGGACAAATCACTCCAACATTTTCTGCTTGCACGGCAAGAAAAAGTCCTAGACTGACCTCGCCTATTGTCTCTTGTGTGATTATTGCTTTGACAAAATAATACACAATTTAATTCATACGTAATCAGAGCAACGGTAATTTCGCATAAATCTGCCGTTTTGAATTATTTCCAATAACGTTACTGGGCTTAGCAAAGGGGTTGCAGCAACCCATTCAGCTGTGCAGGGGTATACCGAAACACCCGAAGCGGGTCCTGTATGCGAGTAATCTCTGTGCGGCTACTCCACTAAACCATCGGAAAATCCCGCTTGACATTCTGTGTGCCACTCGTAGTTTGCAAATTGTGTATCTGTCGGGAACAAGATTTTTGCCTCTATTTGTTTCGCGGCCACAGAGTTTGTTAACACGTAGCATATCATACTTTTCGCTCAACACGGAAGCGATCGTGAGGAAACGATAAATTTACACATTAAAGCTTTTACTTCAAGGCAGTTGCTACGGGTACAGCAGTTTTCCTATGCATTTCAATGCAAAGAGGTATGGCAGTCCCAATTTCAAACCCTTCCCTAACGTCCCGGTTTTGAGTTGCGTGTCCCGAGTCCAGACAAAAGCCTGTCGGGACGCTAAAATGTCCCGGTTTCCACCAACCACTATGAAATGTCCCCTGTTGTCAGCGATTACATAGCCAACGTGGTCTTATTATAGCCCGATCATGAACTAAAAAAAACACATAGAAATAAAGCATCCAGCATATGATTTCAACAATGTGTGTGTGTGCGCGCACGTGCGCACGCGTCTGTGTGTAGCGTAAGCTTGGCTACAAACATAGGCTACGCCAGCAATGTTACATTGTACAAATAACACAAAGTAATAATATGTAACCAGTCATGTGCCGTCGGAGGTCAGTTAGCCAGCAGGGCCGAGAACAAAAAGTGGTATCTGGTATACCACTTGCGGCTGAGTGGAATATACCAGTTCCCTTGTGGTATATTCCAGTTTGAAAGGTGGTATCTGGCATCAAAAGGAGACACTAAATTGCCCATAGGTATGAGTATGAGCGCGAATAGTGAGAAGATTTGAATAGTGTCTTGTAATGAACTGTGGAGGGCAACATAACGCCATACGGTATACAGCCTGCCGGAATTTCAGATGAAGAAGACTGGTATATTCCGTTTTCTGACTGTCATATTTTGTTTTTATTAACAATTTTAGGAGTAATGAAAACGAATGTATATGTATTATGTGGTTTTTCGGCATTGTTTACATTGGCATTGTTTACGTGTATGTGTCAGAGAAAACAGTAAACATTCTTACGACTAAACCTTTATCTTAGTTGTCTTTTCCTGTACAGTGTATCTGAGTGTTCTGAAAGTTGCAGCCTATTATCAATATTACAGTAAGCAGTTGATTGCGGTTGATCAGCTAACTTGGTTAGCATTAGCCTAGCTTAGCCGCCGTGTCCAATCTGACTAAATCGAATGCAGAACATCGCTGCTTCTTCTTCGACTGCAAACAACTTTGATGCATACCGCCACCTACTGCACACGTGCGTGTAGCATTAAATCACTGAAACACTGAAACACCCTATTTTTTGAATGGCATTATAAAGTGCGTATTTAAGGGGGAAAACGTTATCGGAAACATGTTTACCACACATTGAACGCCGCATAGGAAAGGTTTTAATATTTGTTAATGGCATAGCGTTAGCACAGTACAAGGAAGAGAATGTACACCATCGACTTGTGTTCAGGATATGGGAGACTAAATAAATCCTTCCTTCACAAAAATTAAACATGGCTCAAATGTCAATTTTTTTGTGAAAACTTGATTTTTTTTTTTTTTATTGATTATCAATTGAGAACAGCCCAAGACTAATTCATTAACGTAACGCATTGCTGAATACCCCTTGGCCTGTGCATATCTATGGGTCGCAGAGAGTTACCATACCAAAATTGACGAAGCTGCCATCAATAGTTACTGAGACCTGGGCTAGACAAGATTTGCACGATGAAGGTCACAGCGCTAAGGTCAAAGGTCAAATCCTGGAAAAAACCTGTGGTTGCACACCTATGGGTCATAGTGAGTTATCATACCAAATTTGGTGAAGCTGCGAACATTAGTTGCTGAGTACTGACCCGGACAAAGTCATGGACAGACGACAGACAGAAACCATCATGGGGTCCAACAGTAGCTGCTTTCACACCGGACGCGAAACAAATTTTTCGCACAACAGATTACATTCAAAGTCAATGCAAAGACGCGAATACACGCAAAACGCGTCCGGTGCGAAAGCAGCTACTGTTGGACCCCGTGATGGTTTTCTGGAATGTGCTTTACACGTAGCTTTAATAGATGCTCTGGTTCTAGCCGCTAGCTGAATAACTTAGCTAGCTAGCTAGCTACCTAACAAGCTTGGTAACATATCAAGGACAATAATTAGTCGGTTAGCTAATTATTAGTCTTTGAATTGGCTTTGAATGTAATCTGTCGTGGGAAAAATTCGTTTCGTGTCCGGTGTGAAAGCAGCTTTACGGGAACATTGCAAAATGTATTTCTGCAGGGCGGAGCCATCTCGCTCTTCACATTCTTCTTCTGTGGAAAAAAACGCCTGCAGTGCATTGTGGTATACGGCACTACAATGTAGTGTGCATCGCCAGGGGCGTAATTTAACTGGGAGTTGGGGGGGACGGAGACACGGCCTTTATGACAATTAGTCCTGGCCAGTTCTCAATCATTTTCCTTCATCGACGCATTTTCCAATTATCGTAATTGGCAACTGAAGACACGGTTCCTCTCCATATGCGATCTAACAGCATCCAGCGATGATACGGTGGGGTAAATTAAGTTCAGAAAATTAATTTACTGCTTGCCTGAGAGTCGACAGGTAAGCAATTTTGAATAACGTTGATTTAAACACAGCAAATACGCATCCAGATGACCGATTGCCGTCATACTTAATCGGAGGGAACAAGCAGCACCTCTTCAGTGAGGACAGCACTTAAAGAGTAGAGTTAAATCGCATATGGAGAGGAACCGTGTCCTCAGTTGCCAATTACGATAATTGGAAAACGCGTCGATGAAGGAAAATGATTGAGAACTGGCCAGGACTAATTGTCATAAAGGCCGTGTCTCCGTCCCCCCCAACTCCCAGTTAAATTACACCCCTGTACATCGCTTGCTCACTCGATTTCCGCTGTGCATTATGGGTATTTTATAGTCCACTATATAGTGGAAGAAAAGAATTCGAACAACGCTACAAAATGGCGGACACACTATATAGCGCACTATATCCGTGATAGGGGTCGATTTCGAACACAGCTTATGTGTTTCCTCTTCTATCGCCTCGCTGTCACTATGAGTAGCATCCAGCTGCAGCCCCGGAGCAGAAGCCCCTGACGTGACACAAGCCCCTGGCTTGACGGAAGTGAAATAATAGCTATTCACTATTTTAATGCAGCATTCGGTAACACGTCCCACGAGCCGTGTTTTCGAGACACGACTGGTGAATTCCGTTCTTTAGACCTCACGACCTCACTGTCCGAATGACCCTTCCTCGTACCTTCGACTTTAATTCACGACACGACTCGTGTTTACGAGTGTTACCAAATGCAGCATTATTCACTTAGCTAGCAAGCTAGCTAGGCTAGCAAACTAGCTAGCCAGCTTGTGAGCTAATTGCATCTTGTGCACATAGCTAAACCGATAGAAACAGTAAATGGTTATTTTACTGTCACTTACTGTTATTCAGCAAGCTAGCTAGCATGACTATTCAATAAATAGCAAGCTAGCTAAGTGAATAAAAACAGTGAATAGCCATTATTTCACTTCCGTCAAGCCAGGGGCTTGTGTCACGTTAGGGGCTTCTGCTCTGGGACTGCAGCTGGATAGTGTTGGTCACTATCCTCAAAATTTGTTCGTTTAGGTTCAAAGCGGTATCCCTGCAAACCTCCATCACGTGTAATTTCCTCGTCTGAACTTGTAACACTGTCATCAGGCGTGTTTCCACTGGGTACTTTTTGGAAAGCAGCAGAGTGTTTTGACTACGCCCACTTTTTAGTTCCTCTCGGCCCTCCGTTCCCATTAAGTACTTTAGTAGTGGCTCACCAACGGAGTTGGAGTGTGACGTTAATACTCATACTAATAATTTCTTTTAACTTTTTCCATTATTGTTTTTCTATTCTTGAATTCGATTCTCTCAAATGTTGCTCTGCTTATTTCTTGGCGATGTTTATGTTGTGGTTTGTGTCGAGTTCTACTCACGCCATATCCCGCCTCAACGGTATCCAATCAGCATCGACTAGTGAGTAGCGGACTCAAAGCGGCTCAGAAAGTACCTACCGAGGTAGGTACTTTCTGAGCCGCTTCGTGAGCCGCTTATCGGTGAATGTGGGCGGATCTTGGGTGGATCCTCTCTCTCAAGCCACACCCATAGCGGCTCACGAGGGCAAAAAGTACCTAGTGAAAACGCGCCTATCATCTTCTCTGTTCGACATGCTGGACGAGTTAGAACGCAGTGCGCACGTCCAACATCGTTTTATGTTTTCAGACATTGGAGAGCGGCTGGGTCACTCTGACGTCACGTTTCGGATTGAGCCCATTCAAAATGGCGCAGATCATGAGGGGTGGAGCGTCGACATAAAATTGCCGTTTACTCTCTCAGAGAATTTTTTTTTTTTTTTTTTTTAATGCGATGAATGTACACAGATAGGATAATTCTTTCGATAGATATACACAGTATGGCAGAGTTTACTATCGCTTTAAACAAACGATAACTCTATTACTTTGCTTGATTAGCAATCTGAGGATTGATTAACTAATTTACGAGAATAAACGGCAGAATGGCGTGCCAGTTCCATCCACGTCAGTATTATATGCGCGTGTCTCGCTGACAGTACCAGTACACCCGTGCCATAATGTTCGCCGTATGGCGCGGGGCTGAAATGGTCGGAACTACTTTCAAGTCGGACGTTTCCGTGGCTCCTCGGGCGGTTTCGAAATTGAGAATTCGTGTAAAAAAATAGTATAATTGTGTAAAAAACTATATTCCTGTAAAAAAATTAATAAACAACCTAGATGGCGGCTTCTGTCAACAGCGCCGAGGCACTTCAGTCTTTCATTAAGAGCAAAGAAAACAGAAATACTGCCATCTTAACCGATAGGAGCATTCACAAATTCCAGAAATGGCTGGAAATTCAAGGTGAGATCATTAAAAGTATATTTAACCTTAAAAAAAATATATATATACAATGAATACAAACAGTAAGGTAGTGATTGTTGTCACTTACTGTTGTCCGTGTGTAGCTTTCAGTTCATTTAGTCTCGTTAAACCATCTGACGTTAGCTGTCACGCATTATTTATATATGAAATGTTGAATTTGAACTTATTTTGTCTCACAAATGAATACAAAAAATGGCGCATATAATACCTAGTTTACCGTGCTCGTGTTTGTAGCGTCTGGGGAATTTCGGAACTCGTTGTGCCGCGGAGGGATGTTTACCGCACGAGACTGAAAAAATCCCTCCGCGGTCCAACTCGTTCCGAAATTTCAATCCGCTGCAAACACTCGCCCCGTGACCTATATTTATTGCTCAGTTCATCGAACTTAAAATGCTCACGAGACAGCAAGCTTGTTCATATTTGCTCAGAGGAAGCTAACGCAATGCCATTAACAAATAGGCCTATTAAAACCTTTCTTATGCGGCGTTCAATGTGTGGTCAATATGTTTACGATAATATTTACCCCCTTAAACGCGTTCTTTTTAATTCCATTTTTTAAAAAATAGGGAGTTTGTTTTCAGTCTTCTTTTCATAATAACAAAAGATCAAAACAATATAGGGAATTACCGAGAGAGTTGAGATCTTTTCCTAATTAATTATTAAGATTTACTTCCTTGCAGTCTCGAATCAAAGCGTAAAGGTAAATTAATCGTTTTGTCACTATCACCTCTTAATCATTAGGCTTAATTGACCAGAAAAAAAGGTCAAATTGATTGTCAATCAGTCAGGCACAGTAGGTGGAAATTCGCTGACAAAATCTAGCGATAACAAGAGACCCCTCAGAGCCTGAACTCGGGCCGGGTCTAGGCCTGGGCCAATCGCGAAACCGCGCGCGCGCATGAGCAGGACAATCGCGACCCCGGGGCCGAAACTTAGACTCGTGGCCTTACCGGCTCGAGTAAAAAAGAAGTCACTGCCTATCCTGACTGCACGTCCCTGTACTAAACACATAATAAGGCCTTTAAATCAACAGTGTTGTAGTACACCATCTAACCTTTAGAGTGGCATTTATGCCTCATTAAACCTCATGCGTTTCAAGTTTTAAACAAAGATTTTATAGGTAAGTCACACTCATTGGGCATCGAACAGGAAAAAAAAAATCTTTAATTGGCACAAGACACAGTCCTGTTGCTTTGGCTCGCCATCTAGTTCAGTTTTCCAGCTTAAAGAGCCTAGCCTGTTTAGACAAACAGGCACGAGTAAATTATTTACTACAAACCAAACATTTTAATCATACGTCATACGATCATGTCTCCGGTAATTTGCAATCATTTTGCTCACCGTCCATCAACAGCAAATCGGTCTCCTTTCAGCCAAACCAGAAATCTACAGGTGGGCCAGCATGGACTGTCGAGTAGCGAGACGAACAGTTAGGCTACACACTGCATTTTACTGAACATCGTGGCTTGTTCACATGAACTAAACGTGAGTTTCGCTCACCATTTCCTTGGGTGGTTGAAATTAAAACCAACTTCCAGGGTTTGCGTTTCCGATTGACATGACTTGAACAGTCCGCTGTTGGCGTCCTGCTTCCACAGGTGGTTTGGCATGGTGTCTTTAGTTTATGACAACAATTAGTCCTGGCTAATTCTCAATAATTTTCCTTTATTGACGCGTTTTCCAATTATCGTAATAATCCAATAGCAATTGAAGACGCGACTTCTCTATGCGATCTAACAGCGATGAAATGGGCTAAATTCAGCACAGAAAAATAATTTGCTTATTAATAGGCCAATGCTTTACGAAAGACAAACTGCTCTGAAACTTCCGTGCTACCTTTTCCGCACATCAGGCGATTTAACTTGCGCTTCATGATCGTTTAAATTCATCGTCTTAAAAACTGAAAAACTTCCATGCATAGAGACTTCAATTCTACACGAGAATCTCTTAAAATTTATTATTGTTACACAGGCCAATTTTGATGACAACTGTCCGCAATTCCACAGCAGGCTGTCAGAAAAAAATCGATTTTGGAGCAAATTCACTCCTCAAACATATGTAGGCTAATTTGAGCTTTTGTATCTGTGTTGAGGTCATGTTTTCGGAGCTCTATGAGGTTGACATATCACACACGCGCACACACACACACACACAGACTTAGCCTACTAGAGATCTAAGAGATCAAAGTGATATAATGTGTTACAATGCTTTGTTTAAAAAAAAAAAAAACCGTTCAGTTGGTGTATTTTCCAAAACTTCCTTCAGCTTCAAGCTTATTCATGAAAATAAAGATAGTCCCACACGAAACTCATTCAATGTCTTTTCATATTTTATCTTAAATGTGTAAATAGGCCCGCCAAAAACATGCATAATTTTTCCCGATTAGGCTATGTTGTGAGCAGCAGTCCAACGTGCTGAAATTGAGCCAAAAATCTGAGTCTATGACCTCACGTGCACGCGCACTACGGTCACGCGCAAAGTATCGGTTTTAGTTTCAGGAAATCTGGTCACCCTTCCCTAACCTAACCCTGACCCCTAACCCTAACCCTACCCTAACCGTAATCCTCAGGTACTACAGGATTTGTACGCAAACAACAGATTTTGAGGCGGCTACCCAGAGTCTCTTCAAAGCATTGAAACCCAGGGGAAACACTAGATCTTTTCTCAGACAGGAACTTTTTGACCACAAGACCACAGGATCCGAGGAAAATAATTCCACTCATCACCACCTACTCAGCATTTAGCCAAGCAGCAACATTAAAATTAAACAGAATCTAAACAGATCCCTACGGAACACTGACATACTCCAGGACTACAGAGTCATCTCAGCACTTAAGAGAGGCAAAAACCTCAAGGACCATCTGGTAAACAGCAAATTACCAGAAATTAACACGGTACATCCACCAGACCCAGTATTTTACAAACAAGCCACAACAGTTAGGAACAACACAACAAACACAACATACTTAATCAAACAAACACTCACACTCAACACAAAAAACTGCATATATGTCATTATGTGTAACCACTGTGACATAAAATATGTAGGAGAGACAGGTAACAAGATCAGGACTAGATTAGCACAACACATAAATAACATTAGAAATCATAGGGAGACAGACACACACCTAGTTGCTCTTTTCCTTCACCATGGACTTGAGGCACTAGAAATATCTGGGCTCTAGACAAACAACAGTTGGACACCGGAGGACAGACGTAGCACGGAAAAACACTGGATCATAAAACTAAACACTTTGTTCCCAAGAGGACTCAACAAACGCACTTAAAACTTCAACACAAGAGGGACCAAATTCTTCCTATATAAAGGCTCTAGTACAAAAGGCTCTAGTACACTGAATGGCCTGTGCCAACTTTTCTTTCCCAAGGGGCCCTCATAAGGGGAAACTTGGGAAAGAAAGATTGTTTTCCTAAACCTAACCCTAACCATAATCCCTAATCCTAATCCTAATCCCTTCAAATCGACAACCGTACCCATAAAACTGCCGTATCTCTAGACCCTGCGTTACTTCAAACTTGATTTCGGCAAAGCGTGGGGGGGCAATACAATTTAACGTACAGCTTAGACAGAAAACAAATATTGCTTTCATTTCTAAGTTTCGTTCGGACAGGGATTCAGCGTTGATAGAAAAAATACAATACTTGACGCCTGTTTTCAAAATAAAATAAATCGTTCTGTCATTTTTCGTTTTGTTTTCCACATGAATCTGTCTTTTTTCTTTCTCGTGAATTCAACAGTTATTTCCGAAGAGGAAATTAATATTGTAATTACGCTGTCATCATTTAGATATCGATAACAAATGACACATTAAATTGTACAAACGGGCAGGGACAGATAAAGCAGACCAGACATAAACTTGGGTTGTGTCCAAATAGTCAAAAAATTACGGCCTATCGATTAATCCCTAACCACTTTTCTTTAACCTTTGTGGAAAACGTCATAAGGGAAAGGAAAGGTGTTTAAGGGAATTCCTAACGGCTTAGGAAGACAACCGCGCTAATTAGAGAATCCGAATGCACTTACACTAGGCAACGTGATCATGAGTCCCCTGCCCATCATATACGTTTCTTTACGCGATTGGTCGGATGAGTGGTCGCCGCTTTAAATATTGCAGCTGCGCAGAATTGTGGGATAGCTTTATCTCCTTTCTTTACAAAACTAGTGGCAAAGCCACTGTGCCCGCTTGGCCAAACGTGGCCAAAATGGAACACCCCCTATTGGCCATAGTATCGGTCCGATTGGGCTGAAAATCGAACTTGGTCAGGACCTTAAGACGATATATACACATATGAAATATGAAAAGGACGGGTGAAAAACTGAAGACGCTAGAGCGCAGACAAGCCAAAATTTTACAGACGCACGCACGGATGCACGACATACCACCACTAAAGACCCCTAGCATAGCATAAGCCCATTGGGCCTTTTGGCCAAGCGGGCAAAAAATTGGAGCATCTTAGCTCGTAGAATAAGAGAGCTAGAGCTGTTTGAAGTTTTGCAGAAAAGGCCCCCTGGTGGCCAAACCGAGAATCGCAGCATGCCCAAAATCAAACTGGGGCTGGATCTTGGGCCCATATACATGCATATGAAATAAGAGAAGGATCCTTTGAAAACTGAAGGCACTATTGCAGTGAAACAAAATCTGTGCATTTTACGACCTTTGACCTTCATAACCTTTAAATTTAGGTCAAATCAAAAACCCATTTCATATATGATGAACTCTTGGCAGAACAACCTACACTAAAAATTTGAGCATCTTAGCTTGTAGAATAAGGGAGCTAGAGCTGTTTGAAGTTTTGCAGAAAAAGCCCCCTGGTGGCCAAACCGAGAATCGCAGCAGGCCGAAAATGGAACTCAGGCTAGACCTTGGGACCATACACATGCATATAAAATATGAAAAGGATCCGTTGAAAACTAAAGGCACTATTGCACTGAAAGTAAATCTGAGCATTTTAAGACCTTTGACCTACATAACCTTCAAAATTAGGTCAAATCAAAAACCCATTACATATATGACGAATGCTTGGCAGCACAACCTACAGTAAAAATTTGAGCATCTTAACTTGTGGAATAAGGGAGCTAGAGCTGTTTGAAGTTTTGCAAATAAAGCCGCCTGGTGGCCAAACCAAGAATTGCAGCATGACCAAAATCGAACTCGGGCTAGATCTTGGGCCCATATACATGCATATAAAATAGGAGAAGGATCAGTTGAGAACTGAGGGCACTATGGCGCTGAAACGAAACCGGCACATTTTATGACCTTTGACCTATATAGCCTTTAAAATTAGGTCAAATCAAAAACCCATCACATATATAATAAATCCTTGGCAGAACACCCCACAGTAAAAATTTAAGCGTCTTAGCTTGTAGAATAAGGGAGCTAGAGCTGTTTGAAGTTTTGCAGAAAAGCCGCCTGGTGGCTAAACCAAGAATCGCAGCATGACCAAAATCGAACTGGGGCTAGATCTTGGGATCATATACTTGCATATAAAATAGGAAAAAGATCCGTCCGGAACTGTGGGCGCTATAGCGCTGAAACAAAATCGGCACATTTTATGACCTTTGACCTGTATAACCTTTAAAATTTGGTCAAATCAAAAACCCATTATATATATATGATGAACCCTTGGCAGAACACCCTACAGTAAAAATTTGAGCATCTTAGCTCATAGAATAAGGGAGCTAGAGCTGTTTGAAATTTTGCAGAAAAAGCCACCTGTTGGCCAAACAAAGAATGGCAGCATGCCCAAAATCGAACTCTGGCCAAGTCTTGGGCCCATATACATGCATATAAAATATGAAAAGGATCCGTGGAAAACTGAAAGTTGTATCGCGCTGAAACGACGTAACGCACGCACGCACGCACGCATGCATGCACGCACAACAGACCACCACTAATGACCCTAAGTACAGCATAAGCCCCTTGGGCCTGTCGGGCAAGCGAGCTAAAAAGGATGGTTCTGTGTATCCTATGCTAAAGGTGGTAAATTAGGAAGCACTGAGACGCCTTTCCTTAACATTTGAAGAATTCGAATCCACTTATCATGGCTGCCACGTAATTATTTCCGGATCATTTTTTAGGAGTAAGGAACTTACCTAAGCAAAAAAGACTATTCAGACACAGCCCAGGTCTCCTGTCACGCAGTGGCATTGAATGTCTCACTTATAATACCTAAGTAAGGGTACATTCTGGGTATACCATTCAGGCGTGAGCAGCGGGCCTTGCGTGCCAGTCGGTAGGAGCTAGCGCATTAACTCGCACGCTGCTCATGCACTAGTTTTTGCTTTCACTGAGGGCTGTACTGTAGTCTTCAGAGTTTTTGGTGGTTTTCTTAACAATGGACTGAAAACTGTCCCCAAATTACCTGACTTCACCATATTTATTGTTCCACATCAGTGGACTATCACCAAAATGACACTCAATAGCTAAAATACATGGAATCTGAAAGAAAACTGGCTCTGAATAGGTGGTGTTAGGAGACTTCAAATTTTCCAGTTCCACAGTCTGCCTCTTTAGCCCTGTTCAACCTGTCTGCCAACCTCTCCCTCCAGGCATTAGCATCACTATTTTTGCATCTGTAAGCATCAAAGTTGCAGTTGAAGTTAATCCGTGTCTGCTTGTCTGTGCTCGTCATTTAATGTCAGACTGCTTTGTAAATGACCCACTATAACTGCAGATTTTCTAAGATGTCATAACTGATTTCTGTAATTATGTCACACCAAAAAACCCTTAGACAAATGAGTTCGATTAAGGCAGCTGCAGATTCAAACCTGTGAAAATTCAGGTTGATTCTATATACTTGTGCAAATCCCAAGGTTTCTAGTGATCCCAAATGAGTCATGCTGAATTACACAGAAATGTGTATAAAATGTTTTTAAAAATATAAATATTTTCCCTTTCTGAGAGGATCACTTTGCCAAAAAGGAAAATATTTATTGAAGGCAAGGAATACAAGTATACATACATTTGGTTTGGCAACAGGGGCCTATTGCACAGAAGTCGGATCTTGAGATCCTGGATCAACGCCAAAGCGAGGATTGCCATATCCCTAACAGTGCGTCGCTGGCTTAATTGATTGCACAAAGCCAACAGCGGGTGGAGGATAATTGGCTAAGTGAAGCCCGTCGCCGCTGATCCTGCTGAGTGCGCACACACGGCTACCTCAAATAGACCCCGAGATCGATCACAGAATCGCTGATCATCACCATGGACACTAAGTAGCTGCAGCAAACGCATGCGCCAGAAACACTCAAAGACCACGTTCAAACAGAGGGACGATGGGATTTCTGAAATGCTTCTGCTTGCTATTCCTTTAGTTTCTGTCAGAATGGTGCGAGACGTTTGAGAGGAGTATTAAAGTTAGCTAAACTCAAGTGATAGTAAACTCGGGAGGTGATTCAGCGCTGTCAAAAAGGAGTTGCTGATGCATCTCAGCGGTACCGTGAACGAGATAAGCCGTCGCTGTCATCTCACGAAATTATTTTTGATAGAGAATGAGTGTGAAAATGTATGTTATCCGTGATGTAATTAATGAATCAAGGAGATATATGTTTATGTATGTAATAATGGGGCACCGCTCATGTGCTGTAGATTTCTCTTATTATCCTATACAAACTGAACAAAAGTCCTATCTAGAAGACGTTGTCAGATTAGTTGAGATTACTTGCTGCTATTAAACACCACTGATGAAGACATACTCAAATTTAATAGTAGAATGTTAGCGTCAGAAAATTACGTCAAGGAGCCTCCTGAAAATGTTTGATTACAGTATCGCGAAGCGAGGGACATTGCGTTCGTGTCCAGCATTAAGGCAACGACTCTACCTTGCCTGTCGCAGTCTGAATTAAGACGGAGAAAAGTAGCAGCAGTGCTGTAGATAGGGGGTTACCGCAGCGATTTAAGACCGCGCTGAAACACGGTAACCTACTTCATTCAGCACTGCTCATTTTCTACTCTGATGGAAGTCTCAACTTGGGGAATAAGGACAAATTTGACAATGACGGATTCTAAATATGGTTAAAATGTGACATGGAAGGGGGACTGATTGAACTGTGATGGTCACTGTCACATGGATAGGCCTACTTGAATATAATGATTGAATATTGGCTATTTTACTGACATCAATGGTCACAAGTTTCTAAAACAATTACTCTGGGCCTATTATAATTGAGATAGCAACGTGTAGTGGACAATTCAGAATGACTGTTAAGGACGGTGATTTTCAATTTGGGCGACTGCTGAATGAGGTGAGGTGAAATTGGCTGCAGGCAAGAGTTTAGCTAGTTCGTAAGCTTGCTCCGGTGCTGGCTAGCTCCACAGACTTTGTTTCCATAGTAACTAGTGCCATGGCTTAGCTCACACGCTCTGTGCAACCGAAATGGGGCTTGAGATCAGGCTAATCCCGTGCTGATCCTGGGCTAATCCCTTATCCTGCCTTTGTGCAATAGGCCCCAGTTCTGTTCTGAGAGATCCCTGCCCGTCCAAATAAGGAACTTTGTTTTAGCTGCAACTAACACCCCCCTCTGCTACAGAACAGTGCCTAAAGCAACAATGACATCAAAAGGAAGTGACATTGTCATAGATTGCCAACTTACTCATAAGAAAACAGGATTTATCAATGCTTTATTCGACCAGTGGAGGTGGGGTAAGCTTTGCAAGGGCTTGCCTACATAGCTGAGCACTTACATCATGGGTAGCATCCAAATAATTAACAAAATGAGCCAAATCAACTCTGCCAAAGTGCATTGTTATAAAAGTTTTGCAGAGAGAAAGAAAACCACGAACATTTTAGCAGGTGGGTCTGTTTGTCAAGCAAGTGGGGCTAGGAGATGCTTCTCAGGAGGCAAGCCTAAATAAGCCTGCATACTACTGGTCAAGCAATCATCTGATGGCAAAGTCAGGTGGCAGTCATGGGCACTCAGATGACTCACCAGCAGGTTGAAGCAGCTGCTCTATGTTGATTGAAAGCTTGACTCCAGGGCCTATCAGAATTTATGTCAAAGCTCTACTTCTGAAAGGACCACTTTGTCAAAAAAGAAAAAAAAAGAAAAGATTTATTGAGGGCATACAGGCATACATGCATACATTGGGTTTGGCGACATGACTCTGTTCTGTGAGATCCCTGCCCACCCAAACATGGAGCTGAAGGCACCTGCCAGGAATAAATGAATAACATTGATAACAAAGCAAGTAGTTGCTGCATGGAATATTGTAAACAGGAAGAACTCAAGTAGCATTACAACAATCAATATTTAATAACACCAATTACAATGAAGTTGGGACGTTGTGTAAAATGTGAATAAAAACAGAATGCAATAATTTGCTAATTTCATAAACCCACACTTTATTCAAAATAGGACAAAGGCAACCTATCAGATGTTGAAAGTGAGACATTTTACCATTTCATGAAATATATTAGCTCATTTTGAAATTGATGGCAGCATCACATCTCAAAAAAGTTGGGATAGGGGCAACAAAAGGCTGGAAAAGTAAGTCGTACTAGTAAAAAATAACTGGAGAAGCATTTTGCAACTAATTAGGTTAATTGGCAACAGGTCAGTAACATGACTGGGTGTAAAAAGAGCATTTTGGAAAGGCAGAGTCGATCAGAAGTAAAGATAAGCAGAGGTTCACCAATCTGCGAAAAGCTGCATCTAAAAATTGTGGAACAATTTCAGAAAAATGTTCCTCGATGTAAAATTGCAAAGACTTTGAATATCCCACCATCTAGAGTACATAATATCATCAAAAGATTCAGAGAATCTGGAGAAATCTCTGTGCGCAAGGGACTAGGCTGAAGGTCAATATTGGATGCTTGTGATCTTCGAGTCGTCAGGTGGCACTGCATTAAAAACAGGCCTGATTCTGCACTGGAATTCACTGCATCCATGGGCTCAGGAACACTTCCAGAAATCATTGTCTGTGAACACAGTGCAATCCACAAATACAAGTTAAAGCTGAATCATGCAAAGAAGAAACCATATGTGAACACAATTCAGAAATGCTGCTGTCTTCTCTGGGCCAAAGCTCATTTAAAATGGACTGAGGCAAAATGGAAAACTGTTCTGTGGTCAGATGAATCAAAATTTGAAATTCTTTTTGGAAACAACAGACGCCGTGTCGTGTGGACTAAAGAGGAGAGGGACTATCCAGCTTGTTATCAGCGCTCAGTTCAAAAGCTTGCATCTCTGATGGTATGGGGTTGCATTAGTGCCCCTGGTGTAGGCAGCTTCCAGATCTGGAAAGGCACTATCAAGGCTGAAAAGTATACAGACTTTGTACAACATCATATTGTCCCATCCAGACAATGTCTCTTTCGGGGCAGGCCTTGCATATTGCTGCAAAACAATGCTCAACCATATACTGCATTCATCACAACAGCATGGCTTTGCAGTAGAAGAGTCTGGGTGCTGAACTGGCCTGCCTGCCGTCCACACCTGTTACCAAAAGAACACATTTGGCGCATCATAAAACGAAAAATCCAGCAAGGAAGATCCAGGACTGTTGAGCAGCTAGAATCCTTCATCAGACAAGAGTGGGACAACATTGCTCTCCCAAAACTCCAGCAATTGGTCTCCTTACTTCCCAGATGTTTACAGACTGTTGTTAAAAGAAGAGGGGATGCTACACAATGGTAAACATGGCCCGCCCCAACTTTTTTAAGATGTGATGCTGCCAACAAGTTCAAAATGAGCTAATATTTTTCATGAAATGGTAAAATGTCTCACTTTCAACATCTGATATGTTGTCTATGTTCTGTTGTGAATAAAATATGGGTTTATGAGATTTGCAAATAACTGTATTCTGTTTTTATGCATGTTTTACACAACATCCCTACTTCATTGGAATTGGGGTTGTACTTGCGAGTACAATTCAGTCCAGATATTTGAACGAGCAGCAAGACAACTGTGATCTGAAAATGCTGAGTCTATTTTGGCCACCGTCATTCAAACACAGAATTATCGAAGAGGACCATGAACAATTTCTAGTGTTGCTGAAAACATTAATAAGCATGGTGCTACTGAAAACATTAATGAGTGGCCTACCTCTTTAATTGAGCATAATCAACAAAAAAATTGCATTAAAGATTGCTTTTTTTTTTAAAATAAACAGTTGAAGACATGTCTGGAACAGTAGGCAATTGCCAAATAAACATTTGACGTGTATGGCTATCATGACCGCCTGAGGACAATTAGCGGTCAGAAAGCCCTATACAGTGCAACAGATGAAGTACACCACATAATTTCACGAGATAATGAGGGGAGGCCGTTTCATGATGCAACCGTAGCTGACTATAAAATGTAACGCTGGTGTCCTGACATTATTACAGATTGAATTTGGGAAAAATTTTAGTCTTGGACAAGTCCTATTTGTGACTTATCAAACCTTTCTTTCAGGTATTTAAATTTTAATAAAGTTTAAGCATGGGAATATGTTTCTGTGTGTTTGTAAAATCCATACGTAATGATTTAATAACCTGAATAGTGATATTGTCATTGAATTGATGAAATGGTGATTTCTATGGAAAAAGAAAATCTACAATGATGAAATTCTGTTACCCAAAACTCCGCTACCATTACCATTTTTTTGTTGTCACAGAAAACCATTCTGGGCAAGAAAGCTGATATTATCCAAAAGAAAGCATATTGATACCTACTTTGTCTACATATGTTCAACTTATGAAATTTTAATATTTTTCTCCATAATATGGCAGTAATTTTATGAAATTTAGTTACCAGTAACGGAATTTCAGTTGTTTTCAACAAAGAATCAAGTACCATTATTGTACCAATATGACTTTAATATAACTGTTACTTGTGTTATTACTGGCAACATTCTTTTTTTTTTTTTTTTTTTTTTTTACAGGCAACATTCTTAATATTGGC
Source organism: Gymnothorax javanicus (assembly GCA_029692085.1). Classification (NCBI taxonomy): domain Eukaryota; kingdom Metazoa; phylum Chordata; class Actinopteri; order Anguilliformes; family Muraenidae; genus Gymnothorax; species Gymnothorax javanicus. Next base: position 103,853,534 of record CM056200.1, read on the forward strand.
AAAATGCACAATGAGAGTAATTACAGCCCCATGTGGAATTAAATTGCAGCACTATTTATATATACAACTTTCATCAAACCACAACAATTTTAATGATAATTTAGATTCAGGCATATATGTTTTTTGTATTGGTGCAGTGTCACTTTAGAGATGACACTCTGTCATTGTAACAATGCAATGTGACACATATCACTTGGAATCCCTTCTTACCTTGCTTATGGAGGCCACCCCTAACAGGAGTTGACAGGCAAGTGTATACAGTTGTGCCACTAAGCACAGCTGGCCTGCCTCTGGAAGCCACTCTTCAAGTGTATAAAGCTTTGTCAAAAACTAAAGCTGGCCTGCCTAGGGAAGCCATTCCTACAAGTGCACACAGCTGCAGGGTGGTCCACAACTTAAAGTTCAAACATGTAAAACTGGAACTCGGAAAGTGTGAATCATGAGCGTTAAGCGTAAAGGCCCTTGCGGCCAGAGTCCAGGGCCTGCCAAAAGGCCCTGGAAGCTCTGGGGTTTTAGATGCTCTCTGGTGCAATATGAGCCTTATTTTGGAGCATTTTTAAACAAATTGAATTACCAATAATCCAGAAATAATTATACAACCCCAATTCTGAAATAGTTGGAACGAAGTGTGAATTTTGAATAAAATCAAAACGCAATGACTTTAAAATCACACCAGCCAGTATTTTATTCACAATAGAACAGAGATAACATAGGGGGTGCAGGGGTGGGCTACGCCCCCCAGATTTTTACCCCGCCCCCCCAGCGCCTCCTGACTTACCGACGTATATTTTAGCGCAATGAAAAGGAAGTGCGCAATGCGAATTCAATGAGAAGTGTCAACAAAATGAAACGCGATCTCCCCCCCCCCACCCCCCCGGTCAACAAAATGAAAACGTCTCTACCCCCCAGCAATTTTCATTGCACCACCAGTCTAAGCAGGCTGCAGCCGGCCCTGAACAAATGTTGAAACTGAGAAATTTTACAATTTTATTCACATAATTAGCTAATTTCAAATTTTATGGCTGCTACATGTCTCAAAAAAGTTGGGACAGGGGCCTGTTTACCATGGTGTAGCATCCCCTCTTCTTTTTAACAGAGTAGAGGCATCTGGGCATTGAGGAGACAAGTTTCTTGAGTTTATTTGATCCCACTCTTGTTTAATACAGGCTTCCAGCTGCTGGAGAGTTTTGGGTCTCCTCTGACGGACTTTTCGTTTAATTATGCGCCAAATGTTCTCAATCAGTGAAAGATCAGGACTGCAGGCAGGCCAGTTTAGCACACGGACTCTTCTACTATGAAGCCATGCTGTTGTAATAGCTGCAGTATGTGGTTTTGCATTGTCCTGCTGAAATACACAAGGCCTTCCCTGGAATAGATGTCATCTGGAGGGGAGCATATGTTGCTCTAAAACCTTTATATACCTTTCAACATTCATGGTGCTTTTTAAAACATGCAAGTGTCCCTCACCATATGCACTAATGCATCCCCATACCATCAGAGATGCTGGCTTTTGAACTGAACGCTGATAACAGGAGGGGTGGTCTTTCTCCTCTTCAGCCAGGAGGACACGACACCCATGATTTCCAACAAGAATGTCAAATTTGGACTCGTCTGACCACAGGACACTTTGCCACTTTGCTACAATCCATTTTAAATGAGCCTTGGCCCACAGAACACGGCGGCGCTTCTGGATCATGCTCAACAATGGCTTCCTTTTTGCATGATAGAGTTTTAGGTGGCATCTGTGGATGGCACAGCGGACTGTTTTTACTGACAGTGGTTTCTTGAAGTATTCCTGGGCCCATTTAGTAATGTCAATGACAGAATCATGCCGGTGAGTGATGCAGTGGTGTCTGAGGGCCCGAAGATCATGGGCATCCAGTAAAGGTCTTCGGCCTTGTCCCTTACGCACAGAGATTTTTCCAGTTTCTCTGAATCTTTTGATGATGTTATGCACTGCCGATGATGAGACCTTCAAAGCCTTTGCAATTTGACGTTGAGGAACATTGTTTTTAAAGTATTCCACAATTATTTTTATGCAAGCCTTCACAGGTTGGACAGCCTGAGGCCATCTTTACTTCTGAGAGACTCAGCCTCTCTAAGACATCCCTTTTATAGCCAATCATGTTACACATCTGATGCCAGTTAACTTAATTACTTGCTAAATGTTCTTTCAGCTGATTCTCTTACATATTAATTGCTTTTACAGCCCTTTTTTTGCCTGTGTCCCAACTTTTTTGCGACTTGTTGCAGCCAGAAAATTTGAAATAAGCTCATTTTGTGGACAAAAATGTAAAATATCTCAGTTTCCAATGTTCTATTGTAAATAACATATTGGCTCATGTGATCTGAGAGTCATTTTGATTTTATTCTCAATTTACACTTCGTCCCAACTATTTCGGAATTGGGGTTGTTGTTGTAGTAGTAGTAGTAGTAGTAGTATTATGATGGGCGGCATGGCGCAGGAGGTAGAGCAGGTTATGATGGGCGGCATGGCGCAGGAGGTAGAGCAGGTGGTCTGGGAATCAGAGGATTTGTGGTTCGATCCCTGGCTCCGCCAGAGAACGTGTCAAAGTGTCCTTGAGCAAGACACTGAACTTCACACTGCTCCTGATATGCAGGCTGGTGCCTTGCATAGCAGCCTCCGCCATCAGGGTGAATAAGAGGCAATAATTGTAAAGCGCTTTGGGGTCATGTGACTTGACAAGCGCTATATAAATGCAGTCCATTTACCACTTTTACCATTATTATGTAGGGTTTCCACAACTTTCTGATGCAGATGCTCTACGGATCTTCTAGAGGGTGTCAGGAGAGTAAACAGCCTACAGAAGCCCGGGTTCATTTTGGGTGTCCTCATGCTCACCAAGGGCATGTCCACTGTGTATGATCAAAGTATTTGTGTAGTGATAGCAAACAGTTGGTTCTAGTAGTTGCGATGTTGGGTGTGGGACGAATAGGACCTGAGTGACACTGACAAGGATCAAATCGTTATAACCAGAGGAATGGGTCCGAGTGTCTTAGAAGCGGCAAGGCTTCTAGGGTGTACCCAGTCTGCAATGGTAAGTATCCACCGACAGTGGTCCAGGGAGGGACAAACCATGAACCGGCAACACGGAGCTAGGTGTCCAAGTCTTATTGATGCACAAGGGCAATAAAGACTTTCTTGTCTTTTTGAACTGACAGAAGGGCTACCGTGACAAAATTCACAGAAAATTGTAATGATATTTACCTGAGTAAAAAGTCGCAACACACAGTGCATCACTCCCTGCTGCATGTGGCCCTGGTAACTGGTTGTTTCGCTAGTTTGGCTTTCCGCTACTGTGCTTTCACTACTGTACACTAAAAAGCTTGATGAAGACTCATCTTTAAAAAATCAACCGTAGAACACATGGCTATGTTTAATTATGAAGGTGAGGGCACTTCCACACGCATGACGCAACAAGAACTTGGAGGATTGGGACCAAGCGGCAACCTGCGGGGCTGAAAAGTGAAGTAAATACGGAAGTGCCAAAAGCTGCAGTTCCACGAATGGCCACTTGAGGCTGACCGCAGAAAGGAGTTATCCCCATTGACCCCCATGTTAAAAAGCCCAATTTTACAGCCAAAAAAAAAAAACATGTTTTCAGCCTGGTTCAAAATACGGTTTTAGTCTCTATGGATAATTTTCCCCTCCGTGAAAACTGTGGGGGGAGTGAATTTTTTTGTCACTCTATTTACTTTATATAAAGCCTTAAATTTCTGCATAATTAAGGGCGTGGCCACTTGGAGTGACAGAACCTTGAATTACACAGTCTCTGGGCAGGAGTCGTCTCACCCGGTTATGTCGTGGCTAGGCGAGAGCACAGGCCTACACGGCCCCGGGCTGTAGAGTTGGACCGCCAAGCCCTGCAGCTAACCACGGGCCTAGCCTGGCTGCCTGGGGGGGGTTACTACAGCTCAGCTAGCCTAGCCGCTAAGCCTTGGCCTTTTCTAGTCGTCTGTGGGCTGTTATCCTACCTAGGCTCATTCAAATCACGGAACTTGATCGATTGGCCGCGTTTCTGACAGGAGATTTTTTATCGAAAAATTAGGATGATGCATGTCTTGCTGTGTGGTTAGGAGTCTGTGGTCTATTTTCAAAGGTGATGAAATTCTAATATTATTTCATATAACAAAATATGTCAACACGAAGTAGCGGTAGTTCGTTCTCTAGCCATGTAGTCAGAGAATGAATACAGTACCCCCTCGGTTAGTTTTTGCCCAAGATATCCAGCTCTGCCGGCGGTAGTGTACGCCTGCCACAGTTATTATACGGGCATGCAGCGAACTAATAGCGAAACAGTAAATTGTCTGAATTTAGGGTTAACATACTTTTGAACAAAAGCTGTTAGTCAGGGGTTGGAAAACCGTCACGGCTTCCCTAACAGGTTGCCAACGTAACTGGCTGGTCAGCTATAACAAAAGAACCACGATAGCACGCCCCCAAATGACGGGGACGGGGTTCCTCTGCTGATTCCCCGGAGTATTTCGAAGGCTTGACCGGAGATTGCTGTGGTTATACACTAAGTAGATTCGCACAGCAATATCTGATAGAATTGCATTTGCCACCAATGGATTCGTTCCATTTTCGGTGCGATTACGGGTGCGATATCATTGTAAATAGAAAGGCTAGCTAGCTAGCTATATAGCTAATTTAACATATCCCACGTTATCTAGCAAGCTGTCGCTAAATGTGTTTCTACATAAAGTCCATCATACACAAGCTAGCTAACCACATTAACCTAACTAATAAGCCAGACGACAACGGAAAAGTGTCACTAACTAGCCACGTTCGGCTATATTCGGTTTCGCTGGGAGTAAAGTTTTTTTTCCGAAAGTAACATCAATTTTACGAAGCGATAAAAAAAAGTTGCGCGTCGCAGTGGTATCAGAGATAAGCTGGGCAGCTGATGAAATAACCATGGAGCCTTTGAGCCAGACGCCCAGCTGTATTAGTATTGATGAGCCCACGTATGCGGGCTACAGAAACCAATGGAGGCGTTGCACTGGATGCAGAAACCGTAGTGTAAGTCACGTGATCCCCGATGTAACTCAGGAAGATGGCTTTGATGGGATGGGATTGCATAGATTAATTATTATTTATTTATACAAAAAAATGTATTTCCTTGCTCTGAAATGTCGCATGTATAACCGGATATTGAACCTCCCAAATGCTCCGCCTTATCCACGACACTAGCTCAACAGACTATATATTCACTGGTCGATTTAGCACTTGTATAGCGGTGCTGTGTTTGAACTTGAGCATATTGGCGCAAAGCTTCTCAGTCATAACCCGGCTTTGAGAACAACAGTTGAATATTTAGCGCAGGGGTGTCCAATCTTATCCAGAAAGAGCCGGTGTAGGTGCTGGTTTTTGTTAGAGCCCAACACTAACACGCTTGATTCTGCCCCCCAAGGTTCTGATTGAAACCCATGGACGTCGTTAGGTCCATTTTAGGGGGGCTTAAGCCCCCCTATAATTTTGGGTGTTTTTTTTTTTTTTTTTTAATATATATGTATATTGAAAATAGTGCAGACTTGCACATAACACTAACCAGCAAGAAAACGAGTCAAACAATAATATGTTTTCAAGTGCTACACTAATAAAATTATCGTTGTTTCCCAGCATAGACAGGTAGGCGGGCATGCGCGGTTCATGCGTTAGCTGTATGTTAAGGCCTAGGCTACGTGTTGTAACGTTACGTTCCTGGGGCTGGCAGAGTTGTTAAGAGAAGAAGAGGACTTAATTCGCAGTGATTGATACAGTGAATGAGAGATTGTAAGTTGATGTCAGTCATTGTTAATTGCTAAACGTTTATCTAAGAGGAAGAAAAGGTGATATTGTACGTGTCCTTTTTAACATAATGGCAGCTAAATTGAACTTGGAAAATGTTAGCCAGTGGCATAGCCAGCGGGGGGGCTAAGACACGTCCCTTTTTGACTGTAATTAGTAGTTCTCAATCATTTTCCTTTATTGACGCGTTTTCCAATGATCGTAATTGGCAACCGAAGACACGGTTTCTCTCCATATGCGATCTAACAGCGATTAAATCATGGGCTAAATTCAGTACAGTTGTGGAACAAAAACAGAGAATTGGGTTGCTCAAAACCGTTTAAAACAATTACTAGTCTAGCTGACCTGTTCTCAGTCAGACGCGCGTCCAGATGAATGATTGTCGTCTTACCTAATTGGGGAGAACAAGCAACACCTGTTAAGTGTGGAGTGCTCTCGGAGTGAACCTTCTGTTAATTATGAAAATGACTGAGCACAGGGTAGGACTAATAATTGTTTTTAACGGAAGTTTTGTGCAACCCAATTTTCTGTTCTTGTTCCGCAACTGTACTGAATTTAGCCCATGATTTAATCGCTGTTAGATCGCATATGGAGAGAAAACGTGTCTTCGGTTGCCAATTGCGATAATTGGAAAACGCTTCAATACAGGAAAATGTTTGAGAACTACTAATTGCAGTCAAAAAGGGACGTGCGTGAACATTCTAACTTGACAGCTGTCTATATTCTGTCCCATCTGTGTATTGTTATGTTGGTGTCCTCAACTATTGCGAGTGAAAACTAAATTCCATTAATAGCATTAGTTATGGCGAGAGAAAATTTAATGTGTCTTTTCAATTCATTGGCTAGATGGATATACGACGATTTTTTAAGGGGGTGAGTGAGGAACAGGAGAGTGACAAGGGAGCTGATGCTGAGGAGGTCTGCGTGATTGAGGTCAGTAAATGTCGACAGAGAAAACAGGGTCGAGTTCACCCATGCACCGTTTTGAGACGGGTTAGCTACTAGGCTACTGATTGAACGAGGTAGCCTATTTGGCCGCAACGTAGCAGCCCACAACGCTCTCCTCGAGTTAAAGATGACAACGCTTTGCAAACGAATGGAATCTGTAGGAAAACATTTAAAAACATTGTGACCGATTGGCCTTTACAACAGGCTTCTGAGTTTGTTTTCTTTCGTTTGGTGGGTGTGTCAGAAAAGTTACCATATCAGCACTGATGTGTAGGCTATCAAAACCCCACCGAATTAAAAAGAAATAAAGACAACATGCACAGTATCCATCTCCAGTTGAATGATGTAGCAGTGAAAATAAATTAATCCCCATATTTATATGCCTTAATCAAGCTTGGATAAAAGCAAATGGCAAGTGTTGGCCCACTCAGCTGCGCCTGCCTGATCAAAAAAGCCTCCAGTGCACCTGTTTCTGTTGAATTAACAATCTTGCATGGCATATAGGCCTACTAGCCCCTTATTTCATATTCAGTTCTGGCCAACTTGACTTGCATTCCCTGTCTAGGCTTAGCCTATAGTCTAAACTAGTCTCATTGGATGTTAAAGATAGGCCAGCTTACAGTAGGCCTATATAAAATATTTAATGAATTAATGATAAAATAATTTAATGAGAACCTGTACTTTGCCATGTCAGATAATCCACCAAGGCATTTATTTTGGTGGTAGGCTAACCCCATTCCCAACATCATCTAGCAATCTTGGAAGATATAATACTAATTTAACTTCGGGGTTTCATCATGTTAATTTTGTTTTTGAACTCCTTGAAGGGTGAGGCAGGAGAGGCTGAGGAGGAAAATGAGCATCAGGCAAGTTCAAGTCAGAGAGAGGAAGTGAATCCAGATTCAGAGGAGGTCGAGCAAACAGATCTAGAGAGAGAAGAAACAGAAACTGAGACAGGAGGTGAGCAAGGAGGCCAAGAGGAAGAGAAGGATCAAGAAGCTGCAGCAGCTCCTCTCAGTGATTTAGGTGATAAAGACACAGGGCCCCGACAGGTAAAGCTGAGTAGCTATCCACAAGACATCTTTGGTACACAGAAGAGGGCATTTCACCACAGCTGGTTTGCTAAGTACACATGGTTAGAGTATTCAGTCAACCTGAATGCTGCTTTCTGCTTCCCATGCAGAGTGTTTGGCAAAAACATCAAGCATGATGCTTTGGTCAGTTGTGGTTGTAGAAATTGGAAAAAAAGCTTTGTCTGTCTTTAATAAGCATGACATGACTCAGTCCCATAAGGACAGTGTTGTTGCATGGAAAGGATATCAGGCAACTAGCCAACAGGGAGATGTTGTACAGATGATGGTGTCTGCAAATGCACATGAGATAGCAGAGAGAAGGGACTATCTGAAGCGAATTGTTGCAGTTACCTCAATGTTAGGGGCTCAGGGACTACCCTTCCGTGGCAATGATGAAAGTGAAGTGAGCACAAACAGAGGCAACTTTCTTGCTTGCATGGGGCTTTTAATGAAGTTTGATCCTTTCCTGCAGAATTACAATCCTCCATCAAACGCCACGTACATTTCACCAGTATCTCAGAATGAGATGATTGAGTGTTGTGCTCAGGAAGTGACCAGCGTCATAGTGTCTGAGATTAAACATTCCAAACTTTATTCCATTATGGCAGATGAAGCAAGAGATAGGCGATCAGAGCAGCTGGCTGTTTGTGTTAGATACGTGTCAGAGGGGGAAGTAAAAGAACGTTTCCTAGCACTTTCAGAATTAATGTCATTTGATGCCCAGTCCATTGCAGACAAGCTGCAGCAGCAGCTCAAGGTCAATGGCCTTGCTGATGTCAAGTGTGTGGCACAGACTTATGACGGCGCAGCAGTCATGAGTGGACCCACAGGAGGCGTGCAGGCACGTTTTAGAAGGCTCCATCCTGAAGCTATCTATGTACACTGTTATGCGCACGAGCTTAACCTAGTATTGTGCCACACTTGCAGGGCTGTTTCCGAGGCTGTGGAGCTATTTGATTTGTTGGAGTGTGTATATTCTTTTTTTTACCACCTCCCTGGTGAATCACCATAAGTTCAAAGACGCTCAGTCCAAACTTGGGTTGGCAGCAGTTGAGCTAGTACAACTTTCAAACACTCGTTGGGCATGCCGGCTGCAGTCAATAAATGCAGTTCTTCAGACCTTACCTGCCATTTTTGGATGTTTCTCTGTCCCTGGGTCTCCCATGGCTGTTGGTATCAAAGCAAAGCTATCACAGTTCTCAACCATGTATGCTCTCCTGATGTTTCAGACACTTCTGTCTATAACTGAAGGACTCCACAAACTCCTTCAAAAGGAGACTTTAGACCTGGCAGAAGCTCTGATTGGGAAGGATGCTGTCTGTGACACACTCAAGGGTAAACGCACAGATTCATTTGCCACAGAACTGTATGAGAGAACCAAGGCTCTGTGCCACACACACAGTATTCCTGAACCACACACCAAGAAAAGGCAGAAACAGAAAAAAATGGAGGATTTTGTGTTTGAGACAACCGTAGGTTCGCGCACTGAGTTAGTCAGTTCTGAGGTCTTGAAAACAGTTGCTTTTCCCCTGTGTGGACAAGATGGTTGGTGAGCTTGAACTAAGATTTTCTAGTGTAGATGCTGGGCTCCTGAAAGGCATCCAGGCATGCAGCCCTAAGTCTGCGAACTTCTTGAATGAATCCAACTTGGAAGAACTTGCCAGGCACTATGGCATAGACCTGAAAACAGAGGAGGTCCTTGTTGCCAGGGACTTTCTTGCTCGCAAAGCAGATTCTGGATATCCACCCCAAGATATGTTAGCTGCACACAACCTCCTAAACTCAGATATGTTTCCCTCTCTGAAGGAAGTCCTCCAAGTTGCCCTGACAGTGCGTGTAAGCAGCTGCTCGTGTGAAAGGTCCTTCAGTGCATTGCGTCGTCTGCACTCCTGGCTGCGTCAAACAATGGGGCAGCAAAGACTTCATAACCTTGCAGTCAGGTCAATTGAAAATGGCATAGTAAGTCAGCTGAATGACAACAAAGTGTTAGACTATTTTGCCACTGTTTTGCCAGAAGGCATTCTTTGATGCTTCCACCCACAAAGTAGAGCAAAGTGGGCACTGAGCTAAGTCACAACATGGATAGTTGACTTTCTTTATTATAAGTTACTTACTTAGTTATATACAGTCTTTTTGTCTTTTAATTGTTGATTTAAAGACATTTCCTCGTCTGTTCTCTAACATATCACTGTTACTTACATTAAAACTATGTTACTGTATGTAAGACTCAGACACATTGAGTTTGTAAGAATGTAGCTGCGTACTGTGAAAAAGTCTCAAGGATATCCATCTTTTCTGTGATGTTGTTGTACAATTATGACAACTTTTGGGCTAAACTAAGTAAGACCAAGTAAGACCTTAGTTTTTTTTCTTTGTTTTTTAGCCCATCTCGTAAAGTAACTCGAGCTAGCAATTAAATAATGAAAGCTGTTTTTGAGATAGGACAGAAATGGTGAGCAAATTTTCTTTCAAAACTTCACTATCAGTTTAAGCCTATTTATTTGTTTGATATCTGCTCTGAAAACTAAGTGTTCCCCAAAAGGTTAAGGTATACTGTATACTCATTTGGCAGAATAAATGTTTGAGAAACATTCATATTTGTCTGTATTGTCAGATTTCACTAGGATTTGAACTAAGCTAGTTGTAACTAAATTAATTAAATAAAGCACCACACCATTATGTTGTATCCTGTTCAGTGCATTAGACTGAAATAAATGGCTTTATTTGGAATATAACATAATTATTACTTTTTACCAAATGCATTGATGGAGATATTTGCAAACATCTGTCTTCACAACAGCCCCAGCCTCTAATGAATTGATTTAGACTTATTTTGTTAATAAAAAGAAGAAATCCTGAAGACTTAGGAGAGAAAAAGCAGGGAAGAAAAAGAAAGTGATCCAGATAATAGATTCTGATAAATGTTCCTCAAATAATGAATAATTGACGAAGCCTATGTAGGAGCAATGAAAATTTTTTCATTAATGAACACACTCCTGGGGCTAAGCCCCCCCTATCTCTCAATCCTAGTGACGTCCATGTTGAAACCCCTGATTAGTTAATTAGTGGAATCAGGTGCAGTAGCTCTGCTGGCTAGGACAAAAACCTGCACCCACACCGGCCCTTTACGGATAAGATTGGACCCCCCTGATTTAGCGGTTAATTAAAGCGAAAATGCAAAAAACAAACCATTTAAGCGATTATACTGCTGAGGTCTTCCAGTGCATAGCACAATGGCGAGAGGACTCTCACATAGACTGGCTAAAAAAATGGCAAGCGCAGATTTACCCACAAACAGCTTTTATGACAAAATATCAAAGGTAAGAAAAATTTTTGCTCATCTCTGTAGCATTTAAAGTGTATGCCTGCTGTTCTTTGAGTATGGTGACAATTTAAAATGACAAGGCTTATATCGTTGGAATCTATGGACTGTCCTTTTTCATTTGAGGTATTGTTTGTATGCATATCACAAATTCAGTAGAAATGCTTGCGATGGAGCACTGATTATTTAATCTTATTTTATTTAATGTTTTGCTAGATGCTTATTTACTTGCTTGGTACTTGAATTGTGTTCGGTTTATGTAAAAACGGTCATCACGAACTTTTCGCCGAGTTTCTTCGCTTTACTATTAGGAAACATGCTGTATTTATTATGCAAATTCATTGCCCCCGTTACAGTGGCATTCAGGCTGAAGGTTAATATATGTATTGAATATATATTTTCCACTAATTTCTTTAAATCTCCAATTTAAAACCAGTTTTCATTGCAACAAAACCGTTGACTTACTTGTGAACTTCTGGTACGTGAAGCAGCTTTTCTCGAAGTGCTCTGAGCAAAGAACTGAATGTTTTGTTGGTTTGTAAGGCTTTCCACGGTCAATTCTTCTTAATTTAACAAGCCAATCTTTCAAAAGGACTTCATTAATTTGTGGAAATTGATTGAAACTTATTTTGCTGTATTTTCCAGACGACTGAATGACATTATTGGTGCAAACAACAGCAGCACAAGATTTCCCCATTTTCACTATGCTGTGATCAACCTCTGTGTACATTTTGCTTCGGGGATCATGTGACCACCTATGTAACTTGCAACGACCTCATTAAGCATTTCTCTTAGCCAAAATGTCAGGTAGGGTGATAGTACTTAATATCAAAATGTGCGAGTGTAAGGTAGGAAAATAAAGGTCCGTCAGGTTTGTCAGCAAGCTTACGTAATGCAATGTTACCGTTTGGCTGGTCATACTACCGTTAATGGGACCTGGCTAAGGTGCGTACAAGAGCTAAGACGAGCACACGCTCGCACTCCGGGGGGATACTGATGCTCAGTGCGCCAACCGCCGGTACTTCCCAGCAGTGTACAGCGTTCGTCACGCTACTGCCTCACGGATACGAACAACGTTCGTCTCGCAACCACTTCACTAATATAAACAGCGTTCGACTCGCCACCGCAAGCATCTTGGCAGGATCCATTCCTTTACTAGGACAGATATGACCCCGCATCTCGACCTCGGTGAACCATGAAGCATCGAGCTCAGTTGGCCTTTTAGTCGAGTATGGAAGCCGTAGCTAGCTTGGTAGCTGCGAGCTTAGAGAGCGTGTTTCAGCAAACAGGCTCCATTGGACCCGCCTCTGCTCCAGTAATGGCCCCACCTTTTTGCCCATTTTTGGATTAGCCAAGAGGTAGGCGGAGTCAAGTAAGTGCCAAGATGGCGACCAAATTTCCTTCAAAATGGATATTCAGAAACCTATGGGTGACGTCACGAAGGCTACATCCATGTTTTATACAGTCAATGATTGGGACTAAACAGCTGCATGGCCACAAGAGAGCCACTTGTTAGTGAGGCTTATTAGGAAAAAATGACTTCAGTTTGTAAGGGAGAATGATGGGCATGTCAGGGTAAGAAGGGAAGCCCATGATGCAATGCACCCGTCATGCATAATGCCCACTGTACAAGCCTCTGGAGGCAGTGTTAAGATCTGGGGTTGCTTCAGTTGGTCAGGTCTAGGCTCAGCGCTGTTCTGCAGCAACAAAATTAATTCAGCAGACTACCTGAATATACGGAATGACCAGTAACCCATAAATGGACTTTCTAATCCCTGATGACACAGGCATGTTCCAGGATGACAATGAAAAGATTCATCAGGCTCTAACTGTAAAATTAAGCTTGAGGAATAATTTTCTCTCATGTATTGACCACCTCAGATTCTGGACCTTAAAGAGGTAGTTCACTTTTTTTGAACAATAAAATAACACCAAATCTCATAATAAGTTTCCCATAACTGGGGTTATATGAGCTAAAAACTTGCCATTCAATAAAGCTTACATTAGATGCAGTAGAAAGCCCTCTCTGATCTCCTCCAGGTAGCCTGAGAGACAGCCAGGGCATAGTGCTGGGGTGGAAAAAAATTTAGGCCTCTTGAAAGGGTACACTGTTGTGAATGGAAACACAGAAACGGGCATAGTGCTGGTATTTTGATACACTGTTGCCTAAAACAGAGGTCCTACCTGAAAATAATACAACATTTCAATTGTATGCTATATTAAAAAAAAATTACAGTACTTTAGCTGCTCGGAAAAAAACACAGTTGCTCTTGAACTAACCAACTGATGTATTCCTCCGCGAGGCGCATCGTAGTTCACTGCGCGCAGTAGCGATCAGCTATTTGGGTCAGACTCTGAGCGGTTTGCGGCAGAGACAGCATTTCAATGGCGTAGAATCACGTCTCAAAAAAAAAAAAAAAATCCCTATAATAACCAGCACAGCAGATACACAGTATGTGGCTGCGTAGACCCTATGCGATATCAATTTGTGCTGCAAAGTTACGTTAGACTTTTTCACAGGTGTTTCACTCTTTTACCTGATGCTTGGGTACAGCAGTGCTCTTCAGCGTGCACCGTTGAGATTTCCCTGAATGTAGCCTAACGAAATCCTCTTTGGAAAAATGAAGACTGCAAACACGGATTCTTTTACAGATGGCGTATCAATATCCGTGTTGAGGCAACTGGCCACAGCTACAAGTCCAATATTCCACTGAGGAATGCGGTGGAAGCTGTAAGTGCACCAGGATACAGCTTTGCTTTCACGTCCAAGAAAGCGACACACACGGACCATTTTCGAAATATTTGCACAAGTTAAACGACCGTCCGACCTCGCAACCGCAGTTAAGCCGCTTGCACGCTGGATGCAAAACGAATTTTTCGCACACAGATTACATTCAAAGTCAATGCAAAGACGTGAATACACGCGTTTGTGCAAGCAGCTTTACTGTGACCCAAACGACTGATCGCTACAGCGCGCAGTGAACTACGATGCGCCTCGTGGAGGAATACGTCAGTTGGTTAGTTCAAGAGCAACTGTGTTTTTTTTCCGAGCAGCTAAAGTGCTGTATTTTTTTAAATATAGCATACAATTGAAATGGTGTATTATTTTCAGGTAGGACCTCTTTTAGGCCGAGAAAAAATACGCTGTGTCTGTGTTTCCATTCACAACAGTGTATCGCCGGGGCGCCCCGGTGGCTCATCGGTCTGAGCGCGCGTACCATAAAGGCTGTGTCCCTCCCGCAGCGACCTGGGTTCGATTCCAGCTCAGGTCATTTGCTGCATGTCTTCCCCCATTCTACTCCCCAACTTTCCTGTCACTCTACACTCATTAACTGTCAAATAAAGGAAAAATTCCCAAAAAAATAATCTTAAAAAAAAACAACAGTGTATCGCCTAAATTTCCACCTAGCACTGTGCCCTGGTGCAGCTACCTGGAGGAGATCAGAGAGCTTTCTACTGCATCTAATGTAAGTAGTGGCAATTCGTAGCTCATACAACCCCACTTCAAAAAAAGTGAACTATCCCTTTAACCAATTTAAAGTCTCTGGAATGTGCTGGAGAACAATTAACTGAGTGGTTTGACTCAGCCATCGTCAACACAATAGCTCGGCCAAAAATCAATGCAAATCTGGTCGGAAATAAACGTAACATTATATAACATTGTCTGAACAACACCACAGCAAATGTGCTCCATGATCAAAAATAAAGGTGGCCCAGCAAAATATTATAGGGTGCGACCTTTTTTGGATGGGCACTGTGTATAGACACTGTATATACAGTTAGGTTCACTGATAACATTATAATTATTCTGGCTGTTGACTATAGAATATTGGAGTTCAAATTAAATTAAAAAAAATATGAGTTCAAAATGAGGACGTTCTGCTTCAGTTTCTGGGTTAACACATCAGAAATTGGGTGGACGGTGCTGGAATTACAGATTTTTTTTTCAAAACGTTCTCCCCTTTTCAAGAATCAAAATTATTTGGACAATGAAATCGTGGGCTCAGCAACACTTTTGGAATCCACTTGCTGCATTGACAAATGAACGTTAAAACTCTACCATGTAAAGATAAAACCATATTTAAACAAGTGGTGCCAGGCACAACAAACCCCGCCCCTTGCACATACTTTGACCTACTTTTCCGAAATTCAACAGGCATCTATTCTGGGTCAGTGGCAATCCCTAAGACGAATTTGGGGTGAATCTGGCCATTAGTTTTGCTGCTGAAGTGTTTATCAACAAACAAACAAACAAACACAGAAACAAACGCACAAACAAACACAGAAACAAACCGAACCAAAAACAATACCCCTCGCCCTCACCCTTTGGGTGGGGCGGGGTATCAAGATGCAGAAACACTGCCACCACCTTTGGGCCCAAGCTCATTTAAGCTGGTCTGAGGCAAAGTGGAAATCTGTCCTGTGGCCTAAAAAATCAAAATGTGAAACTCTTTTTGGAAATCATGGACACTGCATTCTCCGGGCTAAAAAGGAGAAGTACTATCCAGCATGTTATCAGCACACAGTCCAAAAGCCTGGATCCGTGATGGCACAGGGGTGTATTAGTGCACAAGGCATGGGTATCTTGCACATCTGAGAAGACACCATTGATGGGGAACGATATATGCAGGTTTTGGAGCCCCATATGCTGCAGTCCAGTCAACGCCTTTCTGAAGAAGTCTGTGCTACACTGGGCAGCCTGCAGTCCAGACTTGTCACCCACAGAAAATACATGTATTTGACGTATTGCAAAATGGAAAATATGACAAAGAAGGCCACAGATTTTTGAGCAGCTGATGTCCAAGGCAAAGTATAAATGGGAGTATAAAACTAAAATGGTTGTAGGATGTTCCATATTAGTAAAAGTTTGACATACTATTAATACATTTTATATTTTGTGGGAAAGGGTTTTAAGTGAACGCATTAGGTAATGCATAAGATAAAATGGGGGGGAAAAATTCAGGTAAAATGGGATACTTTTCTAAAGTGAAACCCGCAAGTTTCTCTGCTACTTGGTGCCATAAAATCATGAGCTACTATGCTATTGTGCATCTTCAGCCATATTACAGACATTGTTAGTATTTTTGTTATGTAAAAATATTGAGGATGGTACAGTGAGACCATGTCAACCACAATAGTGCAGAGTTGGCCGTCCTTTTTACACATGCAAGCATACACACACACATCACTCATACATGCAGACATAATGCAAATGCTTATGCATGTATGCACAATAGCATGCCTCTCTCTCTCTCATGCTTACACACACGCACACACACACACACACTGCTTGGTGGGGGAGGGAGGTAAAGGGAACATCAACATTTTTAAAATCCACAGTAAACAATATGGCTCTAAGGAAATGAGCAGCAAAAGAACAAGGAAAATGAAGGCAGCAAAGATGGATGTAAACATAATCAGTGCAGGAAAGAAAGGATGTGCAGTGTGATAAGTGAATATCAGAAAATGCTACACGCTGGACAGAGGACAAAACTTCAGTTTTTGGCAAGGGCATGGACCGCGTGAAAGCCAACATTCGAGAGGTGAGTAAAGGGGGGTGGGGGGAAGTGGCACAGAATATGTACACGGTAGAAAATCCTGTCTGCCTGAGGCAGCGGAAAAACAGTGACATTAAGTTATGGGTCCTTTTCAACCATCAGTGACTGTCCCATTTCAGATGAACATGTCATAAAAGTGATGTGTTTGAAGCTCAGATGATTCTGAAGTATTTTACTTGGCAACAAATGTATTATCTTTATAAAAATATAGCAGAGAGTCATATCAGGTTGTGGAAGTTACACTTGAAGTAGGCTTCAGATTTTCGGGTGGTTTTCTGCACCCAACCAAAACGTGTCCGAAATTGCCTCACTTCACCTTGTTAACAAAGAGTGTACCCAGAGGAAACCCACACAAACACAGGGTTACTGTTGTTCTGGTTGTTTCCCCGTGTGAAGCATTCTATTATACTTGTCCATGAAAAGACACAAATTCCATTTAAAATGAGAAATAAGTCAGATGGTTGAGGAAACAAAGGCAACCGATACATTTTGAATGTGTTAAATCGTTAGGAACTCCTGAGACAGGTCCTAAGTGACGATACTGCGAAACGAAAGATAATTGACGTATCCGAAATTAAAATACTTCTACTTTCTTCTCCTTCCTTAGTCGGCCTACCATTATGCAAGTCAGCGGCATAAATCGTGCACGTGAGTGAAAGAGTTAGGTCATGTCGGAATTGACAACTGCCCGGTTATTTGGTAATTAACTTTCGTAAACAACTCCAGCTTTTCCCGAGTGTTACCTCATGCTTTCAGTTTCGCATGCACTTTCTGTTGCAGTCACGTGACCATATATTTCCATACCCCGTCGTACACAAACTCCACTGACTGCTACAGAGGTAGTCTATCGCAGTTTATGTGCCCTCTGGTGGCAAAAGCGGATTTCGCTATTGAAAATTCGCATTTGTGAAATTAATTAATGTACCACAGTCATCAAATTAAGATTATGACTGTGATAATCTGAGCACACAATGATTAAAGGAATTAGCAGTGTACCTATACAGCAGCTATATAAATTCATCAATCTGAGAGATTTTTCTTACATTGAAGCAGAAAATTAGAAAGCTACACTTACATCGGTAAAAACAAATAAGTCTTGGTTGTGAGAAGCAGGATTCTCAAGATTTAAATTTGTCAATGTTTAATACTCATGTAAATATTTAGGGGTCTACATTACATAGTTGAATTTTTTTATTGAAATTGATGGTGTAAAGGCTGCACATTTTCTGTTTATACTAAGAAAAATATTCTTCCATTTGCTTTCTTTTTGTGGAGATTTATGGGAAGTATGATGACCAATCATTGATTCCCTGAAAATGCGGTTATCAAAGCACAAACTCGGGTGGGAGAAAGAAAACCAAGCAGAGAGGAAGATGAGGCGAGGGAATTACCAAAGATTCTGCTGGGTCTTTGGTAAAACTGCTGAAAGTCAATTCCTATATTTGTCTCCTTCTCTTCTATGATATGCAGCAGTAGAGCACTTGAAGAAAATAAGACGGTGTTATCTTAACTAGCCACAATGTAATTTAGCTAGTTGGCATGAGACTTTATTACCTCCGCCAAACGAAGTTGGCAGGAGGTTATGTGATCAGTGCCAGTCGTTTGTTTGTCTGTTTGCTGCGAACAAGATAACTCAAAAAGTAATTAACGGATATCTTTGAAATTTTGCGGGTGGGTCGCTATTACATCAGGGATGGACATGGACCCTATTGATTTTCACTGCGATCAGTCAAACAATATGGCCGCCACAGCAGTCATCTTGAAATCCTATGACAGGCAATAATTGAACTTTGCTCTCACTCACCAAAATTTGGACTGTGCTACCTTGGCAGAGGTTTGCACTCTAGGAGTGCCTCTAGTTTTACAAGCAGCTGGTTTTGTTTGAGCTAATTGGGTAGGTCTGAAAACACCAAATAATGGTGCATTAGCTCATTCCCTATGGAATACTTTTATATAAAATTGTTGCATTTGCAGGGAATACTTTTCCCGAAAATTACACAATAGAAAGTATTGAAGTACAGGTGGCCCATCACCGCGATCATCAACTGATTTCATGTTTTCATCGGACTGCGAATGGTCATCCACGCTGCTGGCACTGGCTTACCATAGGGAATGGTAGAATTCGCCGCGCCGTTGGCAGCGGCTTGCCGTAGGGAATGAGTTAAAATAATAATTTTTTAAAAATCCATGTAAAAACTTATCAAATTTATGTGCAACAATGTGGGATGTTTGGGCGACTCAGAAACTGAGCCAGACATTTACAGGTCAGAGTTGTGCAACTCGCAATACCTAGCTAATGAATCGATGTATAATGATTGTAACGTTTGCTAATAATACAACATACCATCATTTAATTCAGTAACCTATAAATTGGGAGGAGTATTTAAATTGTTCAATATTGTTACACTTCATAATAAATGAGGGGTTCAATGTGATAACATTAAATGTGCCAGTTTTACAGAAATCAAGATTTGGATGGTTTTGAATGTTGCTTTACTTTGTAAAGCACATGTATTGGTGTTGAATTTATAATGTCATTTTGACCAGTACACAACATTAGTACTTGGTGAAAGTATATTCTGTGTAATGCCAAAAAACATAAGATTGGCATTTATCAGGTTATTGCACTGAACCCTTCAAATATTAATTACATTAATAACAGTTGTAAACTTGTATTCAAAAATCAAATTAAAAGTATTTGGATACAAAATAGAAACATAACGAGTTGCTGAATACCCCTCGGCCTGGACACGATTTCCTGCCTCAATGTCACAGCGTTAAGGTCAAAGGTCAAATCCAGCAAAAAAGGTGACGTTGCACATCTATGTGTTACAGTGAGTTACCATACCAAATTTGGTGAAGCTGCGATCAGTAGTTGCTGAGTACTGACCCATATAAGATTTCCTGCCTCAAGGTCACAGCACAAAGGTCAAAGGTGAAATCCAGCAAAAAACATGACATTGCACATATGTGTGTGATAGTGAGTAACCATACCAAATTTGGTGAAGCTGCAAGAATTAGTTGCCGAGTACTGACTCGGGCAAGATTTCCAGGGTCAAGGGCACAGAGCTAAGGTCAAAGGTCAAATCCAGCAAAAAACCTGGCATTGCACATCTATGGGTCATAATGAGTTACCATACCAAATTTGGTGAAGCTGCGATGATTAGTTGCCGAGTACTGACCCGGACAAGATTTCCAGGGTCAAGGTCACAGAGCTAAGGTGAAAGGTCAAATCCAGCAAAAAACCTGACGATGCACATCTATGGGTCATAGTGAGTTATCATACCAAATTTGGTGAAGCTGCGATGATTAGTTGCTGAGTAGTGGCCCGGAAAATGTCACCCGGACAAGATTTCCAGGGTCAAGGTCACAGCGCTAAGGTCAACGGTGAAATCCAGCAAAAAACCTAACATTGCACATCTTTGGGTCATAGTGAGTTACCATACCAAATTTGGTGAAGCAGCGTTAATTAGTTGCCCAGTACTGACCCGGACAAGATTTCCAGGCTGAAGGTCACAGCGCTAAGGTCAAAGGTCAAATCCAGCAATGAAGCTGCGATGATTAGTTGCCGAGTACTGACCCGGACAAGATTTCCAGGGTCAAGGTCACAGAGCTAAGGTCAAAGGTCAAATCCAGCAAAAAACCTGACGATGCACATCTATGGGTCATAGTGAGTTATCATTCCAAATTTGGTGAAGCTGCGATGATGAGTTGCCGAGTACTGACCCGGGCAAGATTTCCAGGGTCAAGGTCACAGCGCTAAGGTGAAAGGTCAAATCCAGCAAAAAATGTGACGTTGCACATCTATGGGTCATAGTGAGTTATCATACCAAATTTGGTGAAGCTGCGATGATTAGTTGCTGAGTAGTGGCCCGGAAAATGTCACCCGGACAAGATTTCCAGGGTCAAGGTTACAGCGCTAAGGTCAACGGTGAAATCCAGCAAAAAACCTAACGTTGCACATCTATGGGTCATAGTGAGTTACCATACCAAATTTGGTGAAGCAGCGTTAATTAGTTGCCCAGTACTGATCTGGACAAGATTTCCAGGCTGAAGGTCACAGCGCTAAGGTCAAAGGTCAAATCCAGCAAAAAACCTGACATTGCACATCTATGGGTCATAGTGAGTTACCGTACCAAATTTGGTGAAGCTGTGATCATAAGTTGCCGAGTACTGGCCCGGACAAAATCATGGACGGACGACGGACGACAGACGGACACGCAGGTGACGACAATACCCCTCCGGGCTGGAGTCGGCCGAGGGGTAAAAACAAGTTCATGAATATGGCATCTATCCATGAAAATTGTGGCGGCACTTCACTAAGCATCATAAAGAACAAAGAAGCACTTTGGATGATCTCTGTATGATCTCTCTCACCTTCTCCTGGATAAAGGACTTTCTAACTAACCGCCCACAGACAGTGAAACTTGGCCCCCACCTGTCCTCCTCCCGCACACTCAGCACCGGCTCCCCCCATGGCTGTGTGCTGAGCCCCCTTCTATATTCCCTCTACACACATGACTGCACCTCCGCCTACCTCGGCAACACAATCTTTAAATTTGCTGACGACACCACTGTGGTGGGGCTAATCTCTGGTGGTGACGAGGCAAACTACAGGAAGGAGGTCCTGAGGCTGACAGAGTGGTGTTCAGCGAATAACCTGTTGCTGAACTCCACAAAAACAAAAGAAGTCATCTTGGATTTCAGGAAGAACAGGGCTGACCTCTCCCCCCTCTTCATCAATGGCGACTGCGTGGAGAGGGTCAACACCTTCAAGATTCTCGGCACCCACATCTCTGCAGTCCTTTCCTGGTCTGAGAACACGTCAGAAGTCATCAGGAAGGCCCAGCAGCGTCTACATTTCCTGAGGGTGCTCAGGAAAAACAACCTGGACAGTAAGCTGCTGGAGACCTTCTACAGAGCCTGTGTGGAGAGCCTGCTGACATATAACATCTCGGTGTGGTTCACCAGCTGCACTGAAGCTGACAGGAAGAGGCTGCAGAAGGTCATTAAGGCAGCACAGAGGCTCGTCAGCCACCCTCTCCCCACCCTGGACAGTATCTACAACTCTCGCTGCCTCAGCAGGGCGAGAAACATCATTAAAGACCGGACTCACCCAAGCCACCACTTGTTCCACCTGTTGCCCTCGGGGTGGTGGTACAGGTGCATCAAGGCCAGAACCAACAGACTCAAGAACAGCTTCTTCCCCAGGGCCATAACCCTTTTGAACTCAAACATGCTCTAAATATGCACTATGCCTTTTTTTTAAGCACTTTGCACTTTAATTATGTCCATGTGCTAAATGTTGGTCCTTTTGTTGTCTTTTCTGTCTCCTTATGTGTGGAGCTCTGTAATTTCGTTGTACTGGTTACAATGACAATAAAGTCTGATTGATAGTATACAATAAAGTCAGTATTTGCTCTCAAATTAGTGCAAGAAGTTTTCCAGCTCCCCTGCTATGCGCCCTCACATTACATATGTGTCCCTACCAACTCTCACATTACACCTACGCCCTTGGCAACTATGGAAGTAGATAGGGGTCATAAATATAGACATAATTTGCATATGTGAACAAGTTATGTAGCGAAGGAAACATAGAAACATTTTGTGCATGTATGAAAAAGTTTTGAGCTCACAGATAATACAGCAGGGAAAATAAGTAATAAGTCAGTTGAACGTGTCAACATTTTTCGCAGTAATTACATTTCTAATGGGGCTATTGACATGATATTTTCACCAGGGGTTACACCATGAAGCAAGTTCAACATAGACAGGCTTTAAGATGACCAGAACGACCTCGTTTGAACTAATTTTTAACCTTGTGCAGAGGTCTGGTGGACGTTAATACGGGACGTCCAGAGGATGTCAAGACGTCATAAAAACTTTCATTCTGGCTCCTCAGGGGACGTCATTTAGACGTTTGTGGAAGACCTCGAAAAGACGTTGTTTGGACGTATTCTTGCTTAGTGGGAAGGCAGCACATGTACAGCCGATTTAAGCCGAAACTCTGCACATAACCTGCTCCTGACCAAGTTAAGTTCGCAGCGTAAGTTACCATGGTAATCTAGCCACCTTAAAAGAGAGGCGTCTTCGTGATGTTGAAAAGCTTAGGTTTAGGCTCGACATACCTCGCTAACCCACTTATCTTACTTCGTAGTATACCCCCCAAGGGGGTATACTACGAAGCTGGCTTTGTGATTAAGCCTGACTTTAAGCTTAAGTAAAACCTGGAAAAGCACTTTTTACATTAGTTCATGTTCCAGATTTGAAGTGTTTCCTGGTTTTACTAAGTGCTGAAGTCAGGCTTAATCACAAAGCCAGCTTCGTAGTATATCCCCCAGATGTTGGTAACAACCCGAGTTATCCACACATACACAGAAATCAAAACAAATAAGTCCATAAATTAAGTTATGTGTAATAAAGTGGAATGACACAGGGAATAAGTATTGAACACATTAAGAAAAGGAGGTGCAAAAAGGCATGGAAAGCCAAGAAACCAGCTGAAATCTGTCAGTATTCAGAAAGCAATCCTGCCCCCTATCAGTGCAAATTAATATCAGCTGATTTAGTCCTAATTGATGGCCTATTAAAAGGTTTCTCATTACCAAGGTGCCACACACGAAGCATCTCATGATGCTTCTTGTCTCTCATAATCCGGAAGTGAAAAGAACATCATTTCACAATGCCATGACCAGGTGCTCCTTGCAAGATTTCTGATGGAGGAGTCAAAAGAATAATCAGAAGAGTTGTTCAAGAGCCAAGGACCACTCGTGGAGAGCTTCAGATAGACCTGGAATTAGCAGGTACAGTTGTTTCAAAGAAAACAATAAGTAATGCATTCAACCGCCGTGGCCTCTACGCACACTCAATGTGCAAGACTCCATTTCTGCAGAAAAAGCATGTTGAAGCTTGTTTAAAGTTTGCTGCACAACATTTGGACAAGCCTATGAAATACTGGGAGAATATAGTCTGGTCAGATGACACCTAAAGTAAACTCTTTGGATGTCATGGCACACACCATGTTTGTAGGACAAACGGTACTGCACATCACGCCCAAAACACCATACTAACAGTGAATTTTGGAGGTGGGAACATCATGGTGTGGGGCAGTTTTTCAGCATATCGAGGGCTGACTGCAATAAACAGTTATGTCCAATATATAACATCTGGACATAACTGTTTATTGCAGTCAGCCCTCGATATGGTACTGGCAGACTTCATGTAATTGAAGGAAGGATGAATGCAGAAATGTACTGAGACATTCTTGATAAGATTCTGCTGCCATCTACCAGGATGCTAAAGATGAAAGGAGGATGGATATTTCAGTAAGACAATGATCCCAAACACACAGCCAAGGAAACTCTGAATTACTTTCAGAGAAGGAAAATAAAGCTTCTAGGATGGCCCAGTCAATCACCGTACTTGAGTCCAATTGGAAATCTATGGAAAGAACTGAAAATCAGAATTCATAGAAGAGGCCCCTGGAACCTTCAAGATTTGAAGACAGTTTGTGTGGAGGAATGGGCCAAAATCACACCTGAGGAATGCATGCAACTAGTATTTCCATACCGGAGGCGTCTTGAAGCTGTCATTACCAACAAAGGCTTTTCTACTAAGTATTAAATAAATTTCAGTAAGCATGTACAATACTTTTTCCCTGTGTCATTCCACTTCATTGCACATAATTTATGGACTTATCTTTTTTATTTCTTTGTATGTGTGGATTACTTTGTCACCGACATCTGGTGAAAAATTTCATGTCAATAGCCCCATTAGAAATATATTTTCTGAGAAGTGTTGACGCGTTCAACACTTATTTTCCCCGCTGTAATTTGCTTGTGTGTAAAAAGTTAAGTTGCTGAAGTAATATTTTTTGCACTTGTAAAAATGCTTTGTGCATAAAAATATAATTTGGACAAAACTTTTTACAAATGTTGCATGAATCCAGGTGTACGAATAAAGTTAGAATATGCTTAGTTAGAGTATAATATATGGTATTTGATACAGTTAGCAGAAATTTAATCAGAAATTTAGACTTCCTGGTGAATTTTTGGGTGATGGGAAAAATACGCCTGGAAATACAGGTGGTTGTAACGCGTAATTTTGTATTATATCAGCGATCAATATTCACCCATCTTGCAGTCCGTGAAAATTACCTCGGTTTGAACTTTTTTTTTTACCACTAGAGGCCCCTAAAGACTTTTAAAATGTTTTTTTTTTTTTTGTCACCGTTTAGTCTGCCTCGTTATGTTGATTCAACCCTCTTGTTACCGAGCTCATCAGTTCCTCAATGTCGCTGCCATGTACCTTGTTTGCTTTTATCCCAGTGGTTTTAAGCCCAGTTCTCTCTCTATGTCCTTGGTAAGTATTTGTGTGTTTCTTAAGCTCTAAGCTTCTGGATTGTTTGAATTGTTTGCCTGGTACTACTTTCCTTCTTTACAGTAACCTCGCTTGGATTTTCCCAGGCTGTTTTGTTTGCCCGTTTCATTAACTGATTTTTGTATATCTGACTCTAGCCCGCATCTTGGACTCTGATTTTTGGGTAATGGATCAGACTTTTGCCTCCTTGCAGCATTTTATCCCTGTTTGAGATTGTGGTTTGTTTGTTTTTTTTTGCGGCCTCTGTCTTCTGAGCTTTTAGATTCTTGTGAATGTAATAAAACCAACTTTTACTTGTGTTGCTCTGTGTATCCACCGATATGAAATGTTGTAGCACTGGAATTCACATTTCTAAAGAAAAAGACAGTCTCTGGGGGGGGACGCTTCACAAGGAAATCTTGGCTAGTAAAATTAATTGCTCTTCCTGCCACTGAGTGTCAGTTGCTGTTTAGGAGGTCATGATTTCGGGAACCACATTCTACCAGAACTGCATGTCTCCAACATAAGACGGCAATGGTTTAAAAAAAGATTCATTTTTGCAAAAAATCGTAGTGATCCTTTAAGAATCCATCTGAATGTATCTGTCCAAAAGTTGCAGTGCACTGTTGACCTCCAGGCTACTGACTGTATTGGCAGCATCACCAAAAAGGCCACTCGTTCTGGCTAGAAGATAAGAGCTAAATGTGCCTCGCACAACAGTTCTGACCCACAAGTCTTCACTGGGGAAGTGTCAGAAATGGGGGTGGCCAACATGGCAGCTATACCATACATGGAGGACACACTCTGTAGTGTAAATAAACAAACAGATTTAGTGAATAACCAGAAACCAAAAAGGTGAGCAAAAGGGACTTGCTAGGCTATGGTATGAGGAAGCCCGTAGGAGCGCACAGGCAATCCATTCTCAGGTGGCCACAAGTTTAGATGTTCCCCTATCTGTCTTGAAAACCAGTGAAGTACTCGAATGCAAGAAATGTGCAGTTTTGGATGTTTCTTTTGTAGCCTTGAGGGAAAAGCTGATGAAAGTAGATTCTGTGCAACATGAGCTGCAGATCCTGACACTACGTAGCTCTACACGCAGGAAGCACTGAGAGCACTGACAACTGCTCGGGAGTTTGGTGTGTCTATCTACACGCTGAAGAAAAGTAGAGCATTGTGAAAGCATGAAGGAGGGTTAGCTGAGCCTAACGCAAAGAAAGGAACTTAGCCAGGAACTGTTGACACAGTGCGTGCTTTCCACAGCAGCGATGAGTATTCCAGGATTCGCCCAGGCTAAAAAGCGTAAGTGTCTGTAAAGGCAATGGGTGCTAAAACAAAAGTTTCTCCTTTTTATTAACCTGCAGGAACTGTTCACTGCATTCACGGGAAAGGAACCAGACAGCAAACTTGGATTTTCTTTTTTGTTTTGTGCGCTGAGACCAGCTTATTGTGTGATTGTGGGTGCCAGCAGAATGCATTCCCTTTTTCTTAGTGAAATACACCAGAAGGTGAAGCTACTCATTGCTACAACGCTGAGAGTGAAACCTTCTGACAAACTCTGAACAGCCATGGTGTGTGACAGTAAAGAGAGGGATTGCTTGATCCACCAATGTAACAAATGTCCTCCTGACAGCATGACATTCAGTCACCATACAATGGTAAAGTTCACAAGAGTACACATGACAAAGAAAGACCCAGTGACATTCAAGCAGTGAGGCAACTCTGAACTTTAATGAGCCTGATAACCAGAACTGGGAACATTGCGGTCTTCATACAGGAAGTCAGGCAGTTTGACAGTCTCGCTGCTCACTGTTACATCCCGGAAGCCCAGCCTGCCTTCCTCTCCGCTGGCAAAACCTCACTTGATCACGACATCGCTCTGCTGCTACTTGACATTTCGGAGTATTATTTCGTCATTGTGTGGGACTCATTTCAGAGACACCACTAAGACAGCAGTCAAGCCACCCTTCTCCTCTTTGCTGTGTTCTTCCTGACTGCAGGCACAGGGAAGTGCTTCTCACTCAAGTAGTTGTAGTGCACACATTTATTTCTACAGTCATCAGACAATATTATTAAAGTTATTCAAATTCAGCCATACATTATGAATATTTTTGGTGCATGCAGCTGTGTGGTGTATCAGCGTTAGAGGTAGAGGTATCTTACATGCCATAAAAAATCATTGTTCAGCTTGACTAAAATGCATTTCTTAATTTTTTTAGAGATCTAGCCTGATTTATGGTCTGATTATACCTCATTTATAAGTTTGACATCCTTTTTAGAGTCACGTGGAGGATATTTTGCCAAACATCAAGACTGTAAAGTTCTTTAGAGATTGGAGCAGTATAAGAACTACAAAAATTTGGAGGACCTACTCTATCTCACGGAAGACTTTGCCCTGCTAGCAGAATAGCAATTATTTGCCACATGTCATGGTAAATCGTGTAATGGCATTGGAGGAACTGTGAAGACACTAGCTGCAGATTTTGGTGATGATTGGAACATTTTAATGGAGATGTAGCACCGAATTTAGCACATCCCTTACATGGCTTATATACTTATATAACACACCACCCTAATTTCAAGGCCAAAATACTAAGTCTGCATGTTTGTGAGATGTAATTATTATCAAAGTGTATTATGCCTCCTGACAAGATGGCAAAATGCAAAATTTGGTCTTTGGCACGTTTGAATGCCATTTAAGGCCGAAAAATCCAAAATAAAGACTTTCGTCACCAGGGCAAAATGCAATAACATCTTTCTGGGTCTGTACACGAAATCTGGTCTTTCAAAAGGTGGCAAGGCAAAAGCCACCCTAAGTCAGTTGATAAACATCACCATTAGATCGATAATGAGGCGAGAACTTCAGGAAAATTAGTTGAAACAAACCCTTAGTGTACAATTTTTGCTGTTTCCATTTCATGTTTTTTTGCTGGTCAATATTGATATGAAGAGGAGCCCTATTGATTTTGGTGATGATCAGATAATTTTTCAAGGAGCTGTGGCACCGAACTTACCACATCCCTATACACTGTCACAACCACCGTGTCTGTTCTTCCCCTGTTCCAGCAGTGTTGTGGGTTGTTCCAGGCAACTGGCTAATTGGCTCTTTATTCCCTTTGTGCAGTCAGCTGTAACCACTGATTGCTGTGTATATAGCAATTGGGTTTCTTACTAGAGAGAGTTAATCTAACCTCTTCCCCTAAATTCTAATTTTCCTCCCTGGTGTCTTTTCCTGAGAGCTAAATTATTAGAGAACTAAATTATTAGTGAGTAAATTACTAGGGAGCAAATTATTAGGCACAGTGGGCTTTCCAAGCCTCCTTCTATTTCTCTTCCTTCTCCTCATTATATACGCGCCCTAGTGGCTCATCAATCCTGCAATTGGCTCCCCCAGCCCAGTTTGTAACAACATGGCTTAAGCTGGGGACACACTACAAGATTTTTGGCCAGATTTTACCCACGATTTGCCGTTGGGGCTAGTCTGCGCCCGTCTGCTCTAGTTGGGGACAGTCATCATGACAAGTCAGCGCAGAATCTGTTAGTGTGTGATGTGGTACAGACTGGAATCAGCAAGTGTGTGAGGTGAACAGACTCCGCCCAACTTCAGTCGCTGAAATTCAAACATGTTTGAATTTTTTGAGCCGACTCTGGATGCAGTTGTGTAGTGTGTGCTCCCTCATCTGCTGCAGTCCTTAAATGTGTGATCCCCAGTCTTTACAAGAATCTGCTGAAGCCAGTCGTGTAGGGTGTGCTCCAAGTCCTTTCAAAATATGCAAAGACTGAAAATCTTGTAGTGTGTCCCCAGCTTTAGAAGTGAGAGTTGAAACTGAATGGGAAAATGGCTTATGTATGGTTTGTCCTCACTCGTCATACAGCTTTGGTTGTATTATTATTTTTTTTTGTTTGTTTTGTGATATTATAATGAAATTCTTTGGCATTTTGGTGGTATTTTTGTAACTCATGTTCAATTTTACATCTATTATTGGTCAAATAACATGTCATAACTAGACTCCCATGTGGGCATGTTGCTACACTTTGCATGACTATCTTTACATTATTTATACACCAGATTGTGTTCTTTATAGACAGTGATATGATATTTTTTTACCTTGTGTCCCACATTTGATTTTTTATTGTTGAAAATATGATAAATTTGACATTTTCATTCAGGAGCTATCTTTCCTGGCCTGTTTCTGCCAGATTAAATCACCTACAGCCCAAAGTCTGCAGAGATTCCCAGAAAATGTTATTTTAAAGCAGGAGGAAAAATATTATTTGGATATTTTAAAAACTTTTTGACCAGTGAAAAGTAGAGAAGTAGTATCACAAAAGTGGCCAAGGTACTCATCCGATGCGCTCACATGCAAATATATAGGGACGTGTAACAGGAAACACATGGGTTTCACATTACATATCAAATTCTGACATCTTTTTAAGTTCTTGTTGCTTTTCTGTATATTTCAGAGGAATGCTGCTACATACAGTCAGGTTCATTAATATTTATAAATTGAAGTTATTGTTGTTCATTGTTCTTCAAACAGGATATTGGGACTTAAATTAAATGAATACAAACTCAAAGTGCTGACTTTCAGCAAACATCCTATGTGCAGATGAGACGTTAATCATCTTGTACCAAAATAATGGATTGAGATAGAAATTGAGAAGGGAATAAATTGCTCACAATCTGAAGCAAACTGCGAAATCAACCCAACACTTATTTAAAGCTCAGAAATGTTTTACAATGGCTAAGTCAACAATATGACCTGAAAAGAGCATGAATTTCACAAGTTGAAGGCAAAACTGCAGTGAAGGCCAAGCAGAGCATCACCAGGATAAAACCTAGCAAGTGGTAATGTCCATGGGTACCAGACTTCAAACAGATTTTGACTGAAAAGGATTTGCAACCAAGAATAAAAAAGTGCTATTGAATTTATTATTATATTAGTTTGTCCAAGTACTTTTGAGCCCTTAAAGCTAGGGGGCAATGGATGAACTTTTTCAGAATTACTTATCTTGAAGAGCTTGTGAATGGTTAAATTTCACATCCATCGCAGCACCATACCGAGCCCAAATTATGTACCGCTGTTCAAATACCTACTGAGCTGACTGTGCATTGCAGAAATTATTTACAATGCCTTTGATGTAAGTCCCAGTCTAACAGACCATTACAAGGTACAATTGATACAATCTTTGGTGATCAATTACATTTTAATATTCCACTGTTTTTAAATGACTACCAAACAACAACTTCAAATATCAAAGCATAGTATGACTTGACTGTATCACAGCTTACATTGCGCATGTAAATTTGCTATTGGTCAATTTATTATACAGGGAAAAAAAAACAGAATTTGCAATCACAAATTATGTTGTTTCTGTATAATATATTGACTGCTAGCAACAAAAGGAATAATCTCTTCATGAAAACAGTATCACAAGTAGTAATATTTGTGCGAGAGGTATTTGTGTTACTGGAGGAAACTATTACATTTTTGATTTTTCTGAAGCCCGATGACCAATGACTCAGAAAAAAACAGTCAGCTGTAAAATCTATTGTCCCATGTGAGGACTGGTAAAGATTGAGTTTATGCTGACAAACCATATTTTAGAGCAATATTATGACTCTTTTCTCAAAGAGAGCACTTACATAGTAGGCACTCTGTTATTCATGCTACAAATTCATACGATGACGCTTAAACCTTTGGCAAGTACTGGCCGAGGTTGGGCCGCCAGGAATAATTGCATTTTTATATCGTTAAATATTGCACTACATTGTAGAACTATATACCGCTCGAATGTTTGAGGACTCAGCATTTTAACTGCGTAAGCCTTTTTTTTTTTGAAGAAAACAATAAGTAAAATATTATTTAAAATTTTGTCATAACAAACCTCAGCCTGACTATGCAATCCTGTAGATTCTGTTTAATAGCATTGGCATGATCTGTCAAAATATGTTGAAATCAATTTTCTTACCTTGGTAGTGGTCCAGAGATAAGATAAAAAATTAAAAAAAAAAAACTCCTTATAGTTTTTACTCCGCAAAACAAGCAAGCTTGGACAAACGTCACTACATCGATTTTGCCATAGAGGTAGCTGCCACCTGTTTTTGTGAATTTCGCTATAATTAGCCTTTCTACTCACGATGCAGTGCTGTAGATTGTATTGTAGTCCTTTTGCAACAAAATGAATACGCCTACTGGCTATTATGTGCTGATTTACAAAACTGTAGGTGTTTGAGCCTGTCAACCCTCACTTCAATATAAGAAGAAAAGCAAATTCTTACAGTTTACGCCATTGACTGTAAATAAAGATGGACAACCTAACAGATCCCAAAAATGAGGCCAAAATATCTTGATTGCCATTTAGTGTCTGGCTGCAGTACTAGTTTTAATCCCACCACCTCCATGTTAGTGAACGGGACATGGGCCTCACTAAATTATTTAAGAACATGTCAACTAAGTTTTTTCTGAAGATTGTTGCTGTCATTTTAAGTAGTTCTTGCCATGCTGATATGTGTTCAATTGTTCATTTTTTTCTGATTAGTTTTATTTTATTTAGTTATGTGATACTATAAAAGAGGGTGTGAGCTTATGATTGACAGCTTTGATTGATAGCTTCTCTTAGAGAAGTAATTGTCTGATGATTTACCTCCAAGAATTGTATGGAGCTGGAGTGTGACCATCGAGAAGAGATATAATGTTATCATTACAAGTGCATAAGTTGTAAGGTCCCAGTACAACTGAATATAACGCATAGTGATTTGCAAGTGATAAAAATTGATTGTAAAATGATCTTTGCTCTGAACATAGCATCATGTACTGTTTGCAACGATGCTACTGTAGAAAGGTACGGCAAGCTAGCTAGTTTAACAACATTCTATAATCAGTCACTCTTGGCAGCAACAGAAATTGGTGTTAAAAAGCTCTTTACTTTGAACATAGCATGATGTAGCTACTGTGCACAGTGATGTTAAGTTTGGAGCAAAGGCTTTCTACAATTTGCTGCTAGCATAAGTGGCAACAAAACTGATAACTAGTTATCTACCTAACTAATGTTAGTAGATCAAAATTCTGTAAGGTCACCCTCATTAGTTCTAACTAGCTAGCTTCCTAGCTAACGTTAAAACCCATGATAGTGGGGAATCTATTCATCCGTAGACTCTAATTACCTTATTTTTAAAGGTTACCTGGCTAAACTTTTTAAGTAGGTTTGTATGATGTAGTGAGCCAGCTACTTATCCATAGTCAATGAATTATATAGCTAGCTAGTAACGAACGTTGGTTTGGCAACGAACCGCCAAGAACAAGAAAAACAGAAAATGTATTTTAGATTAATACAACAGTAGGAAAAGATCCAAACTATCAGACCCTTTAACAAACATGCAGTTGTGGTAGAATCAGTCTGTTTTTTTGAGTATAACACGCATCATTTACCGCTTATAGAAGGAGCCAGTTGGGCTATGTTAAAGGTTCAGGGGATGTGATTATGAGTAGGGCGGGTGTATAGGCAAGATCTCAATACCACAGCTGAGCCCCCTGATCACTACTGCACAGACTCAGGCTCCAAATGTGCGAGACGGCAGCATCTGTATAAAGGATATTTTGGCTCCACAATTTTGGCTGACACAGTTTATTAACTTTGAAAATAAGCAAGGAGAAGTTCCCTAGCATGAAGATGAAAGGGTACTTCTGTCATTTTTTCCATCAGAAAGCAGAATATTTTGACATTTTCGCTTACTGAAAATTTGACGCTGACTGAAAACCATGGCCAAGCATAACGTATGACACACTGGCAAACTACAATGACCCATTCTAGGCATGGTCGACCATGCAGCAACTGAAACTTCCGGCTGTTTATATGCCAAAAAAAAGGGAAGTATCAAAATACTCTGCGTAGGAATATAAAAATCATTGTAAGTAAGGTCATGTTTTTCCAGCACATTTATCATTCATCCAACATATTAAGAATTTTTTAATCTAATCTCACACAACAGTTCTACTTGCTCTTGGCATTAACCTGTCCGTGACAACCTGAGCCAGCATGACAACTTACAAATTGACCTAATATAAAGATCTTTTATAGTCACTTTTTTTGCATGAAATGTTGGACCACAAGAAATTAATACTTACTTTTCAAATTTATGGATGGAAAAAAGTAAACTTTTTGTGATAAAATGAAGAACAAAATTCCCTAGATCTAGCATAATGTTTGTTTCGCACAAATATTAGCATGCGGTTCACTTGTAATTTGCCCATTAAACTGCCAGACTATCAGTAGCTGCAACTGAGGCTTAATTCTCAATTGACTATCACCAAATCCTGAGTGCACATGAGCCCTGTTTCAGGCTTTATAACTCAGGATTTGAGCATCACAGAAACTGGCGTCAATGAAGTGAGACATTTGTCCAACATAGAAATTCAATTTAGTTCAGTTTATTTTCATAATTCTGGGACAAGTGATGCAAATACAAAGACATTTCATGAAAATTCAACATTGAAGTAGTTCTTTATTTTCCTGGCTGTATTCTCTTTGACCACAAGTCTGCTACATCTGGTGGTAATATTCAGAACTACTGATTGTATCTGATTCCAAATATGAGCTTCCTCTCCTGAGTCTCAAAGCAGTTCAAAATTGAGATATTTATGCATTGATGTGAATCGTACAAAAATCATTGTGTTTTTCTACCAAACAACTGCTTTCACTTATGGCACTCACTGCATTATTTCCCAGTGAATGTTATAATTATGATCATATTTTATCTTTTTAACAGTTAAAATGAAGGGGGTTATCTGGTACATATCCATTTAATCTCTAAAGCATCTCAAAAAACTAACAGAAAACTTGTTGCCCATTGGAAACATATAAATTCATACCTGACGATGAAATATTGATACCACAGTGAAAAAAACTCAAAGCTTCTCTGTTACATATAGCTGCCAACAAAATCTTTCGCTCTTGTACATTATGCTACATTGTAAAGTATATTACCATTAATTCCATTGGAATGTGATGATGTTTTAATCCACAAGCAAATAAACGTTCATTTTCCATATCACACGTTTGCAATACTGCTATGCTGCCACCGGTATATTTCTGCTTTTGTTGAAAACCATGGAACAAGCGCTTTTCTAGCAAAAGCAAAGAACTGTCTTTTATAAAACCATTGCAGCCGCACCTGTAAGAAAATATGTCATGGCATAAATAATTTAAATGCTTCAAGCATTGCCAACTACAAGCAGATCAGCGGTATGCTTCTTAGTTTGCCTTAATCATTGTTTGTGAAGTGTGTCTACCTCCAGTCAATACTTGAAACAAACCAGAAAAATTACCTCATAGAATTAGTTTCTACAAAATTGCAACGTGAAATAACAACAATGCCTAAATCAGCGATTGTATATCGCCTCTGAATTCTACTATCCACATATAATAATAATAATAATGCATTGGAATAAATCTGAATACATCATCCGTTTTTGGGCTGAGTGCGCCCATACACCATTCTAAAGCAGTTTGTCATCTACTGGGGTTAATTGGGCATGAGTCTTACTCGTCTGAAGTGAATGTATATAAACTGAAGAATTATGTGAGAGATCCCCCTCTCTTTGGTCTTTGACTTAGTCTGTGTCGGATTTCTGAGATTTACAAATAACAGATGTTTGAAAATCTCATGTTCAGAAAATTAAATAAAAAGCATAATCACAAAAAACTAGGCGAGAAAGGGAATTTTTCGACTCGAAATTTCTATAACAAGTTGCCAAGCACAGAATATTGAAAGCTGAATTTTTTGAAGGGACATTTCAACTTGTGATCAACAGCAATATTGCATAATTATATTGATATAAAATAGGAATTTTTGATTGTTGAAAGAGAATGCAAGACTTAATCTTATTTATGTTGTTATTCCCTGAGCAACTTTTCACCACTGAACTGATATACATTTCAGCTGTGAATGGCTTTATGCTGTTGCCAAGGGGTCAGACAAATTTTTCAAGATCATTAAATCATATTAAGTTCGCTAAGGTTGATCCTGGTGGCTAATTTGCTGGGCTAGCTGCCAATAAAGCCTGGATGGAGAGGCTTACTTCATGCTAGTCCCACGCCATTGTGTGAGAATTCCTTTTTTTTCATAATTCTCGAACACACCTCCTCATGAATATTCAATATACAGTTATGTCGACCAGGTATAATTAGAATGGCGTTATTTGAGCCCTGATCTAGAGACAAGAGTCAATAGATCTGCTCATCTGCGGAGAGGGATTACGTTCTTAAATTCGTGTTAGTTCCTTCATGTATAACTATAAAAATGTAATAGTGAAATGTCATTTTTGCTTTTTGCTCTTGAGCTATTACACTGTATTACATATAAACAACAATATTTTTTTTAGTATTTAACATACAGCATTTAACCATTTAACTTATTAGGCTGTTACAATTCTGTGGCTAGTATTGCAGTTTCTGACCCAGGTACATGAAAATAAGGCACATTCTCATCAAAATTTGTTTCTTATTTTCATCTCTGTGGCACAGCACAAAGTGATAATCCAGCAAACAGTACTACTTTTTCTTAAATCCAAATAGATGGCTTTACAAGCTTCATAGTTAAAACAAAAAAGCTTGCAAATTTTAATCAATAATGAGTGAACCATTTAGGAAGTACAGCCCTCTAAATTTGTGACACTCCTCAGATACTTACGGACATCACATTAATGTCCATAATGTCCCTAATTATGGTTGTGTTCATTCCTACATGACTGTATACTATGAGTTACTGAGTAACTGCACAATATTGTGCAACACATGATATGCATTAATTCTGCTTTTTGTGTATGCGTGATGAAGGATTAGATTTTTTTTTGGTATGTATCCAAAAGCCTAAACTGCAGTGACTCCACTGACATCACTGACATATGAAAGACAAATTTATTTATTTTTTTTTTACTTTAGGGCCAGATGCTCTATCATGTTCATGTTGAGGATAAATGTAGCTAGATGCTTTTATTCCAGTGTAAGAGCAGGCATGTTTAATTTGTCAATGCATGCAATCATACAGTGCTGTGAAAAAGTATTTACCCCCTCATGATTTATTCAATTTTTGCTAATATATCACATCTAATTGTTTCAGATCATTCAGCTTATTGTAATATAAGATTAAGACAATGTGACAGAACTCAAATTGCAGCCTTTAAGTGATCATTTCATGTATTGAAAGTAAGGAGTTTTTCAAAACCTATATCACTCACAAGAAAAATAATTGACCCCCTAAACCTATGAACTGGTTGTGCCTCCTTTGGCGGCAACTGTGGCAATCAAACATTTGTGATAACTGGCAATTAGTCTTTCACAAGGCTATTGAGTAATTTTGACCCACTCATCCTAGCTGAATTGTTATAATTCAGCTACATTTGAGGGTTTTCAAGCATTAGTTGCCTGTCTAAGGTCCTGCCACTGCATCTCAATTGTGTTCAAGTCAGGACTTTGACTAGACAGCTCCAAAACATTAATTTCTTTTTCTTGTGAGCCATTCAGAGGTTGAATTGCTTGCATGTTTTGAATCATTGTCCTGAGGCATAACCTAACTGCACTTAAGCTTTAGGTCACAAACTAATGGCCAGACATTTTCCTTCAGGATTTTCAAGTACGAAACAGAATTCATGGTTCCATCAATTATGGCAAGGGGCGCAGGTTCTGAAGCAGCAAAGCAGCTCTGGGCAATCACACTACCAGCACTGTGTCTGACTGTTAGAATGATGTTCTTATCCTGGAATAATGTATTAGTTTAATGCCTGATGTAATGTGACCCCTGTCTTCCAGAAAGTTCCACTTTTGCACTCATCACTGCATAGAATGTTATCCAAAAAGTCTTGAGGGGCATCAAGATGTTTTTTGGCATATGAAACAAGCCTTTGTGTTCTTTTTGGTCTGCAGTGGTTTTTGCCTCATAGCTTTCCCATGGATGCCATTTTTGCCTTGTTTCTTTCTTAACGTACAATTGTGAACACTGACCTAAACTGAGGTAAGTTAGACTTACAATTCTTTCAATGTTGTTCTAGGCGTCTTTTGTTACCTCCTGGATGAGTCGTTGATGCGCTCTTGGAGGAATTTTGGTGGACAACCACTTTTGGGAAGATTGTTCTGTCAACTGTTCCAATTTTTTTGCCATTTGTAATAATTCTCTCATGGTTCACATGAATCCCCGACCCTTAGAAATGGCTTTGCAACACTTTCCAGGCAGATAGCTGTCAATGACTTTGTCATTTGATCCCAGCATCGCATGCTGCTTTTTGTCAACTTCACATTGCCAGATGGGTGCTTTTTAAGCGATGTTTAGATTCAACAGGGCTGGGAGGAGTCATGCCTGGGTGTGTATAGTGAAATTGAGCCTAATTATCAATTAAAATGAATTTCTACTGATCATACTGAATATGCAGTAGTTGCATCTTGGTGGAATATGTTTGCCACATTAATTGTTCGTGTACAAGTAATTGTTATCTAAGATGTTGAATATAAGTCCATCTCACGAAGTCCACGACTTAATAACAAGAGAGGTCCCAGCTGTCACTGCGTTTTTTAAAACTGCAATGAAGTTTTCCTGTTTTCTTGTCAGACAGCTGGTAAATTATCAATAAATGAAATCATTGTTAAAAATATCATTTTGTGTTAACACAGCTCATCTTTGTCAAATATTAAAATTAGTTTGAAACAATGAAGTCTAACAAATTTGCAAGAATTGAAGAAATCAGGAACGGGGAAAATACTTTCTCACAGACTGTATGAAAGCACCTGAAATTGGACTGTGCTATGGTGTATGTTACGCATAGATTGAATATCTTTCCAGTGATGTCAGTGTTAAGGTGAGTATAATTCACCCCAGCACGTGGCAGACTGCCCATATGATGCCAGCATGAAATGCAATGAAACAGAAAATGTTGGGCCTAAGAGGATATAAAATCTGATCTGGGTTTCTTGACTTGGCTCATTCATGCAACTGTTTATATTGGGAAAACAAAGCAAAGTCATCTCGAGGGTCAAATGAACTTGATGGTCAATATTAGGATCTGTGAATTTGGGAGGTGGCATGCAGTACTCTAGTGGCTCATCACAGGTGAGAAATGGTCACATGCTGGCTGGACTGCTGCTTGGCAGGGGAAAATTATACTGACATTACCAGAGGGGAATGGGAGTAGCTGACAGCCACACTTGCAGTCCAGCGGGAGGGTAACCCTCTCAGAGAGTTGCTTTGTTTTGGGTTAGAGGTCCTGTCACTGAGTCTGAGAGGAAAAACCTTTCATTCTTCGCATGGAGAGTTATCCTTTCCCCAGGGGGCTTCTGAGTTCTCGCTGTAAGCTGGTATGTCTTCATACAAACCACAGTGCTCAATGCCCAACCCCTGTACCAAAGATAAAATAAATTATACATCTTATATGGCATTTGATATGGCATAGACTTACTTTTTAAGGCTTACCTAAGAGTACTGCATATATTGTTGTCCCAGACAGAATCTCCCCCACAAAGAGACAGACATACCTCATAAATATGGTTATCTTCAGGTTCTTCATAAATTATATCCTCGTTGTTTCTGGCCTGCAGGGAATAAAAATAACACCATCCAGCTGACATAAAGCTCACAAAAAAACAGCAAACAAATTGTTAAAATCTGTCTTTAATAAAAACTGTAAGCACTTCAATTCTTTCCTAATAATCATTTCTATGTTTATGTTACTCACATGTTTCAGGCGGACAACCAGAAAGGTGACAAGTGTTACTAGCAAGAGAGCAAGGATGATGATCAGGGCATCTTTCAGCTGGCCTCTGTGCTCCGCCCTCTTTGCATTAATTTTCCCTGGGGAGGAAAGCCGCTAAACAATGACACTTGTTCTCTGACAGATTTGGACTTTACAGCGATGAATTACCGCAGTTACTTGCCAAGTTAGCGTAAGCAGGCAGATTTGTATGCAAAATGCTATATTAGTTACTGATAAGTGCTACCTGACAGAAGCTGCCAGGTTCATTCTTTTTTTTTTCAAAATATAAAGGAGGCTTGGAAGGGTGTCAATGTGTACTCACTGAATACTTGTAGCTGAGTACCTGGCCCCATGGTATCGTTCAGTTTGCAGTAATACACTCCACTGTCATCTGGCTGCGGATTTGGAAGTTTTACACGACCATTCTGTACATTGCCATTTGCGCTGATCTCTATTTTGTCAGTAATGACCAATTTTTTAGGGTCTTCGTCATGTGCCTCAGCCTTGAACCACTCTGCAACAGCATGTGAGTGCTCGTCAGGCATTGCACAGTACAATGGCACTGGACGGTGGCTTTTCACACCAAGAAACCGAGGCTTCTGGAAGACATGTAGGCTCACTAAAAACAAGCAAGGAAAGATTGATTTGGCTAAAAAGTGGCAGATGAAGATGCTCAGTTCTTTTTAAGATAAACTCTGCTGTGAAAAAGTATTTGCCTCCTCCCTGATTTCTTCCATTTTTGCATATTTGTTGCTCTTAAATGTTTTAGATCTTCAAACTAATTTTAATAAAAGAGAAACATAACCAGAGTAAATAAAATGCTGTTTTTAAATGATGATTTTGATTATTGAAGGACAAAAACTATTTAACCCTACCTGGCCCAATGTGCAAAAGTAGCTGCCCCCTTAGTTACTAGATCAACCAATTAAATAAATTTAACTGATAATTTGGTTCAATTTCATTAGACACAACCAGGCATGATTACTGCCAGTTCTGTTCAATCTATACATCACCTTAATAGAACCTGACTGACAATGAGAAGTAGGCAAAAAGCAGCACATGATGCCATGATCAAAATAAATTTAAGAATAAATCAGTAACAATGTCGTTGACATCTACTTGTCTTAAAATGCTCATTTCTAAGGCTCTGGGGCTCCATAGAACCATAGTGAGAGCCATTATCCATAAATGGAGAGAGGATGTCCCAAAAAAACCCAGACTAGCATCTAAAAAACTGCAGGCCTCTCTGTCCTCAATTAAGGTAAGTGTTCATGATTCTATAATGAAAAAGACACTGGGTAAAAAATAGCAACCATGGAAGAGCTGCAGTGCAAAAACCTCTGCAGACCAAAAAGAACACAAAGGCTCTTCTCACATTTGCCAAAAATATCTTGATGACCCAAAGACTTTTGGGAAAATATTCTGTGGATTGATGAGTCAGTAGTGAAACTTTTTGGAAGACCTGGGTCCCGTTACATCTGCCGTAAAGATAACACAGCATTCCACAAGAGGAAAGTCATAACAACTGTCAGAGACGATGTAGGTGTGATAGTCTGGGGCTGCTTTGCTACTTCAAGACCCAGGAGATTTGCCACAAGTGATATAACCATGAATTCTGCTTTCTACCAGAAAATCCTGAGAGAAGGTCCTGCCATCAGTTTGTGACCAAAAGCTCAAGCGCAGTTGGGTTATGCAGCAGGACAACGATTCAAAACAAACATGCAAGTCGACCTCTGAATGGCTCAAAAGAAACAAATTGAAGGTTTTGGAGTTGTCAAAGTACAGACTTGAGCCCAAATGTGATGCAGCGGCATGACCTTAAATGGGCACTTTATGCTCAACAACCCTCCAATGAGGCAGAATTAAACCAATTCTGCAAAGAGTTGTGGGCTAAAATTCCTCCACAGCAGTATGAAAAGCTCATTGCCAGTGATCGCAAATGTTTGCAGTTGTTGCCTCCAAGGGCACAAACAGTTATTAGGTTTAGGGGTGCAATTATTTTTTCACATTGGTGATATACTGTAGGTGTTGAATAACCTTTACCCTTAGTGAATTAAAGGATCATATGAAAGCAGCATTTTATGTTTGCTCATGTTGTTTTTGTCTTAAACTTGATTTGAACAGATCAAGATAATCTGACACATTTAAATATGACAAATAAGCAAAAATAGAAGACATTGGTTTTTCACAGCACGGTATTAACATGATGAATATAACATCATTCCGTGTTTACTTTCACAGACTGAGAAAGTGCTTTTAAGCATCACTGAAATTTTTTTAAAATGTATTTTTCCTGGTGCCGGCAGGTTCCGAAAGGTTTATGTAGCATTGTATATCATGCTAATGGAACATGCTAGTATCAAATGCTGTCATTACAACTAAAAAAGGATGGATCAGGATTTACAGCAAGCCCACAATGTGCAGAATTCAGATTACCTTATTTGATTCCTAAAACTTATTCAGATGTTCATGTGGAGTAGTTTATTGTGTATGTACTGAAATTGAGCTTATTCTCAGACTTCCTCTTTCACTGACAGACAGTCTGAAAAACAACTTGAATAAAAAGGCAGCGGTCTGACAAGAAACCAGGAAGACATCATAGCAGTTTTAAAAAAGAAACACAATATCAAGAGAGGTCTTAGCGATCAAAAAATGATGTGGACTTTGTGAAACGGACTTAACATTCACCATCTTAGATGACAATTAAATGTTCAATTAATGTGGCAAACTCATTCCACTTAAATGAAACTACTACATTTTCCATCTGATCAGGAGAAATGAAACACCTTTAATAAAAGCTTACCTGAAAAGTTCACCATAGTGAGCAAACAGCATCCAATGAGAGCACTGTGCATGGTCCCCCGCAGTAACAAAGGCTATCAGTCTAAAGAATACACTGTGATCCAGGGATGCGATGTACACCTCTGACGAATGTGTCTTCTCTGCTAATGGCACTTGATAGGTCTGATACGCTCCATTAGCACTTCCTCATACACAGTCTCTTTGGGACATTGCAACCCAGAGACCAACAATGCAAAGCATACTGCAAGCTTTTAGCCAAATATTAGCAATAGCGATCAAAGATACCTTGAAGTAAAAAGCACTTTTGGAATAAACGTGCTCATTGCCAATGCTAGATGACCTTTAAGTCAGAACCATTTTATTTATCTCTGAATGCCATTCCCAGTTGTATCTATCTGCAGTTGGAGATTCAGCAATCAGGCTCAAGAGGCTGTGTTATGTCATCATGAATAAAGTAACAG
Source organism: Gymnothorax javanicus (assembly GCA_029692085.1). NCBI lineage: Eukaryota > Metazoa > Chordata > Actinopteri > Anguilliformes > Muraenidae > Gymnothorax > Gymnothorax javanicus. The sequence continues at coordinate 103,895,607 of CM056200.1, forward strand.
CTCAAGGGCACCATTAGGCATGAGTGCCCAGGGCTAACTCCTTTTAGCCCTGACCATATTGACAACATAACATGATGTCGAGTGAATACTTGGTTTTATAAAACTGTGGTAATACCACTGTATGTTGTAGCTGAATAATAAAGGCAGGAATGATCAATGCAAGGAGTCATCTAGCTATAAAAATACAATAATGCTATTCCAATCAGAAATATAGTTTTTTTCTGTTCACTTTGACTTTGTGTGCTCTGTGCTGTTCTGGTTTTGGTAAATTGGTTGTCTTATTAATGTTATTGCATTCCTCATGCCTTTTTCCACACCTGTTTCTGGTTTTCTTGTTTGAGTGAACGCATTTATACTTTTCCTATCTTCAGTTTCGTTCTGAGTTCATCCCTGTTGGTTTCTGCCCTGCATGGTGACAAGCCTGCTTCCTGTTCTGTCTGCCTGCTTTACTCTTACCTTGCCCTTTCTTCTAAATCATGTTTTCTGGATCCTCAGTTAACTCTGTTTGCTGAGTCTGCCTGGTCTTTTAAAATTTTGCCTGATTTTTTTAAACATTCACCTTTGGATTGTGTTTGGCACCATTCTGTGTCTCAATTCTGACCAAAACTCTGGATTGCCCTGCTTTCTGAATAATCTAAGGTTGATTTACATGCTGTCTGTCCCAGAGACGAACTTGCCAGAATTGACTTGGCAGACAGCTGCCAGATTCATCCTGTGTTGGACCGACAGGGGGTGTTCTTGGGACGTTACCAAGCCCAGCTGGAATCTGTCGACAAGACATTTGAATCTTTCGCGGTCAGTATGAGCAACCTATCCACTGAGCTCCAACAGATGCAGTTCAGTCCTGATCCTCTTCTTGCCACACCACAACCCCGACTACCACCTCCAGGGCCTTACAGCAATGAAATGGTCATGTGTCACTCCTTCCTGCTTCCACGATCCCTAACCTTTGAACTCCAGCCCTCTACCTTCCCAACAGATTAAGCCAAGGTCACCTACAAAACCAAAACCAGTGAAGTTGGCACGTTATGTAAATCGTAGATAAAAACAGAATACAATGATTTGCAAATCCTTTTCAACTTATATTCAATTGAATACACTGCAAAGACAAGATGTTTAATGTTCAAACTGAGAAACTTTATTTTTTTTTTGCAAATAATCATTAACTTAGAATTTAAAGGCAGCAACACATTGCAAAAAAGTTGGCACAGGGGCCTTTTTACCACTGTGTTACATCACCTTTCCTTTTAACGACACTCAGTAAACGTTTGGGAACTGAGGAGACCAATTTTTGAAGCTTTTCAGGTGGAACTCTTTCCCATTCTTGCTTGATGTACAGCTTAAGTTGTTCAACAGTCCGGGGTCTCCGTTGTCGTATTTTTACGCTTCATAATCGCCACACATTTTCAATGGGAGACAGGTCTGGACTACAGGCAGGCCAGTCTAGTACCGCACTCTTTTACTACGGAGCCATGCTGTTGTAACACGTGCAGAATGTGGCTTGGCATTGTCTTGCTGAAATAAGCAGGGCGTCCATGAAAAAGACGTTGCTTGGATGGCAACATATGTTGCTCCAAAACCTGTATGTACCTTTCAGCATTAATGGTGCCTTCACATATGTGTAAGTTGCCCATGCCTTGGGCACTAATACACCCCCATACCATCACAGATGCTGGCTTTTGAACTTTGCACCTATAACAGTCCGGATGGTTCTTTTTCCTCTTTGGTCCAGAGGACACGACGTCCCACAGTTTCCAAAAACAATTTGAAATGTGGACTCGTCAGACCACAGAACACTTTTCCACTTTGCATCAGTCCATCTTAGATGAGCTTGGGCCCAGCGGCCGGGCGGCGTTTCTGGGTGCTGTTGATAAATGGCTTTCGCTTTGCATTGTAGAGTTTTAACTTGCACTTGCAGATGTAGCGACGAACTGTAGTTACTGACAGTGGTTTTCTGAAGTGTTCCTGAGCCCATGTGGTGATGTCCTTTACACACTGATGTCGGTTTTTGATGCAGTACCGCCTGAGGGATCGAAGGTCACGGGCATTCAATGTTGGTTTTCGGCCTTGTCGCCACGTGCAGTGATTTCTCCAGATTCTCTGAACCTTTTGACGATATTACAGACCGTAGATGATGAAATCCCTAAATTTCTTGCAATAGCTCGTTGAGGAATGTTGTTTTTAAACTGTTCGACAATCAGCTCACGCATTTGTTCACTAAGTGGTGACCCTTGCCCCATCCTTGTTTGTGAATGACTGAGCATTTCAGGAAGCTGCTTTTATACCCAATCATGGCACCCACCTGTTCCCAATTAGCCCGTTCACCTGTGGGATGTTCCAAATAAGTGTTTGATGAGCATTCCTCAACTCTCTCAGTCTTTTTTGCCACTTGTGCCAGCTTTTTTGAAACATGTTGCAGGCATCAAATTCCAAATGAGCTAATATTTGCAAAAAATTACAAAGTTTACCTGTTCGAACATTAAGTAACTTGTCTTTGCAGTGTATTCAATTGAATATAGGTTGAAAAGGATTTGCAAATCATTGTATTCTGTTTTTATTTACGATTTACACAACGTGCCAACTTCACTGGTTTTGGGTTTTGTACATTATCATCCTATTACTGGCAGGGTCAGAAAGTGGAGAAGAGTGGAGAGTGATGCCCAATCCCCAATCTGCTCATTCCTTGCAACCTTCACCCAGGAGATAAAACGTGTATTTGTGACCGTACTCTGGAGAAAACATGGTCTTGAAGCAGCTTGTGAGATACTCCAGATCCACTGGGGAGGTAAAACAGACACCAATTATGCCATAAATTTCCACAACCTAGCCACGACCACCAGATGGAACTTGGGAGGGCCAGTATGATGCCTTCCTTCATCATCTTGCCAAGGACGTCAAAGATTAGCTTATTTACTAGATCTTGACTTGGTGTGGTTCTGATCTTCCCCTTGGATTCCCGGTTTTGGGGTGATAAAGTCATCTGGTCAAATGTTTTGATGCATTTTTTTGTCTTGGATTAACATGAATGACGTAAACAACCCTTGGGATTTATGTTCAGGTTTTACACTTCACATACTCGGGTCAATATTGAGTGTTCCTTCATTTTTTTGTTGACTATACAATGACTGTCTTCAAATGGAGCTTTAACGGAAATTCTGATAGGCCACGGTGTCAAGCTGGTTAACGCAGGAGGTACTACCTCCAAGGGAGTCACCTGAGTGCATTTGATTGTCATCTGACTTTGCTGTCACATGATTGCTTGGCCGGTAATATGTTGGGCTTATTTAAGTTTGCCTTCCCGAGTAGCTGTTCCTCGGCGTGCTAGCTCAACAACCCTCCTCCACCCCAGCTCCACCTGTCTTTTACAACATGCATTGATTATGTTCTCTTGTGAGTAATTACCGTTCAAAAAAAAAAAACAGTGTCTCTTCCTTTTGAGGTCATTGTTGCTGTAGGCTTTGTTCTATGGAGGGGGGGTTAGTAGCAGCTTCCTGCCTTCGGTTTCACGCTTGGACGGGCAGGGATCTCTCAGAACAGAGCCATGTCGCCAAACCCAATGTATGCTTGTATGCTAATATGCCTGTATGCTTTCAATAAATTTTCTCTTTTTGACAAAGTGGTCCAATCAGAAATGCATTTACCAGGTACAGAGAAAGTTGTTACTGCTTATCTTATCATCTGATGTTAAAGACATCTTGTAGGGTGAGATAAAAATAGCTGGTGTGAAACTTGTGTTTGGAGAGGGTACCAAATGTGAGCCCAGTTGGCTTCCAGTAGATGGTATGTCCTTGATAACAATGTTATCCTGAGGTCATATAAATGTAAACAGGGGTAGGCTGTAAAAATGCAGTACTCACAGACAGCACAATGAATTAATGAGGAATGTAAAGTTACATATGTGATAAAAATATCTCCAAAGAATAGAATTATATACAACATATTATATTTGAACTAAATTTTCTAAAATACCATACTGGAGCAAGGTGGGATAACACAAATAAACATGTATTTCTTTTCTCATTACAATTTTTTATTCTAAGAACATGTTTGATTTTTACATTGCATTAATTAAAGGCATGTAGATAGTACAAAGAAATCAAAAAAAAGAAAAAAAAAATTCTACTACTGCACAAAAAGTATGTACAGGCAACACTGACAATATGCGTACAGCTTTTCGCGCCGACAGTGACTCTGTTCATTATAAATGTAAACATTTGCATCATTTATATAATTTACATATTACTACAAAGTGCTAGCTGGCATAGGCAACGTGAAAAAAACAAGCGTAAGGGTTTTGTAACTTTATATTAAGACTTACTGGAACAGTACTTGTTTTCCTCAGTCACATATAGTTGAAAACTAAAAGAAAAGATGTAAAGATTGCATTTTATGTTCTGTGGTCTAATGCTGAAAATTCAATGTATAGATCTTGCATCCATTTTTACGAAATATTTTCCAAGCCAACTAGCAAGCAATGTCTGGTACAAAAAACAACTGTTAAGTGTTAATTTTTTCTGTCTAAATACATTGAAAGACGTTTTTCTTTAAAGACACTCACAGAGCTTTAAATGAGTGCATGTTCCAAGCAAGCTTGGTCATAAAAAAATAAGACAAAAATTCCTCTTGAAAACCTCAAATAAAATGGAGCAGAATTGCTTCAGCATCCCCTGGGGGGACCTCAGAACATCATGTATCAAAGTCACTAATGCTTTTAATAACATGTCCAAAGGCACTTTACTCTCTGAAGTTTAAAAAAATCAAACTTTTTTTTTTTTTTTTTTATTTATTGACCCAGGCACTTTTGTGTGTGGTGGTGAAAATTTTGAGGTGAACAACAAACTTTTTAAAGGTTTGTAATAAGTTACTGAAAAGAAAAGAAAAGAAACACACTAAGTCAATCTGAAGCGGCTTCCACAGCTACCGTAGGCTTTACAATTTTACAGCATTCATTCACAATTATAATCATAAAAATGATTTTAATTACACGCCAATATTTTTCTTTACAGGCCAATCTTTGAGGGCCTCATTAATGCTTGTGGTAAGTGATCAACACAGTCACATGTTCACAGTAACCTTCATTGCCCACAATACTGTCTGCCCAAATATACAAAAAACAGAAGCATTTTAAAACCCTAGAGAGGAAAAATGGAACCACTTTGTGAACTTTAATTGGGTTAAAACAGGTTGAGTATGAATGGAGGTGGGGTACAACAAATTAACTTAAAGTTCTTGTGCTCTTGTGTGGTTATTATCCCCCTCCATGACATGAATTGTAGCGGGGGGCGGGGGCATTGCAGTGGAGCTCATCCGTCGGTCCATCTGGATAAGAAGGAACAGGTTCTCTCAGAAACAGCTTTCCCTAGATTACTGAAATTTTGTTTCGTGTATTACCAGTCGTAATCTTGATTCGAAAATGGGATTCCACGGTGGAGGAATTTATTCAAGACAATGTCTTCTTGTCGTAAGTGTATATGGAATAGCCTACCATTCTTTGGTTAGCTAATTAGAAATAAACTGCTTTCTCGAGGAGATGAAGTCTTTTGAGTTATTTTGCCAAAAAGAAAATGTATACAATAATTTTACCCTGCTCCTGATAAGTCAAAAAATGATTTGCTTTATTGTAAGCAAATTATGAATTCCTGAAAAAATTCAAACAAACGTTTTGTTCACTTGGTGTTTGCATCAAGCAACGCAAAACACTGCTGGAAGAGGAGCCTGGCTGTGTGATATGAAGAGCACGGGCAAGCTTTGAGAAATGGCCTGAAGTATTGATTTTGGTAATGCACAGCATTGTCTTTCAACTTCTGGATTGTCACTACTTCAACGAACTATCTCTATAAAATGGTAATAAGCTGAAACAAAATAGGCCAGGCGTAGCTTTCATTTCTGTGAATGCTAGCACAGTAAGGCATAGTTTTTATAGTGCACATCGATCCTTTATTATCCCATAACATTCGCATTTTTGACAGTAAATTAATATATTCATTTTTGTCAAACTGCTATACAAAGGACTCCATGTAGGAATCAGAGACAGCAAATTTTTCAGCTCAGATTTTGTGAACTTGATTGCTTAATGATCATTGGTGTGTCCTTGCACTATTATGCCACAATTAATTAGAAAAAAAAATTGACTTTATTCAAGACAGACATGTTTCGTCTCAAGTTTTCTTCAGTTGTTTGTGGTGCCATTCCAACAAGGGCGTGACATTCTGTTTATGACTAATGGGGGGACAGAACAACTGAAACAGCCGTGTCCGCGAAAATACCTTTTATTTTTTCATTGATTATTTTTGGGGGGAAGCATTCGCTATCCCCCGCGATCATGGCCTTACATTCCAAAGCAGGCCACTGTGCACTTCTTCATTTGTGTGACTTTTGGTTGGCAACATAAGGCAACAAAACACGCAGTAAATTCTTCATTGGTGCGTACCATCAATCGGGACAACTGGAGTTAATCCATATGAAGGTTGAAACATTTCTTTTCATTCTTTTCTTCCATATTATCATTTCCCAATGACATCAGAATACGCTTCCTGTAGAAGCATCACTTCCCAGAGGGAGCAAATCGGAATGCATGCAGACAGATGGCACATCTTTTCATTGGCTGAGTAGCATCACAGAGGACTGTAAAACTTAAGCAGAGAATCACCACTGAGAACTGAGGTAGGCAATATCCTGCTGACTTAAAAATGATCTATTATAACTTTTCGCAAGTAGAGGAACTTTTCCTAAAAGTCTCTTATTTTCAAATGTTTTCTCACTAGCTGAGGCCAATTATATGGGAATAATCCTGGTTACATTTGTGAAAGGCAGGGACGTGCGGTCAGAGTAGGCAGTGACTTCTCCTTTTTTATCACTAGATTTTGTCACCCTGTTTCCACGTACTATGCCTGATTGTCAATCAAACAATTTGACCTTTTTTTCTGGTCAATTAAGCCTTTAATGATTAAGAGGTGATAGTGACAAAAAAATTAATTTACCTTTATGCTTTGATTCGAGACTGCAAGGAAGTAAATCTTAATAATTAATTAGGAAAAACTCTCTCAGTAATTCCGTATATTGTTTTGATCTTTTGTTTATTGGATTATGAAAGAAGACTGAAAATAAACTCCTCATTTTTTAAAAATGGCATTAAAAAGTACGTGTTTAAGGGGGGAAATATTATAGTAAACATATTGACCACACATTGCACGCCGCATAAGAAAGGTTTTAACATTTGTTAATAGCATTGCGTTAGCTTCCTCTAAGCAAATATGAACAAACTTGCTGTCTCGTGAGCATTTTAAGTTTGATGCACTGAGCAATAATGTCGTGGATGGAACTGGCACGCCATTCTGCAGTTTAGTCTTGTAAATTAGTTAATCAATCCTCAGATTGCTAATCAAGCAAAGTAATTGAGTTATCGTTTGTTTAAGGGTGAGGATTCTGCCTACCTTAACTGACCTCCGACGGCACGTCACTGGTGAAAAGCATGGGTGGAATTTTATCTGGATGGTAGTATGCCCTTAAAGGAAGAGCCCCAGATGGGTATGGTATTTGAATGCCCTAAAACTACAGCCCTTTCACTCCTCGACTATGAGAACAGCATGGTGCTTCAACTCAAAAATTATACATATTTTGAACTGGATTACATTTTTATCAACCTGCAATCAGAATTTAAAGTAGCATTAATTATACCCACAGGTGACAGTTTTTTTTTCAGCAAGTTTTACAAGGCAAGAAAATTAGAGAGCAGCACTCAATGCTTTCTTTAGACTTTTAGCAAATAAGGGCTTTTGAGATTGCATTTCACTAAAGACTTGCAAAGGTTATATTACCATGTCTCTGTAATTTTACACATGACAATAAACCCCTGGCACTTCATGAATTCAGATTCAGTTCAACTGCCAATTAATCGCTGTTAATTTTTGATGTTCCCTTTTGGGGAGATAGAAGGTGATAGTTATAATGGGAATGAATAGTGGGTATCACTACTCATGGTGTGATGGCACTTAAGACTCAATCCATCCTTATGAAACATGCCATTCTTACTTTTATGCTGTGCTTAAGCTGTTCTAGCCATTTTCACCGAGTGATATTGGCCCTTGATATGTTTGGCCATAATACTAATGTAGAGCTTAGTCATTGCATAGAATGCATGCTTTGTGGGCTCTGCTTCACAAAGGTGCCATCATTCCCTTAAATTGTCAATAAAAATGAATTAATTAAAATGAATAATTTATCAATGAAATAATAATTGAAAATATGGGTTCACGTTCTGGCTCAAATAAGTGCTTGTAAAATCATCCAGACAGTATTTAGGCACAGAATATCGCTCTCAGACTGCTGCTCAGAAGGTGATAATACTACAAAGTCCTTAAAAAAAGTATTAATTCCAGCATGACTGCCCATGCTGTCTACAAACCCAATTTCTCCATTCATCATTCTCCTGAGTATACAATTTCTCAAGTGCAATCCCTTCTCATTATTGCCATGCAAGGTGTCAGTCATGTTGTTACTCACAGCGGTATCTCTTGCTAATAACTCATGTTAAACACTGCCAATCTTCCATGTTGATCCAATAATGCAGTTTCTTAAGTGCTTTCTGTTATACAATGGACTCCTTAACAGGACTCTCGAAGGACGAGGGGAGATTGGAAGGAGCTGAGCGCAAGACCACCTCATTGGTGACTTCCACCGGAACCACATCTCGCGGGTCCTCAGGGGAAAGGGGAGGCCACATTACACCAGGTTCTACTGAGCGTGTAGCTCCAGGAAAATCAGGCTCTTCATAGAGGGCCTGGCTTCCATAGAGCGCATTCATCTTTCTGGCAATCAGCCCCTCTGTCTCTGGTGGGCCGTCATTCCCCCTCCTAACAGAAGCCTTGGATCGCTGCATGTAGGAGGCCTGCTTGATGGACCTCTTCAGCAGATGTCCACGATAGGCCCTTTGAATGACCACAACCGCCATCTCTTCATCCTTGCGCCTCACAGTGGTGGTAATTGGCTCAAAAGACGAATTGGATGGATTGTTCTGGATGAACTTTGTCTCCATGCTCTCCTTCATGGCAACCATCTCTAATGTGTCACCTAACACCTCCATCGTAAGGGCAACCAGTATGTCCAGACAATGGATTCTTTCCCCAGAGACCATTGGAAGGTCCATGGCTAACAGTCTCAGCTTGTTTGGTTTTGGAATCCTCAGGGGAGGTAACAAGGCATCACAGAATTCAGACACTTGGTTATACTGTATAAATTGACATGCATCAGGATCGAACTTCTCCCAAGTCTCGTAAAACATCTCAAAATCATCCTCACAGAGGAGATCCGTGCTCTCCTCTTGAGCCACATTGAAGTTCTCCAAGATGATGGCAATGTACATGTTGACCACTACGAGGAAAGACATGATGATGTAGCTGCAGAAGAATATCATGCCCATACCAGGATTTCCACAATTTCCCCTGACATCAGAACCAGGGTTCTCCACATGAGGGTCACAGTCTGGTGGCTCACTGTTCAGCATTGGCAGCAGGAGCCCATCCCAGCCAGCGGAGGTGGTGATCATAAAAAGGCAGATAATGCTATTTCCAAAAGTCTCAAAATTGAACATGTCATCAACTCCAGCCTGTTTCTTGACATACGCAAAGTTGGACATCCCAAAGATGGAGAATATGAACATGATTAGAAAGAGGAGAAGACCAATGTTGAAGAGCGCAGGAAGTGACATCATCAAAGCAAACAGTAGGGTTCGGATACCCTTAGCTCCCCGGATAAGACGTAGAACACGACCTATTCTAGCCAGTCTTATGACTCTGAAAAGTGTGGGGGAAACAAAGTACTTCTCGATGATGTCCGATAGCATGATACCTGAAAAGACACGAGACAAAGAACTGCATAAATTTAAGATGCATTCCATTCAAATACGCATCTGCAGTAGGTTTTCACTTCATTTACTTGTTTCATTTTATTTTAGAAACATTTAAAATTTATCCAAGATCTTGCAAGTGCAATACCTTGTTCTTACCAGATACTATATTTTTTTCATAATTTTTGTATAATTTTATGAAGAGAAAATATTTAAAGAAAAATACTACCACACACCAGCTACTGAGAGGATGACCACAATAAAATCAAAAACATTCCATCCAACTGTGAAGAAATACTGTCTTAGGGCAAACATCTTCAGGATACACTCGCTGGTGAAAATCACAATGAATATCAAGTTGATTTGATAGAGAACATTATCCTTCTCTGGACTCTGGTCATCTGTTTCAACCATCATGGTCACCATGTTTAGGCAGATCAGCACCATTATGAAGATGTCAAAGAACTGTTGCATGATGAAGTCATACACCTTTCCTTGGATTTCATTCTTCAGTTGCATGCAAAAAAAGAAAGAATAAACATGAATGGAAAATGGATGCCACACAAATGTTTGAGAGCCAGTACTGGTGAATAATGTTATGTAATTGCGAATTTGACTCTCATAAAAACACAAGATAAAACCACAACAATAGTTCACTTCATGCATTGCAAATCATACTGTATGTTGTTCAATAAATGCATGATTAGGAATGTGACCTAAAATGGTTAAAGGGCATTTTTCATTTCATTTGGACTTTATATATTGCTGCCATAAGAAACTGTGGGACAGCGCACAGCACACTTTATTTTTGTAAAGGATAGTCCAGTGTACCCCAGTGCTAAAGAAGATAAGTAAGGAAGCGTGAAGCACCTTTCCTCAGCATTTAGGGAAGTCAAACAGCACTTATTATAGCTGATACATAAATACTTCTGGGTAATTTACAATTAGTTATGAACATTCCTAAACAAAAAAGACAGTTTGAATGCAGCCAAGAAAAAGTTTGGTAAGGTATCAAGAACGAAGGACACAAGAACAGGAAACACTGTGTCTAGCAAGATGTCTTTTCGCTCATATAGTTCTACCTCATATTCAGCCAGGACATCCCTAAAAATAGCTGCATTTAAATTTGGTCAACAAACCTTTCTTCTTTCAATGGTCTTTAACCCAGTAAACCCTGAACCATGTAATAATAGTCAGAAAATTTAAATTTTTGAAATTGAAGTATTTATTGCACCTTTCAACGAAACTATTTTTTTTTTTGTAAAAATAATTTGCATGTATGAAATTAATTTTCTATACAGTGACGTCAAGCTTCAAAAATTGGTTTCACTGCGACAAAATGAATACCTTGGGGAATACAGTAACATCATCACACATGAATAAAATTGGGCTCACTGAATCCATAACAGTCTCAGTTTTCCAGCCATATGCAATTAATGAAATTCCAAGACTATTTAGGAACCCCAGTTTGCAGAAATATTCAAATAGAACATTATAGGCGAAAATAACACATTGATACTGAATGCAAAAAATTGCATTTCTTTGCGCAAAACTGCATGTGATTATCATAAAAACAAAGCGAGACTCATGGGTAAAGGTAACCCATTTTTATTTAGACATCTTGAGGTCAGAGGATCCCTTTGAAAATGGCAATATCAGTTTTTTTTTGTTTTAGCCCAAACTTGGAGCATTACTTGGCCCCCTTCCCTACAAGCTATCATGACATGCTTCCAATGGATGTCTTAGATCTAGTTTCACAGTGTACCACTACCACTACCTAGCTTAAAAAAAATTAAGCCTCATAAATACACTAATGCCGGCAGAGATCGCCAGCACTCCTGTGGGTCTTTTATGGTTAAATAACTGTAGTATCACATTTGATACATACATTTTCAACTAAATTTTACCATAAAATAAGCAACAAAATGTTGTGTATTTATAAGTTGCTTCAATCCAGTAAATATTCTTAGTAAAATATTAGTAACAATATAAAAGTTATTCTTACCCTAACTTTGTCAAAATTAGCTGAGATTTCCATGGAAAAAAAACCTGCAGTTAGGTGAATGGGGGCAGCCATCATTGATTTTGTATTCTACGGACCTCTACTGCCTGCAGTGTATGGATAGTCCACCAAGGGGCAGTTGCCATGTATCAGATTGCATACAACAGGTTTCCAAGGAAAGTATTGATCATGTGGATGACATAGAGGTCACAGGAAGTCATGTATCCAACATGATACAAATGCCGTTACAGGGTTAACTTTTTATTTTTATCATATTTATTTTCTTCTACTCTTATTTTTGTATTATCACTTGCTGAAGAATTTCCTGTTGAGCTTCCTTTTATGCTTTTATCTGTATTTACGTAGAGCACTTTAAAATGTTGTTTGTAAATGAAATGTGCTGTTTAGATGACGTTTTGAGTGATTGACTTGATTTAGCATCAGCAAATGTCTGTGCAGCAAAAACAGGGAGAAAACGGTGTTAAGAGGAAAGGGGGAGGAAAAAAACCCTGTCATGTAAAAAGGTCTCGCTGTTTTTCCCCAGGTCATCCCACTGTGCATTATTATTCTATAATGTCTGTGTGTGCGACTGCATACCAATGGTCTTGGAATGGGCTTCACTGGTTTCTTAGAGCCAAGTTTCTTCATCGCATTGTAGTACTTCTTCTGTTCCTCAGTCATGAAGATGTCTTTCCCTCCGAAGTACACAGTAACAGGTGATTATTCTTGATGCTCATGTCATTTAACTTAAAAACAGATTTTAGAGTAAAAAAAATAAGCCAATATTTGCTTAGCTGGCAAAACTAAACAAAACACCTATTAATACTATCCATATTTTGTGCAGTTGTATTATTCCTTGAATTTTTTTTCCCCAAATATAAAATTGTTGGTACACTGATGTTGTATGCAAGTATACTTATCTTTTTCTTCTGCTGATTGAAGTTGTCAATAATTAACACCAATGAAGAGGTTCAGCGTGAAGAAAGACCCAAAGATGATGAAGATGACAAAGTACAGGTACATGTAGAGATTGATCTCGTATTCAGGCTGATCCTCGATCTTGAGATATAAACATAGAAGAGTTTAACGCGACACAATGTATATGCAATGTTCTGTTTAGAAACGATTATGTAAAACGAAGCACCTCTTCCATCCTGCTTTCCAGATGTCAGTATAAAGTAATCAGTTGTATACCATCAGAGTTTAATGCGTAATGTCAGCCAACAAATAATTACCTCACGTGAATCCACAGCTGCATACATAATATCCATCCAACCTTTGAATGTTGCCTGATAAAAAATAAATTAAGTTTAGCAAATCCTAACATGAAAAATAAGCATGAATTAGAAAGGCAGAAACCATTTAATTAACTTTTTTTAAGGTTTATAGACAGAGCATTATTATTGGGTTTCTCTCAAGATCCCACATGACGCTTAGTGAAATAACAAGGAACATACTCTATGTTAATTTAATCTCAGTGGGCCTCATAGAAAACTCTGCAACATCTACAATAAAATTTATTTTGCCTATATGCTAGATGGGTATTCTGATGCAACAACTTGCAATATCAGATAAGCCACAAATTGTTTTGGAATTTGGCGTATTTTTATGCCACAATTTCATATTCCTAAATTAAACTGAGAGATTTCATCATAGAAGGCACATGTGCTGAAAGTGGAGACAGTAAATTAAAAGATCCTGTCAGCCTCAGTAGAAAAAAGGTCTGGAGGAAAGGTTCAGGTCTCTTTTGAGCTCAAGATAATTTTGCAGAACACTATACATTACGCTATTTTAGTTCCTTTAGGGGCAAGCTGTTACCAGACCATCCAGTATTTGCAGCTTACCAGTGATTTGCATCTTACAGTGTAGCCTATATATTTATGCTTATGACTTTTTCCGCAGACAGTAGTCACTAGCACACCCATGCTTCCCTACTGCAGAGTGCCTCTGATCTGCAATGCAGGTGCTTGGTTTTTTCAGCATTAGAGTGTAGAATTTTTGTCATCAATGGGAGCCATCTGATAAAGCGCGAAACTGCCGTAAATCGGCAGATGAGATGAATGAAGGGGATTTCTTGTAGCCGTCCGAACTTCCGGTAACAGAGCCAGCTTCGCCAAGCCAATGCGTGCAGCCGCAGGCTAGACTACAAAGCCCCAGCCGCTGGGGCACGTAAGTGATGAAGTGAATATCGAAGATTTAATTTATTATTTGAATTATTGTCTTAATTATGATCTTTAAACAGTATAAAACTAAAAATTAAATAAACATCATATATTTACAATTTGACTCGCCAGGTATCTGCTACTGTATACTGTGAAAGCTCCGCCAATCGCTATCGTTTCTAACTCGACTGTGATTTGATTTAGCCTGATGAGCATTGTGACCTTTCTGGTTTTGTTTATATGAACTTGCCCGCTAAATTCTCATCTAAGCCTGTGTCCACATTTGAGAAACGCTAAATCTTATAAAGTGGTCCGTCGGAAGCTCTTTAATTTTTCCATCCGCATTATTAAGATCAATCCGTAACAGATCTGCAATCATTTTACAAAGGTTTTCCTTGGCCCATCAATACCAAGTCTAATTTTTTTTTCCAAAAGCATTAAGATTTTTGCCAAATAATAGAAACTGGGACTCCATGAATCAACATAAATTTGCCCTATTCTTGGAAATGATTTTTACACAGTTGGATGATGTACAAATTGGCATCTAACAGAACAGTGATACATCTCCAAATTTTTCAGTATTAAAACTAAAAATTAAACATCATACATTTTCAACAATATGACTTGCGCGACATAAAGTCCTTGGCGTGGAAGTTTCAGTTTCCTTGTTTGCTGGTGGATTTCACCACTTCAAACGTTGGGCGATTCTGACAAATTCCATTGTTTCAACCAAGTCACTTATTTACTGGTATTAATGGATTTCACCATTAAAGCACTGTACTGTATACTGTGGTGTTTCTTGTTTAAATTGTCCAAATCCGCCTTTATGCAATTCCATTGCTTCCAACCCCTATTCAAACGTGAGAATTCTAGTGATTTGATTTAGTTTCTCACTAATGCACGATGAAACTGGTCATTCCATGCTCAAGGACTCAATTCCGCAAAATCTCTTAAAACCATTGAATAATTGCTGATATGAACTTTAAAAAACTACCGCTAAATTCTCATCCCTGATATTATGACCTGTGTCCTCTACGTCTTGATACAGAGAAAATTTCTGGTTTTGACCCATATGTTAAATCCGCGATTATATGGAGGATTTGGCAACATGTTTGATTGAATACCCGATATAAGTAAAACCATCTCGGATTCAAACCTGGGGCAACCAACGCAAATGAAGGCTTTAAGGCAGAGTCTAGATGCTTGTAACTTTTTTTTTTTGACTGGCTGGGTTGATCCGTCTTACTAAAGAAGAAAGGGAACAGTATGGTTGCTAGGGTAGACCATTCTCAATGATCTCGACGTATTGTATGGTTTGTGTGCAATAAGGTCGATCTCCAATTACAGAGGTTTTCCTTGGCCCTGGATATAATACCAGAACATGTACTAAGTAAAAAGTGGTTGCTGAACAGTGCCGTTTTGCCTGTCAATGATTCCAAAAACTCTTGTCTTTATCAGATCATTATTGCCAGGAGGATTGTTTGCTTTCTCTAAGGTGAATAGAAACTGGGACTCACGCAGCTGAAGGTCATCAGGTAAATGACACACAGAGGCCTATTGTTCAGCATGACGCGCTATGTCTGACAGTACGAGCACAGGCCAATAGCTGTGCCTATTCCTATTTTCCTCCTCTCCCAAGGACTAACCTGCAATATTCCTCATGCGCAAGGCCGTAGTCATATAGCAAGGGGTGTTTTCCATGTCGGTTAGATGACACTAGTGGGAGTGTTATTTAAATGAGTTTGTGCCAGGCGAACTGTGGAATCTTTCTGATGCCTAAAGCAGACCTGCCAGAACCACATTTATACAGAAGTGCAACCTATTCATAAGTTCACCAGAAGGTGCCAACAAACAGAATAATTTTTCCGCACTTAAAGGAAATAATATAAATAATGTATAATGATTGTATTGTGCATAATTGTACCATCAATCTGTATTACTTGGAGGCAGGCTACACTTGGCATTGATAGTATTGTAATTGTGGAACCTGTGTTGCTATTTTTCTCAGTCAACTTAACCCTACTGCAGGTTTATGTAAGGGCATGACTGGATATTCAGAATAACATGGCAGTTGTGATAACTAGGCTAAATAATTGTACTGACGCAGAGACAAATTTTCATTCAGTGTTCTAAAATTAACCGAGGAGATACCAATGCTTCATGCCAGAGACATAGCTATGCTTCGTGGAACGCCTGTGAAACAAAGTGTCCACTTGATACTGTACACATATTCTTTCACCACAAATCAAACTTATTTTGGTATGAATGTAGCACGTGACAAAAGTAACACGGCGATTTTCTCCAAGCCCATGCAAGTCGGATATGCAAACAGCTTCCATGCAGCACGCAAAACTTACAAGAACAGCTAAAAATCAGGTGGATACATCACACCTCTGTGCAGTTTTACCAAAAAAGCTGTTTTGGATCACGGAAAGTGAATTCATTAAAGCAGTATGTTTTTCCTTTGAATGACAAGTTGTGTTGATAGTATCATGTTCATAACTATGATCATTTAAACAGATTATTGAGTTTGAGTTCTTTAACCCGTCCTGAAATTTTCCTTGTCAGAGTTTTCAGTATAGTAGTATGATAGGTTTAACTGTTAGGAGTCATTGTTGGGACAATAATAACAGATTTTTTTTTCTTTTTATATATAAACGACAAGCGAATTTGTCACAGCTGAGACAATGAATAATAAAGAAGAAATTATGCAAGTAATACAGCAAATGAAATACACTGTATAGCAACTAATGTATGAAGTATGTACAGTGCCTGACAAAAGTCTTGTCACTTATCCAAGTTGTTGGAACTGTGTATATTCTGTGTACTAATTTGGCAATGAAAACCACTTTGAGAGAGAATTTGACAAACTCTTCTAGTAGATACCGGGATTTTTGGTAACATTTCCTCATGTAGATCTGTGTGCGCTGTAGTTGAAGAAGATGGGCTAGCCTTGTACAGTTGAAGCAACAAAACGGTCCTTTAAAACAGTTGTCATACCCGGGGTCTGTCTGACCTATATCACATATGATAGGAACGTCCACCAGTTTTCTTCAAATCTTTTTCTCATCCCTCCACTTGACATTTGGATACATTAAAGATGTCTGCCACCTCAGCAGCAGACTCAGTCTTCAGGCTCTTGATGATCAGCACTTTGGTTTGTGGTTGAATCTTTGGTATGTTGTCAGAGGTCTAGTCACACCTCATATGAAAGTCTGGTGTGCTGGGGTTATTTCTATACACATCTGGGAATGTGTTAATTACAGTATTTGTCATAGGTTAAACTCTAATCTGCGATTTGTTGCATCACCTGAAGAGACGACAAGACTTTTGTCCATGCAAAAACACGTTATGGGCTTAGCCAAGCTGTGAACATCAGAACACTTTTTGACGGTTTCATTTTGCACCAAATTATTAATTTGAAAGCTCTTGACATTAAAATGGACCATTTATTGTAACAATTGATTGGTGAGAAATAAAGTTATATGCTATTTTTAATTACTATGTCCTTATGCGACAAGACTTTTGTCAGGCACTGTATATTAGTAGCATGAGGTATCCAGTATATACTGGCGCATTATGTTGGAAATAAGAATGTGATTTTGAGCATGGGTGTTGTTGCTGTAGAGAACACCTTACATGCATTGATTTGATATTTTATTGAAAGACAACAATGCGCCAAACAAGTCCTTCAAAAAATGTAATAATTAAAATGCTTTATTAACGTCAACAAAATGATGGCAAGCGCATTAACGAAAGAAAGCAAAGTCAAGTAGGATCTGTGTGCATCTTCCCGTTACGCACACCAGCACAGATGAGTCGCTGTTCCTGACATCACGCCTACTGACGGCCAGCGCATAGTGCTTGCATATCGGTGCATATATTTAAATATACTCAGAAGAACCACTCCCATTGACTGACCGCAGATGAGGGTACGATGATCCATGCGTATATCACATATGATAGGAAAAATCCAGTGCACATTGTCTTTAGCTTAGAATAGCACAGCAAATCTCGCATCCAGGCTTATAGGTCTAATTGCTCAATATGCATTCCCAATTAAATGAATAGGTTACTTTGAAGCCACATCCTCCTCTCCACAGATTAAAAAATTAAAGACAACAATCATAAAGGTTAAATGCAGAATCACTGTAAGAATGCTACCCGCTAAATTGGGAAATCATTGGATCAGATAAATTGAAATTGCTAAAGCGAACACATCTGAAATTTGAGTGCTTGTTGGTTGAATACGGGCTTCTAAGCTGATTAAATCTTATCCTTGCCAGATGAGTCAAAGTATTCAACATTCAGTTGCAATTAATGGAGGGCAGCTGAATTTGAATGCAACCCATTCATATCAGTGTAATGTGATGTTTGCCTTAATGGACAAAACTATGGTAAATTTACACTGCCAAATAAAGTACATAATATCTGCTATCCGAAACGATAAGGCATTTTTTTAAAATTATTTTTTCCAATGTACAAACTGCATGTAAATGTTGGGTAGAAGACAGCATGAATAAGCCACCATGTTCGTTCGGCTGGAAGAAGATGCTCACGTCACCCGGGTTGGCAGCTCTTTTGTATTAACCCCTTTGCACAGAAGCCAAATCTGGCTATTTATGCATTACCTTTCTTAAGGCTTTACAATTCAAGATTTGAGCTTCACAGAGAGGGAGGCTCAAATGAAACAAAACACTTGAAGCATTTAGAATCCCATCGTATTTCTGTTCATTTTTATAATTTTGGTACAGAAAAAGGGCCGCAAAAATCTTCATGAAAATTCAGCAATGAAATTGTAAAAAAAATACTGAGAACTGGAAAGTTAAAACAACACATTTCTGGGATCATAAACTCCTTGACCGATAAGTGTATTTCATCTGAGTGTGATATTCAAAATTTATGAGCCAAATAAGACAGCTCTGCAAGTGGCTCCCCACGCTCTCATTGTGCACTGTCAAATCATAAAATAATAATTTTTTGAACACATATCAACTTTTGACTCATGAAGTTCAAAATGAATTAATGATTTTCTAGCAGAATTCAGCAAGAATTTATCAGCATAGGCACAGATGGACATCAATAGTCACCAGTAACCTCTCCAAAACAAAAATATGCTTTTTTCTCCATGATGAAGTTTAGAATTTTGTCCATTTTTTCCTCAGAGCCCCATCAGCCAGCACAGATACTCATTAAAGTTCTGCTTAATTTACAGTCAGAATAATTCACCCTGCAACGGAAGCTAGCACTTCCCACCTCCAAGCACCCAAGCGAAACACAAGCTTGTATAAACGTTTTCCATACCATATAAGGAGCAAGTATAACTCACTAACATAGTAATATCTGAAACATACAGTACTGTGCAAAAGTCTTAGGCATGTTTAAAATAATTTCATAGGGCAAATATGCTTGCAAAAATAAAGAAATTAAAAGTTTCTAACAACTGAAAAATGTACTAAACAAAGCTGTAAACTGTTAAAAACTAAATCAAATCAATATTTGGTGTGACTACCCTATGCCAAAAAATTTGGGCATTGTCCTGTGGTGCTGTTATTTTATAAGATAATTGGCTTTTTGCTTGTCCCATGCAGAGTGGAAAACTTTCCACTGTTCTTCTGCAGACTGACTGTCTCACTTGTGTCTCTCCCTCCAAGAAACTGCAGACAGCCATGATGATGTTGACATCAGGGCTCTATGAAGGCGATATGATCTGTATTGACTGTTTTTTTTTAATGAAATATGAACATGAGGGAAGCTTTCCTACTTTAGTGCAACACTTTTAGCGATGATGGCATTGAGTGCAAATTTATAACGCCAAATAAGTAGTGCATGTTGCAAACACTGCCCTGAGAAGACTTCTATTAAGTCCCTCTACAGAGATACCCAACTGTAATAGCAGTTATACAAAGCAGTGGCCTGTTGAGAATATGAGACGAGTATGTGACATGCCACCAATCAAGATGCCTTTATCATACTTGGAGCTCTGTGGCATTTGAACAAGAAGACATCATCCTGTGACAGTTTGCAATTTGTGGATGTGGTGACTAAACATGTTGATGACGAAAACCGGATAGGAGTTAAAAAAATGTCATATCAGTCTAACGTTACTTTTTAATGAATAAACCTGAAAGAGCGCCCGCGCAGTTAGAAAATGTAGAATGTAATCAGGTGAGCTAATGTTGGCTTGATCGCAGTAACTGGATGAGAATGAAATCCTTTGATATGTAATTTGCTAATATACTTAGTACCATTAAAAACACAACGGTGAGGTATGTACTGTATTTGCGACAAATTGAAGAATCGATTGATTTTTATTGCTTTTCCAGTGAGGCACGAGTGGAAATAAAGAAAAGCGCGTGGTATTGTAATCCTGACGCGCGCCACGCGAACGTGCCAAGCACTTCAGTAATAATAAACATTGAGCTGTTTGTGATGTGTACAGTGACACTTGACTTGTTCTTTTGGGTGTGGTCAATAGCCTACATAAAGCCAATTAAAAAAACGAAAAATACTACTGCATCAAGAAAATGGAACGGCTTGTGATACAGGAGAGAGAAAAAGAGCCATTGGCATGTTACAGGCAGGTCTCACCCGCCGAGAGGTGGTGCGTCATTTGCACTGTCACCGTTCAACAATCAGTCGGCTGTCTATCCGAGAATGGAACACAGGCACTGTCACTGACCGACCCTGCTTAGGGCAGCCACGAGTGACTATGGTAGCTCAAGAGCGCCACATCTGGTTACAGCCTGTATATGACAGATTCCGGACAGCAACCCAAACTGATCATGAGACGAGGGGTCCGAAATGATTGAGGGTGAGTGCAGGTACCGTTTGACGCCGTCTACGTGAGCAAAACATGCGTGCGCACAGCCCCTACAGAAAACCCATATTCTTTTATAGTGTGTAGTCTACAGCTACTTGCTAGATTAACTGCAGAAAACATGCATATGAGACCAGCAGGTTTAGACTGGCCACATGCAGCACCTTGCATACAGAAGGGAACACATGTTCATGAGCAGCAGGCAAGAGTTAAACCAAAGGGCTGATTGAAAACCCACCTTCTAGGGGGTTTGAGAAGTGAGAGATATGCACGGTAGTGTTAACGAGAGTTGGGTAATGTTTCAAGTTGTCTGCCTTAACGAGCTCCACAAGCTACACCCTATTGCAATGCTCATCTCAGTCTACTGGGCCAGAAGTTATCAATTTAACCTTCTTTTTTTGGCGGATTTATAACCCTCCCTAGACACTCATGAGTGTAAGTGCTTGCCAAAAAAAAACAGCACAGTATGGAGCCTTGAACATATAGATTATTCACTGTTTGTGGGCGCTGGTGTCCCAAATGAATTATTTCTTAATTTTTAACGAAGGTGTCCATATTGCTGCTGCTGACTGTTGGCGAAAAAGTACTTTCAATACGTGAAGCCAAAATATGCAAAAACATCCTTCTATGAGACTAGAATGTCTGCACTTTAAGCACATGAGCATTGCTAGATTATGATTCAGAAATTTATGAGTAGAGCAAAATGAATAGGGATTATTTACTGAAGAGACTCAAAAGAGGAGGCTCACACTCACCACTTGCAGCAGAGAGAGGTATCCCAGCCCCACATTGTCATAGTTCACTTTGACGTTGACCCAGCGCACCTCATTGGTGTGCATGAGAGCCATGCACTCGGTCCTGTTGTTAACAACACTGATAGGGAAGACCTCCTCGCTGGTGGTGTTGATACATCGATAAAACTTTCCGGCAAACAGGTTAACCCCCATGATGCTGAATATAAGCCAGAAGATGAGGCACACCAGCAGCACGTTGAAAATGGAGGGAATAGCCCCCACCAGTGCATTCACCACCACCTGCCAATCCGGAGAGGGGCAGAGTGTGGTCACAACTTCCCTTTGGTTTATGAGGAGATTACAGACAAATAAGACACATTCTTATGCTGTGCCTTGAACGCAGATTCCATTAAAAATTAACAGTGAACACAACAGCAGATTATTATTATTATAATTATTATTATACTTATTACAAACCCTAATTCCAATGAAGTTGGGGCGTTATGTAAAACGTGAATAAAAACAGTATGCAATGATTTTCAAATCTCATAAACCCACATTTCATTCACAATAGAACATAGATACAAATCTGATGCTGAAAGTGAGACATTTCACCATTTCATTAAAAATATTAGCTCATTTTGAATTTGATGGCAGCAACACAGGGTCGTGCATGCGCAAATGGACTTTGGCATCAGATTACCGTGCCAGACGTCTGCCATCGTAGTTGCGAAAACTCCCTAATGTTGAGAGTTTTCGGAGTTTCATTGATTGAAAACAGGTCAAGAATTAGGCTATTCGTGCTCATTTTAACTTAACAAGGACAACTGGCGACACCCGATGGTTCTTTACATTTTTGGAGTCAAGTAAGTCAATTTTATTTAGATTGAAAACAGGTCATGACCAATCATTATTTTTAAGGGATGGTTTGACCTTCCCCTATTGCCAGTTCACCAGCCGCCACTGATTTACACAGCCTATGCGTGTATTAATCTCTGCGAAATATCCATGCGTGCAGTATTGCAGGACATCCCACTCGTACTCTCCATCAGTACCACAGACCTCACATTTCATCTCCATTTCCTTGGGATATTTCAGTTCCTGTTCATGTCTGAGGAAGGGTTATGATAATAGATGAGGACTGCAGTGTGGCTTACCCTCATTCCCTCAAATCTAGACAGGGCTCTGAGAGGTCTTAAAGCCCTCAGTGTTCGCAGAGATTTGATGGGTCCCAGCTCAGAATATCCCATTAAGTTTGCCGTCAAACTGATCAAGGAGACCTGAAGCAAGATAAAAGTCCTGCTAAATGAATGTAATCAAATCATATATGGCACAGTCCTTTAGTATTTGGACAGTCACTTTGGACAAAAATAGCTGAAATTCCTTAGATCACCCAAAATACAGCAGATGTTGAACGCGGGCAGTAGAATCCTGATGTCACCTGCTCCAGTAGAGGAAGTGCACAGCACCGTAGATATCAAAGGACCCAAGCTTCTCAGCTCCCCATTTCCCACACAAGCTTGGACAGCAGTGTGGATCATCATTACATTAGGCTTCCAACTCTCCCAGATCTAAGGTGACAGTGGAAACCCATCTAACTAACTGGCTGCCTTCCAACAGAAGTCTGGGATTGTTCAGCTCCAGAGCTACCAAACTGTGTATATGTCTCTTTCCAACGTAAGGGATGCCAACTGTTCCGTTGGCCAGTTAAATCACGACAAGACATCTTCCCCATCTCGCCCAGCTAGCTTCACCTGAGTGTCATAAAGGCTTTTAAGCTTTCATCTATTTTTCTTCAGCAATTTCCTTTCGTATTGTAAAGTAAAACAGTTTTTTTTTGTGCTGCCACTGTCATTTCAACTGTCTGGAGTAAAAAGCCAAAACAAAAAAGATATGGTTACTGTCCAAATGCATGTGAACTGCATTGTGTATGATTGCACATAATGATGGAAGGATCAGACAAATCACATTTCTTATAGTTTTTCATTGATAATGAAAAGCAAAATACATCTTTTAAGTTTTTAGAGGAAATTGCAGTGTGATGTGTAAAGGATACAACATTTGTTCAGGACAGTATGATGTTTTTTTTTTTTCCTAAATCAGTTCATAAATAACAGTTTTTAAATCCAGTAGGCCTACTTACATCCACTATCAGGAAGTCCAACCAGCACCAAGCATTCGTAAAATATGTCTTAAATCCATAAGCCACCCATTTTAGGAGCATTTCAATAACAAAAATGTAGGTGAAAACTTTGTCTGCATATTCCAGGATAATTTTTATTGTTCGTCGGCGTTCTATGTAGATGTCCTCAAAGGCCTGGGAAAATATACATGGATATAAAGAATTAAAATATAAAACAAACACTAATAACTGGTGATAGATACTTGCAGTTAAATTAACTGTGCCTTCCCTATTAGTCAATTTTCAACTGAAAAATGCATATTTGCTCAGATAAGGGAAGAGTAGCAGAACTGACTTCAACCTTTGATTCTTACTGATCTTAAACCCTGCCTACTCAGTACACCTGGGTCAAAAAATTCCTTCAAGATGGTGCTACCCAGGGCTATGATAGAGCCTGCTGTTGTAAAAAAAAAAAAAAAAAAAAAAACATTACTACTGGTGATCTGATATCATTTCTGAAGTTAACCAAAAACACATATAACAGTGAGTTATTTACTGCCTCCATTGGGTCCTACAATCACAGAAGGCTTTGAAAACATGACAAATGCGGTTTATAAAAAAGTGACATGGCATGCATATATTGAATAAATGAACAATAAGACAGCTTAAGTTCAATTCAGGGAACATTTTTGAGGTGTAGAGTCAGTGAACTGCAGTATTGAAATCCAAGCAACATGGCAGTAGAATGGTAAAACTGGAGAGATTTTGGGTTTAACATACTGTATAGCCTCTTAATCATATGAATATGTCAAAACCAAAGTGTCCACCCATCTAAATGTGATATTTCTAGCTATAGGTGCCTGCTGGTGCAGAGTGACATATCTAACAAGAGTGCTCGCCGGGCTTGGTAATAATGAGCAAATCTAACACAGCATCTGAAGATTCCTCTTTCAGTCACTGGCCAATAATAATACATTAAATACTAGGAGCCTATCTGAAATAGTTGCATAATAAATATCATAAGTGGACAGCATTGGCATGGCATTGCTTGTAATCTATTTTAATCTGATCAAAAATATAATGTAGACATTATTATGAATCCAACTTTAAAATGTGATATACGCTTAACCAATATATGCTTATGATTTTTGTGAAGTTTCATGAAAATTCCTCGAAAAATGTGGGAGGAGTTGATGTCAGAACATAAGTACCCTCCCAAGGATATACAACTACAATAAGTCACCATTTAACGTCAAGGGCATTAACTCTGATAAACATTAGTTTGGCGCAAAAAAATGCAATATGCGCATAACCAATATATGTTTATCATTTTTGTAAAGTTTCATGAAAATCCCTCAAAAAATGTGGGAGGGGTTGATTTCAGAACATACGTACCCTCTCAAGGATATACAATAATTCACCGTTTAACGTCAAGGGCAGTAACTCTGTTAAATATTAGTTCAGCGCAACAAAAATTATATATGCGCATAACCAATATATATTTATCATTTTTGTAAGGTTTCATGAAAATCTCTCAAAAACTGTGGGAGGAGTTGAGAACTCAAGCACCCTTCCTGGGACGTGCGGGCGGGCGGGCGGCCGAACGGACGGACAGACGGACATCGCCACAACATAATCCCCCTTCGGTCTCCGAGCAGTGGGGGATAATAAAAATGAATCATTGAGCAACATGAAGTTTCAAAATCACTTTTAGAACTAGCACTGTCAGCCTTCTCTGTATATAGTAACATACTGTAAGTTCCTTCATTCAATATCAGAGGGACAGTAAAGAGGAAGCATTTTGATCAGGTGTGTCTTATGACAAAAGTAAAACAGGTGCTACAGTGAAGTGTCACTCTTACCTAGACAGGGAAGTTATTAAACAAGCTGGGGCAAGTATGGTAGTACCTTGCAGTCTGTTAATATTGATGATTGGGAGTCCAACTTTAACGTCAGCTGAAAAGCATGTCGGCTTATAATATAAATACCTCTGTTTGCTTCAGCAAGTGATGGTCAGTCCCTATTGTAACGAGTCCTGCGCAGATATTTCTGAAAATTTGTCTTTAATTGGGGGAAATGAAAAACTCCACACCTCTTACTATGACAAGGGGGCAGGGCTTCAAATCAATCAATTGCATTGATGCCACATGGCATAAGCATTACAGGATACACATACCAAAGCTCCACTGCTGAGGAGAATCATGAAGACGATGAAGGTCTCAAAGTAGTCGTGCTCCACAATGGTGAAACAGGTTCTGCGAAGGTTCCACCATTTCTTCCCTTTGTCCTTTGTAATGTCCACAGTCAAGCAAGGACAACGTCTGATGCAACCTTGAAGGGATAATATGCCTAACTGTTTATTTCTTGCTCATATACATTCATTCATTCATCCATCTATTCATCCCTTCATTGTTTCACACATTCATTCATCAGGAATCGAAAATTATCCTAATTAATTACTTGTATATTAATCAGAGAAGTCAGCTGGTTGAATTAGTGGAAAAGTAATACACAGCAGGGCCTCTACTTCCCGACCAACCGGTTTGTATAGAGTTAGCACGTCTTTTTCTCACAATCAATAGTCAAGTTTATTTATCTCTAAATACAGCCATATTTATTTGCAAACCCAACGGCTGATTCAGAGGGTTATGCACAACCACTCAAAAGCTCCGCTAGCGATTTTTGCATTGAGTAATGACACACCTTCAGTAATTGTTTCAGTCCATGTAAAAACCTCTTGAGAATGATACCTTTGTAAAACTAAAGGAATGCTTTCTGTGGAAAGTTGGGTGTATCCCCAAAACTACAGCATTCTACCCATGGGCAAAATTCATAGTTTGGCCAACTGGTGACGCCACAGGAAAGGGTATAGGTTCCAGAAAATTTCCATAATAACTGCTGTAGGCTTCAGGATTGTTCAGAAAAGCTTACCTAGTTCCAAAAGGCACAAATTTACTTTTTTCATTTTTGAAAAAGTACAGTTCGGTTCAAAGGTCGTGCACAAAAAGATGACGTGATTCATGTCAAAACAGTCTGAGTTAGAGCATGCGGAAATGTCAAATTTGTCCTGTTGGTGCTCGTGCTTCAGGATAGGTTATATGACCACCCTAAGCAATAGTGTGCATCCTTTATGCAGGAGGAATGAACAAAAGAAGATTCATGCCACTCCTATAAAATCTGTTTTAGTTATCGTGTGAACATGAAGGATCTGTGGCGGCGACAGTGGCAATGACGTAAAAGGTGATTCCATAATATCCCCAAAACTTTAGGGAAATGTGTCTTTAACAAAATATTTTTTTTACTGCACGTGACAAAACTCTCTCATTATTTCTGATAAATCACATACATTCTTGAAAAATACAGAGGCCCAGAGTGAGGCCACTGGACAGGCCATGAAGAAGGAGTGGGGCCAGTACATCACACATTGTACCTACACAGAAACACTGGGCCCACTGATGTACTGTACCGCCTCCTTCTGGGGCCAGTCAATGGGAGAGATATGATAGGCTGGTAGAATAAAAATCCATCTGAGGCTCTACTCTGTACCTTCAGTGAAACAGGCCTCCGGGTCCTCTGGCTCCGGTTCTTCCTCTTCCTCTTCCTCCTTCTTCTGGCTCCGGAGGCACATAGTCCACAGTGCTGCATTCTGAGGACTCATCAAGGGCACCAAGAAGCTATAAAGTGGGAAATGGTAGAGATGGAGAATGACACATTCGTCTCACGAGTCAAAGTTTTATTCACAAGTGAGAGTACTGTATTTACAAGTGAAATTGTGAGCCGCACATGCAGTAATTCAAATTTCAGATCTTTTCATCAACAGGAATAATGCAAGATTATGATACACCAATAAATACTGGGATGATTGACATTTTATGGACAACTAAGAGATAAAAGTCCAAAGACAAAAAAAAACAGTTTATTTACAAGAATGACAAGCGTTAAAGTGGTAATCCATAAGATTTCCGTCTCGTTACTGTCTGTTAAGTCAGTGTCTATCAGAGAGGGGGGATAAAACAACGGTGATTGGGCCTATGACCCACTGATGAAAGCACTTGTATTTTATTCTTTGCCAGGTAAAGCAATCAGTGTGTCTGTGGCGACATTCCCGCACTATATTCAAATACAGGCGCACATCTAGTGACGCTTTTTCCGTCGCGGTAGGAGGAGCAGCTAAAGGAAGTAAGGAACCCCGGGAGTGACAGAAGGGATTTGAACCTTGTCCGTCCCTTACACCAGTGGTTCCCAAAGTCGGTCCTGGGGACCCACAGAGCTCCAACCACAATTACGATCCCAGAGTTTTAACTAGCTGTTCAAGGCAGTTGCTTGTCAGAAGAGGACATTTTACCCCCTTAAACCACATTATGACAGAAATGGCTATTCCATGAAATTTCAAAGGATGTATTCCACGACAGAAATCAAAGGGATCAAATGTGCAATCAGTCAGTAATCTTTTAGGGTTCCTCAGGTTCTTTCCTGAAACCAATGAGCCATTTAACAGGTTTGACTGTTGCCTTTGAACCCTAAAATTGTTAACTAACCTTGGGTCCCAATTTTATCTACTATTTATAGATTCATGTCATTTTACGGATGGAAATTTTTCATCATGGCCATTTTTGACATGTGATTTAAAAGGATAAATAATCGAACAAGAATTAAAAATGCAGCCTTCTGTGGTTGACACAAAACAGAAACCGAGTTTGGGAACCACTGCCTACTGGATGGAATTAAGGGAGGAAGATTAAAAATGCTTGGATACGTCTACCCAATGGCAAATACCATACTGTGTAGCTATACAGTACTGTGCACAGTAGAAACTAACGTTAGCTGAGTCTCTGTTGAGGCTACTACGAAACTAAAATTATAACGTAATTTCAGAAAGCAAACGGGAAAAAGCTACGTTAACCACCCCGACAAATCATTTTTATTAAAATAAAAAAGTTATAACGTTACTATTTAACCAACTACCGTTTTCATTATTTTCACAGGGCTCTCAAATTTCACATATTCGGCTTGAATTTAAACGACATATTCACGTTCCCGTGCTGTAGTCAGAAATTACTCTATCAGACCGTTTGTAGAGATTCTCAGGTGGAATTGAAGTCCTTGTACATTGAAGTTTTTCAGTTTCACATGTGTTACGGTGGATTTCGCCACTAGTAATATGAGAACAGTTATGATTCCGGAATTCTCACGCGTTTCTTCACTCAGGGGTTGGAAGCAGTGGAATTGCATAAAAATGTTTCAAATGGTCTTATTTCATTTAAACAATTTGAACGATCGTGAAACACACGCATTTTGTTAATTGAATAATTACTGACTACAGCACGGGAATGTGAATGAAGCACAAATTCTCACGGCGAATGCGTGAGAGTTGGCAGCCCTTTAAGTTAATCGATTTATCATAATAGCCTAACATGTTACTGGAATGAGATGACGCTAATGGATGACTAACGTCAAATAATTTTTACTTTTATGGAGTTCAACTGCTGTGTCAAAGAGCATCTTTCCCGTCTGCATGAGAGTTGAGGAGGCGTGGAACTGGTAACAGCCGTCCATTTACCGACGTCATACAGGCGAATACTGTTGGGTCTCGACAAGAGTTATGGGAAATGAGGTCCAGAAGCGCACCTGCAATTACAGCTTACTGCCAAAGATGTCAATATAAACAAACCAACTCAAATCTTTTGGATTACCACTTTAAATACCACTTGTAGACAAAAACTCTGTTACACCAAGTGGCGGCCATGTCCTCTGCTGCTATAGCTACTTGGTCGAAATGAACGGACGTGATTGTTGTGCTTGTTGTCCAAGTGGAGATCGTGTCCAGGAAATTCAAACAGTACAGCTTCAGGAATCAACAGCAGGAGACATTATAGCCCGAGTGGTTTCACTGAGCCAGGGGGCTCAGATGTGTCCTTATTGCTTGGGGGCTCAGACGAGATTATAAATTCTAGAGTGACGTAACATCATAAAGGAATTGTTATTCAATGCATCATTATTTCCATATTTACCTTATATTTGGGCACTGTTGTAAACAATCAAATTGAATGAGGTTTATAATGTGTAAAAAATCTAAATGAAAAACGAAATGTACCATGACTTTAATTAATGGCAGACTAAGCAGGATTTTTTTTTATCCTGAACATATTGTGGAATAACTACAGTAATCATGTGATGCACTTGCAAACTCTGTCTTTGCACCAATATGCCAAGTACATTCTCTTCTGCCCACAGTTTCTCTAATTCTTCAGGATATTTTTTAGGCGTAGCATGGGGAGGAGTCCCTGTGGCGAATGAGCCTGTCTGGAAGGTTCAGGAATCAGGGTTCATTCAATCTGAAGAGTTTGTTTCCAAAATGAAATAAGTGTCAAAATGACAAAAATTGAGATAATACCATTTAGCGATAGCCTGTGCTTCTTATACATGGTGTAAAAATCTGTTTTTAGAGATTCATACTATAAGATGTATTTTTTCATGGTCAAAGTTTGTGTTTTTCGATCAAATGCAATAGGCGCCAACATAGAAAAGGACTGATTTACGGAAAATGAGTAAAATGGATATATTGCATTTTGGAAACAAACTCTTCATATCCAATATGCCAATTCTTCTAACAAAAAGTAGAGAGCTTGTTTTGACCCCTGAAGGTTTTCTACATTCACAAGTATCCTGCCCTTGTCTTACACTCATTTGTTCAGCCCCACTGAAAGTGACTTCCTCAGTGGAGCAGTGCCTGTTTGTTTGAATATAGAATCTCAGGTTATCTGATCTTCCAATGGATTAAAGTTGCGATAATACATTCTGAATTAATATTTTGTTGTTGGAACAGTAATATACAACAGGTAAATGTCCACTCTTACTTTTCTTGGATGACCGGCTTCTTTCTCGTCCTCATCTGAGGAGGACCCATCCTCCTCATCCTCCTCCGGATTTTCTAAATCAGATTCTCCCCGAGCAATGGGAACATTGAGGGGCACATTTGCTTTGCTGCTGGGATAGACTTCATCAGCAGGGTTCGTCACACCATCCACCATTTTGAAATCCGATTCCCCAGAATCCATGTGGTTCAACATAATGCTCTCTTTCTTTGTACCGTCAACATCACCATTCACATCATCCTCAGGAACTTTTTTTCTCAGCAGACGCCTGATCTTCCTGGCTACAAAAGCCTTCACCCAGTCGATGCCCCTAGTGATCCTGCCAATGGCAATCTGCAAATTATTCTCCGAGTCGTCGTCTCCTCCCGCCAAGTTATCCCCGCTGAACGAACTAAGCAGCAAGGCCAAGAAGAGATTCAGGACCTACAGAGAGAGAAAAAAATAACTCATACAGTCAATATTTCCTCTCATTAATCCACAAACTAAAAAAAAAAAAAAATGCTTGTCAGGAAGTCCAATGTTGCAAACAATAAGTGGGTCTGTAGTGGACTGTCTACACCTGGACATCATGGGAGAATGTACGTGATAATAGAACAATCAAATCAATTAAATCCATGAGCGATTAAGATAAAATGTACTTCATCGCACCGTGGAGAAATTTATTCTCTGCATTTGACCCATCTCAGTTACTTAGGAGCAGTGGGCAACCACAGTGCAGCACCTGGGGACCAACTCAAGTTCTAAAGCTGAAGCCTTGGTCAGGGGCGATGGCAGGAGTGTTCCTATCCAGCATGTTTTCTGGGTGGGGGAAACTCGAGTACCCAAAGGGAACCCACGAGAACACAGGGAGATCATGCAAACTCCACACAGAGAGGTCCTGGCCGACCAGGACTCGAACCCAGAAACTCGTTATTGTGAGACAACAGTGCCAACCACTGCGTCATTATGCGCAGTCATCACAATACAGGCTACTTATTTAAAGGCCAAATTAATCAAATCACTGAAAAATACAGAAGCACTGGATGCCATGTGATACAGCGCAGTATTGAATTTACTGGGTGATGGTGTTAAGTAATGTACGCCAGTGGTCCAAAACGTTGGTCCTGTATGCTTGTTTTGCTCTCAGCCCCAGTTGAAATCTCAGGAATTTCACAAGCTGTTAATGCGTCTTAATTAGGTGCATACATGCCAAAAGGAAAAAACTCCATATCCACATTGTAATATATTGGACACAACTGCATAAAAAGAGGGAAAAAATGTAACCAATCAAATTGAAGAATTAGAAGTTCATTGGTTGGGACAAAAACAGTAGGTTGGGCCTCAGGACAGACATTGGGGACCACAGCGTGTATGCAATATATATTTGTCATTTCAATTTTAAACTAGCACGACTCACATGTACGACACATATCAAATTAATGTGGTCTTGAAGCAGGCATCAATAAATATTATGCTGCCTGTTGCTCTAGTCGAGGCAGCTAAGTTTAGTGCCAAAATTATGTTAGTCCATTTCTGGGTTCTGATTTCTGGTGGTGGATGGAGATCATGGTTACATTGGTCTGAGCAGACTAGTCTTCCTCAGTGAATCAAAGATAGGAGCCCAAAAAGAGCAGAAAACAAGTCTGGTATCGATGAAGATAAAACTGAATAGCAACGCAGCTTGTAACCTTTTTTCTTTACGTATTATGCAGCACTGAAATAACGAGAGGACACTCTCTTCCTGCACCCCGGCCTGTAATGGAGATTGCATGGCAGCTGTTTGCAAATGCAAATATACTGACTCTCTTATCCTATCGTAATGCAGCGACTGCTTATGTCAGATAATACATCCCTGCAATTAATGCATCATATCGTATTGACGGACATTTGGTTTCCTTGCTGTGAATTAATGCACTCTGCTGATCCGTGGCAGCCCTCAAGTATCGCATCACATGTGCCCTCAGCTGTCCAAGTTTATTCCCCGAGTGCCAGACACACTCTCAGGATGAGTCTTAGCACATACTCCAAGGTCACAACTGCCGTTCACTGGATCAAGTCATACGATTTAAATAGCGCTTACATTGAATAAATAGCTGTCCTTCTATCTGCTAATATTTGTCTTCAGGACAGAACTTGGCATCCGCAATGACCCAAAAATGCTGCGTTAGTTTTGGCACTCAATAGAGGAGCCATTTCCTTTTCATTCTATGAATAACCCAACAGGAAATGAAATTGGTTCTCTCCATGAATATATGTGACACTTTATAAATATACATATGCTATTGAAAACATCTCATTCGCATGTCCTTGTTCTCAAACACTGAATGCAATGTCAGGGATATATCTGTCAGTGACACTTCGATGCTTCCTCCTCAGAAGCTTACTGCTCATAGCAAACATAGCTAAGTGCTTGCAATTTGCGCACCTCTGTAGTGACACCTAGGGCAGTGGTGAACCTTCCCAGGAGTGGCCGGCCCACCACAGTTCCTCCTAGTGCGCATCAATGACTCATCCAGGAAGTCACAAAAGAACCCAGACTAAGATATAAAGAACTGCAGGCCTCATTTGCCTGAGTTAATGTCAGTGTTCATGATTCCATGAAAAGAAAGAGGCTGGCCAAAAATGGAATCCCCAGGAGAGCTGCAAAGCAAAAACCATTGCTGACCAAAGGAACACAAAGGCTCGACTCACATTTTTTGCTAAAAAAAAATCTTGATGACCCCCAAGACTTTTAGGATAATAACCTGTGAACTCGTGTCAAAAAAGGAACTTTTTGGACGACATAGGTCCCTCTATATTTGGCATAAAGCCAACGCAGTATTCCACAATAATTACATCATATCAACCGTCAAACACGGTGGTGGTAGTGTGATGGTCTGGGGCTGCTTTGCTACTTCAGGACTTGGGCGACTTGTCATAATAGATGGAACCATGAATTCTGCTCACTACCAGAAAATCCTGAAGGAGAATATCCAGCCATCTGTTTGTGACCCAAAGCTCAAATGTAGTTGGGTAATGCCGCAGGACAATGATCCAAAGCACACAAGCAAGTCCACCTTTGAATGGTTCAAATGAAACAAAATGAGGGTTTTGGAGTGGTCTAGTCAAAGTCCTGACTTGAATCCGTTTGAGATGCTGCGGCATGACGTAAAACAGGCCTTCATGCACAAAAACCCCGTAATGTGGCTGTATGAAAACAATTCTGCAAAGAAGAGTGGGCCAAATTACACCACAGCAATGTAACAGACTCATTGTCAGTTATCACAAGTGCTTGGTTACAGTTATTGCCATCAAGGGTGGCACATCCAGTTACTAGGTTTCACAGGGCTATAATTTTTTCATGTGTGATTTAGGTCTTGAATATCTCTTCACCATCAATAAATGAAATGATCATGTAAAAGCTGAACTTTGAGCTTACTCATGTTGTCTTTGTCATATAGAGTGCATTAAAATTAGTTTGATGATCTGAAACATTTAAATATGACAAATAAGCAAAACGATGAGAAATTGGTAAGGGGGTAAATACTTTTTCCACACCCCTGGAGCATTCATAACCGTAATGATCCATTTTATAATAATGCTGAGTGACATCATTTGAGTTTAATATGAAGGAATCTCAGCATTTTTTAAATTAATCAGCCCTATAAACCTTTGCTTTAAAAATCTTATAGTTTCAAGTAATTTCTCCATGTACTAGGGTGGAATTGCAGATTCTGAACCTGTGTGAGTTCAAACTCAACAAAGTAAGGGTCTATCCCACATATACTGTACATCAACACCAATGGAAACACAAACATCGACACACAAAATTACTCACCACAAGATTTCCAATAACCATGACCATCATAAAAACAATGAGACACATGGCCGTTCCAGCCACCTCCATGCAGTCCCACATGGTCTCGATCCATTCCCCACAGAGGATGCGGAAAACGATTAGAAAGGAGTGGAAGAAGTCGTTCATGTGCCACCGGGGAAGCTCGCAGTCTTCAGAGATCTTGCAAACGCAGTCTTGGTAGTTCTTGCCGAAAAGCTGCATGCCCACCACAGCGAAGATGAACACGATGATGGCGAGCACCAAGGTCAGGTTGCCCAAGGCACCCACTGAGTTCCCGATGATCTTGATCAGCATGTTGAGGGTCGGCCAAGACTTAGCCAGCTTGAAGACCCGAAGCTGTCTCCAAAACATATGACATAACAAAGATGCCTGGTCACTGATTCATGCAGAAGGGGAGTAATTCAGAATGACATTCAGAGAATGGCTGAGAAATTATGGATACTGTATTTCCTTTACTTTTGGGGGGTTTCCCTCTTTTTTCCCCACTCTGGATAGAACCAAACTGGGGTATATTTCCCAAAAGCACAGTTGGAACCATTGACTGTATACACTGCAAAAAATGATAAGATAAAAATACTAGGTAAGATGAATTTACTTATTTTAAGACTTAGGACACTTATTTCTATCACCATTTTTCTTAGTAAGACAAAAAAAAAATTTCTTGTTTTGAGGTAATTTTTACTAGCTAGCCAATGGGGTAAGTAAATTTCACTTGTCAAGTCAAATAGTAACTTGTTTTAAGTTTTTTTTTCTTAAAACAAGTTACTATTTGACTCGACAAGTGAAATTTACTTACCCCATTGGCAAGGTAGTAAAATTACCTCAAAACAAGAGAATTTTTTTGGTCTTACTTAGAAAAATGGTGATAGAAATAAGTGTTTTAAGTCCTAACTAAGTAAATTCATCTTAGCTTGTATTTTTATCTTATCATTTTTTGCAGTGTATGGCCAACCTATTATGAAACATACCCCTGTTTAGTCTACTGCAATGACCTGCTCCGATCGAATCAGGAGGAAGATGCCGTGAAACGATTCCTCCAACTCACATGACGATTGGCCAAAGCTTCTTCACCCTATGCAGTCGCACCACCAATCACAAAATGGCTATGGCGTCGAAGGGTAAAGCAATCTGCGTACAATTGGCTCACAGGGCTACATGCAACTAGGCAACCAGGAGTTGCCATTAGAGAGAAATGAGACGAACAAATTTTAACTGGCTTAACCCCTATTATCCCCAGGAAGGTTGAGCCAATAATCGTCTCGCCTATGCGGACCTCTAGCCATAGCCGGTGATGGCGTGGCTGGGATATGAACATCTGACCACACTGCTCCCTGACAAACGTCTTGGCTGTGAACCACTTGGAGTTCAAAAAAAAGTTGATAACACAACCTTTTGGACTTCTAAGAATATAAAAATTTGGGGAAAAAAAAAACATCATAATGTGGGACCATTAACTGATCGGTTTAATTCACTGATGCCACATGCTTGAGTGTGGTTCAAATTTCAGAGGTGACAGGGATTTGATGTCCTCCTTCAGCAAGAAGAAAATGCTCCCTATATGAAAAATTCCTGCATTTTAAGATTTTTTGGTAACTTGTGACCTCTCAACTACTTGAAACTTGAAGGATCTAAGTAGTTTTACTACTGAAACCCACTTTTTTGCATTATTATCATTATTTACACATAAAAACAATCTGGTTCTTTTAGCAAAAGCTAATTTTCTGGTATAGTGATAACTTGACCTTTCACCTTAAGGCTGCAAAAGTTCAATGTGTATTAAAACAAATGCAGTCAACTTAAACATACCTATAGTATGATCATTATGAAAGCTCTTCATACCATGCCCATCAACATATGTTGATGGAAACATTCAGTGGTTTTGTCAGAAAGTATTTTTAATTCAATATCTGAATTATGTTTAAAAGTTATCCTAGAGTAAAGTAGATCCAAATGTTTTTTTTTTTCAAACATGTTTCTAAGTTGCACAGTGGCCTTACATTGAGCCCTCACATGATATTATTGAGAGATTATCAATTTATCTATCTTATTATTACTTCTCTTCCCATTTTTCACATACTGTATAACTCTTCCTACAATGCACAAGACAGAGTCCAAGATAAAGCTTTGACTACCTCTGCTTATTTTGTAGTTGCAATATGGAATATGTCTGCACATAGACTGCGTAATGACTTGAGTGTGCAAAGCCTAACGTCCTCACTGAAATTTAGCAGTGGTTATGCTTGAGAATATAGCTAATGTAGAAATGGGTACATAAATGACATAGTGCACATAAACAGGTAAGTGAGACGAGATTAAATTAAACTTTTTAAATTAAAAATGAGGGAAGAGTTTGCCCTTACCAAGCGGAAAGACCTCAGAACAGACAGACCCTGGACATTAGCTAACCCCAGCTCCACCAGACTCAGCGTGACGATGATGCTGTCAAAAACATTCCACCCAACCTGGAAATAGTAGTATGGATCCATTGCAATGAGTTTGAAAACCATCTCAGCGGTGAAGATCCCTGTGAAAACCTACAGGGGGAAAATAAGATGGAAGCTCCATGTTTATGAATTTCTCGGACATACTCTAAAGAAGCTAATGACTGAGCTCTTTTGCATGTAATGAGGGAATCAATGAGAGTGCATGACCACTACAGTGAGA
This sequence comes from Gymnothorax javanicus, assembly GCA_029692085.1. Classification (NCBI taxonomy): domain Eukaryota; kingdom Metazoa; phylum Chordata; class Actinopteri; order Anguilliformes; family Muraenidae; genus Gymnothorax; species Gymnothorax javanicus. The sequence continues at coordinate 103,932,647 of CM056200.1, forward strand.
AATACAGGCACCCCAAAAAATACTGTGGCATACTGCATGGACAAAAGTACACAGATAACCACGACCCCTTTCGATCTATTTGCTGATTGGATCAAATTATTACCATTGCACTGTTCAATGTGACTCATATTCTTGAGTCTAAGTATGCCCGGTGGACTGCCTGCCACAATTAACTGTCCCATGAATTACAGTTATAGTTGGAACTGTTGAAAACACAGAATCATATTGAATGTTACTGCTTGCTCGCAGCAAGGCACTTGATAAAACAACTCACGGCCAAAGAGTGTCCGCGTGCTTTTGGTTATGTACTGCATGTGCTCGTTAACTTTTACCCTGTATAAACTCTGCAGTTGTTCCTACTGCTTTTCAATGTCTTAGAAAGAGTCAATGTCTCACCAGGTTTCCCACTGACAGCATATGATCAAATTCTGGGCTCATTGGGTAGTGCTCCATAGCCATGAATAGGGTGTTGAGGACAATGCATATGGTGATGCCCAAGTCCACAAAGGGGTCCATGACCACAAAGTAGACCCACTTTTTCAGCGTGATCCAGAGAGGACAGCAGTCCCATTTCAGGAATATGTCAGCAAACTTGTACCATCCTGGCGGACATGGTCTCTGGGCCCCTTCAAGTTCTGGAAGGAAGTCAAAGAAACAAACTTGCCTTACTGAACATTAGACCCAGCTCTAGCGCTTGAGCCACTCCAGCAGATATTTCATACCTGGTGGTCTATGTACTATTTGTGTGCGAAGCTCAAATTTTATACATCATTCTGCTCTAATATTTAGCACAAAAAAGTTCCCACTGCTCTTACTGTCATTTCTCATTAAATGACACATGCATGACGGACGGGGACGAGGGGGCGTAGATGCTGTCTCACACGTGGAGCACCGTTCTAAAGGAGCAAACTAACAGCAGGAGGCGTGAGGTCACGCCTCAGTCACATCAGCTGATAAGACACGTCACACTACCATCAGGTGATGCTTCTGAAGAAGACGGGGGTTCCCGTCGAAACATGTCAAGGTATGAAAACATAACTACGTTTTTCTTTTCTTGTCTGATATAGAAGAAGTTAAACCTTTATTCTGAAATTAGAGACATAATGAATCTCATTCAACTAAACTATATTCATGAACTGTAGTAGAGCTTAGGAATCCCTCCCATATCCCTGAGCAGTGCAAAGCCATTTGTGTGCTGCCCTCACAGCTGGCAACAGTCATTACTTGCAGGGCTGTATTCAATCTGAGGTTGTTGTGGTCACTCTTGCACCTCAAGCAGTGACTTTACCGCAGTGGTTCCCAAAACTCGGTCCTGGGGCCCCCCTGTGTCGGCTGGCTTTTGTTCCAACCACAATCGCAATCGTAGGATTTCAACAAGCTGTTCATTTGTTTTAATTCAGTGCATTTCATGTTTCAAGCGGTAATGCCATGTCTTAAGTCACATTTTCACAGAAATATCCATGCGTGTCACAAAGAATAAGAAGACCCTATAACATCTTGGACCCACATTTTCTGTATGAAGTACGTTGTTACAATAAGGGTTGTGTCACGTACCCTTGGGACAGGCACGGAGGACAGGAAGGTGCGGACTGGACTCAGGTGCAATGATGGACTTGGTTGTATTTGTGTTTATTATGCCTAAGGCACACGATTTAGGCATACACAAAACAAAACAGGGACAAGGTTCCTTGAACACTATTGCAATACAAACGCAGGGCTAAAACTCTGGTTAGCTAAGTATTATATATAGGTTGTATAAAGAAAAGGAAACAAGGTTCCTCTATACAACTAAATAAAGTGCTTAACAGCACTATTTTAAAGAGGTGTAAGTTAAACATGCGATATGCGGAGAATATGTCTACATGAGGCTAGAGCTCTGGTACAGACATAAGGCTTTACAAGACTTCACAATGACTGCCTGCGAAGTTCTAACTTAAATAGCCCACTGCTACCACTCAATGGAATTACACGCAGGTGCAGGCAATGAGGAATGGGTGAAGAGAGTGGTCCAGGTCTTAATAGACCGGTGAGCTGGACGGCTGGAGGCGTTATCTTACAGTTACAATATGCACACAGTCTGATTGTTCTATTTCTGTTTTACTCCAGCCCCAGGACGAACTAATATTTTTCTGTCTGGTGATAAAAAACTGTGTGGAGAGATGAATATCGAGTGTGTACTTATATTTTAGAGGCTGTTTTCTATGTAAATTAGATCTCACTAGTGAGAGTGCCATTTAAATTAGGTCACGCAAGACATTTTTTGGTATCTTTCTGGTACATAAAGCAGTCCACATATGACTTGCCTGCACCACTTCTAAACTTAAGCGCAACCTAAGAAGGTGCTAACAAACAAAATGATGTGTTCATATTCAAAAATATAAATAATGTATCATGATTGTATCGTGTTTTGTTGCTTCATCAATTTTTATTATATGCCCATCAACAGTAATGAAGTGTGTATCATGGAATGGCACTCTCTGTCCATCAGTCTGTCTGACTGACTGTCGGTCCATCTATTGATCCATGAAGTTTTCTTGCAACTCTTCCGAGACATTTTTTGTGGATCGTTTCCAAATTAAAATTGCATTATCATACAAAGGTGAAGGTGCGCATGTGTGCTTTGGAGAATTCTGAGATGTTTGCAGCAATATCACAGTGAACATCTTGAAGTCAGTCAATTACAGCAGTGTGAACCACTGCTTTTAACTGTTTATCTATCTGTCAACAACAGTTAACAATACACTATCACCATCAATATGTGCGAAAATGAAAAGTGAAGACCTCTAATTCTCAAGTTAATTAAGGCTTTATGCAATTTGATTCCATAGAACTAAAAGGTACTTTATGAATTATGTCAGTTATTTTATTATGCTATTATTTTCAGTTAATTGCTTCCCACAATACTTTCCATATTACATACCAAATATGGGATATCACTTTTGTACAGTCTCACACTTCCAAAGATACCACCATCACTAAATAGTTTTTACTGACAATGTACCTGATGGTGGGCATATTTTTAGTTTACTTAAACTCCTGTGATTACTTGCATGCATACACTCACAGCCAGCTTCACCCTACTGCAGGTTTATGTAAAGGCATGGTTGAATAATATTCAGAGCATGTAAATTGCAGCATAAAGTGAGCCTGGATTTTATTTGATTCTACCAACTTCTTTTGGAAAATACGGTTTTGGTAAGTGGAATGGGGCCTATATTTGTGTAAATTGACAGTGTGTAGAATGCATAATTACTATGAAGCAGAGATGCATTTATGGTCAGTGTTTGTAACTTAAATATCGAGGCGTGCTGGGGACATGTTTCACCAAAGGTAGCAAACACGCGCCTTCGTCATTCCCAAATTAACAAGTTGAGCACTAACCATGCCCCTCACTTACGACAACGGTTCAGGATCGATTTCTTTGGTTTCTCCCAGAGCCATTGATTGAGATGCCAGAGAACACCCAAACCCTAATCTTAGCCCTAACCCCGATTTTAACTAATCCTGAACCATCATCATAACTGAGACCGCAGAAGTGCGTCGGGAAAAGTACTGTAGCCTTGGACATCTGTCACCCAATGTTACAGTCAAAATAACAATGTCCCTGGCTTTATATGCGATTTTTAATTCAGTCTAATATTACAAAGTTCCGTATATGACCATTCAGTAGCCCAGGCGTTTATTTCGCAAAATCGACTTGGACCCTAGGCATTTGTAAGAACCAGGCGGGTATTTGCAACAGGCCATTATTTATTTTTGAACCGACCTGCACCAGGCCAGTTTGGCTTTCCTACACAGTTATAAACTGACTGAATTAAACCGTTAAATTAACGCATTGTCTCCTCTTCATTTTAACTGTAAGTGGAGTCCTGCGCGCATTTAACCGTGGTTTACACTGAAAATGCACTGAACTCCGTGGTAAACTTATTGTAAAATTACAGTTAAAATAACTGGCTAAAAGGTGCCAGTTAAATTACCTGGCAAAAAAGGCTTCAGTTTATTTGTTTATTATTTACGGAAGCGTATTGCTGCCACGCTAAAAAAAAAAAAAAAAGGCTCAGTATCACGTAATTACGAGAAAAGTTTCACGTTTTTACAAGATAATTTTCACGTTATTTCGTGATAATAAACTCAGTATCACGTAATTACGTGAAAGTTTCACGTTTTTACAAGATAATTTTCACGTTATTTCGTGATAATAAGGCTCAGTATCCGTAATTACGTGAAAGTTTCACGTTTTTACAAGATAATTTTCACGTTATTTCGTGATAAGGCTCAGTATCACGTAATTACGTGAAAAGTTTCACGTTTTTACAAGATAATTTTCACGTTATTTCATAATAAGGCTCAGTATCATATTATTGAAAAGTTTCACGTTTTTTACAAGATAATTTTCACGTTATTTCGTGATAATAAGGCTCAGTATCACGTAATTACGTGAAAAGTTTCACGTTTATACAAGATAATTTTCACGTTATTTTGTGATAATAAGGCTCAGTATCACGAAATTACGTGAAAAGTGACAACATATCCAGCTTGGATGCAGTTGAGATGGTGGAGCTTGTACCCATGGAGCGTTCCTTGCCCCTCCGTTTGATCAATGAGGAACGACGCTACCTCAATAGGGTCGGATTCGTTCTTCCTTCGATACAACCCCATGCATTTCAAAATCCTCCTCAAAGTACGCATACTGATATTGATATCATCCACTGTGCTCAATAAGTTTAGGATCTCACCATGTCTCAAACCAAGCTTAAAGTACAGTTTAATCGAATCGTGCAAAGGAGCCATAGTGCCTAGCTTATGCCTGTCATTTCGTTTAGTTTCATTATCACGAAATAACGTGAAAATTATCCTGTAAAAACATGAAACTTTTCACGTAATTACGTGATACTGAGCCTTATTATCACGAAATAACGTGAAAATTATCTTGTAAAAAAAGCGTGAAACTTTTCACGTAATACTGAGCCTTATTATCACGAAATAACGTGAAAATTATCTTGTAAAAAACGTGAAACTTTTCAATGTAATTACGTGATACTGAGCCTTATTATCACGACTAACGTGAAAATTATCTTCCAAACTTTTTCTCGTAATTACGCGATACTGAGCCCTTTTTTTTTTTTTTTTTTAGCTGGCAGCAATACGCTTCGTAATTATTGACAGTGTATTCGAAAAACTGAAACTGGCGCGGTTTCATTTACATACTTTAGTTTTGAGACTTCTACATTGATCCCAGTTGGGGCAACACGCAATATCATCCTGTTATCCATCGTGTCTGGGCAAAGACGGACTAAATGAAGACAACAAGTAGGTATGAACACTTCAGAATGAAGTTGTTCCGATCTTCATACACAAAGCATACATATAAATTCATATATGCATACAACGACTCGTTTCTTCCATAGACCTGAGTCAGACTCGCAGGCGCAGCTGAATGCGAACGCTTTTTCTTTGAACGAAATTAATACTTAGGTAACTGAGCGATTATATCTTAGAGCTTATTCTTTAGCTTTGCCAAATAATAGAGCATAAATATTTTTGATTTACCATTCCTTATTCGTGTCCTTTTTTAAGAACGAAAAGATAAAAAAGAACACAGAAAACAAGACCCCCACCCAAAAAAAATAATAATTGTCGACACCCATGTTTACTGTTTACATGCGTCTCATTGGACATTTATACATACACAAGATGGCAGAGCTATTCTGCCATGTGCGCTTTGGTCCAGCCAATGACTTTGTCCGCTCCAGTTTTTTTATATCTCTGTGCCAAAGACCGTCTGCTATTTTTTTCCCCCACATCGTTATTGACAACAGATATACAAAGACAAACCGAAACTTGTTTTAGCATCTATGTTACCGCAATACGGGGTAACACAGACGTTTATATACAATCGTGCAAATAATCGCCCGGGCGTTTAATTGAACCCCGGGCGTTTAATTGAATTGGCGTTTAATACGCAAAATGAGGTCGGACCCCCGGCGGCTTTTTGCACACAGGCGCGTATTTGCACGCGGGAGATTATTTGGTCATATACGGTAATTTTTTTTTTTTTTTTAATTCCAGCATTGCGGATGATGGATGCAAGTTACACTGGGCATATAGAAAGAGCATGGCAATGACATATGAAATTTCCCAGTAGGTCAGAGATGCTCAAAAGTCATAGCCTACCACAATGGCCAAAATTCACAGTGTGCAGCCACAGCTTCTCAATGTATTGTATTCCACAAATTGACGCAATCAATAGTAACATCCCACAAACAATCTTGAGATGATGATAACTCATTAGTCATGTGACTACTTAGTCCAAGACATGGTTATTGACATATGCTGTCTTATACGCTGTATAGCAACTACTTTGCAGAGTAGCATGAGGTATGCAATACACACTTGCGCAGAATGTCCTGAGCAAGTGTGGAATTTCAAACATGGCCAGTGTTACCTTACTGAACGCCCTGCATTCATCTGATATCTTTAATGACAAAAATTTACCAAGAAACTTTATTTAATTTAATAAATGATGCAATTAATAAAATGCCGTATTAATGTCCACCAAGTAAAGAGGAGTGCCTTAGTGAAACTGAGCAAAATCAGTTACAAGTACACAGTCCTCTCGTGTGTATACCTTGGGGGCAGCATTAGCAGTGAAGTTGAGCCAGCCTTTTTTGATGGATTGCCGTTCCTCATATCATGTCCACTTGAGGGTATCGCATAGCACGTGCATCCAGTATATTTAAATATACTCAGAAGAACCACTTCCATCAACAGATTTCAGATGTGGTTGCTATGGTCCTTGCGTGTGCCGATTATGATGGGGAAAATCAGGCCCACTGTGTTTATTTTTCTCCATGGCAAACAATCTCAGGTAACATCATTTTTAAATTGAGCAAATCTGACAGTGAGAAAATCACTAAGCTCCAATTATGGTTACTGAACACAGTTTCGAAGAGTTCTATCAAAATAATTTGCTTGAAGATAATAACAGACATGACTCAAGACAGTGTTGACTTTTTATTATTTGCTTGCCAAATAAAATGTTTTCTCGACCATGCGCCCACTGTTTCACCAATTAGGAACCTATCGTTTACTTTGATTGGTTAAATTTTTCCTCTCTTTTTATGCTGTTATTTCAAATGTATTACAATGTGGATATGGAATTTAAATTCTTCATAGCAGGTATGGGTATCAAAATGTGCCAACTCTAAACCTGATAAAAACACATTAACAAATTGTTCAAATCCACCAATTACAATTTTGTTTGGAATAAAAAACAGCATACGTGGCAGGGAGGTGCTGGACCAAGTTTGGGAGACACTGCTTTAACCCCATGAAACCTACAGACCCATATATGGGTCAGTCAAATGCAGCTACTGCATTCAAACCAACGGAACTTCAGGCCTATTTTACATTCTCATGGAGATCCCAAGGTTTCCAAAAATCACAAATTTGTCCTGCTGAATTACAACAAAATGTGTATAAAATGATGTACAAGATCTGGATTTATTCCATTTGATGTAATGCTGTGGCCATAAAAACATGGTGTCCTGGGTTTGAATATTTCTCCCACTATAACTGTGATGTAGCTTAAGAGATAGTTGGCAACCAGAAGATATAGAATATGTATGTGAAATTGTCCTATGATATGGAAAAAATTCTTATTAAAATTTTGAATCTATTTGAGTGAAAAAGTCAGACCTTTTGGGGTTGAGAGAACCAACACAGCAGCCCTTTACTTCAATCTCAGAACACTTATTCATAAAATTGAAAAGATTAAATTATCTTTTTCTTTCTTATGTTCTCTCATTTCCATTGCAGTAGCCTACTGAGTATTCGGTAATTTACTGGGAATTCTATCGGATTTAAATTTAGTAAATTAATCATTACAATGTTGTTTTGCCCATTTTTTTGCTTCTGAAATTTAAAATGATGAATGTGCTGTTTCAGAACACCAAAGGCCACACAGACAAGGCTTTGCACAGGGAAGGGAGTTATTAATACTCACTGCAGAACAGAATGTTGATGTGAAATGCCTGTTAGCCTGTGATGGGCTAACCCTTGATATAAGCAACAACAGCTTCTCATCAATGGATATACATGCCAAGATGAAATAGTACAGGCTTAGCACCTTGAATCATGTAAGGGTATAGTATGTACGCTGGCAGTTGGTTACCATCCACACATTGTGATGGGTCTTAATCTTGTCTGTTTGCATCCAGACAATGCAGCACTAATTCTTCTCAGCTCAGAGATGTATGATTAGTTTGACATGATAATCCAATCAATTACACTTCACATTAGAGCTCTCACTACACAAATCCCTGCTTGGCTTGATGCATTTTATTTCTAAACTGTTTTGAGAAAATGAAAATAAATACAATATCCTGCTATGTTCATCAGTCATGCATGTATTATCTTAAATCTGAATGGCAAGTTTACTTAACTATAACCCACAAAATATATTTCAATTTTTATTCTGATGTATATTCTGTCCACTTTGTCACCTTCTAAGGCAGTAGATAAGACACTCAATGCGCTGGCAGTTTTCTTGGTCAGGCCCGGCTGTTCCAGTAAATCCATGCTAAGTTTGGAGCTGTGGGACTTCCCTTTACTGTCGGTTTCCTCAGCGGTAGACTACACGACAGAAAACAGGAAAACCCAGAGTTTAAATGCTAATAAGTAATCCAAACACCATTGATCAACTGCGTCTAACCTGTCCCAAATGAACGGAATTTTTTGGTGGCAGTCCAGAACAATGTCTAGACATCTGAGTTTTTAAAGGAGCTGTGTCACGATTACTGCGCATACTCAGAACTTGCGTCCCAAGAAAGTGAATCTGCCGAACTGCAAGTCATAATCTGATTCCTTCCTTGCCAATTCATCTTTGTCTTTTTTTCCCCTATATTTAGCCAGGGAGGTCCCACTGAGATACAAGATCTCTTCTTCCGGGGAGTCCTGGTTTTGCATTGTATTTATATACTGTATTTAAGTTATTCCGGCATTATGCTTTTTATATCAAGAAGCTTTCTATGGAAAATCAAGAATTCAAAGCGCTATTTTAAGCTTTAGCCAGGGGATACGAAGAATGTAAGCTGGTTGCCATTGCCAACAATCATTGAAGACGGAAAATACCTTGTAGATTGTTTGACTTGCAGTTCAGCGTATTTACTTCATTCAAAGTTGAGCATGCGCAGTAATTGTGACACAGCTCCTTTAGGTCTGCAAATTTCTGGGAGGGCTTCTGCTACCATAGTTCTGCATGAGTAAAATATCTGGTTGTAAATCTGCACAAACGTTACAGGTGAAAGGAGCTTCTGCAACATACTGCAATATAATTCTGTGGCTATACTCAAGGGAAGTTATGCTTGATGGAAGCAAAATCGTGGCAGAGAAGAGATGACTCACCTTTTCTTCCGAAGATGCTCTGTCTATGACAAATCTGGGCACTATTCTCCCACTGCTATCTTTCCTGGCCTCCTCCTCATCATCCCCAATGCTCTGCTCATCATCAGCAAAGTTATGCTCTGATCCACCATCCCCCTTTCTGTCTTTTTTACTGGACAGTGACGCCTTGCTGTCACTCAGGTGCACCTGTCAGTGAACGTATCTCCCAATTAAAAAACAGAAATAAAATGTAATTTTCACTCATATTGATTAAGAACATTCAGAATACTCAGAACTATTAATTTTTCATTTCTTAGGAAAATTGCAGCTCATCAACCCAGTGGCACAGATAAGTGTGCTTGACTTGGGATCGGCAGGTCCTGAGTTTGAGTCCCTGCCACGGCTTTTGCGGTGTGTTCTTGGGAAAAAACACTTCACTCCCACAGTGCCTCACTCCACCCAGGTATATAATTTGCTACTGGCGAATTATCAGGGAAACCTGACTAAGAGGCTAACCCCAGGGCTAACCTGCGATGGACTAGCATCCAATCCAGGGGGAGTAGCAATACTCCAAGTTGCTTCATATCACTGAAACCGGGGTTAAGCACCAGGTCTGATGAGCCACTTAATTCAAGACAGACTTTACCTTAAAGTTGGGTAGTCATCTACTCAGTTGGTTGATGAATGCAACTGTAGGAGCAAAACAGATAAGAGATAAACTGTTAATGTGCTCACTGACATGCGGAGCATTAACTGACCTGCTCCTCTTGTTGCTTTAGTTGCTCCAGAAACCTTTGAAACTCTTCTTCTTTTTCCCTGGCCTCAGCCAGTGTGGCTTCATTCTGTTCGTCATAGGCCATGGCCACCACAGCCAGAATGAGGTTGATGAGGTAGAAGGAACCCAAGAAGATGACGACCACAAAGAAGATCATGTAGGTCTTGCCTGCTGCGCGTAACGTCTGCAAGAGAAAACATTTTCTGAGAACAGCTTGGCAGATGCACCTGGGAAACATACCACTAGTTGACCAAACATTTTATATGCAATACATGGGCAAAATTATGTTCTTGGTTTGGAGCAGTTTATCTTGGTTTGAGGAAGGCCTCTTAGTTGCACTGAAGGAAATCTTTCAGCCAGGCCCGGCGCTAGAACAGGGAATTGGGGGTGGGGGGGCACAGACATGTCCCTTTATGACAATTAGGATAGTCCTGGCTAGTTCTCAATTATTTTCCTTTATTGACGCTTTTTCCAATTATCCTAATTGGCAACTGAAGACAAGGTTTCTCTCCATGTGCGATCTAACAGAGATGAAATCATGGGGTAAATTCAGTAGAACTGAGAATTGTGGGGGACAAAACATCCGTTTTAAACAATTATTAGTCCTGACCTGTTCTCAGTCATTTTCATAATTAACAGAAGGTTCACTCCGAGAGCACTCCACACTTAACAGGTGTTGCTTGTTCTCCCCAATTAGGTAAGACGACAATCATTCATCTGGACGCGTATTTGCTTAATTTAAATCAACGTTATTCAAAATTGCATACCTGCGCAAATAGCTTGAGCCACATGCTTTTTATAGCCTATTTCACTGCCGAGTGCCACTTTTTTCAGTCAATACCGAGAGTAATTTTGAATAACGTTGATTTAAATTAAGCAAATACGCGTCCAGATGAATGATTAACTAGGCTTAAACTAGCCAGGACTATCCTAATTGTCATAAAGGGACATGTCTGTGCCCCCCCAATTCCCTGTTCTAGCATCGGGCCTGCTTTCAGCTATGGCAACCAATATGATTAGTCGAAATGGGCAAACAGCAGAGTTAGGATCAATAAAGCGGGCTTAAAGGCAGACGTAACTGTCCAACATCACTGCCCGACCTCAGTAATGTTTGTAATGGGGCAAAATCCTGCAGTAATGTTCTAATAAATAGTGTACAGTCTTCCCAGTAGACCGTGAGCTGTTATTGCGGCAAAGGAGGAACCAAGTCAAAATTAATTCTCAAGTTTTTGGAATGAGTTGCACGGGTACACATACTTTCGGCCAAGATTGTGCCAAGTCTGAGGTAGCATTTGAGCATCAATTTTGCGACATTATCAGCTGCACCAAGAAGTTTGCTAGTTTGACCCACAAAGACCTGGGCTCAAGTTTTATGATGGACTCAGCACGTCCCTAACTTATGTGTCTGTTGACTTGGATCTGAGCCACAGAACAAAGTGGTTGCTGTGTTATAATCATGATTTGCATCCATTTCCTGTGGATGTGCAGTCTCTTAAAAGAAAAATTGCCCATGACTAAGGGTAAGAACATTTACATAAACGTTGGAGTGTTTCTGAATGCAATAACCTGCCACATCCTGTACTTCACTTCCCATGCTTTTGATAATGAATACGCTGTGATTTTTTATAAAGCAAAGTGTTTGTCAGCCAAGTAGTGAGGGAAGCTGGAAGACATGGGCCCGCATTTAATACAGAGTACCATATACTATCTTAATCTAATAATGACCTATTACATCAGGTTTTTAATGCTGAATAAAAGTATGCATATTGTGCGTGCATTCAGGACTACTGAACCCAAATAATCTTTCACCATGGATGTCACAGTTTACAAACTCCAATTCCAATGAAGTCAGTACGTTGTGTAAAACCTGGATAAAAACAGAATACAATGATTTGCAAATCCTTTTCGACTTATATTCAATTGAATACACTACAAAGACAAGATATTTAATGTCCAAACTGATAAACTTTATTGTTTTTTGGAAATATTCGCTCATTTTGAATTTGATGCCTGCAACAAGTTCCAAAAAAGCTGGGAAAGGGCACGTTCACCACTGTGTTACATCACCTTTCCTTTTAACAACACTCAATAATCGTTTGGGAACTGAGGACTCTAATTGTAGAAGCTTTGTCTGTGGAATTCTTTCCCATTTTTGCTTGATGTACGACTTCAGTTGCTCAACGGTCCGGGGTTTGTGTTGTCATATTTTGCGCTTCATAATGTGCCACGCATTTTCAATGGGAGACAGGTCTGGACTGCAGGCAGCCCAGTCTATTAGCCGCACTCTTTTACTACGAAGTCACGCTGTTGTAATACGCGCAGGATGTGGCTTGGCATTGTCTTGCTGAAATAAGCAGGGACGTCCCTGAAAAAGACGTCACTTGGATGGCAGCAAATAGCATTACTGGTGCCTTCACAGATGTGCAAGTTACCCATGCCATGGGCACTAACACATCCCCATACCATCACAGATGCTGGCTTATGAACTTTGCGCAGATAACGATCTTGACGGTCCTTTTCCTCTTTAGCCTGGAGGACACAACATCCATGATTTCCAAAAACAATTTGAAATGTGCACTCGTCAGACCACAGCACACTTTTCCTCTTTGCATCACTCCATCTCAGATGAGCTCGGGCCCAGAGAAGCTGGCGGCGTTTCTGGGTGTTGATATATGGCTTTCACTTTGCATGGTAGAGTTTTAACTTGCACTTGTAGATTTAGTGACTGTGATGTGTTAACCGACAATGGTTTTCTGAAGTGTTCCTGAGCCCACATGGTAATATCCTTTACAGCAGTGGTTCCCAATCCAGTCCTCAAGGACCCCCTGCCCTACTGGTTTTTGCTCCAGGTCTACTCTTTCACACCTGATCCATTTAAGGGCTTTGTGCTGATTGGTTGAAAAAGATCTACCTGAACAGGGTGCGCATGTAGGTGCATTGGGGCTTAAATGGATAAGGTGTGCAAAAGTAAAGCTGCAACAAAAGCCAGTAGGGCAGGGGGTCCTTGAGGACTGGGTTGGGAACCACTGCTTCACAGAATGATGTCTGTTTTTAATGCAGTGCCGCCTGAGGGACCGACGGTCACGGAAATTCGATGTTGGTTTTCAGCCTTGCCGCTTACGTGTAGAGATTTCTCCAGATTCTCCGAATATTTTGATGATATTATGGACTGTAGATGACGAAATCCCTAAATTCCTTGCAATTGCACGTTGAGAAACGTTGTTCTTAAACTGCTGGACTGTTTCCTCACGCAGTTGTTCACAAAGTGGTGAACCTCGCCCCATCCTTGCTTGTGAACGACTGCACCTTTCGGGGATGCTCCTTTTATACCTAATCATGACACCTGTTTCCAAACAGGTGTTTTTGAAATCCTCAACTTCCCACCTTTTGTTGTTCCCAGCTTTTTTTTTGGAATGTTTGCAAACAAAATGGTGAATTTTCCAAAAAACAATATTCTGATCAGTTTGAATATTGAATCTCTTGTTTTTGTAGTGTATTCAGTTGAATATAAGTCAAAAAGGATTTGCAAATTATTGTATTCTGTTTTTATGCACATTTTACACAACGTCCCAACCTCATTGGAATTGGGGTTTGTAGTTGCCACATTACCCAGTGACAGAGCAGCACCAGCAATAGTTAGATAGTTTCAGTGTAAAATCGTGAATGTGAACTTAAAATACGAGTTTAACCAATAATTAAGAATATTCAGTTTGTCAATCGACGAATTATGGAAATGGCAGTATAAGTCTACATTGCTTTCAACAAATTTCACTCCATTGCAGTTATAAATTAATTATTATCCTGATTGTGATAAACATTTTCAAATTTCCGTGTGTTCCTGCACATACACCAGCCAGTTATTTACCTCACTACATTAATCAATATTCCGTTGATGACTCCGTCCAACAAACGCAGGGCATCACAAATGCCAATGAGCATTGCAGAAAACAACAGCAATTCAGGTAGCTAGAAGTGGCATGACTAAAACCATGTTACAGTCAAGGCAATGAAAACAGCACCCAGAAGTATTTTTAAGTCCATAACTTGCAGAAGAAAGCAAAGTGTTCAAAACTAACAATCTAATGTGCCTTATTTTTCCATTTCAGTATGACATAGTGGAGCGCTTTTTAACCCTGAGGAGACTGCGGACACAGACACGCAGCTTTGATTTTAATGTCAAATATTTTTATGATCATAAAGCTGAGAAATATGGATTAAATGTTCCTGGAATCAATGGAGTTTCCTCGGTAGATTGCTTTGTCTTTGGAGATTGTCTGTGACTCACGGGAGGCTGAGACGAGAGGTTGGTAGTCTAACCATGTGTGTTCGGTGGATTCATGTGTCCATCTGTTGGAACTAAATTAAACAGTAACCGAAACCAAAACCAAAATCACCAGGAATAACCCATTATTTCAGAAACAGTTTTGCGATTGAAGATGCTCATGAAAAACGGCCAAGAATTATATGGCTGCTGATGTTTTTTTGCAGCCATCTGTGAAAGTAGTGACGAGCTCCATATCTGAATAATCTGATGAAGATGAATGCAAAAAAATAAAAGCTATTATTTAAAAATAGATGAGTGTAATAGCGCACATCATCTGTAAATGCGATCATTTTGGCTAATGCTGCTTCTGTGCTCTATGGATATAATAAAATTGTGAAATGATAGTTAATCATAGTCAAACTTTGTTTCACAAAATTGCATCGTCAAAATGGTCCACTCTGTGTAAAAGTTATTTCTAGGTGCAACAGTGAGCTTTACATACAAATAGTACTGATGAATGGATTCTGTTTTGGCCATTGACAATTTTATCATACAGTCCAGTGCAGATGGCTTTGTCTTTCTCTGCTGTATCATCGCCAAGATATTAAAAGAAACATTGAGGACGACGTGCCACCACTGTCCACCGACTCCAGAGGGTTAAACTCTCTAGATTGCCAAAACAACTGCTAGTAATCCATGATTATGCACTTTCTTCCCTTCAAGTTTGCAATGTAATCTTGCATTCAAAAACACAACAGTGATATGTTTATCCAAAATGCTGTGAACGTCATTACAAATATCTCGAGCTGTGTTTCTAGCTATTAGTCTTGTGCCTCTGAGGTACACGTGCAGACCAGTGGTCCTGCAGTTGCAAGTGTAGTTGGAACAAAAACTAGCATGCACTGGGGGAAGAGCCGGGCTGAGTATGGGAACCACTGCTGAAGACGAGTCACTTGAAGACATATTGTAGAATACATCATGAAACTTGGTCATGATACGTCAGGCGAAGGTACCAGCTGAAACAGGTTCTCCCAGTAGTCCTGTGTCATGAGGCGGAAGAGTGCCAAAAAAGCCCAGCCGAAGGAGTCAAAGCTGGTGTAGCCATAGTTGGGGTTTCTTCCAGCCTTTATGCATGTGTATCCATCAGGGCACTTCCTATCCAACAGAGCAAAGGTAACAAATCAATTTGAAAAGTCACCATAACAATCCATCCTCCCACAAATAAGATCTACCTGAATCTTTATATTGCACTTATTAAAGATACAGATAAAAACAGCGAAGTTTAATTTACTGAAGAAAAGCATTTTTTGAAAAGTAACATTGATTGGTTATTACAGAAATTATCTACCCTTCAAAACGAACCTAATTATTACCTTGTGTACTTTATGTCCTAATGAAATGACCTACCCAGCGTCAGAGCCATTTCCACAAAGAAGGGGATCTAAACCACCGTTAAAGTAGTAGTTTTCTGTAAAAAGGAAACAGACCAAAATTCGCATTTACATTACAACTTTACATCAGAATAAGCAGTGTGTATGTGTTGGTCAGTACTCCCATGAGAGACAGCAATTTTTGAACCTCAATATCTCCACTGTTCCTGAACCAATGTCAATGCATTTCAGAGGAGAACAATTTCCACTAATACTAGTATTTGCATAGCTGTTGGTATAGTTCTATCTCAATGCAGTCTCTCAAGACCCTTCATTCTGTTGGTCACATAGAAACATGCGTGCTTTTGTCATTTCATGGCTGTAGGCAAACTCGTTACATTCACAGGTTTTTTCAATCGCTAAGCGACATCGATCAATACTGAAGCAACTTTTTCAAAACTCTTCACACTTCTAGCACACCATAAGTCTATGCAGTCCAAACTCTGATGGTTTCATGCCTTGCTTTAACACAAAAAAACATTGGTTTGACACTTAGGGCTCTATCTTTCACACTGCCTTACCCGTTGCCACTACCCGCTACCCGTGAATTACGCATTTAGCAGGTTCCACTATCCCTAAACGGTATCTTGCGGCCACACTACCCGCTATGCATTATGCCGACTCCCTTATTTGCGCCTGGAAGTGTGACCATGGGCGTGTTTATGCGCTTTCCCTGCAATTGCTATCTTGACCACACACGTTAGGGAACGCGTATAGCGGGTCCTAAAACCACCCGCTACCCGCATTTGGGCTTTCACAAGAGCGCTATGTACTAGCACTCAGCAACGGAAATTTTTTTTTCCAGTGAGAGCGGCATTTCAGAACTCTCTTTGCGAATGAAGGTAATTTCGGCGACAAGTATGTACACCTGTTTTTGCAGCACGTCACGCAACTTGCTGTAAAAAATAGACAGCTGTCGATTGGAAAATGTAAACGGATCTAAACCACGTACTTGTCACCAGAATTACCTTCATTAAGCTGAAGAGTTCTGAAATGCCGCTTCTCGCTGGGGGAAAAAAAAATTCGCTGAGTGCTAGTGCATATACCTAATTTTATTTTTTCTAAAATGGGATTTTGTTCTATGCTTCATTTCAGACGGAGAGGGAGTTGGAAGTGCATGGCGAAACGCATTTTTTCTTTTTTTTTTTCTTTCTTTTTTGAAGTTTCCATCACAAAAGGGTAGGCTTGATTTTTTTTTTTTTAACTACATACCAAACATTAAACAATATGTCAATGTCAAATAATAATAATAATAATAATAATAATAATACAATTCATGATTAGCTTAACAAAAACAGATCCACCCCTGATAGGATCTGATCTCATGCACGGGCAATTTAACTTCGTCAACGGAGAAACGTGGCGACCTTCCTCTCTCCATCACGGATTTCGGTTTGAGGATTTGGGATAGTGCAGCCTGCTCCGAAAGGCAGTGGCACCTGGCACACTGATTGGTTTAACTGGCGTAACTCCCAAACCACGCCTATGCATAATATAACGGGTAGCGCAGGTGTTTTAGGGATATAGGCAGGTGTGCAAGATAGCAACTTTCGCGGGGGAACGCCTCTTACGCAATGCGAAATCCCCAAATAACGGGTTTAGGGACTCTGGCGTAAGATAGGGCCCTTAAAGACATTCAATGACATCAGCCTTCAAAATTCATTAATTCTTTTTCACGCTAATGCAAACACAAGCAAAATCTTGTACATCTGCAGCCAATTTAGCAAATGCTTACATTTTTAAATGTATTTTTAAAACAGTTATATTTTATTGCAAAATGTTACAGATTCAAGTGGACAGAAATTTGCCAAATTACAAACACCCAATTGAAATTATTACTGTAAAATCCTAAAATAAATGGTTCTGGAAATAAAAAGTTAAATATCATTTATTGAAATTATGCAAATGAGACCAACCACAGTTGATACCCATCTCTAGTTGGTGGCCTACTTAGGTGTTTTCTCTTGACAATTTCATTGCCACCTATAAAAGGGCACACCTTTGGGATGTTTTTTACACCTAAACTTCAAAATGGAGCCTGCATGAGAAAGAGGAGAAAGAGTGGTACGGAGAGGGAGAGGAGTCCGTATGCGCGGCGGTGGTGCAAGACAACAGCAGAGAAGACAAAGGGCTGTGGTATCTGATGAGATTAGGGCTACTATAATTGATCATGTTGTCAACCATGGCCTAACATACAGAGAGGCTGGTCTACGAGTGCAGCCAAATCTGGCCCGGTCAACAGTGGCATCAATTATCAGTCTTCTGGGAAACCAGCAGGTAAGATTCAAATGTATTCTGAAATGGCTTTCACTGCATATTGGAGCAGTAAAATGATCTACAGTTGGCGTTTAGAAAATGTATTGTGTGTGATTTGCATTTCTTTATAGGACCCAAACACTACCTCACTCTGGGGGTAGGGGTAGAATCTTCAGTGATGTGCAGGAAACTGCAATAGTTCAGATTCAAAACAATGCCATCAAACTCAAAGAAATAAATTCTGGAAGACAACCAGACATTTGGAAATATACTAAATGTTAGCATTTCAACTATTGCTCATGCCCTACAAAAACACAGAATCCGGATGAAACAACTCTACACTGTTCCATCCGAGAGGAACTTGGAACGCGCTAAGAAACTCCGTTGGCGGTATGTCCAGGTAAGTGGAAGGATCAATTTTCTCTGCCATGATGCCTTTACTGTTAAAGTACTAACACAGGTGACTTTGCTGGCTTGTTTTTCTTTTAGAGTCATGGAACTTGAAGCCCATCAGACACCACATGTTCTCATCTATGTGGATGAGGCTGGGTTCAACTTGGCCAAAACATGCCGGCGGGGGCGGAATGTGATTGGCAAAAGGGCTACTACAGTGGGGGTCCCAGGCCAGCGAGGTGCCAATATCACCATGTGTGCAGCACTCTCATCACAGGGATTGCTGCCACACAGACCGCTCATTGGGCCATAACACGCAGCAGCTGATTTTATTTCTTGAGCTCCATGGCAGGCTTAAGCCAGAGGAGGAAAGGGGCGAGGTGAGGCACTTTGTAATTGTATGGGACAATGTGGTGTTTCACAGGTCCTGTGCAATTATGAGTGGTTTGCTGCCCATCATGCAATGCAGGCCCTCTTTCTACCACCATATTCACCATTCCTAAATTCTATTGAGGAATTCTTTTCATCACAGAGGTGGAAGGTGTACGACCACCATCCACATGATCAAATGTCACTGATGCAATGAATGCAGCATGTGAGGACACATCAGTGGAGGACTGCCAAGGGTGGATACGCCATGCAAAAAGGTTCTTTCCCCGGTGTCTGGCAGGGGAAAATAGTCGCTGTGACGTCGACGAAAACGTGGCCAAATGCAGGAGACCAGTTGGAATAAACTTTTGTTTTGGTGAAACCTGCAGTGGAAACTTCTGGTTGTCTAAACCTGTAATGACTTTTCTTTATGGAAAATGAAGACCAATTGCTATGCTATTCCTGCCGCATTTCCATTACTTCCTATAGTGTACTGTAGTACATTCTCAAGTTCTCTCAGTATTTCATAAAGGGAACTTTTTTCATAGTCAAATAAGTGATGTACACTTATCCTAACGTCAAGAATAACAAAATAGACATGCAAACCTAGAGTCTAACATTATCTACTCCTTCAAAGACTGTCATAAAATAATGAGTCTGTTGTAATGCTACCATTTGATAGTGTCTGAGGTAATTGGGCTATGAGTATTGCTGTTGCAGAAGACTATTGCTGGTGTTTTGGCATAGGTATGCAGTGTTTTGGTAGTTTTTGCATTTTGTGTGCAAAATGAACAGTTTTGCTATGCTGTGTGTTGCCCAAGACAGTGTTAGAGTTTTGTAAAAGCTGCTGCAGTATTGACTGATGTCGCTTAGCAATTGTAGTAGACCTCACTTTTTTTTTTTAAATAATTTTTTTGGGGAATTTTTCCTTTATTTGACAGTAGTGCAGTGTAGAGAGACAGGAGAGTTGGGGAGAAGAATGGGGGAAGACATGCAGCAAATGACCTGAGCTGGAATCGGACCCAGGTCGCTGCGGGAAGGACACAGCCTTTATGGTACGCACGCTTAGACCGATGAGCCACCGGGGCGCCCCCACATTTTTAACATGGTGAGACAAAATACTAACAATGCCTGGCCAAAAAAATAATTACTCAGAAAATCAAATATTTGCTTGAAACTCCTGCAGCTTTGATTGGGCAAATTCGCCGTGTCTTTGACAACTGCATGTAACGTCATGGCATCTATTTTCAGTGAGTTGCATTGATTCTTGGCTGGAGATCTTGTCTTGACAATGACATGTGAACTACTCCGTGGTCTTTCCCAATAACCTAATGTGGTTACGGTCAGGACTTAGTGGTGGCTGATTCATGCGTGAAAATATTTCCTTATTGTTTTTTCTAATACACTGCTTTCTTTGCTAGATGCAGGCCAATTTGCCCCTTCTGAAATACTGTAACATCTTTTCCATCACCAAGGAATGCATCTTCCAACATTTTTTTTTTTTTTAAAGAAATGAGACGCTACACACTTCATCAATTTGGGTTAAAACAATTATTGTCAGCTGAAGCACATTAATCGCTGCAATACTGATTCACTCATAGTATTTGTTCATTTATATCCAAACGGTGACATTTTTGTTGTGTGTGTGTGTGTGTAACTCAGTCTGGCATCTCTAAGTTTGAGCTGTTCCACCATTACGCCCAGTGCCCTGGCAGCAGCTGACAGTCAGCTGAACAGTGACTGTCAGTGTTGGATCATGTAGTTGGATGCAAGCAGGAGCAAAACCAAGTAGATGGCAACTGGTTCTGTTAACATTATCTGTCTGGTGCAGTAATATTATTGTCTCTGCTATCTTTCCCCTAAATAACTATGGCAGGTGGGGTGACTAATATCAGTAAGACTACACAATATGGTTTGTTAACACCTATCCTTTTATATATACTTTTGTAATAAATTTGGCTGATTGAATCCCATCCAAATTCAATTCAAAATGAGTGAATATTTCCAAAAAACAAAGTTTCTCAGTTTGAACATTAAATTTCTTGTCTTTGTAGTGTACTCGATTGAATATAGGTCGAAAAGGAGTTGCAAATCATTGTATTCTGTTTTTATTCACGTTTTACACAACGTCCCAACTTCATTGGAATTGGGGTTCGTAAATCCAAGGCAATATAACCATAAAGTATGCAACATTTCTAGCATGCCAGTGCATACCAGATGCATTTTAAATGTATGTTATGCTACTCTTTTAGCACTGCTTGTCTACAAACTGTCAATAGGCCCATGTGGTATTGACATAATTGATTGATCCTGAATTTTCACCTTGCCGTGAAAAAGGTATTTTTCCCCATCCCAATTTTTTCCATTTTTGCCTTTTTGGCACACTTCGATGTTTCAGATCATCAAACTAATTTTAATATGAGACAAAGATAACTGAGTAAACACTATGTGCAGTTTTTAAATGATAATTTCATTTATTGAAGGAAAAAAAAGTTACCTGACCCGAAACTGGTCCAATGTGAAAAAGTAATAGCCCCCGTAGTTACTAAGTCAACCAATTAAACAAATTTAATTGATAATTGGGTTTTATTTTAATAGACATACCCAGCCATGATTACTGCCAGCCTTGTTGAGAGAGTCAATATCTCTGGTAAAGTGAATTAGGCTAAAAGCAGCACATGATATTACGATCAAAACAAATTCAAGAACCAATGAGAAACAAAGTTATTTCAGTTAGCTCAACATTCCACAATAAGAACATCATACTAACATTCAAACATGGCGGTGGTAGTGTGAGGTCTGAAGCTGCTGTGCTGCTACAGGACCTGGGTGATTTGCCATAACTGGTGGAACCATAAATTGTGTTTTCTGTTGGAAAATCTTGTTTGAGACCGAAAGCTCGGCACAGTTGGGTTATGCATCAGGACCATGATTAGAAGCACACAGGCAAGTCTACATCTGAATGGCTCTGAAGAAACAAAATGAAGGTTTCGGAGTGGCCTAGTCAAAGTTCTGACTTGAATCCCATTGAATTGCAGTGGCATTACTTGCTCAAAAACCCTCCAATGAGGCTTAATTAAAACTATTCTTCAAACAAGAGTGGGCCAAAATTCCTCCACAGTGATGTAAAAGACTCATTACGGTTGTTGCAAATGTTCAATTGCAGCCGTTGCTGCCAAGGGTGGCACAACCAGTTATTAGGTTACGAAGGGCAATTATTTTTTCACGGAGGTGATATAGGTTTTGAGTAACTCTTTAACCTTATGAAAGGAACATTTAGCTGCTGCAATACATGTTTTGGCACATTGGCTTTGTCTTAAATTAAAATTAGTTTGATGATCTGAAATATTTAAAATATGACAAATAAGCAAAAATCAGGAAGGGGGCAAATACTTTTTCACTGCATGGCATATACAATGTACAGTGTACATTGTGGATTAGGCTTGGGCACTGCCCTTTCATTTATTTAATCTCTCACTGTAAGGAGTCTTTGTAACAGTCTATCTGTAAAAAGCGCTATACAAATAAATTGAATTGAATTGAATTTAAATTTTTCCTTGATGTGGACTAAACTCATATTTACATTACTGCTGCTTTCTGCAAATGCAAATATTTCACTTAAAAAATTTTTTTTTGAAGTTTGAACTCACCTTCATTGCTGATGTATTCCTTAAAATCGAAAGTGCTGTTGGTGCTTGTGCTAAAATTATAGCCAATTGTATCGTTGAAGGACATGGTGGAATTGAAGTCATTGACGAATGTGTCATTGGGGAGGGGCCAACGAACACACTTATGGCGTAAGTTTCCCATGAAGAGCTGCAGGCCAATGAGGGCAAAGACCGCAAGGGCAAAAACAGTCAGGATCATCACATCCACCATCTTCTTCACAGACTGGATGAGAGCTCCCACAATAGTTTTCAAACCTGTGTGCAGAGACGAGTACAAAAGGAAATTCTGTATGCACAACATTGACATGAAGATAGGATAATATCAAACAGTTTTGATTTTAGAAATTATTTTTTTTCCTCAAAGTACATTTTTAAGGCTTATGGGGAAAGACAAAGAAGTTATCTGATCATTAAAATAATAATATGGCAATCATTAGTGATAGAATGCAAAGCTGGTCCAGAACACTCACTTTTAAAGATAAAAAAATCAAAAACATCTGTCGCTCAAAGTGTTAATTAATTACTAATTAAGGAGTAATTGCATTCAATGTGATTTCCACAGGACATACCAGGAATAACAGTGATTGTTTTTAGAGCTCGAAGTACCCGGAACGTCCTGAGAGCTGAGACATTACCCAAATCAACAAACTCTGTAATGTACCTGTGGTAAGAATTGGCAAAAAAAAAAAAAAAAAAACTGGTTAAATGCACAACCTTAATATGTCAACATATCTTATCATGCATAGGAAGAATTGGTCGAGGCTTACGCCTTGGCAAAGGATCGGAGTTAGCAGAGTCTATTTCTGGATTAAGGCAACTGTCCATTTCTGAAGCCAAATGGCAACATTATCTGAAGGCACGCGGACTAGCCACCTAGTGGGAACCAGGCTGTGAGATGAGCAGAAACAGGCTCTATTGTATGCAACAATTTGCTCAGATTACTAACAACAATCTGTATTAACTATGATATTGGATGATAGAGGGGATGGCTCGCTGTTCATAAACAGTGAAAATCAATGCATTTTGCAGAACATAGTGAAAGTTACATTCCTTACCACTAATGCATGCTTACGACAGTGGCAACAAGCAGCAACTGGTGGGTTTTTGACAGAAGTATGTCTTGTGCATCATTTGGACTGGAGGAAGTCATTCTCTTTACAATTAACACTGAACAATATGTAGGCCTACGTAACATACAGCAATCACAGAAAACAGAGAAAAAGCAACTTGCTAAAGATGAATGCTAATATGTGTTGTTAGATAAATTAAATCGATAATAATCAAAATAGTCAACAATGCCATGGCCTGGTTTTAATAAAAAAAAGAACAAGTGATCAAATGGAAATAAAATAGTTGTTTTCAATTAAAAATTGACAGTCAATAATTGTGTTATGAATTCATATGTGTTCAATTTTCAACCAGAAGTCCTATTTAGAAGTCTGAAGATCAGAAGGTATACTGTAGACCCTGCACAAAACCAAGCAGAGGCCAAAATAGGACAGACATGATCATTTATTACTGAGGGGAGAAATATTGGGGTGGGTTTATATAATGGAGGTGGTGGTGAGGGACAGGGCATAGCAGGGGAAGAAGGCAGAGAATGTGTGGCATAGAGGTCCCACTGCCCAGTGAAGGGATTTAAAATCACATGACCCTTGGCCCCACCCACTGTGCTCATGTTACCCCTCACTGAGGAATGGCAGTCCAATACTCACGCCATGCTGATCACCATGAAATCCAGCCAGTTCCATGGGTCTCGAAGGAATGTAAAAGGTCCAACTACAAAGCCTCTGGACAGCACTTTGATTGTTGCCTCAAAAGTATAAATACCAGTAAAAACATACCTGAAGAATAAAAAGAGGCCAGAGCAATGAATGTGCCTGTATGACAGATACCAGGGAAGTATAATCGTAGGGCTGCTGCAGCTCTTTTGGTGCTCAACCTACAACCCCAACTTGGAAGAAGTTGGTAAGACATGGGAAAGGCACATAAAAACTGGAAGCAGTCATTTCTAAATTTACTGACTCGTATTACCCTGCAGACATTATGAAGACGAGAAATTTAATGTTTTATCTGGTCAACTTCATTTTATTTGTGAATACACACCCATCCCAGCCAATCAAGCCTGCAGTGCATGCCAAAAAAAAGTTGGAATGGAGAAATTTAGGATTGTAATTTGAATAATGATGTGATTTGAAACAGCTGATGTCAGCAGGCGTTTGTAATCATGATATGGTACAAAAGCAGCATCCAAGAAAATCCCATTCCTACAGAAAGGATTGCCAGTTTATCCACAAATGAGTGAAAAAAAAATTTAAACATTTAAAAATAGTGTTCCTCAAAGAAAGATTGGATGGGATTTGGATATCTCATCCCCAACTGTGCATAACATAAATAAACAAGAGGGCACACAGAGAGTGCTTACTTCTGCCAGCAGATTGTAAAATGACTTAATTGGATCCAGAATCAGGATGTGTATCTGGATTGGTCTGCAAATGTAATCACCGCCTCCAATTCACACAGTCCAACATACTATAAAATTTGGTGGTAATCCATTGAATAGTTTTTTTTTTAACCTGGCAGAGGTAAAGATTCAAAGAATCTCAAGGTCCTTTATGTGAGCTCTTGCAACCGCTTTCCAATGCGGTTCTACCACAAATGGCAAATAAATTGACTCCTGACTCTTGACACTCTTTGTGCTTGAAGGCAAGGCCACAAAGCTCAGCTAAACACCTATGATCTCCAGTCTGACAGTACTGCATCAAAAGTAGGTACTCGATGAGTACATGCTTCTACTTGTGCACTTTTACAACCCCAATTTCAAAAATGTTGGGACGCTGTGTAAATTGTAAAAAAAAACAGAATGCAATGATTTGCAAATCTCATGAACAAACATTTTATTCATAATTGAACATGGACAACATATCAGATATTGAAAATGAGACATTTTACCATTTCGTGAAAAATATTAGCTCACTTTGAATTTACATCTCAAAAAAGTTGGGAGAGGGGCAACAAAAGCCTAGAAAAGTAAGTGGTGCTAATAAAAAAAACAGCTTGAGGAGCATTCTACAACTTCAACGTAATTAGGTTAATTGGCAACAAGTCAGTAACATGACAGGGTATAAAAAGAGCATTTTACAGAGGCAGAGTCTCTCAGAAGATGGACAGAGATTCACCAATCGGCAAAAAAACTTCATCTAAAAATTGTGAACAATTTCAGAAAAATGTTCCTCCATGTAAAATTGCAAAGACTTTGAATTTACTGTACATAATATCCTCAAAAGATTCAGAGAATCTTCAGGTCCTCAAGTGGCACTGCATTAAAAACAGGCCTGATTCTGCACTGGAATACACTGCATGGGCTCAGGAACACTTCCGGAAATCATTGTCTTTGAGCACAGTTCGCGTGCAATCTACAAATACAGGCTAAAGCTGCATCATGCAAAGGAGAAGCCATATGTGAACACAATCCAGAAACGCCACCGTCTTCTCTGGGCCAAAGTTCATTTAAAATAGACTGAGGCAGAATGGAAAACTGTTCGGTGGTCAGATTAATTAAAATTTGAAATTTTTTTTGGAAACCACGGACGCCATGTTGTGTGGTCTAAAGACGAGAGGGACCATCCAGCTTGTTATCAGCGCTCAGTTCAAAAGTCTACATCTCTGATGGTATCGGGTTGCATTAGTGCCTATGGCGTGGGGAGCTTACACATCTGGAAAGGCATTGTCAATGCTGAAAAGTACATAGAGGTTTTACAACAACATATACTCCCATCCAGACAAGGTCTCTCTCAGGGAAGGCCTTGCATATTTCAGCAAAACAATGCCAAGCCACATGCTGCATCCATCACAACAGCATGGCTTCGCAGTAGAAGAGTCTAAGTGCTGAACTGGTCTACCTGCAGTCCAGATTATTCACTAATCGAAAATATTTGGCGCATCATAAAACAAAAGTATCTGGCAAAGAAGACCCAGGACTGTTGAGCAGCTAGAATCCTACATCTGACAAGAGTGGTAAGACATTCCTCTCCCAAAACTTCAGCAATTGATCTCCTCATTTCCTGGACATTTACAGACTGTGGTTCAAAGAAGAGGGGATACTAAACAATGGTAAACATGGTCTTATCCCAAATTTTTCAAGATGTGTTGCTCCCATCAAATTCAAGATGAGCTAATATTTTTCATGAAATGGTAAGATGTCTCACTTTCAACATCTGATATGTTGTCTATGTTCTATTGCGAATAAAATGTCAATTTATGAGATTGGCAAATCATTGCAATCTGTTTTTATTTACATTTTACATAGCATCCCAACTTTTTTGGAATTGGGGTTGTACTTAGGGACTTACTACTCGATAGCACAGTGTCTCCTTGCGCACGCGCAGTAGACACAAAAACCTTTGTTTATCTGAAACTGATATAACCTCAAAGGGCTTAGGATTACTTTGGAAATCTTTCTCAAGTACTACAATATGTAGTTAAGTACATCCAATAATGCCAATGAAAACTTTACTGTACCAAAAAGCAGTCTTATGTGTCCCTAAGTATCATTGATTTCTTTGGGCTCAGAGGCGTCTGTGACAGATCATCACACAGTGGAAACGCATCTTGGTCAGACGAATCAGTATTTCAGGTCTTTTTTGAAGAAATGGATGCCTTGTGCTCCAGTCCAAAGTAAGTATAGGACAATCCAGTGAATCTAGCAACAAATCTGAATGCTGTGCTCCGTCACAGTATGGGTTATGTCAGTGCCTTTGCACTTTGGTGAAGGCACTATTAATGCTGAAAAGTACGCTGGGATGTCAAAGCAACATACGTTGCCCTCATTACAACATCTTCTATTATGATGCCTGTGCATCATGCATATTTCAACAAGACAATGCAAAACTGCATTCTGTATGCATTTCAAAGACATGGCTGCATTAGAAGAGGGCGTGGGTGCTGGACTGGCCTGCCTGCAGTCCTGACTTTCCCCTAAAAAAAATGTGTGGCGCATTTTGAAAAGTAAATGCCACAACAAAGTTCCCACACTGTTGCACACTTTAAGACGTGTTTGCAGGAAGAATGAGATAAAATGATACCTGAAACACTGTGCGGTGTTGTGAAAAGGCATAGCAACATTGGAAAGTGGTAAATACTTTACTGTCCCAACTTTTTCTGAAAGAGCTGCAAGAATGCTGTCAGATCAAAATTGAAATACGTTTTATTTTGAAAAAAAAAAAAAAAAACTTGGTGAAACATAAAATAATGTGCTGTTGAATTATTTTAAATGTAATACGAGTCAAAGATAATTTACAAATTACTGCTTTCAGTTTAGATTTTAATTTAATACATCATCCCAGCTTATTCTTATCTGGGGTTGTATATCAATTTGGCCTCAAGCATTCAATTTTACTGCACAGAAATAACACTGAACACTACTAAGCAATGATACATTATCACAAGCTCTACAATAAATATTTAGTCCATTTGAAAAACTTTGGATAACATGAAGAATGTGCACCGCATTTGAAATAAATAGCATAAGAAGAAAACTACTACTTACTCGACAGTTTTGCTCCACGGCGGCGGTTTACTCATCGTCATGAATACACAATTCGATAGAATGGTGATCATGATGAACATGCTAAATAATTTGATTTATAGTTAAGGAAAACATTTTACTTGTCCCCTTAACTGAAAAAAAAAGTAATAAAGTGAGTAGGTTAAAAAATTCTTGCTATATATGCACAACTGCATATTAATCTTTTTTTTTTTTTTTTTAATCAATACCACGTCAGAATTACTCAGACATACAGTGGGTAAAGGTTTTTTGGATGCACAGACACTGAGGGTGAAAGACAGTTCACAAATGTAGAAACACTGCGTTGGCATTACTGAAAGGATATGAATGTATAAGAATTTTAATAGATGCTCTCCTCAGAGGGCTAAAGGGGCTAAGCATATACATGGAAGGCTCTGCATTAAACCTGAAAATTGTATTCGATTTCGTGATGACAATAAATGTCTGTGGGGAAGAGAAAGAGAGAGAAAGATTATGTATAGTCTAATAACTTATTAAAAAAAACTTTTCAAAAATATTGTATTTCAGAAAATAAGTTTTGAAAACAATTGAGTCAAAAGGCCAGCTTTACAAAGGAGATATTCACAGCACAAAGAGCCTCTCTGTATTCCCAAAAATGTTGGTCCTAAGTAACATAGAGGTATACATGTGTTTCCTAAATCAATTTTTACTGTGATATCATCAACACCTCAAACGACTGCTTGATTTTGGTCACTTACTCAGCCTGCGCTTAGGTTACATGGAAGCTTCACTTCACGGATACGCTTCACTGTGCTTTCAGAGCAGTGGGCACAGGCTGCTTGTGTTATCTCATCATGCTGTTAACTTACAGGTAAATGCAACCAAAGATTGCATGGTTCTGATTGCTTATTATCTAGCTTATTATTCTAGTTTGGAGCCACTTGTAGCGGCAAAAATGCAAATTCCATCCAAAATGTTTGTGGTTTGGGGCAGGGGCCATCCAGTCACAGCCTGACACGGGCTTGTTGCATAAGGCATAAAACAATGTTGAAAATCTCGGAAGATAACATGCCCATGTTGAATGAACACAGTCTCAGCAGTATGTTTAAAATGGTAAAGGATACTCCAAGGATCAGATAATTGCAGATATTAATTTTGTCCTGGGTTCAGAATGCCTCTAAAACTGCTCTCAGGCACCATCTACACAACTACAAAATTTTGGGAGGTTGTTGGAAAAAACATCTGTTATCAGGAAAAAAAAACAATAATAATAACTCGAGACAATGGTTTACCAAATAGTAAAGGAACTTTTGTTGGGATCAGATTCCATGGTCAGATGAGATCAAAATAGAGCTCACTGGAGATGAAAACCTGAGGTGGATTTGGTTTAAAAATGAAGATAGACATTCCATAAAGAATCTCACCCTCACTGCGCTGTATGGTGGAGGATCTTAGATGATGAGGGGCTGAAAAAGATCATGGATTCCATCAAGTACCAGCACATAGTTAATGCAAACCTGACCGCCTCTGCGAACATAAGCTGGGCCATGGCTGGATCTTCCAGCAGGACAATAATCCAAAGCATGCATTGAAATCAACACAAAAATGGTTCACTGACCACTATATCAAGGTTGGCTAAGGCCATCCCAGTTGCCTGACCTAAAAGCTAAATAAAACCTCTGGAATGAGCTGAAGAAGAGAGTCAGCAGCCATGCCATTGTTAGATCTGCTGAAGCCATGTGGCTGAAGCTAAGCAGGTGTGGGTTTGGTTATTACTTGGATGGGAGACCACCTAGGAGAAGAAAGTTGCTGCAGGAACAGGTGTTGGTGGGCCAGTAGGCAGCAATCCTCCCTCTGGTGACATAATCCCCGATGCCCCAGCGCAGTGATGGGGACACTGTGCTGAGGGAGACGCTGTCTGTCAGATGGGACATTAAACTAAGGTCCGAACTCATTGTGGTCATTAAAGAGCCCATGACAC
Organism: Gymnothorax javanicus; assembly: GCA_029692085.1. Classification (NCBI taxonomy): domain Eukaryota; kingdom Metazoa; phylum Chordata; class Actinopteri; order Anguilliformes; family Muraenidae; genus Gymnothorax; species Gymnothorax javanicus. The sequence continues at coordinate 103,962,694 of CM056200.1, forward strand.
TCATCGACAAGAGCAAAGAGTAGAGAGTTCCTTGGGGTCCTGGCTAAATTCCTAACATGACTCTTTCGACCAGCCACCTAATCAACCACTGATCAAATTGGCTATGCAATTTTTCCTCTCACTCCCCACCTCAAGCTGATGTGTGGTGAGTGTTCTGGCACAAAATGGCTGCCATCACATCATCCAGGTGGGTGCACATTGGTGGCAGTCACAGGGAGATGAGATTACCCCATATGACTGTAAATTACTTTGAGTATCGATGAGAAAGTGCTATATAAATGCAATTTTAATTATTATTCTTTCATCCATCCATCCATCCATCCATCAATCCATTCTCTATACCGCTCCTCATCACTAGGGTCGCGGGGGAGCAGGAGCATATCCCAGCTGACTATGGGCGAAAGGCAGGAACCCACCTTGGACAGCTCACCAATCCATCACAGGGCACACACACCATTCGCACACTATTCATTGTCACACTCATACCTACAGGCCATTTAGTGTCTCCAATCAGCCTGATGTGCATGTCTTTAGACTGCTGGAGGAAACCGGAGTGCCCGCCGGAGACCCATGCGAACACAGGAAGTACATGCAAACTCCACATTGAAAGGCCCCTGGCCAGATTCGAACCCACAAGCCTCTTGCTGTGAAGTGCCAGTGTTTCCAACTGTGCCACCATGCCGCCTTATTGTATTACAATTAAATTTCAAATTTTTTGCAAATATTTTCTTGAATTTAATATTAAGAGGATAAAATATAAAGGCATTAATTCCTGGCTACTTTTGTTAACTTTTACCGAGGATGCTAATGGGGGGCTCTGCATTTGAAGGATGGTTTTAAATTTTTGTTGGCACCAAAGGTTTGGGACAGTTACCTTTTCACATGGATGATAAAGTTTTAATAAAGTTTTCTGTATCTGTATCTGATATACGTGTGGGATAGCCTTTTCCTTCAAAAATGAGTTGATCATTTAACATTGTATTTTGTGTTTCCTCATTTTCTTGTCTTTTTTACCTTTTGCATTAAGATCTCAAACAACAGACCAATAATTTGTTGAAGTCACTGATTACATCACACATGGACATGGTGGCAAAAAAAGTCTGGCACGAATAGGAAAGACTAGAAATTATGCAAGTAAGCAAAGGCACAATGAGGTATTAGCAACAAAAACACATCGTATTGGGAATGGTGAGCTCAGCCAGGCTGAGACACCAAGCTCAGGCTTCGAGCAGTGAGCTGGTGGTGATTATGTGGTGCTCCACCCAGTACTTGGTGGTGGATGACAAGAAGCTGAGCTGCATGAGGACCGGAAACTCAGCGAGAAACGCGTCCGCGGAGAACAGCATGCTAGACAGCTTGACGGTATCCACTCCACTGAGAGTAAACGCATATGAACGAAAGGTGACAACATCAGTCAAGGGGCAGTTTTTGACATCCATCAGCAGACCGTAAGCACATAGGGAATCCACATCGAGGAGAGGAATGGCCATTTTCACTATGACAGAGTCTTAAGCCAAACCTCTCTCCACTAAAACGCATCACCTAATACCTGTGCTAGGAGTGCGCACAGGCCTGCCGTTAGCAGTTTTCATGGGGGGGGGGATGTGTTCACCTCCAAGATATCTACTTACAACATGGGGAGGACACTGTTCTACATGACTGTGTCGCACAGAAACCGCTGCCTGGACATGTTGTCTTGGATGAACGGCAACCTCTCAGCTCAGGCGATGCTCATATCCACTACCTAATTCTGACCCCAGCATTTCCTGCCACGTTTAGCTTTGGGTTCAGTCTGTGCATGGTAAAGACACAGGCCGGGTTCCTGCCGCCATTGAAGAGTTTTTGCTGCGATTGTGACTGCTTCAGGCAGTCATGAAAACACTTGGCAGGAATAAACATGGCCACACAGTTCTGTTGAGCAGGCAGGAAAATTGATCAGCCTCCTCGGCCAGAGCAGAGCAGTCAGCGATATAGTTGTATGCAAACGTTTGGGCACCCCTAATCAAATTTTCTGTTACTGAGAATAGTTAAGTAAACAGAAGATGAACTGATCTCTGAATGGCATTAATTTAAAGATACAACACTTTTTTGGACATTCTAAGCAGTATTGGTGTATTACTTTTGTTTTGTACAATTCTAGAGCAAAAAAAAAAGGAAATGAGCACCGTGCAAAAGATTTGAGCTTTTAGGTAACTTTGACTATAGTCTCAGATCATATTTAGCTTGTTAGGGCTATGGCTTGTTCACAATCATCGTTAGGAAAGGCCAGGTGATGCAAATTTCAAAGTTTATGAATAACCAGACTGCTCTAACCTTGGCCCAACAATCAGATGCCATAGGGTCCTCTAAGCAGCTGCCTAGCTCCCTGAAAATGAAAATAATTATTGCCCACAAAGCAGGAGAAGGTTATAAGAAGATAGCAAATGTTTTTAGGTTGCGATTTCCTCAGTTCATAATATAATTAAGAAATGGCAGTCAACAGAAACAGTGAAGGTCAACTTGAGGTGTGGAAGACCAAGAAAACTTCCCAAGAAAACTGCTCATCAGATTACTAGAAAGGTAAATCAAAACACCCGTTTGACAACAAAAGACCTTCAGCAAGAATTAGCACACCATGGAGTCATGGTGCACTGCCCTACGGTTCAGCAACACTTGCTCAAATATGACCTTCATGGAAGAGTCATGAGAAGGAAACCTTTCCTGCATCCTCACCATGAAATTCAGCATCAGAAGGTGGCTAAGGAACATCTAAACAAGACTGATGCATTTAGGAAACAAGTCCTGTGGACTGATGAAGTCAAAATAGAACTCTTTGGCTGCAATGAGCAGAGGTATGTTTGGAGAAAAAAAGGATGCAGAATTTCATGAAAAGAACACCTCTCTAACTGTCAAGCACGTGGTTGGATCGATCCTGCTTTGGGCTTGTGTTGCAGCCAGTGGCACTGGGAACATGTCATTGGTCGAAGGAAGAATGGATTCAATTAAATTTCAGAAAATTCTGGAAGCAAAAATCACACCATCTGTAAACAAGCTGAAGATGAAAAGAGGATGGCTTCCACAACAGGATAATGATCCTAAACACACCTCAAAATCCAAAACTGACTACCTCACGAGGTGTGAGTTGAAGGTTTCACCATAACCCTCGAGGTCTCCTTCCTCGACATCATTGAAAATCTGTGGATGGACCTCAAAAGAGCAGTGCATGCAAGGCAGCCAAAGAATCTCACACAACTAGAAGCCTTTGAAAAAGAATAATGGGCAAAATCCCCCAAAGCAGAATTTAAAAACTCTTAGCTGGTACCAAATAGTGTTTACAAGCTGTGATACTTGCCAAAGGGAGTGTTACTTAGAACTGACCATGCAGGGTGCCCAAACTTTGGGTGCTTCAGACCGTTTTCCTTTTGTGCCATTTTGAAACTGTAAAAGGATGGAAATTAAAAAGTAATCTTGCTTAAAATATTAAGAAAGTGTGTCCTCTTTAACTTTGTGCCTTTTGGAAAGCAGTCATCTTTTACTTGCTTAGCTATTCACAGTAACAGAAATTTTGATCTGGGGTGCCCAAACTTTTGCATACTGCTGTAAGTGTTGGCCAAATCACAGCTGTCACAGTGACAGTCAGAGTAAGGGGAATTTGGATTTGTATTCTCTCAGGGGATCGAGCCACCTCTCCATAAGTTCAGACGGCTCGCTGTCCCTAAAGCCTCGTCGAGAAAAGAGCCAACTGGCTTGCTCAGCGTCATAAAGTTTAAAAGATTTCAACAGGTGAGCCTTGAGTGTCTTGTATTTATCCTGCAGCAGAGGATTTTAAGGGTTTTTTGGCATGTTGGTTTTATTTGACAGAGACAGGAAGAATGGGACTGAGAGGAGGGATGATATGCTGCAGGAAGGACTGAGCCTTACACGGTATGCACCTTAACCCATTGAGCCAATGAGGTAAAGGATGTTTATGGAGGTTTATCGCCTTGGTTGCTGTAGCACTCTCAAGGGCCGACACCATGTTGTAGTATATTGTGGCATCTGTGATGATCTCCCGCAAGGCAAATTGCGCTTCTGTCAGGGCAAACAAAACCCAAGCTGATGACTCCCAGAACTCTGGCAGCTTGAGTGAAACTGCACTAGTTGTCATGTTTATGAAAAGCTGTCTCGGGAGACATCCAGTAGACAAATGTCACCAGTATTGAAATTGTTGGAAAGTAAAGATGGAGATGGAATCTACATGCCATTTATTTTCTAGGAATCCAAAATGCGAGCCAACTAAGATGGCATTTTTTCAAGAACGATAATTGTAGAGCTCATGTTACCCGGACAGCACGCCTTCTTAAAGAGACCGTATTTACCTAACACAGAATGGCACACAATATAACTGCATGTGTAGGACAAAAACCAAACCACCGATTACAGTTAAGTTATGTCCATAAAGTCCACGACTACACTGAGAAAAAAATAATGCGTTGTTAGGCAGCGTAAGAATAAAAAATAGGTATAAGTAATACTTACCCGTTTTGAGTATCAGTAGATGTATTCATTAATTCTACACTGCTGTGAAAAAGTATTTACACCCCGCTTGATTTCTTCTATTTTTGCATATTTGTCACATTTAAATGTTTCAAATCATCAAACCAATTTCAATATTAAACAAACATAAACCTGAGTAAACACAAAAAGCATTTGAATAAATATTTTCATTCATTGAGGGGGAAAAAAGTTATCCAGCCCTAACTGGACCTATGTAAAATAATTGCCCCCTTAGCTGCTAAATCGACGAATGAATTGGGTTCAGTTTCACTCGACAAACCCAGGAATGGTTACTGCTAGCCCAGTTGAATTTAAACAACACTTAAATAGAACCTGTCTAGCAATATGAAGTCAACAAAAAGCAGTAGATGAGGCCATGATCATGAGAAATTTAAGAACAGGTGAGAAACAAAGATGTTGACATTTATCAGTCTGGAAAGGGTTACAAAAACTAGAAGCTCAAAAGCTCTGGGACTCCAGAAAACCACTGTGAGGGCCATTATCTACATATGGAGAAAACTTGGTACAGCAATGATCCTTCCCATGGGTGGCCAACCAAAATTCCTCCAAGAGCACACCTATGATTCATCCAGAAGGTCACAGAAGAACCCAGATTAACATCTAAAAACTCCAGTATTCACTTTTCCACAATAAGACAGAGAAGGAACAAAAATGGCATCCCTAGGACAGCTGCATGGCGAGAACCACAGCTGACAAAAATGAACACAAAGGCTCATCTCACATTTTGCAAAAAACATCTTGATGATTGGTGTACATATTTTTCTAGGACTGATGAGTCAAAAGTGTAACTTTCTGGACATGGGGCCTGTTACATGCGGCGTAAATCTAAAACAGCATGCCACAAAAAGTACATTATACAAATGGTCAAACACGACGGGGGAAGTGTGATGATCTGGGGCTGCTTTGCTGCTTCAGGACCTGGCCGAATTGCCATATTTGATGGAAACATTAATTCTGCTCTCTACCAGAAAATCCTGAAAGAGAACATCCGGCCATCACTTTGAGCACAGTTCGGTCATGCGGCGAGACAATGATCTGGTAGCACACAATCGAGTCCACCTCTGATTGGCTTGAAAGAAACAAATTAAGGTTCAAGAATGACCGAGTAAAAAGTCCTGACTTGAATCTGATTAAGATGCTATAGCATGACCTTAAACTGGCAGATCATGTTCAAAAACCCTCAAATGTGGCAGAATTATAACAATTCTAAAAAAAAGAAGGGGCCAAAATTCCTGCACAGTGATGGAAAGCACTTTCCGTCAGTTATTTCTTGTATACATGCAAGAAAAAATTTATCAAGTTAAAAAGGACAGTTCTGGAGTGGCTTAATACACCAAATATTTGATGTCCTTACAGTTATTTAAATCCATCACTACCTATTAGTTAATCCCACACAGACTGTGACCTTGTTGCATTTACATAGAAGCTGCCCAAATCTGGCCCATGATAATTAATTCCTCAGTATCTTTACAAATAGAAGGTAACTTCAGGCATGTGACTGAAGTGAAAAGGGAAACAACTGATGGATCAGAATGGGTGATGGAGAGACTGTTTGCATAGTGAAGCATACAGTATGTGCATATACATCACAGACTGACTTTTCGCGATTGGTAGTAGGGGTCGATGTCCTCCAAGGGATCATTGAGCATCTCTGGAGGAGGATCTCCATAGATCATGGGCAGGTTCTTGCCAGCCTCCAGGTCTTTGTTGGGTTCGGCTGGATCTTTGGCCTCTCCCTCCTCTTCTTTCAGCTTGTTCTCCTCCACGCGCCTCTCAATCTCCGCCAGCGATTCCGGGGTAAAGCGGCGGAACACATCGGTGCCAATGGGAGGGAGCAGGCTGGCCATCTTCGCATTGCGAAGAGATAAGACCACACCAGGGTCTCGCTACCGTGTTCTGAAGGAAAAAGAGAAATGGGGACGACATGTCAGGTAGTGGCCACTGTTACAACTTTTGCACCTGCATGTTTCGTGTAATTTGCAAAGGAACGAGCAGTCCTTGCTATACTGACCCATGTACTATGCATAAAACACTGTTTCCAGGCCAACAGACAAAACCCACTCCAGACCAAAACTGAATCCTTATTTAATTCCTATGCCATACAGCATTAGCTACAGAGCACAGCGGAATGGAATCAGACAGTTGAAGCCTTGATAATATTTTCTTTTGCCATCCTAAATGCAAAGCACCACTAAGTCTTCATATTAAATCTCTTCCTTTTAATGTTGTCATTGCTGTTGTGATGGTAACAGTAACACCAAAAAAAAAAAAAAAAAAATCATATTTTATCTATCTATTATCTATGCAGTTGCCTCCTCACAAGAGTCGTGGGGGCGCTGGAGCCAATCCCAGCTGACTATGGGCGAAAGGCAGGTACACACCCTTTACAGCTTGCCAATCCATCGCTGGGCACATATACCACTCATACACCATTCACTCACACACTCATACCCAAGGGAAATTTAGAGTCTGCAATTAGCCTGAAATACATGCCTTTGGACAGTGGGAGGAAACCTAGGTATCCAGAGGAAACCCACCTGAACATGCGGAGAACACGCAAACTCCACTAAGAAAGGCCAGATTCATACTCACAACCTTCTTGCTGTGAGCCGACAGGGGGTACAGTGATATAAACAGAATTACTGCGTGCAGTAAAAGAGGCATAATTAAGAGGTATTGTAGAATTACTTGTACATGTATGACACAAATTTATTTTAAAATCAGAAGAACACATTCCAATTTAATTATTCGTCCAATAATATGAATAATCATGAATATAGAAAAATTAATTTTGCATGTGCAACTCCCTGTTTTGTATTTTAATAATTATGTCAGTATGTTCACATTATAAGAAGATCAGAATTTGTTTTGTCTTGCTGACATCTTTTGACAGCCTTTGATTTTCAGCTTGGTGATAAGAGTTACTAGATAGTCCGGTCAACTGCGACCGCATGTATGTAGCCCCCGAAAGCCCGTTTCTCCCCTTTGTAGCGCATTATTTGGCCAATACTGTTGCCATGGCAACCAAAATCGATGGAAGTCATAAGTGAAGTATAACACATCCATACCAAATATGAAAGTAATCGGCCGAAAATAACAGCGGCGGCAGAGACAACAAGCATGAATCCATATTAGCCGCCCAATTCCGTCTGGGGGCTACAAATATACATTCATAACACAAACAAAAAATATAATGATGTGACATCCATGAATAAGAAGAATTTAACTCAAAAGGCTCTGTTGACACCCCTTCGCAAACGAAAGCACAAGCGGTGGTAACATTAGGCACAATTTTGTCCGTAGCAAATGGCATATTTATTGCCCTCACCCAGTTAGTTCCCTGCTCTTAAAAGACAACGTCTCAAAGAATTGGACAGCACAAAAGAAGTAAGTGTCAATGTATAAAACATGCCCTTCGCAATTTTTATGTCACAGACCTCGTCTGCATTTTGACTCACCCAAAGCACCTTTTAATGTAAATACTGTCACTCTGTGGTGGTTTCATGGAACTGAATGGCAGCCTGCAGAGCTATTTGTGAATAAGCACATAGCCTTTCCCGTTACAGGACTCTTTGTCCCCGGATTTTTCTCCCCCAGACTTTTCATTCCTGGGGACAAAAAGTCCGGGGACAAAAAATTCGGGGACGAAAAGTCCGGGGACAAACAGTCGTAGAGCCATCGCTTCCTTCCCATTTCAATTTTTGTCATGCACCCAATAAATAAGGCCAACAAAATGGTGGTGGGGTCTCATGGGAAGGGGAGGATGAAAAGGTACATTTGAATACATCCAAAATGACACCTCAAGCTCATGCACAATAAATTAGGCATAAATGAAGTGCATTATTATCATGCAACAAATGTGAATGTAATGCAGCTGACATAGAACTGCTTTTTTTATGTTTCTGGAGGTTTATCCAATACATCGAACAATCGCCCATGAAACAAGGGTTATAACACAAATTTGTCCATATTAAAGTAAAGGCAAATACATCAGGCTAAAAAAAACTGACAAACTTTCAAAGTAAAGACAGAATTGCATGAAAGCATAGTAAATTGTGATGTGTAGAGGATGACTCCAAGATATGTAAATTCAGCATGATTTCTGGGAACACAAACCTAGATGCAAACATCGATTGTGCTGCATGACAAATGACTAAAAGTACTGACTCGCAAATGGAAAGACACCTCCACTACTGAGGACTTAATGGGATTTGCTGGAGTCCCTATGAGTCAGGCAAGTGCAGCAAGTAAGCCATATCTCCTCATGAAAATCATCAGTCACGTTCAGAGATCTTTGAAGCTCTAGGTTGTGGCAAAGTCGATTTTTACATCGCGGGAAGTAGATGCATAATCTTCAGTGAGACTGACCTTGCATCCGCCTGTTGCTTTCAGTAAATCATACAAAAATAAACGGTGAATACATTAAAAATCCAAACAATTTTTCTTGAAACCCAATTGCCTAAAGATATTTCAAACCCCTGTCTAATGAATTATTTTATGATCCTGGATCGCTGACCAGGGCATGTATTAAAGGTTGCGACCGGCAATAAATATTGGTGAGTAAACACCACTGTTAAAATGTTTTGACTCACCACTTGGTAATCAAGAATGCCAGTCTCTGAAGGATACTGAATGATAAAATCAATGTGTTTTGCTAATTATATACGAGTAAATTATAAATTTAATTGACTTATGCAAATCCCACCAGTGCAAGTGCTACAGCAAGGAGGCGTTTGGGTTTAAGAGGTTTGAAAGGAATGACTGTATCTGATTGGCCTTGGTAGAACCACACCCCCTCCACACCTACAGGTTATAAATTTGTCACTGTCCAACCCTTCTGACAGCAGCGCAATGGCTGTGCTATTGCCACCTATCATAAAATTGCCAAAATGGAGATAGACACACTCAGTTTTGGTACTGTAAAAAGTAGGGCCCAAAATGAGGTATTTGCAGCCAATGAAATTTTGATCTAAAATAAAACAAAATTAGGACATAATCGGAATAGAGTCCCCATTGGTCCCCATGAGCCATGGCACTATTTTGCACATTTCACTATTATAAGCGGCTCTGACATCTTTTGATTACAAATATGTGATATGTCTCTTTGGTCCCCGAAGGTCATCGGACCCCAGTCTCTCCTGTATAGTAATGTAATAGCACTTTTTCTTTTTCAACTTTTTTACACGGGCAACATCTGTTAAGACTAAAAACGTATATGTGATACTCCATGTTATTTATATCAGTATTGCAGAATGTTGTTGCATGTATGATTAATAAAAACAACGTTTAAAAAGATCTGTTCTAATTATATTGCAGCAATGTACAGTATAAGTAAGTTCATTTAATTTGCATAAAAACTTGCACTGATTTGTACAAACAGTTGACAAGTCAGATGATGACAAGGTACATAAGATCAGGCTCAGAGGTTTGTCTCAGTGGCCTACTTATGCTTTCATCCCTCCAATGATAACTTTGTTCCCGAGGCAAAGGCTATTTTTACAAACACAATTAATAAGGAAGCCTTCTCCTATAGCAACACTTTTTTCTGTCATAATCTTTCTTTAAATTTTCAAACTTCAGACACTTATTCTTCGAATTATCAAGCCTACTTACTCCTGGTCATGGTTGGATGGGGCTGGAGCCCATTCCAGCATTCACTGGACAAAGTTTTAGACACATTCTCTTCGCCAGCGGACATGGAGCCGCTCTATTTATGCATGCAGTTACACTGTTCTATCACTAGATGGCACACCCGGATCAGTAATTGAATATTCACTAGCAAGCCGAGCTCCAACACAATTTAGTATATGGACGAGTTAAGTCCCATCCCTGTTTTCCAGAAGTTGCATGAATTAAACTCTTCAGCTAAGCCTGACGTGCAAACTGCTCAATATACTTCCCAGCAGTAAAAAAAAAGTCCTCTTTCGAGAGAAAAAATCATTGTCATTTGTAGCAACCACTTCAGTTATAGTGAGCCAGTGGTATCCCAATAATGTAATTAAAAAATCAGTTTTCTGAAGCAAACATTCACCATGGTATTGATACTATGTCATTCTACTATCAATTATAGTCATCACATATTAAAAACACGTAATTTCCTACCATGGATTTGTCTCTTTTTGCTCATACAATTCCTGATGGAAATACAGTCAATTCAATGGTTATTCAGGCTTATCTGCATAAACCACAGCAATAGCTCGCACACGTGAAACTCTCCCGGTAATTACCTATTGATTGGTAGGTTTTTTTTATCCAATTCCAGACAGTATAAGCCTTCCTCTGTAATTGAAAGACAGTGATTGGACCCTCGGAAAAGTATTTTAACACTTACGTAATAGCAGTTAGGTTGTCTTCTCTCAACATTGCGCAACTAGTGACGTGATTGCAGGGAAAGAAAGACTTCCAGAACAAACCCTGGACTGCTGAGCTTATATTTGCAGGATGGAAATGTGATTCAGAGATAGAAAATGGCAGTTATTCAGAATGGAGCAGACTGGAGGGCTGACAGCATTGATTCTTTGGAGGAGAAATTCAATGATGGAGAGTTTTTCCTCTTGCAATGTGAGTTGAACTGTCTGTGTATGGAGTAGCTCTATCTTTTTTCGAGCCAGCTAGCTAACTAGCCAGCTATTTCTTATTTTTGGTTTACCAGGATCACAGCTAGTTTGCCGCACTGGTTAACAAGAGCAGCCGATAGTCTTTGGTAATAATACTGCATGTGCTGGCATTGTGCTTAAAGGGTGACTTTGAATGTAATCTGTCATGCGAAAAAATTTGTTTCCCCAGCCAGCTTTACTCCCAAACAGCTGATCGCTACAGCGCGCAGTTAACTACGATGCCCTACGCCAGTTAGTTAGTTCAAGAGCAACTGTTTTTTTTTTTCTGAGCAGGTAAAGCCTGTAATTTTTTTTAATATAGCGTACCAGGTAGGACCTCTTTTAGGCTGCAAAAATACGCTGTTTCCCTGGTCCCGTTCACAACAGTGTATCGCTAAATTTCCACCCAGCACTTCCCTGGAGGGGATCAGAGAGCTTTCTACTGCATCTAATGTAAGTAAATTTGTAGCTCATACAACCCCCACTTCAAAAAACTGAACTATCCCTTTAATGTGGCAATCTGTTTTAGAATTATTACACTGCATTCAACAAAATGGAATGTCTTAGATTTTCACTCATTTAAAATGCGAACAGCTCCTTAAGACAGTTCCTGATAACGTAGGTTAATGAACAGGGCCACTCCCAATGCGCATTCCTATTCGCCCCTTACGCCTATATATACCTCCTATATTCCTACAATCCCTTCGTCTTTTATCCCCGAAACCAGACAAAAAGAGTTCACCCCGACAGATTACCAAGTCCCTCGGGCGCAGAATAATTCCAAGGCTCCGACGCTCCAGAGAAATCTTTTCAATCCGTTCCTGCAACTGTTTCTCCTACCTCCATCACAAAGAATCACCCGCTCGCTCCAACAGGGGTGCCCATGTATCAGACCACGCTCTCCTGCAATGACGACCGAAGCTATTTCCCTGTTTCAGGTCCGCGCCACAGGAATTCCAGCTACACTCCTCGTTAACCGCAGCACCCAGCGGCGAGAGTCCATTGCTCCTCAGCAAGGCTTACCATGGCTCGCACTCCAAGCTCATCCAAGGCTCCACGTCGGACAGTCACCAGACTCCATCAGGCACTCAAGCAGAAGAAAATTCCCTTCCACCGCTCCGACAACAAGGCCAGACTACTAAAAAATTATACACCGACTCCTTCAGCAATGTAGCTGATCCTCCCCATGTGCAGACCAGACGCGTACAGACTAAACAGCACTTCCGGGTTCCGCGCTCAACGTCCCCAGCTCCAACGTCATCACGCTCGGCGACATCCTCCCCGCTCCAGATTCGGCGGAAGTCACTCCTTCTGCAAACCAGCCAGTTCCCCCTCCCAGTGCCTGCTCCCTCTGTTTACACCTTCTTCGGTCTCTTTTCGTCCCCAATTTCGTCCCTGTGTTCTGAGTTTGCCCGTGCACATTCCCCCCCCTTCCCCCCCATCACTTCCATAAACCCGGCTTCTATGCTCCTTCTGCCCACAACCGAATTCTCCAAGGCTCCAGCAGTTTCGGTGTTAACCCACCTACACCCGAAGAAGCACCCGCTGTTGCCTCATCCGCTCATCTCTTCCCTCCGCACTATCTTTCCCCGCCCCCCGACCCCTTCCCCGTTTCCCATGTCGCTACTTCTGTGCTTCCTCCTACAGGTCCACGCCTCCCATCAACTACTTCGGCTCCTCGCAGTTTTCCCCTCACCTCAGTTTCAGCACACACTAGCCACCGCCTTACCTCCGATACGCCCCCCGTAGCCTATTCCAAACCCTTCGCCATTATCCCCCACACTTAGACAACAGATTTTATTGGGCATGCACGTCGACCTGGCCCAGCTCATTCAATCATCCTATTTCCGCATTCATATTTTAATCGAGAAAAAAAAAAAAATGCAAACCGTCATTGACCTCGCACAGCTCAAACACCCGACCCCTGCTCGTTGTGGAAAATATACGCGAGCTGAGTTTGTCACTCCCCATTCCACTCAACCGGCACAATCTACCAATCTTTGCCTCATCGGAGGCAAGAACCAGACGACTACCTTACACTAGTTTTCGGTCTCGCCGTTCGTTTCGGCAGTGCAAGAATTTACCATACCACATACATTTTACCCCCGTTTCCGCATTCATATTTTCATAGCATATTAAAAAAAAATCCTAGCCGTCATCGACCTAGCACAGCTCAGGCACCCGAACCCCGCTCGTTCCGGGGAGCCCACGCGAACCAAGTTCGCCATTCGCCGTGACGCCGTCCCACTCTACCGTGACACAATCCCCCAGTCCTTTCCTCATCAGAGGCAAGAACTGGACGATCACGTTACACTCGTTCTCGATCTCGCTTTATGCTTCGGCTGTACGGTAAGCGATTTCCTGTTGGCTACGTTGATATAATTGATGTGACTCCGCAAGGATGACAATCTGCAAATCTGAAACTCTCGCTGACTTCGCAGCAATTATATTCGCCATCACTCAGCTGTGCATCGTACCTTACAACGCCATTTAGCTGCCACTTCATTCAGACTGTAGAACGGATTCTCATGGCTTATTGCTCTATGAGCCTTGCAAACTTATTTACGTGAATCTGCGTTGTTTTCACGATTACACGAGCACAGAAATTACAAAGACTTATTGACATTTTTCGTAGTCATCCATGTGTGGAAGAAATGCCATATAATTTCGTAGGGCAATGTGTAACAAGGCTTTCAATAAATAAATAAATAAATAAATTAGACTTTCGTCGGTTCTACCAATTAGTCCAAGTAACTCTTGCTATAAACGAACGTTGTGTTCTTCGCAAATTAAATGCCACACATTTATGGTGCAGTTGAATGATTGCAATGTTTATTCCAAAATTGTAAAATTATTACAAATGCTAATGTTCTTTGCCTTGCCAGCAAACATTCATGGATACTACGCGTATCCACCTCACGGCCACTCGCAAACATTGAGGGATACGGCCGCGTATCCACCTTACAGCCACTGGCAGTGGTGCAGCTTGCTAGCACTTCGGTTATTGGTGCTCTTTGCCTCGCCGGCAAACATTAACGGATACTACGCGCATCCACCTCATGGCCACTCACATTGGCGCAGCCCTTTAGCTCTTCGCTAGCGCTTCAGTTATTGGTGCACTTTGCCTCGTCGGCAAACATCCACGGATACTGCATGAGTATCCACCTTACAGCCGCTAGCGCTTCGCTAGCGCTTCAGTTTTTGGAGCTCTTTGCTGCGTCGGCAAACATCCACGGATGCTGCACCAGTATCCACCTTACAGCCACTAGCAGTGGCGCAGCCCACTAGCGCTTCGCTAGTGCTTCAGTTATTGGTGCACTTTGCCTCGTCGGCAAACATCCACGGATACTGCACGAGTAACCACCTTACAGCCACTAGCAGTGGCATAGCCCACTAGCGCTTTGCTAGCGCTTCGGTTATTGGTGCACTTTGCCTCACCGGCAAAAATTAACGGATACTACGCGTATCCTCCTCACGGCCACTGGCAGTGGCACAGCCCACTAACGCTTCGCCAGCGCTTTGGTTATTGGTGCACTTTGCCTCGTTGGCAAACATTCACGGATACTGCGCATATCCTCCTCACGGCCACTCACAGTGGCACAGCTCACCAGCGCTTTGATAGCGCTTTGGTTGTTGGTGCACTTCGCCTCGCCGGCAAACATTCACAAAAACTACGCGTCTCCACCTCATGGCCACCCGCAATGGCAAGGTTCACGCTCTCGGCCGACTTTCAGTCCCGCAATCCATAATTCCGCCTCACCTGCACACAGTCCATCTGCCGTCTACACGCTCAAGCACGTCGCTCCATGCAATCCGACTGGCTGCTTGCCCAACAGTGGTTAACCCTTTACTGACTGTCCTCCGTCTCACCACTCTCACCCGCCTCGCCAGTCGCAGCGCCTGGTTGGCTAAAGCCGATATCACAAACGCTTAGGGCCGTCCCACTCGACCTATGCTTTTTTGGGGGTTCCTTTGGCGTTTCCGGGAAGGAGCGCTATTACTTCGCTGTTCGCCTCACCGTATCCCATCATCGCTTCCTCCCTCATTCAGGGTCACGAACGAGCCACCAAATGTATAACCGTACATTATGACAACCAACCACAGTAGACACCGTAAACAAAGGCTGTTCCCGCTCCCTCTCGTTCATGCCGTTCCTCAGGAAACTAACCCTAATTTCCGCAAAACACCAGTCCGTGCTCAAAGCCGCACATATTCCCGACCGTAAAATGCCATCGCTGACGCCCCTCCTCGTTTCTCCTGGCAAAGAATCAGACGCTTAGCACCGCACTTGGACATTCACCCCACTCCGGTTCCTCCGTTTTCCACGACTGTCGACGCCTGACACCACAACCCGAGCCATTCGCCACTTTATCTCGAGATACCATTCTAAACGGGTTCGCTCCACGCTTACTTTCCCCGTACCTCGCAGGACGGAAGCAATTCAAGAACTTCCATTCAGCCCTCCGACTGCCATTCCCGGAACTCAACGTCGTTTCCCTCCACGAGCTTCATTTCATACATTCACTCCATAAACCACGTTCGACCAGCCCCAATACAAGTCTTCCTAAGCGGCATCAACAATTCGTCAAATTGGCCATTGTTTATCCGTGCTCGTCTATTTCCCACTCTCATGTGTAAACACTGCTGAAAGGTTTACGTAAACAAGAACCTCCCGCTCCAACCAAACGTTTACCCTTAACGGCAGACCTCCTCTCTCACTGCATCCAGACGCTGCGTTTAGGGTATCATTCTCCCTCCACGGATTCCGCTCTGGAAGCAGTGTTTCTGTTGGCCTTCTTTGGTTTTTTTGAGGTGTGCCGAGTTCGCTCCGCTCTCCGCTAATTATTATCCTTCTCGTCACGCCATCCTAAACAACACCTCATTCCACTCCACCGACTGCCTCATGTTCAAGATAAGGAGTAGTAAACAGATCAGTTCGGCATTTCTCAGCCCATATTCCTATTTCGCCTAGACTCTGCCCTCAGTTCGTTCGAGCCAATATCAAACTACGTCCCTCGAGATACAATAACCACGCTTCTCCCCCGGACCCGTTATTCACGATCGACACTGGGGTCGTAGCCACTCGCCACTGGTTCCTCTACCATTTCCGTCAAGTTTTAATTGGATCCAACATTCCACCCAAATACTCCTCTGGGCACTCTTTCCGCATCGGCGCCGCCACCACATGATTAAAGTCCTCGGCCACTGGACATCGAACTCGTATGCAGGTTATATTTGCAGTAATGTCGACGACGTACGTAGAGCCCATCTCTCGTTGATACATTAACACTTTTTGGGGCTTGGGAGCCACACGGACTCCAACAAGAGACGCAAGCCCCACCCTGAGTCTTGCTACCCAGGGGGCGCCCAACGTTCGCATAATCACAGACCAAGTCCAACACCACACCCGCCCCGATCTCCTATCCACAATCCCACCCAATACTCTCCCTTACTTTGGGAGTGGTCCAGAATTCATTAATAGGGTGTTAAAAGCATTTATACAAGCTTACATTTTGCTTAAATGATTGGAATTGTAAACTGCAAGCTTTCCGTCTCAGGATGAACGTTCTGACAGTAAAATAAGCAGTTCCTTGAATGAGGATGTGTGCTTGCTGATGCGGCTCTGTGGAAAATGGACAAAACTCTAAACTTCATCATAGAGAAAAGGCGTTTCTGGTTTGGAGAGGTTACTGGTGACAATTGATGTCCATCCACGCCTCTATTGATAAATTAATTCTGCTGGAAAAACATTGATTCATATTG
This sequence comes from Gymnothorax javanicus, assembly GCA_029692085.1. Lineage (NCBI taxonomy): Eukaryota > Metazoa > Chordata > Actinopteri > Anguilliformes > Muraenidae > Gymnothorax > Gymnothorax javanicus. The sequence goes on from CM056200.1 coordinate 103,979,589, forward strand.
AAGTCCATGAGTAGAAAGTTGATTTATGTTAAAGGGACCTCGGATGCTATATTTCCAAGGTTATATTTTGATCTTGGACTCCCCTAGAGTACTCCTGATCGTTCAAAGCCCAAACAGGGTCCTTATTTAGCTCATACTGCCATCCTCAAAAAACCCCATTTGTAGTCCATTGTAGTCTCTGCCTGAAACGCCTCATTGGGGTGGCTCTTCCGCTATGGCCCCCACTCCCCGTGTGCCCACTTTCCTCTGACTGGCCAGGGCGGAGTTGGGCGGGACGAGGCTGCAGAACGCAGTTTTCCGGGTCTGGCTCGCCAGAGTGAAACGGGAGACACGTCTACAATCTGATAAGGAAGCGGCGGGAAAATTCCGCAATCCAACCTGATACTTGAATGTAGATCTAATGAAATTAACTTGTTCTAACAAACGCAGCGGCGAAAGTGGAGGACGCAGTGCGAAAATCTGGAAGCTCAAGCTCAAATTTGCTATCGGCTACAGTTTGCTACAGTGACAGTGGTGAGTACAGCGGTTTTTTTACTTTATAGCTAGGATGCAGGGAAAGCTAGAATCCACCCCATATAGACACATTTGTAGAACGGGTCGACATGCCCAATTGTAGACCGGAGACCGTAGAAATCTGGTGGGTCTGAGTTTAGAGGGAAACATGGACAGTGAGGAGCAGCTAAAAGTGGACCAACAGCTTATGGACTGCTTCGGTGTGTATTAGGACCTGCTGGGTTCGTGTGCATATAGCTGTGGTGTGTTGTTAGCGTGGAAAAACGAACAGCTTCCGCGCGCTGGTATATGAGGGAGGGGCGAAGCTCCAAGCTAAACGGCCTTTTCGAAATTGCCCGTGGTAATGGTTTACTTATTGCTTCGAATGACCAGCTTTTCCTTGTGGAAAATGGACGATTATGGATAGCGTCGAGAGCTAGATAGAGCTCGGTTATGTCATGAACATAATACAGGTTTTACAGACCATAAGTTCTGTCTGCGTGAACCGTTGCTTATGTGGAGCTAGCGAATCGATCACTTTTACAGGAAAGAATTTAATATTCAATCGATGGCAATGCAAAGAAATTGTTTGTTATACCTGTGCGCTTCCCTATTGCTTTCACCGGTAGCATCAGAGAGCTTGCCCAGACATTGGAGATGTATCAGGCTGACCCCGGTCAGGATAAGTAAAGCAATCGTTTCATAAGCACCCAAAAACGCACCCCAAGCTCTGCAAAATCTACGTCTGGTCTAACTGCAGCCCAACTCGGCAGACACATACAGCACCTCTCCGTTTAGCTTCAACTGTAGTGGCTACAATCAGGCAACGTTATGGTGAAACTGTCACATTGATGCTTACCGAAGTAACACAAGCATGCCGATCATAATTGCTGCATATAAGTTAACCAGAAGCATTTTTAATTTGCAGAGCACGCGAACTAACATGCAGTAGCTGATAAGCGGTCATGACTTTGAATGTAATCTGTCACGTGAAAAATTCGTTTGGTGTCTGATGTGAAAGCAGCTTTATGGATAGTACGTGACAGCTAGAGAGAGCTCGGTTATGTTATGAACATAATACAGGTTTTGCAGACCGTAAGTTCCATTAGCACGGGCAAGTTGCTTTTGTGGAGCTAGCGAATTGATCACTTCTGCAGGAAAGAATTACCTATTTAATCTCCGCCTTTTTCAGCTTTTTATTGGCCACAACAATTTCTCAAGGGGGATGAAATTATGTCAAGGTAGTGCAGAGAAATCATTTGTAAACCGGTAGAGCTTCTGCGTTTCGCATTGCTTTCATGGTAGCACCAGAGAGCTTGCTCAGACATTTGTGAAGTATCCAGCTGATCCCAGTCATGGATAAGTGAAGCGATCACTAACTGTTGTGGCTCAATCGGGCAACGTTATGATGAAACTGCCACATTGATGCTTACCAAAGTAACACAAGCATACCGATCAGAATTACAGCATATAAGTTAACCAGGAGCATTTTTAATTAGCACGGCACGCAAACTAACATGCAGTAGCTAGTAATCGAGCGGTCATAACCACAGAGACCAACCCTTGCAATACTGGTTTTACAGACAGCAAGTTCTGTTACTGTGAACAGTTGTACCAAGCATCCAAATTACAAACAAGTATTAAAGGTTAGCTTCAAATGAGGTTTATGTTCACACACCTTCTGTAGAATTTCCCCTGATATCACTTTTGCATATTTAGGACACAAACATTAGCAACAGTAACTTGGCTACGTTAGCCGCTGTGCTACAGCCACAATCAACTGGCTATCACGTCAGGTTGGCTTATGCAGTAAAAGCAACTTACAGCTTCTGTGTCTGTGAGTCACAGACAGTCGTGACCGATACAGGCTTTATCTTCAGATATTTTACAAAGGCCAGTTGTTAGTGCTAACTATCACTAGCGGTCCTGCTAGCCACCCGTAACACGTTAGCTTCACTTACATTATTTGCTGTTATATGGTTACTTACAGCTGGTGGCTCCGAGCGCTTGATCGATGCAGCTGCTTCAGGTTTGAGAAGCAGCTGAAACGCTTATCCTGTGTCGAATTATCCTTTATTGACAAAGCTGTCTTTGGTGAAATGCTGAGCACAAACAGCTAACATTCCCTTTGGCCGTGGCTGTTTGCTGCCAGCAAACAGAAAAAGCTACCCACTGATTTCTGGTGGCATCATCTTTTCGAAGAGAAATATTTGTTTTTCTTCGCGTCCAAAAGTAAACGGACAAGTAGCTTTGGGAGAGATACTAACAAAATTGCACCTCAAATGATCTGCGGTCCTGATTTTGTATTTCCAAAAGTGTCGATGCTACTAAGGCATTGTATGATCTGCCGTTGTTAGTGCCTGCTAGAATAGTTTCCGGCGTGGGCAGGTCCAGAGCAGTGGTTGGCTCTGGCTAGGTCTGTACTAATTGGACGGCACAACCTGATGTCAGGTTTTGCCCAGATCTCGTGAAGATCTCGAGAGGAGCTGTTCAGAGAGGAAATCACGCTCACGAAATCACGTTCTTGGATTACGGCAAAACCCCTGTATCTTATGTTTAGAAACTTTTCAGAGGTTGAGCATGGAAAACCAACATTATAACATTACTAATATGTATTAAAAGAAGGATCAGCATAATAGGTCCCCTTTAAATATATGATTATTTTATGATTTGACAGTGCACTATTTTGAGGGCTCTGACAGCATGGAGAGCCACTTGGATAGCTGACTTATTTGGCTCATAGAGAGCAGATAATTTTGAAAAGCACTGTCACATGAAGTAGACTTGTTGTCAAGGAGTTTATGATCCCAGAAATGTATTGTTTTTGCTCCCAGGCATTTTTCAATTCTCATTGTTTTTTTTCATAATTTAATTGCTGAATTTTCATGAAGATTTTTTGTGTTTGTGGCCCTCACTCTGAACTAAAATTATGAAAAGAAGGTGAAATATACTGGAATTCTAAATGCAAGAAGTATTGTGAATCATTTTAGCCATTTCAGCCCTCTCTGTGAAGCTCAGATCTTGAATTATAAAGCCTCAAATTGGGTAACGCATGAATAGCCATATTTGGCTTCTGTGCAAAGGGGTTAAACAGATTTTTTTAAATGGCAATTATGTGTTGTATATCTAGGGATGAGCTACCTGTTTGATAACCAGCAAAACCCATGCCAGAACAAAAACCAAAATTCTCACAACCCAATACTAAAAAAAAAAAAAAAAAGAAACATAAGCATATAATGCAGTATTTGAATGATGATTTCATTTATTGAAGGCAATTTATTTATTGAAGCTATTCAACCCTACCTGGCCCAAAGAGAAAAAGTAATTGCCCTCTTAAAATCAAACATTTACGGTGAACCAATTTAATTGATTATTGGGTCAGATTTCACAGAACACACCCAGACATGATTAATATCAGCCCAGTTGAATCCAAATATCAATTAAATAGAACCTGTCTGACAATGTGAAGTAAGCAAAAAACTGCTCATGTTGCCGTGATCGAAAGACATTCAAATTCAGATGAGAACCAAAGTCAGTCAGTACGTTTACATGCACAGTTAAGTCGAGCTACAGTAATAGCTTGACTAGGCCATGCAATCGGACTGTACTTGTCCCAGTATACATGCACAGGATGAAATTTGATTTATTGACCAAAGCGTGTCCATCTCTGCCACAGCAGGTGGCGGTATGTCCCCTTTCAGCTTGTTCGGGTTGCATCTTTTTCTGATTGACCTATTTTGTCACAGACCAAACATCTGACAAACAAGCTGGTGGCAGACTAGTAGCATGTTGAGTGCTTTGATTACATTAGGTCGAGTGGCGAGAACATGTAGAACGTTACAGCTCTGTACGTTTAATACAGGCTGTTCGCTATGCTTTTCGTACAAATGAGATGCATGCTATCCCCGTGGTTATGGCTTTAGCCGAAGCTAGGCTGAAACGCCGCTATGCTCTACTTTGTGCCCTTTCTACTACCCCGGAGTGCGTTTTCCCGAAGCGTAGTTGCTAGCAACTAACATAGTGCGTCCATGCACAGTCTGTGCTTCCAACTATGTAAGTTAACATCTGTGCTTTCGGAAAACGCACTCCCGGCTTCCTGTGTATGTTGGATGCGGGTCAGGAGTAATGTCTAGTGGGAGAGTGACGTTTTTTCGAGGGTGAGTGGAAGGAAAATTTTTGGATGATGCACAAGTCATTCGATAAATCATGCGTATTAATGGTAGAAGTTAACAGACCCCAAGGCGTGACTGTTCAACCACCAATACCCTCGTAGACGAGGATTATTACTGTTCAGTACAAACTTGCTAATTAGTCAGAGCTCTGAGTTGTCCCAAGCACTTTAGTGTTTACATGTCCACAAGACATCTGGGTCAAAGCCCTGCATGAAGAATGTGGCGCATGCTCAGAGCGCATAGTCCAGTTCAGTTCAATTCAAGCGTATACATGCAGGAACAAGGCAACATTGTCTCCAATATCCCTCACCACAGTAAGAATGGTCACGGGGAATGGGGAAAACCTGTCCCCATGAAACACCCATACACCAAGTTCAGAGTCAAGGGCCATAACTCTGTAAAAAAAATTTCTTGGAATCAATTGTCAAACTCATGTAATAGGGTCATTAGTTCTGGCCACACACAAAATTTCACCCATGAAGGTGCAATAGTTGCCGAGAAAACTTGTCCCCATTGCAAATCCCATACACCAAGTCGATGAACAGAAACAAGGACCATAACTCCGTAAAAATAAATATCTTGGAATCAACTGTCGAACTTATTCAATAGGATCATTAGTACTGGTCACCCACAGAATTTCATTCACGAGGTGCAATAGTTGCCGAGAGAACTTGTCCCCATTGCAACGCCCATACGCTTATTTCCACGAACAGAGTCAAGGGCCATAACTCTGTAAAAATGAATTTCTCGGAATCAATTGTCAAACTCATTCAATAGGGTCATCAGTACTGACCACATACAAAATTTCACCCATGAAGGTGCAATAGTTTCCGAGAAATTTGTCCCCATTGCAAATCCCATACACCAAGTCGACGAACAGAAACAAGGATCATAACTCCGTAAGAATAAATTTCTGGGAATCAACTGTCGAACTCAGTCAATAGGGTCATTAGTACTGGTCACCCACAGAATTTCATCCGCGTAGGTGCAATAGTTGCCGAGAGAACTTGTCCCCATTTCAACGCCCATACACTTAAGTCCATGAACAGAGTCAAGGGCCATAACTCTGTAAAAATGAATTTCTCGGAATCAATTGTCGAACTCATTCAGTAGGGTCATCAGTACTGGCCACATACAAAATTGCATTCACGTAGGTGCAATAGTTTCCAAGAAAACTTGTCCCCATTGAACCCGGACGGACGGACGGACAGACGAGCGCCATTCCAATATCCCCCGATCCACTTCATGGCGGGGGATAATAATGTGACTATTAACCTCATTATCTGAGTGTGTTGGTCGGAATATGAGAAATTCGATTGAGCGCGATTCCAGTCGGACCAACATGTTTACATGCATTTTAATAGTCCGGTTATAGTTGGACTAACACACTAATTTGATTTTCTCTAATGTCATGTAAATGCAGTATTTGACTTTTATCAGTCTGAAAAGAGTAACAAAGCTTTCAGTGAACCACAGTAATCCATGGTGAGAGCCTTTATCTACAAAAAGAGAAAACGTATAACTGTGGTAAACCTTCCCAGGAGTGGCCAGCCAACTTAAATTCCACCAAGAGCTTGTCAACAACTCTTCCAGGAGGTCCCAAAAAACCCGGACTAACATCTAAAAAACTGCGGGCCTCACTTCTTTCAGTTAAGGTCAGTGTTCACAGTGCCACTTTGAAAAAAAAGACGGGGCAAAAATGGTGTCTACAGGACAGCTGCAAGGCAAACAAAACCACTGCTGACCGAAAAGAAGGCAGAGGCTCCTCTCCGATTTTCTAGTTTCTCAAAAAATCAACTAGAAGACCCCCTAGATTTTTGAGATAATATTCTGTGGACTGATGATTCAACAGTGGAACTTTTTGGAAGACATGCATCCTGTTACATCTGGCATAAAGCTAGCACAGCATTCCATACAAACATCATATTTACAGTCAAACACAGTGTTGGAGGTGTAATGGTAAACAGCTGCTTTACTGCCTCAGGACATCACCAGTGCGCTTTATAGTCTAGAAAGTGACTATACAAAAAGATGAAATATTAATCGCTTGAAGACAAGCAGTTTAGAATTGTGTTGAGTTTAACTGAGGATTTAATTCAGTTTAACTGACTTCAATTTGGAAAACTTTGCTTAGCTCTGAAGAAGCGCAAAGGAATTTTGAAAGAAGCTGAAGAGCTGTGCACCAATGACATTAGGAGGCTGTGATTGGTTAATCACGATGTTAGTCCAGGATTGGAATGTTTGATGTTGATCCAGGAACATGTGCGACCAGCTAAATCATACTGTGCTTTTGGCTTGTAAACCAGTTTCTTTCTTCCCTTAGGAAACAAATCATCGAAAAGGTTTTATAACTGGAATGCACCGCAACCTTCCCTATCAGTTGGAGTGCAGACTGTCCTTCATTCACTATCCTTCAAGCTGTAATCAACAGCCATACACCTACAAGCACTGCCGCAAAAATGCAAACATAAAATGACAACAATCTATAACTTAACCCCTATGCAAATTCTAAATGATCCTTGCCTGTTGTGCATGACCCTATTCAAGGCTTTATAACTCAGGATTTGTGTCATTGAGACTGGAAAAATTATTTCAATGAAGCAATTCAATTCGAAACCTTTATTTGTCCCCGGGGGGCAATTGGTTCCGCCGCAGTGGCTGCATCCACAACAACAACAACAACAACAACAGAGCAAAAACACACAAAAAAAGAGAAAAAAACTTGACACTTGTCTCATTTGGAAATTCAATTACAAAATTATTTAGCTATTACATTTTGGAATTTCATAGATGCCGGAGCCTGCTATGCGCATTGAGGTTAATGTATAAACAGTTGCTTAGTGCCTTAGAGTAACCAGAGACAGTTTAGTACTGACTATGCTGAAGGGAAGCTGCGTAACTAACTGTTCACCTATTTCGGCAGCCCACAGGCAATATACCCACAAAAAAGTAAGAGCTCAAAAGCTGGATTAGGCAACTTTTAAGAAACTAGCAAATTCAAGGGAGATTTTGAGAGTTGCCAGCTCACCCTGGCAGTTAAACCCTCCCCCCAAAGGGACTCCCCCCCTCAGTCAGCTGATGAAAGAAACATGAGGAATACAGTGAGTTGGGGAGAGGTGAGCAGCTCATCATTAGCTATCATCTCAAACTGCATCAAACTACTTCATGTACCATTCACAGACAAGAAAACACATAGCATTATATTGAATGTAAACAGTGAACATGACCACAAATAGTACTCATAGAATTGGTAGTATTGGCAAATTTGATTGAAAATTGACTAAAAACATTGTTTCACGTGAGAGCTTTGGCTGTGTAGCAGCGTATGCAGTTGTAGGCAACAGTAAAATTTGAAGTTTCAACAGTGGGAGACAAAGCACTGCAATGACAAGACAAGAAGACAAACCATCTCCTAGGCAGCCTGTCGTCTATCAACTCTTTTTTCCTGTTAGTGCCATGAATAAGTTTCTTTGCCCGTTCCTGATTTCTTCTATTTTTGTAGGTGTTCAACTTAATTTTTTTAAACCACCAAGAAAGGAAGTAATAAGAGATTAAAACTACCTGAGTAAACATAAAATATAAACATAGTATTCATGAGAGAGTTTGAAAGTGAAAACAACTGCTAGCCCAGAGTTCTAGACCAACAACATATGAACTGATGAGAAAAATGTCAACTTGCAGCAGATGAGGAGAAAAGAATGGAATGGAGAAGAAACTGCACATGATCCAAAGCATAACACCTTTTCTGTGAGGTTTAGTCCAGTGTGAGCATATATGACAGCCAATGGAATCGGCTCTTTTGTATTTATTATTCTACAATATGCTACAATGGCCATGTCAATCACCTGACCTATATCCAACCTGGAATGTATTTTACGTGCTACAGGCGAAGCTGAGTAGCCTGACAAGCCAGATTATACCGCTACGGTACGTCTAGATTTGTGGGCTAGAAGCTTAGGGCACAACACTCCAACAACAAGCAGGAACAGAAGACAGCTGCTGTGAAAGCCTGGCATAAAATCACCAGGGAAGAAATAAATAATTCCTTACTGATTTCTGCATATGTTCCCAGTTCCCAGGTTAGAGGGCAGAAATCGAACAATCACTCAAAAAACTATTTTCCATCCCATCCTGGTCAATTACCAACTAATTGTAAACCCCCCATTTCTTTTTCTTTTTTTTTTGGATTTTTCCCCTTTCTTCCCCACCCTGAACACAGCCGAATTAGATCAGTTTCTTCTCCTGAAGTCTGTTTTTAAAAGTGTAATTGTATGACAGTGGAATTACATTAAGTTTTGCACATTTTGGTAACCTATTTGTAGTCTTCATGTGACGTCACGATCCAATTGGAACACCTACCCAGAGGACCAATGAAAATTTCCTCCGCTTCCTTCCAGTCACTTTTACCATTTTTGTATTGTCAAAATGCCAGTTAGTTGTTATTCAGTCAGATGCAGTGACCGACGAGGAGGCAAGCCTGAATTGTACTTTTGCAGAATCCCTTCCGAGAGAGAAAACTTAGACAGGAGGTGATTGTGGAATTGTTGCTGATATTACTACCATAAAATGGCTTGTAACCATACACGAACAACTAACACAATCAATGTCTGGTAATTCACTAGCTAATTGGCACTCTCTTTGCTTTGACAGTGAATATTTTCTTTGTACTTCATCTGTAAAACGACAGCATTATTCACCCACCTAGGTCGAAAGTACATTTAACTATCCATACTTATACATGCTTTCATCCTGGTGGCAATGAAAGGGGAAGGATATTCCACAAGACAGCTAGCTTGCTAAATTAAATTTGACATAGCTAAAGTGAAGCCCGGGGAACATTAGGGACTTATCTGTTTTTAATCAATGAAATAGACCTATTGGGGCTGGTGCTGTACATGGATTACAACTGCCTATAATTTGGACTTTCTTAAAATATCATTGTTCTTCCTCAGAGAGGTGATCTAAATATTTGTGGACTGAAACAAATGAGAAAAAGACAAGCTTGCATGGCACCTCGGCAGTACTAAGCACTATGGTGAAACAATGTTTTACCCTCCAGGTGTACGCAGCAGTCAAGTTTCTGAAAACTATGAATTCGGGGTGCAAATTGTGACAAAAAGGTTGTACGTGTATGGGGGGGGGTATTTGATGATCAATTAAACAATTTAGAATTTCGCTAAGGGGCTGACACAGTCCTCTGAGAAAACAACTGATTTAACTTATTAAATGTTATCCAACGTAATCCCAAAAAATTATATAACACATAATGCCAAACACTGGAAGCAGATGTACATCCATCTTGGTCAATAGCTCACACGCAGCTTTCACTATGCAGCAGATCTTAAGGCTGAAAAGAAAATCAGGAATGCTACTAAAAAATAAAATCATTGTATGCTGCCTCCTTATTTGACCAGTCAAACAAATATTATAACCTACTGCAAATACTTCTCTTTTGAACGAGAGAACCTGTAAAAACCAAGTATGATTTAAAAACGCTCACCCAATGTTCTTTGGCAAATCAATCTCGGATAAACTAATTTAAAGTAATGTGGTAGTGAGATGCTTTGAGCTGATTATACTGTTGAAAGCTAATTAAGGAGAATTTGTTCACGTAGCTTATCACTTTCATTTTCAGGTTCAAGTTGTCTTTGAAAACATGCCAGGACAATTATAACACAATTTTAACATTAAATTTGCAAGCTGTGAAAGACTGTCTCTTAAAGGGGAATAATTTTTATTTTATTTATTTTTTATTTAACCTTTATTTAACCAGGTGGAAAACCCATTGAGACCGAAATCTCTTTTACAAGGGTGACCTGGCCAAGATGTCAGCAGCACACGTCACAATAAAATAGAATCAACCAGTGAAAATAAATAAAATTCAGTCTAATAATTAATACATTGAATAATGTCAGGAGGGCATTACAGCCTTGTTGATGATCAAAAATTCATGCCTCATTTTCCATTTACCATGGTGATTGGGTGCAACAGATCATCCGAAGAGAACAAAACAGGACAGTTCAGAGATCTTAAGACAGTTCAGTTTTGCTGTCTGCTTGCACCTCTTGCATCACAATTCATTAAATTCATTTTATTTTAGTTCTCTTGGCTGAGTCACTCACCAGATCTGATTCATATTGAACATGCATTTTACATTCTGAGGAGTAGACTGAAAGCAAAAAGTCCCAGAGAGACAAACAGTAACTGAAACTGGCAGCAGTGCAGACCTGGCAGCGCATCACCAGGGAAGATACCCAGCATCTGGTGATGTCTGTGCATCACAGACATCAAGCAGTCATTGCATGCATAGGATTCGCGACCAAATATTATGTTCCACTTTGGCCACGTTTACATGACGACTTTTCATTCGGAATGAATTAATCCGAATGAAACCATTCGGAATGAATTTTTTTCCTGCGAGTTTACATGGGATATAGTGATTCAGAATGGGGGTTTACATGGAAAACGCATTTAATCGCTTTCGCAAGGTTTGGTGCTGGGAAGGCTTCTGATTGGATAGGGAGCATGGCGGATAAATGTTGTTGTTTTTATATTTATGGCCATCCATTTGAGACATTATATTTAAATCTTCAAGCACTGAAATTAAAAAAATAGTTTCTGTTTGGGACCATCTTTTGCTTTTTGCATTTGCAGCCATCGTGTAGTGTGTAGTGCCGTGGGTCATCACACCGCAAGGGAAAGGTAGCAAGCATGCGCAGAAAGAACGGAATGAACTTTAAGAGGAATGAGTGTTTACATGCACAAAAGATTCTTTCAATCGGAATGACAAGCGGAATATACCACCCCCTTTAATTGGATTAAATTTTCAATCGGAATGGCCATTTTCATTCCGATTGAGGTGTTTACATGACCACTTTTAAATGGAATGGCCTTTCATTCCGAATGAAAGTGGAATTAAACTGTCCATGTAAACGTGACCGGTGAACTTCACAAAAACAACAACAACAACAACAATAAATATAAAATGAACAGGCCCAAGATGTCTGCTCTTTACTTCCCGCTCTAGCCTGTTCTCGCACAAATAGACAGCTAGAGGCTGGGACAGGATGACGACTCACATAAAAGTGTCAAGGTAGTGACAAAGTGACTGGCTGTACTTAAGATGAGCAGGGTGGAGAGGTGGGGGTTTGACTGGGGGTGGGTTCAAGTTCAACAGGACACTTTCCCACAGCACCAAAGAAACTCTGGCACTACTCACACACATCATATTACTTATTAGCTTTACAGACAGCCCTATCCAAGCCACATTGCTAACACATCATGTAATGAATTTTATATATGAGCCATAACATTATGACCACATGCCTAAGATTGTGTAGGTCCCCCTTTTGCCACCAAATCATCTCTGCCTAGTTGAGAAATGGACTCCCCAAGATCTCTGAGGGTATCTGGCACCAAGATATTAGCAGCAGATTCAAGTCCTATTAGTTGTGAGGCGGGGTCTCCATGGATCGGACTTGTTTTTCCAGTGTATCACACAGATGCTGAATCAGATTGAGATCTGAGGAACTCGGTGCCAAACGCCTAGAGCTCTTTGGCACGTTACTCAAAACAATACTGAACAATGTTCATTATGCTGCTGATAAAGGCCACTGCCATCAAGGAATACTCTTGACAAGAGGTGAAGTATTTGGTTTGCAACAATGTTTTTGGTGGTGAGTATGAGTCATACACATGAATGCCAGGACACAATGTTTCCCAGCAGAACACTGAATACAGCATCACACTGCCTCTGCCAGCTTGCCTTCTTGCCACAGTGCATCCTGGTGCTACGTCTTCCTTGGGTATATGACACATTCACATGATGTAAAAGGAAACTTTTACAATCTTTCTCATCAGACAAAGCCACTCTCTTCCATATCTTGATGGTTCAGTTCTGGTGCTCAAATGCCAGTTGTCGGTAGTTTCAGCAGTGGACACGGGGTCAGCATGGGCACTGTGACCGGTATGCACCAACACATCCCCATCCGCAGCGCGCTGTGATGGTTTGTGTGTTCGGAAACCTTTCTATCATAGCCAGAATTAACCTTTTCAGCACATGGTGCTACAGCAGCTTTTATGTGGAAGTGGGCCAGACAGGCTAACCTTCGTTCCCCATGCGCATCAATGAGCCTTGGGCGCCCATGACCCTGTCACCAGTTCACCGAATATCCTTCCTAGAGCCATGTTTGGAAGATACTAACCACCAGGCACACCCCACAAGACCTGCCATTTTGGAGATACTCTGATCCAGTCGTCCAGCAGCCATCACATGTATATTAAAAAAAAAAAAAAAATTTGGTGTAATACAGCCATGTCATACATGTTTGATATTACACAGGTGTAATACAGCTTTGTCATGTTGCGATTAGTCAGATTCTGTTCGATGGTGAACTTCAACCAATATCTTTACAACGATAATGTTACCAATCCTGCTGGTAATCGTTATTCATTGCTAGCGTTGGTTTTAGTTTGCGGTTTGTTCAAGGCAATGAGATGAATAATTCGCTAGCTAGGATACTAACACTATTTGCCATTAAAGTAATGCGTTACACATGTAACTGCTATCGTAGAAACTTTAAGTTATGACTTATTCATCCCACTGTCTTGAAAAGACCCCCTACTGGAAACTAATGCTTTTTTCATTTACCAAATAGTACAACGCTGACATTTATTGGATAAATAATCTCAAATTTGTGAGCCTGAGACATCAAATCTATGAAACTCGAGTAGTGAGTAATTTTCATTATTCCTTCCCGAAGGCTCAGAGTACAAAAAAATTACTACTGCCGGACTAACCCCAAACTCGTATTACTCCTGTAGATGGCATGTGTTTTAGATGGAAAGATGGCCTGTTTACTGGGAGTGCTTTATCTGTGTTAGCTGTAAAATCTTAATTATGAGAGAAGATTGTTCTTAACTGAATATTGTTATGTTGAGTTTACAATCACTCCTGTCTATTGAAAGCAAGCTAGTCTGAGAACATTACTCTTTGAAGAGGTCAAAACCCCTGTGTAAAGGTTTTGGATGGTATTTTGTGCACCCAGTCAAACCCAAGTGGCTCTGCTTTGGAGTATTAGCTTTTTGCAGAACTAGCTTTTGACGATAAGTCACTTTTTTGAAAACCTTCAAAACGGAGGTGCCATATATTTTTGTCAATTTATGATTCATGGGTGAGTATAATTGAAGCTGAACTACAGGGTAGAAATGAGCCCCCTAGTGCTATAGTGGTCTATCTCAATTTTTTAGATTTTTGAGTTAGGCGCAGATATTGCTACGTAAATGTTAAATTTATTTATTGCATAGATTATCTCAAAACTATGAAAAACGGAGTTAGACCACTCTTGTTCTCAGGGGTTCAAATAACCTTAAATGTTTCGCACATCATGGCAGTTCTCTAAACTGCAATGAGACATGTTTGGCACAAACATAGCACAAGATGGAGGCAGCAATTTACTAGTCCAGCCAGGGGCGGGCCCCTGTGAGCTGGACGGGTGATGGTCCAAGCATTGGGGACTGGGATAGATATATGACAGAGCGTATTCTTGGGTTTTTGGGGCCCAGCAATGAGAACAAGTTGGGCTGGGAAACGTCGAGGGCAGGACGTGCACACACACAGATATGGTGGCCACACAGCTGCCGTGGGCAATCAGCGTGCGGCTTCAGATTACAGCAGCACGATGACTCCGCTCATTCCTGCCCCTCTGAGCTCTCGCTCTCCCTCACATCGCACCGATAAACAGGCTCGCATGCCAACTTATCTTACCGAGTCCCACTCCTCCACTGTCTATTTTACACCAGCAGAAATCTTCCCGGCTTCCGCAAAGACCCCCCCCCTCCACTGCACTTTGCTCAGCCCCCTGCTAGGTCCCTTCCCCCTGCAGTCTCCCCCCGACCTTGTTCCAACATGTCGCCCTGAGTTAGGCTTTCATTTTTCCAGCCAAAAAAGGATGTCCGCCGTTATTTTCCCACAAATATAATGCTACACTGTGCCATTCTGGTCACCCCATAATCCAACATCTTCCAGCTCTCAGGTGGTTTTCTCTGCTTATTTTAGGAACATCTTATGGGGGCCCTCTTCCACCGGGGTGAACGGCTATGCCTGAAATACACAACCAATGTCCTGTTTTTCTCCAGAGCATGCTGAGGCTGCTTTCTGAAGGCGCTGTGACCAGCAAGAGACTGAAGGCCGTTAATCAGATGCACTACCTCTTTGCACAAGTCATGTACTTTGTAAAAAGACTGGAGCCAATCACCGTGACAGTAATCACATAGTCATTCCATGTCTTCCTCTTAATGGCTTCTAATCAGCCTCCTATGGGCCGGCGCTCAGTTTAAGCGAATCGCCCTTTTGCTAACTTGTTAACATCTGTAACTGTATTTAGCTAATAGTTTCAACAGGTGGCCTGTGGCCCATAGTAAATTCACCGGGAAGACTTACTGAGGGAGTAATTACATAGAGATACAATAGCAAAAGCGAAAAATTAAAAAAAACCTAAATCAACTAATTCGGCCCTAATAAGCCTTAACATTACAAATGAAAAATATAGATCTTTATATTTGCATTAACTCTTCGAAGCGTTATAAGTTGGAAATCTTAAGACAGTATCCGAGAACTGAACTGCTTTCAATTACAAGAAGTAAATGTAATGTCAGCATTAATAAGTTGACAACACTTGCAATGTCAGACCTTAGTGTTAAAGGTACCAGAGGACAACTGAGCACTGAATACCCATATCAGCTGTACTATGTATTTCCCTCATCGTGTGTGGAAAGAAGTATCTCAGTCTTGAACATTGCACAAATTAAAGGTCACTTTCTTGGCTTGGTGCTGCAGAAAGAGCAACCAGAGAAAAAGGTCATGGCAGGTCGGTGATTGCGTCCCAAGCAAACTGCTCGTAAATCTGTTTCATCAACATGCTGTGTGTACACCAGAAGAATTTTTCGTAAAACTAGAAGATTGCATGTATTTTGTTTATCATTACTGAAGTTCACACACATACAGCAATAACCTGACTGTAGGGAGTGACCAGTTTATGTAACCAAATCCAAAGTGGATCTCGCCCAAATAAGAAATTCAGCTTCTCAATTTGTGGCATTAAATTACCATAATCAGCGTATATTCCGTGGAAAATTGCTTTCACCTTGCCTCTTCAATACCCATCAAATAGACAGTTTTTTAAAAACCCAAAGACTTGGCAAAAATTCAGGTATCTTAATTTAATTTTGAAATGCAGATTATGACATTACATTAGTAATAATCAAAGGTGTTTACATTGATTATTTAATGAACAGAATATGTCTTGAATTGGCGTACACTCAAAAAAATGAAATGTTAGAAATGTTAGATTTACTTAATAATGTTATGTCAACTGGTTCCACAAAACTGAGTTAAGTACGTTCCACTCAATGAAATTAATTAAACTGGCCAAAAATGTTAGAAGTCAAATAAAGGTTACGCAAAGCAATTGCGTGGAACCAGTTGACATAACATTATTAAGTAAATCTAACAAAATCTAACATTTCATTTTTTTGAGTGTAAGATCAGAATACTAGTGTGTCAGTAAACACGCCCAGTTGCATTCTTATTGAAATGGGTATAAATCTGTAATCTAGCATCCATAAGAAGCATTTGCCTGCATGACTTAAACACCATGCTCTATGTTTCATTAGAGTTTTTATTCTTTCTTGCGCAAATTGAATGTACTTACGCTTAAAGCTGCACTATGTAAGTTTTCTGTGAATAAATAACATGTTCTTTCGTATATCGATGAAATGGAGTGTACTGAGCATAATGAGTGGCATAGGAAGCAAAGTGACGTTTCTTCATCGAGAAGTGGTGCTACCTAACACCAACGAGGGGAATGAATGTTCAAGACGCTATAATGGCATTTTAGCTTTGCAATGGCAAGATAACAACAAGCAATGTCAGAAAAGGATCCTGCTCCTCTAGTTCTGAGGAGAAAGAGTACAGTCAGCAGAAATCCAACATGCCACAAATGAAAGCCAAATAAAAGTGGCAAAATGCTAATAGCTATCAGCACTGTCTACTCCTGATCGGAGGAGGAAAAAGAACTGCGAGGCATAGAACATATTCAAAGTTTGCTTCATTTTTGCTGGACAAGAAATTAATGACTTGAGTCTGTGTCTTCATATGGGGAGAATGTTCTTTATTTCTGACGCTCCAAAGATCAGTGTGATTTCACAAAACTGCGATCAACAGTGCTGACTGATTTCGTTTGCCCTTAGCTAATGTACATTTGATCGCATACTGGAAGCTAGCTTACGTACAAGTCTTGAGTGTTATGGAAAAACCGAGTAAGTCACAAAAAGCAGATTCTAAGAAAAAGACAGAAAACTGTATCCCTCTGGGGTTAAGCTCTTGTCCGACAATAAAACTGACTTGGCAGTTATTTGTTCATTACATAATAAGCGATATTTATGGAGGATTTTTTTTTCCTTTTTTATCAGTATCCATGGCAATATGACTTACAAAATTCTTCTATCTGAAAATGTAAAATGTTATTTCTCAAAATGATGGACAAAACCCTAACGATTATGCAGTTGCAGTAGCATTTGACAGTTCAGCGTTAACTGCACCATCTGCTTCCCTCTTGAAGCCATTTTTCAGTCACTACGAGTTCGTGAATTGCGTGAATTATGAATTCTAACCATTAATCTCCTGCGCATACAATGCTCTGCATGGCGACTAACTTGACAGATCATGTAATAGGTATGCTGCTTCAAAATTGGCTAATTCAACTTGCTAGGTTTTGTCATAACAAAAAAATAGAAAATTTTATGTGGAAGAACCAAGGGAGATCAACTTGCTGGTTTTTACTTCACGACTGATTAAATATCGATGAGTTGCTAGGTTTTGCCATTGCAAAACATGGGATATCAATGATTATTTTTCATGTAACTTATTGTATATGATGAGGCAAAGCCTAGTTAGTACAAAAATGGTCCTAACTCAGTTTCAACCAAAATTAGACTTACTAGGTTTTTCCATTACACTCAAGAAATGTTACAGATATTCACAGTGTATTAAGATATCTAACTTTATATTTAAAGGTCCCATATTATGCTGTATTTAGGCATTTAAAATATGTCCAATGGGTCTTTAAAATAATTGTAAGAATTCAGTTACCAAAAAAAAAAATCACACATTCAGGCCTTGAGAGACCTCTTCTCTCACCCCCGTCTGTGCCGGCCTGAAACATGAGCGGTTTTGAGTGGGTGAGGAGGCTATGCTAATGAGGCGCTACTCTGATTGGCTGCCTGGCCGCTTCGATTCCAGGGGAGGGTGCAGACACGAAAAACCAGGAAACCAAGATGGTAGGTATTTCAGGACAGCTCTCTGCGGAATCTATTGCTGTAACACCGTACTTATTTGATCCCAAATCCGACCCCGAAAGGGAGGATGAAGCAATTGAAGTGTTACAGCAATGTTAACAGCAGGACGTCAATGAGAGGCAAGTTGAAATTTTATTGTTTTGCTCGTACCGTCTTGCCTTGCATGCATGTGGTTGCAGCTGTACTGTTATATAGTCATGTTATATACCCACTTAGCTAGCCGGAAGAAACTTTGCTAAAAGCTCCGGTTAACCATTTCTATCAAAAGGAAACACAATTCCGGCACCAAGCTACTAAATTAGTTTGTAGCAAAAACACACAAACGGTGTAAGCATTGCTTATGTGGAGCTAGCCAATTGATAACTTCTACCGGGAAAAAAATCCGTATCCGACCTCCCCTTTTTTCAGCTTTTTATTAGCCAGAGCAATTTTCAAAGGTGGATGAAATTCCGCCACAGCAATGCAGAGAAATCGTTTGTTATGCCAGACATGTTATAGTGTGTTTTGTGATAGCCTACACCACGGCAGTAAAATGATTGTTTCACAGCAGCAGTAAACAAACCGAAACCCATACCCTAAGCTCCGCAAAGCCTACGTCTGGTCTAACTGCAGCCTTATCATCCCAACTTTGCGGTAGTAAACGAGCAGTCATGACAATGACAGAGACAAATGTTACCCTGCAATACAGGTTTTACAGACAGTACGTTCTGTTACCGTGAACAGTTGCACCAAGCATCCAAATTACAAACAAGTATAAAAAGTTAGCTTCAAATGAGGTTTGTGTTCACACACCTTCTGTTGCATGTCTTGTGATATTATTTACTCTTGCATATTTAGGACACAAACATTAGCAACAGTAACTTAGCTACGTTAGCTGCTGTGCTACAGCCACATTCAACAGGCTATCATGTTAGGTAGGCTTCTGCAGTAAAGCAACACAAAGTGGTAAAACCTGCGGCTTCCAAGTCTGTCGTTTAGTCACAGACAGTTGGTACAATGCAGGCTTTATCTTCAGATATTTTACAAAGCCTGCGTTTGAGGCCAGTTCTTAATGCTAATTATTGTTAGCAGTCTGCTAGCCACCCGTAACAAGTTAGCTTCACTTACATTATTTGTTGTTATATGGTTACTTACGGCATGTGGCTCCGAGCTGTTGATCGATGCAACTGCTCCAGGTTTGTGTAGCAGCTGAGACGCATATCCCGCGTCGAATTATCCTTTATTGACAAAGCTGTCTTCGGTGAAATGCTGAGCACAAATAGCTAACTTTCCCTTTGAGTGAGGCTGTTTACCGCTGGCAAACAAAAAAAAAGCTACCCACTGATTTCTGGTGGCATCGTCTTTTGGAAGAGAAAATAGTTGCACTATTTTTTTCGCATCCAAAAAAACACGTATGAACAGCTTTGGGAGACATACTGATAAATCTACACGTTAAATGATTTGTGCTCGTTTTTGTCTGATAGAATAGATTCCGGTATGGGCAGATCCAGCGCCGTGATTGGCTCTGGCCAGGTCTGTCCTGATTGGACGCAACAACCTGACATCTCGTGAAGATCTCGGGACGAGCTGTTCAGAAAGGAAATTGCATTCAAGAAATCACGTTCTCTGATTACAGCAAAACCCCAGATCTTATGTTTAGAAACTTTGCAGAGGTTGAGTATGGACATCCAACAACATAACATTACATGTATGTATTAAAAGAAGGATCAGCATCATAGGGGACCTTTAACATTATATTAAAAGGCCAATTCACCAATAATTTAAACACACACAGTTTTGAAGTGTAGGATCTTCATAAATAAACTGCACACAAACCATAAGACCTTCTTGACTTAGTGTCTAAGCAGCTTGAGAACACAAAAGGATTTGCCAGGGTCATATTTGTAGATTTCAGTGCGGCCTTTAATTTTATTAAGCTACATATTCTCCTGCAAAGGCTAAGCAACCTTAATGTAGATAAGGGCCTGATTCTTTGGATCAGAGACTTTTCGTCATGCTGCCCCCAGAGAGTATATGTTAATAGCATACTGTAAGGAGAGCAAACCATCAGCACGGGATGTCCACAACGCAGTGTCCTCTCCCCATTGCTTTTTTCATTGTTTACAAATGAGCTTGCTCTCAATAACAGCACTTTGACACTAATTAAATATGCATATGACTTGGCCTTAGTCGGCCTGTTACAAAAGAATGACCCCTCCAGTGAGGCTTCCTATCTTGCACATATTAAGGCTCTTGAAAAATGGTGTAATGATAGCCAGTTAGAAATTAATGTCACAAAGACAAAGGAGCTACTTTTTTGTAAAAAGAAAGGCTTGTCAACGCAGGCAGTTTCACTTAATGGTCAAGCTGTTGAAACAGTGGGAACTTTTAAATACCTAGGTACAATGATTGACAGCCAGCTTAGCTTTACAGAAAATACTGAGTACATTTTTAAGAAATGCTCGCAGCGACTCAGCCTCCTAAGAAGACTGAGCTGCCTGGGTGTAAGTACACAGATTAAAGAACTTGTGTACATCACACACATTGAAAGTGTTCTAACATTTCACCTGTCTTCCTGGTTTGGCTACCTAAGTTGTAAATGTAAGAACAAGTTAAACAAAATTGTGACCCCGGACCACAAAACCAGTCATATGGGTAAATTTTTCCATATGGAGATTCATGCAAATTCTGAAAGAGTACTAAAAATGCTTTCCAACAATGTATAGTTTGTCAAGATCGGGTAAAAATTGACCGAGATATGGCATTTTGAAGATGGGAAACTTGGGCAATCGAAATTTCCAGAAAACGGAGAAAATTGAGTTTAAAAATTGTCATATTCACTCCTTAGCAACACATATTTGTAATAGAGAGAATTAAATGAAACTTGCACCATTCATAAAGCATATTATCACCTTTAAAAAGTGCAAGTACAAAGTATTTTTCATAGTAGCCTACGCATGGAAAGAAGCAAAGAAACCACGCATTGTTCTCTCCTCGTGTTCTTTAATCAATTTTCAGGTGAATGAAAGATGCAGTATTCAAAAAACAAACAGGCAGTCTTGTTACAATAACGTTACTACTTCATCTTCTTCTTCGAGTTTACTGGCAGTTCAAAAAAACACTATAATTGAATATCATTGATAGCAGAATTACATAGTATCAATACCATGTCGAATTTTTGCTTCAGAAGACTGATTTTTCTGAACTACTAATTGGGATATCATTGGCTCACTGTAGCTGAAGTGGTTGCAATAAGGACAACGATTTTTTCTGGAGCAAGAGAGAATTTTTTGAACTGCTGAATAGATACTATGAGCAAGGATATTGAGCAGTTTGCATATCAAGCTTTGCTGAGGAGTTTAATTCAGGCAACTCCTGAAAAACAGGGATTGGAGCGAACTTGGCTTGTTTGTGAATATTCAATAACTGATCCGGGGG
This sequence comes from Gymnothorax javanicus, assembly GCA_029692085.1. NCBI lineage: Eukaryota > Metazoa > Chordata > Actinopteri > Anguilliformes > Muraenidae > Gymnothorax > Gymnothorax javanicus. Next base: position 104,001,026 of record CM056200.1, read on the forward strand.
TGCCATTGAGTGGTAGAATATTGGAACTGCGTGCACAAATTTACAGTTTCATGTCCGCTGGCAGATTCATCTGCACAAAGCGCTTAAAATAGCCTGCCGAGCACCGCTGTTCTTCTCGAACACGCCACATCCAGACAATCCATGATGAATGAATTACATTCATATTTTAATTTGGAACGAGTAACGAAGTGGCCAGTGTCAAAGTAACAAAGTAAAAGTATACTTTTTATCTTTTAAATGTAGTAGAGTAAAAGTAAAAGTCCCAGTTTGAAAAAAAAAAGAAACTGTGTTTCTAGGGAAGTCCCATCTTTTTTTACGCCAAGTGCGGTTTGTTCTGACGTCTCCTATTGGTTTACTTTTGAACCTACGTAGTCATCTCATAAATAATCAAATAGAGGTAATTCCCCGCTTTGCAATGATACCAACAATGTTGGGGAATCCCCAACTGGCGCCGCGCTGGAAGCGATTTTTATCGGCGCATTTTTCATTGTTTTTGGGCTAATTACACAAAGATTTTCACCACCCACTTCTCCAAAATCAAGTTTGGAGGCACCTATGGTAGGATTTTTGCGAAATACTCTCTTGGAATGGTATCTTAAGTTATTTTTCTAATGTTTAATGCACAAATCGAAAAATCGATAATTTTAATGTAAAATGTATTAGACGGCTGTAGCGCAAAATGGGCTCGTGCGACTTATGACTGGTTTTGTGATCCGGGGTCACAATTGTGTCTATGGCGACCAAAATAGTGGGGAAATCCTTAAAACCTCTGACCCACCTCTATACTGACAGGACAAGGAAACAGGCAGATAAAATTGTTTCAGACTGTGCACACCCACTATCCTGCCAGTTTGAGCTACTACAGTCTGGGAGGCGCTTTAGAGTTCCTCTGGCAAGGAGTGTTTTTAAGAAATCTTTTATACCAAATGCTATTAGCATTCTTAATTAGTGACGTTTGCAAACCTGACTTGGCTGCTCTTTTCCATGCTGTATGATAACTTATTTATTAATTCTATGGGCTCTAAATTCATAGACCAGGCGCAGGCGCAGCGAATGGGGGGAGCGCCGCGCCAACGGGGTGTATCCAGGCCTATTTTGCAATTTCGTGCCCGGTGCAGCCCGGCGCAAGTACTCCTCTGTCCCGCTTCTGTCCCTCCTGCTGGCGCAAGTGGCAAAGAGGGAGGAGAGAAGGCGTGAGTGGGTTTAACACAGCCGAGTCAAATCTTCACCAATCAAATGAGCTCGTCTCCTCACCTTTAAAATTGGAATAAAGAAGCCTCTGTTCTATATCTGCATGATGCCTGAATGTTGCATTTTACTTTGCTGCTTCAGGCATGCTTTCTGCTCCGCTTACGTCTATATTAATAATATAATATATATTATATTATATTACGAATATGAGTTAGCTGTCTAGCTAGGGCTTTTGTGAATTATTACCATTAGCGAACTTGAATGGAATTTCAAAACGAAACTACGTCAGATCATTCAAACTTATGAAGTTGGAATGAAATATGACGGTTGCTCATTTATTTCTTCTGCCTGCATCATTGGGAAGAGAAACGATGGATAGCGTGTTCCTATTATTGCACCCTGTTGCTGCTTAAAATGTTGGGATTAACGTGCATGGACAGCAATGCAAGATACGTTACACATTTATTTTCAATATGTGATCTTAACTCAGTACGAGATCATAGCAATCAGGTTGTATTCCTTTCCCCCACTAAAAACAATAAAACCTAAGTGACAATAATAATATTAAGCCACTTGCACACTGGACGCGAAACAAATTTTTCACACGAGAATGTATTCGCGTCTTTGCACTGACTTTGAATGTATTCAGTTGTGCGAAAAATTCGTTTCGTGTCCGGTGTGAAAGCAGCTGAAGGACACATACCCACATAGCCTGCACACGCACTCACGCGCCCACATGCACATCTCTCTCTCTCTCTCTCTCTCTCTCTCTCTCTCTCTCTTTGATCTGACATGAGGACAATCGATATAGATACTATAATTTATGTGCTGATTCAGATAGTTACATTAAATAGTGGTTGCTGTAATTATTTATTGCATTGAAATGTGCCTGATATTCTGGAAACCTGCCTGTGAGGTTTCGGTGACGTGTGCGCACTGTGCGCCGGTCAGCCAAATTACCACTGCACAGAAAGTAAACCAAGTTGGAGCTGGCAAGCTCTCTGCGCACTTACGGCGGACCCTTTATCCACGAAATTGTCACTGCGTCATGATGAATATGTGACACCTCCCCCTGCTATGCCGCCACACCCATCTCGGCGCACGTCCGTCTACCAAATTGCCAAAGTGGCTGCGCACGGTGTTGCACCACACAAAATTACCACTGCGCGGGCTGCACCGGACAAAATTTCCACTGCGTGGGCTACGCCACGCTGCGCCACCCTGCGCTGCACCAAGAAATAAGAGCCCTATGTCTTCAATTGTGTGTCTGAGCTGTGTCTGTGTGTTGCTGCTATGTGTTCTGTCGATGTCTCTATGTATAGCTGTCATACAGTGTATTGGTGAGCCAAAGACAAATTTCCACCATGGTGGACATTAAAAATTTATTCTATTCTATTCTATAAAGATTTTACCTCTGCAGCTCAACATATTAGCATATCATCACCCCCATGGCTTCCCAATGCATTTGATGAAAAGTTGAGAACTACCACAATGCATTGCACGAGATTACTACTCCAGACAAGCCTTCAACTCCTTGTGGAAATGTGACACTGGAGCATCGTTCATACTACTGCACAAAGGACTGCTAATGATAATAATGCCAACAGTTTGTTCTGTGCCCAGGTGCATTGGTTACAGAAAGGTCTAAGCTTGAGGTCTAAGCTTGCAAATATGTACGAGTTACAGAATTGCAACTGAATAGCAGAATTGCAAACACAACATATAGAGTAGAATGTTTGCTAGCTAAGAAGTATATAACTATAGAGTTTGCAGGGAGCATTTTCTTCTTGAGGATTATGAGAGAGATCTGAGCTCAAATTGGAGATATGGGATTGCCCTCAGAAACAAATTCTGAATGAAGCAGTCTTGCCATCTATTGTTTGACCCAAGCTACTAATGTCAATCAAAACTCACTTACACCTTAAACACCTCCACTGGACAAGAAAGGATGACTGACATTGTAGCAGGTGAGTAAGCGAGCCAAGTGGCGGTTTTCTTGTGTCAATACAATGATCAAAAACGGTGTGTTACCAAACCCATGACTTGCTAGCTAGCACCAGCCAACTCACATTACAACCATAAGCAAAAGCCAACAATAATTGAAAGAAATGAAGTTGGCAGTGCACAAACAGTACACGATTATATTGCTGGAATGGCTGGTAAAATTTTCCACTTGCTAACTTGCTCAACTCCACCACAACCGCAAGCCGACGAAAACTTTTGCTAGCTGATTGAAGAGTAACTTTATGAAAGGTACGTTATCTGCCGAGCTTTTTGTAAATGTATCGTCATTGTAACATCCTCTGCACTCATATTTTCTACTGTTGGAAACATAGCTAGTTGCAATACAAGTAAAGACAACAAAGAAGATTTTGAGCGTCATTTAGGGTACACACCCTGGCTACCCAGAAACAGATTTTAGAAATCCATACTGAAATTCGTGGCGATTCTTCCTTACCTCGAACTAAGTCACTGTCCATGTCAAATGACAGCGCTGGAGGGGGAAGTAAAACAGATTTTGCAGCTGATTCCCAAAGATATACAAAATTGGCATGAACTGCTAACATTTTTTTAAATATATATCCCTGACTCAGATAGATGGAGATAAGTTTGAAAGTTGGCAAAGTGTCAGGGATCCAAAAAGAAAGCCTGCTTGTTCAGATTTAGAATCTGATTTGTTATTATATGGTCACTGTGGACATTGGCATCTCTGGCTTACTTAATCAGGCATGCCTCAAAAGTGAATGCCAAGAGCTGGCTAGTTAATGTGGCATGTAGCAGCTATGCCATCTAAACTCCTTTTTTCTGGCTTACAAGGGCAAATAAAACAAATACAAACGCAGTGAGCTCTACTATGTCTGACTGCAACTTTTTTCTTAATTTTATTCAGTAGCTAGTACCCTCTGCATTATTTTGACTATCTAAGAGTGAAATCAAGACATTAAGACAGCCATTACGCAGAGGAATTAGACAAGAAAGGCCAACTCCAAATTGTACACTTTCCAGAATTAACTGTTTGAAACAGCATTTATGGTTCAGAAAACAGGATTTACATTTTTGTTACATTCACCTCCAGTGTTCATCAAATTGCAGAATTTATTAAATTGCAAAAAATATTCTAACATACCAATTACCTGAGGATTGTTTTGGTTAAAAATCTAAAATTAAGTTGTGCAGATGCAATAAAAAAAAAAGATATGTTTAGGCCTACTGTTGCGTGTGTCCTTATTATCATAAGACCATGAAATCGGAGCAGAAATTTTAGCAACTCAGAGTACGCTCTCTTGTAAGGTGCTTCCTTAATTCTAAAAACAATAAATCTACTGTGAAAATTTCCCAAAGACCCAAAGTCAGGTAAAGAAGTAGCACCTAACTTGCGTTACCTCTACATACTTCAGTCCACATAGAACTGCGCCCCAATGTTGTTATGCATGGAGGAATTTGGGGGAGTAGAGGTCAGTTCACTGGGTAATACATTTTGTATGAAAAAAATTTGGGCAATTTAAGTGTTACAAAAAATGGCACTTGTGGTAGCTTATTACAGCAAGGGCGAGACTGAAGTTATTTATTTGTTTTTTCCCTACACAAAGAAAATATTTACATGAATAAAAATATCCCTCCACACTTCCCGTTCCATTCGACCCCACCACCATGTTGTGGGCATTATTTATAGAGTACACAAGGAAAATGAAAATGGGATGGACGCGATATGCATTTATTTGCGAACAGCTCCACTGGCTGTGATTCAGTCCCATGAAACTACCAAAGAATGAAAGCATTTGCATTAAAAGGTGGTTTGGATGAGTCAAGGTGCAAACAAGGTCTTTGACACAAAAATTGCACAGCACCAGCTTTATGCATTGACACACCTTTTGTGTTGTGCAACTTCTTCGGTAAGCTTTTGTATTAGAGCAGGAAATTAACAAACTGGGCGTAGGCAATAAATATGCCTTTGCTGATGGATGAAATAGAGCATAATGTTACCACCCTATGCATTTTCATTTGCCAATGCACGAAAATTGAGCCCTGAAGCAGTTGCCATTTTCCTGTCCAGCACCTACATTGTTTATATAGCAAATTTACTAGCAACAACCTGAGCTCCCATTGACGTGTTGGGCTAAAACTGAGATAAGGCAGTGGAAACCAACCGAGAAACTGACCAACAAAAACTTGATCTAAAGTCAATGGCCAGTATTTTACTACTATTTTACAGGCACATTATTTAACTTCTGTTACGTGCCTATGCAAGTAAGTGCACAATGCAACTGGTTTATAATTTATTTATTTTTTTAATTTTGGAAATCACAGCAATCAGGTGTCCATAGCTACTTTCAGCAATTAAAACCCTGTAACTGTTACTCCATAACTGACCAAAATTATTTTAAAGAGGACCACAGCTCTAATAAAAAAAAAAAATCTGTGTAATCAATCTTCCATCCAAAGCATCAGCTTTTTTATAACAGGATAATACATTATTTTGTTTTTCCAATTTTTGCATGAATGAAAAAAAAAGAAATCCATGTGCTTTTCTCTTTTCATCCTCAATTGCTAATTGAAATAGAAAGTAAATAAAAATCAGAAAATAATTTGTTTTTCGCTTTTACTGTTATATCCAATTGTCATGCCACGCCCCCAACGGTCCGCATCTCCTGAATTCTGAGGAACCAACCTGCTCCCGCAATTACCACTAATCAGCTCTGTCTGTTTGCAATGAACCTATTATCATTAGTAACCACCATTACGGTGCGAAGTCTTGTAAACCTCTTGTTAAGCATAAGCTTTTGCCATAGCTTTTTGCTTGTATTGTTGTAACTTGTTATTAAGCTGACTTTGTTTGTCTAGCTCATTGTTTTGTATCACATTTGGGAACTGCGATTCCCCGTTTGACATATTTTTCAAGTGACCTTTGTAGCTTTGCTGCAAAGGTAATAAACAGCAACTCTTCTTTGCATTTGGATCCTGCCTACCTTTGTCCCTGTTTTCAGTGCACATGCAAGCATGCACTGGAAAACCATTACACTGACAGATAGATAGATAGATAGATAGATAGATAGATGCAGCAGGGGCAGATATTTTTATATAATGATTAAAAAGTTGTTTTCTGGAATTGGTTTCATTTTTATTCCTATAGTTGATCTGAATACGAAAATGGGGAAAGCACCTGGATATCCATTTTTTAATTCACACAAAAAAACAAAAAAATGCATTGTATATTTGTTTACTCTATTCTCAAACAAGTTGAAAACAGTTTTGGATAGAGTGTACATGAACCACTTCTGCTTGAATAAATCCATTTCCTTTGCAGGTGTTCTTTATTACTACTTGAAAAATCCGCCACTATGATAGCATTCCACCAAAAACCAAGTGCAGTAGACTTTTAAAGAAAATGGGAGATGACACTCTGATTTGTTTTTTTCATTTTTTTTCATGCCCAAAACATGCCGATGCTTAAATAAAGGGCTAAGTACAACCCCTCTGAACCATGGGCATTACTTTGCACACAGATGGTCTGCTGTTATAGCTTGACATTGCCAATTTCCAAGAGGCGTTATCGAAGGGCACACGCCAAAAATGACTTTGGATACAGTTGGGTAGACCTATAAACAATCAAAGCAACGAAAAGTGAATAGCTAAGTACAGATGAAATGTAAGCTTGTTAGTTCCCGATGAACCGTAGTTTATGGAGGCAAATGTGAATGGCTCAGCACACATAAAGTGTAGCTAACCTTGCAAGCTCCCACTGAATTGTAGTTTATGGAAGCTGGCAAGATACTAAACATTAATAATAAAAACATTGTGAATCGCGACTGTCTGCTTCATTTGTGTTGGCATTCATTACACTCAAAAAATGAAATGGTAGATTTTGTTAGATTTACTTAATAATGTTATGTCAACTGGTTCCACGCATTTGCTTTGCGTAACCTTTATTTGACTTCTAACATTTTTGGCCAGTTTAATTAATTGCATTGAGTGGAATGTACTTAACTCAGTTTTGTGGAACCAGTTGACATAACATTATTAAGTAAATCTAACATTTCTAACATTTCTGATAGGACACTTTGTCAAAGAGAATATTTATTGAAAGCATACATTGAGTTTGGCGGCATGGCTCTGTTCGGGAGATCCCTGCCCGTCCAGCATGGAACCGAAGGCAGGAAGCTGCAATTAACCGCCCTTCCATAGAACAGAGCCTACAGCAACAATGACCTCAAACAGAAGAGACATTGTTATTGAACGACAGTTTAGTCATGAAAGAACAGGATTACAGAATGCTAAAAATGGACAGGAGGAGCTGGGGAGGAGGAGGGATGTTAAGCGAATGTGCTGTGGAGTCACTTCTCAGAATGTGAGCTTTAGTAAATTAGCATATTATCAATCAAGCAATCATGTGACAGCAAATCAGATGACATTCACGAGCACTCAGGTGATTCTCCGGCACGAGAGGCGGCTCCTCTAAGTTAGCAAGCTTGACTCCGTGCCTATCAGAATTTACGTCAAGCTCCATTTCATTTTTTGACCGTATGTCAGCAACGTAAAATCAACAGTTCTATCGATTTTAACAAGTAGGCTTCTATAACTTCCTGTAGGCTACAAGTCAAGAAATCCAATTCAAAAATACAATTCATATCTATTCTAGTTCAACATAATGCACTAATGTTTGGCATGACTTGACTAAGTAACCAGTTCTTAACATTACCATTTGTACATAACAAGATCAATTGCTTTTGTGTCTTCACTGTGGTTTTCTTTTTCTTTCTGGATATGAGTGGGGCTAGTTGGTAAATTAAACTTTTACCAATTTCTATCAGAATTATGGCAAACATCATTTCTTATCAACTAAAGCTTTAATTGCAGTGATTTATTCTTATTTTAGAGGGAATACCCCCCGTCTGGTTTGTAATATCATGATTGCAGATTCAACTGACTATTCAACATCAGTGCCAGTCATTTTTATTACTTACAAAAATGCTTCATCATCATATAAAACCCACCCCATACTAGATAAGCGGTTGTGATTGGCCTGACCACAACTTGGTCAATTTGAAATCTGTTTGAATGGGATGGTGGCCAGACGCATCTGCCAGAGCAAATAAAACATGAGCTCACAGATTTGTCTGGTTCCTCAGCTACTGCCATTAGACTAGCAAAAGCGGACTTGGACTGGTCTTTATACAAATATTTTCAGCCTTCCAGTCCTTAAGATATGAAGATCCTGGTCTTTAAAGTTCTTAAGTCACAAAATGTCCATTTTGAGAAAATTGAGAAAATCAACTAGAAACATTTTAATTCATGATACATAAGATTGGTTTGATGAAGTAGTACAGGGCAGTGTTTGTTCATTGACTTCAGTATATTAAGTATACATTGCATGTTGACTGCTGCATCTTTAAACAGGCACATGCAAACGCATCCAATGCTCCTTTCAGATACTACATGAATTAAAGGAATATACAGTGCCCTAATTGGGCAAATGTAGTTCTACAGGGCATACATACAGTGCTGTGAAAAAGTATTTGCCCCCTGCCTGATTTCTTTTTTTTTTTGCATATTTATCACACTTAAATGTTTCAGGTCATCAAACAAATTTTAATATTAGACAAAGATAACCCAAGTTAATTCAAAATGCAGTTTTTAAATGATGATTTCATTTATTGAGGGAAAAAGCTATCCAAACCTACCTGGCCCTGTGTGGAAAAAGTAATTGCCCCCCCTTCCTCCCCCTTGTTAAATCATGAATTAACTGTGATTAACCACATTTTTAAGTTCAATTTCGCTAGCCACACCCAAGCCTTATTGCTGCCAGACCTGTTGAATCAAGAAATAACTTAAATAGAACCTGTCTGACAAAGTGAAGTAGGCTAAAAGATCTGAAAAAGCAATACGTCATGCGGCGATTCAAGAACAGATGAGAAACAAAGTCACTGAAATCTATCGGTCTGGAAAGTGTTACAAGGCCATTTCTAAGGCTTCGGGACTCCAGCGAACCATGGTGAGAGCCATTATCCACAAATGGAGAAAACTTGGAACAGTGGTGAACCTTCCCAGGAGTGGCCAGCCTACCAAAATTACTCCAAGAGTGCATCAATGACTCATCCAGGGGTCACAAAGAACCCAGAACAACATCTAAAGAACTGCAGGCCTCACCTTCCTCAGTTAAAGTCAGTATTCATGATTCAACAATAAGAAAGAGACTGGGCAAAAATGGCATCCATGGGAGAGTTCCAAGGCAAAAACCACTGCTGACCAACACAAAGGCTCATCTCACATTTGCCAAAAACATCTTGATGATCCCCAAGACTTTTGAGAAAATATTCTGTGGACTGATGAGACAAAAGTTTAACCTTTTTTAGAAGGTGTGCCTCCCATTACATCAGGCGTAAAACTAACACAGCATTTCATAAAAAGGACATCATACCAACAGTCAAACATGGTGGTGGTAGTGTGATGGTCTGGGGCTGCTTTGCTGCTTTAGGACCTGGAGGACTTGCTGTAATTGATGTAATTGTAAATTCTGCTCTCCACCATAAAATCCTGAAGAAGAATGTCCGACCATCAGTTTGTGACCTTAAGCTCAGGCGCATTTGGGTTAGGTAGCAGGACGATGATCCGAAAGACACCAGCAAGTCCACCTCTGAATGACTTTAAAAAAACAAAATGAAAGTTTTGGAGTGGCCTAGTTAAAGTCCGGACTTAAATCCGATTTAGATGCTGTGGTACGACCTTAAACAGGCCATTCGTGCTCGAAAACCCTCCAAAGTGGCTGAATTAAAACAATTCTGCAAAGAAGAGTGGGCTAAAATTCCACCACAGTGATGTGAAAGACTCATTGCCAGTTATCGCAAAGGCTTGATTGCAGTTCTTGTTACCAAGGGTGGCACAACCAGTTATTAGGTTTGAATAGCTTTTTCCCTCAATAAATGAAATCATCATTTAAAAACTGCATTTTCTATTTTGGATTATCTTTGTCTAATATTAAAATTTTTTTGATGATCTGAAACATTTAAGTGTGACAAATATGCAAAAAAAAAAAAAAAAAAAAAATCAGGAGGGGGCAATATTTCTTCTCAGCACTGTATGCCCTCATATCTATTACCAGTGAATGACAGATATAATAAGTACCCCATGCAAAGGCTGCAAAATGTGAACTGTAAATGTAGTAAAGAAACAAGGCTGCTTGCCATAATGCGTATATGCAGTGCATCGCTCATCTTATACATCTCCCCTTTTTGGTCGACACATCCTCACCGGACCCCGTCAACACATAACTCATCGTGAAGTTTGTTGGATGCTGGTGATGATGCTGTCAAAACAGTCCAAAATAAATGCCTGACAATCAGCATTTAAACCACACATTTAAACGTGTATGAGAAACTGGATATAATTGGGATGTAGATTTACAGCATGTAAGTTATTTTGAAATAAAGATAAATGTAGTGCCCTCTGTTTTTTACATAACAGCTCAAAGAGCTGTTCTCACACAATTAAATAGCCACACCTACAGCAACAGCTGACATGAGACAACCCATTTCTCTCTGAAAAAAGAGAGAAACTAAAAGCTTTTTCACTAAACTTGTCTATTTGTATTTATGTTCCTCATTTGTGGCCTATATCAGTACACTGCATGCAGTCTAATTTTCTGGTTAAAGACCTTTTTGCATTTATGGGTGCAGGGTACAGTCAGAGTATAAACTAATTTCTTTCACATTTTGTGACCTCCCAATGCATTAGTCATCTGTCTAGAAGTACTGTAAACTTTAATTTTTTTTTTTTTTTTTTAAATGTGGGAGGTTGATTATCGTCTCAAAGGAAAATAAACAAATCAGTAGGTTTGGGTTAATTGATATAACAGACATACTTTTGGATGTTTTGAAAATATATGTCCTCGAGTCATGAAGTTTGAAACATGAATAGAAACATATGCAACTCAAGAGGCCACGCCCCCCCACCCCAAGTGGGTAAAGTGTGGTATATTTTTTTTTGTTTTTTTTGTTTTCTTTAGTTTTGTTTAATTTTTTCTCAAACTATACACCATCCGTTCTGGTCCCTTGCCAGCACCGAAAAACATCAATTTTCCTTTTTTAAAAAAAATTGCCGTTTCTTGTGTCAACGATCGCCTTTCTGGCAGTTCAGACCAGGTGGGATAACCTTTTTTGCACTTGTGCATTAGTGAGCCTTAATCGCCTAACACCCTGTTGCAGGTTTGCGGTCTTACCCTCCTTGGACCACCGTCGGAAGGTACCCGCCACTGATGACTGGGAGCACCCCAGAAGCCTTGCTATAACAATTTGGCCCTTGTCAAAGTCTTTCAGGTCCCATTTCTCCCACTGCTAACACAAATCACTAACCACCTGTCTGTCTGCAAACCTTGACATGTGCCATTGTTACAATATAATCAGTGTTATTTGCTTCATTTTGGGTGGTTTTAATGTTTTGGTGCATTGGTGTGTGAGTGCGTGTGGGTATTTGTATATACATATAGAGATCTGATTCAAAACTGCACAAAACTGCTGCACCACCTAGTTGGGTATGTATGTTCACACCTTGCCAGTCATTCCATCCATCCATCCATCCATCCATTCATTCTCTATACGCACTTCTTCTTCACAAAGGTCATGAGGGAGCTGAAGCCGATCCCAGCTGACTATGGATGAAAAGCAAAGACACACCCCAGACACTCCACCACTCCATCACGGGGCGCGGACACTATTGACTCACGCACAAAGACAATTTAGTGCATCAAATTAGCCCGATGTGCATGTCTTTGGATTGTGGGAGGGAACCAGAATACTCCCATGCAGGCAGGGGGAGAACATGTGAACTCCACACAGAAAGGTCCCAGGCTGGATTCACGACCTTCTTGCTGTGAGGCAGCAGTGCTAACCACTGTGCCACCATGCAACCCATGCCAGCCATTTTTAGGGCTAGTTCTGCCAGTCTGACTGAAGTATTATGGACCTGTTGCAACTGCTCCATCATGAGTTCATTAACATCAAGGCTATAAGACGTTTTTAGTGAACACTACAGCATCATAATTTACGTGATCCTAAATGGCTTTTTTTATGTGTACCAAGGGAAATCTTTTCATAAAATGTATCTATTCGTCTCACGTTGTACCTTGTGATCCACAATTCATGGGCTTAATTCTGAATCACTGTGGAAACATTATTTGAGTCAAATAGATCATGTGAAAACAGCACCTCTTTTTCAATATTGTATGAATTGGATGGTATCCTGACAGAATAAGGCTACATAAGTGAGACGAGGAGATACAAACGAAAGCCTGTGGGGTCAGAATGGAAATATCTGTCCTGCAACATTTCCAGTTCTCTTCCACATCAATTTATTTCAGCTTTTGCCCATTAAAGAAGACAGGACAGGCAAAGCAATCAAATGGCCACCATGAAAGAAACATTAAACCAACAGCTTCTGCATCCAGGTGCATGTGATTCCCCGACCCTTATAAACTGCACATCCCTGCAGATGCACCGCAAAACTGCAACACTTGATACAAGGAGGCTTATTGTCCTTCATGGCATAACTGAATATCTGTTCTCATATGCCACAGCAGTATATTGATAGAAATGTGATAAGAAGATGGGAGTATGTCCGCCACACCCCATGACACAAGCGCTCCAAGGTTTGGTAAATGTTTGCTGAGAAACCTTCCAGACATTAAACAGACACCATAAATATATGATGGACACTAATAATGCAGAAAAAAGTTAATCAACTGAAAATAAATACTGGGAATTTTCCCATGAGAAGTAATGTTACGCTGTCTTTAACATATAAGGAAGTAAAACCAAGCCTTTCCATATTTATAATTTCTCAGCTTTATTGTGATCCTATCTGAGAGCCACACCTGACCAATAGCACAAAGTCCTTAAAAATAAAAATTATATTTGGGAAGTAAACACCGATAGTACTATATGTGCAAATATAATGCAGACAGATACCCTGTCCTCGTCTTCTCGCTCCTGAATTCGCCTGGAAATCAATCAAGGCAGGCATGCCATCTTTAAGGAAATTCTGACCCGAAGAACACTCCATGAAGGAGCTAGGAGGCGCCCGAAGGATTATGGACCAGGAAAACACCAGGACCTCTTTTTTTTTTTTTTTTGCAGATCACGTGACATGAACATGCTCCACCTATCCCTACTTCCCATGTCTGTAATTGAAACTAGGACTGAGGACAGGATACTAGGAAAGGAAGAATCAATTATCTTGTCTGGAATAGTTGTGGAGGAGTAGAGGGTGCTGGGCATCACCAAGTGTGTGCAACATCTTCACAGTTAAAAGTGAAGGCCCAAGCTTAAAATAAGGCCAAGCTTTCGAGGCAGGTGAAGCAAGAGAGGGCAATTTGGAAGAGCAGTGCAGGACTCAGTCCCTCGAGGTGAGCCCACCTCAGCAGGAACACAGGTGGGGTGCTGGCCTGCCCACCTACCAGCCTCATCTGTCTGCTTCTTTCATGCACAACACAACACAACAACAACATTGTTAATTGTTTCCATATTGCACAGTCATAAACTCTCACCCTACCTGTCTTTAAGTCGATGTCTCATTCTTTCTGAATTAGAAGGACATCAAGAGTCTTTGAAAAGATATGGAGAAAAACTATAATCCTAGTCATTCCCATCTGTATTACGTAATTTGCATTTTCGGCATCATTATACATGCAGATCATGGAAGTCTTAAACTGTGCTTCAAACCAATAAGAAAGGTTTCCACACATTATATTACTTGTTGTGCCATATGTTTAATAAACTAAAGTGCACATTTGTTTTAACTCCATAATTGTTATGCTTCTTATATGCAATGTCTCCCTAATGACACTACTAATATTGTCCAGTCTGTAAATCTGCAGAATCTGCATTGCAAAATTAAAATCACTGTAGCTATTGCTTCATTCTTTGTCAAAAAAAAGAGATTCCACAAAATAATTTTGTTCAAATAAGATAAGTATATAATGACAGTGAACTGAAGAGGTGGTATGGTGGTATGACACAAATCTGTGCAATATTCTGGTTTTATATAGTGTATTTAAAAATCTGACATTTGCTCACCTTCCCATGAACCCGCAATTTATGAAATATTTGCTCAAACCGTTCACCTAAATTACCTTAAAAACAGAAACATTCAAATAATCTAACTTGAGTTTAAATTGAATAATAAAACGGTTAACCGCTGCAAACCAGAATATAAACAATCACACGTGTATCTAAAGCATTCGTACAATACCTAAGGTACACGCTCAAAGCATTCAAGATTAAAAACAATCATGACACCGGAAACAAATTAATTAAGTATTTAAACACCAGCTCACAAATAATTTCTAACTTCTTTAACTGAGAAGGTGGCATACTCAACAGAAATATTCCCTCAATAAAACCACAGCAACATGAATCCGAAGACTTCAACACGATCATTATCTGACGTCAGGCATATTGTGCACATGACTAGTTCACCCGAAATTGAAACAACCGCTGCAGCACAAATTATAAAAATTAAAAGAAAACAAATTCGTATGTTTTACCTTTCGCAGTTAAAATGTAAATATTCCCAAAGAATCCCAAAATTGACCCGTTAATTACGTCCTTTGTCAAATCTCTGTCAAGTCTTCGCTGAGAACTTTATTTCCCCTTCACCAACCAGTTCACGCTCCAAGGCAGCTGTTGCTGGCGCGGGAGTGTCTTGAATGAAACCTGAGAGTTGCTTCAGGTAGGATCATCATTTAGTTGAAACTTCTTGACGCTCGCACTCGCTTTTGCGGAGCGACGATTTAGTCTCCAAAATTAAACTAAATTAAGTAGCCTGTTATCTGTAAGCGTATGTAATAATTATAGGACCAGTTCAGGAAATTTCGTTTAGAATTTAATGGGCCTATTATGACAGTAAATCGCGTTCAATTTAACCCAATTTAACCGGCGCGCAAGTGAAGAGTGCGAACTGCGTAGCGGTTTTCCAGATCTGCAATGCAGACCAAAAGGTAGACGTGAAATTAGTGGTACTATTTTACATCTTTATATGGTGTGCTCTGCCTTGCCTTTCATTGCTGGATCAAACGAATTTGTTTCGTTGGACTACTGAATTTATTGTAGGCGTAGTTTTAAGTTTTCGCGCTCACTGTCCTGGTGCCATTTACGGCACGGTGTAAACCTTTTCGGAGTTAATCATCATTCATAACCGGATTGACGAAAGACGAGCAAAAGCTATGTCTTTAAACATCGCCACCGATAACGATTGGGCATTTAATCCAGTGGCCTACGGGGAAAGGCAGGGCTGCGAACTGCTTGACCAGCAGTTCAACCGGAATTTAAGGAATGAGAAGGCTAGATCAGCCTTTATCCAGTGAAGTTTTCTAACCGACATAATAACGCGGGTAGATACAGGTAATATTGTAAAGGGGACAACGGCATTGCCTACACAGCCATGAGAAGAATCCATCAATTATTTCTCGACGGGTGCCTTTTTATGCAATCCAAGGAAAATGACACCTAGCCCACTAAATGATTTTACGGATGGTTTCATTGGCTCAGATGTTCCATGTTTACCTGACCTTAAAATGAGTTTCCTCTTTTTAAATAAGGCAGTCTCTCTCTCTCTCTCTCTCTCTCTCTCTCTCTCTCTCTCCCATACTGTAAAGCAGCCAAGGAGATATTTAATCCCCAGTCACGTTGCCTCATAATGAGCACAATTTTCTTGATAGGGAACAGAAGCTCTGTTTGGTCTGTTGCTAACTCTCCCGTTACTGCATAAAGCTTACGGCTGACTGTGACGTGAAATCAAGCAATGTGACAACTTCATCGGTTGAATTGACACAAACTCTGAGAGGAACACGGTGGATTTGTCGGAAAAACCTATCACTGAATAAAGGGGTATAAGCAAAAATAATGCGTTTAAATGTATGTATTAAAGTCAATCACATTGGTGCATTTCAGGTAGTTTGAGGAAAGCGTGCTAAAGAATGAGACCCCTCGGCAGTTGGAAGTCGTCAGTTTGCTCCGGTCATACCTCACTATCGCCATCTACTGAGAATATTTAACACAAAATAATAACAGAGAGAAGCACAATATTCAGCAGTGCTGGTCACTGAGGCGTACTTTCGTTACACCCCACTTGGCACCCGGTACAATTAATTTCAATTCTTAACGGTCACACCATAAAATATGTCAGTATTTTTTTTCTTTAGGGAAAAACCCCATGAAAAATATTAAAAGCAATATTGAAGGTCCCAAGAAAAAGATAGTTGAGCTTCAGCAAACTGTGTCACAGCTGTGTGATGTTCAACTTGATGAAACTACGAGTAAATTGCATTTCTGACAAGACTACTTTGTCAAAAATAGAAAATTTATTGAAAGCATATAGGCATATCAGCATACAAGCATACATTGGGTTTAGTGACATGGCTCTGTTCTGAGAGATCCCTGCCCGTCCAAGCGTGGAACCGAAGGCAGGAAGCTGCTACTAACCCCCCGATTTTGTTTATCTTAACGGCGGGAGCTAACTACATGTCACATCCTGAGTGTTTTCCTTAAAGCCTCTGGAAACTTTATCTCAAATATTAAAGATTGATCTGGAATATCAAAGATGATTAACATAAGTATCTCCCAAAATATTAGCAAAAAAAAAAAAAAAAAACCTGTATTATAAAATGCAACTCAAAAAACATCTCATTTGTCTACTCAAATCAATTTCTCAGGACTGAGAGGGCAGGCTTAAATCATTCCTGATTGACATCTACTCTTCCAATCGTTTCAGTCACATATTCACTCATTGCTACTGACAACAGCAAGATGGCAAAAGCGTAAAATTGGCATGATTTGGCCATATCTGTCTGAACCATAGACTGTCACTGTATACACAGTTTATGGTACAAACCCTCAGACCAGTGCCTAAAATCGACCAGTGCTCACCATTAGTGTACCAGCACTTCATATTTTCGTGCACGAGTAATCCCTATTTCTTGAGAGCCACGACCCCTTAGTGAGTCCAGGAACGCACCACTAAACACCTGCTTAACTGTGTCTCTGTTAATTATTAGTTTACCAAGAATCATACGACTTGCTTGTCACCATTAGCTAAATAGCAAACATCTTAACTCTCCTGCTGGGAAGCTAGATTTTAGCTATTCCCCCAGCTGAAAAGCGACATTTAACAATGTGAAAAAAGGGCAGTCAAGTCATGGTGATTTTGAGTCACAGGGCTTCATTTTCGCTGTTCTGTACAATATAAATATCTTG
This sequence comes from Gymnothorax javanicus, assembly GCA_029692085.1. Taxonomy (NCBI): domain Eukaryota; kingdom Metazoa; phylum Chordata; class Actinopteri; order Anguilliformes; family Muraenidae; genus Gymnothorax; species Gymnothorax javanicus. Next base: position 104,018,458 of record CM056200.1, read on the forward strand.
TTAACTATTATAATCCCAAATAAAAACACTCCCTATCCATAGGGCACAAATAGTAAAACTGGCAAGCCAGGCGAAATGTTAGTCAAGCAACCTAGAGAGATGGACTTCATATTAAATGAATTTGATTTTGAAATGAGCTGAGGTTGGCAGCTGAGCTTGGGTACATGTTCAGGCTTCAGGCTTGGACCAACAGCGCCCTCTGATGTTGGGAGAGGGAGACCCTGAGCCAGAGAAAGGAAAGGAATAACTCTATCTACCTAAATGAACCAGTTAACAAAACCAAGAGCTTTTCCTGCAATTTTTTAATTGCTTGCAGGGAAATGGGTGCAGCATACTAGCTAGTTGACAAATAAAAAGCAGGGTGAAGTTGCTCGGACACAAAGAGGACCAAAAGCGTGATTTAGTGATTTAGTTTAAAGCAGGAGACAACTAACATTTTCCTAAATTATGATTGGTTGGGTATCACTGGAGATTGTCGACGTTGGCCATCTCCTCAGAAAGTTCCACCCACTTTAGTCCTGCTGTTGAGAAAGGACAAAAATTTCCAACAAGTTAATGAGAGGACTGGAGAAAAATTCAGTATTCATATTTAGCATTCGAGTTGTACAAACATACATGACCAGAAATTCCATATTACAGAGGAAATCATTGAATTATCCGTCCAGGGGCCTTAATTGTTCCCCGCAATCCAGCTGTCCATGTCGGTTTTTGTGCTGTCTTCCTTAATGGCTCAATTATTGTCTCATTTTATTCCCCACCCTCCATGTGTCTTTGAGTGTTTGCATGCTCCCTGTGGATTTTCTCTTGGCTCCTCCTCTGAAGTTCATGACAGTACAATCCAGCCAACTATGGAACCAGAGGATCACTGTATTTTTGTATACAGAGCCTATTCTCCTTGCTTGACTCCTTCCTTAAAGTCTGTATTTAAGGTGCATATTCAGACTAACATTTCAACATATGTGCATCTTCTTCAGAATCAACCATTCAGGATTGTCAGTTCTCCAGTCTTCTTTGTCCCCATTTTCCTAACAGTAGATGTCCTGATGCTGAATTTAACCTGAAGAAAAGACATTCAAATGTAAGAGAGCATAGCAACCTTTTTTCTTATACTCTGTCCACACAGCTCTCACAATACACACACAGCACAGCACTTATGCATGTCATCCCTTTACCTGCATCCCCAAAGGTCTGGCTGTCTTTTAAAAACCCTGAGTCACATGATTACAGAATCAGTAAGATAGACAAATTATTTTTGTGAGTTCTAAACAAAGTGCCACCCTGGATGCATAAATTAAATGCAAATTAAATTTGAAAAAAGCTCACAATCTTGCAATTACAAATAAACATACTTATGAAAACTGAAATTCTATTCGAAAAAAATGTCACACCAGAAGTTGGGAAACACCATTTGCTAAGTTTTCAGGTTGAGGAATAGAAATGACTGGAAAATGTGTGGAAAGGTTCAAGATGGAAAAGAAACTCAATATTAATTCATTGAATTCAAAATGAACAAATTTATTAAATGAAAATTGTGAATAATGACTGAATATTTTATACAATGAATCTAAATATCCACTGAACACAATATTGCATGGGAAAAGAAGCATGTTGCTTGGCCACGGTAAGTTGAGTGCGTTTTCATAGAGGCCAGCAGAGGGCAAAGCAGACCTCTTGTCGGATTGAACGCGCTCAGTTTTAGGATTATGGTATACTTATTTTATTACGTCCTCAGATTTAACTTGTTTACTAATGAGCCACATATGGGAAAGAATTTGCTTGAGATCAAAGAGAATACCTTTTAGATAAACATTAATTTGATTTATTTATTTGATGCCAACATACAAAACAGGAGTCCTGGGATCCAGCTGAGAATCCCCTTCCCTGAAAGGGCTCGTCCTCAAGTATCCCAACTAGATTGAAGTATTTGCCTTGTTCCACCTAAGGGCATGTGCTCAAACCCTTGATTAGATGTATTGAGCATGCTCAGGGTGTAACACATAAAATAACTGAAATTTGCTGGGGGTGCGCAAGAAGAATTTTGGGAACGACTGCCCAAATGGTAACTAAAGCTTCACAACTGCAGACAAAATGAATATGCAGGTGGGACTGCAGACCTCTCCATGCAGTCTCAGGCATTCTGAGATCACAGATTGGCAAACCCACCCACAACTGGGGATACCAAACGAGCGGGATACCCAGTATAAAAAAAACCCCACTGTAACAATACGTCTGTTCAGGGATTACCATGCACTCACTATAATACAATCCCAATTCTGAAAAAGCTGGCACATAATGGAAAATGCAAATAAAATCACAAATGTGGGATTTGAAGTCAATTCTCCCTGTACTATCTATAAAACACTACAACACCTTATTTTATGCTTTAACTTGTGAAATCAATTGTTTATTGAAAATGTGCACTAATTTTCAAAATCTGAAGACTGCAACAGGTTCCAATAAAGTAGTTGCAGAGGCAATTTTGGACTAAAATTGATGGGACAAATAATAAGGTGATGCGAAACAGGTGAGCTTAATTTTGTTACAGTACAAAAGGAGCCTTTCAGAAATTTGAACCTAACTTAGTATATTTTGTGTTTTTAGTTATATTTCATGTATTAATTCTGATATTGTTTGTATTCATTCTACCCCTTGTTCTATTTTTGAGTTCTTTGTATGTCCCCATTGTGGTTAAACTCCCTGCCATCTGTCATTCACAGAGATACTTGTTCTGTTTCGCTCCCGCACACCCTCCCCGACCCATGGGTTAATTACCTTGTTTAGGTTGCCCAATTGTAGCCACGGCCATCTCTCTGTTCATTTGCCCTGTGCACATGTAGCTCATTCCTGTCGTCATTTCTCTATTTATACCCCTTGATTTCCCATGTTCCAGTGCAAGTTTGTCTTTGTGAGTTTTCTCCCAAGCATTTTCCTAGTGTTTGGGTCTCTGGGTGGAGTTTTTTAGGCTTTTGGTTCTCCCTGTGTTTCTTGTGATTAATGGTTGTGAGTCTCCACCTGGCTTTGGCTTTCTGACCCAGCTGAGCCCTCTGTACTGCACTCCGCTTGTGTGGTATTTGACCCATTGTCCATTCCTTGACTTGGATTCAGTTCTGCCACTCTGTGCAGTATTCTGCCTGGTTTGTTGCAATCTGGACTGTCTATGAGTGAACATCCAGTAAAGTCCTTTAAACTGATTTGCTGTCAGTGCTGCAGTCGCTCCACCTTATTTGTTAGTAATCTGAACCCTCCTTTTATACGTTGTTTTTAAGTTGTATTTATTTTGTCTTGTTTGTATTTATTTTTCTGTTCTATTTGAGTTTTTTTGTACTTCCCCATTTTAACCTCCATATCATTTGCATGCACTTGTTTTGGTTTTACTCCTGATTACCCTCCTCAACCAATGGGTTAATTACCTTGTTCAGTTTCCCCATTTGTAGCTACGCATCTCCTGTTTACTTGTACTGTGAAATTGCTCATTGCAGATAAATTTCTTGACATAAAGTCCCATCTGGAAGTAGACACTAAATAGTCATGTAGCCACAAATGACATTCCTGAGCAGCAGTCTGAACTTTTAAAACATGATTTTTGCCCAGCTGTTTAACAATCTTAAATAATTCAAAAAGAAAATGTATATGTCTGGACCAATTCTCACATTCGCCCATGGAGTGGGGTGTTCCAGCTGACAGCTAAGCCTGAACTCCTACCTGTGTAGCTCATAGTGTGGATTTTATTGACTGTTTTAATGCCTTCTGGGGACAAGAGTAACTTTTTGACCCCGAGGGTCTCCACCCAAACAAAGTTGGAGCTTGGATGGTATTTAACTTCAGAAAATTCTCTGCTCAGATGCTCCTCATAAGCTCCTCATGAGTTAAATCAACTAAATATGAGTTAACTCAGCTTGAAAATAACCTTTGTTTCTATTCACAATTGGTGAAGGCAAAGGAAGGATAAATTTAAGTTCAACTTTTGAAAACACAACTTGAGTTCAATATCATAAATTTGTCATGGTGAGTGGAATTAGAAATAAATTCAGAAAACTTAATGGGGCAATCATTTTTTACAGTGAGTTCATTGTGACGTCCTGCAACTTTTGTGACTGGATGTGACAAGTCCGTCAGAGACTGATGTTCCTCGGGTCCAGTCCCTATCTGTTTGGTTCCACATTTAACTCTGGTAACTTTTCAATCAGACTTGGACCAGACACAAACATTTTTAACATCCCTATGAAATTGCTCACAGATACCCCATAAGATATACAGTTAAGTACGTCTCCGTAATCTCATCACCTGCACAGCAACCCTTACAAATCTGAGACTGTATTCACAAAGAATCTTACGCCTAAAACTAGCTCATAACTGGCTGATTTTGGAGCATCTCCTTAATAAGAAATGGGCGTCTCACACAATTTTAGGACTCTCAGTTGCTTTCTCATTAAGTGCGTAATGTGGTAAAAAGCCACTAGATGGCAGTATTGACATTTTTTTTTGTTAAGCTAGTCTGGAACTATGTTTTGGGCATGTCCCGGGCATGCCTCAGAGGGGGCTGGAAAAGAGTATATAAGGAGAAAAAATCTGTAGGTAGTTGGAGAAATTGCAAAGAAATTGTGGAAGGATACATTTGACCAGACCGGTCACTCTTTTCAAGACCTGTGAAGCTTTTTGTGGATTTTTGCCTGTGTTGGAGCATTTTCCTGTCCCAGGACATTGCAACATAGCAGCCCATCTCCATTACCAAGGGACTGTAACTATCTTTTTTTTTATTTCAATCTTGGTCAGTAGGGTAGAGTGTAGATTAGTTCTAAGTATTTGTTTAATTAAATCTGTTGAAGTTGAAGAATTTTGTCTGTCATCCCTTGCTGTCCGTGACGCCATAACAAATTGGGGCCATAACAAGTGTAATTCACAAAGACTTTGGGAGCTAAAAGTAGCTCCTAAGTCTTTCTTCATTAGAAATGGTGAAAAGGACTCCTAAGTTGGTAAAGCAATTTAAAAAAACTGGTAATGACTACCCCCGAGTGCAAGCTTTGTCATCAAATATGATATAATTTTAAAGGAAGATTTCATCATTCATATTCATATTAAAAACAGTGCTGATTCTAAGGCTAAGGAATTCACAAATATATTTGAAATCCTTGATCTTATTCAACATGTTACGGAGGCCACCCACTAATATAGCAATATCCGCACTTTGTTAATGTCATACGGGTTGGCTATTTACAAATGTCTGAATGCCTCATATCCCTGTCTCTGATCACCTTAGTGTGTTCTAAGACAGCATTTTGTCCATAGCTATGATCACAGAAGAGTGCTTGGTTCAGAACTGATTCTTAGATGCTGCAGCAGGACATGAGTTCTTTGAACTTTTAAATTCTTTTGATCCATGCAATGAAAGCTGTTCTTTGGATGAAATGGTTACTGCTTTCAGCAATAAACAGATTCATACACCAAACAAAATTTCCCCACTCAATGTTAAAAGAAGTCAGGCATTAATACAACAAAAGGGACCTGCGACACCAGGTTGGCACAGTCCTTTATTTTGGAGAGTGCGTTGCCTTTGTCCCAGAACACTGCTACAGGCAGTAGTGTATTGGTAAGAGGGATTGAGTTGATTTTCACCAACGTACCACTTCATAAAATCAATTTGGCTTCCGATCTATTTTCCGAAAATTTTATCATCGGAGTTCGTCCTTCTATGCCTGTCTCCAATGTTGATTTTATCTTGGGCAATGATCTTGCAGGACATCAAGTCTTAAATGGTTATAGTGTATCTCCCGAAGTCTCCCCAGTGCAGTCAATTTCAGAATTTGATGACTGCAGCCAGCAGGTCCCTAATATTTTTCCATCGTGCGCTGTCACACGCGTACCATGGCAAAACAGCAGAACGTTCCCTCTGACTGTGACGCGGGGTTGCACAACACGTTCATGATTAGCCCTGAAAAACTCTTTGCCATCTCGTCCACCCATGCACCACAAGTCTGTGTCTCAGCTCCGCAAGAAAAGCTTAGAATGTCACCTCTGCCACGTGATGAATTCATTGCTGCTCAGTCTATAGATCCCAGTCTCTCTACTTTGTTTTGTATGGTCAGATCTGACATTACTGATGAGACTGAGACTCCTCATTTTTATTTACAAGACAGAGTCCTGATGAGAAAATGGACACCGCATGTTTTTGACTTGACTGTGAATGCGGCAGACCGAATTGTAGTCCCTGCTCCAAATCATAATGACATTTTAAGCCTGGCACATGATGGACTGGCTGGTCATTTAGGAGTTGCAAAAACTTATGATCAAGCCCTACGGCATTTCTTTTGGCCTGGTTTAAAACAGGATGTAAAACGTTATTGCCAGTCCTGTAATGTTTGCCAACTTATAATCCCGCCGGCTCCGCTCATTCCTATACCTGCTGTGAGCGATCCTTTCAAACATGTAATAATTGATTGTGTCGGACCTCTTCCCAAAACTAAAAGCAGCTATCAGTATCTCTTAACCATTATGTGCACTGCAACACGCTTCCCTGAAGGCTATTCCCTTCCGGAAAATAACATCTAAAGTGATAATAAGCGCACTTTTGAAATTCTTTTCATTATTTGGTCTTCCCCACGTAATTCACACCGATCAAGGCTCAAACTTCACGTTGCGGATATTTTCCCAGGCCCTAAAGCAGCTCGCTATTAAGCATAATCTAGCCAGTGTCAACCATCCTGAAAGTCAGGGGGCACTGAAGAGAGATACCATCTGACTTTAAAATCTATGCTGCGCTCGTACTGCTTTGATCTTGGTCGTGAGTGGGATGAGGGTGTACCATGGCTACTGTTTGCTTCACAGGAGGTTGTACAAGACTCACTAGGGTTCAGTCCAACTTAGCTGGTCTTTGCTCACCAAGTTAGGGGACCATTGGCTCTGTTAAAAGACCGCTGGCTTGAAGCACCCAAATCTCACTCTGTTTTAGAACATGTTAGTAACTTTCGCCCTCGTTTATGCCGAGTTAGAGAACTCACCAAGAAAATTCTGAAGTGTGCGCAAGCTAAAATGAAGAGTTTGTTTGACGCCAAAGCAAGGTCTCGTGTATTTTCTGTTGGTGACAAAGTTTTGGCTCTGTTATCTGTTCCTGGATCCACTTTATAGGCGTGCTACTCTGGACCTTATGTAGTGACAGAGAAAATGCCTGAGGTCGGTTAAATTATTGCCACCCCTGACAAGCGTCAGAGTTCACGTCTCTGCCACATAAATATGCTGAAGCCCTATCATCAACGCAAATGTGCTAGTGCGTTAAGTGCTGAAGATAACTCCTGTGTTTGTCCTGTTTTGTTGTCTTCTATAGTTGAGACTGACGATGATGATTCAACCGATCCCTCTAGGTGCATAATTGAAGGATGTCTTAAAAACTCTGAAATGCTCATCTCTCTCCGTGATCATCTGTCTCATCTGGCTACAAGTGAAAAAGATGACATGATTGAATTAGTACATAGCTTCCCTGAACTTTTTGGTGACGTCCCAACTAAAACATCTGTACTGTCACATGACATAGATGTTGGCTGTTCCGTCCCTATCAAACTGCATCCCTATAGGGTCAATCCTCAAAAGCACAAATTATTAAGTAAAGAGGTAAAGTATATGCTGGCAAATGACATTGCTGAGCCTAGTTTGAGTGCTTGGAGTTCCCCATGCATTCTCGTGAACAAGCCCGACGGTGCCTACCGGTTTTGTACGGACTATTGAAAGGTGAATGCTATAATGAAACCAGATACTTTTCCTTTGCCAAGAGCGGAAGATTGCGTGAACAGAGTGGGATCTGCCAATTTTGTTAGCTAGTTTGATTTGCTTAAGGGATACTGGCAGGTCCCTCTGACTCCTCGTGCTAAAGAAATTTCAGCTTTCATCACCCCAGATGCTCTCCTGAATTACAAAGTAATGGCTTTTGGGATGCAGAACTCACCTTCCACATTTCAGCGACTGGTCAACATTATACTTTCTGGTTTGCAATGCTGTGAAGCCTATCTTGACAACGTTATTGCCTGTAGTTTATCATGGTCTGATCACTTGAGGCAAATTCGAGAACTGTTCCAACGGCTGTCTTCTGCCTGTTTAACTGTAAACCTCGCCATGCGAGTTTGGTAGAGCCACTGTGACTTATTTGGGGAAAATCGTTGGAAGGGGTCAGGTTCGCCCAATAGAGGCAAAAATTAAAGCTATCATTGAAAAACCAGCTCCGAAAGACTGTCGAGAATTGCGCAGGTTCCTGGGTATGGCCGGTTACAACAGAAACTTTTGCAAAAACTTTTCTTCTGTTGTCGCGCCGCTGACTGACTTGCTTAGCCCAAAACGTGTGTTTGTTTGGTCAGAAATATGTCAGCAAGCATTTGAAAATATTAAGGCCCTGCTAGTTATTGCTCCCATACTCTCAGCCCCTGACTTCACTAGCCTGTTTAGCTTAGCGGTTGACGCGAAGTGATGCCGGAGTGGGTGCTGTCCTCCTTCAGCGTGGTGCTGATGTCGTGGAGCACCCAGTTTGCTATTTCTTGCGCAAATTCATTTCTGGGAATGCATTTTCATTTTAATATTGTTAGCTATATCATAGAAATCCACTGAAAGTGTCAGAATTTTTCAACCCCTGCTTGACTTGGACGTTGAATATACACAGAGGATCTCCAATGAATGAGGCCAAGATATCAAATCTACGTATCAAGAGCAGTAAATGGAAATCACTACTCGAGTTTCTGAAATTTGATATATTCGGCAAGCAAATTTGAAATCCCATTTATCACATAGATGTCAGGGTTGTATTATTTGGAGAATGGGAAAATAGCTTTAACGTCAGTAGCAGTTAGTTGGCAGTCTACTCAAGTCAATGAGATGAATAATTCGCTAACTGGCACACTACTGCTTTTCATTGAATTGATAAATTCAAGCGTCTCTGACAACAGTCATATGTTTAACTTATTACTTTACTGGCCAAAGCGTTACAATTCAAGCTAACAAATTATTCATCCCATTGACTAGAATAAACTGTCAACTAGAAGTTAGTGCAGCGATGGTGAACGGATATCAGTAGAATTGTTAAAGTTACCTTTGCAAACATATAGTTGACGTTTGTAAGTGAACGGAATCTGATTAATCACATCGCGAGAAAGCTGTATCCCAAATTTGTGATACCAAACCTGTATCTCATGGGTTGTATCACATCGATTTTTAATCATTTATAGGATAAATCACAATATTTTGAGAAGTTAGCAAGCCCAAATCCGGTCAATTGTGGTGCAAAATAGCTGTCATCCAGTTCCACTGTCTGAGTTTTTTCTATTTTAATGAGTAATTATACACTGAACAAAAATATAAACGCACGAACCAAAAATGCTGAGTTAAATTGACATATAATGAAATAGGCCCACAAATAGTGTTTATTGGTGTATTGAATGATTTGTTTTGCTCAATTCTGGTGACCCACTTCTCATTGACCACTCCTGGTGAGATTACTCAATCATTGAGTTATTCCACCCCTGAGCTGCATACAGCATAACATTGAGTTTGTCAGTCAGCGTGACCAATACATAGGCACTCCTTGCACCAGGGTCAATAAAAGGCCACCCCAAAATGTGCACTTTTGTCATGTCAAAGTCACAATGCCATTGGCATGCAGATGTCACATATCTGTGAGGGAGCAGTGTCAACACACTTGAATGTGCATCATTCCACCATCAGCCGGTTGAGAAGTCAATTCAGAGAGACTGGCAGCACTGTGAATCGTCCATATGCCCGACGACCACGTGTGACCATGCCCGCACAGGATTGGCACATGCGGCTCCAGCACCTCTGTGATCGGCTCCAACCAGCCACCAGGACATCTGACAAGACTGTCGGACTGCACAACAGGTGGATATCAGCCCAGAATGTCTGAAACTGCCTGAAGGAGACGCCGTCCATCGCTAGTACAGACTCGACTGGGCCAACAGTCAAATTTGCTGGACACTTGCACAGTGGAGGACAGTGTTATTCAGCAATGAATCGCGATTCCAACTGTACCGTGCTGATGGCAGACAACACGTATGGCGACGTGTGGGCGAGCGTTACGCTGACACCAATGTTGTGCGTCAGGTGGCACATGGTGGTGCAAGAGTAATGGTATGGGCAGGCATATGCCATGGACAGCGTACCCGTCTGCATTTCATTGAGGGTAACTTGAACGGGCAGCGGTACCACAACGAGATCCTGAGGCCCATAGTCGTACCGTTCATGCGACTCCATCGCGTGACATTCCAGCACGATAATGCCCGGCCACACACTGCCCGGATCTGCTCAGAGTTTCTTGATGAGGAGGATGTCCCTGTTCTCAATTGGACAGCACATTCACCTGATATGTCCCCAGTTGAACACCTTTGGGATGTTCTGGATCAGCGGGTCAGACAACGTGTTCCGGTTCCAGAAAATGTGCACCAGCTCCTAGTTGCGCTGCAGGAGGAATGGGACAACATTCCACAGGCCACTATTGACAATCTTGTGAACTCCATCTGCCGGAGAAGTACCACTTTACATGATGCTGATGGTGGACACACTTGTTACTGAGTGCTGTGAACTGTGCCCGCTGACCCCTGGTGGGCTCAGACTGTGATAAATTGTTAATCATGTTTCAGTTGCTTGAAAATTAAGGCAAGAATTAAATAATAATTATTTTGTTGAAATATTTCCCGATTGATAAAAAATAATTCCAAAAAAAATTACTTCAAGCATTTATATTTTTGTTCAGTGTAGATAGTCTTAGCATATATAGGATAAAATTGGGTTCAGTTTGTAATAATTTCATAATGCTGACCAGGGCAGGCCCACCACCCGTGAGGAGAGGAGTAGGGGACTGGTGCATTGCAGATCGGGTGGCAGACGGGGGCGAGGGCCCTTGCGTTCTGGGCCCCGGTCATGGAAACTGGCTCTTGGGACATGGAACGTCACCACACTGGTGGGGAAGGAGCCGGAGCTTGTGCGGGAGGTTGAGCGGTACCGGCTAGATATAGTCGGACTCACCTCAACGCACATCTCTGGCTCTGGAACCAGGTTCCTTAATAGGGGTTGGACTCTCTCCTTTTCTGGAGTTGCCCGAGGTGAGAGGTGGTGAGCAGGCGTGAGGATACTATTGTCCCCTCGGCTGAGTGCCATCTTGTTGGAGTCCATCCCAGTGAACAAGAGGGTCTCTGCAATTCGTTTGCGGGTTGCAGGGGGAATGCTCTGACTGTTGTTTCTGCTTATGCACCAAACACAGCAGAGTATGCAGCCTTCTTGGAGTCCCTTCACATCCTTGGCCAAAGGTTGATGATCGATTTTGTAATCGTGTCATCAGATCTGCGGCCATATGTCTTGGACACTCAGGTGAAGAGAGGGGCTGAGCGGTCAACTGATCACCACCTGGTGGTGAGTTGGATCAGATGGCGGGGAAGACTGCCAGACAGACCTGGGAAGCCTAAACTTGTTTTGAGGGTGGACTGGGAACATTTGGTAGAGGACCCTGTCTGGATGATTTTCGACTCTCACCTCCGGAAGAGCTTTTCCCATGTCCCGAGGGAGACTGGGGACATGGAGTCCGAGTGGACCCTGTTCAAAGTATCTATTGTGGAAGGGGCTGCTTGCGAGCTGTGGCCTGAAGGTTGTCGGTGCCAGTCTTGGCAGCAACCCAAGAACCTGTTGGTGAACTCCAGCCCTGAGGGAGGCCGTCAAGCTGAAGAAGGTGGCCTTTCGGGCTTGGCTGGCCCAGAGCACCCCCGACTCGGCAGACCGGTACCGGCAGGCAAGAGGGACTGCAGTCGAGGTAGTTGCTGAAGCAAAAACTCGGGTTTGAGAGGAGTTCGGGAGACCATGGAGAAGGACTTTCAGGTGGCCTCAAAGAGGTTCTGGCAAACCATTAGACGACTCAGGAAGGGGAGGCAGGGCTTCACCCAGGCTGTTTTCATAGGGGTGGTGAACTGCTGACCTCAACTGAGGATATCGTCTGGCAGTGGAAGGAGCTCTTTGAGGGACTCCTGAATCCAGCAGACATGCCCTCCATTAAGGAGGCAGGGACAGAGGACTTAGGCGAGTCGTTGCCCATTTCCCTGGTGGAAGTCACTGAGTTGGTCGAAAAGCTCCGCAGTGGCAAGTCACTAGGGATGGACGAGATGCATCCTGAGATGCTGAAGGCCCTGGATGTTAGTGGGCTGTCATGGGTGACACGCCTGTTCAGCATCGCATGGATGTCGGGTACAGTACCCATGGACTGGCAGTCTAGGGTGGTGGTTCCCATTTTTAAAAAAAGGGGACCGGAGGGTGTGTTCCAACTATAGGGGGATCACACTGCTCAGCCTCCCAGGAAATGTCTATGCCAGGGTGCTGGAAAGGAGGCTCTGCCCGATTGTCGAACCTTGGATTCAGGAGGGTTCCGTTTCAGCCGTGGAACAGTGGACTAACTTTTTACCCTCGCACGGATACTGGAGGGGTCATGGGAGTTTGCCCATCCAGTCTACATGTGTTTTGTGGACTTGGAGAAGGCTTATGACCGTGTCCCACGAGGTATCCTGTGGGGGGTGCTGCGGGAGTATGAGGCTCCAGGGCCGTTAATTCGAGCCATTCGATCCCTGTTCAACCAAAGCCAGAGGTGTGTCTGCATTCTTGGGACTAAGTCGGACTCATTTCCAGTTGGTGTTGGACTCCGCCAAGGGTGTGCCTTGTCACCTATTCTGTTCATGATTTTCATGATTTGGATTTGGATTTCATCCTCCATCCGACTGTAAACGTGTAAGGCTGGTTTCAGAGGCACAGATCAAGGCTATAATCCAAGTAAATTAAATTCCTCATGGAGATTGGCCATAAACTCCTGGAGCAAGGGCGAGGAGAGCTGATTCCAGCAGTGGCAGATGGGACAGGAGGCTCGAGACGTGCAGCAGGCAATCCAGGAGTGAGGTCGTAGCAGCGACTCACCCAGCGGGGCCAAGACAAGGGCTAACAACTCAGCAGTTGAAGGCTAACAACTGCCGGCTAACCCCAGACACCACCGGCTGTAGCAGCGGCTCACCCAGGGGGGCCGAGCCAAGGGCTAACAACTCAGCAGTTGAAGGCTAACAACTGCCGGCTAACCCCAGACACCACCAGCGTAGCAGCGGCTCACCCAGCGGGGCCAAGCCAAGGGCTAACAACTCAGCAGTTGAAGGCTAACAACTGCTGGCTAACCCCGGACACCAGCAGCGTAGCAGCGGCTCACCAGTGGGGCCGCGCTGAGGTCTAACAACCGAGCAACTGGAGGCTAACAGCTAGGACGCCGCTGCCGACTGCCGGAGCAGGGTAAGATGAATTTGTTTATTCTACTGGACCGAGCCGTCCAACTGTTAGTATTGTCAGTATGGCTAAATCAAGAGGACAAGGAAGAGAAGAGATCGAGGACATTAAAAAATCTCTTGATTTTATGTCTGAGGAGATTGCTAATATTGCCAAGCAACAGAAAGTAATCATGGATTTAATGGGAGAAAGAAAAGAATAAAAAACAGAACACGGAGAAAGACAAAAAAAAATCGCTATCTTAGAAAAGAGACTGGATGATTTAGAGCAATATTCAAGATTAAATGATTTGATTGCAAGCAGACTGGAGACGAAACCACAAAGCTATGCGAGGGCAGTGGCCATGAACAATGAGCCGACGGAAAGTGACAGTGTGTCGATTGTGCAACAGGTTATTTCTTCCCTGGGAAAAAGGGGAATACGGATTAATGAGGAAGACATAGAGGCTTGTCACCCTTTACCCAGAAGGAATAACAGAGAGAAGCCGAACATAATTGTGCGCTTTGTAAACAGAAAACGGAAAGTAGAGATTCTCAAACAAGGCAGAAAACTGAAAGGAACAAATGTTTTCGTATATAAACATTTGACTAAGAGAAATACAGATATTGCCAAACAAGCCAGAGTCCTAAAAAAGGAGAAAAAAATTCAAGCGACATGGCCCACAAATTGCAAGGTTTTTATTAAGCTTAATGGCTCCCCGGAGGAGGCAAAGACACTACTGATTAGAGATCTCTCCGAACTGGACAAATATATCTGATGACACAAACATGGGACTCTGAAATACTGTATATGCCATGATACACTGATGACTAAATATCAACTCTCAAAAATTGGATAATGATGGGATTTGACAATCCAAATGAAGAAAATGACTGTCTCCAGAGTCTAGACAGCTGGAAACTTAAAACATTCCAATACACAGAATATGAAGGACAGGACTTTGAACAGCACATTGACCCTGACAACAATGTATTCAATGGTATAACAGATAATTGCAACTACTATTCTGATGAACAACTTAATATGAAAACATCAGGGGAAAATATTTCAAGTATACACTTCAACGCCAGAAGTTTGTATACAAAGTTTGATAATATCCAGGAACAGTTAAGTAACTACAAAAAACCCTTTTAACATTATTGCAGTTTCTGAGACATGGCTCAATTCTGAGAGAGGAATACATTTTCCACTAAAAGGATATGAGTTAAATTACAGGAACAGGGAGAGGAAAATGGGGGGTGGAGTGGCCTTGTATGTAGACATCAGCCTAAAGTATAAGGTTATTGAAAATATGTCAATTGTAATTGATAACGTGTTAGAATGTATAACCATTGAAATATGCAGGGAAAGACAGAAAAATATTCTTGTTAGTTGTGTTTACAGAGCACCTGGAACTGATATTGAAAACTTCAGGAATAACATAGAAAAACTGTTATCTAAGACCCATCAGAAGGTCATGTTTGTCTGTGGAGATTTTAATATAGATTTACTAAATCCATATAAACATAAAGCCATAAATGAATTCATTGATACAATGTATTGTATTGACTTATTCCCATTGATTACTAGACCCACCAGAATAACAAGAAACTCAGCAACTTTAATTGATAACATATATACAAATGATTTTGAAAGTAAAATAGAGAGGGAGTACTAGTGAATGATATTACAGACCATCTGCCTGTATTTGCAATATATGAGTGTGAATATGGAAATGATAATAAAATTGCCATTCCTAGATACAGACGAGTAGTAACAGATGAGTCCATCAAGGCTTTTAAGGGGGATCTCTTGACTCAAAACTGGAATGATATATATATAATGAAAATGATACAAATAAAGCATATGATGAATTCCTTAGTATATTTATGAAGTTATATAATAAAAATTGCCCTATCCAAAAATGTAAAGATAGGAAAACTGAAATAAAGAAACCATGGATTACAAAGGAATTGAAAAATGCCTGCAAGAAAAAGAATGCATTATATAAGGAATTCATAAGACTTAGAGCTGTAGACACTGAAAACAGATTAAAAAAAATACAAAAACAAATTAAGTTGTATCAGTAGAGCTTGTAAAAAAGATTATTATAATAATTTATTAGAAAATAATAAAAATAATATAAAAGGATTATGGAACATCTTAAATAAACTTATAAAGAAAAGACCACTGTCTACAGATTACCTACAATGTTTCATTGAAACCGACAGAAATTGAAACCCAAACTGAAATAGCTAATGGTTTCAATAATTTTTTTGTTGACATAGGACCCACACTCGCAAATGAAATCACAACACCACAGTCACAGGAAAGTGGGCCAGCTGGTGATGGGGGTTATTGTAATCAAAGCACGTTATTTTTGAGGGGAACAGGAAGTTATTGAGACTGTAAGTAAATGCAAAAATAAAACATCTAATGACTGGAATAACATAAGCATGTCATTGGTCAAAAAAGTAATTGATACCATTGTGAAACCATTTACCCACATATGTAATTTATCATTCGCAAATGGTGTCTTTCCAAATAAAATGAAAAAGGCAAAGGTCATCCCTATTTACAAAGCATGCGACAAACTACAATTCACAAACTACAGACCAATTTCCTTACTTTCACAATTCTCAAAAATTTTAGAAAAACTATTTGTGGACAGACTGAGTCACTTTGAAGAGAAAAACAATTTATTAACAGAGAACCAATATGCTTTTAGAGCCAACAGATCGCCCCTAATGGCATTAATTGATTTAACTGAGGAAATTACCAATAATATTGATGAAAAGAAGTACACAGTTGGAGTCTTTTTAGACCTGAAGAAAGCCTTTGACACGATTGATCATGATATTCTGTTAAAAAAAAATGGAGAAATATGGGTTTAGAGGAGTTGCATTAAACTGGTTGAAAAGTTACATCAAAGAGAGAGAACAATTTGTACAACTGGGAGACTGCAAATCTAGCTGTATAAATATTTCGTTTGGCGTACAACAGGGATCGGTCTTGGGACCAAAATTATTCATTTTATATACAAAACCCAAAACCAGTGAAGTTGGCACGTTGTGTAAATCGTAAATAAAAACAGAATACAATGATTTGCAAATCCTTTTCAACCTATATTCAATTGAATACACTGCCAAGACAAGTTACTTAATGTTCTAACAGGTAAACTTTGTAATTTTTTGCAAATATTAGCTCATTTGGAATTTGATGCCTGCAACATGTTTCAAAAAAAGCTGGCACATGTGGCAAAAAGACTGAGAGAGTTGAGGAATGCTCATCAAACACTTATTTGGAACATCCCACAGGTGAACGGGCTAATTGGGAACAGGTGGGTGCCATGATTGGGTATAAAAGCAGCTTCCCTGAAATGCTCAGTCATTCACAAACAAGGATGGGGCGAGGGTCACCACTTAGTGAACAAATGCGTGAGCTGATTGTCGAACAGTTTAAAAACAACATTCCTCAACGAGCTATTGCAAGAAATTTAGGGATTTCATCATCTACGGTCCGTAATATCGTTTCAGAGAATCTGGAGAAATCACTGCACGTAAGTTTACAAGGCCGAAAACCAACATTGAATGCCCGTGACCTTCGATCCCTCAGGCGGTACTGCATCAAAAACCGACATCAGTGTGTAAAGGACATCACCACATGGGCTCAGGAACACTTCAGAAAACCACTGTCAGTAACTACAGTTCGTCGCTACATCTGCAAGTGCAAGTTAAAAATCTACAATGCAAAGCTTAAAAGCCATTTATCAACAGCACCCAGAAACGCCGCCGCTGGGCCCAAGCTCATCTAAGATGGACTGATGCAAAGTGGAAAAGTGTTCTGTGGTCTGGACGAGTCCACATTTCAAATTGTTTTTGGAAACTGTGGACGCCGTGTCCTCCGGACCAAAGAGGAAAAGAACCATCCGGACTGTTATAGGCGCAAAGTTCAAAAGCCAGCATCTGTGATGGTATGGGGTGTATTAGTGCCCAAGGCATGGGCAACTTACACATATGTGAAGGCACCATTAATGCTGAAAGGTACATACAGGTTTTGGAGCAACATATGTTGCCATCCAAGCAACGCCTTTTTTCATGGACGCCCCTGCTTATTTCAGCAAGACAATGCCAAGCCACATTCTGCACGTGTTAGAACAGCATGGCTCCGTAGTAAAAGAGTGCGGGTACTAGACTGGCCTGCCTGTAGTCCAGACCTGTCTCCCATTGAAAATGTGTGGCGATTATGAAGCGTAAAATACGACAACGGAGACCCCGGACTGTTGAACAACTTAAGCTGTACATCAAGCAAGAATGGGAAAGAGTTCCACCTGAAAAGCTTCAAAATTGGTCTCCTCAGTTCCCAAACGTTTACTGAGTGTCGTTAAAAGGAAAGGTGATGTAACACAGTGGTAAAAAGGCCCCTGTGCCAACTTTTTTTTTGCAATGTGTTGCTGCCTTTTAAATTCTAAGTTAATGATTATTTGCAAAAAAAAAAAGTTTCTCAGTTTGAACATTAAACATCTTGTCTTTGCAGTGTATTCAATTGAATATAAGTTGAAAAGGATTTGCAAATCATTGTATTCTGTTTTTATCTACGATTTACATAACGTGCCAACTTCACTGGTTTTGGTTTGTATAAATGATCTGTGCATGGTTTCAAAAGAATTGAAATGTGTATTATTTGCTGATGATACAAACATATTCTTTACAGGGGAGAATATTCAGCAGCTTATGAAGGTCTTAACAACAGAAATGAGTAAACTAAAACTCTGGTTTGACAAAAATAAGTTATCTTTAAATTTGAAAAAAACTAAATGCATGGTATTTGGGAATCGTAAGATTAAAACAGATATTCAGTCGATGATTGATAATATCACAATCGAAAGAGTATATGAAAAGAAATTTCTGGGTGTGATTTTAGACCATAAACTCTGCTGGAAACCCCACATAGAATATGTGAGGGCCAAGATGGCAAAGAGTGTCTCAGTTATAAGTAGGGTGAGAAATGTACTCAATCCAAAATCATTGCACACTCTTTACTGTGCAATGATTTTACCATACATGAACTACTGTTTGGAGGTATGGGGCAATACATATAAAACTGTAAACTCACTAACTACACTTCAAAAAAGAGCATTAAGGGTGATAAACAATGCAGGTTATCTTGACCACACGCACAGTTTGTTTTTGGAATCACGCATTTTGAAGTTCACGGATCTGGTAAAGTTCAAAACTCTGCAAGTAATGTATAGAGCAAGATACAATCAACTGCCTGGTAATGTACAAAACAAATTTTTGGAGAAGGAAGGGGGATACAATCTCAGGGGATCATTGAACTTCAAGAAACCTTTGGTGCGCACAAACTTGAAAATAATGTGTCTTTCCTTTTATGGTTTTACCTTATGGAATGGCTTAGATGATAAACTAAAGTCTAGGAAAAACATTAATCAATTTAAAAACAAACTAAAACAAGGCTTTTTCAATAGGTATAGATGGGAGGAGGAAGATGAACTTAATGGAATTATGTGATAATATACTACATTATATTGCATTATATTGTATTGGATTGTTGTACTATGTGTATATGTTTGCATAAGTATGTGTGTGTAGGTATATGTATATATGTATGTATGTTTATATATATATGTGTACATATATGTTTATGTGTATGTAAATATAGCAAATACTGTTTACAAAAAAAAAATAGTATAAATAGTATAAACTCGGGATATTGAAAGTAGGGGTAGGGCTCGATAAGCTTTGCTTCTCCCTATCCCCTTTTCGGGCACTTGGACACTTATTCTGCAGTATTTCTGATTGTATTTATGTTAACTGAATTTTGAGGCAGCATAATACTTTCCTTATCTTTTATTTATCCGATTTTATTTTGTTTTCTTTGATTGCATGTGTGTTATTTTATTTGTCCAATATCCGAAATAAATTTGAACTGAACTGAACTGAACTGATATCAAGGTGCAGCCGAGGTTTGGAGGGTGTCCAGTTTGGTGGCCTCAGGATTTCATCTCTGCTGTTTGCAGATGTGTTTCTGTCGGCATCATCACGCTGTGACCTCCAACGCACACTGGAGCGGTTCGCAGCTGAATGTGAAGCGGTCGGAATGAGAATCAGCACCTCCAAATCTGAGGCTATGGTTCTCTCCCGGAAAAAGGGGGATTGTCCCCTTCAGATGGGGGGTCAGTTATTACCCCAAGTGGAGGAGTTCAAGTATCTCGGGGTCTTGTTCACGAGTGAGGGTAGGACAGAGCGTGAGATTGACAGACGGATCGCTGCAACGTCTGCAGTGAAGCGGGCGTTGTACCGGTCCGTTGTGGTGAAGAAGGGGCTGAGCATAAAAGCTAAGCTCTCGATTTACTGGTCGATCTACGCCCAGCCTCACCTATGGTCACGAGCTTTGGGTAGTGACCAAAAGAATAAGATCATGAATACAAGTGGCCGAAATGAGCTTTCTCCGTAGGGTGGCTGGGCTGAGCCTTAGAGATAGGGGGAGGAGCTCGGACATCCGGGAGCGCCTCAGAGTAGAATCGCTGCTCCTCCGCGTCGAGGAGTCAGTTGAGGTGGTTTGGGCATCTAATCCGGATGCCTCCTGGACGCCTCCCTTTAGAGGTTTTCCAGTCATGTCCAACTGGGAGGAGGCCCCGAGGCAGACCCAGGACACGCTGGAGGGATTATATCTCCCAGCTGGCCTGGGAATGGCTTGGGGTCCCCCAGGTAGAGTTGGAGGAAGTGGCTGGGGAGGTGGGCGACCTGGGCCTCTCTACTCAGTCTGTTACCCCCGCAACCCGGCCCCGGATAAGCAGAAGACAATGGATGGATGGATGGATGGATGGATGACCGGGGCAGTACTGTAGCTAGGCTCACTTTTTGGGGAGCTTTTGCCGATATGTTGGGGGTGACAGCGTAGACCTTGTTTTTATATGATTTTCTGAAGTAAGCTGGTAGATGCAAGCCAAATTTCCCCACGGCTTACGCATCATGCTTTTGCATCATGTAAACTCACGTTACTGATTTTAGACCGTCATTGGTTTACATTTTGTCGCTTAGGAGGTCGCTGAACATAACTGCTGACTTCCACAAAGAGCCACTGCTTTTTTGTTGCACATGCTTGACTGATTGGGAATCTAGCCAATGCCATTATCTCCACAGTGCTGGAAATGTCTTCTCCACTGCATTGCTACATGGCAACGAACGTGCCAATCCTTGTCTTCACTGGTCATACTAAGTTGTTGTAGGCAGAGCAATCAATATTCAATCTGGGTTTACATTTCCCAAATGCATGTCGTGCACTGAGATTTATTGGCCTCTCTGCGCACCAGAATTATGTACTAAGTTGTCCAGGATATGACTGAGAAATTTAAAAATGGTGTCAATCTATTTATATAGACATCTGGAGATAATAATGCTATCATTTTGCCAGAATATGGACAAAAAGTATGTTTTCAAAATTACAATTATTTACTGTAAAGTAAGCAAATCAAAAGGGGTTTGCCTGAAAAGACGAATTATACCCATACTCCTAATTTACAGATATTGATACTATTTTTTATGCAAGTATTCAGCAGATACAGGAACCCTAAAGAAGTGTCATTTTACCCATAATTGGAAATTAAAAATTAAAATCCATGGTGTGCCCCAGGAGATGGTCTTCAACCACTGGCCCCAATTTGCCAGCCACTTCTGGCAGGCCTTCTGCACCTATCTTCTTGATTCCACTCCGACACCAACAACTAGATAGAGAGGTTTGACCCGGAGCTTGGCCAGATCTGGTGCTGTTTGTCTGAAGGTACCCCCTCTAGCTGGTCTCATCTTCTCCCAAGGGTTGAGCTTGCCCATGACTCCCTCCTTGTGGCAGCTCCTGGCATGTCTTCATTTGAATGTTGCCTTGGCTATGAACCCCCACTCCTCTCAGGCAGAGGGGAAGGAAGTGGCAGAGTCATTGGGTTCCTCTGGTATGAAACATAACAGGTGTGGGCAAGATGAATGAATGCTCATTGAGCTTGCTAATTATCTGTGAGATGCTGTAGAATGATTGGACAGTGTTAGGGACCCAGCAGTCGACACAGGGACGCAGACGCACAATTATGAAAAATAGATTGAAATTTATTTTTCTTTCGAAAAACACACGTAACTCAAATGGTTTAAAAAGGTTCTGGGCCCTTTAAAGGTTAAATTAACAAAACTCAAGAGACACAAACCAAACACAACCTCCACCTTTCTCTTCTCCAAGTGAAACAAAAGGACTGCTTAAATACTATTCAACCAAACCAAAATAAATAACAGGACAATTATCAAATCAATTAAGTGTCCAAAAGAACCAAAACTACGGAAAAGGAAAACAAAAGATTTCTGCAGAAATAAACTACTTAGAGTAATATTTACATATATACACAAAATTATCTAACAGAAATTAAACATAACAAAATCCCAACAAATCTTAAATCACCCCAGAACTGGACAGCCGATGGAACATGCTGAACTGGTCTTAAGTTGGCGGAACCCTTCTGCCCGTCTTTTGGCTGGTTGGTATTTCTGCCCGGACCCCAATCAAGGAGGCACGCCCCACCATGACGCCGGAGTTAGCCAGACTCGGACCCAGCGGCAGGCATGGTAAATGAACAAACAAAAATGATTAAACAAGAAATACTACCTGAAACTAATAATCAGCAAAATCATAGTCAACGCAAATGTGTGCACTTCCATCTGGGTGACCAGGTTATGCTCAAAACTAAATAAAGTCAATCAGATGTATGAAATCAAAAGACTATGTGTCTTGTTTTTATTTGTTTACATATGCCGTTAACGTTATGGTGTATAATAGAGAACCTAATACTACTAATAATAACAATAATAATGTGCAGCAATAAACCTAAATGTGTAAATTATACTAATGACTAAAGCAACAGAAACGTGAGTGAGTGCAAGGGGAGGGGTTACCGACTGGCAGACGGCAATCATGATGGTGTGGACGCAACTGCAGCCATCACAGACAGGAAGGGGCTTGTGACCAGGACTTCTGTGCCTGCCTGAACCTATGCTAAAACTCCATTGAGTGGATGCAAAGCAATAATAATTTCAGGATTACAGTTCACATACTCACTTAAACGATCCGTTTGAGGATTCAAATGTAGACCCTTACTATAGGAATTTGTGAGAATTACATAAGCAGACTCATTGTAATAGTCTTGACTGTTTCAGGGTGACAGTGCCCATTCTCACTGCTATCAACAAGGATCAGGCTTGGGCGTAGCCAGAGAATTGGAAAGTTTACTATAGGTCAGACAGTCCGGTTCAAAGTCTATCGAATAAAACATGCAGCACAAAAGGGATAATCCAAATCAATGTCAAAGAACAGTCCATAGGTCAAAAGCCAAACGGTAAGACTGCCAGAATCAGGGGTGTGCAGAATCATGAATCCAAAAACTAGCCACAGTCAAATCCATAATGCCTCACTACACTTTGGGCAAAGCAATGTTGAAAAACCATAGGACAAAACAGAATCAAAACCGAAAACTCTCGAGGAATGACAAAGGCTTGTAGTGCTGACTTAGAAATGGCAAACTCAAAAGGAGCTAAAGAAAACTGGGGCTGTATAAAGGGATGACGAAGCAAGCGGGGGAGTGATTGCAGGTGTTAGTCCATGGGTACGCATGGCAAGGGGTGTGGATACAAACAAGGGAATTGACAGAACTAATTAACTAACAGAGTGGTGAGGGCAAGTGTGGAAGTTAGGACAAAAACAAAAGCCTGTGAAAACCAATGGAAAAATAAATAGAATAACTGAAGTGACAAAAATAAAACACTATAATATGTAAATGTATGAACAATAATAAATATAGATCTGAAACACTGACAGCTATAATCTGTTACAAGATTACAGCACACACACACTCACAGTAAGAATCTGTCTAAATGAGGATTATTGTGAACACAGTCACTATTACAATTAGTTTTTAGAGTGAAGGACACACACTCACTGTAACAATCTGTCTGTTTCAGGATTACAGTGCCCATTCTCAGCACATTATTCTGTCTGTCTCTGCATTACATTACTCTCATTGTAGTCTGTATGGGAATTACTATGCACACAGGCTGTAAATCTGTCTGCGCGGGAATTGTTGTGCCCATACCCAGTAGTAAGCCAAGGATCACAGTGCAAACACTCACTGTAATAATCTGTCTGTTTGTGGATTGTGGGCCACACTCATCGTGAAAGCCTGTCTATTTGAGGAGACAGGCTGTATCCCTAAGTAAAAGGGGGATCACTATATTAGCAGTTTGCAAGTGTTGATGCAGTGTCTAACCTCTCTGTCAAGTTTGTGAGGGTTGAAGGGGTGACACCACCCTTGACGTAGCTGTCAATTACAGCCAAATTTTTCGATGGTGCTTCACAGTGCCGAAGGTTAATTGCCCAAACCATATTGTGACATCAATCCAGGACTTCTAAAGTCAAATAAGTGGAATGCTCTATGATGCTCATCTGACCTGAATTCTATTGAGCATTGCATTTTACTTGCTGAAGGCAACACTGAAGGTTAGTCACCCAAAGAACAATCAGAAACTGAAGACAGCTGCAGTCAAGGCCTGGCAGGGCGTCACCTGGAAAGAAACATAGCATCTGCTGGTATTTGTGTCAAGACTTTAGGCAGGCATTGACGGCTATAAGTCTTCCACTATTTATATATTTTTGAAAAACAAAAAAGAAACCCTTAAATTAACACGTGAAAGTGAGCACTGAGGGCAGGTGGTTCAATCTCAAATCCATTATAATTGCATAGACAGTCAAGATTGTGTCACTGCCCACAAAGATTTAGAAAATTGTGTCACAGCACAAATACTTAAGGACCTGACTGTAGGCATGGAAAAGAACAGAATGGGAAAAAGAAATTAAAGAATTTTGCAAAGAAGAACTGGCACAAGCAGCCAAAAAGTCTCTGCTCATTGTGAGAGTGCAAAAGCAGTAATTGCTTTACATTATATAAGCTGGAGTATTTTCCAGGGCAGTGTTGAAAGCTATCTTAACACCCCCTGCCCAGTCCACTCCCAGAGGAGCAGCAGGAATGTACAGCCTGAGCCAGCAGGTGGCTTATGCCTTCTCAATAGACCAGACGGTCAAAGACATGGAATGCAGTCCGTCCGTTTAAATGTTTGTACCAAGCAGCAGGACTCCTGTGATCTGGAAAAACCTAGTGAATTTATCAGTGGCAAGAATTCTCACAACTGAACAAAAACTTTTCGATTCTGGACTTTTCCTAACCGAAAACAGTCATTGAAACTTGATTTTGACAGTTCAAATAACACTCATGGCTAGTGTTTTAAGATTTTCACCACTCTTAATTACTGAAAATGAGGGTTAAACTAAGTTTCTCCCAAAAGTGACAAACTTACTAGGTTTTTCCAGATCACAGGAGAAGAGGTCCCACATACATGAAGCTAATGCAGAGTTGAACACTGTTATTTCTGATAATAGACTATGTGAAGCTGTCGAAGGTGCCTGAATTAATGGCTATTAACCTGGTTTTGAATTACTCAGGGTCAACATGTCACCCCATGTATGGCAACATATGTATTATCACTGTTGAGCGTCCTGTATATTTGTGAGGTGAACATAGGCGACAAGAGCAGTTTTATCTATATAGGACTCCTATAGTCTCTTATCGCCTCCCTCCCTGTCAACACTTCTCATCTGACAGGGATTTGGTGCATTTAGGCCCAGACCTACACGGGCTCATGTACTGCAGGTCCAACTGCTGTACTTCTGCTGGTGTTGGCTTTGAATTGAAGGAGCGGGAGAACCTCCCATTTTGCCCATGGGAGTCAGGGCCAGTTAAGTACAGAAATGCCAAAAAGATTGTGTTTCTTTCTTAAGGCTTAAAAAAGACACAAGAGACCAACCCCAGCCCCATCCTGAACATCCTTCTTATAATTTGCTCAATCATCCCCCTTGTGTATTGCCCGAACTTCTGCTCTGGAGCAATCTATTTTCGTGGGCCTCGACCCACTGAATCATGATTGGCAGTCAAATTCAGCCTGAGAAAAATAAATACTTTGGGAGCTCCCTCATAAAGAGAGCTCTGTGGGCACGAGACGGATAATAGAACGAGCTCAATGTCAT
Source organism: Gymnothorax javanicus (assembly GCA_029692085.1). NCBI lineage: Eukaryota > Metazoa > Chordata > Actinopteri > Anguilliformes > Muraenidae > Gymnothorax > Gymnothorax javanicus. Next base: position 104,043,856 of record CM056200.1, read on the forward strand.
TAGTCGATTTGTGGACAACGGGTGGCCATTTCTCAAGTGGGAATTTTTAGCGGTTCAGCGTTCTTTCCTTTTATAGTCAGTGCAAATGACTCTGATGGAACGGCCCCCCCTTGTCCTGGTGCCCTTCTGAAGTGTGAGATAGGGGCTGGCTATATAAATGCAGGAGGCAGACCTCAGCCCTTTGTTTCTGGTTGTAGATTCCATTGTGACAGCTCTTCCCTGCTCCTAAAGGCTGAGCCATGCCCGCCAAAAAGGCTGAACCAAAGAAGGAGAAGGCCACCTCGCCGGCCCCAGCGCCGGCCCCAGCGCCGGCTCCAGCGGCCGAACCGGCTCCTGCCCCAGAGGCAGCAGCAGCACCAGCACCAGCACCAGCACCAGCAGCAGAACCAGCAGCAGAACCAGCACCAGCACCTGAACCACCTAAGGAGCCAGCGGCTGCACCCAAAATCATCGCTGTAAGTACCCTCGCACTGCAAAAACCAAAAAAAAGTCAGTCTCCAGACTTATTTTAGCTTTATTTTCTGATTTAAAATCTTACTTGTAATGTCTTTTTGATTCATGCAATAAGGTTAAATATATTGCCAATGAGAGGAGGCAGTCTGACTCGACATTTGCTGACGGGCGACTAAAAATTCACTTAACAAGCAAACGTTAACTTAAAAAGCTAATATTTTATACTTCACGGACAGCCCGAAAACAGTTTTTTGCAGGATGCAGAATATGGATCTGCACAATGTCGGCCCATGCGTATGTGTGTATTTCCGTCAGTCCTGAGGTAACAATGGCCATCACCATGTGCTTTGCTACGTTTTGCTGTGTCCTTGGAAATTGGTTCCCGAACCTCTCGTCTGGTACCCCCAGCTAGATCCAAGTATTTGATGTGCACCGTGTCAAGCACACCTGATGAAATCTATTCAAAGCAGTGACGGGCTGTCAGATATTCAGAGGGCCTTCAGTAACCTCACCTATTACCGCATGCTTGCTCTCAAACTCTTCCCGTTTATGTAATTTATGTGCTTAAGAAAATGCCTCATAACTTTGTGAGGCAATGTACAATGGCGAAATGCGATTGAGAGTAAATTAGACAGTCATTCTACCAGTTAGTCTTAGCAACTGTTGCTGATCAATCAAAGTAAACTTCAACAGTATTAGGTAATTAAGCATGGAAAGGTAACGGTACCGAAGGCCTTTGATACCGCCAAAGGACCGCAATGATTAAAAGGCTTGACTAGTTGTATCAGGTTTGCTTCAGATGGAACACATCAAATACTTGAGTCGGGCTGGGTGTCCCTAAGGGGTTTGTCAACTACTGATGCTGAAGCAAATGGACAGACGCTCTATGCTGTGTAGTAGCAGCAGTGTAACAATTGCTTTGTCTGCGCAAAAGAAAAAAGTTTGCAGCAGGTGGATTGTAATTGACTCTCCCGAGTTTTCCCAGCTTCAGCTGAACAAACAACACTCTAAATATCAGCCTGTGTGCAGAGTTAACTTGATATTATACCACATTAATCAGTCGACAACCTTTATGAGCATGTAGGGCTTTAAAATCAGACTTCCATCTGTTCCATCTGAATATTGTTGCCACTGCTTGACTTTTCATTCTATGTTTCAAAGTCTTTTGTGATGGGAGAACCTTACGTGGCTCAATGATCAAACATGTTGATCACACAAGTCTAGAGGTCCAAAACTCAAAGAGGAGTTTGCCAGTCCATCTCTTAGTTCAATTATTTATTGTATTTTGTGAAAATACATTTCATAACATGACATTCTTTTATCGGCCCCTCATTTCTATATCAGTTTAACAAAAGGTATAATCAGTTTGTACGGAATGTCTACATTGACACAAATATTTCTCTGTCTGCATGCTTCCCCACACTCTAAAATTGGGAATGAGAATAGGGGAATGAGGAGTTGTTATTCTAAGAATATTTTGTTTGATCACTCAAACAATGATTTAAAATACCAAAATGATCAACGGTAAAACATAAAAATATGGAAATATGACAGCAAACATATTAAAGATAAAATTAGCCTGTCAAGAAAAAACTTGCTTACTGTGGTTCACGAGTTCTTACAATGCAAAGACACATATCACAGCTAGAAGAATGCAGCCACCCAAATATTATCTATTCATGAGACAACTAATCGCAGTTCAGAGTTACTGGCAAATTCTAAAAATGAAAAAAGGCTGCATGTGAAAAGCACAATAATAATCTATAATCATCCAAATCTTGATGTTTAACGTACGGAAAAGCCGTATACTTCTATTTTAGGATTTTCTTTTTCCTCATTTCAAAAGTTTCTTGTTAAATATAAAGTAACATTAAAGGCAAAGTTCAAGTGGAAAGATGAATGCAGAATCCCATTTTCATTCACCATGATGTAAAATGGAAGAAATGGAAATTCAAAAGATCATCTGCAATGTACAGTACTTTCAAAAGTGAGGTAATGGGTTTCAAAGGTAGGCATACATCATGAAAAATAAATTTTATCACGGGAAGGGCATTAAAAAATTTTAATTCATGTGAAATGAAAGCAAACAGAAAAATGGTGAAAAGGATCCAGGCGCTCGTTGTCTCAATGGAAGGTGAGGAAAAGCCTGAGGGAGAGAGAAACTCAAGACTCATGGCACAAGAACTGGAGCAGTTTGTTCACATCCCAGGTTCTTGAAAAACAACCACTTTCATAACCTCACAGAAATAATCTTTTTACAAAAGTTTCATGAGGAAAGCCCTAACATGGCATGAGAAACAGATCCAAGGATCTAGAGTTTGCCGAACTTCATAGGAACTATGACTGAAAGAGACAGATTAAAATAAAATTTGCATTTTGGTTACGGTGGTACCTCAAATCTGCAAATATGGATGTTGATCATTGAAATTTTGGGCTTGTTTTGCTTCTACCAATCAAGGTGCACTAGCTAAGATCAAGGTCATCGTGAATTCCTGGAGGTACTGGCAAATTTTAGCATAGATTTTTCTGCTGGACAATGACCAATAAGATTGCAAAATCCATACAGAAATGATTAAATATTGCCATGCCCATCTTGGTCTCTGGACTTAAATCCCACAAAAAATCCTATGGTCTGAACTAGAGAGCCCAGTCCATAAATGCAAACCCAAAGATATCAATGATCTAGACAGTCTCTGCATTGAGATTATGTATTCACTTAACTGGTCACAACTTGCAGAAAAACACTCGCAGCCATCATCTCTGCAAGGGGTGACAGCAAAATCAAAGTAGTAAACCAGAGGTACCAATAATTTTCACACTTACTGTTTTCAGAAAAACCTCGAAATCTGAAAAAAAATGTATTAAAATAATGGGATACAGTATTACCCATATATGGATATGAACACAGGTATGACTTACAGTATTTATTGCGTTGCGTATTATATGCAGGCCTCTTTCTCAAGGGTGCCAATAATTTAGAACATGACTGTACACACAAAATATGTAGAACATAGATAGTAAGACATAAATTATAGTAGGAGTAGGTCATTGAGTTGTGTAGCAATTTAAGGACCCCTGCCTTTTACTACTGGAGAAAAGTCGGAGAACTCCACAGTGATGGAATTCCAGACCTTAATGTGATATTCTGAATCAAGTATTTGATGTTTTTGAACAATGAAGAGGATACTGATGACTGTATTTTGGAATAATTATAAATGCTGTTTTACGTCATTCACAACTTGGGAAAGCAGGTTCCTGATGAAAAGGGTGAACATTAAGTATTGTCATTAATGGAAGAAGTAGCATGCTCTGATTGAGTTTGTGCTAATGGAAGCACCTAGGAGCCAGCCTACCAGATTTCTGCCTCATTAACAGGTCTTTGTGTGCAGCTTTACATTCCCATGTTTCTTAAATTGGCACCCATCTGACAACTCAAACGGAAGGAGATATAGTTTCTCACTAATCCCCATAAGCAGGGGGTAATATTCTTAGACCAACATACATGTATAGGAATGCCATTCAACTGCAGTCTACTTCTGACCTTGACAATCCGACACTCTTTATCAACAGCAAAGGATAGTATAGTGATACATTCTGAGAACTTGTTCCCTCACAGATTTGAGCAGATTAATGAAGACTGACCAAAGAGTATAGAATGACAAGGTCTACCCCAAGCTTTAAGTAAATAGTAAATATACAATCACATCATGCAAAAGCATAAACTGTGCAGTGTGTCTGCTTATAAGTACTGCAGCTTTTAAGTCACACACTGATAACAGCTCCGATGCAGCAATTTTTTTGCAAAACATGGATGAATTAATAGTTTAACCGTATGCCATGTCTACGAAAATAATGTTAGTGGTGACAAACAGTTCCACCTTTACAACCCCATTTTCAGAAAAGTTGGGACAGTGCATAAAATGTAAATAAAAACAGAATGCAATGATTTTCAAATCAGTTGAATTTTTTATTTACTTGAAAATAGTACAAAAACAATATTTCAGATTTTGAAACTGATTAATTTTGTTTTTTTTTTTTTAAATATTTGCTCATTTTGAATTTGATGACAGCGACATGGTTTAAAAAGTTACGGTACGGGACAATAAGAGACTGGAAAAGTTGCATGATGTTAAAAAAAAAAGACAACTGGTGGAACATCTAACGGCTAATTAGATTATGTAGCAGCAAGTCAGTAAGATAAATGGGTATAAAAAGTATTTCATTAGTAAATGTAGTGAATGTTTAATCACTCTATGAAAGACTGCATGGGGAAATAGTTCAATAATTTAAGAATAACCTTTTCAACTAAAAATTGCAAGGAGTTTGGAGATATTATCCTCTACAGTACATAATATCATTAAAGGATTCCAAAAATCCTGAAAAATCTCTGTGCGCATCAGACAAGGCAAAAATCCAGTTTTGAATGGCTATGATTTTCAGGTCCTCAGGTGGCACTCCATTAAAAACAGACAGGATTCTGAAGTGAAAATCACTGCATGGTCTCATGAACACTTCTGTAAACTATTGTCAGTAAGCACAGTTTGTCACTGCATCAACAAATGCAAGTTAAAACCCTGCCATATAGAGACTAAAGCATATATAAACAAGATCCAGAAACACTGCCTGCTTCTCTGTGCCTGAGCTCATTTAAAATGTTCCGAGGCAAAGTGGAAAACTGCCCTGTGGTTTAACTAATCAAAACATGAAATTCTTTTTGGAAATAATGGATGCCACGTCCTGTGAACTAAAGAGGTGAGGGCCTTCCGGCTTGTTATCAGCAAAGAATTCAAAAGCCAGCATCCATGATAGTACAGTATGAGGATGCATTAGTACACATGGCATGGGTGACTTGCATATCCGTGAAGACACCATTAATGTTGAACAGTATATACAGGTTTTGGTGCAACATTTACTGCCATCCAGATGCTTTTTTAAGGGAAGGCCTTGCTCACTTCAACAATACTATGCCAAACATCATACTCTGCATGTATTAAGTCTCTGTCGTGAAAGAGTCTGGGTGCTAAACTGGTCTGCCTGCAGTCCAGACCTGCCTCCTACTGACAATATTTGGTGCATTATGAAATGAAAAGTATGACAAAGGAGGCTGCAAGGTATTGAGCAGCTGAAATCCTACGTAGAGCAAGAATGGGAAAACATTATGCTTTCATAACTATAGCAGTTGGTCTCCTTAGTTCACAAATGCTTACAGAGTGTTCATTGAAGAAGACATGATGGAACACAGTGGTAAACGTGCCCCTGTCCCAACTTTATTTGAAGCATTTTGCTGGCATCAAATTCAAAATGAGCTTATATTTTCCAAAAACCAATAGGATATCTCAGTTTGGACGTCTGATATATCAACTGCTTGGAGCACAAAAAGGTTAAGTGCATTTTTTGCTAGAAACTAGTAAGTTGGATGCAGATCATATTTTTTACATTGTTTCAAAGTTTTACATAGCTTTTTCTCAAAACTTAAAAAATGCACTTAATCTTTTTTTGCTCCAAGCAGTCGATATTGTCTTTGTACTATTTTCGTATAAATATAAAGTTCAAATGATTTGTTAATCATTGCATTCTGTTTTTATTTACATTTTACACAGCATCCCAACTTTTTGGAAATGGGGTTTTACGTTCATTGAATAATATTTTCCTCATGCGGACATGTTCCTTATTAGGCAGCTTTCTAGTTAAAGTTCCCAAATTTTCATGAGAACCGTTGGCGTCAAATTACTGGCACCCATGACAATTATTGCAAATAAAATCAAACAAAGTTAATTTGTAATATTTTATGAATTGAAGTAAATGTCAGGCTTAAGAAACTATACTGAGTCATTCCATCACTGCCTATTTCACTAGCGTATAACAATGAGGAAAAATTTATGCAGAATCTCGTTCCCATGGAAGAGCAGAAGAACTGTCAAGTCAAAAGAGAAAGATGGAAATTTACTTTCACATGTGAGACAACAGGTTCCAAAACATTGGGTTCCGAAGAATAAACAGATAGAAAAGCCTCTGAGTCTAGGGCTGTAATAAAAAAAGAACGCAACTTGCAGAATGGAAGCATACTGGCCAGAAAAAAGCATACTGGCCTGCGGGAGGTGAAGAGGACGCTAGGGGAGGAGATAAATGGTTTCAGAATTGCAGCAGTGGTTGCATCTTGGGGTCAGCACGTCAAAAATATAACCGGAACAAGCCACCCCCATGGCAATACTCATTTCAGAAGGGTTTTTTGAAGAAAGCCCTTACTAAACACAAGAAACAATACCAAGCATCTGACATTTGGCAAACATAAGGCGAACTATGGCTGGAGGCAAGTACTGCTGTTAGATGGGATGAGAACTGACATTGTTGGCCATCCGCACGACCTGCCTGTTCGGCAGTAAAAGAGAAATATACACTAATGGAATTTTGATTAAAATTATTTGGTTGGTCTCTGCTAACAGGCGTAGGTGGTAACCCATACCTCCCTATTATAAATATGATTATAATTATGGTATAAATATGTGGCGACATATAGGTCAGTTTCCTTGTCATCCATCACCATAGTAAAGACGGGAAAAAACAATCATGAGTGACAAAAAATTGTTGACCTTCAGAAATGAGAAATTTGAAAATGCACATTGTGATTACCAGGCCATATAATTAAGAAGTTAAAGCCATATGACAAATTTTATTACATGGAGGATGGTTCAGGAGGTAAAAGATACTCTAAGGATCATAGTTGGAGTTTTGCAGAAATTAATAATGTCATGGGGTCTGAAAGTCTCCAAAACTGCGATCAGATGGCATGTGCACTACGGCAGCATATTTTGGAGGGTTACCACCAGAAAGCTTCAAGTCAAACTCATGCTCATGCAGTTTGCCAGAATGGTATTAGAAATTCTGATGGGACTGGGCTCTATGGTCAAATGATACCAAAATACAGCTCTTTGGCAGTAAACCCCATGTGGTTGTCATTAAACCCAAAATAACCATTCCGTAAAGAACCCCGTCCCAACTGTGGAGGATGGTAGTGGATCTTTGATGTTGTGGGGCAGTTTTTCTGCCTCAGTCCCTGGAAAACTTTCATCTGGTGACATTAAATGTAAGCCTTTCCCTGCCAGAAAGCTTGAACTGCATCGTGGTTGGATATTCCGACAGGAAAACAGGACCTTCCTGAGCAAGTATTAATCAACACAAAAATGGTTAACTGACCAGAAAATCAAGTTTTTTCAATGGCCAGCCCAATCTCTTGACCTAAGCTCAATAAAAAACCAGTGAAAGAAGAGTCCCTAATGTGGACCGAGGAATTCAAAGGACCTGAGGAGATTTTCCTGGCAGGCAAAGTCTGAGACCCCTCAGAACCTCATTGAAAAGAACAGTGGCAGACTCAGAGCTGATTTCTTGGCAAATGGATGCTGCAGAAAGTATTTAATGAAAGTGATCCAACAATTTTGCCAAACGTGTTTTTGAAAAAAAAAAAAAAAAAAGTTCTTCCATGGTAATAATTATTATTACCCCGTCACAAAGTGGCCCGGGGGATATAGGAACAGAGTTTGTCTGTCCTTCCATCTGTCCATCTGTCACACTTCCAGTCCGGACGAGTTTTCTCTAGAACTGTACAACCAACATTAACAATATTTTATATGGATATCATGCGTGTGATGATCTAATTTAAGATCGAAAATGATTGTCGTAGGTCAATAATTTGCAGAGTTATGGCCCTTGTCATCAACTTTTCTATTTGGTGCATAGGACTTTCAATGTCGACAGCTTTTCTCAGAAACTATCAGAGACAGATCAGTGAAACTTTGTGCAATTATTTACCTGATAATATTGTACAATGAGTTTGAAAATTAATGATGCTGGTCAATTACTTATGGAGTTATAGCCCTTGTCATGGTTACGGACTTAGTGCATAGGACATTCAATCTCGACAGCATTTCTCAGAAACGATCGAAGGCAAATCTGTGAAACTTTGCACAGTTATTTAACTGATAACATTGTAGAAAGAGTTTGAAAATTTATGTTGCAGGTCAATTATTTATGGAGTTATGGCCCTTGTCCTTGGGTTATTGACTTACTTCATAGGACATTCAATCTGGACAGCTTTTCTCAGCACGAATCAAAGGCAAATCAATCAAACTTTGCATTGTTATTATCCCCCACCACAAAATGGTGTGAGGGATAGAGGAACAGGGTCAGTTCATCCATCCCTCCTCCCATCCATCCGTCCATCACACTTTCAGGCTGGACAGGTTTTCCCTAAAACTATACAGCAGACATTGATGACATTTTGCAGACACACATACCTAATGATGATCTAAAATGAGTTCGAAAATTTATGCCGCAGCTCAATTACTTACAGAGTAAGTACAGAGTAAGTCCCTTGTCATTAGTTTCCCTACTTTGTGTACTAAGCGTTCAATCTGGACAGCTTTTCATGAAAATTAAGAGAGACAGAATAATGAATCTTTTTGTGTAATTCTTTAGATGATACTATTGTAGAATTAATTTGAAAATAAATGCCACAGTTCAAATATTTACAGAGTTATGGCCCTTGTCATTGATGTATTTCCCCTGCCATGAACTACTGCGGGGATATAGGATTGGGTTTCGTTCGTGCGTCCTTCCGTCCGTCCATCCGTCACACTTTCAGTGGAGACAAGTTAACTCGAAAACTATGACAGTTACATGAGTCAAATTTTGTATGCTTCATAAACTAACCGTGATCTACGTTGACTTTGAAAATGGAAGTCGAAGCCTATTTATTTATGGAGTTATGGCCCTTGATCGTGGCGGGGGATAGTGATGACCATGTCGTCTTGTTTTCTTTGAATCACTGTATTCAAATTAAAGGCTATAATTTTGTTAATATTTTGAATGCAATATCAAGGAGGATATCCAATAATGACAATACCTCATTGGTGTACATTAAGCAAGTGTGCCAATATTTGCGGAGGGAATTATATAGCCTATAGCACTGTTTGGTTTCATTCATGCTTGAGTGATGAAAAAACTATCATGACTTGGGTCTTTGTCTCTCTTATCTCTTCCAGAGTGATTTCAATTCAGACCAAATTGAAGGTAAGCAAAATTATCATTTTTTCATTGATTAATACATTAGGCAATTCCCTCAATATTAAATATGTTTTACTCATTCAATATTTAGAACGCAGAGACCATTAACGCTTGAGGTACCCACTCAACCTATATTGGTAGAGCACATTTTAAAGGAGCTGTATTACAATCACTGCGCAAGCTCAGAACTTACATCCCAAGAAAGTGAATCTGCTTGACTGCAGAATATAATCTGATTGCATCCTTGCCAAGCCGTCTTCCCTTTGCATTATATTTGTATATTTTAGTTACTCAGACATTATGCTTTTTATATTAAGGAGTCTTATGAAGACATTCAAGGATTCAAAGCGCTATTTTTGTGCTACAGCCAAGGGATGTGAAAAATGTAAGCTTGTTTGCCAACCTCCAATAAACATTATAAAAGAATATCTCTTCCTCATGGATATCTGCATAGCATAGCTACGAAAGCTACGTGGCTGACGTCTAGCAATTCAGCTAATTGTCTGGTGAAGTTTTAAATTAAGTAACTAGCTAAGTAAACACTTAATCAACGAAATTTGCTGGTCAAATAAAAATTTTTCATGAATATCTATGTCGCCAGCAATGTAGCGTAGCCACGATAGCTACGTAGCTAACATTAGCTAGCTATTCAGCTAGTTGTCTGATGATTTTCTTTGAATGAATTAAAATATTCAACTTGCTGGCTTGCCAACTTTGCTAACAAATTTGCATGTGAAATAAAAGGTTTTTGTGGATGTCTGTGTACCTAACTACGTAGCATAGCCACGATAGCCATGTACGGCACGTAATTTAGCTAATTGTCTGATGCTGCTAGTTCAATGAAGCGAGTTAATGAAAGATTATTGTGGAGATTTGGATTTATCTGCTACTTTAGCTTAATATTTGGTAGCAGGTTCTAAATCATTCACCACATAAGCTGCTTGCTTCCGGTTCGGTAGACCTGTCAGCCAATTTTACACCAAAATGCCCATAAGCGACCAGTGTCTATGAACATCAAGGTTTCAAAGTTTTGAGCATGTGCAGTAATTGTGACACAGCTCCCTTTTAAGTCACTGTATCGAATTGAAAGATAGGGTGACTGGATTAGATACGGAGACTCAAAATGTGCTCTACCAAAAGGTTGAGGTGGTTAAAAGGTTAAACATTCAAAAAGGGATTTGTAATTTTTCCTAACTGTTTGACAGCATGCTATGGTATTATGCCACAGGATGATGATAGCACATATATTCTAGGTGATAAGAGCAGTTACTTGCATACCTCTCACCTGTATGCAACACTATTTCCACACAGAGTTCAAGGAGGCCTTCTTGCTGTTTGACCGGACCCCCGGTGGTGAGATGAAAATTAGTTATGCCCAGTGTGGGGATGTGATGAGGGCCCTCGGCCAGAACCCCACCAACGCAGAGGTCCTAAATATACTGGGGAAACCAAAAGCTGAAGGTCAGTTTTAAGTTATGGTGGGATTGGGTGGCATTATCTGAGGAAACACAAATGTAGTATGTTCACTCTGGAAACAGTCCCTCTGAGAGGAAAGTTTTTTTCTCTTAGAGCTGAAGTATAATGCTTTTGTACATTTTATTTTGAACTAACTAAATTTACTCTCCCAAGTTACAACTGACAAAGTTTTTCGGTTAATCCAGAGTTACTCTGTTTACAATATTAGAAGTACGTTGTACCCAAGTTACAACTGACAAAGTTTTTCGGTTAATCCAGAGTTACTCTGTTTACAATATTAGAAGTACGTTGTACTTCTGCATTACAGATGAAAGACAATGTGATAATTTACCGCAATCTGATTTTAAAAATTATCAGTTTGTTCTCAGTTTGCTGGTTGTCTTTTAAGCTTACTGGGAAGTGGTTATCTGGTATCATTGCTGAAAATGATCCCTTTCTCTTCTCTCTCAGAGATGAACACAAACCTGATTGACTTTGAGACCTTCCTCCCAATGTTTCAACAAATCACCAAGTCCAAAGACCGGGGTACTTTCGAGGACTTTGTTGAAGGGCTGCGTGTCTTTGACAAAGAGGGCAATGGCACTGTCATGGGAGCTGAGCTGCGCCACGTCCTCGCCACACTCGGTGAGGCACTTTAAGTCCGACTGGAACACCTAAAGTCGGAGGAAAATCTCCAAAAATGTATAAGGCCCAATGAATGCTAATTAGAGAATGACTAGATGAAACTGAGTGGGCAGGTCAGCCCCTCTCTTTATGCCAGTGAACTGAAAGGTAAATGTGTGTTGGCAGGTGAGAAAATGTCTGAGGGAGAAGTAGAACAGCTGCTTAATGGACAAGAGGACACTAATGGCTCCATCAACTATGAAGGTGAGGTGGTCAGATGCTATTCCCTCTTCTGTGTAACAAATTATTCATAAGAAATCTTTTATATACCAATGCAAGCAAATTTTTCTGCTTATTTTGCAGCTTTTGTCAAGCATATAATGGCTGGTTGAGCATCCTGGTATGTCAAACCTCTGATTCTCAACAGTCTCTTTCTTGCAAAGATACAGCACCATTATTTTCTCATTTTTAATGTAATCGTTGGTGTGGTACCATTGGGAAAGCTCCTTTTCATGTCGTAGGAACTAGGATGCAGTGGTTCCGCCATCAGAATTGCCTGGGAACAACGTCCAGTGATCACGAGATCCATGACGCTCTTTACTGAAGCTCCTACAACAGAGTCTGGTGTTATTTCCCACTTTACTGCCACAGTGTGGGCCTCTTCTGTCTCTCTCTCTCTTCTGTTTTAATTGCATTCTTTTGTAGTACTGTCAATCCAGCTGAAATAAAACATTATTTTTAGTTCTATGGCAGTTGCTGCATTCTTCCCAGACAGTTGGTACTGTAAGTAATATTTATGAGACCAGAAGGGAAATAGCTGGTTGTCAGATGAAATGGGTAGTTTGTTTCTTGAAGATCATGAAAGCAATTCCAAAAAAAGACAGACATACTGTATGTACGCTTATCTGGAATTCCACTCTTACTCCTCAGTGAAACACTAGAATTGATTGACTGAAGGTTCCTCTGGAATGTAAGCGAATACTGTGGCACTAGGGCCCATGGAGTAAATCTAAATATACCCCAGAGCAATCAGTTTGCCATTGCCTTATTTTATGTTTAAAAAATAAGTAGCAGAAGATACGATAACAGCATGACTTCATGTTAGTTTGTCCAATTACTTTTAAGCTTCTAAAATTAGGGAGGCAATGTTAAGAAATAGTTGTAATTCCTGCACAGTTCATAAAATTTTCCAAAAAAACCCTTAATTTGAAGCTGCAACACTGCAAGCACATCTTGATTGTTTCATTTCAAATCTATTTTGGCAATTGCACTGATCCACAATGATGAAAATTGTGTCACCGTCCAATTACTCATGTACCTGACACAGGTTTGTTTCCCGATAATGATTGTTCTTAGCATTACAGTGCATTTGTAAGAGTGATTCTATGAACCTTTTTACATTTGTTATATAAGTTTTCTGAAACAGTGCCTAAATCGGCAGTGCGTGTGCCCAAACTAAGATCTAGTTAACGCGGCTGAAAAATAAATCACCACTATCAGAGATGCTATGTGAGTCTAACTCCAAAAGCAAACATTAACTAGTGGGTTTTGCTTTACAGCCGAAAGAGTTCAGCTCTTCAGTTGTTCTCACTTATCTTCACAATTATCATGTCCATAGAAGGCGCAGCTCTATACCAACAATCGTCTGAACAAAGACATGTCAAAGTAGGGAGTGTAAGCACGGTAGCAAGAGAGGATGATAATTGGCCTTTTGGCCACATGAATTACAAATCATCTTAGATGAGGTGGAGGCCAACAATGGCTTGCTGTTCAGGCCTGATGCCTTTGTGTTTGCAAATTTATCTGTGGAACAAGAAGCAGCTACAGGGCCCGGGACGATTTCTGGGAGACGACGGGTTCCCCCTCTGCCACTTACTGTTCACATTGATTGGAAACCCAACATGGCTGGATGAGTTGGCCCTCAGCGACACACACCATGTGACACAAAGCATTGTGGAGCGCACCATCGGAAGGTGAAAGATGCTCATCCGATGTGAGCACAAGTCAGGTGGCGGCCATCTTTTTCGACCACACAATGCTGTGCAATGCTGTCATGACTGTGATGGAAATCCTCCATACCCTCTCTGGCAGGGCGAGGACATGGTTGCCAAAACAAGAACGGAGATGAGAGGAGGAGAAAGAGAAACTATTAAAACTTAGTCCTTTGAATGGGTTCACTGTAGCAGTGTTACGGGAGTAGCATCAAACATACTTTGAATAAAACTTGCATTTGGATGTAAGTCCTGCTGGCCAATCAGCCTCTAGAACACCCTTAGCATTCTACGAGTGGTATGGAGTGATGGTTAATCTGCAAACATTTTTACACCTTAATTTGAGATGCCTTTAAGAAATGCACCTCCAGGCAGAAAAACTACTAACTTACAAACGTGTAACTTTAAGATGAACTTGGCCTTAAATTGGTTTTGGGAAACACAACCCAGGTTTTTATGTTGAATATTCTAGAAACTGACTGAGAAAAATGTGTTATCCTACTCTTGCTTCAATACAGTCATTTAGAATAGTCCATGTCTAAAAATGAGAGCATTATGTAAAAGAATGGGGCAAAGCCAGTATCCATTTAAATAATTTGAGTTCTGAGCAAGCCCTGTTTCGAATAGTTTTGAGGCGCCTGGCTGCACCCACTGCAACATGACTGTCAGGTGCAATGCAATGATTATTATAAGCTTTAATTTGCTGTGATAGAGTCACTACTTCATACCTTCAGTATAACTGATTACTTACACTATCTCTGCCTATCGACATTAAAACCGTCAAACTTAATCTTTCCCAATCCTCCTATTTTTGTTTTTCCAAAAATGTTTCATCACAATGTCTTTTTAAACAAATATACAAACAAAGTTGAAAGCACTAATGCTACACAAACATGCAGCTCTAAAAATTATAAATCGTCCCATGAATAACAAAAGGTCGCAAGTGACATTCCTGATGAAACCTGTTTTTCTGCACCTCGTTGTGCAGAAAAACAGGTTTCATCAGGAATGTCACTTGAGACCTTTTGTTATTCATGGGACGAAATGATCATTTTGAACATGTAGCTGGTGTTGCTGACAAAAAAACAGCAGTAAAAACAATGATCAGTTTTATAAATACGAATGATATTCATAGGTAATAAACCCAATGTGCATTTTAAGTAATGTCAATGTACAAAAGGACATAAAACACTTCTGGTGTTTTCAAATGCAGAAACTGAGATCTTTTTTTCTTCAGATGTCGGTTCAGGTCAATTAATGACAAAGACACAAGGCAGGTTTGTTTTACATCCTTTAAAACATGTTTCAACCAATCCTGTCTTCCACAGGAAGCTACAACATGAATTGAAATGGACAGAATGGTAAATTGTGAGCTAATTTTGAAAATAATCATTGGTCTCCTTCAAAGATTACACTGTTATCAGGGGAGAAGGCGTAAGCTATCCCAAAGTGCAATGAAACATTGGATGGGTTCTGTGTTATAAAATGTTATGAATCAACCCAATGCAGAGATCTGCTTACTTCAGTGAGTGGTGCATTCTCCAGTCTTTTACAGAGATGGAAGAAATTCAAGATTAAACTATACCGAGCACACAGGTAAATGTAATCTGTAAAATCAAGGTTTCTCCATCAAGCTGTCTCAAATCTGTTACGCTCTCAGATAATTTGTTATGTATTCATGATAAGAACTTTTAGACCGGTGATTGCAGGTTAGGGAAACTTGATTGCATTCACACTTTAGTGTAAAAAACACAGTTGTAGGCATTTGTTCTTTACCAATAACAGACACCTGGTGAAACAACGCAGAGCGACATTAGCAACACTGTTAGCAACTTCCTGAAAACACTGTTATCCACAGTAAACAAGGAGCAAACAGTACATCAGGTCCAGCCAAAGTGGGTAGGAATGAATCCTTGAACCAGATGGTAAGACTGGACAGACATAGGGCAGCTGTGTAGTGTATGCAAGCCATGGAAAAACTGCAGAAAGAATGAGGGTTGGAGAAGAGCTGTCGTGTGTATGTCCCCTCTCACCCTGGGGGGGGTTCCTGTGGCAGCTGCTGCTGGATAAAGCCTGCCCTTCAGCGTGATGTTTGACTGAGTCCATACTTAACTTGGAATGTGGGGACCTGTACCCAGGCATTCATGTGCAGCCATACCACAATACATGGTGGAGTGGGAGTCATATGGTATTCAGCAGGAGAGCAGAGGCTTTGAATGGCATTCAGGCTCTCAAATTAATGCATGAAACAGCTTCTGGAAAAGAATTGATAATCAGACCAGACTCTGACCAAAACCTTTTGCAGAAGTTCGGCAATATCTCACAAATGAGACGCTCATTAATAGAATTTGTTTAGGTTGGAGCGCCTTCTTAAAAATGCCTGAAAATACAACCTTACAACATTTTATTGGAAAAAGAGAAAAAAAAAAAATGGCCAAAAATTGTCCAATCCAAAAAAAAATAGCTACTCTGGAAATATTGGCCCAAGGCATCATCCCACCAAATTTCATCAAAATCCATGGAGCAGTTTCCGAGACCCAGCTGCTAACGTATGGACGACGGATGGGTGGACAGACAGACAACGGACACAAACTGACAACAATAGCTTGGCCGGTGAGCTAATAATGATACAAAGTGGCTAAGTTGAGCAATGAAAACTCCTAAGCTAATGGTAGTCACTATTTTGTATCCTGTCTGTCTCACTTTGCCCTCTTGTGCGAACACTAGATGCCCTTTTTCCTGTATTGTATTTATGGGGGAAGAAAACAATTGTGTTCCAGAAGGCGCCCCAGTTACGGCACAGTTACGTAACACAAATTTCACATACATGTTGGTGGTGAAACTGTCACACTAACAGCTGATCCCATAAAATCCCCCTGGCAATAGCCTTGGCCTTTTATAGATGCTGGTCTGTGAATGTTCACTGTGAACCAAGACCAAAATAACCACTTGCCTCAGCCTATTACCAGAGTCCTTTTGTTTCAATGCCAGTGATGGGGAAGAGAGAGATTCCAGCATGACTGATGACTGTTCTGAGGGGATCAAAGATAATGGCTCTTGATCTCCTCTTGTCCTCCTGCTTTTATGATGTAATCCTTGATTTCTGACCACTGCCAGCTCAGGTCCACTACTCTCGTGTAACCACCTCCTCCATTTCCCGGAAGTGGTTGCTGCCAGGACACCCAATCACTCCTTCCCATTGTAAGTGCAAGAGCCGACATTAATACAGGATGTAATAGACCATGAAGCTGTGAACAGCCATATTAGGGAGTCAGTTAAGCTCTGGACACAGTGACACTGCGTAGGTGACACACTAAAAGTACCTGTTAATAATTTAAGAATTTCTTTTTTCTATACTGAGCCACAAAATAAGCAACTTTGAGTTCAATTTTACTATAAAATAACATATATTTCTTCAAAAATGTCTTAGCACTTGTAAGGAAGTAAAAAGAGTGCAATTCTGATCTTCATGGAAAAGACGTCTTTATTTGCAGGAATGACAAGCGTCAGAAATACGTGAAACGCAGTCTGGGTTCAGCGGGGTCAGTTTAAATACTGAACCTTAAGGGTTTGATGTGGGCCAGATATGTTAATTGGACAAGGTCCTCTTACCTGCACCTACCCCACAAGTATGGCCATCAACCGTAATGAATGCCGTCTCTTTGGATGAAATATACTGGACAAATAAAGTTAGGGATCACCCCAAATTTTGAATTTGAAATATGTGATAGTTTGTATTTTTTTCCATATCATATTTTAATATTGAAAAGTTGGGTGATCCCTAACTTTCTTTGTCCAGTATAGTTCTTTGGTCACTCTCTCCCAGTTGCTATTCTATAATTTACAGCTATGCCGATGAGTGGCGATGAATTGTCACTCATGCATACAACCTGAATGCTAAAACTGTCACTGGCATTCCTGGTTGTTGTCACAGTGTTTTAGACCTGAGTGGATAATCTTACAGTGCTCTCTGTGATGGTTACCTGCCATAAAGCATCATTTCATCCAAGTCTGACAGATGGGAGTTACAACCTTGCTCCCCATGAGGAGTGCCAGGGGCAGCCCCATCCTGTCTTAGGTGACCTTCTTCCAGTAGCTTAGCCAGAACTAAAAATTGGGGGGTACATTACATCCTTTAAAATTATTATTATTATTATTATTATTATTATTATTTTCCTGACTTGTTCTCAATCATTTTTCCTAATTGACAAAACATTCACTCCAAAAACACTCCACGCTATTTGGCGTTGCTAGTTCTCCTTGCTAAGGTATGGCAACAACAATTCATTTGGATGCACGGTTTAGCACATTTCAATCTGCCTTCTTCAAAATTGAGTAGAAGTGTTTCAAATCTTTGTCTTTGATTGAATTGAAACAATTTAAACGATCATTAAGCACAGGTTAGGTTGTCTGACATGCCAGATAGGTATAGCAGAAGTTCCAGAGTAGATTACCTTGTATAAGGTATAGGCCTATTGATGAGTAAATTAATCTTCTGAACTGAATTTACCCAATCATTTAGTCACCCCTAGATTGCACTGAGAAAAGAGCAGTGTCTTTAATTGCCAGTAGATTACTCTTATAATTAGAAATTGTTTTAATAAAGGAAACTGATTGAGAAAAAGTCAGGAAGGATAATTGTTGTAAAGGGATGTTCTGTGCCAACCCAATTTTCAGTTCTGGTTACGCCACTGCCCTCTTCTCTCCTAGAGAGTCTTACACATCATTGGATCCAATATCACGCTTCACTGGTCTTATAATGATGCCTTACCATTACCTGTTGGGACTTATAAGAACAATTTTGCTCAGAATTTGGACTATATGAATCAATCCGCTGCCAGGACATGAGAGCTAAAGACTACTTCATCCAGTATGACTGCTGAGTGAGATAATTCAAAAATCCAGCATTCTGTCTTTCCACAAACGAACACAGATGACATAAGAACACCCTGAAACAAAGTACATACAAAATATACACATACTGCTGCCTCGAATGTTGGTTATTTCTTGGTCATGAACCAAATCATTGACTTGGTCTTCCAAACCCTGCTGAATTTGAATAATTTGGGTGTTACTTCTTTGCATCAGAGATGAGTGTATTGTCAAATTATCAGAAATATTCGTGTATTAAGTTCTTATTTTATTTTTCCCAGTGTCAACTCCACTGGAAATGCTCAGACCTGTTCCCACTGCACCCAGCATAATATACACAAATTCATTCATTTTTGCCCTGTGGTTGGAGGCTTTCGCTGGTTGGCCTGGGAGCTGGATGCCACACTATCGTGATAATTCAGAAAATCAGATGCCATCAGGTCTTTGTCAGCGCTGATTATGCCCTCCCTTCTCGAGTGCCTGTCCGCATCTGGTGTCCAGGCTGTTTAGGTTGACAAGCACTGGAATCTTAATCCAGATCCCTGGGTGAGGCTGCATTGCTATTTTTGTTTGGGGCCAGCTGCTGCTCTAGACTGTCCTCCGTCAGGACCACAACTGGCAGAATGATGAAAAGGACAGCTTTCCACATTTTATGACGAAAGACGGAAAACAAAACAGAGTGATAAATTCTACTAATTTTTTTTTTCACTTGGACACGACAGTGTAAGAAACCTAACTAATCAAACCACTGACCGTATATAAATATGGACAGCCAACCAACTCATCAAAACTGAAGCCAAAAATCTTGATCACCATCAAGTGGCTAGCTGCAGTATAGGTTATAAACCCGCCCCCTCCATGTTAGTGGATGGTATATGGGCCTCACATATAGTACGTGTCAAATCATTTTTTTTTTCCCGAATGATGGTTTCTGCCATTTTGAGTAGTTCTTACTATGCTGATGTACTGCATGTGCAAGCGTTCACTTTATCTGATAAGTCTGGTTTTATTTAGTTTTTTGATACTATAAAAAGGGTGTGCAAAGTCATGATTGACAGATGTGATTGACAGAGACTCTAAGGGAGGAAGTTGCCTTCTGGCTTATTTCTGGGAATTCATCGGCGCTGAAATGCAACTGTCGAGAAGAGATATAACGTTAATATTACCTTGCTGGAAAAACCAGCATGGACCAGCACCAAAACACAACATATGCTGGTATGCTGGTCACTGTTTAGCATGACCAGCATACCAGCATATGTTGTGTTTTGGCGCTGGGCCATGCTGGTTTTTCCAGCAGGGTACACATGCGTAAGTTGCTGGGTCCCAGTACAACTAAATATAACCCATAGTTATTTTGAAAGTCCAGCTAAAGTTGACAGTGGAATTGACTTTGCTCTGATCATAGCATCATGTACTGTTTGCAGTGATTCAATCGCTCACAAGTAGAGCCAGTTTGCTAAAGCTAGTTTAGCAACTATGACTGGTCACTGTAAGTTAAGTAGCAACAGAAATCGATGGTAAAAATCTCTTTACTCAGAACATAGTGTAATTTACTTATAGCAGCTATGCTATGTCTAGTGCGAAGAGCCTTTTTTTTTTTTTTTTTTTTTTTGCTGCTAACATTAATTTAAGTGACCAATCACCAGATCAATCCAAAGATGATAAACATTTTCATTGGCAGGCTTTATCTTTGTTATTACAGTTAGGACATCTGCCTTTCTACAGCTTACACGGCCTAAGAGTAGAAACCACAAACAACTTGTAACCTGAGAACTGCACTGCCCATCTACCAAGTAACAACAACAAACATTAGCCCACACTTGAAAATGCTGGACACTTCGTCTGCACAGAGATTACATTACAAAACCATTCAAGCGTTAATCTGATCAGACTGATGCTCTAAAATACATGTCCATGTCAATGTGTATCTCCAGTACAATTCAACTTAGTTTAGATTACTGGAAACATTGGCAGCAGGAGTCCCTCAATACAGCTCACCATTCCCACTAAGAATTTTATTGTTTTAGAGTTTCGTATTTAAATGCGTCACTTTTTACGCTTGCTGAAGACCCGTGGTATAATGCAGAATGTCCTCTTAGGAAGTCAGGAGGAGGCCTATCTTTGCAGAGTGATTTGTTCACTGCTTGGCCTTATTTCTGGCTCTGTTCACAGAATTTGCATTTATTGTGCATTTTTGGTAAACTGATCTTAGCAAAACATCGGACTGAGGCTAAAGTATAGTGATCTGTTTGGCGATGGATTTGAGAAGTTTCCAAATCGCAATTAGTTTCAGTGGTGCACTGTATATTTTCCTCCAACTCTTTTCTTGGTATAGTAGAATTTGCTGGCCTTTAACTGTCTTGTTCAGCTGAACCCTCAGTTAAATTTCTCATCATAAACTGACATGCTGCTTTTGATTGTTGTGAATCCACAGATAACATCTCAGCAGATGAGTTGAGCATGTAATTGTCACCTTAGAGTTCTGCAATTTCTTGTTTCAACTGCACTCTTTCCTCCATCAAGATAGTTTTACCGGCCTGGTAATTACTCAAGGTCATTGTACGTACTTCGCCTATTTGTGAGAGAAGCACTTTCTTTTCAGTTTCAAGAGCTTCTCTCTCAGATTTCACATTCTCTAAGTCTATTGGAATGTATCCAGGAAAGGTGCGTTGAACCTGACGTGAGCATGGTTTGATACATGTAGAGGTGCTTTCGCGTACGAACTTTTCCACTTTAGCAAGTGCGCCATCTTTTGGTCGGAAAGTTGAAGCTGCAGTCTTTGATACATGAGGCCTCAGGCTTTTTTAGAAAAGGCTTATCCTCCGAGGGGGAGGTGGAACAGCACTCTCCAGTGCCTCGATCAGCAAGGTCTCTCACTCTCCCTTTCATTCCCCTGGTTTTCTATTGGGTCCGCTTTGCCCCCAAAATTGCATATTTTGAGGAACTACGGAATTCCATAAATGCAATATTTTATGAAGATAATATTAGTCAGAATAGAGAACAAGGGCAACAGAGAAGGACATCAAATCACTCCGGACAATGAATACGGTCCTTGTCATAACATACCATCCATGCGGGTTTGATAGTGAAAGCATCAAATAAATGCTATCCACCTTTCCTTATGTACATAGCTGTGGGTGTCAGAGTAGCAGTAGTGTTGTGGTTTTCATTCAGACATATTTTCATATCATGAGGTTCCCCCATCCCCAAGCAATTGGAGAGAGACAGATTCTTCAGACAATTAGGCTTTATTGTAGCATATTGATAAATATAAAGCCGAGTTCTTTTTGCACAAGAAGAACTGACATCTTACTTTTCACACCCAGTTTTTATACCTTCATCACAGGAAATATCGTCCAAATATGGTCTTTCCACCTTCTTATTCTCATGCTACAACAGGACAGGCAAACCGAAATATTGCCAACTAACCTTGAGAACTTCAAGCAAAGATAAGGATGCACATCACTAAAAAGGAGCGGAAAATTTTACAGTTGAGAGAGGAAAAATACAGTCAGATGAATAGGATACAAGTGGATACATAAATGATTCAATTGATTATGTTTTCAGTAACAACTTATGATTTTACTGAACAAATATTGATTAAAGCTAAAGAAATCAAATACATCATCTGATTATGTTTTCAAATCAACAAAACAGAAGCCTGCTTACTAATCAAAGCTACAGAAGCCTGCTGCTTATGTGTATGAGCTGCTTATGCATGTGTGAATTGAATTGCTTCCATGTGTGTGTGACTGTGTGTGAACTGCTTGTGCGTGTGTGTGTGTGTGTGTGTGTGTGTGTGTGTGTGTGTGCATGTGTACGTATGCTGCGTGTGTATGTGTGTGTGCATATGTCTGTGTGCACTGCTCATGTGTGTGTGAACTGCTTGTATGTGTGTGTGTGTGTGTGTGTGTGTGTGTGTGTGTGTGTGTGCACTGCCTGTATATGTGTGTCTGTCTTACTGCTGCTTACATAATATGGATAGTGATTATGATTATTGATTATGGTTATTCAACATTGCAATTGATCTACTGATGAATATAATGAGAAATATTGAAATATAATCCTCAACAGTAGAAGCAGAGGTAGAGCCAGCACCATACTCTGGGTTACTGCAGTCTGATAAATGATCTGGTCCTCCTGTAGGTAGTGACAACTAAAAAAGATGTATTTGTTTTTTTTTATTGGCAGTTATGTGATTTTCCTGGTCATTCTAGCTTTCAGTGTCAATTACAGCACATAAAGCATTCTACAGATGCGCCCATATATGGTGGGCACCTCTGACTGGCAATGCACAAACAATACAAAAAAAAGCAATAAAATTATGGAGAAATGGAATATGCCAACATGTGTGAAATACTTTATTAATGTTTCAATGGAAACAAGCAAATTACAACCCCAATTCTGAAATAGTTGGGACAAAGTGTAAATTGTGAATAAAATCAAAATGCAATGACTTTCAGATCACATGAGCCAATATGTTATTTACAATAGAACATAGATAACATTTCAAGTGTTGAAACTGAGACATTTTACATTCTTATCCACAAAATGAGCTTATTTCACATTTTCTGGCTGCAACAGGTCTCAAAATAGTTGGGACACAGGCAACAAAGGGCTGAAAAAGCAATTAATATATAAGAGAATCAGCTGAAAGAACATTTAGCAAGTAATTAAGTTAACTGGCATCAGGTGTGTAACATGATTGGCTATAAAAGGGATGTCTTAGAGAGGCTGAGTCTCTCAGAAGTAAAGATGGCCAGAGGCTCTCCAACTTGTGAAGGCTTACGTGAAAAAAATTGTGGAATACTTTAAAAACAATGTTCCTCAACGTCAAATTGCAAAAGGCTTTGAAGGTCTCATCATCGACAGTGCATAACATCATCAAAAGATTCAGAGAAACTGGAAAAATCTCTGTGCGTAAGGGATAAGGCCGAAGACCTTTACTGGATGCCCGTGATCTTCGGGCCCTCAGACACCACTGCATCACTCACCGGCATGATTCTGTCATTGACATTACTAAATGGGCCCAGGAATAGTTCAAGAAACCACTGTCTGTAAACACAGTCCACCGCGCCATCCACAGATGCCACCTAAAACTCTATCATGCAAAAAGGAAGCCATTGTTGAGCATGATCCAGAAGCGCCACCGTGTTCTGCAGGCCAAGGCTCATTTAAAATGCCCTGTAGCGAAGTGGCAAAGTGTCCTGTGGTCAGATGAGTCCAAATTTGACATTCTTGTTGGAAATCATGGGCGTCGTGTCCTCTGGGCTAAGGAGGAGAAAGACCACCCCTCCTGTTATCAGCGTTCAGTTCAAAAGCCAGCATCTCTGAGGGTATGGGGATGCATTAGGTCATATGGTGTGGGACACTTGCATGTTTTAAAAAGCACCATGAATGCTGAAAGGTATATAAAGGTTTTAGAGAAACATATGCTCCCCTCCAGAAGACATCTATTCCAGGGAAGGCTTTGTGTATTTCAGCCGGACAATGCAAAACCACATACTGCAGCTATTACAACATGGCTTCGTAGTAGAAGAGTCCTTGTGCTGAACTGGCCTGCCTGCAGTCCTGATCTTTCACCGATTGAGAACAGTTGGTGCATAATTAAACGAAAAGTCCATCAAAGGAGATGCAAAACTCTCCAGCAGCTGGAAGCCTGTATTAAACAAGAGTGGGATCAAATTCCAATGGCTAAACTCAAGTAACTTGTCTCCTCAATGCCCAGACGCCTCCACTCTGTGTTAAAAAGAAGAGGGGATGCTGCAGTATGGTAAGCAGGCCCCTGTCCCAACTTTTTTGAGACCTGTAGCAGCCATCAGATTTGAAATGAGCTCATTTTGTGGATAAAATTGTAAAATTTCTCAGTTTCAACATTTGCTATGTTATCTCTGTTCTATTGTGAATAAAATACTGGCTGGTGTGACTGGAAAGTCATTACGTTTTGATTTTATTCACAGTTTACACTTTGTCCCAACTATTTCAGAATTGGGGTTGTATAACAATCATTTAATACAAAATAAATTACAGCAAAATCAAAGTTTCATAATAACTGACATACTTCATTCAGAGCCAGATTTATGAAGGTCTTGACCATCTGCTTCTTTTGAACTGACGGTTGTTTTATTTTCTTCATGGTGTCGGATGACAAAGGCATATTCCATGTGTGATACCTCATTTTTAAACCCTAGTGATACAGGAAATGATGTAATGGCTCAATATACTGTAGTTCCTTTTCACCTAGATAACACATCAATAAGTGGAATTTAATACCTGCTTTATTTTTGATAGATGTCATCTACAATAATCTTTGAGGGTGCCATTGATTGTGAAACCTTAATTTGGAGGAAATTGATTTTCAATTAAATCAGTAAATGATTTTGATTGGTTCCATTGGAACATTAATATCAAATAGTATTTTTCACGTTGTTATTTAGAGTTTCTCGATAAATATATGTTTTTAGAATATTTTTGAAGTATTGTGTGTGCATTACAAGTCAGGGATGCCAGTAATTTTGGTGCCCACAGTAAATACATCATGCAGTTCCAGTCCTGATAATATCTGGCCTTTGATTTCCCACAACCTTTTAGTGCAGTGAGCCCTTAAGGTAAGATGAAATCATACCGGACTTGTTGTAATTTCCTTTATGTATTATTCGTTCTCTCTATTGATGTTATGATTCTGTTCTGTTCTGCTCATGTTCTGTTCATGTTTTGCTATGCCTTGTTCCATGCCATGTTTTGTTTCTGTTCATTCTGTATTTTCCTGCCATAGTCCATTTCCCCAGTTATATTCTGGTCACTGTTTTGCATTTTGCCATGCTTTGCACTTTGTCTCCCCTGTCTGGTCTGGTGTTATGTGACAGCTTATTTTCCCCAGTATTGTGTGCCACGCCTTCAGGTGATTTCATGGTTTCTGGGTTTTCAATAGTTCCTTCTAATCTCGTTTGCTTCCTTCACCTTGCTTTTCTATATTACTAACAAGTACTAACAGTTTGCTATTTTAGTTAAAGTTACTAACCAAAACTAACATTGTATATAATACTAACTTACTAATGAGCACTAGGGATTGTATAGCTGCACCTTACTAATTGATTAACAAGCTCTCAGCACTCACCCTGTTCTAGTCTCCGCCTCTTGTCTTCACTCAATCTACTTTGCTGCGGTTCAGCGGATCCTCCGCACCTGTTTAACTCTGTTCTGCTCTCATTATCTGAGCATGTTAGAACTCCCTAACCGGAGCTGTATGTTCGTCAATAGGCTGTCTTGTGATCCCAGTCCACGTTTTGGCTTTTGCCAATTGCATGTGGTTAGGTTCTCCCTCATGTTTGCTCCCTTGTTAATTAGTCTGATCCTCTTCACCTGTTCCCAATCGTAGCATGTAACTTCCCTTGTGTGTATTTAAGCAGTCTTCTCACAGCAGTTCCCTGTCAGAACGTTTCCCTTGGCTACACTTGTTTTCGCCTCGTATTCTTTGTGATTCACTTCTGACTGGACCATCCCTGATTATCGATTTTGGATCTGTTTTGGATTTCTTGTTTGTGTATCAAACCCTTTTTTGCCCGACTACGAGCACTGTGATTGCTGCCCTGGTTACGACTCGGATTTCGCCCTTTGGATTTTGATTTTTGGATTGGACTCTGTACCGTTGCCTCCTGCTCTGCGGGGGTTCGCCCCCTTCCATAATAAAATCCTATTTTACTGCACTGCCTGGTTCTTGCGTCTGGTTCCAGATCGCTACCTCACAATTGAGTAATCACAAAAAGCAGTTTCAATCTTAAACTGAACCTAATTGCTGAGTTCTGGAGGTTTTTTGTTTTTACACTTTTGCTAAACAGGTATTGCAGCAATAATGAAACCTGCCAGTTTTAAATGTGTCTTCACATATCAACCAAACTCCTGTGTAAACCCTGCTGCCTCTGCTGCTGCTGCAGCTGTGGTAGCCTGGGAAACATCTCTAGTGAGAGGGTTGATGACGAGAGTGGCCAATGGGGGGAGCCAGTTCTTAGACTTCATGCTGTGGCCGTAGAAGGAGGAATGGAGAAGGTGGTGTGAGATGTAAGCAGTCAGTCAGGAGGGGAGTGCTGTACAGCATGCTGTGTGTTAGCCACTAGCATGCGGCTGCCCTGCCTGTTTGGGAGGACACGGTCCATGCTGAAGAAGGAAGAAGGATTCCAAAACAGATTAAAATCAATAAAACTGATATTTTGCACTCAGCAGGTGGACTGAAGCCAGGGATTGAGGCAGAGGATCGGACTGAAGCGCTCTATTCCACGTGAAAGAGTGGGCACGGGACTAGAAATGAAAAAAATGGAGGAGTTTTTGACGGGCAGAGGTCGTCTTCAGAAGGGAAGAGGGCCATTGATCTGCCTTCACAGCAGGTTGGACTGGGAAGCCACCAGAGCAGTGTTGGCCACCAATAGCAGCGAGGCCGTAGTGACAGCAGGGTCTGCTCTTCGGAGGGGCGTCCAGGCCAGGATGGACTGGGGCAGCAGGAGCATCAGCTGGATGGGCCGGATTGCGTAGCGTTGGAGAGGCTAAGTCGAGATGGAGACACAGCCCATCTGATGGTCTCTTGTGATCGCGGACCATCACCTCAGACCAGGACGGCTGACGGTTTGGTGTTGACCAGGAGGAAGGTCATGGACAAGTGGAGGAATCTGACCTATGAGTGTCCTGAATAGTTCCTCTGAGAGGCAATTTTAGACCACCCCAATGGCACCTCCATAAAGCTAGACAATAGGGAATCTTTATTTCTCAGTTCATTGGAGAGCCGCCTTACGTCCTCCCTCATGTCAGAGATCAAGTAATAAATGTCATAGTTACAGCTTTTTGTGTGCTCAGCTTGTTTCTCTGAATTTTAAAGGCTTGTGCCCTTGCCCTTAATATATAGAATTTCCTCCAGATTCCTTGAATTTTTTAAATTACGTTATGCATCGTAAAAGGTGAAATATTCAAATCCCTTTGAAGCTCTCTTTGAGGAACATTATTTTTAAAACTTTCAATAAATTTCTCACACATTTGAGAGCAAATTGGCAATCCTCCACCCATCTTTGCTCCTGCAGACCTTTCCAGAATGCAGCTTTTGCACCAAATCTGTCAAAAATGGGCAGAGGGGGAGCCAATAGCAGAATCAACAATGAGCCACAAGGGCTCATATATAATGAGTAAGAGGAAAAGTGGGAGAAGGCTTGAAGAGCCTGCTGCACATGATAATTTGTTCACTAGTATTTTACCTCAGAGTGAGAGACACCAGGGAGGAAAACTTAACTTTAGAGGAAGAGGTTAGACCAGAGTAACCCTATTAGTAAGATGATCCAGCCCCGACTGAGCCAAAACCCATAACCTATACACACACACACACACACATACACGCAGCACAATCAGTGGTTACAGCTGATTGCACTAAGGGAATAACAAGCCAATCAATTGAAAGGAACAACCCGCAAGACTGCTGGACTAAGGGAAGAACCAATTAAGCTGACATGAGGGTTATGGCAGTACCCCACCAAGGGTAGCAAATGAGGAAGGACAAGACAAAAGGAAGAATTTATTTGAAAATGAAAAAGCTTTTCACTGAACAGGGCCCGAAATCCCCATGGAGCAAGTAAGAAGGCGGCAGTGGCAGGAAAAAACTCTGCAGTGGGAAGAAACCTTGGACAGTGCCCATCTCCAAAAAAGTGGAGACCCAACTGCCTAAGGTTGGCCCAAGAGTTGAAAGGAGACGAGAGAGACTGGGGGACAGAACGCCCACGGGACGAGAAAGAAAGGGTGGCGGAAAACCCATGGGACGAGGGAACCCTGTGACGCTGGTTGAGCAGAGCACCTTGTCATGCTAGGCAAGCAGCCAGGTGGCCCTCAGGACAAGACCAGGCAGCGAAAAGGAAAGAACCCTGTAACACTGGGTACCTTGTAATGCTAGGCTTGCTAATACCCTGTAACACTGAGTGAGCAACTTAGAGACTGGAAACAAAGCAGAAGCGAAACCCACCATCTGAGCAGGGTCTTTAAAAAAGTAAGCAAAAATAAAAAAAATAGAGTGATCCGCTGGCACGCTTGTTGGCTGGATCATCCTGTTACGAATTGGGTAATGAAAGATCTAATTGCAAGATTGACGATGAGCCACTAGGGTGCGTATGCAGTGAGGAGGAAGAGGAGAAATAGAAGGCTTGGAAAACGTAGTGTGCCAAATATTTGCTCATCATTAATTTAAGTCCTTAGAAGAGACACTACAGTTTAGAATAAGAGATTATTCTGCCTTTCGTTTGAACTGGGAAATCTGGATTTTCAAGCTCCCAGTTGGAAATTTCAGTTGGAATGCCCCCTGAAGTCAGATTTCCCACTCGGAAAGTCGGAGAAACCTCACCTACCCCGAGTTCCAAGTTCAAGGTGGCTGTTCCTTGTATCAAAAAGTCAAAGATGCAGTAATGTACTGTTTATCAATACCTCTGTCTTATTTGTGTCTCATTAAATCAGTCGTGCACCCAGTACCGCACAGCTCTTATCAGTGGACTTGTTGCTATGGTGTTTGTATGCACAAAATACTGCGTACTGTGTCGTTATTGAATAGCGTTGTGAACAATAGCTAACAATGGCTATCCTGGCCAGTGGACACTTCACTGACCCAAAGTCAGTTTTCCGACTTACACGAGCTGACTGCGTTTGATTAATTATGACGTCATTCCCAGCCCCGACTTCAGAGCAAAATGAACACGGCAAATAACCTTCCAAGTAAGATGATCCAGCCCTGATAGCGCCAAAACCCGAAACCCATGTACACAGCACAATCAGTGGCTACAGCTGATTTCACTAAACAAGG
Organism: Gymnothorax javanicus; assembly: GCA_029692085.1. Classification (NCBI taxonomy): domain Eukaryota; kingdom Metazoa; phylum Chordata; class Actinopteri; order Anguilliformes; family Muraenidae; genus Gymnothorax; species Gymnothorax javanicus. The sequence goes on from CM056200.1 coordinate 104,073,130, forward strand.
GAATAACGAGTCAATCAATTACCAGGAGCAACCTGCAAGACTGCTGGACCAGGGGAAGAACCAATTAATTTGAAACGCGTGCTGTGACAATCACGATTACGCTCACCTGCTGACATCAAGCTGTTTCAAATCATGTCATTACTCAAATTTTTTTGCCTCATTGCTAGTCCTTTGTTGTCCCGGTCCCAATTTTTATTTATTTATTTATTTTTTGGATGGTTTGCAGGCCCGAATGGCAGGAGTGCGTGTATAAATTGAAGTTGACCTGACAATATGGTAAACATGTTGTATCATACTGTCTGCAAAGAAATATAAGTCAGATTATATTTATTAAATTTAAATCACTGCTTTCTGTCTTTAACTCCATTTTCCACACTATCCCATTTTTTTCCAGGCTGGGTTGTAGTATGTCTTCAGTGAATCATGAACAATAGAAAAACCTGTAAATCACTACTGCTCCCTGTTGTCAGAAGTGATTATACAACATTACATCACTGGGCTCCATTTATTTATTTATTTACTTGCTTATTTATTATTTTTCTTAACCTGGAAGAACCCCTAGACAAAAATAGCTGAAACAAAATTACTATAAGCAATTATTACGCACAAATATTTATCAATTTGTCAAATCTGAATTTCAGCCTACACATGAAACAAATACTAGCACCAAGAACTATAAAAAAAGTCATTTACTTCATTTTAACCCTATAATGCCCAGACACAGACATCATGATAGGAAAAATATGACCCAGTAATATTTTTGAAGTATTGAAGGGTAGTATTCAGATCCACTGTTCATCATTAGGTTTTGTGACAGCAAAATATACATTGCTGAACAGAACTTCTTCTAATTCCAGGAGTATCATATCTGATACAGCCAAAAATCAGCACCCCTCCAGAACTCAACGCTCGAAATTTCAAAGTATTTATATGCTCTCTACTATCTATAGCTATCCCTTCACATGTATAAGAATAAGTTTTTAAAGTGTAATATTTACCTTGGAATGCCAAACTTCACTGCCAAAGTCCTAGGAAATTCATGAATTCCCATTCACATGGGAGCTACTACCTTGAAGTGAGTGACTAGGGGAGAGACTTCTCCTGTAATCTCACTTCTTCCTTCCAGGTGGCAGCACTGTATCAGATATGATACAGTGAGCAGTAGTGGTTTTGTTGCATCTTACCAGGTTGGCATGGTCCTCCAAATTTGGCATATCATATATGATACAGGGGGCATTATAGGGTTAAACTCTATATAAAAGTGAAAGCATAAATAATCCAAAAATATGGATTTGGATAAGGAGGTTTATTGTCAAAATGTAAAAAAAAAAAAAAAAAAAAAAAAAGGAAAAAAATTTAAATTGAACGCTGAGAGGGATAAAAAGCAAAAAGTATTGAGCCATATAATCAGCAGACACTATAGCTGACCATTTTAAAGCAGGAAAAGGTGCCGGCGCCATGAACTTGCATTCCTTAAACTGCAGTATGTAACTGCAGCCGGAATGTTCCTAGATTAGAGACTGGACTCATTTTTAGGCTGACCGTTTACAACCCGTTGTATAGCGCCCTCGTCCCGTCTCAAAACTAACTGCAATCCTCGGCCGAGTCTTCAGTGGGAGACTGCAATCGCTGAGACAATAACACTGTCCGTCAACCAGGTATGTGAAGCTAATCTCATTGCATGACCGAAATATAAATCCGGAAGACGCCCATGTTTGCCTAACACATGATGTAATTTAGTGGTAGACATGCCATGCTTTTAGAACCGATAATGCCGTCACAATTTAAAGTCGGCTTTCGCGCTTGTCATGTCACTAACATTATAGCGTAATGTCTTTCCATTCAGTGGCAAGGTTGGGCCTGCGAAGCTGCAGGCTATGCTTGACAGATAAATTAGATATAATATCAGCTGAAAATGTATATTCGTGTTCTACATGTCGATTTACTAACAATAAATTGCAGTTGCAATGCAGTATTCGTATTTTGCTATGTCGGCATATGCACTTGCTGAACTAATTTGTTTCTGACTATTTTAATGGGTTGAAATGTAGGTTAGCGAACGTTCCAGAGAAAACGGACAATTTTAAATAACGATAAACGTTCTCGATGGCAACCGACGTTAGCTACTTAGTCGGTAATTTCCACATAAAACAGAGCCTGTTCGAGTGGGCCACATGTTTCATTTGTTCTGCTTTACGTGTAATCTGTAATTTATTATTTTACATTTAATAAAATCATTCTGATTTTAGTGAATGTGCGGGCGCCGGCTATGCTTATAGGTGAAGAACGCTGTTAGCAGCCTGCGTGCTGTGCAGGCTCGCATTAGGGGATATTCTGGACCCTTCTCTGGGTGTATATTAATAAAAGGTTTTTTTCGGCGCGTTATTTCAATGCATGGCTTCTATTTCACTGGGGAAACACTTAACTGCCGCGATTGTGCACCCCCGAAAAGGTTTGTGGTTTCTTTACCGCTGCGAAAAATCATAATTTAACATCATAGATATACATTCCGAAGACTGGTGCTGATGCAGAGAAGGCTGCATCTTCTGCAGCTGTCGGTTACACCCAAGCAAGTAGCTGTTGCGGTCCAGCATCTCCTCTCCCTGTAACGATTGGTCGCTAATATTATTCATAATATTTTTATGAACGGGATAGGCTTTGATTGGAGTGGTTAAAGTTGCTTTAGGTGAGGTCTGTAATTGTTGTTACGGCTATGGATGCGCTCTCACTTTGATTGAAGATAGGCCCTCGTGCATATTTTCAGTCCACGAACGTAAATTCCTCTGTGTTGTTCGCGTCGGAGTCATTGCAGTGCTGCAGTTAGCGTATCTTAATAATCTACTTCCATATAAACGACATGCAAAAATTTTATTGAGCCAAAAATATCGCACGAGAAACGGAACAAAGTAACTAGGATCAGTTTTCTCCTTTATCGCGGACACTGCCTAAATGCAAATTCTCCACTGGCAGAACTAGATAGATATTATTTCGGCAAAGGGAAGACCTTTGACTGCAAATTCAATTCGAAATTTCATGCACAGTCGCGCTGCTTTTATAGTCTGTATGGACCATATTATCTGCAGTTACTTTGAATAATCGCTGCAGTTTTTACAACATGAGTGTAGAGTGCATTTTAGAACCATTTTTCTCTGTTTTTCAGAGCATTGCGGACACTCTACCTCTACCTTTTGATATCTTAAAAATGACTTGGAGGCGTAGAAAACCCAGAAATAGTCTACTAAAAATCATGTTAATGATTTATTTAATAAATATGTGAATACATACAACAGAAAGTGATTGAATACACTGCTTTGTTTTGAAATAATTAAAATACTTCTCATTTATGATAAAGATCAGTTGTTTTCATGATGCCCTCTCTCATAAGAAGAAGATGTTGAATCAAATTTAAACCAGATTTGTGACTGGGCAATTCTTAACAATTGATTATAGAGCTGCAACCTTAGACTGCAGAAAAGTATTGATCAAGTGCTGCGACATCACCCACAGATTTTCCTGGGGCTTACTGCAGAGCATTTTGACATCTAAGACCTCATACAGTGGCCACGATGTGAAAAAGTCTACTTTTGCAAAAATAATGTAAAGTGAAGGAAAACGACAGAAATGAAAACACAACAGCTCGATTGGAAACAAAACCAAACATAAGAAAACACAGCATCATATCAGGAAATGCAAGGATAAATCAAAACTACAACCCTTTAAACAATATAAGAGTATCTGCCAGACAGGGTGGGATTATAGTGAACTGGGTAGGATAGCCACTGGGTTGTCAGTCTGAACTAGTTTTTGGTTCTTTGGAATTGGCTGGCAAAGTCTCACGAACTAAAGTCTCACTATTTTAATGCAGGGCACACAATAGTATGATCATTGACTTGTTGGTAACAATTCATTTTATTAGCATGAGTATGAGGACTTTTACAACACTGTTAAAAGAGGCAGGGAGGCAAGTGCTAATCTGTCTTGGATGTTACGGATGCCATTTTAGCAGAAGCCTTTTCTTTACAGTTGGCCTCTATGGGAAGGAAAATGCATAATGTGAAAATTATCCTTAATCGTTTGGATTATGATGTTGTTTATTTATCATTAGGTAGTGTAGGCGTGCTAGAAATTTTGCCACATCAAGCTTTTTGCTTGTTAGAGCATTTTAGAATGTTTCAGTGCATGTGGGAGGACATGCTAGAGATTTCTGATACACATTTGATACTCAGTGGGTTCCTACGATTTCTGGCCTGTAAATGAGTATGACACATTGAAATCTTTTGGTCTGGCCATGGTAGGCCAGACCCCTGTTCTGTTTATGCTTATCGCATATTCTGAATTGTTGTTGTGTTCTCTGGCTTGTTGTTTTGTTTTCTAATTTGTCAATGAGTTTTTTTTTAATTTGTTATGTTTTTCAATATGTTATTTAGTTTTGGTTTTTGTTTTACTCTTCTGGGCCACCATACTAGGCCTCTTCACATATGGTACTACCAACAGACAACACAGAGCCCATTGGACTTCTCGTTCAAAGCATATTTCTCCCATGGAAAGACAAATGGGAGTTTCACCTAATTGTGTCTGCGATAATGATTTTAGCGGGCATTTAGAAATTGGGTGTTTCTAATGGGATACATTTCTGTCACATCCTGAGTGCTTTCCTAATTGGTTTTCCTTGCAATCCAGCTGTCCCTATCAGTCTAGGTCTCATTTCGTTCAGTGATTCTCATTATTTATTTATCATCTTGTTCCATTTTCCTCCCTCCTATGACTTTGCAGACATTTTCCTTGTCATTGATTGTCATCCTGTGTATCTAAGTTCCAGTCTCAGTCTTCCCTCTGCTGGATTGTTGTTTTGCGTCTTATGTCCTCTGTCATTGGTATATTTCTGCTAAAAACCAAGTATCTATTTACTAGGAGTATTCCATCCTGAGTCCTCTGTCTCAGTGAGCGGCTTCATCGAAGTACTTTCTTCGCCGCTGTTCGAAGGCATGCAGCTTGCTAGTGTGCCCTAGTTCATTTGGCTTGCTATCCTGGTAACTGACCTCAGACCAGTCCCTTCGACTCCCTCGTGTCTCATCCTCAATTCTTGTCTGCTTTCCGCCTTACCACGCTCATACTGTATTGATGGAAAACACTCTTCAGCTCTGAGAGCTCTTTTTGTTCTTCAGTTTTGTTAATAAAAGGCCCACTTTGAGGCATTCAGTGATTCTGATAGAGCTTGACTCCATTGTTACACTTGACACATTTTTCTCTAAAATGGCTTTGGATCCACTGAATGCCGATGCCATTTTCCAACCAAAGTAATTATATCACCAAGAAAAATCTAACCCTGTCATTGGTTAAATTGAGATGCATTTCCTTTTAGCTAACAGTTCACCGCAAAGGAAGGAATGAATATAAACTGCTCAAATTATTTCGTTAAAAATTTTAACACTAAATTTGTGGCAATTTAATGGATTTGTTCACAACAAATATTTTTAACAGGGAGATTCAAAAATTAACTTTTCGAAATGAGCCAGAAATGGTAAAAACCACTGGCAGTTATATGGCGGAATCTCATCTCACCAGTGTGTAGCTCCCTCCTGGGAAATTGCAGCCATTGTGCGCCAAAACACATCAGCTTTGGTGGAGTGGGACAGGACAATTTCAGTAGCTAATTAAATCAGGTTGGGTATTTAGCTAAGACACCGGGGAACCCTCTATTCTTGTCGGAGCATCATGGGACCTTTAATGACCACAGTGAGTCAGGAGCTCGCTTTACTGTCTCATCCATAAGACGTCATCTCTTTCAGCGCTGTGACTTCATCGCTGCACTGGGGTTTATTTGACCAGAGGGAAGACCGCCACCTACTGGGCAACCAACACCACCTCCAGCAGCAACTTTGTTTTCCCAGGTTGTCTTCCATCAATGTACTAATCAAGCCCCCACCTTCTTAGCCTCAGCCACTTAGCCAAAGCAGATCAAATGGTATTATGGCTCTTCACGAATGGATGACTCAACACTGATATGGTAGAATCCTCAATCCTTTGTGCCTTTTTCAGCAGTATTCATCCATGGGAGCTGAACGACACAGCAGAATAAATGGGAGTGAATTGGCTGCACGCTGTGAGTGGATAGTTTAACCTCTTCGACCATGGACTCGCCATCGGAGGGATTATATCCCTGCTTTCACCTTGCCTTAAACTAAGTACGATTCAAGTATTTACTTCTTGTAATATTGGATCATATAGATGAAAACAAGTAAACAAATAACAATATATAGTAAAAACAGAAATAACAAAAAGACAAAGTCATCTATATCCCCTGCCACTTGATAGCTAACAATTTTTAGACATTATCAAATTACCTGGCATCAAAAGACACAACTACATCCCCTAGAGAACAGCATGCCAGGTTTCAATACAGTATTGTCGATACTTTCCAAGTTCTGCTCTGGAAATACAGCCTACTTCTTCCGCATTATATGAGACACTCAGTCCCAATTTGTTTTCATAGTAACTGGAAAAAATAAAATTTGTCAAACTCTAGTATCAAACAGGCACAACTACATCCCCTCGAGAACATGCATGCCAAGTTTCAAGGCAATAACTCTCATAATTTCAGAGTTCGGCTCCGGAAACAAAGTCTACTACTGATCAGGATGGAAGCATGGGTGCACGCACAGAAGAACAGATGGAGCCCGTTTCAATATCCACCACCAGTTTACTTGTGGCGGGGATAATAATAGTCTTTCTGAGAGAAAAAGTCAATATCTAGTGTAGCCACCCCTTGCTTTGGTCGCAACATTTGATCTTCCACCAGTTTTCACTTTTTTTTAAATTTTCCCACTCGCTAAACCATTCCATATAGTTTGAAGATTATTCCTAAGAGATTCTTTCGATGTTAAAACAGATTTGCTCAATCAGATTAAGGTCTGGATTTTTAGCTGGCCAAATTACATATTTTTTATGTCACCAGATGTTTCTTTCTGACTGAGATAATTCTTGCACAACACAGAAGTGTGTTTAGGGTCATTATCTTGTTGGAAATAAAATCCCTGACCAATCAGTCTCTTTCCAGATGGCAATGCATGCTTCACAAGGATGCTGTGATAACTCTTTTGATCCATGATTCCGTTGATTTTTATGAGATCACTGGCTCATTTCAAGCAGACTGAACCCCAAACCATAATATTACCACCTCCGTGTTTTACTGAAGGGGTTAAACAGTCATTTTTGAAACGTTCTCCAACTCAACGGCGCTCATAAATTCTGTGTTCGGGTGAGAAAATTTTGAATTTTGATTCATTGGTCCAAAGGATTCCCAGTCCATTGGTGTCCAATCCTTGAATTTCTCAGAGAAGTTTTCTTGATGTTGGCAGCCCTTTGCTGCAACATGACCAATCAGACCATTTTCACTCAGGCATCTGGAAACAGTAGATCTTGATACTTTCATCTCTTCACTTCTGGCGCTATTAATATCCTCACGGAGCTGTCGTGCTGTCAACCTCAGATTTTTTTTTTTTACTCGTCATACACAGATAACTAACATCAGAGGTACTTAACTTCTGTTTTGCATCTCTATCGCCACTAGTTTTCAGTGAAGCAGTCTCTTTAAAATGCTTGATGGTGTTTCTTACAGTGCCATGGTAGCATTTAACGTCTCTAGCATCATATAAGGCCAGAATGCAGCTATGAAAAATCTCAGAGAGCTCCTTCCGTCGTGCCATCGTGTTCAACACTGTGACACTGCTCAAAGTTCATGTCATCTTATAAACTGGAGGTTATTTTGCAGAATAATGTTGCCTCAAACCAGTTTAAACAAATTTATTGCATCAATAATCATGGAATGAGCATTGAAACATGCAATCAGGCTATCCAAGAGTCAAAAAAGGTAAATTTATGACAAATTCCAATTCTTTTATTTAGAGGTAGTAATCAATGATCAGAATGGCGAAAAAGTACTAAACTCTAAGAATGATTTAACAGCAACGAAAACATCACATACTTAAATAACTTTATTTAATATTTCTACTATTTCCTTAACTACCATTTACTATCTTGCACTGTGGACTAAGGAGTGATCTGATCAGTGGCAAGTCTAGAACTGAGAATTGGGGTGGCACAGACACACCCCTTTTAGTCCTGGCAAGTTCTCAATCATTTTCCTTGATTGACGCGTTTTCCAATTATCGTAATTGGCAACTGAAGACACGGTTTCTCTCCATATGCGATCTAACAGCGATGAAATCATGGGCTAAATTCAGTACAGAAAAATAATTAACTTATTAATAGGCCAATGCTTTGCGTTGATTGAACTGGTCCGCGTTCCAATGAAATATTGCCTTTCACTCTCGGTATTGTGTGGGTTGATAAAAAAAAAAAAAAAAGTGGCACTCGGCAGTTAAATAGGCTATAAAAAGCCTGCAGGTCAAGCTATTTGCTTGAGAGTCGACAGGTTTGCAATTTTGAACAACATTGATTTAAATACAGCAAATACGCGTCCAGATGAATGATTGTCGTCTTACCTAATTGGGGAGAACAAGCAGCACCTGTTAAGTGTGGAGTGCTCTCGGAGTGAACCTTCTGTTAATTATGAAAATGAATGAGAACAGGTCAGGACTAATAATTGTTTTAAATGGATGTTTTGTGCACCCAATTCTCAGTTCTGGCTTCGCCACTGTAGCCTACTGAATTTAGCTCATGATTTCATCGCTGTTAAATCGCATATGGAGAGAAACCGTGTCTTCAGTTGCCAATTACGATAATTGGAAAACGCGTCAATAAGGAAAAAATGATTGAGAACTTGCCAGGACTAAAAGGGACGTGTCTATGCCATCCCAATTCCCAGTTCTAGACCCGCCACTGGATCTGATTGGTCGAAAAGTTTAAATGCCAACCACGGCTTGTGGCATGAGCCATTATTGCCCGGAGTCAGTAACAAAGACTCATTGACAGTGTTTACAACATACGATATAGAGGCTTTGGCGTAAGCCACATAGCTTAGGTATTTCACGGGCATGTAGCTAGAGGGAGTAAGAGTATGATTCCAGCAAAAAACTTTGCTATCTAAAATTGTGGCATACGCCGTTATTGCTCTGAGCCACACAATTGTGCAACATGAGGAGTCATTTTCACACATGAATTGGCCGCCACAGAGTCCTGACCTTAACCCGTTGAACATCTTTAGGATGTGCTGGAGAAGGATTTATGGAGGGGTTTGACTCCCTATCATCATCAATACAAGATCTCAGCCAAAAATTGTTGCTATTCTGCTGGAAAATATGTCTGATAACATTGCATAAGATTGTTAAAACAATGCCAGGACGAATACGCGCCGTGATCAAAAGCTAAAGGCAGTCCAACAATATGTTAGAGTGTGTGACTGTTTTTTTTGCTGGGCAGTGTATGTCTACATCACGCTGAGACATACTTGCATACTGTTAGGTAGTGCGGAAGCAGAGAATAGTTTGGTTTTGAGTGTTGCCATGTCTAGAGGATGCTGTTTTCTCCAGTCCGATGGCAAATTCCTTTTGGACTTTAAAAGGAAGATGATGTGAAGAAAATGTGGTTAAAATTCATTTTCCAAACCTTTTAATGTGATCTCTTTCTTTTACGGACCTCTGGTTCCTGAGCCATGGTTGGCCTATCACAACTGAGTAGGCTATAAGGGAGGGGGCCATAACCCCTCAAACTCAGGCTTTTTCACTTAAGTTTTGCCTTAGGTAGATTCAACATTAAAAAAGCATTTTGTTACTGGGGGACAATGTAACATGCATATTCTGTATCTGCTGGTTGAAGCGCTCCACTGATGGTACATCACACTTATACTGAAAGAAATATTCAAACCCAGAATGTCTTGTTTTATGGCCACAGCATTGCGTCGAGTGGAAAATATCTAGATCTTGGACATCATTTTATAAACATTTGCCTGTGATGCAACAGGACATATTTGGTATTGTTGGAAACCATTGGATATCCACTAGAATTTAAAAAAGGGGCCTGAAGTTCCACAGGTTTGAATACAGCAGCTGCATTTGACAGAACCATATATGGGTCTGTAAGTTCTATTGGTTTAAGGAGACTGGAGTCAAAACAGCCCGTTTCAGGCTGAGTGAGCCTGAGGTGCTGCACACACAGCCTGTACAGCTGTAACTAGGTGCATTTTGACCATAAAATGCAAATGTTTGTAAATAGATCACAAAAAATAACAATGCTGAGATTTTCTCTCTATCAATTTGAGCCTGTGACTTCAGAGAGACAGGCTGCTTCAAAAAGGATGAACTGAAAGACTTGTGGTCCTGAACTTCAGCAGGGATACTTTTCTCTTGTAATATTAAGTCAATAGTTCATGTAATCACTCTAGCCCCTGGGCAGAGTATTAAACGGGAGATGTTGCTGTCGGCAGTGTTGTTTACAGCCTTTGCTTTGCCATACCCTATATTGTAACAGGAGCTGAGATAAGCCATACATGTAATATGCTGCACATCTAAAATATGGTTAGATGAAAAAGGAGCTGCATGCTTGAATAAAATCTGGCGCAGGCCTGGCTGTATATAGTCTGAAAACCTATACACACTCTGTTTAAAAGCTCAAAAGGCTCAGTAATTACCTTTTCTGTCTTTTATACTCAGAAGTGTTCCTTACTGTCTTGTCATAGGATACACAGATATGTATTAAATTACGTCCTTGGCTGCGTTACTGTAATTGAATCAACAGCAGATAGATGCACTCAAGTTTATGTGAAAATGTGCACCTTGATTTGAATTTAGGCCAGACATTTCCAGGATAGAATCACCCCCTTTGATTTATTAATGTGGTGGCAGCAGCACTGTCCTGTAGCCATCGAGTGACGAGGCTACTGCATATATGAAGTGTATTTTCAACAGAATGCACGTTCTTTCAGTAGGGGATCGTGATCTGTCATTTTGATTCATTTACGTTGGCTGAAGAGCAAAATAGAGCCTGTATTCATATCATAATCGTATGCACAAATGTAGTCAGTTGCTTTTGTAATGACTTCAGCGAAGCTGAGGGCTGGTTTATTGCCACAATTGGTCCTATATGGGTGCCACAGTGCAGCATTGATGTCATTGAATTGAATGCATTTGTGAGGCCACTGGACCAGTCCATTTGGGAGACTATTTTGCCCAGTTTTATTGAATTTGAATGAATGGTTTGGTTAATATCAAGCTTCCCTCACTGCAGACCCACAGACTTTTTACTTTCATTTCAAATATTTGTGAATATATGTTCTCATAAATAGTTTTCGTGTTGCAAAGATGCATTATAAAATGATTCCAGTTTAAGTTATTAGATTAATATGCTAGTTACAAACCACCCAAAACAGTGAGAGTGAAACACAACACGTACACAACAACAAAACACAACAACTTTCACTAAGTCTTAGGATCAAAGTATTTGGAGCATTGCTCCAAGTACTCTTCAGAAAAGAGGGACAAATGAGGCATGATTTTCCGAAATATCTAAATGAATCTGCGTAAATTGCGAAAAAAAAAAATCTCAAATAACTTCTTCTTGAAATGCTTTTTGAAAAGTTCACTCGTGATACAGGACTGGACTGTGCATGTAATAAAGTGTAAAGAAATGTTCCAATACAATACTATATGATTGGGATGTGCTTACACCATCATCTAAAATTTAACTAAAAATATTGGACTGAGCATGTTTTGTAAATGCAGTCCTGAAATGTCCTTACTGAGATGCCTGCAGTAGGTTGTTGTGCCAGCTGCGTCCACGAGCAGCCGCATCAAAAGTCGAGAGTATAGAGCAGGGGTGGCCAAGCCTGGTCCTGGAGAGCCGCAGTGTCTGCTGGTTTTTTGGTGTTACTCAGCTCTTGATTGATGAATTAAAGCAGTTGATTAACTTATCTCATTTGGTGTCTTGGGTTTAAATTGGGTGGAGAAAACCAGAGTCAGCACACCCTGTGGCTCTCCCAGACCAGGGTTAGCCACCTCTGGTGTGGAGGGAGGGCTCTGACCTAACTCACACCTTGTAAGTACCGGTACATATCATGTTTGCGCCCATTCTGAGGTGACCTCTCTGCCCAATCCAGTGGCCATTTCTCTTGAGCCAGCACTTCTTGGGCCAAGTCCGCATTCCTTCGGACTGTTTCCAAGAATGAGAGCCGCTGACCTTTCTGTAGCACCTCCTCCTGAATACAAACATCCAGCAAAGAGTGGAGAAATGCTACACACTGCCCTGCTTCCACATCAGTTCTCACCAATCAAGTGAGCAGAGCTGTCCTAAAAGCACACCACTTTGCTCTCCTCAGGAACATGTGCCCCTCTCTTGGCTCTTTTGCAATGAAAGTTATGCCACGGATGTCCAGGATCAGTTACTAACGTTGAAGTTTTGTGTTTGTAAATGACCATATGATATCAGCTGTTATAGCTTTTCTTTAGTAACACACGTTGACCCCTTGTGGTCCATATGTACAGTACCATTCAAAAGTTTGTGAACATCTATTTCCGAGCAATCCAAAATTTGTATGTTATCACATTTTATTTTACAAATACAAGATGAAACTCATCAAAAAGCCGTCATTTGCAGTAATAACTGTTGAGTCTGTGGAAGTCATATGATTCTGAAACTTCACACAAACATGACTGTAGAAATGTTGGGCCTTGCTTCTCCATCCTGTTCATCCCAAACTCCCTTGATTTCTCAGTTTGAAAGAATTTTTGAAGTTCATTTATTGGCAAATTTTAGTGTGAAGTAAAATATTTCGAATTACATTATGCCTGAATAACCGTGCTACCGCCTGCCAGAGTTTGGAGTTGGAAGCTGAGGAGTTTCATGATGGAGCTTTGCTGTTTGTATGAAAGAGAAGGTAACCTGGCCAGGGGCGTTCTTCACTGGAGCTTCACTGAAGCTGAATTCAAGCTTGCTGTTTGCTGTCTCTCCTGTCACTGATAGTTCTTTTTCACAGCTTAGTTTGGTCAGGCTACTCTGCTTCAAACGAGATTTGTAAAGTACAGGGCCCTCCCTGACATTTTTCTTTGTTACCATGGTATTAGTAATTGAATGCTGTGCAGAAGCCAGCCTAATGTTGTAATCTGATTATTGTATCTATAGTGACTTGCGCACTATCTAATAGCAAACCAAATCGTGAACGAAATAACACCACGACACTGCCATTTTACATCTTATCATAATTCCGTTAAACAGCGTATTTGTAAAATTGCCATTTTTAGGATTTTTCTTGTCAAAAAGGCTGACGCGTAAAAACATCATGGTTAAGCCAGCTACGTATGTGATTGATGTAAAAATGGATGCAAAAAATGAACGTTAATGTACAAGTCCAAAGCCAGCCTTTATATGCAAAACTGTGAAGCTCTGTTCACAAATTCCACTGCAGCTCTAAGTGGATGCCATTTCCAGTTCAGTTGAGAAAGACAGATAGGAAATAATGGCCACTTTGCTGCATAGTCTCTCTGGGGCATTTGCGTTGCCCAGGCGCCCTGGACAGTTCCAGACCGTCTCTGGAATTTTCCATGAGACTGCTGGGTAGGGGCAGCTCAGCCATGTTTTGGTATCCACCGTCCCAATTATGAGGCCCCCGATTATGCAGCCAAGGATTTCGTGGCTCTTTATCCAAAATGAACGGTTTCACCTGACACTGGTCAGGCATAGCCATGCCAGACTACACTACCATGTTTTATGGTTTTAGTGCATCTTCCTATGAAATATAGGGAAAAAAATACCCTTTTAAAGAAGTCCCCCCCCCATTATAAAATAATGGCTCGTAATTTACTTGCTACTTGTTATGATGTGAGATACATTCTGCAAATTCACAACTCTGGCCCACTGTTGTAATTATCTCTGACCTGTAGTGATCTCTGGCTGTGTTCAGTGTACCTCTGACGTGTTTTTGTACGCCTGTCGTTGTGTGAATGTGTTTCTATGTGTGTGAACTGCCTGTGTTCCATGGTCCTCAGTCATAAACCCTCCCGTCTCGGCTTGAACCAAGGTAGTGGGGATCTGGATGGATGATGACTCCACGTGGTTTGACTGATGTACTGCATATCTCTGTGAACTGCTTAAGGACCTGAGCCTCCATTTCTCCACCTCTTTTCATGGCCCTAGTCTGTGGTGCCCCTCTTGGTATTCTCTCTGACAGGCTAATTTCCCAGACATGTGGCGAGCCTCTCTGAACTGTCTGGCTGTCACACAGGGCCGGTGCGCTTGGACTGAAAGCTGGGAATTCCGGTGGTTCAGCGGGCACCTTCAGGCTCTCAAAGTGGTATTTCTGCCTATAGTTTGGCGTAAATGAAAAGGCAGACTGGAACCTATAACCATCAGTTGGCAGTTGAGGGTATGCTGGGGCATCTGGATGCCTATTTATCTCACTGGCACTGTCAGGAAGGCTCTGATATGACAGAGCTGAACCAAATGGTACAGAGCTAAATATAGACTCTACCATCATCCTCTCCTCACCTCTGTCGAGCAGTATTTTTCAGATTTCAGGCTTTGGTTGCATGTTCTTCAGCTCTTCTGAGATCAGTATCAAGATATACCACTATTCAATCTGCTCCAGCTGCGTGGCTGAAGATAAGCAGGTGTGGGCTTGGTTAGTACTTGGATGGGAGACCACCTGGGAAAACAAGTTGCTGCTGGAAGAGGTGTTGGTGGCCAGTAGGTTGCGATCGTCCCTCTGGTGGAATAATCCCCAATGCCCCAGTGCAGTGATGGGGACACTGTACTGAAGGAGACGCTGTCTTTCGGATGAGATGTTAACCGGAGTCGGCTTCCCAAGTTCTACTCAGCAGATTTGGCTCAGACTTGGTATAAATGTTCCTCTCATGCTCCTTACTAAGTATTGTTGTTTTTTTGGAATGCATTATGGCTACCCTGGTCTCTGATTGGCTGGCACATTTTCAACTTCTTCTCCAGTTTCACTGGTCAGATTTGGATTACACTTGGTGCGCTTCTTTGTGTCATGGCCTTGACTAAGAGTTGCAATTTTTGGCTCAATTCAAAGTCCAATGTGGTCACCCTGGCCTCTGATTGGCTGACACATTTTCAACTTCTCAAGTGTAACAAGGCAGATTTGGATCAGACTTGGTACAAATGTTGAGTTTATGGCCCTGACCAAATGTGGTTTTTTTTGGCTTTGTTGAAAATCCAATAATGGGATGATGCATGTTCAGCTTCTTCTCTAGTTCCGTTGGTCAGATTTTGATCAGACGTGGTCCAAATATTTGTCTCATGGCCCTGACTAAGAGTTGTTATTTTTAGGTTGATGCAGGATCCAGTGTGGCTACCCTAACCTCTGAATGGCTGACAAATTTACGACATCTTTCCACTTGGTAGATTTGGACCAAACTTGTTACAAATATGCACTTCTAAGCCCTGACCAAGTGTTGTGATCATAGACTGTATAAAAAGATGGACGAAGCTACCGTTACGTCACCCATTGGTTTCAGCATACCATAAAGGAAGCCTCGATTTTGGCCATTTGAATTGTGCCATGTTGTCATTTTGAAACCGGATGTGATTTTTATTGGACGAGAGCGAGAATCAAGATCCGGGGAGGGACGAGAGAGGTGGATCTGACTGTATCGGATGAGGACCAGAGGGTAGCCAAGCCCCTAAAGCATATTCTAGCTTTATCCTTTATTCTAGTCTATTTGGGACCACAATTTACAAAAATGAACATCATGATATATCGAAGGAGATTTTAAACTTGCTATAACTACCATAAAATAATGTGAAAAATCATTATTTAAATGAAAAATCAGGTGGGAAAGTAGGGTCATTTTCTCATAGACTTCTATAGCATTGAACTTCTTTCTGCAACCACCGACGTCGCCATCTGCTGGCCATTAAATAGAATGCCATTTTACGGTACTTCCGCATGGACTTCATTTTTCAGACCAGGGTGCTGCGTCCATCTTTTTATACAGTCTATGGTTGTGATATATTGCGTGGATATTGAATCCAGTATAGTTGTCCTGGTATCTAATTGGCTGAAGTGTTTTCCACTTCTTAAGTTGCAGCGCGTTCATTTGGATCAAACTTGCTAAGTCTTCAAAGTCATGGTCCACATGAAGGTTGAATGTTGATATTTTTTGAGTGCATGGGTTTGTATGGAACTCCTAAGACTGACTCACAATGTCTCGTATTACAGTAACTTCACACCAAGTTAATAGTGCATTTAATGCTAGTACATTTGATTGTTTACAGTTTAACATCTCTGAAGTACTTGCTGTAGATGATAAGATAACTAGGTTGGCATGTTGTACACTGCATTGACGTCTACTTTACAGTACTGATTTATTTCAGATAGGCCTTTTTTAGGTGGCTAACCTGTTTTGCTGCTGGCCAGTCCATGGCGGTGTATTGCTCTGCTTCCGTGCTGGTCCTACAATCTATCATTATGAACTGGGAGCTTGCTGACCAAAATCTAGAGCAAGTAATGCACTAATTAGGGATAAGTATCTCATACAACTGCATTTTTAAAAAAAAAAAGCCAAACTATCCCTTTCAACAAAATAGTTATCATAGCAAGAGTGTTTTTTACATACTTACGTAACATAGCTGGAGGGAAAGTTTACACTGTTCAGTGGCTTAGTTAGCGTGTGACAAGTAACTTGTGCTACTGCTCAAATTTTATAAATTTTATAACTTTTAATATTCTGAAAACTCCCATTTCAGCAATAAATATGCTTAATACCTTTTTATTAAATTCCTTTAAAGTCTGGACTTTGCCCACTGTACTGGCTGGCTGAGCCATTCAACTGTGCGGCAGTAATTTCTGTTTTTCCTTATTTGGACCCCTGTAGCAATTGTATCACTTATTCAGAACATCTAAAATCTGCTACTTAAATTTGTGGTTGAAGATGTATCCCGCATGATAAAGATTATATCCTTTGTCAGTTTTTGACTTTTTTGTTTATAAAACACTGTTGATGATTCCTGTGATATTTTATGTGGAGATGTACCAAAGTCAATTTTAGCATGCTGTCAGATGTCAGCTATCAGTTTGAACACCCTGTTTACCCTGCAAAGTTGAAGCTAAAGTATGTCATAAAGCTCTGTGTAAAAAAACTATTGTGCTTTTTTGGGCAAGTACATGGTCTTTGGGGCTCTGGTCCTTCCATGGGTTAGGTTTTTCATACCGCCGTCTTCTCAAATCCATCTCACCTCACTTGGACCTTAGCCTTTACAATCAGAACCCAGAAATACAAAGGGCAAACACTAGAACAGTGCTGCTCTGTTTCCTTGGCTTTTGGCAAAGCTTGTGCATCTGCAGCTGTGCTCTCGTCTTCTCGTGCTGAGATAACAACAGGAGGGCGCATCGATCTGTCAGCAAACAACCACTGCTGTAAAGCATCCATACATCAGCATGCACTGCAGTGAAGAGTCACACCATTTTTTCAATGGTAAGATTCTCACAAGATTACATGATTTATCTGAACTTTTTTTTTTCTTATGGGCAAAAAAAGTGAACTAGTTCACATTTTTATGAAACAACATGTAATTTAACGCTTTAGGGTGTAGGCTCAGAAATGGGTGATTAGACATGAGTGTGAGTGAGTCAGCGTTGTGGAGTTCCTACAAATGGTAAGTCCAACTGTGATAAATCTTACTGATGTGAGTGAAAACTCATCACATTGGCTTCACCATCAGTATAATTTCCTCTCAGTTATGCCAAAAGTTAGAAATATCTGAGAGGTGAGGGAACGTGTGTTGTCTTACCATCGTGCTGGATTGAGAGTAACTTAAAGCTTAATATAATTATCTGACTCTATATGAAATTGAACTAAACCTTCCTCCACGGTAACGTTGACACACTGAAGGCTGCACATGATGGTAGTGTGGCACTGTAAGGGTGTGATCCACCTGTGCAGATTTTGATGTGCCCCTGGCTGGCACAGTGTGCAGTAACACAATTACAAACCCCAATTCCAATGAAGTTGGGACATTGTGTAAAACGTGAATTAAAACAGAATACATTGATTTACAATCATTTTCGACCTATATTCAATTGAGTACACTACAAAGACAAGGTTTGTAAATGTAGTTGCGACAGCACTGCGTTCAGGCGAGTGACGCCGAGGTCAGATATCTTATTACCTGTGTTATGTCAGAACTGAGAATCCATAACTGTGCTGTGGATAGTTATTAGTCAAAGAGGAATGCCTCATTATGGTTCATATAACTCATTGTACAAGTCTATGAATTACAAAATGTAGTAAGAAAAATGACTATATGTGAATGTTGCGCAAAAGCCAGTGTTAGATAATCTCTCCAAACTATTCCACTTTTCCACCAGTATAGCCAAAGATTAGGCAAAAAACCAAGTCATCAGATAGAGATATACCTAGAGGGAAACAGTAACATTAATAAACCAATTTGCCTAATCTCTGCATGTTTTGGAGGACGTGGTTAACCTTTGTAGCACTGCACATTGTTGACGCCAGTCATAAAACTACTACTTTGCTCTTACAAAGAATTATTCTTGCAAAACATTGTAGAATGGAAGGTGTAATGCAGTCCTTCTTCGTTTGTTTATGAGGAACCTGCAGATACAGCAGAGAGTTGTGGGCAATGGGGCCACATGACCACACAAGTGTCTCTAATCACTCCTCCATGTTGGCTCAGTAAACACAGTCGTGTTTCCTTTTTGGGGACTGACAGGGATGCAGTTCTATAAACACCCTGCATTATGTATCTAAATAGTGCATCAGCTTTAGCCCTTTGCTTAGCTTGTCCAGAGTACTGAGCGTGGAGGGGAGTGCCTCCGAACCCCATTGTCCATTCCTGGATTTGTGTGCATTTATCAGCAAAACTTTTGTCCCTTAAATACAGATCATTTTTGCTATTTTAGTGACTGCATGGTGCTTAATATGGAAGGAAAAACAAACAAAATCATTACGCCTAGACAACGGCTTGGAGAGTTATAGACCGTTACATGCAGTCCTGAGTGAGATGTATTTCAAAAGGCACGGCCGGATGAGTTATCATTTCACCCCGGCAGGAAGCACGCTCGGAGAGGCACGGTAGATTCCTGTCTGGTATGTCTCTATCCAATCACAAATGTCCACAAGCCAGAGGAGGAGGAGTAGGCAGAGAATGAAAGGAAACATTTCTTATGGTGGTCATGACAAACATTTGTGTATCTTAGCGTCTTTTTCCCTTTGGATTAAGCTGGGAAAATGAGGCCTCACATATCCATTTAAATTTTATACACGAGAATTCAGACACATACAGCTCCAGTCACCATTTCACTATCCAGTAAAAAAAGGCCTTTTTACCGGTGATTAGTGAATATAGCACATTCTGTGTCACATTGACAGATCTTCTTATAGTCAGGAAATTCTTTTTTTGCGTCACTGAAAAATGCCTTTCAACTGGGCTCTGCAGTTACCGTTTGAACTCTCAGAGAGACCTCTCACAGGAGACGGGAAACATGTGCCAACCAAACTATTTCTGGCCATAGCCGTGTAACCCTAAGCTTGGCATATATGTTTTAGGAGTATAAATAACCAGATTTTCTCCAGGGAGGTGTCTGTTTACTTGGAGGAAGCTGCCATAGAGGGTCCGACGCTTCTAATTATTATAAGCAATTACCTTTGTCATCCTGAATATGTCGGTTTTAGGTTTAATCCTATAATTGGCAGCTGATTCGGACCCGATTAATCGGCTACTGAAATAGTGTGTGATAACATAAACCGTCAGATCCGGTGGCTCTGCAGAATGAGGATTGATTACCACTGGATTACTGCCACAAGAATCATCTCTTGGCAACTGCAAAACTGATGGTGGACATTACATATAACGTGGCTGTTGTTTACTTCATTGTTATAAGATCTCTCACAAAAGTTGTATTTATGCATGCCTTCAGTAGAGGTAATGTGCACTCATTGGCCACATTACTTGGTACACCTTTCTAGTGCTAGCTAGTGCACCCTTTTGCCCCCAGAATTGGCTGAATTCTTCATGGAATAGATTCAACAAGTTGTTGGAGACATTCCTGGTCCATTTTGACCTGATAGCATCACACAGTTAAAAGCAGATTGGTCACCTGCACATTCATGCTAGGGATCTTCCATTCCACCACATTCTACAGAGGGACACAATTGGATTGTGATCTGGCCAGTGTCACTGGATTACACTGAGCCCATTACCATGGTCCTGGAACTAGATAGAGATGTGCTTTGCGTTCGACATGTTATCCAGCAGGAACTATCCATTAGACTATGGGTAGACTGGGACTTTAGCAACGCACATGATTAGCAAAAATACCTCAGTAAGCAATAGCATTTAAGTGTTCTTAGTTGGTATTAAGAGGCCTGATGCATGCCAAGAAACTGTTCCCAGCTTCATTACCACCACCTTGAACCGCTGCCAGAAGGTGGCAGGAAGCATGGACAACAAATTCTGACCCATTTATCAGGGCCGAATCAAGAAATGGGTAGAGATGGCCATTGGACACCTAAATTTTATCTCTACCCACCCAAGTGATTGACTGTGCTCTGCGAATTTTGAATCTGGCAATCAAGTAATTTTCTGTGCCCCTGTGCTGTTCACCCTGCTTGATAGGAAGATAAACAATTTTATTTTGATTTGTTGGTTAGACAGTATAAAACAGCATAAACAGAGAATTTAAGGCCAATGTCTTTTCTACAGCACATTTGTCTTAGCCAGAGAGATTTTGCAGCAAAAGGCTCTTGGAACAAATTCAATTTGATTTAAAAATGGTGACCAAATCTATGAATATATTTGAATTATTTTCCATCAGTTCTTTTGAAAATATTTTTTGTGCTGTTATGCTGAATAAGGGCTCTGCTGGTACTAGTTTTAGATTAGCTAGCTAAAAGACATTAACTTGCAAGCATAGTGGGCCTTGACATTTGTCATTTTGCTGTTTGACCATTGGTTAATTTCAACATGTTTTCGCTCATTATCTGCAAAGATGGTATTATACTTATATTAAACTGTTTAAGCATGATCAAAGGTATTTTGAATGAGAAAGACCTTAGTGCCCAAAATGGTGCTGATACATATATATACAGGGAAAAAAAAATGCAAAAGGGAAGTGAAATCAGGTGTGCAGGCTTTAGGGAATGTGGCAGGGGTGTGGTTACAAACAAGGGAATGAGTGAATGAGTTTTTAACTCGCCGGAAGGTGTCATAATGACAAATGCTGGTTCAGTTAGTTTGCATGAAATCAAACCATTTTGAGGTGGTACACCTGACTGGACCGACAAAACTGGAAATTGACTCAACTATAGTACTTAAAGGTAAAGTCCTTAAAATTTGAATTAACTTGGGGTGCCCCGGTGGCACATCAATCCAAGCACGCACACTATAAAGGCTGTGTCCTTCCCGCGGCGACCTGGGTTTGATTCTGGCTCAGGTCATTTGCTGCATGTCTTCCCCATTCTTCTCCCCAAAAAACTTTCCTGTCTCTCTACTGAATGTCTATCTAATAAATGGGAAAATTAAAAAAAAAAAATCTTTAAAATAAAAATTTGAATAAACTTAATGTATAAGAAAGCGTGGTCTAAAAAAATTGAACTTATGTTTAAAATTTGATGCAGTTAAACCAGTGACAGAGTTATAAAAGACCTACAATATGCTCAGCACATCATTACTCTTAAACTTTTCCCATTTATGTTTGCCTGATTAATGAGATGGTGTCAATTTTTCATGATCGTGGCGGAATTTACATTCAGAAACAGAATCCCAGATCTTCTGTGGAAATTCCGCCTATGGAGAAATGATGTTCCAAACAAATGTCTTTTTCCTCTGAAATAGCTGCCAAACCTACTTATAAACTAATTGAAATGTGTTAGAGACAGGATTCCAAACATACTTTTGTTGTTAGCGACCAAAATTTGGGATTAAAGACTGCCGACCTTTTCGCACAGCTGGCCAGCTGGGCCAGAGGGCCGGCCGAGTCCCTCGCTGCCATCCCCATTCATTCCCGGCACAGAAGGAATTTGTTACTACCATACAATAACATGTCAAATGAAGTCTTGAGAAAAAAATCTTTATTGCACCTAGCAACGCTAACCTCTACTGAAAGCATCTTTGTCACTGATGTTTATGGCTGTAACTGATACGTGAAACATGCCCACACCCAAAACTGGCTGGACTGGATTGTAGCAACCACCCTGACTGAACCACATTGCCAGTGGTAGTCTCTTGAATGATATTTTATTCCAGAAATGGTTAAAAATTGGTATAACACAGCCATGCCATACATGTATGATATTAAAATGTGTGTAATGCAGCTTTCTCGCTTCGTAATTGGTCAGATTCCGTTCAATGGAGAACTTCAACCATTATTTTTGCAGCAGTAGTGTTACCAATCCCGCTGGTAACCATTAACCATGGCTAGCGTTAGCTTCTAGTTGGCAGTCTGTTGGAGTCAATGTGAAAAAAAAATGCACTAGCTAGCATGCTAATGCTTTTCACTATTAAAATAATTAGTTACATGCATAACATTTGTAGAAACTTGAATTTATTAATTTCAATGGCAAAGCGTTAGCATGCTATCTAGTGAATTATTTGCCCCATTGAACAGATATACAAAAAAAGCTTATATACTTTTATTTCATGCTCAAAATAATACGCTACTGACATTTACGGGATAAATAGGATCTCAAATTCGTGAGCCCGAGATATCAAATTTTTGAAATTTGAGAAGCAATTTTCATTTATTCCTCACTGCAGGGCTCAATTTACCGTAAAAAATGCACTAATAATAATAAAAAAAACCACTGAAAACTCAGATTGAATCAGAAGGGATATTCAATCTTTTCTAAACAAAAATGGCAATTTTCATAAACTGAATTACCTGTTCTTTCAAGCGGAAAATCAACATGCCTAATTAACAATTAAACATTTTATTTATTGAATGTCCAAGACCAACGTGTAGCCAATAATGATTAAAAAATAGACAAAGACATACCCTTTTGTCTACATTTACATGATGGCACAGTGGGTACCATTGTTGCCTCACTGCAAGAAAGCCTGGGGCCTTTCTGTGTGGAGTTTACATGTTCTCCCCATGTTTGCATGAGTTTCCTCCGGGTACTCCGGGTTCCTCCTACAGTCCGATGACATGCAGATCTGGCTAATTGGAGACTCTAAATTGCCCATAGGTATGAGTGTGTGGGTAAATGGTGTTTGTCCCTGCCTTTTGCCCATTGTCAGTAGGAATAGGCTCAAGCTCCCCTGCGAAGAAGGAAAGTGAGGAAGAGGCAATTTAGATAATGGATGGATGGAATGACATTGGATTCATTCATAATGTTTTTACCGATAAAGAATACATTAAAAATGGAAAAAATCTTCTTGGACGTATAAAACTTTGGATGTATAAATCTTTGCCGCAAAATGGCTTCACTTGCGATAAGTCGCGTCAGCAAATTGATGGAAAACTTGCCATTTTGTGAGCTACAAGAGTTTGGAATCCTTGAAAGACATTTTGACATTAATGTGATCATTAATGTGGATAAGAAAATGCCTCACAACATTGATGCAATAAGGAATAACGGCATCTATAAATACATTAGCCGTTCATTCTAACATTAGTCTAAGCAAATGAGCAAATGCTAATCAGGTAAACTGGAATAGGTTCAGAGTAATCATGTGTTAAAAAGTGAGGTTACTGCAGGCTTCTATACCTCCGATGCCATGCCACTGACTTGTCTGTATTAGGGCTGAAACATCAAAGCATAGATCAATGAAACATTTCACAGCTATTCTGCTGTGATGAGGTAGTATGGAAGCAAATCAAACCTCTGACATGTGGATCTTTTTCTGTGCATCATAACCAGAGCCTGAAAGCTCTGGTATGAAGAAATTAAATATTTCTGTCATGAATTCCTCCATGTCATGTCACCAATTAGTACTGCCACCAAGCTGAAGTACTGTTCTTATTTACAAATACAGCATATTACAATAATATACACCGTGGGGTGGCTACTGGAAATCAGTTGAATGTAATGCACTTTTGTAATGTGGATTTTTCATTTTTGATTGTAGCCCCAACTCGTCTCACTATGGATACACCCCAGGACTACATGAGCTCCCAGAACCACCAGACCTTGCATTACAACTCCGGGGAATCTAGGACTGCTGCCATGAATGACATGGTCATCAAGGAGAATGGAGTGTCTGCACACATTGTGCCAGGAGAGGGCCCAATGAAAGGTCAGTGATCTCACGTCGGAGAGTGAGTCATCCTGTGGAATATTCTAGAAACTGGTGGAAAAGCACCATGTACACTCATATGCACAATCACTGATGCCCATGAACATATGGAAGCATATAGTTAACAAAATTAAAATGAAAATGCAATGTCAGAAATGCATTTTCATTTTCAAAATTTGTATCATAATGAAAATTCAAATGTAATCCTCCACTTTGCATATTCATTTTCAAGTCCATGTATGCAATTTTTATAACAATTGGAAAATTAAAATACATTCCTCATTTACATTTGCATTTTCGAAAGTAATATCACTAACAAAACGCGAAAAAACGCTAATGGTATAAAAGCAAATACATTCTCGAAATGCTTTTTCGTTTTGAAAGCATCGCGCGTTATTTGTATCATCACGAAAATGATAAAGTAATCCTCCACTTTATTTGAATTTTCAAGTCCATGTAGGCACTGTTTTCATTTGCAAGAAGTGCCCCGCAATATCACTAACAAAACGAAATCGAAAACGCTAATCTCCTAAAGCAAATACATTCTCGGAAATGCTTTTCTTTTCAAGAAGCAGACGCAATATCTGTCTCATAATTAAATCGCTAACGCAGTTCGCCACTTTTCTTTTTCATTTTCGTGACAGACTGCCCTGCCTCACTTTTGCATTTTTTCGATTTCGAGGTCCCACGCGCTTTTCTAACAAAATTAAAAAAAAAATACCCTCCCTAGTTGGGTGTGGCCTGCCGGTGAGCGGGACGTCCTCCACAATTTCGTGGATATTAACAAATACAAAGCGATCTCGGTGGTCATCAATCAGAGGGAAAATGCTGCACGCACTTTTATGTCAAAGCACAAATGGCAACTTACATAGATGGAGCCACTGACTGTGCATGAACGCTCCCCCTGGACATTGCGGAGTTTGACTGAGAGTATAGCTGGTTTTCCCCCGAAGACACTGTGCTCGCCTCAATTACCCCGTGCGTATTGGATTAGCGCTGCTTCCACTGAAATTGTATTGCTTAGATCTGTCGATCTTCGGACGGGTTATCTCAATCATCTGAAGTAGCCAGTCGGTTACAAAAGCAAGTTCATACGCTCCTGCTCTCTTGGGCTTCATGTACTTCCATTGCTTTCTTCACGAATTTGGAGGAAAGGACAGTTCATATTACACCAGTGCCTATACGTCTCTATTTAATAGCTGGCTACATACAATGGTAGCCGTGTAACACGTCGACCTCCAGTTCTCTGTTACGAGTCTATGAATTTGAGCTAAGAAAGGGACAGATTCATCTGATCGCTTGCATCCTCCTGCTGCAGAAGAAAGGCTTATAAATCCATAGATCTATGATTTCTCTTATTATACCGCAAAGTTTTTTCGCTGGCCATAGTGTCGACACAGTGATATGTTTCCCAATCGATGTGCTTTTCATGAACAGTCACATCGTTAGACTAACGCGATGTTAATTAGCTAGCTAACTAAAGATGACGAACATTACTATAGCATAAAACTTGCTTCCAGTCCATTTAACTTGACCAGATTGCGATCAGTTTCAGCGCGTCTGTTTTATGTGTAACACTATGCTTGCAACAGGATGCGTTTCTCCGCAGCTCAGTGACCCCTGCCATTCATCCACAAAATTGCAGTGAGGCACACCAACTGGAAGCCGATGTGTTTGTTACCCGGCAACTCTTATAATATAATATAATATCTTATAATCTTATAATATAAGAGTTGTAGCAACAACTAAGGTATAAGAAAAGTATGGGCACCGATGTATTAATATATAAGTCCTTTTATTCCAAAATTTTTTTAGGACCGTAAAAAAAAGATCCATTGATTGATAGAGTGTAAGCACCACGGTTTGAATGGAAGCAGGTATAATCCAAAAAGCCTTGCCATTTCGAGAGCAGGATCACTTTTTAGTCTAACGATGTGACCGTTCATGGATTTCGCAAGCCTTTCTTCTGCAGCAAGGATGCAGCGAACACATGAATCTGTCCCTTTCTTAGCTCAGTCTATTTTCATCCACAGACTATAATAGAGAACTGGAGGTTGTTTTTTGTATTTATAGTAAACTGTGCTTTCACTTTCGTGAGAAAGCAATGGAAGTACATGAAGCCCAAGAGAGCAGGAGCGTATGAACTTGCTTTTGCAACCGACTGAACAACTAAACAGATGATGCCAGATAACCCGTCCGAAGATCATACAGATCTAAGGTGTAAGCGTTTTTTTAATCCAATCGCACACGGGGTAATTTAGAGCAGTGTCTTAAATACTCTCAATCAAAATCCGCAATGTCTTCGTTCATGCACAGTCAATCTATGTAAAGTTGCCATTTGTGCTTTTGACATAAAAGTGTGCAGGAGTTTCCCTATGATTGATGACCACCGAGATCGCTTGTATTTGTTAATATCCAATCCGTGCATTTAAATTGTGGAGGACGTCCCGCTTCTCACCGGCCCAACTGATTAAAAATCGGGAAAATGAAAAAAGAAAAGTAACTCGTTAGAATTTAATTATGAGACAGATATTGGAAAAAAAAAAGCATTTTATTGAATGTATTTGCTTTAGGAGATTAGCACGTTTTGTTAGTGATATTGCCACTTCTTGCAAATGAAAACAGTGCCTATGGACTTGAAAATTCAAACGTAAAGTGGAGGATTACATCATTTTCATGATACAAATAATCGCATGCTAAAAATCTAAAAAGCATTTCGAGAATGTATTTGCTTTATAATTAGCGTTTTGTTTTCCTATAGTGATATTGCAAAAATGCAAATGTAAATGAGGAATGTATTTAAATTTTCCAAATGTTTAAAAATTGCATCATTTAAAATGTAATTTCATTTTCATTATGCAAAAATGAGGAAAATGTTTCTGACATTGCATTTTCATTTTAATTTTGTTAACTATATGCTTCCATATGAACAAACATGCAAAAACGTGGCTAGAAAAACAGAAATTACATTTGAATTAGCTATGTACAGTTCTTAAAATGCATATAGCAAATGTAATGGCGCAATATTTTTATTAAAATCCAAATGATTATTGCTCATTTAATAATTTGATGCAAAGTAGCAGGGTTCTGGCCATGAAAGAATTTTATGTGAGCGTTTTTGCGTCAATTTGAAAGCGGATATTGCCTCTGAGTCACCAGATTACTGTGTTTCTTTGATGTGCTCCTCGGTGCGTAGCGAGATGCCTCTAATTTTCATAGATAGATGCCATATTCATTAACTTATTTTTCTATTTTGTATCCAAATACTTTTGATTAAATTTGTGAATACGACTTAACAACTGTCATTTATGTTTCAAACATTTCTTCAGTGGCGTCCGTTGGACAGAGAACAAGGAGGGCGATAAACGTCTTTAAACTTCTTATTAGTCTTGATCTGTTTCAGTCATTTTTCTTGATAAAAGATACTTTAACTCTCCCTTCTCAGGTGTAGCTAATTGTCTTCGTTAAGACGAGAGATAAAACACGTCAACTGAGGGCAAAAAAGTGCGCATTTCTTGCTTTGTAAGATGTGGCAAAAGTTAACACAGAAAATCCACAGTAGGTTTTTTTTCGTGAAGGGTTACCTATTAAGGCACGTGAATTAAACATTTTTATTGAATTTATTATTCACTCGCCTTGCCATTTCATTAAAAGGGAAACTGTGTACTTAACTGCAAATGGATTTTTCATATTGTTGGAAAGCGTGTTAACCAAGAACAATGATTAAAATCGGGTCAATAATCTCATCCGTTTTGAGGTATGTTTTCCGCCCCCTCGGTTTTCCAACCACCGACTGCCACTGTTATTAAACACTGATAGATTAACATGTAAAGAATGTTACTGTCCTCGACAGAGATTTATTTGGTTTTGCTGTCGTTTATATAAGAAATAAACTTTTCTCTCGACATGCAAAGTACAGCGCTACAGAAACCAATCACCCTGCCCGATTATAATTGCCTGTCTTTCATTACGGTAGATTGAAACAACTGCATCGATCATTTCCCCACAGCCTCAGATTCAATTCGCCATGAATACCCAGCACATGCGGGCTCGGATGGCACTCGGTGTTTCCATCACTGTTGGGCAGGTTTTTCAATATCAATGACGACCAGCGCAGACGGGGCGTGGGTCGGAAACGAAAGTTCGCCATTCTGACAATAACAAGAAGGGGGGGAGCATAGCGATTTTATTGGACGCTGGATGCATTCATTTTAACTGATCTTTGAAAAAGTAGTGCCGGTCGGGAAAAGCACTAGCTATCTGAACTGAGTGGTGGTCGGTGCATTCCGAGTGCTGGTCGGCGCCGACCAGCATCGGCAGAACCCTGATGTAGCTTTTCTCATCCTTAACTGGAAAACAATAGCGTAGATGAAGCATTCAATGTAATGAGGAGGACTGGTGCTGTGTAAGCCAATGTTAAAACTCTGCAATCGAAACAGTTTCACACATTACATTAAACTGCTCTGATTGGTCAAAAGTATCACTGTTGCTACAATAACTCATTTCCCATGGCTTAGTAGTTCTCCTATCAATGCTGGATTACTTAATGGCTTGGTTTAGTTTTTGCCATTTGAATGAATCAAAATGTGAATGCAAAGTCTGATCTGGATATTATTTCATTCAATACTTGCAGAATGTTCATAGTCACATAATTGTTTGTCTTTGTCGTATCTTTTCTTTATCACTTGATAAAGAACGTTTTAGGATATCCTGTTCACAGACAGACTGGAGAAAGACAGACTGATGCAGCAATTACATTAAATTCAATCTCAGTAGCTACAATAAAAGATTTCCCTTGGCTGAGTTATTTTTCCTTGTTATCATTGTTTTATTGCTTCAGAATGAATGAGAGCAGAGCAGCCTTCCTTGAAATGCTAAATTGCGAAGCTTTTGAGTTTTTGTTGAACGATGTGTCGGTGGCGGTGGAACAAATTTAGATGTTTTTCCATGAAAAAGGAGACTGTTGTAGCTCAAATATGAATTGTCCAATCTGCCCCAAACTTCACATGCTTGATGAGAGTTCCAGTCTGAAGACATTAATGTGCCAAAATTCTGTAATGATCATAGCACCACCTAGTGGCAGCAGATAAGGACATGTTTTATACTTTGATATGCTCCTCCAAGTGGGTTGACCGCATCAACTTTAAACTTGGTCCTAAATTCCTCAAGAAATTCAGGATGCATGTTTGTGAAAATTATGAGTTTTTGTGAAACAGTCCGTGGCGGTACAGTGAATTGATGTTTTGCCATGAAACAGGACATTGCTGTAACTCAGCTTTACATTGTCCAATCTGCTCCAGTCTGTGCAATAAAGGTCCTGGCCTGAGGACATCCTCATGCCAATAATGGGTCATAGTCATGCGCCACTTACTGGATATAGGATGTTAGACTTTTGTTATAAACAACAGTTTATTTATATGAAATTTTCATTCTCAGTCTTACGCTTGATATACAGCAACAAAGGCATGTTTACTGGTGAGGGTTTATTTTTATTTTTTTCAGAGGAACTAGACAGGGAACTTATAAAAAGACATTTGTTTTAGTGTTTTTATTATTGCAATTTAATGCACAACAATTAATTTTAACTTATAAATTTGTATCCACAGTCATTACTGGCAGATGTAAAGATCACAAAGGAAAAAAAAACATTAAATGCGATTATTTTGGTGCATCCCAAACAGGGAGGTCAGGGAAAAATGGGTTATTAGACTGTAGTTTTACTATTTGGCACACAAATCTAAAAGTGCTCTTGAAACATCATTTTCAAAAAAAGAAATGATAAGCGGCATATTGGAAGCATGGTAATTATTTTAAGCCTTAAAAATGCTGTTATAAGATGATCCAATGGTTCTGAAGAGAAAATAAATCAGTTTGTTTTTTTCGTCTATGTTTAAAAGCCCTAGCATAGCATTTAGCAGTATACTAGAAAAGGCACTCAGCTGTGTCTCCGTTTTATCTCCCCATAGAGGAATGCAGCTTTGGGGAGGTAATTATTTTGGATAACGTTTTGACCCAGCACTGTCAAAAACCGTATGCCATTTTTGAACTTTTTTTTAAAGTCTAAATGTTGAGATGAGCAGGTGCTGATGTGGAAGCAACATAATTTTAATTAACATCTTTATGTTTTGTTTAGATATTCCTGGAATGAATAATAAGAGAAGCTTGAGTAGACTTTAAACCCTCACTGCAGCTGTACTATTGACATCTGGGTCATAGCTACAGTCCTGTATGACTCTGACGCTGCTAATAAGCTGCTCTGTCCCAGCAAACTTGAGCTTTAAGGTCTCTCTCTGTCGCTTACTTCTTTCTCCATTTCATTCCCTTTCTTTTTCCTCCGCCTAATCCTTTTCTCTTCCCATCTCATATGGAAAAATCCAGCCTTGATAATGTATGATTTTATCATTGAATAATTGCATATTGTTGTTATTTTATGCTTCTGTGTGAGGAGATTGTAAATGTTTCTGTTTTTGCATTCAAGCATCCACTCTTCAGTTCTTGATGACAGATACTAAGTATATGGCATATCACAGTGAATAGGGATTAAATATCTACAGCATTTTTAAAATTACATTTCAAGTTAGTCAACACTGAACAAAACATTCCCTGATTTCTGTCATGCATGCAGTTTGACAACAACTAATAAAGGACATTCAGCAGTGTCTGAGAGCTCACAATTCATTTCTGCAAAACTGGCAACAAAACATACAACAGATGCAGTGTCTTACTGAGAAAATGGGAGCGCAGTGCCTTGGACATCTATGGTACGGTAGCTGCTTGCATTGCATTTATAAATGTGTACAGAACTGGGGAGCACACACTAGGTGCCATACAGCAACACCAGCATTTTCTTTCCCCTGCCTACATCCCGCCCATTTGAATCTGCACAGCTCATAAGTGCCATGCTTTGTGGACGGACCCCAAAGTCTGATGGGCTTGTAATGTGTATGTTCATTTAGCTTTCCCTGTTGAATGAACAAAACATGGAAGCTCAGAACAACTTGCGCACTTGGCATGGAAGGAAACAGCCTCATACAGCTAAACCAAAAAGATACTGATATCATATCCCACCGGTGTCCTGCATGAGGGAATCCCCCAACCGACTCACCCGCTCGATTGTAGACTTTTCACAGAGGTTGGCTGTGTGTAATCCTAGTGAAGTCTCGCACATTACTTTAGCTGAACTGTTGCTCTATGGACCAGAATTCATTCCAGGGTATTTACCCTGATTTACAGCTGTCTCTGGTCTGTAAATTTTCGCCATACACTTCCTCCATGACCCCTGAACAAACACAGCCTACAATTTACACCCCCCACAGAGCTCAATAGCCCCTGTACTTGCTGCACTTGAGACAATGATGTGATAGTGAAAGCTCTTTTGTGTTATGTATGAGCCAGATGAATTGATGTACTGGAATTTTCTACTCCCTCAATTCCTAAAAAAATGACACATCAGGGTAAAAGAAAACAGGGCTGATTAAAAATATCAACTTATCTTGACAGCAGTACAACACATGATTTGATATTCTAATGTGAATTTAATTGCTTATTGAAAATGCTGCGCCAGAGTCCAAAAAAGTTGGAACAGTCCACTGTTTACCACAGAGTGTCATCATGTCTTTTAATTGCACTCCCTTTGGCATTGAAGGCACTAGTTGGTCCAGTCTAGCGAGTGGGTTTCCCCCCATTGCGCCATTATTGCTTTAGCTGCACAATGATATGGGACCTTTGGCAGTGTTAGTGGCTCCAGAATTCATACATATCTTTCTGCATTGATGGTTTCCTTGGAAACGCAACACTTGAAGTGTTTAAATGTTGGATTGCAAAACATGCTTTCACTATCCTCCTGTCTATCTCTGATGATACCGATCCGAGAGAAGTTGGCAGTGCTTTTGGACAGTGTTGATGTTTGGTTTTGACATTGCTGTTAGGTACGGTTCTGGAACCAGACGCGAGAGTCGAGCAGTGAAGAAAAAAAAATGGGATTTTATTGGAAAGGGGGGCGAACCCCCGCAGAGCAGGAGGCGACAGTACAAAGTCCAAAATCAAAATCCAAAGGGCAAAATCCAAATTGTAACCAGGGCAGCAAACACAATAATCGTGGTCAGGCAAAAAGGGTTTGGTACACAGATGCAGGCAGAATATCCAAATCAGAGGCAAAAATCAATAAACGGGGATGGTCCAGTCAGAAGAGAATCATAATAGAGTACAAAGGGAAACGTTCTGACGGGGAACTGCTGTGAAAAGACTGCTTAAATACACACAAGGGAAGTCACATGCTATGATTAGGGACAGGTGAATTGGATCAGACTAATTATGTGGGAGCAAACACGAGGGAGAACCTAACCACATGAAATTGGCAAAAGCCAAAACGCGGACAGGGATCACGAGACAGCCTATGACAAAACATACAGCTCCGGTTAGGGAGTTCTAATGTGCACAGATAATGAGAGGCAGGACAGAGTTGAGCAGGTGCGGAGGATCCGCTGAAACGCAGCAAAGACTAAGAGAAGGCAAGAGGCGGAGACTAGAACAGGGCAAGTGCTGAGAGCTTGTTAATCAATTACTAAGTGCAGCTATACAATCCCTGGTGCTCGTTAGTAAGTTGGTATTATATACAATGTTAGTCTTGGTTAGTATCTTAACAAAAATAACAAACTGTTAGTATGGGTTAGTAAAATAGAAAAGCAAGGCGAAGGAAGCAAACGAGATTAGAAGGAATGTTTGAAACCCAGAAACCATGAAATCACCTAAACATGTGACACGCAGGACTGGGGAGAAGCTGTAGCTTAACAAAAGACCAGACAGGGGAGACAAAGTGCAATGCAGGGCATGAACAAAGACATGGACCGGGATCTAACAGAAATGTGGATCTGGGATGACAAAAACAAAAACATGGCAAAGAACTAAAACTAAACAGAGCATGGCAAAAACAGAACAGACATGGCAGAATAATAGCAGGGCATGGCAAAAACAGAACAGGCATGGCAAAATCATAACAATTGCATAGTAAAGCTTAACCTCAATCTGTGGATGCAGTGGCGAAGAGTGTTGACTGACTTAAGTTTACCAAAGTACTGCTGAGCCCATGTTGTGATATCGATTATATTTGTATGACGGGTCTTAAGACAGTGATATCTGAACCTTTGAGGGAACGGAGATCACGCGCATTCAGAGGTGGTTTTGGGCCTTCCCCTTCATGCATCAGATTCGTTTGATCTTTTCATTAAACAGAGGTGCAAACGAGTACGCGGGGAAATGAATTGCATCAAATACATCATAACTGGTTCTCTGTGTTCTGTAGGCTATGTTTTATTTAAAAAAGCTATCAGGCTTGTTGCTTTATGTGTTTCAAAACCTCTCCAACTCTTACTCCCTGTTATGCCAACATAACAGGATTTTTTGCTGAATGCCGTTTATAGAAGCCTTTCATGCATGATTGATCTGAACCTCAACTCTTTTCTGAATAGGGGTTATACTGTATATTGAATGATATTGGGGTGGGGATTTTCAGTACAAGAGGTTACATGACTGTTGTTCTAAAGTGAATTAACAACTTGATGCCACTTCAGCAAACTTGAGGACCGCCTGTGCAGACAGACATTTTCTTCTTCAGACAAAAAGATTGCTCCTGTTTTATAGGAGACTCCCCAGAGCCTGAGCAGCTGGAGGCCACGGAGAACCCAGCACCTGAGTTTAAGAGTGCCCCCTCTGGTGAGGAGGTGCAAATGGGTATGCCTCCATTCAGCAAACTCTCGCTTGCTTCCTGGAAAAAGCTTCGCTTTGTGATACGCTACTGTACTAAGGACAATTTGATTTCCTTTTTGCTTTTATGGTGTTTTTATAGTGCAAAACCTGTGGCAGTGTTTTAATATTCTAATGAACAGATTGATTCTAGAGCTGCTTTAACCATCTACAGCTATTTTACAGTCACGGCATGTTTCTGAACTCTTGATTTGCCCCTTCTGCTCTGCTCTGCAACTTCTCAACTGCATGTCTAAGTTTCTAGGACATAGAATAACAATACTTCTGCATTTTAGTCATCTGAATACAGTTCCCTGATGAGGGGAAATCCGATCTGTTATTTAATTAAAACAAATTCATTCCGAGAAAAATCCCTCATCAAGAAATAATTGTTTGTTAAGGAACCACAACTGCGGCTTTCAAATCATCATGGCTGTTATGCCTGTTGGTGTA
Source organism: Gymnothorax javanicus (assembly GCA_029692085.1). Taxonomy (NCBI): domain Eukaryota; kingdom Metazoa; phylum Chordata; class Actinopteri; order Anguilliformes; family Muraenidae; genus Gymnothorax; species Gymnothorax javanicus. The sequence goes on from CM056200.1 coordinate 104,107,492, forward strand.
GTCCTATGCTCAAACAATAAATCGGAAGGCCATTCGCAAATTAACCCTTTAGCGACCACCAGCCCGAGAGCGGGCTGCTAGGCAGAATTGATTTTTTGTCCAATATTGTGGCACTTTGGAGAACTATATATTATTTGAATTAATTATTTTACACTGACAGCCAGTGGTCTGAAACTTTAGAAAAAGTGATGTGTTGCCTAGGGATTGTTTCAATGGTTTCTGACAGGGGGCTATTGTGTCAATGAAGCAAAGGAGTTTTGGATGCGGCTTTATGAAGCAAATATGATCCCACATTAGTGCTGGGAATTGGACGGTTAAAGAAGAGCGAAAATTTAGCTAAATATCGGGAAGGAGACCTAATTGAAGGAAGTTGTAAAACTTGTAAAAGCAAATGCGACTGTGGCTAGGAAAGCAGGAACATTCAGACTCTCCAAAAGAGAAAAAGAAAAAAAACGTCAGTAAAATATTCATTTTTGGCTACACAATCACAATTTTTGATGTGAGTTGTTCAGGCATCTGGCTGTGGCTGTAATATTTCTCCGAGGCTGATGAGGTTTGGTCAAAGTGCCATAGGGGCAGAACAAAACAAAATCTTTCTCTGACTGACAAAAACTAATCTACATTTTGATGCTCATCTTCTAGCCATGATTCCTTCCGTGCCAAATAATTTTCACACTTGTCAATGCAGCTCAAAATGGGATCTTTCATGTGCCATAACTTGATTTGACCATTATCCTATCCCTTATGGAGATATGACCCCTCAAAGTTTTCCAAATATGCACTTTTTCAAGTCTTCACTGGTGAATTACAAAATAACACATGGCACATCCATGGTTCCAATACTTGTTTTTACTGCACTATATCATAGTTATTAAATTGGTGCAGTGTTGCTTTTGAAACCTCCATAGTTCCCATGCTATTGAAGCTTGAAGTTGGTTACAGAACAAATCTCATTGAAGAAAATCCAGATTTTGGTTTAGGATTGTGACACCTAGAATGGGCATACGATTGATTTAATTGCAGTTTTTAGCATCGCTCCAATTTATTTTTCAGCTCCGAGAATATCATTTAGCTCTCTCTAATACTCATGAAGTTATAAGAGCTCAAAACCGCTGGAAAAAATAGCCTGTGAAATTTAGACCTACCCCAGCGTACTTTTAGAGTCTGTCACTCAAAAAATATTCAGAAGATCAGAGTAAAATTTGGCAACGATTCACCAAATATACTGAAGTTATTGTACTATAAAAATCAGCTGACTCCAAGGGGATCAGGTGAGAAATTCTTTCAGATTTGGTTGATTTAATATGGAATTAACCCTCTTCTGTTTTGCATGTTTGAGTTTTTTCAGTGCTTTCATGTGCGTCAGATAATTTCTTGTCACATGATCAATCTAATGGGATGCTTCTCATCGAAGCTTCTCAACTCTAAAAAAAAAACACAAAAAAAGAAATAAATGAAAATCATGTAGATTATTTACTGTATTTTGACTCATGCTATTTCATGAATTAATTGGAATTCTCTTCCAAGTTGATGCTGAATTGTCCTCCAGATTCCAGCAGCGCAGCCTCTATTAGACTTTAAGGGATTCTAATTGTTGAAAGAGTCAGGTGGAAGCATGGGCTGTAGGGCTGCTAACTGTGCTTCATGCTTTGTTATTTGTTCTTGACACTGGCTCCAGTATTTAACATATGCGCTGCATACTGAGCGTCATAAATGGTATTGGCATCTTACTTGGCTCAGCCCTCACCAGGCTGCTATTGTTCACATCCAGAGGAACAAAACCTCAAAGAAAACCACAAATGAACATGGAGCGGCTGGGTTGGTTTTTTTTTAAGATTATTTTTTGGGAATTTTTCCTTTATTCGATAGTTATACAGTGTAGAGAGACAGGACGGTTGGGGTGAAGAATGGGGGAAGACATGCAGCAAATGACCCGAGCTGGATTCGAACCCAGGTCGCTGCGGGAAGGACACAGCCTTTATGGTACGCGCGCTTAGACCGATGAGCCACCGGAGCGCCCCGGCTGGGTTGGTTTTGTTGCAATCATCTAAGATTTTATAACTGCCAAGGGGCACTATCAGAAGATATTTCTTAAACAGTTTTTAGAATGTCAAATGTAAGCTTGCAATACTGGCCTCCACCTCTTTCATCGGTGGAGTTGTTGTTGATGTTGTTTACGAAACAATGATGAGACCCCGTTTCTCTTCTAGGCTGAAGCTGGTATCCCCAAAATCGATGTACCGCTGGTTTTTCACTGCTTGTCAATGTTACATTACTTTTCTCAACCAGGAAGCATTGTCTGTTTGAGGTTTTTGAGTTCCCGTGCCATGTGAAGCCTCAGTATTGCAATGCAGCGGTTACATCTGTCAGATACTGCTCCAGGTGGAATGTGGTGCTCCGCATAATTACATTTAGGTAGTTTGGTCCTCGGCGGTCGGAGGTGCTTCCTGTTGGAGTGGCCTCACAGCAGCTGGTGCGTAAGCCACACATTAGTTGGTTCACTAGCTGGTATATTCTTTCATGAGAATGGACACACAAACAGCTGGTGCCTCAGCCACACAATGATGACCTCACAAGACAGTATATTCCTGCATGGAATGGCCTACAGCAACTGGTGCCTTGGCCACACATTTATGGCTCTGCTAGATAGGGTATTCTTGCATGGAATTGCCTCACGGTAGTTGGGGCCTTGGACACACATTGATAGATTCTCCAAGTAGTATTTTCCTGTATGGAACGGCCTTACAGTGGCTGGTACTTTTGCTTCACATTGGTAGGTTTCCTAAGACTATCGTTTGGCATCTGGCTCTGTAGTCAGGCTGTTCTGTTGGGCAGTGTTTCCCAACCCTGTTCCTGGAGTACCCCTGCCCTGCATATTTCAGATGTCTCTTTGATTTAACACACCCAGATCAGGTCATTAGCTACTCCACTAATGAGCTGATCAGCTGAATCAGGTGTGTTAAATTAGGGAGATCTATAAAATGTGCATGACAGGGGTACTGCAGGAGCAGGGTTGGGCCTCACTGATTTAACACACCTGATTCAGCCGATCAGCTCATTAGTGGAGTACCTAATGACCTGATCTGGGTGTGTTAAATCAAGGACACATCTGAAATATGCAGGGCAGGGGTACTCCAGGAACAGGGTTGGGAGACACTGCTATAGGGAGACAGTAGTTGTGCTATTTTGGGGGGTAGGGGTTGACTGTAATCACGCTGTTGACACTGCCTGCTCTCTTTCCCTCAAGCTCTCTCCTGCCTTTGCGGCATAATATGCCTTTGCCTGCTGCTATGCTGCATCACTCTCTGCTGCTAAAGCACTCTTTCCTGCTGCTGGTTAACATCCTACCTCCACCCCAGTGTTCACCTGTGGGCTCTGACACTATCCTGACACTCGTTGCTCCCTTGTCCTGAAGCTCAGTGGCTGCAGGGTGTGTCAGGGTCAGAGCTTAGTCACCGAACTGTTGTTGTATCTGTTTGTTTCTACTGCTATTAATCCCTTAAACTGGAATTTTTCAGTAATATATTCCCTTAAGTAGGTTCAAAGTCAATAAAAACATTTTGTTCATGTTGCAAGACAATGTCCCGTACATATTCTGTATCTGCTGGTTGCAGCACTTCACTGAAGCTACACAACATGTACAGTACATTGAAATAAATGTTCAGACCCAAGGTGCCATGTTTTTATGGCCACGGCATTACATCAAATGGAAAATATCCAGATCTTGTACATCATTTTATACACCATTTATTTGGACATATTTTATACCATTGGAAACCTTGAGATCTCCACTGGAATATAAAATTGGCCTGACAGTCCTCAGGTTTGAATACTATAGCTGCATTTCATGGATGCGTACATGAGTCCGTAGGTTTTATGGGGTTAAGGTTTACAGGTGAGTTGGCTGACAGAACTGCAGTATTCTGAAATGTAATGGATTTCGGTCAATCTGTTTCATTGATGTAAAAGGTAATCGGTCAGTCGTGCATTAGATTTAATGCCTGAGTTTTCTCTTCTCCCTCTCTGATATTTTGCAGTTGCAGGAGGATCTGGGGATGCTGTAGCCGCCTCTGCTATAGGACAAGGTACTGTCGGTTGATCTCTACCAGTCTGTCACTTTTGAGCTCACCTAATCTCAGTCAGACGCGCACAGTTCTCAGCCAACTGACCATTCTGGGGAAAACATTCTGTGAATAATTACCATAAATGACCATGTTTATCTTATGGCCCTGCTAATATCTTATTTTATTTGGCCCACGTAAAACATTTGTGTTTAGAAATTCATACTAATAGGTGTATTTTCTCATGGTCAGAGTTTGTGTTTTTCTATAAAATGCATTAGGCATCAACATAGAAAAAGCTGATTTTCTCAAAATGAGTAAAATGGATGTATTGCATTTTGGAAACAAACTCTTCAATTATTTATTTGTATTTTTTTGTCAGAAAATGACCTTGTGGGCCTTTAAAGGACCCCCTAATCAAAATAAATATTATTCCCAAAGCATACAGTAATGTGCAGTGATGATTATAAACTTAACAAAATGAAGATGAATCAGAAATTAAGTACAATTCAATTATCTATTTCATTTAACATTGGATCATATAGATGAAAATAAGTAAACAGACAACAATATCTAGTAAAAACAAAAATAATAATGTCTTTTTGAGAGAAAAAGTCAAGATCTAGTGTGGCCATCCTTTGCTTTGATTACAGCATTTAATCTTTCAGGCATAGTTAATAATAATAATAATAATAATAATCTTTATTTATAGAGCACTTTTCAAAATTCACATTACAAAGCGCTTCACAAGGCAGCAGGATAAAACAGATTCAAGCATCCAGTGGCAGGTAAAACACTTAAAGTAAAAACACTTATCAAAAAAAAAACAAAACATGAAAACAGTGTAAAACAGTTCAAATTTAGATAAAATCAGGAAAGGCTCTCCGATAAAAGTATGTTTTAAGAAGGGATTTAAAGGAGTTTAATGACTCCGCTGACCTAATTTCCTCGGGCAGATTATTCCAGAGCCTTGGGGCCCTGACTGAAAAGGCCCTGTCCCCTTTATTTTGTGCCAGGCACGTAGAACCGACAACAGATCTTTGCCCGAGGATCTCAAGGTACGTCCTGGTATATAAGGTACTAAAAGGTCAGCAATATATGAGGGAGCAAGGCCAATGTAGTTTCCACACACTCCTTTTTCCTCACTCATTAACCATTCCATGTGGTTTGACATCAATTCCAAATTGAATCTTTTGATGTTCGAACAGATTTGCTCAATCGGATTAAGGTCTGGACTTTGAGCAGGCCAAGTCATAACTTTTATGTTACCAGATGTGTCTTTCCGACTGAGATAATTCTTGCACAACTTAGAAGTATGTTTCAAGTCATTATATTCTTGAAAATAAAATCCCCGACCAATCAGTCTCTTTCCAGATCGCAATGCATGCCTCACAAGGATGCCATGATACTTTTTTTGATCCATGATATTGTCAATTTCTATGAGATAACCAACTCCTTTCGAACAGACTGATCCCCAAACCATAATATTACCACCTACATGTTTCACTTAGTCATTTTTGAAACGTTCTCCAACTCTACTGTGCTCATAAATTCTGTGTTTGGGTGAGAAAATTTCTAATTTTGATTCATCAGTCTAAAGGACTTGTTTCCAATCCGTTGGTGTCAAATCCTCGAATTTCTTGCCAAACTCAAGTCTTTTTTTGACTTTGCCAGCTCTTGGCAGCAACTCCACCAGTCAGACCATTTTCACACAGGTGTCTTAGAACAGAAGATCTTAATACTTTCATCTCTTCTCTTCCAGCGCCGCTAATATCATCACGAAGTTGTCGTGCTGTCAACCGCCGATGTTTTTCTTTAACTTGTCATACACAGATAATGAACTTCAGAGGCGCTTAACTTCCGTTTTGCACCTCTATTGCCACTAGTTTTCAGTGAATCGGTCTTTTCAAAAATCTTGATGGTGTTTCTTACAGTGCCATGGCAGGATTTAATTTCCTCAGCATCTTATAATGCCACAATGTAGCTAGGAACAATCTCAGAGAGCTCCTTTTGTCATGCCATAATGTTAAAGACTGTGACACTACTCAAAGTTCATGTCACTTTATATACTGGAACAACTGACCATCAGAGGTAATTTTGCAGAATAATGTTGCCTCAAACCAGTTTAAACATTTTTTTTTAGCATCAATAATCATGGAATGAGCCTTCAAACATGCAATCAGTCAAAAAAATAAAATTTGCAACACCTTTCAATTGTTATTAAAAAATTGATGTTTTCAGTATTTTTGTTTATTACCCATATTTTTATCTAAGTGTACTTTTAGGAATGATTATTTTTTGTTCTTATTGCCTACAATAGTATTTTTCAATACATTTCCACTGAAAAATACTAGAGAAGTAATATATTTGGACCCCATTTAGATGCAAGTGGTGGTGTGTAATCATCACTGCACACTGCTGTGCTGCTCCCAAAAACAGAGCTCCTAATATTAGTGGAGAGCATTATGTAATTTTGTTTGAGTGACTTTTTGTCCATTTCATTAGAGGGCAAGAATGCTTTTATTTATCAGATTTCAGTTATTTGTACATATAGATTATCGTTGGGGCACTGTCAGGTATTTCAATAATATCTTTATTACTTAGCGAAGGTTATCTCACATGGTGCAGTTTGATGGAAATGTAAAATCAGCTGATGGTGCTTCTAAGCTCTTAACAACAGTGTTATAGAACGTGACGCCATCATTTGAATGTTTCTGGATATGTACAGTGAAGGTCTGCAAACCATTGTGTTTTGTTTGTCCTCTGTGTCATGTTTGGCCTTGTGTAAGGCAGTTTTGTGTTTTCTTTCCTGTTGTCCTTACTTTCTGGTTATTTGCCTGATGTGCAATGGAATGCTAGCACTGTTAACCAACAGTCAAACTGTAGATACTGCCATTATTTTGCTTTCCAAAAACCAGAGAGGTTCACGACCAGCCGCTTCACTCCAATGGAGAGAATCCTAAGCAGAGGCAGTGGGTCCTTGAGCTCTTGTGAGTCACCGATAAGTCCCAGTGTTCTGGAACCTTCCAGAAGAGATGAGCCTGCGTTTCTTGAAGTCTGTGGTCTTGAGAAGTATAACCAGGAGATGAGAGCCCGTGAAAAGATCTCTGATGGTTACAATGGGAATGGTTCAGATGAGGATGAGGAGTTTGCTTTGGAAAGTAGGGCTTCTGCTTTGACAGTCCTCAAAGAAGATTCATCAGCAGCAGAAAGCCACGACATCATCAAAAGGCCATACCAGCCAGTGACATCTCTTGTCCGCAGCTCTGTTGTGGCAGACCTGTCAACTCTAGGAGACAACAGTCCAGAAAGGGAATATGGAAGCCCCATCCCCTGTGTTCCCCTGTCAGCTGATGAAGCTAGGGTGCGTGCGCTTTCCTTCGATTACGCCGAGCCACCCACTCAAGCCAGACAAGATTTCCAGGCTACATGGGAGAACGGATCGAACAGCATGCCCACTGGGAGCAGAAGCCCAAGATCTCCACTCTCCCCCTGCATACCCAGTCTGACGTCCGGGGAAGACCGCTCAGGCACGCCCCGACAGCCAGACGTCTTGATGGAGGAAGACAGTGGACGTAGGATTTTTTCTCGTGGAAGCGAGGAAACTACACCCGCTGAGGAGACTGAAAGAGGTTGGGCGGAGGAGCTGGAGAGAAGACTACAAGGGGCAACTTACATGGAGACCACCGATGTGTCAACAAAGAGGGACTTTCCAATGGATGTGGGGGAACTTGGGTTGGACATTTCTTTAGACAAAGCATCTTGCATCACTGCGCCCAGAGCAGACCAGTTTGACGTCTCAGACATTGGGACCTCATCCCCGGAGGTTGCTGCGCAATTTCAAAAATCCCAGAGTTCCCAAATTTCAGGTCCTTCTCTGGGCAGAAAGTCAAATGTTCCCGTTCCGCTGTACAAAGGTCTGTTTCAAAACTTCTCCTCTTGAAAACCCCTCCAAACTTCCTGCTCTTCCTGCTCTTTCACGGCTATTTTCTTACCCCAAAACAACTTGGTTAAGTTCAGCAGGACCCTTCCTGAGAGGTGTGCGCACTGAATGAACATGTTCTGTTGAGGAATCAACTGCTTGTCACCACAGATTTAATTTCTATATTTTTATTCCTGTTCCCTTTTCCCTGTGTGTGGGTGATTGTCTCTCCATTGTTCTCTGGTTGTTGTTAGTGTTGCAGCTTTTGTCTGTGCGGTTTATATGAGGCCGAGATGTTTTTTTGCTGGCAGTGTTGTCAGAAGTCCCTGTCTGCATGTCATTGTGCATGTGCATCACTTGCCGCATAGTGTTGCTTTGCTAGGTCTTTGTCCACTGCCTCCTCCCCTCTCCCCAACTCTCATACACCTCACAGTATCATCTTAACTGCTCTTAAAGCTACACTAAGCAATGTTACATGTATTTCTTTCAGTAAAATGACCTGTTGTAATGTGAGAGACATCATTTGTTGGTCTCATTCCACCAGACAGTTTACCACCGACCAGGCGTTGTTGCCTGTTTTTTTGTTCACAGATTTTTGTGCCAGCCTGACAATAAGCTCCTCCTCTGCCCCTAACATCACCACTCTCCAATCACGTGCTTGAGATTCAATAAAAACTAGTAATTTCACCTGCAAGGGCATGGTTTTTCAGGATGTAGCAGTGTGCTTCGTAAACCATGCTCCGAGTTCAGGACAAGGGAACAACGGAATCTATGCACTAATCGGACAGATTTAGGGATCAGTATGCAAGTAAGACTTAGCTTAGGATAACATTAGCGGAAAATTACAGTTCGCTTTAAGAGTCATTTTGCTAACCACCGCTGGGTAGCTTGCTAGCTACTAGCATAGCTAACTATCTAGCTCCTATTTAAAAGTGCTAATGTTACTTTCAGTCGAACACACGGAACAACCAAAATTCGTACTTATTTTGTCAAGTTTAAAGGCATAGAACTTGCTATCCCATAAGGCTTGAGTGGAAATGAGTGGAAATCAAAGAGTTGGCCTAGTTGTTAGTACGTCACACCTGTACTGTTAATCAAAGGCCTGTTTTATAAGTTACGCATACCGTATTGCACTCAGCCCAGGTGCTATGATCTGACTGTTAATGTTATACAATTATGATTGGAATAGAGGTGACCAGAAATTGTATTAAACTGAAGTTAACACAAAACAATATCACCAGGCTAAACAGTTTTTGATATAATCTAGCCACGTTGTTGCTTGCACACACTTGCTCAGCACTCTCTCCTGCACAATACTTGACCACACAACGTTAGCATCTTTCAACTGTTGAAAGTGAAATCTGAACACTATGTACAGTTGGATTGGTAAACACAAATCATGCGCACTTGCTTTCACCAAGCTAGCTTTCGCCAAAACTGTAAGCAGACACGATAGTGTTAGCACCTTTGGATGGAAGTTGGCATGCTATCACTAGCCGAAGATTTCCCTTGATGGATTAGCCTAGGGTTAGATTATATTGGTCAAAATACCAAGGCAATTGGTAAAAGTGATTTCAAAATCTGCAGGGAAACACAGTCGCGGTTCCGGCCGCAAACAGCTGCAAATAGCAAAAATCTATGTTTATCTTCGTCAATCGATGATCACAAAAAATAAAAGAATCATCTCAGTTTGAAGTTGCAATCAGGCTTGAGGCCTCTTGGGGTTAAGGCTAAGCTTAAATTAATTAGATTACAGTTTTGCTATTTTAATCTATAACTTTATAGTTTACGGTTTTGCTATTTTACCCAAAATGCACCAAGACGACTCACATCAACGTGAGCCAATGAGAGCGCGCATCAAGCACAGTCTGTGTGAAGCAGGACATAAGGCATCGCACCCTGGAGTCCCAAGGGCAGGGGGGAGAGAGGAGTGGCCTTGTTTATTTATGAATGGAGCTGGTGCTTGTTGAGCTAGCAAGTGGTCAGAAATTGCTTTGTGTAGTTTTAAAACCTGAGTAAACCTTGATATAAGGAAGGTTTTAAGGTTTTTCTTTATAGGAAGTCTTATTGGTAACACTTTACATTCAGAAAAACAGACTTCCCTGCATTTAATCCCATTTGAATCCACTAATGACAGTGCATGTAAATGATTTGTCTTAAAATCAGTTAGCTTAACGGTGTCAACATGAGCAAGTGAACAGAAAGAGACATGAGAACATTTCAAATCACTTCTCCTTGTAATCAATGGGTGGAAACATATTTTAAATGCAGTTTTTGCTGTGGAAAATAGACTTACACATATAGATGTACAGGAAGTGATCATTTTGAATTGAACACTGTTTGCTGATTTACATATTTAACCTGCTATACCTGTACATTTAATTTAAAAAATGTGCCTTGTGAAAGGCTGACAGTTCTGTCATTCTCCTTATCTCTCTCAGCTAAGACCAAGGCTGACCCTGAGAAAGAAGCTTTTGCTGGTAAGAAGGTAAGTGACACTACCCGGGATGGAACACAATAAACCTCCTCGGTTGTCTGTTCAACTTTTTTGTTTGCTGGTCAGAATGACTGTTATTCATTCAGTTTGCCGACGCTTCTTTCAAGATAGTCCACACTTAGTACTCTACCCTGTTATGTGGAAGTATCAGTTTGTCAGCCTACTTTAATTTAGTACAAGTGCCTTTTGTTTGCCCTGAAAGAGAAAAACGAGAGCGATTTGAATAAATATAACCAGCGAAAGCTCTTTCTTTAGTGACACGCTGTCTGTTTGCATTCCTGAGATTTGAAATAATTTTAATTCTGCCTTTGGATAGATAGATGAGGCCCCAAAATCTATAATTAGAAGTTGTGGCTAACAGCTGTGAATAGTCAAACACAACTTTCATAACTTTCAGAAATATTTGGAACACAATTTTTTCTATTTACTGTAATTTTTTGGCATTAATATATTCATATTTTTTAAAGATTTTTTGAAGGGAATGCCTTTGATTTATGGTCTTTTTTATATTTTACTACCATTTCAATATTTAGTTTTGGTATTCACCTCAAGTATTAGCATTCACAGTATTGACTGATTTACACTGCATGATATCTTTTTATATACTTTCAAGTCACTGTTTTTGCTTTGAGTTCTTATTTTCCTCAAAGGTTTTGGTAGTTTTGTTATATGTTTATTTTTATTTCCTTGCAAAGACACCCAAAACAAGCACTGCCAATGCTAGATCCTCTACCACTTCCCTAAAACGACCAATCTCTGCCACAAGCCCCTTGAAAAAACCCCTTGCATCAGGCATACCTCAGCCTTCTGCCAGCAGGCTCCCCATAGCCTGCGTTAATCCCAGCCGTAAGGGAACTGTGGCAGCTCGGCCACAGGTAAGTATAGCTTGGGCCCATGCCCTGCTGCTGTAGGGTATGCAAGAGTATGCTCGTTCAGCGAGTCCGTGACTACTTATTCTTATTCTGCTCTTGATTTAATACATAGCACCTAACACTGCTTCCTACCCAAGCCCTGCTACTGGGTTACAATTAAAATAAGGGATATAGGCATGCATTTGGCCAATGCAACACCTGCGCATTTGTTCAAATGGTTAATTACCTCGCTCGCGACAGAGTCAGCGGGGCAAGATACTTTAATCAGTTCGGTTTGTTTTTCTGTTTGAATGTCTGTGTGTTAACAATCTAGCGTCTAGACGGTTGCACTGATTGACTTCAAACTTTCAGTGTTGGTGGGCAAAGGTCTGTAGATTACGCGATTAAATTTTGGGGGTGATTGGTTGAGGTCACGCTTGTAAAACTGAGACAGTATCAAAGCACTAAAATAAGTTCTGGTGGACGGCTTGCTTTTTTTATAAACCAAGTTGTGGTACCGCATCCGCTCTTAGCCGCACTTCAGCCAATCAAATTGTACCTAACTGAAATTGTTAGCCAATCAAATTGTATGTTACTGCAATATTCCACTAACTTGGTTATTTAAAAAAATCTGGCTGGCGGACGGGGTTTGTTTTGCTTGGCAACATTTGTTTTAACTGGTTTAATGCCAATGCATGGATATGGTGCTGTCAGTCTCAACCTTATTTTGATAACCCTCCTTCGCTCTTCACAATGCCTTGAAATGACTCCACCCCCTACCCTACTTAACTGCTGGAAACCCCAGGAGCACATACAGCCCAAGGGCAGTGTGCGTGAACGCCCATCTCATTGGCTAGACCTTTTGTGCGGCACTGTGTTCCAGTAAAAGCTTATGAAAAAGATGAATAAATCGCAACTTTTACAGTTTGCAAATTTCATCACTGTTGAATTACAGTGTTGGTGTCAAGTCAGCCCTAGTTTGATTGTTAATCAGGCTAACGGGAGCAGGTTGAGAGTGACTTTGCTTGAAAAGTTGAACTTACTGCCAACTCTGACAGTTCATCTGTGGCTACAAAGTTTGTTTCACGTAATGCTACATTTTGATTAAGAATTTAACATCTTGAACATAACTGGTTGTCTCAACTGTTGAGATAATGGTTTCGTATGCATGGATTTCTTGAAACCAAATCACCTACAACCAGTACTCTGGATGGAACTATTTTCTCTGAGGTGATTTTTTTTGGCTCACCTTGCAAAAGCACCCCCTCCTGGCCCATCGAGGAGCTGCCGTTAGTCCGCACCAGCTGCTCACAGGGTACTCCTCCTGAGCACAGGCTGTGCCGCCCAGCTAATGGACTGGGGAAGTGAAGAAACAGTGGCTACGCCAATCCATGGATACGGAGGGTGTATTTCTCGGCTTTCTCATTTTTTTTATGGAAAATGCTAGAGCAATTGCACTGGGCTTGGAACTGAGTTTTGTATGAAAATAAAAATTCTTATGAAATTTGGCTGAACAGGCTGGTGATCTGTTGTTAGTATTGAGTTGTGATGCTGTTGGTTGAAGGGTCAGTACTTAGAGATTTATGTCTGTTTTCAGGCTTCAGAAGGAAAGACTCCGAGTGCCAGACCTCATGCTGCTGGGACCAAAATACCTGCTAAGATGCCCATTCAGACAGGTACAGAGACATTGAGCTTAACTGAGCAGTTTGTGAAACTTGCACTCTCTACAACCAACGTTCTCATCTTTCATTGGTAATAACTTGATGTTAACACCATACAGTCGCCTGTGATAGAGTGTACAGCACCTGAATCTGAGATGGAGGGACATTATAATAGAGAGGGTAAAATGTGCAGTCTTTATGATTCCATTTTACCTTGTACGCCAACTTTAAATTTATTTAGCTTACCTCACTGCGGATCAGACACATAAAAATGTAAGCTGTGGATGAATTCTACTCCACAGCTGATTCCAGGACGGAGCAAAAGAAACCTGGAGCTGCAAAAAATGACAAAGGTGTGCACCATTCTCCTCACATCTGGGGCAGAGATTGCATGGAGGTTTTGTTTTTGTAACCCTGCTATTTTGAAATAACCCCACTGGGTAACTGTGTAAATACATCCACTGTTGTTGGGTTACTCAAATGAATAATGCTTGTGGCGTGGTGTTACGTGTAAGCAGAATCTCCGCAGACTCCAGACCGCAGCGGTTACAGCAGCCCAAGCACGCCCAAATCACCCTCCAGCCGTGCCCCGGGGCAGCCGCTAGCCGTGGCCAAGGAGGTGAAAAAGGTGGCGGTGATTCGCACTCCACCCAAATCACCAGGCTCCCTGAAGAGCAGGCAGCCTGCCCCGTTGGTTCCCATGCCAGACCTGAAGAACGTCAGGTCCAAGATTGGCTCCACCGACAACATCAAGCACCAGCCTGGAGGGGGCCGGGTAAGGGCTTCTTTCTGTGTTTGCATACATTACAGAACCTTTCCCTTCTCGCACTTGATTGTTGACTGGCCTACCCATCCACAGTCTCTTGTTGAGATGCACCACTTCAGAGTGGCCTCACAGAAAAGGTATTGTACAACAGTCTCCTCTCGGGTCCAGAAGAAGCTCTCACTGTAAAGCCTAGTGCAGAATGACAGCTTCTCACTGACTCAAAATCTTTTAATTTGATTGCTTTACTTTTATTTGTTTACTTTACACATTCATTTAATGTATAAGACTGTTGTCATCTTTGACAGTAGAGTCATAACTCCCATAAGTATGGTCATTTATTTTCTTTTGGAGAAACGCAAGGGAATTTTTGTTTCCAGTGTATGCAAAGTTCAATATTTTCACATGAAGTAAAACACGCTGCACAATAGAATTATAATGCCTTAAAATAGCATGGCCCTCAACTGCAGCCCGGCTGCCTTGGGTCACTCGTAGCTTAATGCCATGTCCTCCTGACTCTTCCAGGTTCAAATACTTGAGAAGAAGATTGACTATAGTAATGTCCAGTCTAGGTGTGGCTCCAAAGACAATATCAAGCATGTCCCTGGAGGTGGAAATGTGAGTAAAGAGAGGAAGACCTCAATGTTAGGTTGAGAGTCTTCCTCCACTAACGACCAATGGTGGCCCAACAATGAAACACCTAGTTGATTTCAGAGAACACATGGGTAGTACACTTTCATCAGAACTAGAAATGAACAGTTTAATTCAGGGATGGAATGGAACTAAAATAAAAGATGCTGATTCTATGACCAGATCTGGTCAGTAACTCAGTCCATGTGTGGAAGATGTGTGATGAGGATGGAAAGGCCCGCACTTTGCAGCTTTTGCGCTGGATAATGTTCTCTTCCCTTCCATTTGCCTCTTCTAGGTGCAAATTCTCAATAAGAAGATCGACTTATCTAATGTACAGTCTAAGTGTGGCTCCAAAGACAATATCAAGCATGCACCAGGAGGTGGTAATGTGAGTAGTCAGAGGATGAACTTGCTGGGCTTTGAGTGTTCCTAAAGCTAAGATCCTCAAAACAGCCATTCCTAAAAGTTTAAGGATATTCTTACTCATAAAACAGTCAAACAGTATATTAGACGATGTCTTATCAAATTACAGTCTGTGTCTATCATCATGATGGAGATCTTTCTGGTGAAGAGGATCAACTTTGCTCTGCAGAACTGCTTGAAAGCAGTTTGTGAATAACAACAGGAAACGTAAATTATCTTAGAGGAAATATAGTGCATTGTGAACTTTTTTAAAAAGTTGCTTATAATAATAATGATAATAATTTATTAGTGAATGAATAAATACTGATTGGAATTGCTTAATTTGTAGAAAATTTACGTGCAGAAATGTAGAAAAATTTTGTGGAAACGTATACATCTAAAAAAGTTTGCACATTATGGAAAATGCGAGTGAAATCAAAAGGAGTGATTTGAAATATCCATACACTCTGTACCATGCTGAGAACACAAAAACAAAACATTTTCTAACCAGTGAATCTAAGTGTACGCTTATTTCAAATCAGATGACTGCAACTCCGAAAAAGTTGGCAAAGTTGGCAAACGTTTGCAAGGGAAGACAACAGTGAAGTTTCTGAACAGAATCTAGGGGACGCACCCCCAGCTACTCTGAGGTGGAAAATAGCTGAAAATTAAAGCTGAAATAGGTTGTAGTTCTTCCTAACCTCCGGCTATGTCACTGTACTTGTCAAATGACGACACTGGAGGGGAATTAGACAGATTTTATGGCTGATTTCCAGAGAGATACAAAAAATTGGCAAAAACTGCAAGCATTAAACACACTATATCCCTAACTTGGATAGAAGGAGATAAGGTTGAAAATCAGCAAAAAGCCCCTTAAAGAACCATCATGTAACTATTACTGATGTCTCAACATGGGCTCAAATATTTCTTTTGTCAACCTTCATTGGTCAGTCCTGGTGGCAGGCATTTGGTTTTTATGGGCCCAGAATGTTATAATGCAACAAAGGATGCTTATTGAATAGTTCAATGTCATGTAAGTTTCAATGATGGCTGCTGAACAGAAAACATCACTGAAAACAGATCAAGACTAATCATCTGATTAAAGGGATGTTCTTGCCCCCCCTTCCCACCTGTATTCTGTTCAGCAGCCGCTACTGCTAGTTGATTACCAGCAGAAGGGGTATTTGGACCATATTTTCAGAAATGGAGCCAATTCTTATACATATATATGATATTAAGTATAATAATCTTGATTTCTCTTCGGAGGGCCAAATTCCTGGATGGGCGGGCCTGGGCAGCGATAATGCTGGGACTGGTCAGTAAACCTCAAAGCAAAGCTTTACTGTGCAAAACCGAAGCTATACATCAACATAGACCAAAAGCATCCTTGACTTCTCTGGGCTTGATGTCATCTGAAATGGACTTTAGCACAGTGGATGAGTGTTTTGTGGTTCCATGAATTAAAATTTGAAGTGGATTTTGGAAAACAACAGCTGCCATGTTCTGCGGACCAAAGACAACAATAACGACCCAAGCTGTCATCATCATCTGGTCCCAAAGCCAGTGTATTTCATGTGTGGGGGTGTGTGATTGTGCAGGGCATGGGTGACTTGCACCATTAATGCAGAAAGACGTGTACAAATACATGGCTGCATAAGCAACACAGAGTGCTGGGGGTGTTAGATTGGCCTGTTGTTATCTGTCTCTTATTGAGAGTGCATGGCACATTATGAAGTGAAATATAGGGCAACAAAAGTCCCATATATGCAGCTGAGGAGCTGCATAATGGAGGAATGGGGGGAATTCTGCCTGCTAGTCTAGACCAACTGGTGTCAAGTACCCAAATGGTCAATGAGTGTGTTTAAAAGACTTTGCTGTTACTCATCAGTAGATCGTCAAATGTGCTGGGTCAACTTTTGGACTCTGTTGCCGTCATTTCCTTGTATATTTTCAATAAGCAGTTAATTCATGTGAGAACATAAAATGAGTTGTTTTACTGTTTTCAAAATAGTGGAGGGTGAGTGGACTTTTAAAATCAGTCATTTTTAATTTTATGTGCATTTTCCATGGTGTGCCAAATTTCTTGGAATTGGGGTTGTAACTTATGGGTATGAATGGATAATTGTTAGAAAACAACCAAGCTTTTTCAAAACATCAGTACTGCATGCTGCATTTACAGATTGAGATAAGGCTTGCAAAACTAAATTGCAGTGTAATGGTCTGTGATGCCTGTGATGGCGAACTGTTTCCGGAGTGTTCCTGCCTCTCCTCCTCTCTGTGCTGGGAAAGGCTGAAGGCCCCCCAGCGACCATGATCAGGAGTAAGTGATGTTGATAATGGATGGGGCTATACATAAACTTCCAAATTAACGGATGAACCAATTAAGAATCTATCTTACTTTTTTAAATGCATTTTTGAAGTCACTTTTTTAGCAATACTGTATTCGGTTTAACTCGCAGTGTTCAAATGCAGTGTTTTTATCACCGTAATGTAAATAGTAATTAGTTAAAAACTGAAAATGATTCCACTCCCTTTCACATAAACACATTCAATCCAAACAGTGTCACACAGTCATTATCCTTTTCATTAAGGAAATACACATAGATTCTGGATTTCCTACCGTCCAGCTGCACTTAAAATAAGATAAAAACTTTCTGACCATTATTAAATATTAGAAATTATAAGAAAGGAGAAAGAGAACTAATTGACAAGAATATCCTTAAACCTTTAGCCAAACCTGATTATTACTTCTTAACATCACAATCTGGATATGAATGTATTAAAGCATTCAAATATCTGTGTTTGATGTTAATTTTCTAATTATGGCCACAAAACTTAAATTCTGTTGGTTCTTGCGGATGTCTTGCTGGTTCTTTGCTGCAAAAATCATGTAGTCTAGCTGTTGTGCATAATATTGGCACTCTTGCTGTCTGGAAGCATCACAATGGACTTCATGAAACCTTCAATCTCATCTTATGTTGCTTGGCCCTTTAATTCTGAATGGGTGTCAGTCATGACAGCCTTTTGCTTGGCAGCCCCGTTCTCAGACAGTAATGCAATGCTGCCACGCCCAGCCCCCACCATCAGTTCTTCAGTTTTCAGTCACATGAACACGATGAATATGACTCTTATTTCACGTGAGACTTTTGTTATTCTCGCTCAGTTAAATGTCTTGAGACATTTTCTCGGTCCTGTCTCTTGATCATTAATAACTGGCCAAGCTGTACAGGGTAGACATATTCTAAAAGCAGATCATCAAAAGAATCAACTGAGACATTGCAAGCCTGGCAAACCAATGGATTTGCACCTTTCTTCATTGGTTTATAATTAATTAAGCACATGTGAAAGAAGAAAAACAGAAATTTATGACTGAATGCTTTAATTCAAAATTGTTTTACACCTTGCTGAGCCAAAAAGATTTTGTTCTGGGTGGAAATATTACTGCATGAGCATCCTTTCTACAGAGAGCAGAGCATTGATAGCTCTGCTCTGTGTGTTTGATTTGTCTGTTATCCCAGTGTACACCACACCCCTTTTAACACCTAAGTGTTGCCTGTGCCCCGAGATTATATGCTCACCCTCCAATTAATGTACTTGTGGAACTAAATGTCCAATACCAATGTCCATTGTGCTCACAACCTCGCATGGTGTGACTAAATGCATCGAGTAGATTAGAAACCAGCTCATTGTCACTGTCTCCATTGACCTGTGCATGGTTCTGTAGTGGGAATTGCTTTGCATTACGGACCAATCAGACCACACCTGCACCTTTCCCCCCCCGTCACATTTGTGACTCTCTGTGCGCCCCCAGCTGGTCTACTCGATGTGGTACATTCCCCTTCTCAAAATCCTATCAGCTGAAATACAACTCCTTCATTTGCCCTCCCTTTACCATCACCAGTTCACATTTGTGAGGTGACACTTGGCAATAACATGAGATGCCAGCTACAGTGGTAACCTGACTGCAAGCAGAGTGGCCAATTAACATGACTGGATGTTTGTTTCTTCTGTGCTAAACTGGGCTAGCAACGGACTGGTTTCTATGCTCGCGTTAGCAAGGACAGCACAAGGGAGGTGGTGCTTTTGCCCCCTCTGTGTGGCGGTGGGCAGTGTTTTCCTAGCAGGTCGCTGCACCCGAGTAAAGTTGTGATCTCACGCTTGCTGCACTACGGGCCTTTGTTTCATGAAACACTGGCTGAGCCCGGAGCCCTTGAACCTACTAGCTGCAATGATGTAATGTAGACAGGGTGCTAGACAATGATGCTTTGTTTAGCTGTGCTTCTGGGAGGTTTCAGTGACGGAATAAGTGTATTCAGTCTGTGTGGTATCTCGTCTTCTGAAAATGGCATACTACATGGCTCCATGTTGCAAGGGCATGGGGAAATGAATCTGAATGGGACAGGCAAGTAAAGTCCATTCTGGGGAGACCACAGCTGGCAAATTAGCTCGACAGACTTCTTTCAAAAGATGCCAATGTATTTTGTCAATTTAAGGGGGCGTGGTGTGAATTGGATGAAATTGATCAATCGACTGAGTTTTATTCATGTACCTGTGATCACAGATGCATGACTGTGCTGGAATAGCTGCATGGCAACTTACCATGTTTTCAAAAGAGCAGCACATTGCTTGGGTTTACACAGAAGCTCTGTCAGAACGGTCTCATCTGAAACAGCAAGTTTTTTTATTACCTCGGATGATAACTAAAATGTAATCAAACTGCCATGTATACGTCACTTATCCTGGTTTTGTGGCTTTATTGCCTCGCTCAGATTCTTTATCACTAAATATTATATTCATGAGCACTTAAACATTTGGCAAGTCGGCTTGTTGGGTAAAGATACTGCTTGCGGTGTGAGTGACCGCCATGTTCTGGGCTCAAATCCAGCCCTGCCAGTGCCAAGTATGGTTAGCAACCTCACGAGTTGGCTGTGCACTGCTCAGGGATATGGGAGGGAGAGAATTTGTCTGGGCTAGCATTATCTGCACTCTAGCATCTCCTACTGATTGCCCATGTGCCCATTGTTAACTCTCTGAACTGACACACATTCTAGTTTCCTCCTCCCTCGTTCTGCGCATGCTGTTACTGTGACTACAGGTGAAAAGACACACTGGCTGACAGGTACATGTGTAGAAAGGGAACCATGAACTGGGATGGCAGCAGTTCACTCTGGACATTCCAGTTTTGGGTGGGATAGGAGATAGAAAGTAATGCATGAATATGCCGCAATTTAACATCATTAAAGTGCCAATTCCAGTGGGCATTTTTTAAATAAAAATCTCAGACTACACCTCAGTTATTCCAATATTAATTCAGTGTTTCTTAAAGGTCTTGTCTGTTTTTTTCCGGTGGTGAGAAAATCTTGCTGAGTATTCTAATATGATGACATGCGCAAAGGAACTTGCATCCAGAAAGGAAAAGAGCCAGTGTTTTAAAACCAAATTGGATTTGTGCATTAACATTAACATGTCAGACAACATTGTCAGTTAAAGATGCTTTTGCACCGGACGCAAAACGAATTTTTCGCACGACAGATTACATTCAAAGTCAATGCAAAGACGCGTCTTTGAATTGACTTTGAATGTAATCTGTCTTGCGAAAAATTCGTTTTGCGTCAGGTGTGAAAGCGGCTTAACTCTGCCTAGGATTCTTTCTCCAAATGCAATCGGTGGACCGTCTACTAAGAAAGATAAGCACGCAAAGTGCTCAAAGTATATAGTTTCATTTAAAATGCAGCTGGTCTGTATGGAGGGTGAAAGTAAAATTTTAAATGATTACCGCAGATGTTGCCAAAAGCGTGGAAATGAGAAAAGGCCCTGTACTTACTGAGTTGGATGCCTTTATAGCTTTGTTCATTTAGATGCCAGGAATCATGCTAATAAGTTTCAAACTTGAATGATTTTGAGTGTAATGAGTAAAGAAGAACAAATTTTGGTTCTGTGCTGCAATGTCAAATTAAGTGGCTTTGCTGCTGATTCAGGTGAAGCTTGCTGCATGGGCAGCTTGCAGTGCATGGCTTACACTGCGTCTGCCCAGACTGGCTAGCTTTAGCACTGGAGGCGCCTGAGATAAACAGTTATGACATATTGACTCTATCGCCGTTCAACTACAGCACTTCGGCAGCATGCTAATTATAGACAAAGTTCTGACCTTTTATGTTCTTGTTTTATAGACAGGTTTCCGTTTCATTCTGACATTTTATAGACAATAATGTGTGGAGCTATGCTGTTAATGAAGTATGAATGTTATTTGTGTTATCTTGTTTATTGTGCTCTCATTTCACCTCATAAAATGGAATAATAAAAGACGTGTTCATTTAAAATTCTTCTGGGAATAAATGGGATAAATTTTTCATCACTTCCTACACCTGCAAATGTAAAGCTTGTACCAATGGCTCTGCTTTTTACAGTACTGCTGTTGATGCCATTCTTAAATTATTTCACTGATGAGGTTATCTTACAATGTGTGAGATTTGGAAAAGCAGTCAGAAGTTCACAAAAGAAGAGATTTTTAGTTTATTCTGAATTTGATTGGTTTTACTTTCCTTTGTTTCACATTGAATTATGGGAAATATCATTTTGTTCTTTCAGTATTTTCCAAGATTATGTTTAAATTTTACAAGCAATGAGGTATTTCATTCTTCTTTTTGTCACCTCACTTTCACTTTTGTTAATATCACTGATCGTCCCATTTCTCGTCACTGCAAGTGAGAGACTGTTTCTTTCTTCTATACACAATTCCCGGGTGGAAAACCGAATGAAAAGAATGTTGAAACTATGCTCTAGTCTCTCTGTGAAACACAGATGTGATACTAAGTATTTTGGGACACTCCTTTTCAGCTGTCCTGAGCTGCAGCTTCAGAGATCAATAAAGCGAGGTATTAAAATTATGTGTAATATTTGGCTTGATTGGCATGGATGGAGCAGTTTTAGGGAAATGCTTAGGGCAGTTGTTTCAGTTCTTTTCATTCAAGAGGGAATTTGCTGTGATGGAAAGCAAAATAACCAACAAACCAACTAACTGGCCAAGTGCTGTGCTGGTCTCCTTGCATGCGTCTTGCCTGCTCATTCCAGACATCTGGACGTTCAGTCATATAAAAAGAAACAGGCAGAAAACTTAAAAATAATACTAATGGCTTTTTTTTAATCCTATGCAGGTTCAAATTCTCAACAAAAAGATGGATTTGAGCAATGTACAGTCAAAGTGTGGATCTAAGGATAACATTCGTCATAAACCAGGTAATTTTAGAGGTTCATCTGTCATATTCTGGTGTTTTCAGCTCTTCATTAGAGTAGCAAATAATAACAGTAGTAGTAATAACTTGTATCAGTTATTGTTCATTGATATGTATACATCATTCCTCTTTTATAGCAAGGGACACCTGCTTATTAATGCATGCTCCCCCAAAGAATGAATCGTGAAGCCAATATTTCAATATTTCAATATTTAATATTGAATGCATTCAGTAGTAAGTGGTGTATTTTTTTTTTGCCTGGCCAAGCATAATTATGCATGTTTACCTGAATATAACCAGAGCTTAATTTGTGCCGGATCCTGCCAGAACAGGGGCCAAAACCTCCTGGTTTTGTTCTGGTATTTATTTGTGTGGATCTAGGACCTCTTGTAATAGAAAAAAATTAAATAAAAATATAAAATAAAATGTATATCTTAATGATGCTCGATACAAGATTTCTTGAGATTTGGAATGTTTTACCCCCATCTAGTGTGTCTACAGAGAATTGCAGTTGAGAACTGCTTGAAATACATCTCCCCTGCCCATTTCAGTTACGTTACGGTCGAGGTTACGTAAAGTGAGATGAATGTGACAAATGGATAATGTAAATTTACGATTCGTGGGGAGTGATAAATTAATAAATACATTTTGCAGCATGTAGCCAAAGATAATCTGTAAAGATTAAGATTTGTTACTTTGTGCGGAGGCGTTTCAAAATTCATTTATTACTTTATCTACGACTAAATAACTGGATAGGTTGCTAGCCGGCTATACGTAGAGCCATATACATCTGCATCTTTGGCAACATAGCCTGCTAGGTTATTGTAAATATTTATTCAGAATCAAAGTATTACTTTTGGTGTTGTGTTATAGGGTTAGATAACTAGCAAGATAGTTTCCAGCTAGCAAACGGGCACCTGGGTCATTCCTTACAAACTCAACCAGAGTTGAATGACTCACATTTGACCAAAAAAAATTGTGGGAGTACCTCAACAAATATATTGAAAACCAGTGGTGGCTCGTGAACTGGCGACAGGGGAAGCTCAAACAATCCCTTAAAATCAATGATTGGTCTTGACCTGTTTTCAATCATTCATTTAAATTACCATTACAGAAACCTGAAAACTGAACATTATCAGGTGTGGCCAGTTTTCATTAATAACGCATACCAGTTATGACTCCGGACTTCTCACGCTTTTCTCTACTCAGGGGTTGGAAGCAATGCATGTGTTTCATGATCGTTTAAATGAAATAAGATCATTTGAAATGTCTTTATGCAATTCCATTGCTTCCAATCCCTCCATGCGCAAGGACTTCAATTCCGCGTGAGAATCTTTTACATACGCGTTGATTGAATAATTGCTGACTACAGCAGAGGAACGTAAATATGCCGCTTAACTCACACCGAATGCGTGAGAGTTGACAGGTATGCATTATTAATTGAAAACATACAAAATTTTAGGCTTCAACTGCCGAGGGTTTCAGAAATATGCCTCCCCTTTAATTGGGGGGGCATGCTGAATTTTTTGCAAAGGTTTATTTGTAAGGGGTGGAGGGGACGTGTGTTGAAGGTCAATATCTTGAAAATAAATCAGAGCTTTGGGGTGAAAGATGATATCCAGAGCAATTGGTGCCTAGGCTTTCAGAATTTACAATCAAAATTGGTCTACCTCTTCTCATTTCAGTGTTATTTGCTTCTCAAATATGAATCTTTTCATGGGAAGAAATCAAAATTTTTTTTTTCAAAGACCCTGTGTCAGCCCAGGATCACCTATAGAGGGTTAATGACCCTGGATTCCTTTTATTTAGGGATAGGTCTGCCTGCAATAAGAATAATGACTATATTCAAGTTTTAACATGGGAGTTAAAAGCCTCTGAAAGGGTTCCCGGCTGAAAGAAGTGATTTTCTTGCCAATTTTTGGTTGATATCAAATATCATCTTGTTTTTTCATCTGCTTCATTGTTAAATTATTTTGTCGAAAGAAGGCCTTTTTTGCAAAAAATAAAAAATAAATAAATGAATATAAAATATACAGTAGTGTGCAGCGATGATTATACACTTAAAAAGTAAGATGCATCAGAAACCGGGTACTATTCAAGTACTTATTTCATGTAATATTGGATCATGTAGATGAAAATAAGTAAAGTGATGGCAATATATAGTAAAACAAAAATGCTAATGTCTTTTTGGGAGAAAAAAAGTCAATATCTAGTGTGGCCACCCTTTGCTTTGATTACAGCATTTAGTCTTTCAGGCATAGTGTTCACATGTTTTTTTATTTCCTCACTCGCTAAACCATTCCATATGGTTTGAAGTTCATTCCTTCAAGACTCTTTGAATGTTACAACAGATTTGTGTATCTTGGTATCAAGCAAATCCCAGATTTGCTCAGTCGAATTAAGGTCTGGTCTTTGTGCAGGCCAAGGCATAACTTTTATGACAAAAGATGATTCTTTCCTACTGAGACAATTCTTGCCCAACTTGAAAGTGTGTTTTGGGTCATTATCCTGTTGAAAATAAAATCCCGACCAGTCTCTTTCCAGATGGCAATGCGTGACTCACAAGGATGCTGTGATACGTCTATCGATCCATGATTCTGCCAATTTCGAGCAGACTAAACCCCAAACCATTATATTACCACCTCCATGTTTAACATGTTTTTCTGAAGGGGTTTAATGCTCATTTTTGAAACCTTCTCCAACAAACTAAAGTCTTTTTTTGACCTTGCCAGCTCCAAGAAGTGGTTTTGCAGCAGCAAACCATTGTCACACAAGCGTCGGGAAATGGTAGATCTTTAGACTTTCATCTCTTCACTTCTGGTGCTGAAATATCATCATGGAGTTGTCATGCTATCAACCGTTGATTTTGTTTTACTTGTCATACACAGAGAGTGAACATCAGAGACACTTAACCTCCAGAAATTTTAGAAATTTTTCGAAGTGACTAACCAGCATCATTCAAGGCTAGAGTGCGTCTACAAACAATCTCAGAAAGCTCCGTCCATCCAATCTTTCCACATGCTTTACATGAACTGATCCAAAATGGACAGTTACTTTTAAGAAACTAGCTAGTCAATTGTTTTCGTGAAACATGATGGCTTCTGCATGAATTCAATAGTCAATTTCAAGATTTCATGCAATGGAATGTTCAACAGTCATAAAAGACAGTGAACTGGCTCTCACTGCTTTTGTCAGAGGGAAAATTTTATCTTAAATGTTATCCAAATTATGGTCCTCCCTTGTCCTTTCATCATCCCAGATGTTTGATTTTTGTTTGTCAAAGTCATGTCAGCAGAGAGACCTCTAAAATGTTTCTTGATTTAGCTACACACATAAACTTGAACAAGACTTTTATTCTTTATTCTTGTCTATATTGTATTTGAAAGCAGGTTTATAAAGGGGTATTTTTAAAACAATTTTTTAGAATAGAGGACAAATGTTGTAATACATACCATAATGCCCCGACCTCAGTTGTGTTACTTATTGAGGTTACTGCTGGCAAGAAAATTATGTTAATTTGAAGAACAAGATTTTTATACACTGATCTTCCCTAAAACCTGACCAACACTAAACTATGAAGAATTTAAATGTTCTGAACAAGTGCATTTTTAAATTATGGTGAATTTGTGACCGATGCACCTTGTCCCTTTCGAGTCAGTGATACTACCTGTAGCCAAGTTCTCAGAGCCCTGAGGCTTGCCCGTAGATAGATCATCAGTAAACAATGTTTGAACCAGGATATTTTTACAGCCCCAATCCTGAAAAAGTTGTCACATCTTGGGAAATACAAATGAAATATAAAAGAGGGCTGATTTGAAAAGTTTATTCACCCTCTTCTATACTGAAAAGAAAACAGTACTTCAATTTGATGTGCTATCATGCAAATTTAATTGCTTACCGACAATGTACTATTTGATGATCGCAGCAGCCCCCCCATTAATTATCTCTCTGTTCCCTTCTCTTTCACTAGGGGGAGGTAATGTTGAGATCAAATCTGAGAAGTTGGATTTCAAGGTGCAGTCGAAGATTGGCTCTCTTGACAACATCGGTCATACGCCAGGGGGTGGGCAGAGGAAGGCAAGTACAGTGAATTGCACGCTAACGTACACTTGCCATCCAAAAAGAGGTCACCATTTGGATTTAAATAAGCAAATACTCAAGAGCCTATGATCGAATCATTATTGCAGTGATGAATACGTTTCAGCTGGCAATAACTCAATTCTAACTGATTCAGGGTGTAACATTCTCATTTCTAAAAAAAAACCATGTTGAAAGATGCGTCTCATGGTTGTTGAAAAGATGTTACGAGTTTCAAGAGTGGAAAATTATTGACCTGCATCAAGCAAAAAAAACAGCTAAGGATATTGCTGAAATCACTACAACTGGGTCATGAACCGTCCAAACAATTTATTAAAACCTGGAAGGATAGTGATGAACTGTCAACTTTGTGGAAGACATGGGTTGGATCTGAGATCATTAAAATGCTATGAAGGTAAGAGCATTTCCTCAAGCACGATGCAACAAGAACTCGGAGGATTGGGACTAATCAGCTGTGCCCACAAGAAAACCACTTGTTAGTGAGGCTTATTGGGGAAAAAAATTGAGTTCTATTTGCTAGGGAGCATAAAGATTGGACTGAGGAGCAGTGGCAAAAGTTCATGGGGTCTAATGAGTCCAGATTTACCCTATTCCAGCCTGATGGGCACGTCGGGGTAAGACAGGAAGCCCATGCAGCGTTACACCTGTCATGCATTCTGCCCACTGTACAAGCCTCTGGAGGCAGTGTTATGATCTGGGGTTGCTTCAGTTGGTCAGGTCTGGGCTCAGCACTGTTCTGCAGCAATAAAATAAATTCAGCAAACTACCTGAAAGTACTGAATGACCAGTAACCCATAAATGGACTTTTTAATCCCCGATGATACAGGCATGTTCCAGGATGACAATACCAAGGTTCATCAGGCTCAAATTGTGAGAGAGTGGTTCATCAAACATGAGGAATCATTTTCACACATGAATTGGCCACCTCAGGGTCCATACCTTAACCATTTGATGGGCTTTGGGATGAGCTGGAGAAGGCTTAATGGAGTGGTTCAACTCACCCATCCACAATATAATATCTCCATAATATCAAAAATGAGGGCAGATCTGGTCAGAAATAAATATTTTAACATTGGAAAAGATTTTTGAAACAATACCACAACGAATGCGCCATGATCAAAGTTAAAGGTGGCCCAACAAAATACAGCATGCAACGTTTTTTTTGACGGGCAGCGTTGATATTCCATGAGCTTCAGCTTAATAATGTTAGAGATAAAAACATATTTGTCACTTTAGCTGTGACCACAGCTTCAGATTTGGAATCAAACCTTGTAATATGTTTTTAACCCTTTCATGCATGGAGGTCACTACAGTGTACAGCTGTTTAAAAGTCTTTTTTCTCTATATATGCCTGCAATTTTGGGCACTGCTGCATATTAGTAAAAAAATCCTGACTGTTTATCATAATTCATGCATGACAGGGTTAAAGTAAAGAATCTAATCATAAAACGTTAAAATATTTTGACTTTTCTACATCTAGAAATTACATCAGACTTTATTCATAGCTGCCCCCTCTCTCAGTCAGGTGCATTAAATTGCTTCCTTTGCATAGGTGTAAGAGTATTTCATGTTAGTTAGCCTTGTATTCTAGGCTTTTGATTATATTTGGAGTCTGTTATTGACCTGTCAACAAGAGGACCAGAGCTTTATCTGGTCCTATCAGCAAAAAAAAAATTTGCTGATAGAAAGAAACCGTGAGGAGAACCAGATACAAGGGGTGAGATCCATCATCCTCAGGCAGGCTCAGGGTGTGTACTCAGGTAACCGCTATGGTCACCTCATTTATAATACTGGTTTTTGTAACTATTTGCAAATTATAAATTTGATGCATGCAATATGTTGTAAAACACTTGGGTCAGGGGAACGGAAAGAAATAGGCTGTCACAATAGGCACGGTCATTTTCCAGCAAGATGGCTCTGTGTTCACCACTTTGCCAAAGCTAGTTGAATTTGAATAGTCAAAACAGTTTAAGAATAATGCATCTCAACGTATGATTGTACAGAATTTAGGGATTTCACCACTGTTAATCCACAATATAGTGAAACTGTTCATAGAAAGCGGCGCAACCTCCGAGTGTCAGAGACATGACCAAATACCAATAATGCATGAGTGGGTCCATGGAGCCTTAAAGGAGCCGTTTCACAATTACTGTGCATACTCAGAACCTACATTCTTACAAAGTGAATCTGCTTGAGTGCAAGACATAATCTCATTTTATCCTTGTCAATCTGTCTTCGTTTTGCATTTATACATTTTAGTTACTCAGGCATTATGCTTTTTATATTAAGGAACTTTCTATGGAAATTTGAGGATTCAAGGCACTATTTTTGCGCTTTAGCCACAAAGAGTCAATATTTAGTGTTGACCCTTCTTCTTCATGACCTCTGTAACTTACTCTGGCATACTGGCTATCAACTTCTGGGTGAAATCCTGACTGATGGTGATTCGTTCTTGCCTCATCAGTGCTCAAAGTTAATCACAATTTGTAGGCTTTTACTTGTCAACCTGCTCATTTAGGATTAACTATAGGTTGTCGATCAGATTCGAATCTGGGGATTTTCCTGGCCACGGATCCAAAATTTTCAGTGTGATTATTTCTAAGCCATTTTTGCCCTCACTTTTGCCTTGTGACATGGTGGTCCATCATGCAGGAAAATGTACAGATCTTTACTAATTTGTTCCTGAATCATTGGGAGAAGTTGCTCTTGGAGGGCATTTTGATACCATTATTTACTCATGGCAGTGTTTTTGTGCAGAATTGTTGAATGAGCTTACTCCCTTGGATGAGTAGCAACCTCACACATGGATGGTCTCAGGATACTTCACTGTTGGCACAACACAGGAGAAGACAACACCTTGTCTTCTCCGGGCAGTCGATATTCCAGATGTCCCAAACAATAAGAACGTGGCTTCA
The DNA here is from genome assembly GCA_029692085.1 of Gymnothorax javanicus. Classification (NCBI taxonomy): domain Eukaryota; kingdom Metazoa; phylum Chordata; class Actinopteri; order Anguilliformes; family Muraenidae; genus Gymnothorax; species Gymnothorax javanicus. The sequence continues at coordinate 104,136,527 of CM056200.1, forward strand.
TCAAAGGAAATAACTTTGCATCAGTCTTCTGCCGTCCATTCCTTGTACATCCTGCAGAATTTCAGTCTTTCCTTGATGTTTTTCTCGGAGAGAAGTGGCTTCTTTGCCGCTTGCTTGACACCAGGCCATTAAAAATAGCCCCACAAAGCGGGAATTACCCCTCAGCCCCTGCATTGTTTGGAATAAATATAAATTGACGAAGGCATTATCAAGTTATCCTGCGGAATACAAAATTCAAGACTGCGGATGTGGCGGCTGTACTGGACATCCAAGTGCGGTCAAATTAAATAGGCTCCTGTAAGTACATAAGACCAAGCAACAGAGCAAAAATGGCGTAGACGAAGGCATTTTCAAGTTATCGTGCGGAAAACAAAATTCAAGATGGCGGCTGTGGGGGCCATACTGAACATACAAGCGCCATCAAAATCAATAGGCTTCTGCAAGTACACAAGACCAAGCAAGACAGCAAAAATGGCATTGGTTGACGAAGGTGTTTTCAAGTTATCGTGCGGAATACATAAGTTTATGGGACAGACGGACGGACAGATGGATGGACATTGCATGTGACAATTCCCCTCTATCCCTTAGTCAGGGCTGAAGGGTAAAAAGCCTTTGCCTCAAAGTGCGGGCAGATGCACTCACACCCGCCTGTTGCCAATCTTGAGGACGCTCTTCACTGGTGGCGACAATTCTGTAGCCGACTCCTCAGGACTCCTCAGATGTCCTGAAGCCTTCTTCACCACAGCTGAACCACTCTTCTTGAGGGTCTTGATCATCTGGTAAATGTTTCTTTCAGGCACAGTATTCTTAGCTGCAATTTCCAGGCATGTGATGCCAAATTGATGCTTAGTGATGATGGCTGCATGAGTTTCTTTGGAGGTAACCATTGTTAAATGTTAAATTTTTTTTTTTCTGAATGAAGCGCTTTGCATTTAACCCTTAAAGTGCTCAATTTTTACTCACCCCTTCTCTCCAAAAGTGAATCATTATTTTAGTTGACAAATGACCTTCAGAAGGACTCACAGGTACCTGAAGGTCATTGCTAACTAATTTGCCAACTGAAAACTGACAAAATTGTTGACCTTTTGAAGGCCAAAATCTGAAATTCTGTGCCTTGTGTGACTATAGTAGTGATTAGTACTTTAAGGGTTAAAATGCTTCTGATCATTGCATAAAAAATATAGAAACAATGTGATGCACCACTACAACAACTGAAGCAGCAAAGTTTTTAAAAAAATATTTGTATCGTTGCCAAAACTTTTGGCCTTGAAGGATAAAAAATTCTGTCAACGCTGTGACATAACAAAAATGACTGCAAAAAAAATAATAGTTCTTAAATCAAGGTAAGCAATCAATTGGTTTGAAATGGGTAAAACTGTGGACAGAGTCACAAACACTAACAATTGATTAGTCAAGCAAATGTACCAAATGTGTAAGTCAAACCTGTTTTGTGTCATTATTATGGGCTGGGCAGCCTAAGCTGCCAGGACCCTATTGTTATCCTGCATGTTTTTCTTTCTTCTTCTTCTTCTGAGGAAATCCTACTTCCCATGCGCGAAAAATCACCAAACTTTGCACAAAGGTCCAGTCCCATGCCAGATTGCCTCAGCTGCAAAAAAAAAGCCAATAGTCTTGATGGTGGCGCTACAGCAAGCCTCTAAAGATCAAAATTTTGAAAATTCACAACAAATCAACCATATGTGCTACACATTTGTAACTTTCACCAAAATGTAGCCCCAATACTGAAGAAACTTTTGTACATTTAAACCTATGGCAAATCATGAAGTCCATCAGTGTTTTTTTCAAAAACTGTAAAACTTATTAAACTTACCTCCTTCCACAATTTTTTGCTCAGTTGACACCAAACTTGCTACAGAGCATCTTCAGACTGTCCTACACAAATGATCCTCACAGATTTTTGATTCATCGAATATTGAGCCTACAGTGCATCAAAATGTTTGACTGTAAACAGTATTGTAAACATATACTTGCAAATTCTTGCTAAATACATTTTCAATGTTCATTAAAAAATGACAAAATTTTGGAGTCATGGTAGATGATGTTTGGAAAATATTAGAATTTTATCTCAAAAACTGAATTTTTTACAGCATTTTGAATTTCGCTCTCATGCGAACAATTGGAGTCAATGCAAAAATGGCATTTTTAAACATCAGTTTTTCACTTTCGGAGCCAATAAATCATTGTTAAAAACAAATTACCAACATCTCCATGCTGTATAGATGCAAATTATGTATTTTCGGATTTTTGTCTTAATAACTGAATTTTTGACAGCCGTTTGAAATCTGTCTTTACACGCTAACAGCTGCTGTCTTGCACACAGGTGACTGGCTTAGTCAATTTGTGAACCTACATGTGACATTTCCATTTGCCAATTAGCTCAGTGAGATAGAGCATAGTCTCTTGTGCCAGAAATTGTGAGTTCAAGCCTCAACTGATGTAAAATGCACATTAGAATGCCACCTTTTTTCATCTTCCTACACTCTGCTCGTTGCTCAGAATTGCCGAATTATGCCTAAAATTGCCCAGCCCCGACCATTGCTGTGCAGCAGCTATAATATTTGTGTTAAGTTCAAGCTAATTATTTTGTGATCGATCAGCATCCCTCATACAGCATGAATTTTGGTTTTTAGGCAAAAAACATCTACATATGTTTTTTTTTTTTGCAGTACATTAAAATATACCTATCATATTTTGTTGCCTCAGGGCAACTTTATGCGACTAGGGTATTAATCTGGTTATGTCTCTAACAATAAAGATGTTGACTGCCTTCACACTTTTCATGGGATGACTCTACAGCAATGGCCTTTGGCAACAGATTTGATCCGTTTAAAAATGTTACCTTGGCTGAAATTGTTTGCAATTTAGAAAAATAAACAATAGGTTCATTAGTCAAGACTATTTTCTTATTCATGGCACACACGGATAGTTCTGCCAAAAAGTGGCTTATGTGGCTTTCATACAATTGCAATTGAAGTTGGGATAAAAACCAGCGTACTCTAGATTTGGGGGTGGGTAGGTCCGAGCTTGGGAACCACTACAATATTGCCCAAAATCAAAGACGCAGGTGTGTCTGCACACAATATCAAATGCAGGTGACCCTATATATGAATTAAATTAGGCAGTTTATTCTTTTATTTATTTATTTATTTATTATAGCACCGCTAATTTAGCTGTGTAATATCCTATTTGTCACTTTTGTCAACAGATTGAAACGCACAAGCTGACTTTCCGCGAACAGGCCAAAGCCCGCACCGACCACGGAGCGGAGATCATATCTGTGTCCCCGAACATTTCCGCGGATGGGTCGCCTCGGCGTCTCAGCAATGTGTCCTCGTCTGGCAGCCTCAACATGACAGACACGCCACAACTCCCCACGCTAGCAGACCAGGTTTCTGCCTCATTGGCCGAGCAGGGATTGTGATTCTCTGCAAAAAACCTCCCCGGGAACAAACAGTCATGAGAACGAGAGATGTCACCTTGCCTCCTGTCATTCAAATTGTCTTGCAGGATTTTCTGTGTTATGACGCAAGTTCGCCTTTATCATCCTACTACTGGTCAGTTTGGGGACATAACTATTAGAGCTAGATTAAAATCAAATTTCAAATTCCGAAAAATCACAAAATAACGAAGAAATTTTGTTGGAACATTGAGGAGGAATTGTGCTTGTAAATATTTCAGGGTGTCCTATTTGGTTAGTTATGTGTTGAGTACTGACGTATCTGACAGCGTAGAGCCGTTGACATCGTGGTTTTGAGCCCTATTTTGTCGTCGTTTTTTCTGTCACCCACTGTAATATTGGTGTTTAAAAGGCGTTTCATCCTTTGTATAGTCGGCTTATCTATGACCACCAGGCACTTTTGATAAACTTTTAACATTCTGCTTTACCATTGCACAATGAATACTCGCTAGTCTCCTACCTCGGCGGATTCTTAAAAAAAACTTTGCTGCTCCAATTAGCTTAAAGTATTTAGTTGTGTCTCGAAAGCAACAGAATTAACGCTTTGACTTGTACCTCACGAATGACAGTTTGTGGTCAGTCGCGTTCTCCTGGAGTTCGGTGAAAAAATGTTATGGTACGTCCTGTGAACGGCGAAAGTAAAACAGCAGGACCTAAATGCTAATTCAAAGGTCGGTGTGCCCAGGCAGCAGCACGTATTTTAATGCCAGGTTTAGTTCTTGACTGGTGTTGCCACCAGTTCCTTGACCTGCCTCTTTGACTTGGATCACTGGAATTGGTGTTGTTCCTTCATACTTTACCATCCACTTCATGGCTTATGAGCATACCTTTGAAAAATCAATGCGTGGAGAGCTAGGCAAGTCAAAATCATTTAAGATGAACACTTCATGAGTGCATTAGAATAGTTTAAGCAATGTTTGTTCACTTTCATAATTTAATGGATACAACGTCTTGCACAACTGGCACATTAACTTACAAAAAATATTCACTTGTTTCACACGCAATTTTTCAAAACGCTGCAAACCTTTTTTTTTTTTTTTTTTGTATAATTCCGTGATATATAGGTGGGATTGCTCATGTTACATTCAACACCGATGAATGCGCATTGATTACTGTACATTTATTCCGTAAATATGGTGCATGTTTACATCTCCGGCTCTGTCATTTTCTGAACAAAAAAAAAAAAAAACTGCCGGGGCTATCCTGAGCGTAGGATGCAGGATCTGCGGAAGCATGAAGCCATGTGGCCCCATTCGCACAGGCCGGATCAGAAGTTCAGCAAAACGCAGTCGTATTTAGAGGACTTTTTTATTTTTACTTGCTTACCTTCACAGAAAATATTCTGAAATACTTGAGATTTAAATTATAGCATTGCTCTGACAAAGAACAACGAATGAAGACGTGTCCAGTGGACAAATACAGAAAATGGGCCAGCACAAAATATAGTTCATTAATTTACTTTGCATTTTCACATTTATGCCCTTCATATTACGCATTTTGTAGCTAGAAAGGTAAGACCCTTTGAGTAGGATTTTGGTTTGTACCACTGCTATGAGGATGTGCAGGCAAGTAGCATTTGCACACCGTGTTTTGGGGGTATCCATTTTAAAATTCCAGATGGGGTTGAAAAAGAGCTCTCATTTCAAAGTACAAATAAATGCATGATGACAATATCAGACAAGACAAATTTTGAATAAGTCATTGAACATCAATTTCCACAGCCCGTGATCCTACCCGAGCGAAGATGCGTATGCATTGCAGAAGACAACTGAGCAAGAGTAGCTACGATATGCTGGACTGTGTCAATGTGAGGCACAATTTGTCCCTCAATTCTTGCTGCCGTAACAATTTGGCATCAACATCCCTGCCCAAGCGGAGTGGACATGGATTCTAACAGGTTCAGTGGATTTAGGGATGTACGTGTGGAGTTCAGTTCAAAACAAAGCAAGAGGCACACGGAAGTTTAGGTGAGAGGGAATCTCCTTGAATACATTTTCCCATGCGTCCAAGTGAGGCAGCATTTGACTGAACGTCTCTAAGGGGGAATCTCCTCCGAGAGCAATAGCCAGGTACTGCACTGACCAGCTCTGCAGTCTTCAGTAGTGATGCTTTACACATGCTTATCAGTATTTGCAGTATATACTCCTCGTATTTTCTTGCTACTTTCACTGTATTCCTGCAGTTGCCATTTTAACAGGACGTTCATGTAGGTGGCCACCAAGGAAGCAGCAACCCTTTTCTTGCTGGAGATCAGGTATACAGGTGGTGTATATAGAATTATCAAAATGTTATGTATGTGTATTTGGCGTATTAAAACTATTGCCGAGGAAAAATTTTTGTTGAGACAGGCACAAGACTAATGAACACAAATTTTCCGCATGCAACAAACTCCTCCGCATGTAATCTTGCTTTGATCCCCCAGTAGACTTCAGAATTATGAATGAAAATAATGGACGTGTTATGTCTATATACTTTGCATTACTAGAACACACAACTGGAATATGCATGGTTTTCTTTAAACTAGTGAAAGACAGGGTAATGTTCTAGCCTCAAAGCATTTAAAAATATATAGGATTAACTGGCGTTGAAAGTGTTTTTCATGAAGCATCTTGGTGTTGTACATTTTTTTTTTTGCTCCAGCCTAAAGGACAGGTTTTGCAGTCTTACAGCCTTTTTGATCTTTTCCCTTTTATGCCATTTTTAAAAATGATTTCTTTGTCGATCTAAACTTCAGCTTTGACTGTGATCGTCCATATCGTTATTGTGCATTTTGTTAACTGGTTTACATTGATACATGTTGCTGTAAATGTGAATTTGGAAATAAAGTCTGTTAATAAATGGCCGTTTTTTTTTTGTTTTTTTTTTTGAACTAAAGAAACCCATCCAGAGCACATTCACCTATCAGAAAAAAGTAGATGTTCTGATTTTCACATTAAAAGTTTAAATTTCTTCTTTAACTCTTTTCCCAGTAATGACTACATATGACACCCAACTCTTTTCCCCATTGACTACATGACACCTATAGGTATATTAGTGGACCTTTCCCGAGCCTCCCCCACTGATTGAAAACCAGGGTAGCCCAAAGGCGTCAAACGTCGTCTTCATTGATATTGCCAGGGTCTGTCATTTGTAGTGATTATGGGGAACGGGAGGGGGGAGTCTATGAAGAGAAGAGTTCAACAAGCAAATAAGTGCAAAAGCTCTGCAAAAGTTAACACGAATGGTTTTAATGGTACTATATACAAATCAACTCTGTGATTGATTCTGTTAACTGCTGCAACAATTAAACTGGTACATTGAAACCTGTCTTGTAACTAATAGAACAGAATACAGTGATACAGAATTGAATGCTTTTCAGGATTGAAGCATGAAATAAAACCTATGGATATTATGTTTACATAACATATATACATATATATGTATATGTACGCATGTGTAATGATATTTTTATATATGACATATATATGTACATACATGTACTTAATCTATATTGCATAGCAATTTGCAATTTGATGGAAACAGTACTTCAAATTCAATAGATCTGCTATTCAATTACATTAACACAATGTAGGGTGACATTTAGAAAATTATGCAGCAATACAGCCTTGCAATTTCATCGATCGCAGTAAATGGTTACCACCAAGTCTGAGGACTAAGTTGAACTCCGGTGAGTTTCTTTTAAAACTCTGAAACCTGAGGTCTTCACACCCTTCCTTTAACTGCCAGCTGCTGCATGTGAAATGCTGGCTTCCTTTTACAGAGAACAAACACCTCCAAACCCACAAAGTAAAAGTGCCGTTTCACAATACACATTTGCTCATTTTACGTGAGCTCCCTCACTGTGAAAATGAGATGATTCATCCAGCACTTGATAATCTTGTGACCACATCCTGCCATTATCTATCTAAAGCCTTTGAGCCGAGCTTCATCCCAGCAGCAAGCTACTCATTACCTCAGAGCTGGAAAGGGAAGGACAATAAACCAATGGAGGTCACCTGCCCCACCTTCCAAGTGAACTGCTTTGGTCAGGCTAGTGATTCCATTCTGCCTCTAGAATTTGTTAGGTTTTGGTTGCGACGTGCTTCTGTTAGGCGTGTGATGGCCATGATTCAGCCCAACGAACAGAATTCAGCCCACCGGACACCCCACAATGTACTGCCCACCCAGCACTGAAGCACAAGGGATATGCCTGTATCCTGCACTTTGATATATGGTCAGCAGGAACATCCGCACTGTTCGGCAGAAACCTGCAGGGAATACAAGCAGGTCAGTGGTGAAGCAGAGCTCTGTACTGAGTACAGAAGAAATATTGATGCATATAGAATGCAGCCATTTATAGCCAATGCAGGCACAGGAGCATCTGTTCCCAGCCGTAAACCCACTGCCCATGAGAGGCGAAAGAACAGGATGCACAGGGTAACCAAAAATGAACAGCTACATGTTATAATGTATGAACAGATACACTTTTGGCATGTTCTCTCAAAAAGGAAACGTTGCATTGCACTTGCTAAAGGCAAAACAATTTGATGGGGTTAGGCATTAGCCTTTAAACAGCATGGTGTCAAGACATCAAACTCAAGACACTGCCCTCACCAAAGAAAGCCCCAATGAACAGGTCTGCTACATAGTTCCCCATTAAGTGTGCACCCAACATAAGAAACGACATCGAGCGACGCTTGCCGCCATTCAGCCTTCAAGTCGGTTAGTATAGTTTTCCATGTTTTCCGTGAATGGTTTATATTGGCTTTTTCTGTGATAAAAATATAAAAACAGGTTTCAATATTCAGTACATTCACTAAAAACTGTGAAAAATTTGACTGATGTTTGAATATCAAACAACAGGAATCCTTTTAGTTTATAATTTCTGTTGTAGCATTTAATTGTTTTTTAATGCCAGCAGGTGTTGGGGGACGGGGTTCAGGGAAAGTGTCCTTTCACACTCAGTTCCATCACTGGGCGCTGGGGGGCGCCGGTAAGATGACACCGGTCTCAGGCTCGGTCCGAAAGCAGGCCCCTCGGCTGCCGGAGAGGCGCCTCGTCAGTCGGCCCCGTGGCTCGCCCTCGAGGCTGCGCCGTGCTGCTGGCTCTGGAGTGAGGTCCTGCTCCAGGGGGAAGGTCCTCCTCTCCCACGGCTGCACTGGCTGGGGATCCCATACACACAAAGACAAGCGGCGGAGTTAGCATCCGAGCGGCGAGACTCTGCGAGAGCAAAGGCCAGACCCCACACACAACATGCTGCAGTTCACCGGACCCACACATCGGAATCTGTGTAATTTAAGACTCTACACACCACCAGCGAGACGGTAAAGGCCACTAAGTAGGGTTACAGAATAAACCGGAATAGAACATATAAGGACAAGTGTTCTTCAAGTTCATTCATTTCAAATTACCCTGTCACCAGAGTTAGGTGGCCATATTGGGGGGGTGTCAGCATGCCAGTGAGTATCTATTTGAATTGTACAGATTATGGCCTCTGACATGTCCCTGTCTGCTGTTTGTTTGACAATGTATGGTCTCAGTAGATTGCTTAAACTGAATTGCCTGTTGGGATCAATAAAATTGAATCAATTAATCAATTACCATTTATTTTTGCATTTTCCAATACTGTGTGCATCACCCAGAACAGGCAGTTTTCACCATCTAGAGAAGAGGTCGACCGATATGCATTTTTCAGGGCCGATACTGATATCGATATTAGGTGACCTTGAATTGCCGATAACCGATATTGGGCCGATAGAGATTCCTCGTATTTGCTTTTACAATAACCAACAGTTAGTGGAATAGGGTACCGAATTTGTTGTTAAGGAATATCTACAAGGAATAACAGCCAATACATAGCCAATTATAAAGTTAAAGTGCTTTTAATTGAGAAAAAAGAACTATAAAAAGACCTTATTAAGAAAAAAATGTTGATGTATTGTTGAAAACTGTAATACAAAATACATAATTTTTAGTTCATCTCAGTCCCTCAAACAAGTCACACGTGTGTGTGTGTGTGTGTGTGAGAGAGAGAGTGTGTGTGTAAGGGCCAATTATGAAATAATTGATATTAAAAAAAATATATATATATTGTTGTTATCATCATATTTATATACATAAAATAAATATTTCATGGTAATTAATTCCAAATCTCATTACTTTGATTTGCCAAATGTGGACAAAATAGGTCTACAGTTTAGCCAAGGTTTTTTTTTTTTTTTTTTTAATGCCTAGATTAATATACACTTATTTCCACAAATATAGCCAGGACAGAATCTTACCATAAGATTATCTCAACTCTTCTCAAGTATTTGTTTGGCCAGCTTCACTACGTAGACTACAACAACTGGTATTCCCTCCGCTGATTGGTTGAAGCTCTACAAGCACATTGCTCCCTTGCTCCAACTCACACTGACAACCTGAGTTGATGAGAGCAAACCTGCCTGGCGGATATCACTACAATCGCACTGCGGCTAACAAGCCTGCCAGTAAAACTCAGCTGCTTCTGACATTTTCAAATTCACTCCACACACTTTTTATGTTACATAAAGGGGAGGGAAGGAGGATCGAACATTTCTCAACCTTTGCACGCATACGAGATACAAGCAGTGTTTCTCCACAGACCAGTAGTTGTTTGGAATATTTGGACGGAGCCCAGCTTGCAATTAATCTCAGCTGTTGCTTCTGACATTAATTCACTCCCCACACATTTTACTTTATTTTACATAAAAGGGAAGGAAAGGAAGGCCAAACTTTTTTCAACTTTCGGACGCACACTAGATACAAGTGCGTCTCCACAGACCCATCCATAATCAGAATATTTCACGATGGACGGTGTATTCATTAAGCATTCAAAGTGACTGCACGCGGACAGGCGTCAAAATATTCAGCAGGTTATTCACGACAAATTCTCACATGAGAGCCACTGTGGGACCTCAGTAAATTAATTGCCCAGCAGCAATAAGGGCTGCCATGTCTCTCAAGAACAATGGCGTGCCGTCAGATGTCAGGAAGGCCTTCAGTAACATCACCTTTTCCCACATAATTGCTCTTAAACTGTTTGCGATCAAGTTTGCCTGATTAACAATCAAACAATTTATTAACTGTACAACCACCACCAATCCATGACACGTAATGATGAAGAAATGCTAATGACAAATCGATTGCCTATTGCCTATGTTGATATAATTGATGTGACTCCGCAAGGATGACAATCTGCGAAAAATCAGAAACATTCGCGGACTTCGCAGCAATTATTTTCGCCATCACTCAGCTGTGCATCGTACCTAACGACGCCCTTTAGCTGTCACGACATTCAGACTATAGAGAGGATTCTCATGGCTTATTGCTCAACGATCCTCGCAAACGAATTTACACAAATATGTGCCGTTTTACGTGCTACAGGAGCGCAGAAATTATAAAGACATATTGATATTTTTCGTTGTCATTGATGTGCAGAAGAAAACGCCGTATAATTTAGTAGTGCAATGTATAACAAGGCTTTCAAAAATAAATTAGACTCTCGTCGGTTCTACCAATCAGTCTGAGCAACTGTTGCTAATCGGGAGAGGTAAACTGCGAGAGGTATATGGCAGACGGATGGATTCGTAATGGCAGATGTTGATCTCTCCCTCACTGAAGTAGTCATCCAACACACTTTGTATTGTCAGTTGTAAACTTCTAAAAGTGCTGCAAAGTCATCTCTAGGCCTCACCTTGCATATCCCACAATAAAGCTGTTTCGGACATTTGGACAAAATTGAGATGCAGATACCGTATCAAAGGCTAAGCTACTCTAATAGGTAACAGTGTTTTTATTCATTCTGCCCACCGGGGCAAAACCTGTCTGCCTAACTAGCAAAGTCATCTTTAGCTTTATAAAGTTGTGTCCAGTTTGCATCCACTAAGAAATATTGATGTAATTTCATGCAGTCCATTGCCTGCAGCTTATTTCTTGGTATACTGATCTTATGTCATACAAGAGAACTGGTAATGTTGAGCGTTACAAGAAGACAGCTCAAAGGGGTATTTGATAACCTGCGAGCTCTTGACGTGGACCATGCACCTACTCCCAGCATGAAGCAGTATTGTTTCTGCTTTAAATTTATATAAGTTTCAAATTGAAATATGTAATCATTAAGCATGCCCATGTCAAATGTAATAAATTAAGTCTAAAGAGGTGTTGATACAAAGAACCTACCCTCTCCATTTTGTTGATGAATGTGCATGAATGTGCTCTTCTCTGTCTGTTCGTGAATATGTTCTTTTGTCTGTTCGTGAATGTGTTCTTCTGTCTGTTCGTGAATGTGTTCTTTGCTGTTTGTGAATGTGTTCTTCTCTGTTCGTGAATGTGTTCTCTGTTCGTGAATATGTTCTTCTCTGTCTGTTCGTGAATGTTTTCTTCTCTGTTCGTGAATATGTTCTTCTCTGTTCCTGAATGTGTTCTCTCTCTGTTCGTGAATGTGTTCTTCTGTCTGTTCGTGAATATGTTCTTCTCTCTGTTCCTGAATGTGTTCTCTCTCTGTTGGTGAATGTGTTCTTCTCTCTCTGTTCGTGAATGTGTTCTTCTCTCTCTCTCTTCGTGAACGTGTTCTTCTGTCTGTTCGTGAATGTGTTCTTCTCTCTCTGTTCCTGAATGTGTTCTTCTCTCTCTGTTCCTGAATGTGTTCTTCTCTCTCTGTTCCTGAATGTGTTCTTCTCTCTCTGTTCGTGAATGTGTTCTTCTCTCTCTGTTCGTGAATGTGTTCTTCTCTCTCTGTTCGTGTTCTTCTGTCTGTTCGTGAATGTGTTCTTCTCTCTCTGTTCGTGAATGTGTTCTTCTGTCTGTTCGTGAATATGTTCTTCTCTCTGTTCCTGAATGTGTTCTCTCTCTGTTGGTGAATGTGTTCTTCTCTCTCTGTTGGTGAATGTGTTCTTCTCTGTCTGTTCGTGAATGTGTTCTTCTCTCTCTGTTCCTGAATGTGTTCTTCTCTCTCTGTTCCTGAATGTGTTCTCTCTCTCTTCGTGAATGTGTTCTTCTCTCTCTGTTCATGAATGTGTTCTCTGTCTGTTCGTGAATGTGTTCTTCTCTGTCTGTTTGTGAATGTGTTCTTCTCTCTGTTTGTGAATGTGTTCTTCTCTCTCTGTTCTTCTGAATGTGTTTCTTCTCTGTCTGTTCGTGAATGTGTTCTTCTCTGTCTGTTCGTGAATGTGTTCTTCTCTGTCTGTTCGTGAATGTGTTCTTCTCTGTCTGTTCGTCAATGTGTTCTTCTCTCTCTCTCTTCGTGAACGTGTTCTTCTGTCTGTTCGTGAATGTGTTCTTCTCTCTCTGTTCGTGAATGTGTTCTTCTCTCTCTGTTCCTGAATGTGTTCTTCTCTCTCTGTTCCTGAATGTGTTCTCTGTCTGTGTTCTTCTCTCTATTCGTGAATGTGTTCTTCTCTCTCTGTTCCTGAATGTGTTCTCTCTCTCTGTTCGTGAATGTGTTCTTCTCTCTCTGTTCGTGAATGTGTTCTTCTCTGTCTGTTCGTGAATGTGTTCTCTCTCTGTTCGTGAATGTGTTCTTTCTGTCTGAATGTGTTCTTCTTCTGTTCGTGAATGTGTTCTTCTCTCTGTTCTGAATGTTCTTCTCTCTCTGTTGGTGAATGTGTTCTTCTCTGTCTGTTAAATGAATGTGTTCTTCTCTCTTCTGTGTTCTTCTCTCTGTTTCCTGAATGTGTTCTTCTCTCTGAATGTGTTTCTCTCTCTCTTTCCTGAATGTGTTCTTCTCTCTCTGTTCCTGAATGTGTTCTTCTCTGTCTGTGTGTTCTTCTTCTCTTCTCTCTGTTAAGTGAATGTGTTCTTCTCTGTTCGTGAATGTGTTCTTCTCTCTCTGTTCCTGAATGTGTTCTCTGTCTGTGTTCTTCTCTCTATTCGTGAATGTGTTCTTCTCTCTCTGTTCGTGAATGTGTTCTTCTCTCTCTGTTCGTGAATGTGTTCTTCTTCTGTCTGTTCGTGAATGTGTTCTTCTCTCTGTTCTCTGTGTTCTTCTCTCTCTTTCATAATGTGTTCTTCTGTCTGTTCGTGAATGTGTTCTTCTCTGTTCGAATGTGTTCTCTCTGTTCGTGAATGTGTTCTTCTCTGTCTGTTCGTGAATGTGTTCTTCTCTGTCTGTTCGTGAATGTGTTCTTCTCTGTTCGTGAATGTGTTCTTCTCTCTCTGTTCCTGAATGTGTTCTTCTCTGTCTGTTCGTGAATGTGTTCTCTCTCTGTTCGTGAATGTGTTCTTCTCTGTTCGTGAATGTGTTCTTCTCTCTGTTCGTGAATGTGTTCTTCTCTCTGTTCGTGAATGTGTTCTTCTCTGTCTGTTCGTGAATGTGTTCTTCTCTGTTAGTGAATGTGATCTTCTCTCTCTGTCCGTGAATGTGTTCTTTGTCTGTTCATGAATGTGTTCTTCTCTGTTCGTGAATGTGTTCTTCTCTCTGTTCGTGAATGTGTTCTCTCTCTGTTCCTGAATGTGTTCTTCTCTCTCTGTTCGTGAATGTGTTCTTCTCTCTGTTCGTGAATGTGTTCTTCTCTCTGTTCGTGAATGTGTTCTTCTCTCTGTGTTCTTCTGTCTGTTCCTGAGGTGTGTTCTCTCTGTTCGTTCTTCTCTGTCTGTTCGTGAATGTGTTCTTCTCTGTCTGTTCGTGAATGTGTTCTTCTCTGTCTGTTCGTGAATGTGTTCTTCTCTGTCTGTTCGTGAATGTGTTCTTTCTGTCTGTTCGTGAATGTGTTCTTCTCTCTGTTCGTGAATGTGTTCTCTCTCTGTTCGTGAATGTGTTCTTCTCTCTGTTCGTGAATGTGTTCTTCTTCTCTTCTGTTTGTTCGAATGTGTTCTTCTCTGTTCTCTGTTCTTCTCTCTCTGTTCCTGAATGTGTTCTTCTCTGTCTGTTCGTGAATGTGTTCTTCTCTCTCTGTTCGTGAATGTGTTCTCTCTCTGTTCGTGAATGTGTTCTTCTCTCTGTTCGTGAATGTGTTCTTCTCTGTTCGTGAATGTGTTCTTCTCTGTCTGTTCTGTGAATGTGTTCTTCTCTCTCTGTTCCTGAATGTGTTCTTCTCTGTTCGTGAATGTGTTCTTCTCTGTCTGTTCGTGAATGTGTTCTCTCTCTGTTCGTGAATGTGTTCTTCTCTCTCTGTTCCTGAATGTGTTCTTCTCTGTTCGTGAATGTGTTCTCTCTCTGTTCGTGAATGTGTTCTTCTCTCTGTTCGTGAATGTGTTCTTCTCTCTGTTAAATGAATGTGTTCTTCTCTCTGTTCGTGAATGTGTTCTTCTCTCTGTTCGAATGTGTTCTTCTCTGTCTGTTCGTGAATGTGTTCTTCTCTGTCTGTTCGTGAATGTGTTCTTCTCTCTGTTCGTGAATGTGTTCTTCTCTGTCTGTTCGTGAATGTGTTCTTCTCTGTCTGTTCGTGAATGTGTTCTTCTGTCTGTTCGTGAATGTGTTCTTCTCTGTCTGTTCGTGAATGTGTTCTTCTCTCTCTGTTCGTGAATGTGTTCTTCTCTCTCTGTTCGTGAATGTGTTCTCTCTCTCTGTTCCTGAATGTGTTCTTCTCTGTCTGTTCGTGTGTTGTTCTCTCTCTGTTCCTGAATGTGTTCTCTTCTCTGTCTGTTCGTGAATGTGTTCTTCTCTCTCTGTTCGTGAATGTGTTCTTCTCTGTCTGTTCGTGAATGTGTTCTTCTCTCTCTGTTCGTGAATGTGTTCTTCTCTCTCTGTTCGTGAATGTGTTCTCTCTGTCTGTTCGTGAATGTGTTCTTCTCTGTCTGTTCATGAATGTGTTCTCTCTCTCTTCATGAATGTGTTCTTCTCTGTCTGTTCGTGAATGTGTTCTTCTCTGTCTGTTCGTGAATGTGTTCTTCTCTGTCTGTTCGTGAATGTGTTCTTCTCTGTCTGTTCGTGAATGTGTTCTTCTCTGTCTGTTCGTGAATGTGTTCTTCTCTGTCTGTTCGTGAATGTGTTCTTCTCTCTGTTCCTGAATGTGTTCTCTCTCTGTTCGTGAATGTGTTCTTCTCTGTCTGTTCGTGAATGTGTTCTTCTCTGTCTGTTCGTGAATGTGTTCTTCTCTGTCTGTTCGTGCATGTGCTCTTCTCTGTCTGTGTTCTTCTGTCTGAATGTGTTCTCTGTGAATGTGTTCTTCTCTGTCTCTGTCTGTTCTTCTCTGTCTGTTAAATGAATGTGTTCTTCTCTCTGTTCTCTTCTCTCTCTGAATGAATGTTTCTTCTCTGTCTGTTCGTGAATGTGTTCTTCTGTTTGTGAATGTTTCTTGAATGTGTTCTTCTCTTCTGTGTTCTTCTTCTCTCTGTTCGAATGTGTTCTTCTCTCTGTCTGAATGTGTTCTTCTCTGTCTTCTAAGAATGTGTTCTTCTCTCTGTTCGTGAATGTGTTCTTCTCTGTCTGTTCGTGAATGTGTTCTTCTCTGTCTGTTCGTGAATGTGTTCTTCTCTGTTTTTGTGAATGTGTTCTTCTCTGTCTTCTCGTGAATGTGTTCTTCTCTGTCTGTTCGTGAATGTGTTCTTCTCTCTCTGTTCGTGAATGTGTTCTTCTCTGTCTGTTCGTGAATGTGTTCTTCTCTGTCTGTTTGTGAATGTGTTCTTCTCTGTCTTCTCGTGAATGTGTTCTTCTCTGTCTGTTCGTGAATGTGTTCTTCTCTCTCTGTTCGTGAATGTGTGCTGTGGTGTTCCCATGCCTCTTTGATGGGATGAGTTTGTTTACATTCTTGGCCGATTAGCGTGGCGCTTGAACCTTAAGGGATCTTGGCTACATTTTTTTTTCACGGCGACCTTATTTAATGCTAAAAAACAAACAGTATAAATAAGTCACAGTAAGATTGAATCAGTTGAGTGTTGGATTTAACTCAAAGTGGCGCATTTGGACAAATACCGGCAAAAGCCGCTACGAGGGGGGCCAATACCGATACGGACCGGTATGGTAAAAATGAGCTAGAAATGGCCGATATATCGGTCAACCCTTAGTCTAGAGGAACTTCCTGAAGTTACCGATATTAATTGCTACTTTTGAACAGTTTTTGGAAATGGCGTGGCATTCCTGAGATGAATAGTTACCAGCTCCTCGCAGGTGAAGTCGGGCGTGGAGCAGCGGAGGTCCTCGTTGGAGTGCAGACGCTGCGTATCCCGGGCACAGGGGGGCAGATCAGGGCTGGCCGGGCTCCGGGGGGAAGCCACAGGACCGTAGTCCTGCAGCAGCTGGAAATGCATCATATCCGGAGAGGCCGGCTGCGGCGTGGATGGGTTGGTGCCGCTGAGCGAGGGCGTCGTCCTCCCGTCCAGAGACTTATACAGCCTGCAGGGGGCAGAAGAGCGAGGTCAGGGGCACTGGCAGCAGGAGAGATCACTGCACTATGGGCAGTGAGTCACTGCAGTGGATTAGCCCTGCAACTACACCGTTCTCCCCATAGGCAAAACTTATGGTTTGGCCTGGTGGTAGCACAGCAGGAAAGGGTACGGGGTCCAGAAAATCAACAGCTGAAATACTGTAGGCTCCAGGAATGTTCACCAGAAATTTTACTGAATTTCCAAGAGAATTATTTGACTAATTGCATTTCTGAAAAAGTTTAGTTTGATATAAAGGTGCTGCAACAGGAATGGTCATATTGTCACCAGAACAATAGTATTGCTCTTTTATACGTAGCCAAATTGATCTACTTCCCATTAGAACAGTTTGGCTTACTGTACTTGGAAATGTACTTTCACCTAATGATGGAGCTACAGTAAAATACCCATCAAAATAAATAAGGTTCCCCCTCTGTACACCAGGAATGTCGACAGCAGATCTGACAAGATTCCCATGAAAACTGTTCAAATAATCAGAATATTAAAAACGAAAAGTATGGCTTAGTGAGGGCCATAGTTTAGGGAAGGTTATACAGTAGCCAACATCACCGCCACAATCACAGAAGGAATGTCACGATACCCATCAAAACTGCCTGAGTAAACACATGAGGAAATGTTAAATTTGTCTGCTGGGTGCTGCAACAGGACACATTACAGAGCCACTATAATCACTTACTTCCTCCTCCATACACAAGGAATTTTGAGAGCTGATTTGACATGATTCCCATTAAAGCCATTCGAGTTGCTACAATTTGAAAAATTAAGTTTGGTGTGATGGTGGCACCACAGCAATGGTCATAGGCCGGCCAACTTTGAAAGCATCCATTCTCTGTGCCCCAGAAATGATCAGAAGAAGTGCGACCCGATTCCTATCAAAACAGAGTTAGTGCATTTGGAAATGTAAAGTCTGACCTGGTGGTGGCGCTACAGGGAAGGTCTCAGAGACACACAAAAGTCAAAGTCCTGTTAAATCACATTGAGCAGCAGCACATCACAGTGCGCCCATTTGTGATGTTACCTGTAAGCCACCTCCGCGTCAAGTAATGCTTCCGCGAAAGAGGAAAGGGCTCAAACAAATAAAATACTCTTCAGTAAAAATTTGACCGACCCCACCAAGAAAAAGAATCCAATAACAAATACTTGGTTTTGGATAGGAATTTCGAAGCATACAAATTGCATATTCTGCTTTATTCGTTGGCGCAATGCAAGTGAATGAGGTAGAAATAATGAAGACGCTTTCACTGAGCATGAAAACACAACTGATTCCTTTTTATGACTTAATTAAATATTGCCACGATATAATGAATAATGGAGTGCATCACGTGATATATTAACCCTTTGAGCGCTGAATACATCTTCAAGGAATTAAAAATGCAAGTCATCCTGAGCTTGGCAACTTGTTTAAAATTAAACAAGTTGCCACATGATAGGTTTTCAACAGCGTCTGATTTTGATATCTTACACCATTGGGCAGCTATAGTTGTCCACGGCGCTGAAAGGGTTAAGGCATCAGGAGAGAGTCTGTCCAAAGCCCTTTCCCATAAATACACCTCTGCAGAGATGGGGGCATGTTGTTTGTCACACTCATTGTCAGGACCCTATATCTTGGCCGCAGGGCGTCCTGGGCTTTCTGCACAGATGTCCCTGATGTCTGTATTCCTTCTTCTTTGTGTGCAAATGACACACGCACATCTCGCACAGCGCACACAGAATACCAATTCGAAATAATAACTTTCTCTCGCACCGTTTTAGTTGCTTTTTTCCCTCCGGACCACAAAGCATTTAAAGTGCACTGTGCAAAAAGCCCTACCTGCTCCCTCTCCTCATGGCGGAGGAGCTGGCCATCCAGGTCCACCGCGAGCGCTCATGCTCCTCACAGGGCAGGTGCAGCTGAGTGAAGGCGGCGTCCGACAGATCCTCGATCTGAGCACACACGCGCGCACACACACGCACGCATGCACAGGTGAGAACAAGTCACTACATGATGGGCACAGGAGCAGAGCGCAAATAAGCCGATCTGTATCATTACTACTATTACTCATAGTAAATTGGCTTCTGTTGTGTGACCCACTATCCCACAATCAGAGAGCCTTGGAAAATGGGTGGAGTCTGTTCACAGGAGAAGAATAATTACACAAGTGATATCAGCTCAGTCAGACGCAATTGCTCCCATACGCTATAATTGTAAAGTTGTGTAAGGCCACTGCAGGCTCATCTGCTCGGCATGATCAACCTGACTGCCTGATCAAAGCAGAGGAAAACTCAGGCTCCATACCTCCACATTTTCATCCTCCTCAGAAATCGGCTTTGCAAAAATGTCCACTTTCCGCCAACTGAGAAAGAAAGCCAAGGAAGGTCAGCGTGCCAGGGCAATGAACACGTAAACAATCTGATAAGCACAGAGATTACAGAAACTCCTCCGGTCCGGCTTGCACATGACAACAGGAAAGAAACAAAAACATGTACTTCAGCCAGACTGGCAAAAGCTACTTCAATTGTAAAGCTGAGATGTACACATATCCTGTTTGTCTGTACGAATTTATCACATAACTGCAGTATTTTTCCCATAGCTTAGCGTATGACATATTTACTTTTGCAAAAATTTCATTGGCTGAGAGCGTTGGGGGGTGGATCACTCCGCGTAACATCATGCTGTTAATATTTCGCCAAACTGAATGCCAAGTGTAACGTTGGTTAAATCAGTGTGGCTCAGCACTGTTGCAAGCTCGCCAGGTGCCACTCACAACTAACTTCATGTTACTTAGCTAGCTAGTGTGTACGCAGTACGTTTTCATAACCATTATGTAACATTAGTTTGTTAGCTAGCAAGCGAAAGATAGCTAACCACTTAGTTAACTGAATTTACAAACCGTTGTTAGTTCAGCTGCGAATGTCAGTGACTCAGTGACTGGCTTTTTTAGCAGAGCGACGGAGTTAGCACAATGCTAACAAACAATGGGCACTTAGAAAAATTACATTTGATTTCGATTAAATTACGCAATTCAGTTATGTGATGAACTGGGTCGTGTCATTAGAAAGTCATGAAACTCAGTTATGTGATAAACAGAATCTTATACTCTGGGTCGTGTCATCAGAAAGTCATGAAACTCAGTTATGTGATAAACAGAATCTTATACTCTGGGTCGTGTCATTAGAAAGTCATGAAACTCAGTTATGTGATAAACAGAATCTTATACTCTGGGTCGTGTCATCAGAAAGTCATGAAACTCAGTTATGTGATAAATAGAATCTTATACTCTGGGTCGTGTCATCAGAAAGTCATGAAACTCATTTATGTGATAAACAGAATCTTCTACTCTGGGTCGTGTCATTAGAAAGTCATGAAACTCAGTTATGGTGATAAACAGAATCTTATACGCTGGGTCGTGTCATTATTAAGTCATGAAACTCAGTTATGTGATAAACAGAATCTTATAGTCTGGGTCGTGCCATTAGAAAGTCATGAAACTCCCTGCGTAAATTTTGGGTTTGTTGCCCGCTAAAGCTTGCAAAAATCGCAAAATCTACTCAACTCGTTTCATAACTTTCACATGACACGCCTAATCCTGTATCATCCTCTTTTAGAGCATGGGCTGGGTCGGTATGCAAGGCGTAAGGATCTTGGTTGCCTTTGAGCAGCCCTGATGTTTTTATGCTCAAGTGCAATTTTGGACCCTGATGGGCGAGGGAGGGCCAAAGGTCGTTACCTTGGCGTCAGAATCTCTTTGTACTGCAGCTTCTCGACTCGAGTAGTAGCCGCCACCGACATGGGAATGACAATGTTGTTGATGTCAAAGGAGCTTTCTCCTCTTCGCCTCCGTATGGGTTGCTGTGGAAAGACAGTCACGCAACAAATCTCATCAGTAAGAGTTCTCACACACACTGTCAGCTTCAACATACGGGACCCATTTCTGACCCGAATGGATCATACTAAGATGCACAAATCTACTGCTTTCATTTGCCAATGACAGCCGTGCAAATCTACCTTATTATTTAATTGACAAGCAGATAAATATGGCATTTGCATTAGGAATTTGTCATTACCAACTCAATATGAAGTTCAAAGAGCTGTGACTGCCATCCATTGGCTGAATTATAGAAACAAACCCATCCGAGAGATTGCGAGAGGATCAGGTCAAACTGGGGTCACAATGAAAACCGACAGGATGCTAGGCCTCCAGGAACTGGACTGGTTATCAGTGCAGTGGAGGATAATGGGGGCCAACCAACAGATCTCACCATAGGAGTAGGGGCAGTGATGGAGGCAGGGAGAGCGAGAGACGGAGGGGGATTGATGGAGGCAGGGAGAGTGAGAGACGGAGGGGGACTGATGGAGGCAGGGAGAGTGACAGATGGAGGGGGAGTGATGGAGGCAGGGAGAGTGAGAGACGGAGGGGTAGTGATGGAGGCAGGGAGAGTGAGAGATGGAGGGGGATTGATGGAGGCAGGGAGAGTGAGAGACGGAGGGGGATTGACATAACATGACATAACATGAATGGCGAGAACAGGCCGTTCAGCCCAAATAGGCTCACCAGTTTCTTTGTACTATCGTGAATATATCACTTCAGATACTCAATGACTCAATGGTATCTAACTTTAAGTCAAGCCTGCTCTTGAAAACTCCCAAGGTCTCTGCCTCAACAATATGGTCAGGCAAGCTGTTCCACACCGAAATTACTCTTTGGGTGAAGAAATATTTCCGAATATCAGTGCTAAATTTACCTTTGGTCAGCTTCCATTTGTGACCCCGATTGATGGAGGCAGGGAGAGTGAGAGACGGAGGGGGAGTGATGGAGGCAGGGAGAGTGAGAGACGGAGGGGGATTGATGGAGGCAGGGAGAGTGAGAGACGGAGGCGTAGTGATGGAGGCAGTGAGAGTGAGAGACGGAGGGGTAGTGATGGAGGCAGGGAGAGTGAGAGACGGAGGGGGATTGATGGAGGCAGGGAGAGTGAGAAACGGAGGGGTAGTGATGGAGGCAGGGAGAGTGAGAGACGGAGGGGGATTGATGGAGGCAGGGAGAGTGAGAGACGGAGGGGTAGTGATGGAGGCAGGGAGAGTGAGAGACGGAGGGGTAGTGATGGAGGCAGGGACAGTGAGAGACGGAGGGGGATTGATGGAGGCAGGGAGAGTGAGAGACGGAGGGGGACTGATGGAGGCAGGGAGAGTGAGAGACGGAGGGGGATTGATGGAGGCAGGGAGAGTGAGAGACGGAGGGGTAGTGATGGAGGCAGGGAGAGTGAGAGACGGAGGGGGATTGATGGAGGCAGGGAGAGTGAGAGACGGAGGGGTAGTGATAGAGGCAGGGACAGTGAGAGACGGAGGGGGATTGATGGAGGCAGGGAGAGTGAGAGACGGAGGGGGAGTGATGGAGGCAGGGAGAGTGAGAGACGGAGGGGGAGTGATGGAGGCAGGGAGAGTGAGAGACGGAGGGGGAGTGATGGAGACAGGGAGAGTGAGAGACGGAGGGGGAGTGATGGAGACAGGCAGAGTGAGAGACGGAGGGGGAGCACGGTGGCTGCAGCAGCTGCTTACCGGTGTGCTGGTGGCGCTCTGGCAGCCAGAGCCCACAGGTGTGGAGCTCTCGGAGGAGGTGGAGAGCTGCCGTACTAGAGGGCCGTGGGAGGATGTGTGCAGGCCAGCCAGGGGTGAGCAGGGGCTCGTCACATCCATATACACCGTAGGGCTGGCTGTATACGGGACACGCGGAAAAGACCATGAGCTATTCATCCAGAGGTGGGCAATGAGGGCTGTACTTATTCCTGGTTTTCACAGCAACTTCTGGCCTTTCATTAGTTCATTATCTTAATCAGCCATACCATTTATGTAATCTGATGTTTCTACAGTCCATCTTTGAAGTTTTATGACTGACTAATATAGACTGTTTTTGTCTCCCTAAACAAAACATTTTTTCTTTTATCTAATGTACAAGCAAATCCATGTTTCTGAATACGACCTATAAGATCAATTAGCCAGGGTAACTGGTGTTAATAAAAACCAGCAACACACTGGTCCCTGCAGGACCAGAATTGCCCTGCCCTGTTGTAGTCCATTCAAAGCACACGACCTCATGAGGGTCAAAGAATCCACCAGCCCAAAAGAGGGTGAAGGAGGGCCGTACATCGTTCTGAATTAAACGCTTACATGTGATGTGCTCTTTAACACAAGCAGCCAGCAGCCAATGCAGTTTGCAAATCTGTGGACTGTGGAAATATGGGCTTTGTGCGTTACATCTCCATCATTTGAAGTGACAACAATACATTTTGGCTTCAAATAGAGACCGTCATACCATTACCAGGTATTTACACACGCATTGTGCGCACAATGTAGGAATCGCAGCTTTTTATATAGTCTCACTATTCAAACAAATATAAACTGGAGTGAATTTATGTGATCCGCCATGATGATGAGATCATATATCACAGCTGAAGATTGTTCTGCTGTCTTCCTAAAGCACATTGTAGGGTAGTCGAAAAAAGTATGAATCACTGTATATTGCTGAACAGTAAGGGTGTACATTGTTGAATTCTGCATTTTTTTTTCACGCACAATAATTTGAACTGCAGTAACAGGCCTATAGGTGATCCTATGCCTTATTTTCCAGGAGCATACCTGCATACATGATATGATCTTAAACAGTGCAAGTGCAATGCATTTGGGGAAAAAAAAATCAATAACTTCACCCATAACTGGCATAATCCTTACTTTTAACCAATGATTACTCTCAACCTGTTCCCATGTCCTGAAGTAGATTAGCAAACAGTTGATTTGCTCAGTCACAAAGACTAAGCAGTAGACTAGCCAATTTACATTTCACCAGCATCACCCGCTGTTCACTGCATTAAGAACATTACATGCTCATGAAACAGCACAGATCTGTATACGTGTTTCACTTCATACACGTCAGGCCACTTTGTACGCATGTGAAAATTCACACGTCACAACAACAGTTAAATCGAAGAGAAGGTTTTGCAGTGTAAACTTCTAAGTCGTGTTTTTAAATGCTTCAAATTAAATTAACCCATTTAGGCCTGAGGCCTATTCAAAAACGCCTATGAAAACCTATGGGTGATTTTGAAAAGAACCCCTAAAACCTGAGGTTTTCTGGAAAACAGCACCCAGGTGTCAATGTCTAGTAAAAAGCTGATATCTCAGCCTCTGTAGCAGATAGAAACAAAATTCAAAAAGTATTTGAGAGCTTACACCTGTGGCTTTCGTAAGAACTATGTTTTTTATTCGTGCAAATCTTCATCACAATATTTAGAACACTGAACAAACTATAACAAACTATAAAATATAATAAAACCAATAAAATAAATAACAAATCTCTATCTACACAACATGCACAACTCAAATTGAATAAAGAGACCCAATAAATAAAAGTATAAGCTCTGCACTAGAGAATAACAAACAATTTTTCTTTCTCTGGAACAGGTGGCAGCAGTGGCGGAGCTACAGGGGGGGCGAAGACACGTCCCTTTTAGTCCTGGCTAGATCTCAATCATTTTCCTTTATTGACGTCTTTTCCAATTATTGTAATTGGCAACTGAAGACACGGTTTCTCTCCACATGTGATCTAACAGCAATTAGATCGCGGGTTAAATTCAGCACAGTGGCGGAACAGAGAATTGGGATGCACAAAACAGCCGTTTAAAACAATTATAAATCCTGACCTGTTCTCAGTCATCTTCATGATTAACAAAAGGTTCACTCCGAGAGCGCTCCGCACTTAACAGGTGCTGCTTGTTCTCCCCGATTAGGTAAGACAACAATCATTCCTCTGGACACGTATTTGCTGTATTTAAATCTACGTTATTCAAAATTGCATAGCCTACCTGTCGACTCTCACGCCAAATGGCTTGAGCACGCGCTTGTTATAACCTAGGCTATTTAACTGCCGAGTGCCACTGTTTTTTTTTTTTTTTTTTTAAATCAACCCACGAAATACCGAGAGTGAAAGTCCGCGTTTCATTGGAACACGGACCAGTTCAATCACGCGAAGCATTGGCCAATTAATAAGTAAATTATTTTTCTGCACTGAATTTAGCACATGATTTCATCGCTGTTAGATCGCATCGGTGAGAAACCGTGTCTTCAGTTGGCAATTACGATAATTGGAAAAGATGTCAATAAAGGAAAATGACTGAGATCTAGCCAGGACTAAAAGGGACATGTCTTTGCCCCCCCCTGTAGGTCCGCTACTGGGTGGCAGGCATGATAAAGTGTCTGTTCAAATAAAATAAAAATAAACATAAAGATATAAAAAATAAAGTGTCTTGAAGTGTTACTATAGCATCTGCCCTAGTATAAAGTGCCAGTAAAAGAACAGCTATGAGCCCGGAAATGGTCGGAAAAGTAATGAAAGCAACAAAATGACGTATCCGCTTTCCCGGCCTGAAGGGTAGAAATGCATAACAGCGTCCCCGGTTTTAAAGGTTAAAATGCGCACATGCTGTCCCGGTTTAAATGGGTTAAGTGCCATTTTTGATAAATTCCTCATTTTTGCTGGAAAAAATACCACAGGGGATGCAGTTCAGATTTTTGCTCTAATTATCCATGTTATTGCCACTCACACAATCCAACATAGTGGCCTAGTAATGGCTTCTTCTTATCACAAGTCATATGCTTCTCATTACCGCTTCTTCATCTGGGTAGGGTAAACATTGGCTATGATTAGTCAGCAAATAATTAACTTGACTGTTAAAAAGTACATGGGAATACGTTGAGAGCAATCGCAACAGATTACTGGTAATCATAACCCCAACTGGTGATAAGCAGTCATTCTCACCATGTTTCTTTCCCACAGGCATTTCACTTGGCCTCTGACATTTAGTTAGTTCTTAAGACTGCAGCTGGTATGAAGGTAAGGTCCATGATCGCCCCCAAGCCCCACACTTGAAAAATAAATGTTGTAATTCAACACTGTACACCTACTAAATACGTCAATTATAATGACTCAAATTTTGTACGTTTAGCTGAAGCACTTAACTAAGCCTGGAGAACTGGTATAGGTAGACTCATAAGCTACATTTTCGCAAGCCGGTAACAGCTGCCATAGAAGGTTCCATGCTCACCGTCCATCTTCTCCGGGAAGTGCTCTCGGGGACTCCTGTAGCTGTGGCCCCTGTCGTAGGCCCCCAGCATAAGACCTTGCCCCCGCTCCCCCTTGTAGATCGACCGCCCCTCAAATTGCTGGTGGTGCAGCCTCTCAGGCCTGGTCTTGTGATGCGAGAGCCCTGTAGGAGAAGGGAGAAGAGGAGGCCGAGGAAGGGTAAGGAAGAGACAGTCAGGAGGATAAATGGTGAGCATTAGACTTCATCTTGTATCGATAAAAAGACAAAATGCCGCTAGAAGTTCTACTTCAAGAAAGACCTTAGACACCACAAAGCACATATCCTTGAAATAACTTCCTATAATTAACTGCTGCTAAAGTACTGTAAATATGTCGGTCATTCCATGTCAACTCAGTCACCCATGTACAGTTGAGGACAAAATTATTAGCCCCCCTACAAAAATGTCATTGTTTTCAAAGTATTTCCCAAGTGCTTTTAAACAGAGCTACACATTTTTAACACAGCTTTTTTAGACATCCTAGTTTTATTCTGGATGCTTACATTATTTTAGTTTGCACACAGAAATGAAAATATTCCACAAAAAAACAAAAACTACCAGGGTCAAAATTATTAGCCCCCCGGATCCTAATAGTCAATTGTGTATCCTTTTTGCTGGATAATAGCCTGCAGTCGTTTGTTGTAGTTTTCAACAAGTCTCTGACACTTCTTTTGAGGAATCCCAGCCCATTCTTATTTGGCAAATCTCTCAAGCTCCTCCAGATTTGATGGCCTTCTGGCATGGAAGTTCTTCTTTAGGTCACCTCACTTATTTTCTATGGGATTTAAGCCAGGGCTTTGCACAGGCCACTCAATTACATTCACTTTGGTCTTCTGGAGATAGTTCTTCACCAAGAGAGACGTATGTTTTGGACCGTTGTCATGTTGGAAGATGAAGCGACGACCCAGACCCAGTTTTACTGCTGACTGCTTAAGGTTTTCTTTCAAAATCTCCACACATCTTTCTTTGTTCATGATTCCTTCCACCTTGACAAGATTTCCAGTTCCAGATGCACTGAAGCATCCCCACAGCATAATACTCCCACCACCGTGTGTCACTGTGGGGACGGTGTTCCTTGGGTTATATGCCTCTCCCTTTTTTCTCCAAGCATAAGCAGTGTCTCTGTGGCCAAAGAGCTTCCAGTATGCATAATCTTTCTCCAGGCTGTCCTGAGCATACTTAAGTCTGACTTGAAGGTGTCTCTTCTTCAGAAGTGGAGTTTTTCTTGGTCTGCAACCTCGCAGTCTATTCCTGCGCAGAGCTCTGGTGATTGTCTTCTTAGAGACTATGATTCCTGACGTGGCCAAGTCATTCACCAGTGTCTTGGCAGTTGTTCTGGGGTCTTTAGACACATCTCTCACTAGTTTTCTTTCCAGGGTCTTTCGCTTCCTACCTCTGCCAGGCTTGTTCTTTACTGTGTGGCTGTCTTTGAATTTCTGGATTATATTTCTCACTCCAGTTCGTGACACTTGGAAATGCTTGGATAGCTTTGTATATCCTTCTCCTGCTTTTTGTGCATCAATAATTCTTTTTCTCAAGTCCAAACTGACTTCTTTAGTTTTCGGCATGGTGCTTTCTCAACTGACAGCTCAATGACCCATACTGAGGCTTTTATACCATGTTTTAACTTAATTGTTGAGTGAAATCACCTGATTCACCTGATCACCTTTAAGCACATCACCTGTGAAGTTAAAGCACATCATTGCACAAAAGTGGTTTGTGCAATGACTTAATAAATGGTCATTTCTTAAAGGGGGTTAATCATAATGTCCCTGGTCATTTTAGTTTTTTCTTAAATATTTCTGTTTTGGTACGCAAATATAAATAATTTGTGCCTTCTAAAGAAAACCAGTATGTTCAGAAATGCTATTTTGAAAATTCCTTGCTCTGTTAAAAAATTACTTGGGAAAATCTTGTAGAAACTTCAAATTTCATAGGGGGGCTAATAATTTTGTCCTCAACTGTACATGACACCTCTCAGATTTTGCTCGAACTTTGTTCAAAAATACTGTATGGTACCAAACAAAAGAATCCCAAGTTTCGAGTCAAAATCTCTAATGGTTTTCGTGTGAAAATTTCTTGAAATTTGGGTGCCACGCCCCTTTTTGACTTATGTGAATTGGTCATTTTGTTTTGTAGCATTTTGGAGGAACCATAACTTCTCAAGTAATGGAGATAGGAAGCTGACATTTGATGTGCCGGTGTATTTTGGCCCATCTATCAGGATTCTGCAGTCAGAATCCCCATGAGACATCAGAGGGGTGAGAGGAGGGCCCCAAAAAATCCTAATTTTTTTAAGGCGGCAAGTGATTTTTCACTTTTTGGGGGTCCCTTGGATTTGGTTCAGTGAATGTCACTGTTCGAAATGTGGTTCTAATATGAGGGAGAACCACATTTCGAACAGTAACATTCACTGAACTGAATCTAAGGGACCCCCAAAAAGTGAAAAATCCCTTGCCGGTTTACAAGTATGACTAGATGGAGGCTGGGCTGATCAGAGGCGTGGGATTGTGCTGACAGTGCTGTGCGCCGCCTCTACAGAAGCTGGGTACTCACGAAGCCCAGTGAGGAGCGAGTTGGTAAGTTTGTGTTTATCTCTGGAGGAGGAGCGAGTGGCATGCAGTCGGCCACTAAGGGACAGCTTGTGTTTGAGCGACAGCTTCTTCAGGGGCTTGATCTTCTCCAGGGGCTTGCTGTACAACTGCAGCTTCATCACCTGCTGGAAGTTCAGGCCCACGGACACATCTGGAGTTGAGCAAGGGAGAGCCAATGGGGAAGGAAAAGTCACTCAAGACCACAGCCCGCCTACCAGGCCCTAAGGTCATCTGCTACGTCAATGACACATCCGTAAGGTAGGTGATGGAAACAGGACAATGCATCAAAGCTGAAATGTTCCACTCAACCCACTAGGGGAGAAGTACTCTCTTCCAGGGCATACTGCTTAAAAAGCTTCAATAAGCCTTTGCTCACCTCTTGGTTTTGCAATAAAAACTTAAGCTTTAGGAATACATTCTCCCTTTTAGACTAAACACAACCTACAAAGCTTTTCTCTTGATTCAACCTTGAGTTACCAGAACTGACGTAGCACACCAGAAAGCTGCTATGCTTATGACATTTAACATTGTAATTTTCCCCGTAGAACAAAATGTAACGCTCCTACTTAAGTTAATAACCAACCAAATATTCAACGATATCCCAATATCAATCAGTGCATTTACATGACGTTAGAGAAAATCGAATTACTGTGTTAGTCCGACTATAACCGGACTTTTAAAATGCATGCAAACGTGTTAGTCCGACTGGAATCGTGCTAAATCTAATTTCTCATAGTCCGACTAACACACCCAGATAATGCGGTTAATAGTCGCATTATGCCTGCATGTATACGCTTGAATCAAACCGAACTGGACTATGCGCTCTGAGCATGCTCCACATTTTTTGTGAAAGGCTTTGACCCGGAAGTCTTGTGGACATGTAAACACCAAACTGCTTAGCGACAACTCTGAGCTTTGACTAGCTAGCAAGTTTGTACTGAACAGTAGCTATCCTCGTCTGCAAGGGTATTGGTGCTTGAACAGTAACGCCTTGGGGTCTCTTAACTTCTACCCTTAATTTGCATGATTTATGGAACGACTTGCACATGATTCGAAAATTTTCTTTCCACTTGCCATCAGAAAAAACAACACTCTCCCACCAGTCATCACTCCTGACCCGCATCCAACACGCACGGGAAGCCCGGGAGTGCATTTCCCAAAAGCGCAGATGCTAACTTACATAGTTGGAACCACAGACCGTGAATGGACGAACTATGTAAGTTGCTAGCAACTACGCTTCTGGAAAACACACTCCGGGGTAGTAAAAAGGGCACAAAGTAGAGCATAGTGGCGTTTCAGCCAAGCTTTGGCTAACGCCATAACCACCGGGGATAGCGTGCATCTCAGCTGTACGAAAAGAATAGCGAACAACCCGTATTAAACGTACAGAGCCGTAAAGTTATCCATGTTTTTCGCCACTCAATCTAATGCAGTCAATGCATTCGACATGCTAGTAGCTACCCGCCAGCTAAGTTGTTTGTCAAATGTTTGGTCTGTCACGAAATAGGTAAATCAGAAAAAGATGCAACACGAACAAGCTGAAAGGCATATCGCTACCTATCGTAATATGCTTGGGCCAATAAATCAAATCTTGTCCTGCGCATGTCTACTGGGACAAGGACAGTAGTCCGATTGCATGGCTTAATCGAGCTGTTACCGTAGCTCCACTTAATTGTGCAAGTAAAAGTACTGAATGTCAACAAAAAAAACCCACTGGAAATCTGGCAAAAGAATTTGTGGCTGAAAAATGCAAACTTGCCTCCGGGTTTTAAGACTACAAACTGGAATTTGGAACAGCCATCCATCGAGGGTGATGGTTACTGAGGAAAATTAGCTGCATGCTCATCGTAAGGGTGCAGCTATTGACACCGAGTGTAACCGAGTGCTCTGTGCTACACATGCAAATACTCGCTGACGAGGCAAACATACACACCCATCTACGCAATTTTGGGGATCAACCAGTTTCAGTTTCATGAACGGCTCAACAGTGATAGTATCAGAGAAATTTACCCCAACTAACACAGCCAGTGTCCCCTCATCACCCTAAGTACAGCAGAGTCACAGTCCTGCAATAGCTGCAAACCAGGCATGGAAAATATAGGTCGAGACAGTCCTCCCCAGCAGTGTGGGTTTTGCGATTGATTATTATAAAGGATTCGTTTCCTCACAAATGTAATGACCATTTACAAACTATTTAGGACAACTAAGGGAAAAGGTTAAAGGGGACACTAAAACCGCAAAGGAACTGAAGAACTCACTTTTTCTGTTCTTGTGCACAAACATTTCAGTATCTTGACGGCTTACCAACCCACAAACTGAAGTAAAACAACAGTCTTTATTTTGGTGGGCTTTCCATAAAACATAGCATCCAGATTTTGCTCCCCTTCAGATGTCACATGCCGGCTCGTGAGAATTGTTCTGCCCCTCATCTGAATATCTCCACCCACAGCTTATTTTAGTATGGCTATATCCCAGCTTGAATCAGCAAAAACATTCCATGTGCAATCCACTTTTTGTCTGACTCCTTTATACAACTACCCTAGGTCTGTACAATGTAGGCCTGGCAACAAAATTTATATTACAGTGCTTTTCAGAAGATACAAAGTGATGGCCTGGACTTATTTTCAAGGAGAATCTGTAGCTAGATAGCTAGGGAGGGTAGAGTTTCAAAATTTCTTTTAATATTTAAACTGAATTCCGAGTGTTACTATCTAGCTACTAAATTGACACAGAATTTCAAAACCGTCGCAAGTTTAGCCAGAGGCAATGTAAGATAGGAACAGATAGAATGGTTAACTTTTTTAATGGATTTCAGTCCATTATTAATAAAGTAACGCTGCCATTCAAAATGAATGGAATGAGAGCAGGTGGTTGTTAGTATTCAGATCCTAACCGCTGATCATCCTCAAACGACTGAACTCCAAGTGTAGTTCAGCTTCACTGGTGAGTGCATGTTGCAATTTTGAATGAATGTATTGACCATCCTTCCCCAACCAGCTGATGTTACATTTCCATACTCATTGTATAGCTACTTAGCTAGTAATTCAGTCATCTGTAATTAGAGACTTGCCAGCAGCCAGAGGATTTTGACATCATCACTCTCCGCTGAGACAGTGCTCTGATAGCTAGCCAATCAGAACAGAGCTCATTTCATTGAGGGGATGCCCACTGGAAACAGCCAGTTTTTTTGGAGCGTTAGAAATGACAGGAATCAAATTGCCAATCAATAATTGCCCTTTAATGACAGAAAAGGTCAGACATTTATGTAACTTCTGGCTTAAAATGAATATAAAAAAAAAAAAAAACAAAAAACCTGTCACTTCAATAAGGGTGCATAGACGTCTTGCATCAAATACAGCACAAGGGCATCCAGTTATACAGCTTAATTGGACAGCTAAGCAAAGTGAAAAGAGAATATAAAAAAAAAAGTAGACCTCGATCCCGCTGCAGGAAGACCTCTCCCTCTATTGACCAGGGGGCTGAAGAGGGGCTATTAGCCCCCAAATTGTGGGGGATGTAAAGCCCTAAGCGATGCTTACCATCCCGGAAGGAGAGGGTGGGGTGGACACTGGGATCGAGCAGGGACAGCCGCTCCAGGAGGGGGTGCTCATACGGGAGGTCCACGCTGGGCACAGCCCGGCCCGCGCATGTGGCGCACACGGGGTTAACCTCGCAACCGCAGCGGAGGCCCGGGATCCGCTGGACCTGCAGGCGGCGCCAAGGTCACGACAGCCAACAGACTCGAGCAAAACCTTTTTAAACCAGGTCAGTTTGGCTAAGCCTGGCCAGCAGACCCCCATTCCTGAAGCCTGATCTTTCCTTACACTTCCAGTCTAAGCCTAACCAAGCAGCTCACACAACAGCCAGAGAGCTCAAGGACCTGCCAATTACAGCAAGAGAGTCAAATGCTGGTTAGAAAACCAACAAGATGGAAAATCTCCAGGTTAGGCAGCCAACATTTTAACAATGTCATTTCCACATGACTTACCTAAATTTGGAGAGGATTCATTCTACCGAGTAACTGACTACACGAGTAGGAGAAAGCTAATATTCCTTGACAAAGAAAGGAAGCAATGCAACTGATGTTACTGTGCGATTACACACAATGCAATAAAAAAAAAAAAAAAAAAAAATCATACTCACCCTACTCTAATACAGTAGTCAAGTCCATAGACACACATACTAGTTTTAAATGAACTGAAGCAGAAACAATACAGACATCAAAGTCAACAGGAACACACTCAATATTTTCTAGGGTCGACCCCTTCAGTTGGCCGGTCAATTGTTTGGCAGATGAGCTGTTGGTCGACCAGGATTTTTTTTGATCGAGCAATTGCAAATAATGCAATTCCATAATCCATTCTGCGTACTGCGGTTATGGCACAGTCCTTCAATCTGAAGTTGGCACACGTTCTCTCTTTAGCAATTCAGGAAAAAATAATGTCGTGAATAATTCGGTGAAAGTAGTTAAAGCAATATTTTACGGTAATTGTTTTTATACACGTAAAACAAACGTGTAACACCACCTTCCACATCTACATTGTATCCTCCTCCAAACATGCGAATGTGCATTTTAACAGGCCCCTTCGTAATTACAATCTGCGCATGCGCTATTTCCCTGTGTTGACCGAAAGGTCCTTTGTACATAAATGCGAATCGAACAGCTTTTTCAGCTATCGATAGTAATGGTGAGCTCACGTTGAATAACAATAGCGAGGTTGAAAATTACGCTGCACATGAGCTTAGCTCCTTCCAAGATTATCATTAGCGAGAATTTGATCGGAATTTCATACTGGTGAAGTATAATGTACGGTATTCAAGAATTCAGTGGATTAGATGTATACATTTTGATGCTTGCATCTTAACCGGTGGAGTGGCTGTAACTGTCCTTAATTAATGTGGGTAATTCAATTACTGAGGGCCATCTAATATACTCAAAGGCAATGAAAACGCAACACTAGTTTGGATTCAAATAATTTTGTGACTCAAATTTATTTTCTTATTTTAACAATTCAAATATGTTTGGTGGGTTGACTTTGATGAATTAAATGTGTTAATGGGCCGATTTGGACAATAACAAACAGATGCATTAAACATAACGAGCACAAGTTGAAAATGAAAAATCACAACAAGACTGAATGGAACACACATTTAAAAATGAACTCAAAGGAACAGTCAGTATCGGGTGTGACCCCCACTAACATCCACACAGGCAGTACAACGTCTCCTCATGGACCTGACTAAGCGTCTTAGGTTGTCTTGGGGAAGTTGTCGCCACTCTGCCTGTAGTGCATTCTGGAGTTGCTGCCTGGTTTGAGGTCTGGGTACTCTTGATGAAAGAGCTCGTCCCAGTTGGACGTACTACACCCAAAACGTACTGATGCTGGACGTACTACACCCAAAACGGTGAGCCATTCGCCAGGCACTTACTCCCACCTCTAGCATTCTGAGATCATTGCTAACAAATTTGCTGACTGAAAATGGACAAAGTTGTTGACTTCTTGAAAAATGAAAACTTAAATTTTGCCTCATATATTTTGTGCCTTGTTGGACTATAGTGGTGATTAGCACTTCGAGCATTAATAGTAATGTGTACAGAGATATTTAAAGGCTACTTGATTAGAAACTGTATTTTTAAGAACGTGCCCCATTACATCGCTGCAGTCCCACAGCAACATTAAGTTTAACGCAAACTTGGAGCTGAAGCCCGCCAATTTCTCCGAATTAAGAAAAAACATAACTGAAGCTCGCCACCAAAGCCAGTCTGACGAGCCTAATCCCTGAGAGAAATTTAGAGCCTGCTTACCAAATAAAACTTGTATCTTCTGCATGCTTATCAGCAGGCCCCTATCACATCAATTAAAATTTCACGCCGTGGAACATTAACCAGGCATATGTAGCCTATGGCATTTAAGCGTGATTTTTTAATTATGCGATGGCTCTTCGTGGCCGGTCGGACTCAAAGTAGGATACGTTTGGAAGACAGAGAGCACTTTTTGTTCCCCAAGAACTGCAATTTATAAGTCGCGATTGGAGGCATTATGCGGGAATTAGTTTTATCCTATTTATTTCATATGTAATTTCTTCGATTAGTCATTTTGTTGTTATTAATATCTACCAAAAACTGTTCAATTTTAAGTATAGTACTATCAGTTTTATTGCTTTTGCCGTTTCAATTAATGTGGAAAAACATGAATTTTTGCGGCTGGCTATTGGTATGGTCTGTAACGTCTGCTGTTTTGTTTGAACTCCACTTAACACAACAAATTGAATCGTTAACAATTAATAATTTTAAAGAAAATAAAAATAACTTTTTGAACCAGCCCTATTTAATTTTGTGTCTATTTGTGAGACTATAACAGCCCATGAGAATTTTGACCTTCTAGATTGTTCTAGCTGAAGATTAAAACAAAAAAAAAAATTTTAGTAAAAGAGATTTTAATTCCTCAAGAGACCGACTGGGTTTACTAAATAAAACATCGCCGACGCAGTAGAATGTGTTATGGTTTGGTGAAATAAAAGCATCTGCCTAATGTGCGATCATACTTTAACTTCACAAGCGCATGGGCAAAATCTGCTGTGGCCGCATGAAGGAGGCGGCTCTGAATAGAGTTTAAAAATTTTGACGATTTGGAAAAAAAAAACGGCTGACAGTTGGTCGACCAAGTTTTGTTTTAGTCAGGGACAGCTCTAATGTTTTCATCTGCAAACCTTCAGTTTGAACACCAGGTTTCTCTCCGTCAACTGAGCAATTACCCTTTGGAAGAATGACTGACAGCAGGACAAGACAGACCATGGCATTTCACCAGCAGATGCCTCCCTATTAACGATGAGCAATGCCTCTTTCCCTGCTCCTATTTTTCACTGGTTGTTGACTGGGGGGGGTTTAGAAACTGCGGTCCACAAGCTTGTGGAGTCTGGCTTACCTTGTGGCTGAGGTTAGTGACCGCAGCAGGCCGGAGGAGGCGGCGTCTCTTGCAGCCCAGTACAGGGCGTGTGCGGGCGGCTGTGCAGGAGCTGTCGGAGGGCGAGGACAGGGGGCCGAGGCACTGCTTTCTCCCCGTCTGCTCATCAGGCCCCAGGCTCTCAGATGAAGCGCAGTCCAGCAGGCCGGGGTGCATGCTGGGGGGGGGGGGGAAGGACCACATCACTCACGATGAGCTTCAGCAGAGTGTAAAAAGGCTCACCTGCAACACTTTCTCACTCATTCCAATACATAATGCATACAGGAAGAGGATTCAAAATATCAAAGTAAGGCCACATTAAAAAAAATTTTGCTGGTTAGCATCCCTGGCCGCACCAGAAAAGCCCTCCCATCTCTGATTTCTTTTTTTAATTTTGAAACAAAAAAAAAAAACAAGAAACAAACAAAAAAAAAAAGTTAAAATTGTGCCAAAAAGGGAAGTGAGAAAAATGCTCAGAATCCCTGCACAAGCAGCAGATGATGGGTTTGGCTTTAAATCACTGCGACTCTTAGGCAGATTCGATTCGTTATGTTCATACCTGTACATGTGATTTGGATTTGTTGCACAATTCGGATCTCAAACTCTTACTAATAATAATACATATTTCATACAACAAAATCTTGAAACAATGATTTGCTGATAAGGACTGCAAATGTACTCAAGTAAAGATTGAAAAATAAAGGTGCATTTAACAGCTGCATCAAAACCCAAACTATGAAAGATTAGCGTTGCACAAACACCAGCGTACGAAAGATGAGGCCACTAATGGAATAGTTATGCTTTTCTTTCCCATGGTCCATTCACTCCTCCTGCCATGTGCACAAGCAGCTGTAGAGTACCTGTGCACCATTCCATTGACAGGCCGGCCAGGGCCGCTGGCCTTCCACACCCCAGCCTCAGTGCAGGAGCTGTGCTGCGATCCTGCATGCTCAATCCGCTCAGAACCACCATCCTGAAACAGACAAATCGACCTTTCAAACCCCTCAGCGCCACGTTGGTAAATGGACAGTTTCTACAGCGCACTCAATGGCCTGAGCCCTGCATGGCCTGATGAGACAAAGACTGCCATTGTTTTGATTCCTGCTCCCGCTCTGCCTCGACAGGGTAATATCTGATCTTATCTCAGGCTGGGCATAGAGCAAACATGTCTATTTATAGCTGTCCCCCCTCCCAAAAAGAGAGTGCATTTTGGGGGAAGACTAAGCAGGGTTCCTTGAGAAGCACTCATCAAAACTTATCTTTTGGTCCCAGCTTCTATCAGCATCACTGTTACAGCAAAACAGTTACGCTACTAAGGTGTGGCTATCAGCTATGCCTCCTTTACAATTCAACCTCCTCCCCACTAAAGCAAAAGCTAATATCACATCCTTTCCAAGATTTATATCAATTTATCTGGGCCTACGTGCTGAGTATCTGTGCACAAGCAGTTCTGGGAATTTACACCCAGGAAAACACCTGACAGCATAAAGACTGCTCAGCTAACACAAAACATCCTCTTATTGCTGCCATGCAGTGATGGAAAACACCTTCCAGCAACACTGCAACCACGTCAGAAATATTCAATGACATTGCGGACATCACACAGAAATAACCTAAAACCTAAGTAGTGGATAATCGGCCTGCTGGAATCGTGAGGTTAATTGAGCAAAATGAGATGTGTATTAAGCTTATAACACTGATACCACACGTATTCATCTTAGGACATACTGTAACTTTCACATTTTCACCTAAAAATTGCATTTACATGCAGACAATTTCCTCTTGCCACCATCAAGTTGCTTGGAAGCAACCAAAGCTACCATTTCTACATCCAACAAGATGTGTTTGTGAAACACTGATGCCCCCGGACATAAACATGATTTCGATTTGTGTTTTTGATTTTGATGAAAGTTGATGCCAAGTATCAAAGGCCTATCACTAACCAATCAAAAGTTATGGCCAAGGTTAAAGTTTTAAAGAAACGCATCCTACACCATGGTCAAGGTCACGAGGTCAAAATTCATGACCTCACCTGAAAGGTCTTGTCACAAGGAATACACATGCCAAGTATCAAAGGCCAATCACTAAGCAATCAAAAGTTATGGCCAAGGTTAAAGTTTTTTTGCTGCTGACAGACAGACGGACGGACGGACGGACGGACAGGTGAAAAACTATATGCCCCCGAATCTTCGATTCCGGGGGCATAAAAAAGCAGCCATTCGCTTGGATCTGTTTGTTGCAAATCATAACTTCAATTGTTAGATTCACAGCGTCGTTTGTCGGCGTCACATTAAGCTTTCCACCAGTTGTCATCATCACCATACTCCGCAAAGATATTAATCAACTGTTATAGTTAAAAACTTCGACATCTTGTCTGCCGCTATTTTTCAGCCTTCATTGCCAACGTTCGCAACTTCCTAACCCAAAGAGACATTTCATTTCACTTAATTATTGAAAAGTGGAGAGCTGAAGTGAGATGTCAAAAGGTTAATATGCTTGGAACTACTTCATAGGTCTGCAGTTATTAGGAAATAATACCAGGGTGCTGCTCAGGATGCAAGGAGTGCTGCACCGAAAATTTCTGCCGTCTCCTAACCTAACAATCCGCCTTCCACGAGCTACGAAGCATAATACACATTATTCATGAATGATCTTGTCAGTGAGAGGCGTAGGTTTAATCTGAGAGTTGGTGGACATATGTAATGTGTGTGCGCTGTGCGCGCGAGCTGGAAAAATTTTTGCGACAATTTGAATGCAAATATTGCCTCTCCATCACCAGAGATTACCGTTTCTTTGATGTTCTCCATGGTGCACGTGCGAGATGCCTCTAATTTTCATACATAGATGCCATATTCATGAACTTGTTTTTCGATTTTGTATCCAAATACTTTAGATTAAATTTCTGAATACAACTTAACTGTAATTTCTATTTCAAACATTTCTAACGAAGCTTAACAAATCTCAACAATTCATAAAACTTAACAATTCCTAAGTAAGTTAATTACATGATATGTTGCATCAGTAATGACTATTACAATCATTATATGGCAGTGGCGGAGCCAGAACTGGGAATTGGGGGGGGGTGTTGCACAGAACATGCGTTTTAAACAATTATTAGTCCTGAACTGTTCGCCGTCGTTTTCATAATTAACAAAAGATCCACTCCGAGAGCACTCCACACTGTCAGGTGCTGCTAGTTCTCCCCGTTTAGGTAAGACGACAATCATTTATCTGGACGCTTATTTGCTGCATTAAAATCAGCGTTATTCAAAATTGCATACTAGTCAACTTGCACGCATATGGCTTGAGTCTCACGCTTTTTATATTTCATTGCCGAGTCCCACTTTTTAAATCAACCCTCGCTGTACCGAGAGCGAGAGGCGATATTTCATTGGAACGCGGGTCAGTCACTACTCAATCATACGTACTTTAGAGATTCTCACACGGAATTGAAATCTCTATGCAAAGAAGTTTTTCTGTTTTTAAACGAAGAACTTAAACGATAATGAAGCACAAGTTAAATCGCCTGATGTGCGGATAAGGTAGCGCGGAAGTTTCAGAGCAGTTTGACTTTCGTGAAGCACAGGCCTATCACTAAGTAAATTATGTTTCTGTACTGAATTCAGCCCATTATTTCAGCGCTGTTAGATCGCATATGGAGTGAAGCCGTGTCTTCAATTGCCAATGGATTATTACGATAATCTGAAAACGCGTCAATAAAGGAAAATGATTGAGAATTAGCCAAGACGCAGCCAGGATGCCAGGGTGCGGGTGGAAAACGAAAGTTCGCTATTCTGACAATAATAGAAGGGGGAAGCATATTTGGGGTCATTTATGTTTTGTTTCTCGCGGTTTTATTGGACACTGGATGCGCTCATTTTAACTGATCTTTGAAAAAATAGCGCTGGTCGGGAAAAGCTGAGTGGTAGTCGGTGGATTTCGAGGACTGGTCGGGGCCGACCAGCGCCTACCAGCATCAGCAGAACCCTGTAATACCCACCATCAGAACATCATTCAGCCAGTCACAATTGAGTATCCAAGAGCAGTGCTATAAATCATGTTAACGGATAAAAGGCTAATTTTCCTGCACGCTGACAATCTACCATGCACCTACCATACGCCCTCCAATTATGAACAGATGAATAAGAGTGAGCCGAGTCAGAACATTTAAGCCCTTGACCCTTTATCACAAGTAAAGGTAGTGCGGTGATGGAGAGGAAGTCAGACCCCTTACCTTCACCTGTCTCGCGACGGCTTCTGCCTTAACCTCCGACCCTTCCTCGCCGAGCACTTCACACGGGGCCGAGTCTCCAAGCTCTATCAAAACCTGCATTGTGAGACAGACGATCATGAGCTCCTTTTACTCAGAGGACATCATTACTCAAGAGCAGAGGGATTCATTTGATCCTGGGAGCACGCAGAAGAGTGGCAGAGGGAAGAGTTTGGGTAAGGCTGCGTGCACAGTTAACTGGCCATAGATCAAAGAGGTCAAATTCATATTTACGGTTGTGAGGCAGCAGTGGTACATCTTGGCTCCTGTTCCCGAGCCCCGTTTCCTGGATACTAGAGGTTTGACCGAGTGCATTTCCCGAAATCACAGATGCTGACATGGTTTGACCCACTGACTGTGAATGAATGAACTATGCATAGCAACTAGGCTTTTAGGAAATGCACCCCTGGCAGATTAATCGATGCCAAAAAGTCATTTTACAAACTATCATTATCAGCAGAATGAGACCCCAACAGAGGCCAATGGCTTTGCACCCTTAACTGGTCACATGGGGACATTCCAAGATGGCCAAGGCGTAACCCAACCCCTCGGTCGCACTAGCCGCTCGCCACGTTCGCCAATGCGAACAAAATAACGTTGTGGCAAAGAAATTTTGCGGTGAATAAGCCACGCTGGCGAAGGCCGAAATTTTGAAGAAGAGGCAATATAATCCTATGTTACGGCCATCTTCTAGATTCTGTCGGAAACGAAACGCGTAAAACATCCCTGCTGTTACCACACACACAGCTAATCACCCTGAGATCCTCGCACTGCACTGTGGACCACTAGTGTATCATTAAAGTGTACTATGAGCTGCGCGCTTAGCCAATCACAGACAGCGAGAAGCCAAAATTATACTCTTCGCCGGAGCTGAGGCCAAGAGCAGCAGTACTAGTCCTACATTGCGATGCTTAAATGGCTGCCCAGCTAAAGCAAGATAGGGCACAGCGATCACTTCATGATTTCGTTGGGGTGAATCCTCCCCAATCAAAGAAGGCTAAAGTTTCAGAGCAGCCACACAACAGAAACGAAAGCAGGGCTATTCAGCCCCAATGGTTCCAGGCTTTTCCATGGCTGGATCAATCTGAGAATGCCGACGGGCCACGGAAGCGCTACTGCGTTTGGTGTAAAGAAGCTGGCAAGAAAAGTACATTCGCCTCGGGGAAGACCAGCATTCTGAAAAGGGACAATATTGCGAAGTACAAGCGTGTTAAGGACCACAAGTAAGTTACTTTTTCTGTAATGAAACGTGCTCATTTAATGCCTTGACAATAATCCATGAGCCTGCAAGAGCTATTGAAGCAGGCTTGGTCAGTTGGCCGGAGTTTGACGGTGCATTACGTTCAGAACGGTGTGCACTTAATTGGGTAATTCGGTCATTATAGTAACCGATAAAATTTTGCGAATGGTTTATGAACGAATTTCCGCATACCATTGTTTATAAAATAGCTGCTGATAGGTGCCATATGGCGTTTGGATGATGGAGCCTGACTAAATAACCACAAATTAATTTTCAGTTAAGACCTCCTCTTTCCCCGACTACCCGACAGAATTATTCACCCTGCCTTTTTTTATGATGTTCTTTCATTTTTACACGGCTCTTCTTTATTTCTGGCTGAAAAACTAAGTTATGGACAAGGAAACCGTCCTGACAAGAACATTCATATCAGCAAATGTCCCGCCCGAGTTAAAAATCTTGCAAATGGTAAACTGTCGTATTTCATTGGCTTCATTTTTATTTTCAGAATTGTGGCCGAAGCAAGACCCCCCATTTTTTTGAACAGGGCACAAAAATAAAAAAGCGCACGACAACGTGAAGGGCGCAGTCACTGAACAGATGCGGACAGTGCATTGGATGGCGCAGGAAAATATCAAAAAGCAGAAATTCAGAAGTGCAATCAAATTGCAATGCAGCAATGTAAGTTAAACGGTGTCAGTGCCAAACCTTTGATAGTTTATTCCCCTAAACCAAAATTGTCCCACCTTAACATGTCCAGTACCAGTCAAACGTTTGGACACACTTTGCTAATGTCACAGCACTCTGTTTTAGAGGAATTTAAACAGCTTAACTTCTCTATATACTTGCAAATGGAATCTAGTCAAAGGTTAACAGTCAGAAGTGAAAAGAGAATAATTTACTTGATAAGATAGTGTCCAAAATTTTGGAATTCTCAAAGAAGCCACATTTTGCAAAGTAAACAGACAAATAAGCACCTATTTTCCAACAGCCGAAATTAAAGTCAAGCGGTTTTGAGACTTATTGGGCAAAAAGGTTGATGAAAAGCACACCAAGTGCAGCACATCTTTGGGAAGTAGACAGTTGTGCAGCTGCAAATTCACTATAGTCATATGATTGCCCTTGTGGAAAAAAAAAGAAAAAAAAATGTGAGAATGCTCTGCAAATACACTGCCCATCCAAAAAAAAAAAAAAAAAAAAAAAAAAAAAAAAAAAAAAAAAAAAAAGTCACACACTCAAATATTTAGTTGGAACCCCAGTAGCTTTGATTACAGTGCAAATTCGTCCTGTCATTGTTTAAACAGCCATATGCCATGCCAGAACATTTATTTTCGATGAGAAATGCCATCATTTTCGGCTCGAGATCTTGTCTTCTCGACAAAATGGTTGAACCACTCAGTGGTCTTTCTTGAGCACATCCCAATAACTTTTAATGTGTTTAAGGTCAGGACTTTGTGGTGGCAAATTTGTTTGTGAAAATGATTCCTCATACTTGTTTTTGTCATTCATGGTTTTCTTTGCTAGATACAGGTCAATAACTTGCCCCTTCTGGAATACTGTAACATCTTTTCCAACATCAAGGGATGTGTCTTCCAACGTGATTTTTTTAAAAAATGAGTAGCAACGCGCTTCATCAGTCAGGGTTAAAATGATTGCCTGCTGAACCATATTAATAACTGCAATAATGATCCAATCATAGAATTTGTTCATTTATTTCCAAACGGTGACTTTTTTTTTTTTTGGACGGGCAATGTATGACAACAAATGGTGGTTAGTTAGATGGATTTAAGAATTAGAATTTTTTTTTTTGCAAAATAAAGACTGTTATTTCTTATTTAACATGTATTATAAGAAACATGAGGGTGTGTCCAAACTTTTGACTTGTACTGTATGTCTGCATTTTTAATCCAAAGTTTTACTTTGCATGTGGCTAAAATTTTTTAATATGGCTAAAGAAATTTGAGCAGAGTTAGCCATGGTGGCTAAAAATTTTTTTCTTCTAGTGCAGCCCCTGCCAACCTACTCTGCGTTTAATCCTGATATTCTTACCCAAACCATGCCCCAATCAACCTACAGAGGCACTGAGTGCTAGCAAATCAGAGGCAGAGAGGGGCAGGTCATGCTTTTGAAATCCTGAGGGGGGGGGATCTGGCTCTCAGTTTTGCATAAGGCTCAACACATAAACTTAAGGTAATGTAGGTAATGTCATAGTGTGCTTGAGATGATCAATATTACTATACTATATACGGGACATTTTTCGTAAAATTTGAGAATGGTAAAGTTGTTGCTTATAGCAAGCAGCAGCGACAAAAATACATGGGAGCGGCGAGCGATTTCGCGCTGGTAAGCTCTAAAATCGCACCGGCAAAATACAAAGCGAGAGCGAATGTCGCAATTTGTCGCTCCCGTCCGGTCTCCAGGCTGCCCCGGAAGTGAATTCATAATCC
The DNA here is from genome assembly GCA_029692085.1 of Gymnothorax javanicus. NCBI lineage: Eukaryota > Metazoa > Chordata > Actinopteri > Anguilliformes > Muraenidae > Gymnothorax > Gymnothorax javanicus. The sequence goes on from CM056200.1 coordinate 104,179,926, forward strand.
TCTTCTAAACTGACTTAATACTCAGATTGGCTCTCACTGAACATGTGACCAGCAGCACAACTTGCAGCTGCTAAGGGACTGTGGCAGACGAGGGTTTTGATGACTCCCGATTGGCTGAAATCAAGGTTAGAACATGCCCACCGCATGCTGCCTGCGTAGGAAGCTTATGTGCCACACCCACACCACCTCCCTTCAAGGCTGAATAAAAGTTTTGGTTAACGGGACATTAGCACGCGGTTAGGTCAGAGACCTGTCACTTACAGCCGCTTCATTCTGCCATCGCATATTCCGTTACTTTTTAGATTATAGCCATCTTGCAAACTAGCTAGTTAAGGAAAATCTTAGTAAATAACCATTATATGTAGGCAATTTTGTTTGATTTCATTTTCACCGCACCTTCTCTCGCTAGCTGTAACAGCGATTGCTCTTGAGCTAGCTAGCGAGCTAATAACTTCCCAATAATCCAGCAATGCAGTTGGGACACATGAAAGGAGGGGTGTAACGATTCTGAACTGCGGTTTTTTTAAGGCGTAGTACCACCACCTGCTGCCATGGAGCGAACATCCAAGCTTTCCCTTTTGCTTTATTATACCCGTCACAGCGCCAAACATCAAAGGGCATGAGAATGCTTCCAGAAAAAAAACTTGACTGACATCAGTATTTTTCAGCGACATGCTGCACGGAGCCAAGTAAAGGACTACAGAATTGTCTCCTTTAAACCAATGAGGTTACTCTAATCCTGTTCCCATTTACTTTGCTCAATTAGCAATTAAACAGGGGATTCGCTTATTTACTTTGCTGAATGAGTAGAGCTGTTTATTAAGATAGCATGTTTGATTGCTGCATTCTGAAAGTTAAATGGCCATAGAACAGCACTGATTTGCAAGAACGCGTATTTGGCCATTTCGTGTGATTGTGATAATTTATAGCTCACATTCACGTTTCATCCGCTTTACAGAATGTTTTCCACCTTGTGCAGTTTTTAGACGCTTGAAATCCAGGGCGATCTGAAAATAAATCTCTATTATTATTTTATCATTATAGATCTCCTAAAAATACTACAATGAGAGATGAAATGCTGAGTTGGGATGTGGCGATGTTGAATGAGGATTTTTTTGAAGTGTGATGAGACCACTTGCAGTCATGGGGTGTGTAGGCAGTCGCGTGTAATTTCTCAAAACATACACACCTGAAGCAGCTTAAAACGATTTAAAATGCCGTCGGGAAGAAGCCTGAGTTTAGATTTTGCTAATTGCAGGTGCTCCGCCCTTCCCTGAATCTGCTCCTGTGTACTTGGCCTAAATAACAATCAAGCAATTTAGCCAGTAGCCTATAACGATTAAGATGTGATGGTGAAAAGCAGACTAACCTAACTGGCCTACAGTGTTAGATTGAAAGAATGCCAATAACTTGAATAATTAGAGAAAATCTTCCTCTGAATTATATCTCTCATTGTAGCATTTTAGGACATTATTCAAGATTAATTTAAAACAGATTTGTTAATAGATCGCCCTGGATTTTAAGCATCTAAAAAATACACAAGGTGGAAAACAATCTGAAAAGAAGATGAAACGTGAATGTGAGATATAAATTATCACAGTCGCACGAAATGGCGTGGCAATGGCAATCGTGTTCATGCAAATCTGTGCTATTCTATGGCCACTTAAATTTCAAAATGCAGCAATCAAACATGTTCTCTTAATAAACAGCTCTGCTCATTCAACTTAAAGAGTAAACAAATCCACCATTTGATTGCTAATCAAGCAAAGTAAACGGGAACAGGTATACTTTTCTTAGAGTTGCCTAATTGGTTAATGGGAGATGATTCTGTTTTCATTTGCTTGGCTCCTTTCAGCACATAGCCGAAAAATACTGATGTCAGTCAAGTTTTTTCCAGAGGCATTTCCCATGCCCTCTGATGTTTGGCACTTTCGTTCAGGACAGCACGGGGGTTAATAAAGGAAAAGGGAAAGTCGGATGTTTGCCCCATGGTAGCAGGTGGTGTTACTATGCTTCAAAAAAACCCTGATTCAGAATCGTTACACCCTACATGAAAGCACCAGAAATCATGTCAGATAAGTTAATGCATAGTACAGGTAGACTGTTAAGTTACAGCAAAAACCAGATCATGTAGCTTTAATCTATATGTTATTACCGAGTTGGCGATTTGCGTACTTTCACACATCTCCTCTGAAACCACCGTGAATAATGAGTCATGTTTTCTGCATACACAGGTTTTACTGTGTGACAATGACGATGCGCCAGGTTTCGAACTTAGTTATGAAGTGCAGCCGTTTTTGCAAGTAAAACCGGCTAATTCAATCAGCTGCTATCGTGCCCGCGCACATAGCCCGTGCATAGCACAGGTATCGGCTAATATGACTATTAATTACCAAGATTTTCCTTAGCTAACGGTAACTAGCTTGCTGGCTGGATAGCTATATAATGTAAAGCGTAACTTTATACGCAATCGCATACAAAGCAGTATAACGTAATGTCGCCACCATGGCTTAATCAATAAGCAAACGGTTGTTATTCCACCTTTATTAACTATTTTCTTACAACGTCATCAGAGCTTCCAGCCCCTGAGAAAAGAAACGAGAGATGTGCGGAATCATTATCGCTTTCAGAGCTACTCATGATAAAATCTATCTTAATAAACGACCTTGCGCGGCGAAAATCCCGGAGAGTTCATCTCTAATGTAAGTAAAACTTATCTGTTTGACGTAAAATGATCCTAAACACTTGTGCTTTATGTTTATATGGCCTATACACAAACATTATTGTTCTCACTGTGTGGGCGCTCTGTCACATTTTATGTCACATGTATTTTGCCGTTGCTGGTTGTTTTAAAGCTGCGTTCTTTCACTTCATACATTCGCTGCTGACGTTATGTTACATCTGATTGTGATATTATGAGATTGAGAAACTTGCTGGTGGGCAGTGCACAGGGCCACTGATGTTTAATCTCTGCATTTATCATGACTCACTTGTCTTGATGAGGAAAATTTGAGGACAGCCCCATCTGAGCTTTCAGGCATTGTCTGGGGTGCTGAAGTTGTTCGCGTAGAGACACTATCTGAAACAATTACTTTTCCCTAACGTTCATGATGAATGTTTACAGCATTCAAATATTCGCACCTAATCCGACTAAATTTTATATGAGAACGAGGTTGCCATTATAACTGAGCTATCCGTACTAATGGGAGGAAGAGAAGCATAAGGGAGGCAGGTGAGTTCGGTTTGGGAATGATAAATTTGCGGCCCGGTGCAGCATCAGTGAACGTTAGTATCGCACCAAGTACGTGTGGCATGCATGTCACACACGGTCCATCGCGGTCGCTGCACGTAGCAGTATTCACAGTGCACGCTAGCTGTGTGGTTAGCTGGGACCAAAAATATATTTTTCAGTCTTTTGCATTTTGTGTAAGAAAGTTTTGTAGTGCTGAATTGCTGTTGTATGATAAACTGATGTTGGTTCCAAGTTCCATCGTGCCACTTGCCAGGTAGTAGGTACCGCAACTCAGGTTTCTCATTTTTTTGTGCACAGTGCACAATTTTTTTCCTCCCTTTTCCCCAAACTTTTGCAACATCTAACAATTGTTCAGCACATTTTCAATATCTATATTAATCTTGCCAGTGCCATTGTATTTCCACATTTTGAACTTATGATGAAAATGTAATGACTTGCAAATGACATATGAAAAAAGAAATTGAAATATTTGAACAATTTTTCATCCTTCACAAGGTTTTTACTCTATTAAGCTCAAGATAACCCCACTTTTTCATACTTGTGGAAAGGTGCTATTTGTAAAAGAAGCTACATACGTTTCAAACCTTTTTTGTTTCAACTGTTAGGAAATGAAACTGTCGGTAAAAAAATAAATAAATAATGACAGTAATCACTTGGTACTGTAGTGATTGGTGTTTTGTTCACTTATCTAGTGTATGGGACTTCAGTCTCGTCTTAGCATCTGATGAAAATTAGATTAGCTGCTGCTTTGTCAAGAATTACTCAATTTTTGAGGTTAATGAGGAAAAAAAATCAAAAAGGAGAAGACTTGAATGACATCCTGCTTGCCAATTATGTATATATTATACTTGATGGAGAGTCTATAAAATTCATTTCTTGTGGATACGAATGGGCCTCCAACTTGCACAGGAGCTCTGGTGAGGCTCAAAATAGCTCCCGCAAAAAAAAAAAAAAAAAAGTATTTTTTTACCCTGGTAAGTGGTGTCATTATTAAAGCATTAGACTGAAGGTAACTCCTGCTCTGCTGAAAGCAGACACTCAGCATGCTGAAACACTGTTTACATTTTCTGGGGACTGACAAAGGGGTGGCCGTAAATGCACAACAGACATTAAATTACGTTTTTCAAAGCAGACGATGCCAGAGATCGTTTTTTCAGAAAGCAATTCTCCAGCCCATGAAAAACCTTCAAAGCTTTATTCTGGTGATAGGATAGAATATGTGAGCTAAGCCTTTGTGGCCCTGGGGTTACTGTTGGAAACATTAATTTTACAGCAAGGATAACAAGTGGCATTCATATCATGTCTGAGCTGTTTGCAGTTTATTTCTCCTCGCAAAACTTGTCTTGCGAATGTATTAAGCGACACTATCAGCACTTTATTCGCAATGAAGACTGGCCTGTGACTTTACTTCACAATTAGGCATGCTCTCTTCCAAATATCCAGCAATGCGACAATCAATTTATTAAATGAAACCACACACGTTAGTATTCACCCAGGTATTATGCACAAACATTAATGGTTTGTACAAGTGGCATTTAACAATCTAACGGGATGCACAACAGACATCGTCCTGGGATGTCAAACCACAGACCAATCCATTGTAATTTGAACATTCTCCAACAATGCAGTTCATTCAATCACACTTCAAGATGTTCAGTTACCAATGATGTAATCCATGTAATCAAACTTATGGATATTCTCTTAATATTGATTGAGTTCCAAGTGACAAAACAGTGGGTTATCAACAACAGTGTATGCAAAAGTAGCCAACAAAACTACTGCAGAGGTTAAGTAGGTTATGTATTACTATACCACAAACTCCGACTGATGTTGCAGTGATGATGGGGTAATTAACTTTTTAAATAAGATCATTATGGTAGCTTCTTTGATGTTTATTCAGTTATGCCTGCTGAATTAGTGTTTTTGCATTTTCTCCCCAAATATAGGTCTAATTAATAAAAAGCTTCTGTGATTACCATTTGTGTCTGACTTTAGGAAAGTTAACTTTATTGGACAGGTTTTCTTCTAACAGCAATCTTAAAAGAACTGCAGTATGTAGATTCAGGCAGATTTTAACTTGAATGATTCATGTAGATTTTAATTGAACTTGAACACATGAAAGTTAAACTTAAATATATAGTCATCAGCTCTATATAAAATGTATTCAATTTATTTAATACATTCTAGTCATAAGCTGTATTGAACTAATAGGATATTTTTCTTGTTTCTTGAGTTGTGTCTGCTGAATTATAGTGTTTTTGCATTATACCCCCAAATTTAGGCCTCATTACTTAGAATATGATATGTAACCAACAAACACACAAAAAATTAATATAATATTTTAGGTAATAGTAGGTGGTGAAATCAGCTGATTAATTGGCTGTTGGCTCTTCCGTGCTCCAAACAATCGTCGTTATATCAGCCTTGAGAAATCCACCATCAGCCGACCTTTAATGGACACTGACCTTATTGGCGCGGATCTGGCGGTAGATGTCAGTCTGCTGCCGTATGCGGTACTCCAGGTCCGAGATGTGGGCCTGAAGCCAGTTCCAGTGACTGATGATGGAGGCCCTTTCCAGGGCGTAGCGACCCTCTGCCCTCCTCCATCTGTGGAAGACACAAGCAGGGAGGTGCACTGTGACAGACTTCAGCCACAGCTTTCAGCTCCTGCTCATCACTTGGAAATCCCCTAGAATGCAGGCCCCGATGCATACGCACACGTGTGTATAAATAGACCAAAATCTGGTCTCTCCAAGTACATAGAGCAATCAATAAGCCTTCAAATTCTCATTAATAATGAGCTTTGCAAATGGGTGGGATAATTCAACATTCTACCTAAGAAGCCAGTGAGCCACTAAATTAAACAGGCCAGATTTATTAATTTTGATTCTAAAAGAAAGGCAAATGTTCACAGCTCAAGAAGAGCAAAACATTTTTGAGAGGAAGAACTTTATTCTGAGAGTGGAATCAAGTGATCAAAAATTAAAAAGGGTAGACCTAATTGTTTTAAACTGATTTGGTTTTTTTTTTTTTTTTTCAAAGAATACCTTCTTCTATGATTATTGACAATTACCCAATGGGCCAGGTCATGTGGTAACAGAGTTACAAAATTGGTGTATTGGTTACAAATTTGTAACTACGTTACTGACCAGTTTTTTTTTTTTTTTGTTTTTCACCCAAAGTAAATCAAATGAACAAAATTACCTATGTTTTTGTTTGAAGTGCTAGAGAAGACCTACACAAAGCCATTTAAATTGTCACTCTATTCTGCTTACTGTTGGAACTATGATACAAAATACACCAATTTTGTAACTCCGTTACTGCGTGACCTGGCCCCAATATAAACCCAGCCACACATGGCCAGGGTGTAAAAAACACAGGAACAGGATGGGACAGGAGTCATTCTACTGGGATTGGGATGGGAGGGGATTTTTACTTTTTTTTTTTTAACTCTGTCATGGGATTGAGACGAGACAGGAGTAGTTTTGTGGGAGTGGGACGGAACAGGAGTGAAAATCCACTCCTGTGTCACCCTCTACTACACAGCTAGCTACATCAACACGCCAGCCACTGTTGTGTAAGCTATGGTGCTTGTCTGGAACAAGTCAGAAAAAGAATGCTTTGATTAGCTACCTGTTGGCAATCATCCAAATAACTTGTCCAAATGACTAGCTAAATAGTAGTGATACAAGGTAGATGTGCCATCATGGATTTTACTGATAGTTTGGCAATGTGCTGACGTTCAAGCAGTAATCATTAACATTTTTCTTTAAGACCGAGGTGCACCCATATGCTGTGCAGAAATTAAGTGCATGAAAGTCATGCACTCTTCAACAACTAGGGGCCATATACATGGCTCCCTTACAATACAGCCTGATTATAGGACCAAACCACAATGAAGCTCTTACAAAGCAGAAAAGAGCCATTTCAGTGGAAAAAATCCTGGCTGATATTTCTCGTGGCAATGCTGACCTGACATATACACAGAAGCATCACAAAATGACCACCCCCCCCCCAAAAGATCACCAATTCAAATCAGACTGGCGGAATATCTTACAGTGCGTACTGTTGCACAAGGACACAATACTAATAAAACCAGAAACTTATTCTGACCACTGCGGCAGCGATTAAAGACGACTTCACAAGGAACGGAAATGTTCACACCCCAGTGGGACAGTGTGGTAAGCTGTATCCTTGTAATGGCTTTCGCACCAGATTAAAAATAAATAAATAAATAAACCTTTGTTTCTATTTGCTATGGGCCTACAATTTAAAACATAAAACTGTGCACTATAAAACTGCAACACAAAGCCCCATTCCTGGAAAAGCTCCACAAAAGAACCAAATAACAGGGTCCAACAAAGCAGGATCTCCCATTTCACTCGCAGTTCCAGTCATGTACAATTATAGCAGAGAACAGTTGCACGGCATCGTTTTCAGGGTGCGCGTTGGATGTAAAGTTGGCATTCTGCTGCCACAGCGGGCACTAAACAAAAGGCTGTTGCAAGCTGCTCAATTAATACAAAATAAATGAACGTCAGAATGATATGAAACCACTCATATGGTTTATACTGTGCACAGAGTCTATTTTACAAAGCATGTTGGGCATTACAAATTTCAACATGCAGCCAAGTACCCTTTCCAAATTTCCCTTTTACACTAGCTAGTTATTGGTTGACAAAACCTTTAGTTTAACAGTCGTGAAAAACAGAACGGGTGAAAATATTTCAACCATTGCGGTACAACCCCAGGCAAAGCAAAGCCAAGCTGATACACGGGTTTCTTCAATTCCAGCGGCGGAACGACATTTGGGTTATAATTCAGACCGGAGATCTGAATTTCAGTGCGTTGAGAATAATTTGGAGTGACAAGCCTGACATTATAACGATATGCGAGCATAGAGACCAGCATTATATAGGGATCAAAACAGACTATATTTGACTTTTAGTTGCTTTCATGGAACACAAGTGACTTGCAACTGACTGGATGATTAAAAGAGAGCGCCTTCTTCCAAGGCCTTGTTTGCCAACCCTGCTCTCAGCAGCACTTTGAGAATGATCAGCTAGGCCTCACTGCCATGTAACAGCTCCATCACATTTGGATGGCTGCAGTCACCAAGAAACACTGTTCACAGGAACACTAGGTCAGGCAGAAAATGGGTAACAGTGCCGTAGGAGGAATCCTTAAATCACACCAACACAAGACGGCCTAAAGGTGCAAGCAGAATTAGCATACATTCCCCTTAAAAATTTGGGGAAAACACAGAGGAGAGCCGCAAGTGTTGCAAAACCGACTGGGTTAAACCCGTAACAAAATGGGGAAAAGCTCAGCCAGGAGTTCAGATTTCAGGCAGACTGCAAGGATCTCAACTGCCTCCTGTTACAAAACTCCGGAGCACACAGGCAGCAGCACAGCCATCTTCAATGACCTGATCTCTCTGCCCACAGCAGCCGCGGCGTAACAAATCAGGGAGGGACATCCTGCTCCCGACACGATTTAACACAGCAAACCGCTCTGAGCAGCACGCCTCCATCAAACACTCCAGTAATACGCCACAGGAGGGAGCAACCAGCCTCATTCCCTGCTTAACATCACTGGATACAACAAATCCTTTTTTTTTTTTTTTTCTCCGATTAAGATTTTCCAGCCAGAGAAGGGGTGGTGAAAGGAAGGGAGGAGAGAAGGGAAAAAGAGCTTTTGTTTCGGATGGGGACCGGGGGAGGGAGGGCTGTCTTGGATGCTGCAATACCACGGTTGACCACAGGGGGGAGCGGACTGCAGGACGGAGATATTTTTAGGCCACTGTGCTTGCATGAGTCCTGCCGCATTCAGCAGAGCCTCACTAATCCAAAGGTACACGATGTGGAGATGGGAAGTGTTCGCAATCTGACACCCAAACACACGCAACCCAACAGGAGCTCAGGCGAAGCAAAAAAAAAAAAAAAAAAAAAGAGAGAGAAAAAAAACAAACTCCCACGCAAACCTGAACAGGCACAGTCCCTCACTCAGACATAAAACCGAACACGATTGGACACAAACAAACATGCAGACGCTCGGACGCATACTTGAATACATGCTCACTGAATTAGAGGCACTGCCAACTTATTTTCATAATTCATATTTCATTGATAGCAACAGCTTCTGAGATAAACTATGCCAAGATATCCAGACATTAATCACAGGGCCCGAAACAAACAACCGCCTACTTGCTGAATGCAGGTAAAACCTTTCAGTGGCAGATAAATCTTCCATTTACTAGCCACAGTGGCGGACAGTCTTCCCGACTTTCACAATGGTAGGCACGACTTGCTGCACTGCAGATTACCCTCGCGGCCTGCGTTTCACCGTTTCACTCCACTTGAACAAGTTGTTACCACAGAATTTACCATTTCATTCTACGGTTCTGAAACCATTATCAAGTGACGTTTACTGTATCGCTACAAACGGAGGACAGCGGTACATGTCGAATTCTCAAGGAGCTACTTTTGTTGGCCGATAAGACTAACAAACTGTCAGGGTGTGTTGCGTAGCGACTGTAATGTTAGCTCAACCTCTCAATCAGCTGATTCAGTAACTCAGATAATCGAACATTTCCTTGTATTTTTCCCCTCAGGGAAAGCCATGTCAAAACAAAAGCTGCAGGCTTGTTTACCAACGCAGCCCTTGAGAAAATGTAGCCACAGCAAATTAGATTAAAATTGCCTACTGTTGACATTAACTTCTTGTTAGTCTTGCTAACAGTAACACTGAAGGAAGTTCATTGATAATATAGCGCAGAGAATTAATCTGAAGTTGGGGGTGAGCCGCTTGTACAAGGAAAAGCTGCCAGTGTGATGCAGCCAGTGAAAATCCAGCCCACATCTCACCTGAGAGCTTAGTCTTCGGTAACTCCTAATGAGACATTCTGAGGTGCAATCGTCATATCCCGCAGTGTTTTTATAGGCGTGCAGAATATAAGCAATTGATTTCCATCAGGTTTGTGTTGTCAGCTTGTCATTAACTTGTCATTTGGTGCTCCCACATTCAGAAAGATAGGAGCACCAGCAAAAATTCTGGAAGACCCACCAACAGTATGTAACAGAGTATTTCAACAATATGAAATGACAATATAACAGTTATATAACAGTGAAAGTGACCTTAAAAACACATGGTAAGGAATGACTCCAGAAAATTTCTGCCTCCTGGGCTGAACGGCTCAGGCTGAACAGCATTTTGTTGAATAACTACCTGACCTATCAAGCCCCAGTTCTTTGTTGCCATGCTTTAGTCACTGAGTATCTTCTGTTTTGCGCCGTCTCCTTGCTTAGTTCAGCTTTCACGTTCAAGATAACTTGACTCCATCACAAATGCAGTTACCTGTGATCTCTGTCCCACAGGTTTTACAGAGTCAGTGTTAGTAATAAGCGGTAATCCGGTTGTATAGAAAACCTGAAATAGACACGGACAACCTTGCCCACCTGTGAAGTTGTCCGGCCGGACAACCGAGAATCTCATCAGTTCTATTAGTTTAAATACGCCAAAAGTCTGTCCACTTCCCTCTGCTACAGGCACAGCCACTTTGTCATATTTAACACCTTCTGTGCATATATTTCACGCATCTCGTACCGGCAAGAGGGTGATTTTTTTTTTTCTCTCTAATAATGTACCACAGCAAACTATGACCTAGAAATAGACCGCACCACTGCTGCCAGATTGGTCATTTGGTTTCAAGTCCAAAACTGATTCAAAATACACCCAACTGAAAAATCGCGCGGACAACCTAATTTTTTACCCTTATTTCTAAACCAGAGCACACAGTGCATTAAGCTGTTCTCATACCCAAGCCATTCTGTGCTGCTGGTGCTTCCACATCGCCTTCAACATCACAGAGGGCTTCAGCCGCCACTGCAGCCACATCACTTACGCTTTTACTAACATTCATTATACAAAAAACACTTGTAAATCACCACTTCTTCATTTTAGCTTTATATAATGGTTTTGCTAACTCTCAGGTGATAACGCGTTAGCTCTCTGTAATACATGACGGTGGAGAGTCGTCAAACTGGATGATGGGCAGCTCATATTAACCAATCAAACTCAGCGCTACAGCTTCAGAACATCAAGCTCATATTTGATTTTTTTTTTTAATTTTTTTTTTTTAGACTGGTCAATGCCAGCTTAAAAGGCCCATGCTGATTAGCAAATGTAACAGATAAAAAAAAGGGACTTTCAGCTGAAAGCAGGGTGCACCAGAACGCCTTCCTACAACCACCGTCACCAAACTGGACCAGCAGCGCCCAACAAGCCTTGCTCTCACCCAGTCATCTGCTCAGACCGATTTGACCCTCGTCAAAGTCACCTCTCCCTGCCCACTTCCCCCACATCCAGCACAACTAGGAGAACCATCTGTTCACTGACCATCCATTACGCACCACGTGCTGTTCACATGCACCGTTATGAGAGAATCAGCAGCATTTGCTTCATAATATAGTGGTCATAATGTTTTGGCTCGTTGGTGAATATAGAAAGTGGCAGCCCACTCATTTTAGAAGGCATTTTTTAAATTCTTCCCCAAAACACTGTTCTGCAGTCAAATGAAAACACAAGCCTATGATAATCAATGGTCATGCATTCCTCATCATGAGCTTTAAAGGAATCTGAATGCAGTACATGGCAAAACATGCCTAATCGGTAACACTCCCCTTTTTGGGCGTAAACGACGTAGAGGTGAGGGGTGCAGCTCTTGCCCTCGATTACACTCAATGGCAAACGCTGCTTTCCATGTGCCAAGAGCAGATCTATGCAACCTACACTGCAGACATTTCTAAGAGTACACAGTGCGGTGTATTTCAGCAACACCCAAATGCTGTGAACGCTGATCAGGAAACGGTGCCAGACAAGTAAACAAAGCTTCCTGTGCACGTGACGGAGTACCCAGATCCTGCAGCGCAGGACTCGAAACAGAGCATCAGAGGTGTATATATACGGACCCCGTTACTGAACACTGATTAACTACAGTCAGAAAAAGTGTGGATGATCTTTCCAAAAGAGGAGTACTTCTCTCTCTCCCTCCCTCCCTCCTTTCCTCTCATTCAGTCTGCTCTGTTGCTCCGACAGGGAGCTCCAGAGAACAAAGCATTTAATGTGATGAAAACAAACAGGCCGCCCCAGCCCCACGTGATCCTCCCCTGCACAGCAGCACAGGGACAGTCTGTCAGGGAGAGAGGGAGGGAGGGAGGGAGAGAGAGAGAGCGAGCACACAAGAATAATGGAGGGAGATGATCAGAAGCACAGTGAAAGAGATGATGCGTATTAAAAAGAGCAGAGCCGCTCAAGAGAAGAGACCCTTAAGAGGACGAAAGAACTGGCTGAGCTCGGTGGCCTAAGACAAGGGTATAGCCACAGTGTCTGCTGGTTTTCAGTGTTAAGCCGCTTTCACACTGGACGCGAATCGAATTTTTCGCACGACAGATTACATTCAAAGTCAATGCAAAGACGCGAATACATGCGTTTCGTGTGTATTCGCGTCTTTGCATTGACTTTGAATGTAATCTGTCGTGCGAAAAATTTGTTTCGCGTCTGGTGTGAAAGCTGCTTTACTCAGCACCTGATTGATGAGTTAAAGCAGTTGATGACACACTTAACTTTTCACCTGGTGTCTTAGGTTTAACTCTTTCCCCCTCACAGCCCTAAAGATAACACAGCGGTGTATACTCTGTGGGGAGCTGGCTGCTGCAACCTTATCTCCACGCAGAGCTGCTGAAGTGATAACACCCATTTACTCAGGCATTTTCAGAAATAAACAAAGAAATGATGGACCATCCAGTTTTATTATTACAAATAAATAATTACTGAATAAAAGTATATAAAAGTATATATTTTCTTTTTCGGGATAACCTCACCTTCAAGAAAATGTTTTTTATGTCCCAATATTCCAGTTAGAGAAAGAGAAATTTCACAATAAATGTCAACTCATTTTATAAACACAAAGAGTTTTTTTATATTGACAGGTCCAATAAAGTTCAATTTATGCTAATGTTCTTTTATTTTTATTGACCAATCATATGCCTTCAATTATGCATCTACCCCGAAACTGTTCAGTCTCGATCTCATATAAGCTTAAAATAGAGTTGTCCACAGACGCTTATGGGGAAACCCTGGTGAGACGTCGAGAGTCGCTTGTGTGGCGATCGAGACCGGGCGTCGAGAGGTGCTTGTGTGGCGATCGAGACCGGGCCTCGAGAGGTGCTTGTGTGGCGATCGAGACTGGGCCTCGAGAGGTGCTTGTGTGGCGATCGAGACCGGGCCTCGAGAGGTGCTTGTGTGGCGATCGAGACCAGGCGTCGAGAGGTGCATGTGTGGCGATTGAGACCGGGCGTCGAGAGGTGCTTGTGTGGCGATTGAGACCGGGCGTCGAGAGGTGCTTGTGTGGTGATTGAGACCGGGCGTCGAGAGGTGCTTGTGGGGAAATAAGGGATAGGCGTCGAGAGGTGCTAGTGAGGGGGAAAGAGTTAAATTAGGTGAAGAAAACCAAAACCAGCAGATACCGCGGCTCTCCAGGACCAGGGTTGGTCACGCCTGGCCTGAAACATCATGGCCAAGCACCTTCAGAGAAACCACGCCTGACCCTCGGTCCTCCACTGCAGCAGATCATGCAAACATTATCATTCCAGGAGAACTCAGCCCCCTCACAGCGCTCGGACTCTGAGCGCATCAGGTGTTGGGTCCTCCCACTCATCCGGGGGAAGATGGAGCACTCGTGCTGTATATCCCTGGGAATGCCCAGCCTCATGCCCGTGAAGACATTGTGTCTGCTTCATCCCGTCCTCATATAAAGCCTAGTGTATCACTGTTGGCGCATTTCAACAGGGCCGACTGTCTCTCCTGTCAGCCAGGCTGAAAATCAGCCCAAACACACCACTAACAGGTTGGGTTTTGACTGGAAGGAAAAACCCTCCAAGTTGGACCTGAACACATTCCTCTCCCTCGAGACGTTCTGGTTTCACGCACAAACACACACAAACACTAGCCGACAGTCCTCTCCCCTTAAACTGTTTGGCTTTTAACCGCTCATAGGGACTTGTGAGTATGGCGACCAAGTCTGCCATAATTTGGACAGAAAATTCCTCCAGGATGCCAAGAAACAACCAGAGTGTCCAGGAGCTCACAGTAAAGAGTGGCCTCACATCTCTGCAGACCTGCCCTGTGGTGCCACACTATGAAACAAAGCTAATTTAACCAAGAACTCCTCTAAAACCAGCTGGGGAGCTTGGGGATTTATGGGAAATTAAAACCTCTCTCCATTTCAAGAGTCACTTCAGCAACTGGGCCGGGGCAAGAGAGGGATATCGAAAGAAAGCCTGACCCCAGAATGGCAGAAGGATGTTCTGCCGTTAGAACTGGTGGGCCTGAGAACCAGGCAAAGCCTGGCGTGTCGCAGGATGTTGCAGAGCGCAAAGCTAACCATCCAGACCCAGGGCCAAAGGGAACAGGCTCCCTTCTGCTCTTCACCCTGACGAGGTCGGGCCTGGCTGGAATGCGGCCAGTGCAGTCGGGGAAAAGAGAGCAGCACTCACATGAAGAAAGCTGCTGAGGAATCTGGAATTTTTGGAACATAAAGAGAAAAGAAAATAACCCCGGCCAGGGGAGGGAGGAGAAACTGTGTGCGGCGCACTTCCTCTGATCGCTGCTTTTCCTGCACTCAAGCGTCACAGACCTGGCACAAGAAGACGGGCGACTCCCACCAGAGCGGGGCGTGTAAACCACCTGTAAGTCGCCCAGAACCACTGCGAGGGCCTCACTCACCGACTTTCAGTTTAACTGTGTAGGAAGGACAAACGAGAGCTCTGGGACTCACTTTAAAGCAGACGTTTGGGGAAGGAGGATGGGGGGTTTGGGGGCGGGGGAGGGGGGAGATGAAATTACGACAGTATTACTGGACGACAGAAGGAGAGACTTTACTCACAGAACAGGGAAAAGGCTGTATATCCCCCCAGGACTGTCAAACAGCAAGGACAAACACCCTGATGTGACCGTGTGCAGCTCACCAGGCAGTCTGCTCCAGTAGAGCTTAAAGAGCCACACCACACTACTCACTCGTCCACCTCGATAGAGGACAGGACATTCAAACTCCAAACCTTCCAGCGCGTACGCAATGGCACTCAAGGTACCTTTATCTATAAGCACAGGGCTCGCGAAATCGCTGTTCTGAGCGGCCGGGACAAGTAAAAATTTTTCGGACAAGCAGAAATTAAGAGGCGCTTGCCCGACGGGCTGGCTGAAAATTTCATGCCACATACTAAGTTATTTCCGATCTTAACGTTTTATTCACTGTACCAATGTGGCCACTAAATTCATTTGAAACAAAATCCGATTTGTTGCTGAAAACCTATGGCCTATTTCATAATACTTTAGGCGTGACTGTCACAACTTTCCAATTACCGGTTGCCAAGTGCCATAGCCAAATAGCGGGATTTTGATCCGCCGCGGTCTAGTTTGGTTGGTGCAGGCACAAGCAATGACTTGACTCCCAACCATCAAACAGGGGAATAAAGGCATCCATGCGTGCAGCTGGCGCTAGGAATCACGTCGGACAGCCATTCCATTGAACGGTCACTCACAAAATCACTTTCTCGGAACATGGTTATAATATACTGAGCAACAAAAGAAATGCAAGTTAATTAAAGACAGACCGGAAAATAAACTTGCGCGTAATTATTATAGAAAATCAAATTTATTACTAGCGCGTGCACATTTAGCCTACACTCGTTTCATCAAACTTTTCTTTGTTTTGCGGTCACTTTGACTGAGTAATCATAAGAGTACATTAACTAACCAGCTAACTTGCGTTTCTTTTGTTGTTCAGTATATAATGTTTGAGTGAGAGAAGCGAAAATTTTATTTGTTGTTGCTTTTGTGAGTTTTTGTTGATGTTGTTGTTGTTGTTTAAAAAGGCCCACAGCAAAGTGAATATATTATTTAATATTGAAGTTATTCATCTAAAGCCGTGGTCTAGACTCGCATCTTTCCCACATTGCGTTTCGTTTCAATCACCTCAGAGCCAAACAACAGGCTTGTGGTTACACGAGGAGAAGTGAGGGATAATTAAGACAACTTTCCACAATTTTTCTCAGTTTTGCAGTGGCGGCCACATGGACAGAAGGGGTGACCGGGCAGTGTCTGCGGACTTCGAGTGGGTGTGGCACTATGAATGCGAGCATTTAAGCTCTCTACCCAGCAATCTGATGGCTATACGAGGGCGCGTTTTCCATTAAAACCAGCAACACTATCACAAGCAAGAATATGTTGCGATGTTGCACTTGAGGAATCGGCCACTGTCAGAGCAACATACAATTTTCAAAATGAGACACTGGAGCAGAGACCGAATTAATGTGGAATTGTAAAACGCTTTTTAGAGTTGTATACGTGCCGCTTATTGTCGGTCAAAAGGGACTAAGAAGCATCCATAATTATTTTTTTAATTCCTTCATCTAGAGTCAAAAGACCGTAACGTAAGTCAGTGTCTCCAACGACCGAATTAAAAATTTATTTTAAACGCCATTCCAAAACAGAAACAAAATGGAGAGTCATAAAGTTGAAAATGATTTTTCAAGAAGAACACGACCACTTTCAACCACTTGCAAGATTTAATTACACAACCCTCCAACAGCCGTTGAATATTTAGATCGTGTGCTGTTGTAAAATGTCAACAGTTGATTTGGCCATCAGACGTTTGCAACGGGACGCCAGTACATAGTCTATAGGCCTATGTTTTACCAATATTCTGATGAGTGTGCTCGCACATCAATGATCAGAATATCATGCAGAACATACTGACCTCCATTTAATGGACAAAACGTAACAGTAACTTATGCCCCATTTCTACTACGTGGTACCGGCTCTACCCGCTTTTTTTCCATTGTCTAAGTTGCATGAAAGGGAGTAGGGAGAAGTCATTAAACGCTACGTTTTATTTTGTGCATTTCATGTAGGCCTATATATTATTATTGAAATTCTATTGAAATAAACGAATGTTCCGTGGTGTGAAAGAATGCACGGTAATAATGAACGTTCGTAAGTGTTGATGAATATACATCGTAATGCAAATTTCCTTTATGAAAATGCCGCCTATATAAATGATTTTCTCCTCGCTAATTATACACTTTTCGGCGCTGATGTTTTTTTCTCCGTTCGTAATAAACAGCAAAAGTTGTAAAACCTTTTCAAACAGTAACTGATACGTTGGTTACGTGGTTGGTGAAGCTCATAGTGCACACAAATGCATGATGATTACCATTAACGTAATGTGTGAAAACACCACTTCAGAAAATGACTGCGATGGCATGGCACGTTTGTCTGAGTGGTAAAGAATCAACCGCATCCAAAAAGGGGCATACAGATATTTTAAATAGTTTTGTGTTGCGTCGCTATGATGACCAGCTACACTAAGGCAGTACTATCCTCTAATGGAAATTGATCCCCCAGAAAAGTACCCGGCACCAAGGCGGGTGGAGTAGACTAGAGCCGGTACCACTTAGTGGGAATGAGGCATTAAGGTCGAATTCGGCGAGGTCTCGGGCAAGGAGGAAACTTTTCGGGCAACCAGGAATTCACTTGCGCTTGCCCGATGGGCAACCGTTCATTTTAGAATTTTGCGAGCCCTGACGCAGTATAAAAGAGCACAAGTGTGCAGGCTAAATGCAGAAAAATTTCAATAGCTAAGGCAACTGTACTATGACATGAATGAAAATATTTTAGCGTGACAGCATCCTCTGGGGGTGTCTTTCTGGCAGTCAATGAGCCATTGGACGAGAAGACAAGCAGGTACTGCACAACAGATGGAGCCTGGCTCAGAGAGAGGACCTCAAACCTGCCTCATTCCAGCATCCTTTCCCCAGAACCACATGCAAGGCTGAGCCAAACGGTGAGCCTCTTTCACGAGGTGCAGAGTTACTCAGCGGTGGAAAAACGCCCACCCAGATTCCTTTCGGTGAGCAGTGGCACAGCAGAACTCTGAAAAACTCAATCCACCCCAAGAGAGTTCAGTTTTCATCCTGACAGCCCTTTTACTCAAAGGCAGATGGGTGACAGCAGGAAGAGGATGTTAATTAAGGCAGGATTCTGGCAAAGCTGACACAGTGAAAGGTGGGCAACCTGTACCTCCATGCGTACGCCCACACACAGCCAGGCTGCAGAGCCGATCACAGAGCAGATTCGCAGATCACAGAGCTCATCCGCATCTCCTGCTGCATCAGAGGACTATTCAAGAGACCGAGAGAGTAACACACATTCCCGCGATACCACATCCCCTGTATTCTCCAGACTGCACAACAATCAACTGTGCACTTACTGATTTGGTTTAACTGGTTTCCAAACCAGACCTCAAACACTCATGAATGTTTGAGAGGGGTGTCACACGGATATTTCCCAGTGTTTGTCGAGTGGTTCTAGATTGCTCAGGCCACGCCCCTGCGCATCCCATGGGGGTAGAGGGGTCTGAATGTTTACACAGACTAACGTCAGAAGCCAGCAGCACAAGGGCTGCTCTGTCTCTCCCGAGCCTCCAGCGAGTCCACATCTTACTGTCGTGCCAGCAATGCCCTTCCCAGACAACATGGCACCCATTTCAATCCCACTTTCCAGGCCCGCTCGCTAATGAGCGCCGCAATGCTTCTCACACGCTGCTTTAAATGGTTGTTGCATCTCCATCACCGTTAGCAAAGAGCACTTGAGTCGACAAAGACGGAGGGCAAAGCTCTTATAATGTTTTGTGCTCCAACTGTGATGCTACGAGAGGGCGAGCGGGTCACCGTTTACAGCTGGAGCTGCGTTCACACCAGCGGGAACCACAAACCAACCATCTCAGCCTGGTTTCAAACACAAGCCGACTCATTCATAAGATCCATGACAGCAACTTAGATTTGCACACAGCTTTAAGAGAACATGACAGGGAGTGCCACTGTGGACTAATCGTGTTACTACTGTAAAGCATGTACAAGAGCAAGAACCACCATGGGCCGAGCCGACGGCGGGCAGGATTTACGCCACGTAGTGGAGTGAGGGCATGCCGTACTGAAGTAAAGGAGGAAGGTGGGAAGGCAGGCATTCCGAGGTGACCTTGGAAATAAACCTCCACAGTCTGCGGTCTGAGGAGGGCTTCAGAAGCATTCCTGCCGATCCTGCCTCCCGTGAGTGTTTTAGCGTAAATGAATGGGCAGCCACCAAGAATGCTGCAAGCCACTGATGTTTCGGGAGGTAGTAAACCGTGTGGGCCTGAGTGCGCATGCAGTAAACAGAGCGCGCTCAGTTCAGTAATGATTTTTGCAAGAGAATTAACAGGGCCTGAAGTAAATGCTTCACGTGGGCAGCTATGAGGTCAGATTAAGTGAGCAATTTCTACTGGCCGTACAGCCGTGTTGCAGAGGATGTTCAAAGAGAGGCGCATCTCTAAACTGCCATTTAAAAAAAAATCTTCAAGAATTTTTGGCAGGAAATAACTCAATGGCATATTCTCCGCATCCTAACTATTTTCATCAGCTGATTTTATTTCCAATTCCAATAAATAAGGCGAAAGGAAAGATTTTTGATGACATTCCAGGCATCCACAACATGTGGTCACATAACATTAGAAGACTTCCAGAGCTGCCGCAGAAAATGACCAGAAAGTTAGAACAAGTATGCATCAGATGGAACAAGATCACATCAAATGGAGGAAATGGTGCAGAACACTGATGCTATGTGCAGTATCCTACAGAGTGAAAGGCCTTAAACCATTTTGATTCACACATGGAAGATCCATATGGCTGCATAAGCTCCACATAATCACAGCTCCCCCAAAGATATTCCCAAAATTATTGTTATAATAGGGAGCATTTCAAGTCACCTAAAGAAACAAAGTTCAGAAACCCACCATTTCAGATGTTACTGAAACCCTATAGAGTGATGACGGGCGCACTGCACTCCGAATATTTTTTGTAAAAGTATTTCTTGGTTCAGATACAGTACTTAAATTTATATGGGCCAAGTCCGCCATTTTGACCGCAAGTTCTCTCAACTCTCAATAAATTTAAAATTATGACCCTGATTTGGACCAGCTTTGGCAGCATTAATGATTCAGGAACAAAAAATCCACAACAATAACCAAACATCCCTCTCTCAGCCTCTGCACCCCAAAATTTAAATATTTAACAGGACAGTATACAATAAATTTGCACTTCATGGGAAAAGACCTATGGAGCTGTCGATAGATTCTTCTATTTAGTCCGCTGTAAGAGTAAATGGACCTAAGCTGCAGAATATTTGCTAATGGGAAGTGATACGCCAAAGGCCTCATCCCATAGGCTGTTTTCGGCTGAATGCCCCTGTGTTGGAGGTGAGCTGCACAGGTGTGGCTTACCCGAGGCACCTCCCTGGAGTTAACATCATCAGTGAAGAGGCAAGTGCTGACTCCTCCGTTTAGCACTACTCACCTGTGGTTACTCCTTCACTGCCACCACAAGCCCTCCACAGAGAGGACCAGGGCAGGAAGACCGCAACCGGAAGAGTGTGAGGCCATTACAAATGCTGCGGGAGCCCATACATGGAGAACTGACTTTGAGTCCAGTCTAACACTGATTTTTTTTCTCATGTTTTTCTGCTTTCTCAATCTTTTCTTGATGGACAAGATTTTTTTATTAACCCTTAGAGCGCTGAAATACATTTAAAAAAAATATAAATGTAATTATCTTGTGCTGTTGAAAACCTATCATGTGGCGACTTGTTTAAAAGAGCTCCTCTGCAGGATATGATACCCTCTATTTAGCGCTCTAAGGGTGAGCAACACAAGTGATATTTATATTAGAAATCATGTTATGGCAGAGTACAGGGTAATGAGGCTTTAGACTGTTGCACTTTTCGAAATGACAATCATTTCCTTGCAGCCCAGAAGCAGACGTTCAACAGCGTCAGTCTCGTCCTAAGCAGACTTCACATTCACTGAATGATATTCACAAGGAGAAATCACATCTGCATTGCATATCTCTTCCAAGGAAAGCTTATTCATAAGGTAGTGACCTGAAGGTGGTCACATGATGTGCAACTCGAGGCCACAGGCAGAAATCTGCTTCACATGCATGTGCTTCCGAAGAGCATGTCAGAATCCAGAGCCCACCCAGTTACTGGCTTTCAGGTTGCACTGCAGCACAGCAATTACGGGTCAACAGAAAAATTTATCAGATGCATGCTGCACGGAGACTGTCATTGCGGTTAACTGGTTTGCATAATGTTTTGAACTCAACATGCTTTTATTATGCACTGTAATGATATGCTCATGAAATGGCTGAGCCAACTGGCCAACAAAAGACTGAATATCACAGCCGAGCTGCCAGCGATGGCCCCATCTGGGTCAATCAGGAGCCGCTTGCCTGGAAATCAGGAACCGATGAATTAAATCAACCATTCCCAGAAGGCCCCACAACTAATCAGACAAGTAAATGTCAGTGCACATTTAAAAAGCCAAATGTCTAACAGAGGTGGCACCAGAACATAGTTTTTACCAACATGGCACCAGAAAACAAATTTGCCACTGCAATCTACAGTTAAGGCATTAAATTGTGTAATTATGTTTCCATTTACACAGTTGGCCGATTTAATCTGACCATATTACCACAATTACACAAAAAAATTTAAAGTGGTGACTACTGCAGCCCTTTCTAAATTCACCATATATTGCACTTTGTTTAAAATATCCTTTGACAAACTTTTTTCCCCCCTTTCCATTGAAATCCTGGCCAAGAGAACAATCCTGGCAAGCAGAGCTCCATGCACAGCGCATGCGGGCCAGGTCACACGGTAACGGAAGTTACAAAATTGATGTATTTTGTATCATAGCTCCAGAACTAAAAAAGAGTTACAGTTTAAATGGCTTTGTGTAGGTCTTCCCTGGTACTTCAAACAGCTAATTGAGTTCATTTGATTTATTTTGGGTGAAAACGGCAAAAAACCGGTCAGTAACAAATTTGTAACTCCATTACCGCGTGACCTGGCTCGTGTAAAAATGCACTCTCTTGTCCATCGTCAGGGAACACTGCAACAATGGAGATGGTAATTATGTAAGTAAGCACTGCACTTTCAATCACTGCATTGCAAAAAAAAGAAGTCACATGACCCTCCCTTTTCCAGCTAACACAGCAAGGAGGAATATGACTCTTCTAGCCATAACGTACAGTATCTACAGGTGCAGCAAATTTTGTCCAAGTCACCAAAAACAGGAATTATAAGGTGTCAAAGCTGTGCTGAGGTTCCTGGTGTGTTTGATCCACGACAATAAACTTTGTATATTCAGCGCATACCAATTCATAGTTTGGTTAAGTGGTGACCCAACAGGAAAGGGCAAAGGGTTCAGAAGATCAAGAGGTGGACAACTCTGGACTCCAATAATGTTCATAGCAAAGTTTACCCAATTTCCATAAGAACTGCATCACTTATCGCACTTATGAGAAAGTTATGTTTGAACCTTTTGAGCTTGTTCTTTGATATTTG
Source organism: Gymnothorax javanicus (assembly GCA_029692085.1). Taxonomy (NCBI): domain Eukaryota; kingdom Metazoa; phylum Chordata; class Actinopteri; order Anguilliformes; family Muraenidae; genus Gymnothorax; species Gymnothorax javanicus. Next base: position 104,202,676 of record CM056200.1, read on the forward strand.
TTGAACTGAGAATAGTTCCACTATGAAATTGCCCCGATCCTCTTTTGATTCCTTGTTGCAAGTAGTTTTCCTAAGGCTCTAGTTTATCGCCCTCCCAAACAGGAACACATACCACGGTGACGTTATTGTCAATTTTGTCCGATACAAACAGCATACTTACTGCCTTAGCCCAATTTGGTTGTTTCATGGTCGGAAATAAAAGCATGTGTCTCACAATGGATCAAATGGCACATTAGAAGGTGTGTGTATGAAAACAGCCGGCACTATGCAAGCTCCATGTCACCTTGACCACCTTTTAATGCAAACGCTGTTGTTCTATGGTAGCTTAATGGGAATGAACCCCAGCCAGTAGATCTGAGCACAAATTATTGCACGCTGTTCAAATTCTTTTCTTTCCCTCTTCAATTTTCGCTTCAGTTATGCAGACAATGCTTACACACATTGGTGGGGTCTAATGGGATGGGAGGATAAAGGGGTATTTTTACACGTCATTATTGTCTTTGCATGCGGAGAAATACAAATCATCAGCTGCCCTGCCCTACTTTTACAATCATGAGCGCAGTATTATAGAGGCCCACAACATTGAATTTAAACACACTAAAGAAACTCCTGAACACAGCAACCAGATCATTTCTTCCTCTTTTTGCCCTTAATGAAATAATGTTTTCCAACCAGGAGCACATCATAAGGGAGGACACATTAGACAGATGGCAGTTGATTTTAAACATTGCGAGAACCAAGCTAATACATTTTATTATTCTATTAAATAAAAATTTCCCCTAATTATTAAAAGTTTTAAAAATTAAAAACAAGCCATCATGGAACAGGTTTGGCTACCATTTGCAGCTATGTAATGAAGTCTGTGGAGAGGTCTTCCTGCACCAACAACATTGGGCAGCCATACCTGATACTGCAAGGCTAAACCTACACATGTTTACAGCCAGTGAGTGGGCAGCCAGAGACATATGTGGCAGCTCTCAACCTTAAAGAAAACACCAGTCTGTCCAAAATCCCCTTTAATACTCCATCCCTGCTAAGCCCACAGGAGAACTCCCAGCGCTCCAGACTGCGACCAAAATGGTCGCATTTGCGACCAAGATTTACGTTTCGCGACATACATTCTAAAATCGGTCGCGCACTGCGCGACCAACATTTCATGCACTGTGCGCCTATTCTGGGCAGCGATTCACTCCCTAATTATCAGCCGCCGGCCGCGAAGGTTTTTCTGCAGGTCGGTTGGTAGCAAGGTTGGTACCATTACGTACATCAGCCAATCACAGATCGGCTGGTGCCATCAGCCAATCACAGCTCGGCTGTACTCATGAATCGATGAGAATGCCAAAGCATTCGACCTTGTCACTGTCAGCTGAGTTGTGCGCGCCGCAAAATTGTAAAACCTTGTCTGACAATAACGATGCAAATGCTCCACAATACGCGAAATTACAAGTGCACTAGCTTGTCTGCTGCAGAAGTCCAATAGTCTACGTAGTTGCCCTTGGCTTCGGTGACTAACACTGCAGATCGGAGAGCAAATTTCATGATATCGGAAAGTGTTTTCATTACCGTTTTTTATTTCGCCATTTAGATTTTGCGCATTTCTAAGGGTAATGGAAACGCACCTGGAGAGTGAGAACGATGTCCGTCGTTATTAGCCCGAAAACACAGTCTGCTTCGTGACCGTAGACTGTTCGTGACACAGTTTTGAGTCTGGTTGATACCAGCTATGGGTGCTTGCGTCCAGTGGCGAATGGTTTTATTTAGCGTTTCAATATCAATCGCTAACCTTCTATCCTGATGGATTAGGTTGGATGCGCGCTTCCACTCTGATCTGACGTTCCGCATGTACATGATTATTCATGCAGTATGTATGAAATCGGTGACTGGTTGGTCCGAGTGCAACATTATTCATTTTCATTAGAGTACGATAAAGATGAGAAAAGCTGCGGTTCTTATAGATTTATAGTCCGTCTTCTTTGGGGTTCCAATAATTGGCCTGCTGTCACAGGAATAGTATTTTGTCGATTGCAACAAATGTTAAAACTGATTCAAAAACTAACTGGTGAGGCCAGTCCAATGTACTCCAGCGACGACCATAGGCTTATCAGCGCAATGCCTCAAATATGAGTCTGTGTCACGAACAGTGTACGGTCACGAAGCAGACTGTTTTTTTGGGGCTAATAACGTCGGAAATCGTCCTCACTCTCTGTGTGCGTTTCCGTTACCCTTCAAAATGTGAAAAATCTACATAGCGAAATAAAAAAAAAAAAAAACTGGTAAATAATAATAATAATAATAATAATTATTATTATAATAAGCCGTCCTACTACATTGTTACCGGTGAAAGAATTTCTTGAAACTTTATGCTAACGAACTTGGCATACTGCACCTACTTTTTACAAATATTTAGGGTGGATCACTTTGGGAACTATATTAATTTTAATTTGTGATGAAAAAATGTAGCCAAATTATGCTTTTTACGGCTTCAATTCCTCCTGGGTCTCATATTTTCAAAGCAAGCCATGTTTGGTGTCAAATTGCTCCTTAGGATGGCAGCAACAATAACAGTTATAAATTTTAGAACTAGCACTGTGATAATTGGGAGTTATTCATTGATTTATCCCCATATGTTGGTTTTAGGGGGTGCTCATCTAAATTTGGCCATAATTTTTCTATGAATGATTCAGTTTATGTAGAGGGGAGGGTTTGATGAAAAGTTGTCCCTGGAGAAATGGAGACTTGTACATACATTTAGACTTGTATGATAACTCTCCAAAATGATAACTGCATTTAGACATTTTTCAAACATTCTTGAGAACATCAATATCTACTTTTCAGTTCACAAAGTGCTTTCTGATAATGTTTCTTAAATAAATGCAGCAACAACTGATAGTCTGTTCAGGTATCTTTATTTGGGCTTCTGAATATTCAGAAAAGTATCATGGTACTTTGCGTGACCACAGTTTTGGCCTGCGCGCCTAAATTTTGGCCTGCGCGCCCAACTTTTTCAGGTTGGGAGTGCATGCGCTCCTAGGTCGGAAAGTTAGTCTGGAGGGTTGACTCCACATCAGAGCCCCGCAGGAGAACTCCACATCAGCGCCCCACAGGAGAACTCCACATCAGCGCCCCACAGGAGAACTCCACATCAGAGCCCCACAGGAGAACTCCACATCAGAGCCCCACAGGAGAACTCCACATCAGAGCCCCACAGGAGAACTCCACATCACCGCCCCACAGGAGAACTCCACATCAGCGCCCCACAGGAGAACTCCACATCAGCGCCCCACAGGAGAACTCCACATCAGAGCCCCACAGGAGAACTCCACATCAGAGCCCCACAGGAGAACTCCACATCAGAGCCCCACAGGAGAACTCCACATCAGCGCCCCACAGGAGAACTCCACATCAGCGGAGAACTCCACATCAGCGCCCCACAGGAGAACTCCACATCAGCGCCCCACAGGAGAACTCCACATCAGCGCCCCACAGGAGAACTCCACATCAGCGCCCCACAGGAGAACTCCACATCAGCGCCCCCACAGGAGAACTCCACATCAGCGCCCCACAGGAGAACTCCACATCAGCGCCCCACAGGAGAACTCCACATCAGCGCCCCACAGGAGAACTCCACATCAGAGCCCCACAGGAGAACTCCACATCAGAGCCCCACAGGAGAACTCCACATCAGAGCCCCACAGGAGAACTCCACATCAGAGCCCCACAGGAGAACTCCACATCAGAGCCCCACAGGAGAACTCCACATCAGAGCCCCACAGGAGAACTCCACATCAGAGCCCCACAGGAGAACTCCACATCAGAGCCCCACAGGAGAACTCCACATCAGAGCCCCACAGGAGAACTCCACATCAGAGCCCCACAGGAGAACTCCACATCAGAGCCCCACAGGAGAACCCACATCAGAGCCCCACAGGAGAACTCCACATCAGAGCCCCACAGGAGAACTCCCACATCAGAGCCCCGCAGGAGAACTCCACATCAGAGCCCCACAGGAGAACTCCACATCAGAGCCCCACAGGAGAACTCCACATCAGAGCCCCACAGGAGAACTCCACATCAGAGCCCCACAGGAGAACTCCACATCAGAGCCCCACAGGAGAACTCCACATCAGAGCCCCACAGGAGAACTCCACATCAGAGCCCCACAGGAGAACTCCACATCAGAGCCCCACAGGAGAACTCCACATCAGAGCCCCGCAGGAGAACTCCACATCAGAGCCCCACAGGAGAACTCCACATCAGAGCCCCACAGGAGAACTCCACATCAGAGCCCCACAGGAGAACACCACATCAGAGCCCCAAGAGGAGAACTCCCACATCAGCGCCCCACAGGAGAACTCCACATCAGCGCCCCACAGGAGAACTCCACATCAGCGCCCCACAGGAGAACTCCACATCAGAGCCCCACAGGAGAACTCCACATCAGAGCCCCACAGGAGAACTCCACATCAGAGCCCCACAGGAGAACTCCACATCAGAGCCCCCACAGGAGAACTCCACATCAGAGCCCAGAAACTCCACATCAGAGCCCCACAGGAGAACTCCACATCAGAGCCCCGCAGGAGAACTCCACATCAGCGCCCCGCAGGAGAACTCCACATCAGCGCCCCACAGGAGAACTCCACATCAGAGCCCCACAGGAGAACTCCACATCAGAGCCCCACAGGAGAACTCCACATCAGAGCCCCGCAGGAGAACTCCACATCAGCGCCCCACAGGAGAACTCCACATCAGCGCCCCACAGGAGAACTCCACATCAGAGCCCCACAGGAGAACTCTACATCAGAGCCCCGCAGGAGAACTCTACATCAGAGCCCCGCAGGAGAACTCTACATCAGCGCTCCACATCAGCGCCTGAGGTCTCTGGAGATCTCAGAGGCTGTGTTATGGTGGTTTCCTTGGCTGCTGCCTACAGTGACATACCCTCAGCTGCTCCCACTCATTTACAGTGGCATTTTCATCTCTCATTTCCGCACTGCTGATCATCTGCTGTAAAAACTACCCTGACAACTGTGCTGGGGCTGTTATGCAACCATGAGGAGGAGGCTTTTACAGCTGTTAATGCTCATTAAATTAAGTTCTTTTTTTTTCCCTTAAAAGCACTTTTCTTGTCTAAGTTCCAGTTTTACAGCTAAACTCAAATAGCAACAATTTTCTTTACTATGAACAGGTTTCGAAGCACAGCCAAGAATAGCAGAACCAGCTAAACACTGTAAAATCGAAGTATTAACCCTTTAAAGTCACGCCTATAGCTGCAATAACAATAATCATAACGGCTGCTGATCGCGGCTTTCCAGCCACAACTGCTAGTCGCGACAAATGACGTTTTTTGGGGGAGTTGTGTTTCACCATACCAATCAAATTTTAGTATTTACACAGACACGGTGGGGATTGGTTGCTAGAGGCCCCGGAGTGTGCATTGTAACATTTCTTTGAACTGCATAATCATCCTATGAATGAAAACACTGACTCCTAATTGTTGATTTTGATGTAATTATCAATTCCCGCGATTGTGCCATTAGTTTTGGCCCTGGAGCTTAACATTTTGGCCGCAATGCCCCAATAAAGTTTTACTTATCAAAAGCCAAAGTGGCCTTGCCCTAAAAATGACTTCATTCCAGGCCTGGAGGAAGTGGTTATGGGTTTGAGTCTGGTTAAACCTCCTCCGCATGCAGCTGGTGTGTTCTCCCCATACACAAATAGGTTCCTCCAGATACCTTAGTGTCCTCCCACACCAAAAGAAACGCCTATCAGGGTTTGTACTCTTCTACCATCGCCCTTACCAAGGCACAGGCCTCAGAACTAGAGGTGGGTTTAAGGTGCCACACTGCAGCTTCCCTTTCCTTCAATCCATATCAGATTGGTTGAACACTGAACATAAATCCTTACCTCAAGGGGTTCAATAAGGTGCATCTTTGATGCGTAGCAATTTTAAAGCACCCATGGCCAACATGTCTTGCAGTTAAGTGTATCAAGGTATTACCTGAAAGGCCTGACAGCTTCCATTACTCCAACTGTAATTACTGTGTGAGATGCATCTAAAGCAAGTAGGTGTTAGGGTGGTCCAATAATGTACCGGAATTTTTTTTACATACAGTAGAAGTCAAGGCACCTTTTCAAAATGTTCCAATTATCACTTTAATCTAACATGCACAATTTTAAGTTGATATATGAATGTAAAGGCAGTGCTCATATTGGGTCAATTTCGAAACTATTTGCTATCATTGTGCCGTATTAGGGAACCTGCAAACTTTCGAGTGCATGTATTATTCCATCCGACAAATAACACAAAGAGCTGTATTCAACTAAAACTAGATCATTTACTACTCTTTTAACATATTATAAACAAAAGTAGGTCATTCACTTCTGATTTAAACAACACAAATTTCAAAAAGACAGCAACAACCACAAACAGCAGATCACTCAATATACTATGCATATTGTACATGTACATTGGACAACTAAAAACTGGTACACTGCATCAGTGTACATCAGGCATCAGCCCTGAAACGTCACACGTGGTGATACCATTAAAAAATTCTCAAAGGAGCAGTTTCTGGTGTGCGGACTTATGTTTTGTACTTTTGTATCTTTTTTTGTCCAGCACCCAGCACTCATTGTTTTTGGATGTGCTGCTGCTTTTTGTATCTTCATGTTACTAGTGGCAAAATCCACCGTGACGCATGTGAAAACTGATAAACCTCCGTGCACATAGACTTCAATTATTACATTGCCTACAAGCTGATTAATGAAAACTGGTCACACCTGATGATGCCGAGTTTTGACCCGACGCTGAAGCCCTCCGCCACAGTTTCAAAAAATCCTGGAGGAAACCCCGGATATAGATGACCCCATGAGCACTGCTTTCGATGAACAATATCACTAAGATTTTTGGCATAATTACATAGTTTAGCAAAACAAACAAAATGAGGAGGTGCCTTGGTTAATACCATGAAGTTCATTTTTTTTGAACCACCCTAATAAGTGTGCCAACATTCTGAACCATTCAAAATATGGAGTTACCAAAACAACCTCCAGCAATGCCACCACTTTAGGAAGTCAGCAGAGAAATGAATGGTTCACTAGCAGATGCAGACCAACTCCCCTCCAGGCCAAATAAATACCTACATAGGATGGTTAAGGGAAAAATATCAGGCAGTTTTCGCTAAGCCAATAATTTGAGTAATTTGTGATGTTGGATATAAGTGACAATTAATGACACCAATTATGAATGAATTTTGAAACATGCAAGTGCTTGTTTAAACCATGCAAAATTGAACAACGGATGGTTCACAGAGAGAACAAAGAAGCACCAGGATAAATCCTGTCAAAATCCATTCACCCCTGGAGCCCAGTAAAATCACACCCTATACTCAGAGACAGCATATTCTGTGGCGGAAACTAAAGATCTGCAGCATTAGCTGAGGACTGCTACAATGGGAATTTCACATGCAGTAGAGACGGGGTAGGGGGTAGTCTGTTCTACTGCGCAGCATGTTTTTTTTTTGCTTTGATGGGTTTTTTTGTTTTTTTTTTAAACACCTACAGAGGCAAGTGCATGATGTTCACAAAGTGTGCCAAGTCTGATTGGCCAGATGTCTGAGAAGCTATCCAGGCTCACAAACTGTAAATAGCAGCCTGATTTAAGATTCATGATAAGTATCGTGATAACCATGTGGTAGATGAGCACGTACAACAACAACATGAAGACGATCAAAAACCATCATGCTGGGAACACTATATTTTGCTGCTCAGGTCAGGGACACAAGGACTTTTTTTCCCCCCCAAATGGATACACTTTTTGTACAAAAAGGCAAGTTTAGTCCAATCAATATAAGAGAAAATTATGCATACTAAAACGCTCATCCTAACAATCTTTCATGATCCAATTCTGTTCAGCTCTCTACCAATGTAGTGTTCACATTTCTAATTTGAACTATACTAAACAAAAAAGTTAAGGACCACTGAGTTTTTTCTGTATCATTTTCTCTCGTTCTGAGCTTCCCAAGATGCAGCCATGTTGTGGTAAGAGAGCACATAATGGTCACACAAGATAATGAAATGACTCTGGACACTGTTTGACATTTTGATTTGATGGTCTGGACCTGGTGTGATTCTGGTCTTCCCAGTGGATACTCTGTTTTGGGGTAAAGCTGTTTGAACAAATGTTCTGATGCATCTTGTGTCTTTGATTAACACCAATGACATAAACAACACTTGGGATTTAAGTTTAGTTTTCACATTTCGCATACTCTGGTCAAAATCGAGTGTTCCTTCACTTATGTTGTTGAAAACAGCTTGTGAGCCATTTGTCCTACAGTAATTTTTTTGCTTGCACATGTTCCTCTTGGAAGTAAGTGTATGCATATTACCTGATGCGCATTCAGTGTTTCTTACAATACTGAATCATGTGGGATTGAGGCAACCTTTGTCTGACTGCTAAATATCAAATTGACACCTCAGTAAAATGAGTCCTATTGTGGTAAATCTTGAGGTCTACATCCCAATGATACAGAGCCTGAAGCCTTAGCAAACTTCAACACATCACTCCAGGGCTGCTTCAAAGCTTTTGAACCCCTGATATACCTATAGATTAGTGTGTGCAAAAATATACCAATTCTGATCTCTAGTTAAAATGAATTATTGCTGCATACTTGTGCTAAAGGACATGCACAAAGCAGCAGTAATCAATGTATTACATGGGCTCTCTGGAACAAGATCTACCCATGATAAATATGACTACAATTTGCCAAGAGGTCTCTAAGCAACTACAGTACCCAACTTCCACTCATCAACGAGCAGGCTGGTGAATATTAACACATAATTATAACAGCGTATTATATCAATGACATTGTGCATCCGACACAAATTGTAATTTGCTCTACTTTTGAACAATTAATTTCAAAAGAATTTGGAGAAAACAAGGTGCGTCTTGTGGTGACAGGAAAGGAGTGTTTGAGAAAAACCTCAGGAAAAGGACCTCAACAGATTAGAGACCAAATATTCTTGCAGTTTCTCTGCAAAAATCTCTGCGCAGGCACTGATCCATTACATACCCAATACTTTTGTACAGGGATACAATTACATGCCCATTGTCAAAAGGATTCAAGTATAAGAATTGATAGTGTAATATTATTTTGACCATCACTTCAAAAGTTTGGCTTAAGAAGGGGGGCTACAGAAGGCGTTAATAGTTAAAACTTGCCCAGTCTAATAGCCTAAACCAAACTGGATGAGCATCTAAGATGGGGAGAGTGAGAGAGAAAAGGAGCGCAAGCCTTATCACGTCTGGCTGGCTGTGTCAACCCCAGTATCTCTGCCAGAGAAACCAGCCCACGTCGATGACTGATTTTAGGATTGCAATGGCCGGTGAAGGCCAATTTCCCCCCCCTCAACCCAAGTACACAAAAATATTTAGTAAGGGTTAAACGGCAGGCCAAAAAAATGCCCGTCCTTAAGTGCAGTTAATCATTCGCTGCTCAATTTGCAGACCAGAATAATGCTCCAGCGGAACCTCTCCTAAGCTGAGCAAAGCAGTTTTTACACACGCTCAATAAACATGGACATCACCATGCCGAGCACTCTCGTGATTACCATCCCTCGCCTTTCAGGCCTCTTGATACCTTTTTCATACATCTATAGAGTTAAGGAGGGGAACCAGTATATCCAGACTGCAGAATGCCAGGAGCTCCCCCTCTGTACTGGATTTGCTCCCACTACGGCACTGAGTGCAGGCTGAAGGCCAACTGTTCTGCAGAGAGCCTGAACATTTTATGATATGGGGATGCAGGACACCGGCCTCCACCAGCTCTGTGTGTACTGACTGGGTGCAAAGATGGCTCCAGAAGATCGTATCTTCAGCCTGCCGTGTATCGGTGAGTCACCTTCAAAATTCAGCCCACTAAACGGGCTGTGTAGGGAGGAGCAGAAGAGGCTGCAGGAAACCAGAGATGCAGCCTATCCTGGGGCCTGAATCACAAAGCCGGATCACTGAATTAGCTGGATGACTGCGCACTGACAAACCCCAAAAAAAGCTCTCGCCGTTTAAGTCCACGTTCCAGACTAGAAGGAGTTCTGGGTGCTTCTCTGCTGATTCATCATCAATAATAAGCGCAATAATTCCGCCCCTCAACCGTACAAGCAAAACACCATCAACATTGACATGTCCTGAAAACACAGCATAGCACAGCTTACTCTTAAACTTATGTTTTTGATGGAAATTCACATCCATTTGCGATGTGCCATTTCTTTGGGTTTTCTTTGTTTTCCGTTTCGAGCAACGCCGTTATAACGAGCTACACCCGACTGACTCTTTACAGAATATATTATTTCACAACTGGAGGAAACGTCAGTGTGACCATGAGGACGGTAAACATGAAAGCAATTTCCAGTCATTCTGATGAAATTCTCCAATGACGTTTCTTCTCCATGCTAAATGAGACAACTGTCCACAATCTGGCAGAAAATTGATGCGATAAAGCCTCCACAAGCCTACAGTGAGGAGTTACAAATTGGACAAACAATGGTGAAGTTAAAAGGCACTTGATGAAAAGCACATGGACAATGTAATAAGGGACATTCAATGGGGAAGAAGGCCAAAGTAAGAGGGAAAAACAGGGATAACAGACAAAATATTTACCTTTACATTCCAGAGACAATCGTAAACAGAAATGTAATTTGTGGAATTAGGGGTGAAGTGGGAGCAGGATTTTTTTTCGCACAACAGATCACATTCAAAGTCAATGCAAAGACGCGAATATTTGCGTCTTTGCATTGACTTTCAATGTCATCTGTCGTGCAAAAAAATCGTTTTGCGTCCGGTGTGAAAGCGGCTTAAGAGTAAATGACCATTACTGAGCTGCTCTGCAGGACTAGTGAGGGATTCTGGAGGACTAGAAATGAGTACTCTCCACTTCAAAAGCAGAAAAGGTATTTGAAATCCAAACTTGACATGATTCAGCTTAAACATTTTCCAGCAGTTCACCCTTTAGCGTAGTAAGAACCACAGTGTACTGCATCTGTTAATTGCAAACGGCGGTTTGAAGTTTCTTTTCAAAATTATTCTGCATAATATGCAGCAGTTCAGTAAGGTTTTACAGAATTTCATTAACAAGAGTGAGGAATGGGGCGAGTACCGCAATGCAACAATGTCGATTTAAATGTATTTTTCGAGCATAAAGATTGAATCTCAGCAGCTACACACAGCTATGCAGAAAGTATGCTGCTCCCGTATAAATAAAAATGTAAAATGTAGGCATCGATAAAGTCGCACAAGAAATGTAAGACTTGCTTAGATGCACAACCCTGGATGTAAGCGATGGCATAAAGGCTGGTTCCACTGGACAGACTGGAGATCAGCATCAGGGCTGATGCTCTTCAGCAGCTCGAGGTAACAAGCTTTCTGCCAAGACCAAACAACCCCCAGCACAAATACATCAGGGTAACTGATACCAGCATAACCTTTAATTAAAGCTGGACCTCCTATTCCGTTTTCTGAATGTCTCAAAAGTTCAAGATGATCAAGATATAGATGTACCTGTGTAAAACCAGCCACAGAAATTAGGTTATATTACAGACTGAGATTTCAGCGCGAAGCCCGGTCCACTTAATGCACACCACAGCAAATGGAATTCCCCAGGAGAACCAAACCAGCTCAGCTTCACAAAAGATGACCTCTGAACTCCAGAAGGTTAAATGCAAAGGAAAAGACTAACACTCGCTACTGAACAGATGGAGGCTATGGCTGGATTTACACAGACCGCCCGCAAAGCGCTCCATAGGCATCTCCTCCTTTCACCACGCATCTCTATGCCAAGCTCTCCTCCACCAGCATATTCTACTGAGAAACGCCAAAGCTGGTTTCAGGAACACAAATAGCCCTCTGCACAATACCACCTTACATTAATATTACAGTTTGCCATATTTTTACAAACTCCGGAGCGGGCAACTTTTCACTTATTTGATGCAGTTAAATTTTTTTTTTTGCAAGGTCAGCATTGGTAAACTAGCCCATATCTTCCATTATAATAGAGAATGCCCAGATAAAGAAACGAGTAAAGCAAATGAGTGAGTCAACAGGTAAGTGAATGTGGTTACTGAAGTTGGATCACACACCCACTGAAAACAAAAGAAACAGACAGGACAGGGGAGTAACATTAACATTAGCCAGTAATTAGTCCTATCATTAAACGTGCCTCCATACAAATTTTTTCTTGAGCTGACAAAGTGTAGAAATAATGACTGCGTTGGACTCATTTAGCCAGCTAGTATCTGTTGCCAGTATTGTCAGTTTCAGAGCACCAGAGGGCAAACATTCCAATCAACAGCTCTGGCATTTACCGACATTACCTGGCACCGATTCGGGCTGGTGGATACCAATCATACAGAAGCCTGTGCTACACTGGAGACAACTTCTATTACCAAACCCTGTATCTAAGACAAGACTGGGCTATTTTATGTCGCTAGCCAAGGGGAGGTACACCAAAGCAAAGTCGCATCATTAGCAGCTTAACTTATGTTTTGCTCATATCATGTTCGTGTATTAAGAGACTAATACATTTACACTCCTTGTTTTCCTGGCTCAGCATGATAGGATGTTTGCGCCTCAGCATTAACCCTCATCAGAGCATATTCATTTTCTCACGCTGACTGATTGTATGAGAGCAGGGTTTAGCACAGTAAACCCACAGACACCGGTCAGCCAGCAAGACAATATTACAACATATTCCCTGTAAACCCTCTGTGATTGGTCTCTCTCGGCTCTGTTCATTGGAGATGAGAAAGAACACCACGTCCTCCCCCTTTTACTGACGTTCAGTTATGTAGTGACAAACTGCTCACAGAGAAGAATCATTTAGGGCAAAAGACAAAAATCTTCAGGCTACAGCCCCGAATGCCAAGGCCAGGTGACGCCACTGCCAATGACAGGGCTGCGCTGCAGTCATTGTTCATATTTTTACACACACATCAGGGAAAATAACACGCTTTTTTTAATGTCCAGACTGAAATGTCCAACATTTTCAGTCTCGTCAATAAAAACAAGTAGACATGGTCAACAACATCCCCCGCCAAAATGTCTTCTTTAAAGATACTATGAACAGAGGCTCCCAGAAGTGCCACAAGGGCAATAACTGTGGGAAAAATAATAGTGTGCTTCTTATTTTCGAACTCCATCAGGGTCTTTATGGTCTTAAGCTACACACCAAATTTGGTTATCCTATCTGGAATATTTCCGTGAAAAGTAGTTCCCCTTTACATATACCGTGAACAGAGTTGAAAAAAAGTGAATCAAGGGCAATAACTCCGGGAGAAATAATCACGTGTCTCATTTTCGAACTCGATAAAGGTCTTTATGGTCTTAAGCTACACACCAAATTTGGTTATCCTATCTGGAATATTTCTTGTGAAAAGTTGTTCTCCTTTATAGACACCGTAGTCAGAGTTCAAAAATGCGAATCAAGGGCAATAACTCTGGAAAAAATAATCGCGCTGGTCTCATTTTCGAACTCGATCAAGGCCTTCATGGTCTGAACCTATATGCCAAATTTGGTTATCCTACCTCGAATATTTCTTGTGAAAAGTTGTTCTCCTTTATCCCGGACGGACGCACGCACGGACGGACGGAGGTCAAATCAATATCCCCCGGCCACTTCGTGTGGCGGGGGATAATAAACACACATCTTGTCATAATTATCATCATCAAAAATCTTAGCTCATCGTCTTATCTTCCGCGAGGAAAAAAAAGTCACTGACACACATGTTGTGTCATAATTTCATTGATAAAATTAACACTGCAGCTATGCTTCGCGAGCACAATGCCAGCACTGCATCCGGAGTAAATGCATCCCAAAACTGCAAAACTTTAATACAAAAGGGCACTTGCTCACTTCATCTTAGAATGAGCATTTGGCTCATTTTCAATATATAACATCACCAACAACAAGTGTTGCCACTAAACGTAGCCATGTCCGCCACCAGGTCACGGAAATCGACTGGGGTCAGCGTATCATACCAATACACACTGAAGCCAAAGATGAATGAAATCGGTCAAACCGTTCTTGAGATATCGCATTCACAACAAATGGGACGTGACGGACGGACGGAGCTGAATACTATGTCCCCCGCTCCGCTCGCTACCGCGGCGGCCAATAAAATATGTGCCATGTTCCCAAGTGAAGTAGTGCCACCAGTATACAGGCTTTACTCATAGAGAGAAGGTGAACCAAGTGCAGGGTAAGGCTACAAAATGTTCAAGGGGAAGGGGTGTGTGTGTCCCTCCACACATTCGAGTTCATCTTTTTTATTATAATTTCATTAATCATTGTTGATTTTCCTTTAACCAAGTAGATGCAATTTGTAACAGCCAAGAATTCTGAGATTCCCTCATTTTGCCGTCAAGACTCGAGAACCAAATTTATTTACTGATCGTTCGCACATTAGTTTCCACACTTCCTGCCCCGACTCTGTGGTTGATATGGGACTCACAGCAATAGCTCGTCGACATCTCAAGCTGTATAAACTGCAACAACCTTCAAACGCCTTCACACACACACAGAGCAAATGGGGAAAGTTGACGCAAACTGACAGCAGCAATACTTGATTGACAGGTGATTCATCTGACCAACACTGCTGGCTTTGTACAAGCAGTTTCAGGCTGGACTGAAAAAATTCTTTGTGTGCATTTGAACCCTAAAAAGAAGTGGATTTAGGCAACCAGCATTACAGCAAAAGTAAATAACCTAAAAAAAACAGGAATAAAAAAAAAAAAAACCATGTAGAATTTTTTAGAGACTTCAGCCCGTTAGGTCAGACTACAAGCCCTTCCTCCGAGCAAGCACATCAAGTAGCACTGACAAAGATTTTTATAAACAGCCTCCCAATTTAAGGGGCTCAAAGGTATAACTGGACTAACTAAAAGCCAAAAAGTGAAGAGCTAGCCTGTAGAAACAGGAGAAATGGACCAAAATGCATAAATTAGCCAAATAAATCAAAGCAAAAAATTACAATTAACAAGAAATCCTTTAAAGCAGTGCTTCCCAAACCTCTCCTGGAGTACCACTGGTCCTGCATGCTTTAGATTTCTCCCAGCTCCATTAGAGGCCATTCACATGATCCACTCACTATCAAGCAGCTTTGTAGATTGATGACAACCTGAACAGGGAGCTACCCAAAGCATGCATTACAAGAGGTACTCCAGGTGAGATTTGGGAAGCACCGCTTTAAAGACATCGACTAGGAAATGGCCGTAAAACGCGCCTCATTCACATCCCCTGTACTTACAGCGAGACGTGACGCTGCTCAATGTCCGCTTTGGCCAGCTCATCCTCCTCCACGTCCGTCTCCCCACCGGAGCTGCTCTCGGTAGCGTCCGAGTCGAACGCCGCCTCAGCCGAGCACAGGTTGGTTGCGCCACTCAGCGAGAGCCGCTCCAGGTCGCCAGGCACCGAGCCGCTCTTGAGGAAATGCCCCAGCCCGTCCTCGGCACCCGGGTCGCGGGCTGCCCGCCATAGGTCCGCCTCGGCTTTACGCGTGAGCACGGCCGGGCTCCGCTGGCGCAGGGAGTCCAGGCTGGGCAGCTTGCTGAAGCTGGTGTGCAGGAAGCCGCTCAGCTGCTGCTGCACGTGTCGCTCCACCTGCTTCACCTGCACCACCTGCAGCCGCTTGCGCAGCCGCTGCAGACGGCCCTCGATCTCACCCTGTCTGCTCTGGCTCAGTAGTGTGCGCTCCCTCACCTCCGTTTCCAGGCTGCTGAAGGGCGAGAGCATTTCATGGGACGTGGGGTTCAACCCTCCACTGCCATCACTGTCCCTGTCCATCGCGGACCCTACAGGGCACGGGACTTCCGAGACCGGCTGTCCTCCTGGGAGTCTGGGGGAGAGGCACTCCACGCCATTAACTGCAGCGCAGGATATCCCCGTGGGCTCCCTCGAGGAGACATGGCCCGACAGTTCCCCTTTGGAAACGTCTTGAGTCTGGGTCGGGGAGTCCTGGTTGGCAGTAGGCCGACCTCCATTGACCAATGTGACATGGTCTTTGTTAGCACATGTCTTGGCCAGCTTCTTTGCAAGTCCGTTGGCGACTGGCTGCCCTCCAGCACTCCTGAGGCTCTTAAGTCGCTCTCCTGCGAGATCCAGAGTCTGGTGCTTCCTGGACAGGAAATCGGAGCCGCCGAAGTAGGAGCCGGGCAGAATGCCGTGGCTCTTCAGAACTGACTGCTTGATGAGGACCCCTTGCAGTTTGAGGGACTCCTTAGAGGAGGGCACCGAGGTGACGTCCGAGCACAGGTAGGAGGCCACCAGCGGCTGCAGCCTTCCCAGCTCAGCGGGCGGCGGTTCCTCCGTGCTGCCGTCCCGGAAGTCCAGCGAGCACTCCTCGCCGTCCTTGCGCTTGACGGTGCCGTTGCTGGGTATGAGGATGTTGCCGGCGTTGCTGTTGTTCTCGACGCTTCCGGGGGAGAGCGTGGAGGACGAGGGGGCCAGTTTGAAGCGGATGTGGTGAGGTTCTGCAGCCGCGTCGGTCAGAGCGGGCGCCATCGCAGCCATGCAGTGCAGAGGGGGCGGCGCAGCGGCCTCTCCCAGTGCCCAGGCCAGCTCCACACCACCCACCCACTGGCCCTCCAGACGGCAGCCTATGGAGAGAGCGATGATCATCAGGGAGAGGTGCTGACACACACAAGGCTTTCAGGACCCCAAACAAATCACATTACAGGCAATACCTCACCTGGCCATGCAAAGCTTCCTTATTTTTCTGAGAAAATCAGACTGGCTTACATCCAAATTTAAGACTGTTTTCAGTGTTCATAAGTAATGGCGTCCCAACATCTCATTGTCACAAAAAAGTGATTTGGGGCGCTCGAAATAGGCATTTGGGAGGGCTGCAGCATGCGGAGAAATTAAAGCTTTTTTGTGCACCTGTTGCAAAGAGAGGAGTGGTCTGTTATGGCCAAGCAGCCAGCAGTTATTTGAATGACAGTTCCGCGCGCACAACTAACCAGGGATGACCCATCAGGGCCACTTAATCAATGAATCGCTCAACTGTTCATTACACAGATTAATACGAACAATTAATATGCATATTGTTCATGAATATTCTAATCAACCAGTGCAAAAAGCTGCTCTCCTGTGTTCACCACTAGGTGGTGGCAATGTGGTCAAAACTTGTAGAACGAAGACACAAAATGATGCAGAGGACGTAATGTACACAGATCATGTCTGATGTCAGATTATCTTAGGAAATGATGTAACTTGAGTTTATGAGTAGGTACTGTCTATTTGAAACTTCAGTTGCAGAACAAAGGGGATAATAATGGGCGTTTTTACCCCAAAATGCCTATATTTGATAATATGATTAAATAGTGAAGGAGATAAGAAAAAAAGGTGTAATTTTGAACAAATAAAGCCAGGATATCTACATTTATGTAGTACAAGTTTCACTACTATGGGTAACTGCCCACATGGTGAACTTGCTCATCCAAAATTGGCAAAAAAGTGATTTTTTAGGCAGGACCCTATTCAGGGTCTCCTAACTCCACTATCATGCCTTGTGTGCACTCAATCTTCATTGTACAGACAAACCTGTTCTCAAATAGAAGGAATACAGCATGATTTAGCCTCTACAAGGGATCCTGGACTCATAGGGCACCCTTGAAAACTGAATTTTTGATTTCCGTCCATATTAAGTTTCATATTTGAGAGGACAATATCTTGAAAATGAACAGAGACAAATTTTGATGAGATTCTGAAAGCCTAGACCCAAATTACCCTGTGTAACAATTTTCAGTCCATACCTATGATTTGTTCCAAAGAGATTGGCCTCCAAAATCCCGATAAACTAATGTGCACGATTTGCAAGGGCGTGGGCCCAGATTTTTAGGGGGCCCATATCTTGGAAACCCCTTGGAAGTAGGAGCCTAACATTTTGCATGTGTTCATTACGAATATAGAGGCACTCCCAAAATAAATTAATCAAAAATAAATAATTATAAAAAATATGGTCAACTTAAAAGGGGAGATTTCTTGAAGTAGAATCAAAAAAGATAGGTGCCACCACCGGTTGCATACAATGCAGTTAAAGTAACTTTTTAAATTTCTGGTTGGTAATAGGCAACAATACTATCCCAGCTCTATTGATAGAACAGTCAAAGGGACCAACTAAAAATCAAATAAAAATTTTGGCTCCGTAAAAATTGTCATTTTCAACAGCCTATTACAGGAAAATCAAATGAGATATGTCAAATCTGACTGCAGATTCATAAATTTCAGGTAATTTTACCCACATGCAACCACTGACATTAATTTAGGAGCACTGGAAAGTGTATTTGTATCCCTCCAAAAATGCTTATCAGTAATTGCTACACTAGCAAGTGACTAGACACCCCCTCCTTAAATTGGCAATTACTCCATGAAAAATTGGAGCTGGTACTTAAGATCTGGGATTTGTCCATTTGAAATGATGGCAAACACCCATGATGTTTTTCAAAATTTCCTGAGAGGATGTGGCGCAGATCCTGGTCCACTTGGCATGGAATGACCCAGTTTGTTTCAACTGAGCGTCCACTTGGCGCAACGCACCACACACTGGATGACACGCCACAGCATGCTTAAAAAATAGCCGCGCTACTGTGGGCAGGACCCCTCAGCCCCGTGCATGGTTGAAGCGTGTGTACCTATCGTGTTAAAATCTCCACACCAGCAACAGAGAAGACTGGTTTGCTGAAAGAGAAATTTAACAAAGAGGCAATTCATGGGTGCAAGTGGAAAAAATTTTTTTGACTGAACATATTTTGGCATGGGTGAAGTGACAAGCGCCGAAGGTGCGAAGTCCCTAGGGGCGTCCTGGGGCATGCCCCCCCAGAAAATTTTTGAAAAATGGTCAAATTTGGTGCATTCTCAGGGCAGTTTGTCCAAGAATTTGAGATTATAAAAGGCACTAAACTGTGCCAATGTTTAATGCTTACCTTTTAAAAAAATGTAAGGGTATTGAGGCAAATAGTGTCTTGTGGGAAGACACAAACTCTTATCAGGTTACATGAATAAAAAGATAACATTTTTGAAATGTACATTACAATACAGAGCTACAGCAGTAAACAAAATAATGTAAGCAATCAGTACAGGGTGGGGAAGCAGAATTTGCAAAATAAATCACCATCCACAGATTGTATATTATTCATTTTAGTCATTTTACAACCAAACGACTAAAGCACAGAGTCAGATTACAGCTTATAGTCTTTGCTTTTTCAAATAACAGGTGCACACAATTCAGGGGAGTGGTTGTGGGATTGTTTGTACTTTAAATATCAGTGCAAGTTTTGCTTCCCCACCCTGTATATTGAAATTTGCTTCACTTTGCTCTCTAATTTAGATTTTTTTTCATTATATCAGAAAGAACGTTATTTAAGATATTCCAGTCACTTGAGTTAATTCATGTAGAAAATTTAATAAACTGTACTGTATGTGCAAGCGTGATTAAACCTCACCTAGAAGAGCTCTGACAAGTTCTTAGGTAAATGGCCCTCTGTTTAGATCAAGAAACAAATAATCTTCCACAATGATAATAATATGCAGATTATGGTGATAGAAGTATCATTTTTAGTATCAGTCCATTAAATTCATTGATATTGCAAGTGTACTGGCATATATGTAGAGCAAGGGTGCCAAACCTTTTTTTGAGCCAAGATTTACTTTTAAAGATGGCTATGCATCGAGACCTACTGATCTGAGTTGGCCGTTTTCATGCGAGTTTCAGTGTACTTTGGTGTGGAAGGCTGTCATAGATAAAACACTGGGCTAATATCTCCCTGATGTTTTCAATTTAGCCTAATAAATTATTTGCTGTCATTTACCCAAAAGTCTTGCTAGACCTGCCATGCTTAGTATAGAAAAAACAAAATATGGAAAAGTTGCGTTTCCCCTTTAAGATTCAGGACTTTTTATAAGTTTTTTATTTTGCACAAACACGCTGCCTAAAAAACGCGGGTGCATAACTGCTAGCTCAAGCTATTCGATTCAAACTATGCTACAGTCTGCTAACTAAAACTACTAACGTCTTCGAACATGTTGTTAACCCTCTACCGCATTCTAAATTCGATCCGAAATAAACATCACACTAATATTCACGTACAGGAGCACTTTTCATAAACGCGGATTTTTCTAGAAATAAAAGGTTGCGGAGATTTTCGATCGGACGCTTCGCGTGATGTTAACATTACTGTAACACACCAATGCATAGCAAAAATTTCGCAACGTTATCAAAAATCCCCGTACATGTAGACGTTACGGTGATATGGGATTATATTCCACGCTTGAGCACATTTTTACTGACCTAAATGCGTCTTCGTCTTCCTCATTAGTGTCCGCAAATGAAGTACGACTTCTAGCCTCAAAATACTGCCCCTAGTGGCGGCAACATAAATTAAGGTGTTCCAATGGGAAATCTGGGAGGTTCCATGGTGAGACGTTACTTTGTGAGCACGAGCAGGTCATTATTTTTCTTCCACCACCACTGCGCACCTGCACAGCGCTGAATAACGGACTTTGACGGAACCAAGAATTCATTATTGACGGAAATCCGTGTGTAGACGGAGGTCTTGCACCCATGGGCAATTGTGCAGCTGAGGAATGGAGTCTGCTGAATTCTACCTCCCAAGGAGTAATTACATCAGTGGGAGCCATATTTGATTTCGGATTGCGACCAAAACTGATAGGCTTGTGTAGTAACTGTACCCTGATGTCCTCACCAAAAATCGTGATGATCGGTGATGGCGTTTTTTTAGTTATCGCACAAAATTGACATTCAAGACGGCAGCTCTGGCAGCCATATTTGATTTCGGATCGTGACCGAAATTGATAGGCTTGTGAAGTAACTCTTCCCCGATGTCCTCAGCAGAAACCGTGATGATCGGTGATGGCGTTTTTCAGTTATCGCACAGAATCAAATGTGAACAGACAGACGGACGCCGTTGCGTGATGACAATACCCCACACCCTCTTTCAGAGCTGAGGAGTAAAAACAAACTGATGTGAAACGCAGTACTGGCCGATCAATTTTAATGGCTAAGCTCTGTTCTTGAAAGCAAATGGAGGTGGAGAAAAATTAGCTCCCATTGTTTTACCTGCACAAGAGGCAACGCAGTCTCATTCATTTACCAGCCAACACTGAAATCGACACTCACTTCGCAGGAGATAATTTTGTTCCTGGAAGATTAACCTCAAATTAAGGAAAGATCAGCTGATAACCAATAATTTTAACGTGTAATCGGCAGCTGATAGGTGCAGTAACATGTCCATGGAAAAGAGCAACAGCACCTGAGAGTGACTCATTTCTAACAGAAACATAAAACTGCATTTCTCAGCCACAATGAAAAGGTTCATGGCAACAGCCTCGCGCCACCCTTGAGAAAGTGCACATGTAACACTGAATATGTAGATGTAATTTGCCCTGCTTGCTCTGGGCTGGAACAGGGAGTACAAAGACCAGGTGGCAAAACCATCTTTATCCATCTCCTGACTGCAGCGAGAAGAAGTGAACTGAGATGCACTACAGTGGCCAAGCTAAGCCTTAGACATGGGGCAAAACAGAAGGCCCACACAGATTCATTAATGACTCAATACCATTTTAGACCTTCCCCACTGATTTATTCCTCAGTAAAGCAGTTCCTTTTGTAGCAATGGCCAGGAAATCTAACATTATTTAATTGAGTATTCTAGAAATAGTGCATGCCACGAGACAGGCGCGATCGAGCCGGCGCCCGTAAACGCCCGTTAAGTCCTCCTCATGGGCGTGATTTAACACGCCCGTCAGTCGCTTCAGGGGCGCGCCACTATTTAATACAAGCGTTAGCCCATTTGACCTACCCCGGTAGATCATGATGATGACAACAGTGTCATGATCAAAACTAGTAATCGCAACAGCACTCAATCTTTTGAATCACACGTCAATAACATTACTAGGTCTACATACTTTCATCTGCGAAACATTAATAGACTCCGTCTGTCGCTCGCTCCCACCAGCACTGCCATTCTTGTCAATGCACTTGTCACCTCCTGTTTAGATTATTGTAACTCCCTCCTCTCCAGTCTCCCTCAAAGGGTCACTCATAAACTTCAACTTGCCCAGAATGCAGCCGCCCGGACCATCACTACCACCGCTACTGATCATATCACACCCATTCTGCAGCAACTTCACTGGCTCCCCATCAAATTTCGCATTGATTTCAAGATTCTCCTCCTCACCTTCAAAGCTCTCCACAACTTGGCACCTCCTTACATCTCTGATCTTCTTTGCATCTACACACCCTCCCGTACTCTTCGCTCCTCCTCCTCCATGCTTTTCATCACACCTCCTGCCCGTTTAGCTACCATGGGGTCCAGAGCCTTCTCCCGTACAGCTCCTCGTCTTTGGAACTCTCTCCCACAATTCATCTGTGTTTCCGATTCTCTGTCCTTATTCAAATCTCAGCTCAAAACCCACCTTTTTAGACTAGCCTACTCTGTTTAGTTGGTAGTATAGTATGGACAATTGTTTTCTTTATTTATCATTGTGGTTGTTCTTGCTATTGCTGTTATTGTAATTTTTATCATTGTTTTTATTTTCTTTCGTGTTTTCCTTTTAATTACTCTGTTTGTTCTTAATATTTTGTCATGTTCGGTGTCCTTGAGTGTCTTGAAAGGCGCCTTTAAATAAAATGTATCATTATTATTATTATTAACATTCTCTCAGATCGAGGCAACCAGTGCCAGATGTAAGGAAGCATCTCATATTCAGTTAAGCATATCCGACCCATCAACATAGCTGTAACTAGCCATTTCGGACTTCAGTAAAAATTTCAGAGAGAAAATTTTTTTTTAGATCTTTATCATTCATGTTTTGTTCTAGGTATCGTAAGTGTAACCTGTGTGTACATGCAATGTTACATTTCACCAAAAATCAATTTCTGTTTGCACATTATTATTCTTTTCCTCTTATCTATGCATTGTTTTGGGGAGTTTTCTTTAGTTCAGTAGAATTTTTTTATTAATGCCGTTTGATCTTTTACATTTTGGGGATCTAACTTTCTCCAAATTCGTGGTATTCTCCTCAGTATTGAGCTCTGCTGTGGAGAGGTAAGATCATACAAGTGCTCTGTTCAATGGTTTTGTAAAACGCAGTAAAATGCTAAACGGAGGCGAAGACACTTCTTTGTAGAGGTCATAGATTTTGTTCATTATTCGATGGTTACTTTGGTGTTTATACATTTTTATTTTATCGTGTACGGCACTTTTGTGAAGCATGCTAATTTACCCATCGTAAGTCCAGGCTAATGGAGCATTAGGTGGTTTCTCATGCGGTTCGCCGTTTCTTCCATCTCTAATTTAAAGGTGTGCATGTAGAAACGTGACATGCGAAGTTGCTGTACTGACATTAATGCGTTGCACGCAGGTACGTGAGCTCCCCATTTCTAAATTACCTCCGCCATCTAAGGTAAAAGGAGGTTATGTTTTCAGTCCCGTTAACTGGAAAATGTAATAACATGCTGAATACTCAGCTCGTATTAAGCTCTGCTGTGGATAGCTGTGGATGTAGTTCGACATGCGACGTTGCTGGACTGATATTAATGCGTTGCACGCAGAATAAAAATCTTTTGGCTTGCAAGAAAGGAGTGGTGTTCGCCTTATTATTTATTACATGCAACACAACACTAAACTATAAGACCGGCTATATAAGGATATCAAATCGTGTATCTCTTATAAAGAAAGACAATTTTCAAATTCACTATGTTACTCATGTGTTTTTCGGGATGTACAAAGTTTTATTACTCGGGCCGGTAGGCCAAGAGTCTAAGTTTCGGCTATGTTCTTCTTTTTTTTTTTTTTTGGGTCGCGATTGTCCTGCTCATGCACGCGCGCGGTTTCGCGATTGGCCCAGGCCTAGACCCGGCCCGAGTACAGGCTCTGAGGAGCCTCTTGTTACCATTGAAAAAATTCAGGGTCTCTTTACCCCTCATCTCAATACATCTAAATGAAAAGGGTTTTCTAGAGTCCTGACGATGGAAAATCTCTCTCTTAAAAGAACATTATGGTTATTTTAAACTTACTACATTTTGGGACTGGGTGAGGATGGGTGGATGTCAGCTTGGAAGCAGTAGTTAAAGCAAATCTGCCTTTTTAAGCTTGGTACTTGTACTGGTAACCATGGTAACTGATACAGTTGTGAGGTTATCAAAAAATACATGTATGGACAATAGGCTATTCTCTTTGCAACATACTTAAGGCAGTTTACAAGCCAAGGACAGGACTGGACACCAGGACAGGTGAAGAATGGAGTAGGTGGCTTAGGGCCACCAGGTATCACTACATGCACAGTATGAGAATACTTATGAAGCAACGAAGAAATAAAATGGGGGGCATATACATGTACAGTTAAAGCTGAAGTGCAATGGGAGCCGGTAGGTGAAAAACATGCCTGCCAAACATATGGCAGGAGTGAAAACAAAAATAGTGCCCGCCAGAGAATTGGCAGGAGTGACTTAAAGAGCCCGTGCAGTTTTTTCCTGGCACGCACTGTAGAATGTATGCATGGGGTTGAGGTCCCACACAATTTCATCCTGACCAGCACCTGCTAGCCATGCATTTTGCCTGCCCAGGTATAATGTAGAGAGGAGCAAGTTTCGCCCACAGTACATATTTATGGCTCCTCAGTAGCACTAGGCTCTGTCAAAGCCAAAGGGAATATCTAACTGAGAAGGATTCATTTCCAAACAGACAGCACTTATGTTGAGATGGAAAATGAAATATGAGCAAACGATTCCTGAGATATGAGTAATCGACATTTGGCCACAACACAGTGAAAACATATCAACGTTTCAACTTCAAGCGAATGAAGACTTTTAGCCAGTCTGAAACCAATCTATCCGCTACAATTTGAGAAGTCAAAAATGTGTCAGGCAATCAGATACCAGGACAACCATACTGTTAACTGTTAAAATTTAATGATGCAATTAAATAATAAATTGATAAACAGTTCTGTCAAGTGAAATTTTGGGCAGGTTTTTGTATAGTTGGGCGGATTTTGAATCAGTTTTTAGCTGGGACCCATATGACCAATTAGGCAGCACTGGTGCAGTAGATTTCAAGGTCATCGTTTGCCGCAGTACATTGTAACAGAAAAAATTTTTAAAAACTGACATTCTCACATACATGAGATGCATGTAACTTCTGGGCAGAAGGCCAGAAATATGTCCAAAATGGCCACGCCATTTTGCATTAGAATTATGCATTAGAAATCAGGTTGTCCGCAAGAATTTTCAGCCGTACAGTGTTTTGTCAATGGCATTAAAAAAATATAGAATTAAAAATGATAATTGACAAAAATAACCTTTGCTATTTAACTACTTTTATTGAAAAGCTATGATGGAAAAAAAAAATGGCCCATGACAAGACCCCATCCTGCAGGCTGACCTGTCAACCGCTATTCAAGGTAGTGGGAATCAGCTTGACAGAGAATATTGTTTTTCATCAGTTAAGTCTAGGCCTCAAAGAATTTACCAACTTATGAATTAATTCAGGCTGTCATAAAAGCCTGAGGAGGAGCAACAATGTATTAATTCAGATTTTTTTTGTTGATGTTTCCATAATTTTTTTCCTCCATTTGATTATGAAAAAATTCCAAGAATTAAAATAATTTTATCTAATTTGTTGTGGGTGTGTTCATGAAGCCTGAATGTTAAGCTAATAAACAAAAATTGTTTAGTTTCATATCTGCAATTCGTTTATATGCTATTAAGTGTGAAGCTGGACAAACATCCTCTTGGTGTGGTGGTTCCGTAATTTTTGTCATGGGTTGTTAAAAAGTTGGCTACTTTTTAGAAGCTGATCTGAAAATTCACTGACCTCCAGGACTACAGCAAGCACTACGAGAGGAAACATGAAGTTGAATAATGCTAAAATTTTTAGCACATGAGAAATTAGAACAATGCAACCAAATATAAAATGAATTTTGTGAGAAGCTAAACAACTGTGAACCAAATCCACTGTCCTGCAACTCAGTAGTTCAGTTCGTCCATCGCAATGTCAGGCTAAGAGGTCACTCCTTCAGATTACACTGCATTTCTCTTTCTTATTGGAGTCAACATTAGCTAGCTATATGGCTAGCAACAAAGCCACATAGCCTACCTATTTTACATGGCATGGGACGAGTGATGCGGGTCATTCCATGTCAAATCATCAGAAATACAAAACATCTGTCAACATGTAGTCATAGATTGCTTCCATATTTTCACATTAGATAAATATGTATTAGTGATGAACAAATACGAAATTTCAGCTCATTCGGACCAAAAATGAATTTTTGGTGAATTATTTTCTAAGGGTACTGTCCGTCAGTTATGTGTCAATTTTTTTTTTTTTTTTACGAATTCACGCCAATTTACATTTTTCTTGTATTTAACATGGCATAACCTTTTTAGTATTACACCTATAGCTTTGAAACTTTGCATCTAAGCCAATGTTATACTGCTAAATCAGAAAATGCCATCCATTTTACTTTATCTTTCTTGGTTGTGGAGCTATAAGGACACCAAAAGTGCCTTTTGTTCAGGCAGTTCCATGTTTAGGTCCCCAAAGCACCTACAATATAAACCCTCGCATAGGCTCTCTGGCATTCCTTCCATTCATTTGTGTCTGCTGAATATAAATCAGGCTGAATTCACCATGAATTCATCACCAACTGCAGTCAGTACCTTGCCAAATGTGAAAAGAGCTAAAATGCTCATGACATTGCCACCTGTTCAAACCCCGCATCTCCAGGGGCACACCTTGGATTTTCTTCCATTTTTTTTTTTTTTTTACTGATTCCACTATTATAGTAGAAAGACCACTCCAAAAATTGTTGATGTGTTTTGACCAATATAAATTTTGCAGGCGCCTAAACAGGGGCGGGGTAATCCTATGCTAGGGTTTATATATATGTTGCTAACAGACAGACAGACGAACAAACAAACCAACCAACCAACCAACGCCGGCAAAAACATACACCTCCTTGGCTTAGGTTAATGAAGAACTGTCGTGACTGTTCATACTAAAAATACATCTATTGGGTTAGTTTATGCTCAAATATGGTCATTCAATTTTCAGAAATAGTTGAAAAGGGAATCTGTGCGTTTACTACAGTGCTGCCGCCTATGTCACATGGACAAAATTTCCGAATTTGTTTTTTCAGAAATAAAAGAAACTGCACCCAGGCACCAAAGATTCTCTTCTTTTATTTTGATGTCTGGGACATTGCTCAGCAGTTATCATCAGCAGCTTTCCCATTGACCCATGCAGTCTCTGGAAAAAAGACCCTGAAAAGGACCCTTTATGCGAAAAGGGCCATATTTGAACCTCTTTTCCTCCCAACTGCAAAGGCCCACCAAGTCAATGTCACTGAATCTTTGGAAGTACACTCCTACATCACTATCATATGAAAGATATTCTCTGGTGCACCCCTGCAGTTTTTAGAACGATAGTCACAAACTTTTGTGAAAATTGGCTCTCGTGGCTACTTGAGCGCCACCTATATGAAAACTGCACGGGTGCATCAGACGAAAAAAAGTGTTGGACATAGTCTCACCTCCCCATTCAGAATCAAGAAAAATGGTTTGGTGCACCCATGCAGTTGAAGAAATGTGAAGGCCAAAGTTGGTACCTTCCAATGTTGCGAAAAAGGAGTCTTAATTTTAGGGGCCTCTAACTTGGTCCTAAGGGTCTGACTGGCAAACCACTGCAGGTACAATGTTTGGGGGGCATACCTACCCACCACCTAAAATTTCAGCCAAATCCAGGGGGGTCAACAATTCAGAGTGTCTAAATCTTGACTCTTAAGTTACGATGAAAAATGCTTATACAACAAGGGATTAAGCGCTTCTGCAGCTGTGGGAAAAAAGGTGGGAAGTTTTTTATATTGAATTTTTAGAAAGTAAGCGCGTTTAATAGTTTTGTGGCTTTGCTGCAATAAATTGAGCATCCGACACTCCTGCTGAGGCAATTACGAGATTATTTTTTGACCTGCCCAGCTTGAATGGCTATATTGCAGTTTTAATGTAATTTTACAGCGTGCATCCTTCACTTATTAATTTTTAATTAAAATTTCATGAGTAATGTAGTTGTTTGCACATCTTTTTGGCATTCATAAATAAAAATAAACATTTTCTGAATGATGAAAACATGTTATAAAGGCTAATTAGCACAGATATGAATATAGGAGTGGCTTGAGATTGTGGCTTGCCCTTCGGTGTGCCTTGGGCAAAAAAGATTGAAAACCACTGGCCGAGACAACCGGATTACCGCTTATTACGAACACTGGACATGATATTTTTGCTCATGCCATGCGATAATTGTAGATTGCATATTCCCAGAAAAACATGTCCTTGGATCAGGGCCCGTATTTACAAAGCATCTTTGCGTTAAAAGTAGGTCCCAACCGCCAGATTTAGGAGAAACTCCTGAAAAATGGGGGTGTCAGTCGTAAATGTAGCACTCCTAATTATTTTTACTAAGTGTTATTCACAAAGCATTTTGGCCTAAAAGTAGCTCCTAAGTCTGGGAGAGCTTAAAAGTAGTCTAGAGGACTCCTAACTCGCTAAAACCTATTCATAAAGAATTGGAAAATGGCTGCTGCAGTTGAAAGACGGAATGACTTGGAAATTCTGAATGATGCGCAGTTGTTGAAAAGATATCGGATCGACCGTGAAGGGAATTTATTTGTTGTTGACTTGGTGAGGGAGAGAATTACGTCTCCAACCATGAGAAACAACCCAATAAGCCCCAAAGATAAATGTTTGACAACACTTCCATTACTTGGCCACCAGAAAAATGCAACTGTGCAACTCGGACAATCAGGGATTTCACAATCATCAGTCAGTCGCTCAATTCAACAAACAATCATTGCGCTCAGTGAACCCCATATCACCCGACAGTTTATCCGGTTTCCAATGGACATTCACCAACGACACAGAATCAAACTTGAATTCATGCACATCTCAGGTATGCCTGGTATCATCGGTGCTATTGACGAGACCCATATTTGAATTATTTCTCCGACCCAAGATGAAGAGGTATTTGTAAATAGAAAAAAAGTTAATTCCATCAACACCCAGATAGTATTTGATGCAGAATGCTATATTTTGGACATTGTTGCAAAATGGCCAGGATCCACACACAACTCTCGCATTTTAATGGAAAGCAGCTTATGCCAATTATTTGACAGGCATTATGTGCCCGCGGGATGCCACTTGCTCGGGGACAGTGGCTTTGGTGCTGTACCTCCTCCTGCTATGCATGAATTATTTTATTAGGCTGTTGAGCGAGGGTTACATTTAATAGATCATCATAATAATACCAGCCTATGTCATATTTTGTATACATATTTAAATTGTAGGCTATAAATTACAAACCAAGCTTTGTATGCTTTCCTGTTTAAACGATAGCCCGTTTATAGGCTGCAATCTCGGACCTCCCCTGCGATTGCAGCCCATACCACCGCTTCTCGCAGTCGTCTGTCGTCCGAGGATTGGCTGTTCACCCCCGAGCCAAATTTCCCTTTGATTACATGCTTTCGCTCCAGCACCAACTGGGCCAGCAGCAGTAACTGGTCGTAGCTCCAGTTGGGCTTTTGCGTCCTTTTTGAACTTTCATCCATGACAGTTTAGGGCAAACAAACTTGAACAGCTCGACATTTAAATGATCGCAACATATTCTCATTGGGTAATAAATCGCTAATTATTGGGGAAAATGACGCGTTTTATTATTGACTCGTTTTGGGCTATTGCCGTTTTTACAACTCTCTCTTTCCTATGTATGTTTATTTGCCTAGAGCGTGATATGCGGAGACTGCGCATAGTGCATTTTCAGGAGTGCTCAACATGTTATTATTTTATGGGACAAACCAGCCGCGTGACCATTTCCTCATTTTTTCCTCCATGGGTTGTATGTGGGATATTTTTTTCAATGGGCCGCCCTGTCATCAAAAAACCAATCACCGTGCTCATTGTCCCAAGACTCGTGCATGAGAATTGACGTCATCCATAGCAATGAAGATTTACTCCCACCTGTCTCAGAGCTACTCCTATTCAAGGAGTTAACAGTTTTCTTAACTAAAAGTTGCTCTCAGCGGCTTTGTGAATAACTTTTAAGGTTTTACTCCTACATAAAATGTTTTAGCGCGACCTAGGAGTACTCCTAGCGGTAAGATAAGATGCTTTGTGAATACGGGCCCAGGTCTTTAATAATCCCTGAAGTGCGATATGAAGGAGGTAAGAGTTTTTTGTCCAAAAGGATAGCGTGGTATGTTTGTGAAGGAAATGACAGGGTGTATGGCCCTGTACACATGTACACGGCCATTTTTGAAAACATATTTTTCTGTGGGATGAGGCCTCTCTTCCACATGCTAATGGCGTTTTAGGTCGCAAAAACTGAGAATTTTTTAAAACGCCTTTTAATGGGAAGATTTTTTTTTTAAAACGCCAGTTCCTGCATGTCTGTGCGGACAGGTAAAACGGAGCATTTGGAAAACAATGATATCACAACTCATTTCGTGCAAGCCCATTGTTGCAATGTGTGATGTTCCTCTCTAGTATGTGAAGTAAATGTACAAGTTAACACCACCTACTGCCCGTGAATACTTAATTTCAGCATTTATAGTAATTTTTGCGTGGATGCAGATATTTTGTTAAACAAGTTTTAGTGGACTGATTTTGTTTTGTTTTGTTTTGAACGGAGGAGGAAAAATATCCGCGTATGTGTGGACAGGGCCTAAGACTTATAGGCTGCCTACAATGTACATAGTGAAAATCATAGCTACACATTGCGATGTTAAATGTTCCATCATCTTAATAGTTACCAGATCAAAATTATAGAAAAGACATGAGGATCTTGAGAGCATTTGGATCTGCTCAGGTTTGAAGGCCCATTGTGAGGCAAAATACACTGCCCGTCCAAATAAAAAGTCGCACACCATAATATTTTGTTGGGCTACCTTTAGCTTTGATCATAGAGCACATTCACTGTGATATTGTTTCGATGATCTTTTACAATGAGACATCTATTTCCAACCAGATTTTCATTCATTTTGGCCAAGATCTTGTATTGATGATCGGTGAGTTAAACCACTCCGTTGAGTATACTCTGCAAATCCCAAAGACTCTCAACTAGTAAAAGGTCCAGACTCTGAGGTGGGCAATTCATGCGTGAAAATGATTCTTCATGCTCGATGAACTACTCTTTCACAATTTGAGCACAATGAATCTTTGCACTGTCATCCCCGAATATGCCTGTGCCATCAGGGATTAAAAAGTCCATGGGTTGCTGGTCATTCAGTATATTCAGGTAGTTTGCTGAATTCATTTTATTGCTGTAAAACAACGCTGAGCCAAGACCTAACCAACCGAAGCAACCACAAGTCAAAACACTGTCTCCAGAGGCTTGTACAGTGGGCACTCTACATGATGGGTCCATTGCTTCATGGTCTTCCTTTCATATCCTGATGTGCCCATCACACTGGAATAGGCATAGGGAAAATTTGGACTCCTTAGACCACATGAGCTTTTTTTATTGCTCCCCAGTCCAGTCTTCATGCCCCCTGTAAATTGATCTTGTTTTCTTTTCCCCAATAAGCCTCACTAACAAGCGGCCTTCTTGTAGCCAAGCAGCTGTTAAGTCCCAATCCTCCAAGTTCTTGTTGCACCGTACATGTGGAAATTCTCTTACATTCATAATTAAGCATATCCAAAAGTTATACTGATAATTTTTTAAAGATGAAACTTCACCAAGTATTTTAGTGATCCCCACACATGATCAGTTGTGATTTCACTCCAACCATTTATACCATGAAGTTCACAGTTCACCACTATCCTTCCAGGTTTAAATAAACTGTTGGACAGTTCCAGAGCCAATTCTTGAGACTTCGCCATCTCCTCAGTTGTTTTCTTTGCTTGATGCTGGCCAAGAATTTGTCCCTCATGAAACACCATGACACCTTTTCAACAACCATGAGATACATCTTCCAACATGGTTTTTTGAGAAATGAGAAGTTACACACTGAATCAGTCAGCATTAAAACAATTCTTGCCAGCTGAAACATATCGCTGCATTAATGATTCAGTCATAGGCTCGAGTATTCACTTATTTAAATCCAAAGGGCAACTTTTTTTTTGGACAGACAGTGTACACTTTTGCATACTTGCGCTTAAAAGAACCGTAGACTTCTTTGGTTGCTCATTTCTCCCTTTACAACCCCATTACCAAATTAGTTGGGACACTGTAAATTGTAAATAAAAACAATGAAATTATTCATAGGTCACTCAAACCCTGTATTTAATTGAAAACAATACAGAAACAACACATCAAATGTTGAAACAGAAATTTTATTGTTTTTTTGAAGAATATCTACTCATTTTGAATTTGATCCCAGCAAAAAATTTTGAAAAAGTTGGGGACACGGGCAACAAAAGGGTGGAAAAGTTGTATGATGATAAAACACTACACTTTGTGGAACATCTAACCGCTTATTAGGTTAATTGTCAACAGGCCAATAACATGACTGAGTATAAAAGTCTTTCAGAAGTAAAGATGACAAGGGCTTAGCCACTCTCAAAGATTGCAAGGGCTAATAGTTCAACAATTTAAGAATAATGTTTCACAATGTAAATTGCAAAGAATTTGGGGATTTCATCCTCCATGGTACGCAATATCATAAAAAAAATTAATGATTAGGGAATAGCTCTGTACAGAAGGAACACGGCCAAAAACCAATATCAAATGGCCATGATCTTCAGGCCCTCAGGCCACACTGCATTAAAGACAGATAGTATTTGATTGTGGAAATCACTGCATGGGTTCAGGAACATTTCTGAAAACATCACCAGTGAACACAGTTTGTCACTGCATCCACACTTGCAAGTTAGAATTCAACCACATAAACAAACGAGATCCAGAACCACTGCTGCCTACCCGGATGTCCTCAAAAAATCGTGATGATCGGTAATGGCGTTTTCCAGTTATTGCAAGGATACAAAATGTGGACGGACAGACAGACGGACGCCATGCCTGATGACAATACCCCACAGCCTCTTTCAGGGCTGAGGGGTAAAAACTGTCCTGTGGTCTGACCAATCAAATTCTGAAATTCTTTTTGAAAATCATGGACGCCTCATATTCCGGGCATAAGAGGACAGGGACCATCCAGCTTGCTATAAATGCACAGTTCAAAAGCCAGCACCCATTGAGCAATGGGGGTGCACTGCTGCTCAGGGCATGGGTAACTTGCACATCTGTAAAGACACCTTCAGTACTGAACAATATATACAGGTTTTAGGGCAACATTTTCAGCCGTCCATACGTCTTTTTTTCCAGGTACGGCATTGCATATTTCAGCAAGATGATGCCAAACACCAAATTCTGCATGTATTAAAACATCACGGCTCAGTCGTAAAAAAAATAAATAATTTTTTTTTAAAGTTTCGGTGCCAAAATGGCCTGCCTGCAGTCCAGACTAGGGATGTAACGATTACCGGTGTAATGGTAAACCCTGGTGAAAATGTTGACAATAACAATTACCATTTTCATTTCAAATAAAATTATTATCTCGGTGGATTACCGAGGTGTGGAAACCGTGTGTTTAATCCTTCCCAGCTTCATCCGAGTCTTCTGAAGTAGCCACGCAGGTGCTCTGTGTAGCCTACAACTTGCGTTTAAACTTTCTTTAAATTGGAAATGGAATCATGGCGGAAGGAGGTGACGACTGCGCTCAGGAAATCTATCAGCCCTCTAAGAAGACTAGGTC
This sequence comes from Gymnothorax javanicus, assembly GCA_029692085.1. Lineage (NCBI taxonomy): Eukaryota > Metazoa > Chordata > Actinopteri > Anguilliformes > Muraenidae > Gymnothorax > Gymnothorax javanicus. The sequence continues at coordinate 104,236,482 of CM056200.1, forward strand.
TGAAGTATGGGCATATTTTGGGTATTATTTGAATGCCGGGGGACACTTGACTGAAGACAGTTATGCCGTCTGCAGAACATGCAGGAAAGTTTCTGCTAAAGGCAGCAATACGTCAAATCTCATGGCACATCTCCGTGACCATCACCCACAACTTTATAGCCAATGCAAAGTTAACATTAACGTTTTAGCTGAAATACATGATGTGGGGACATCTGGTTGAGGTTGAATGCAATGATCCGTCTGTCTAACTTATTGACTAGTCAATAATGTAAACAGAACCCTAAGTACAGCGCCCGTCGCCATCAAGAATGCATATCTAGCAGCGAATATTCTAAGCTAACAGCTGAACTTTAATTCACGAAGAGACGGTGAAACTGTGAAAACAAGGCATTATTTAGCGCTAGTTGAAGGCATCAAAAATGCCATAAACTTCGTTTTTTGTAGAAATTTAATTGACAGTGACTACGTGTATATTACCATATATCATTAAATGGACGTTGGAATCAACCAAATACGAGCTAGCAGCTAGATCAGCTAAATCGCGCTAGCAGATTTGTTTACTATGACAACGGTTAACACTACTAATCAGCAATGTCATAAACATTTGCTGAAATGAATGACACGGTATCAGAAGCATTCTACCTAAAATCCACATTTTCATTCAGTGGTGCAGTGTGGCGCTAGCTGCTGGACACTTTCTTAACCTTAGCCTAAGAGCTAGACGGATGCCCACTTGCATTTATTAAACAGTAGTAGATTACAGTATTTTATTGCATTGCATGCATTCTTGATTTCTAAAAGATTGCATAATTTGTATTCGGAGTGGCCATTCGCACAGCCGCTGTGTAAATAAGCCATAGCCGCGTCCCTGTGCAGTTGTTTTATTCGCACAGCCGCTGTGCAAATAGTGGGTCAAGTTATTTTATTCACACAGCCGCTCCATATGAGCAGCTACTTCGCAGCTGTACCAATAAGGATGGGCCGTAACATTATTCGCACAGTAGCGCGTCCATTTGAATTTGTCCAAGGTCAGAAAATGGTTTGATTCTAGCGAAGTTGGATAACTTTAATTTACTAAGTCACACGGTCTGAGCCAAGTGTCTTTGAAAACACGAAACATGATATTTTGCCCTGTAAGATTATGAATTTCTAGCCAATCATTTTGATTTTGCAACAAAAACGGCTATAGGCGAAATCGTATCTACATTGATATGAATGGTAGCCCAATGATAATAATAATACATGATGCTAGATCAGCAGCATCTTATTTGTTGATGATGGAGAGAATAAGTATATAATCAGTTCTGTTCCACTGATTTGTTTACATATTTTTTTTTAATGTCATCAACACTTGAACATTTGGATTTGATTACATATGATTGTAGTAGTTATTTTGGTTATTTGTTTATAGTGGCTATTTTAAATGCATAATGCACTTTTGTCTTATTCTTTTAAGGTTTACTTTAAAGTGCTCATGTGTACAGTTCTACATTTTCATTTTGATGATGAAGAAAACAAGTATGTAATAAGTGGTGTTTCTTAGATTTGTTTACGTATTGTTCTTTATGTCTTAGCTTGAATGTTTGGATTTGTATAATTTAAACCTGCACTACTGGAAATGTTCCTGACAAATAAGCTGTTTACATGCTGAACCCTTGTTCCTTTGATGCTAAGAGTTGTACTTTTGATAAGGTTTGGCCTATATTTTTGAAATATAATAAACACCGTTACATTTTTAAAAACTATTTCAGTTTGTGTAGGCCTATCAGTGCTTTCTGAACATATTGAACACATTTTTAAAAATACCGCGATAATACCGAAAACCGTGATAATTTTGGTCACAATAACCGTGAGGTTAAATTTTCATACCGTTACATCCCTAGTCCAGACCTGTCTACCACTGAAAATATTTGATGCATTATGGAACAAAATATTTGACAAAGGAGGCCGCAAATAGTTGAGCAGCAGAAATCGTACATAAAGCAAAAATGGGAAAACATGTCACCTTCAAAATTACAGCACTTGGTTTCCTCAGTTCCAAAATGATTATCTTGTTGTTAAAAGAGGGTGATGCAACACAGTGAAAAACATGCCCCTGTGCCAACTTTTTTGGCACGTGTTGCCAGTTTCAAATTCATAATGACATTTTTTAGACCACAAAAAAATTTCTCAGTTACGACATCTGACATGTCTTCGCACCATTTTCAACAAAATATAAAGTTTAAATGATTTGCAAGTCATTGCGTTTGGTGTGTCGCTTCTTGTCACTTGTGTCAATGTGTATCAAGCTTCTATGCTAGAAAAAAGCAATAGCTGGGGGGTGGTCGTGAAAATTCATGAGCACTGTTTATTTCTGAATGACTACAGCATCAAGTGCATGATCAAGGTCGTATTTATGCCCATGTTCGGTGAAATCATTCCATATCAACAAGAACGCATTTATTAAAACCTGAAACCTCGCGAAATAGACAGGTTTTGGCGAGTAACTGCATGATAATCCAAACGCACAGTCGTCACATCATGTAGCCAAATGTTCAAGGAGAATAGTTATACGACAAGTTCATGTCAAATTTACGCGATTGCTCCAATTGGATCCACATAAAATCGATCCCACAGTATAGCATCAGCCTAACCATAATCAGAGCCAGCAGGAACAATAACACCTTCAGAGCAAGCAAACCTCTGATGCTAGGCTTAAGTTCAATATTAGTAACATTAAACTAGCTATCGGTAAAGAAAAATTGGTAAGTCAACCAGCAAAGATCTTTAACTTAAACTGTTAAACAAAACGCGTTCTACTGCATGGGCTACTGTCAATGTTAGCTTATGGTTCAAGATAACGTAGGCAAGGTATTTTGTTCTGGCCTTCCAGATGTCAAACGGCAGATTATGTAATCCACCCAGTTACAGAAAATTCCCCCCATCCGCTCAAATCGGATGAGGTATCAACTGTTGACAGAGGACGGATAGTTCAAATGTCCCCGGTGCGAACCCTCTTTCACCACTTATTAGGATTAGAATCAGTTACATTCAAGCCAGGAAAAAAAAAAAATTCCTTGACACTCGTTCCAAGCGAGTATACGAGCGTTGTCATGAGCTCCGACGTTAGCCTCGGGCGTGAAGTCTGCCACATTTAAGCTGCTTTCACACCGGACGCGAAACGAATTTTTCGCACGACAGAACCGCGTGTATTCGCGTCTTTGCATTGACTTTGAATGTAATCTGGCGTGCGAAAAATTCGTTTCGCGTCCAGTGTGAAAGCGGCTTGAATCATGCTCTAGTTTACGCAAGATGCCAAATTAACTAGCTAACCCATTCACAAGTAACGTCAAGCGATCTATATGGCCAACTCGGGTAACAAGCAATAGCACCAGCTTGGAAGTTCCAAGCAAAATGCGGGCGTTATAACGTGCAAATTATCGCTAAAAATACAAAGCACGTATCAAGCCGTAAAACTTAAACTGACCTCTGACAAAGCAAAAGTCTGAAATAGCTAGGTGATGTTAGTTAGCCAACGTTATTAGCTAGCTACAGCAGTCAGACTTTAAAAATTGACCGACTAGCGCATAGCAAACTCAATTCCCAGCAAATACATGCTAGCTCGCCATCCTGTGACTCGCAAAGTTAAGGGGATAGGGCTAATCTTGTGAAAACATTCTGCTGAAAAACAACAACCATCTATACTTTCCTTCATAATTTCTTATTGATAGATATACATCTCAAGAATAACTGGTGAAAATTTCATCACAACAGATTAAGAAATAAAGAAATTATGAAGTATAGATGGTTGTAGTTTTTCAGCAGAATGTTTTAAGCAGAGTAGCCCTACCCAAGTTAAGTTTCCATTATACAGCCAATTAACCAGCATTCATTAGCTACTTTGTCAGCTCGGCGAACCCTAGACTAGGCTGGTACAACATGGGACAAAATAAAAAACTAGTTAACCAACTAGCTAAAGTTAAATACGCGGGCTAGCATTGGAGTGTAATTAAGACAGCCATCTAACTAAGATGTGCTGACTACCACTGATCAGTTAGCAATCATTTAAAACAGATTCAGCCATCAGTAGGTCTCAGCAAGTTCATACTCCAGCTAGTCACGTTTTCAAGAGGTGTGATTAACCCAGCTAGTCAGGAAACTAGATGACGATAACGTTTGCCAGCGAGGTAACGCAATCTTGCTTGCAATGCATAAAAACTGAAGTTAATTTTTTTTCCCCCGAGCTATCTAGCTAGTATTACTGCATCGCCGGCTAACGATGGCTTAAACAAAATTTTTTACAGCTAGCTAACTACTATATCTATAGGCCTAATGTTAATCTCCGTGGATGGTTTCGCCGTTTCGGCTATGAAAAAAGACTTCAGAAGATCATAGCTAGTTAACGTTCGGTAAATACAGTAACTTGACCACAGCGAGGCTAAACTAGTCGACGTTCGCCGAACAGTTAAGCCGCTTTCACACTGGACGCGAAATGAAATTTTCGCACGACAGATTACATTCAAAGTCAATGCAAAGACGCGCGTCTTTGCATTGACTCTGAATGTACTCCGTCGTGCGAAAAATTCGCTTCGCGTCCGGTGTGAGAGCAGCTTTAACGTTACTTTGAGCAGCAGGCGTGCAGCGTTAAAACAGAAATTTAAAAGGTCAGCTATTTGCACAATACAAAGGCAGCTAATGTTAAGATAATGTTACGGCGATGCAGGACTGCCAACAGCAGCAGTTTTACGTTTCATACGATGGGCAATGTTGTAACCGAGTAGACAAACGCGCAGCAGGTTCGCACCCAGCTTAACTAGCTAGCCAGCTAAATGGAAAGCTATAAAAACTTACTTGCTGGCAAGCTAATGCTATGCAGCTAACAAAGAAAAAGGAGGAACCTACCACGTGATTAGGCAGAGTCCCGGGGAATTTCAGCAACAATTCCCCGCAGTTTGCAGGAAAATAAAAATAAAAAATATGATGAAAATGACGGCGTGAAGCCGATAATCCCTTTCCCTTCTGAACAACCCCGTTTCCTATGGGCCCCGCTGATTACAATTCCGTGTCGCTATTATCTCGTAATCACGAAATGGTCGAAACGACCCGTAGGAAACGGGCTTCACTAGCTTAGTAGCTAGCTAGCTATTTAATTAAGCTGTTGTAAAATGTTCTTTTCGGGTCCGACTCGTCTCGAATATCAATCGTTTCCGCTTTGTTTTAATCTCGAATATATTGATCAAATCTGACAGCATCTACCACGTTTAACCTGAACGTGTTTGTTGTTCAGGGAGAGCAAAGCTAGGAAAATGGCGGCTCGCTCCTCTCCCTCGGCTGTCGAGTCTGACAAACATAGGTCGGATCGAGTCGCGGCGGGAGACATTCCTCCAATTCGCCGCTAGAGATAAGCGTGTTAATTCCAATACCACTAGAGGGTGCTTTCTATCTATGGAGCCAGAACCAGAGACTATTTCGGCATCAAAAATAAAATTTGGCATTGAAACCAAACCCAAAACTGAACAAGTCTTCAGAAGATGGCATATCCCTCCGGCCCCCGCAAAGTAATCTCAGAAATATCAAAATGCATCAGTCTAGGGCCTGATTAATACGCACAGCAAGTTTCGTTAAAAAATATTGAACGACATCGAGTTCTGCTCCGGAACGAAATAATTACAGACGGACGGACGGACGGACATACTGATGACTGTAGTATATGCCGAGGGGATGAAAAGGGAACATCGGCAATGCAACTCTTGTATCGAAAGAAGTCGTATGAAACCAGGATTGGCTTAGAAAAAAAGTTTCACTGAAAAGATACGAGCATCAAAAAAAATTTCATGTTATTTTGGTATCTTTTAGCATTGCGATGTTTTGATGACATTTACGATCATGAGTTTTATTTACTTATTTCTGATCTTTTTTTTTTTTTTTTTTTTTTACACCAACAGGTTTTCGGGTTCAACTTTCTGTCATCATTGCAGTGTGGGAGGGAGGGTTTGAGGGGAGGGGGCAATTACATTTTCAGTGGATCTCGATTCCCTTTTTGCATTTCCTCAGTCCTCCATCCATGTTTAAACCAGAAGCTGCGCTGGATCCGCCATTTTATTGATCGTCTCAAAACACTTGTTTCTACTGCGAGGGAGGAGGGAGCTGCCAGGATTTAAGGGCATCTAAAGTCGATTCTCAGACGGGACCTTGAACGTCCAATGTTTACAAACAAATCACTTGCTTTTGTTGACATCTTGCATTGTCGCATGACAAATTTAATTCAATGCTTTGTATGGAAGCTCATAGTGAACAATATTCAAATGAAAATGTAATCCCACTATTGCATTATAATTTGCCATATATGAATGAGTTATTTGAGACAATATTAAATAGAAAATGTATTAATCCAATTATCACTTTCATTTTCACAAACACATATGGGAAATCTATGACTATATTTGAATGATAACGAAAAGCTGTTTGACATTTCATTTTCAAAGTCATGCTCTGCAATACGGTGGACAATATTCAAATGCAATAAGCAAAACAGCACCCCCAGCCTATTGCATTTACATTTACATATCAACACGCTCTTTTAGGGTCAACATGAAAATGTAAATGCTATTTTCTGACTATTTGAAAATGATATGGAAAATGGCATTCAACATTTAATTTGCAAAGACTTAACTTGCTCTACTGATGACAATATTCAAATGCTATAAAATAAACAGCTCTCCCAGTCTATTGCATTTACATATACATGTCATCACGCTCTTTTAGGGTCAACATCAGTGATGTTGCTAGGTACGCGTCCTGCGTCCCTGACGCATTAAAATCTGAAAGGACGCAGTAAACTCACTATCCATGCGTCCCAGGGACGCACCTCATTTTTCCCATGAAAAACGATACATTGGGCCGCTTTCACAAAAGCCTTTTAAGGTTTACACGCGGACAACTTTCTTAATCGCGCGTTTAACATGAGTTTAATTTTAATCACCGTTTCACTAGGAGCAACTGTCCGCGTGCGTCCTAAATATTTTAAACGCCTGCGGTCAAATAACAATAGAAAACTTTAAACACTCGTGAAGGTATGTAAAACTACTACCACAGATTGATTTGCACCTAAATAAGTGACGCCGACCTGCCTTCATCTGGCTGATTTTGAGCAAGACTTGCGCCTTTTCTGGAAAAGAAATGCATAAATAAAATAAATGAAATGAATGCATAAATTAAATGTTTGCTTTAAAGATTTCATATTCACTTAATAGCCAGGGCAATTTGGGAAAAATAATAGCGTGCTTCTTAGGCCAAGTTTTTTCGTTTACATCTCGGTTTACATTTTCTAAAAAGGCTAATTTGAGTATCCTCCTGAACTGCAAAAGTTGTTCTTCACATATAATGAACAGAGTTAAAATGAGTGAATCAAGTGAAATCACCCGAAAAAAATGCCGAGGTCTCATTTTCGAAATCAAGTTTTGGTGAAGGATGCACCAAATTTGGTTATCCTATCTTGCTCCGTCCAAAGTTGACCCGCAAAGAACAGTTTGACATTCTTTAACTCCGGAAAAATAATCTCGCCACGTTTTCATTTTCAAACTCGACATCTTTATGGTCTTAAGCTAAAAATTTGTTATCCTAACTACCCTCTTACAAAAAGGGGTTATTAACCCGGACGACGGACAATTGGAAATGCCCATTATGCAATGGCAGGGGATTGTCAATGATATGACCTTGCATCAGTTTAGTCTGAGGGGTTTTGCAAGGCCACGTTTTTTACGTTACATCTACGCGCATTTTCTAAAAAAGGCTAATGATCCCATCTTTTGATATGGTGTTTAAACTTTGAGTTTAGAACTGCCCGCGAGGATGAAAGGATTTTAACATGCGTTTAAAATTTGAACGCATGTTAGTTATACGCCTTAGATGCTTTTGTGAAATCGGCCCATAGTGAACAAATGCAACCCTTACGTGTTTAAAATCATTATGTAACTAGGTTGTCAAATTTGAAACCTTTTTAGTCAACAAACCAGACAATCCGCTGTTTCAGCCCTCTCACCACAAACATATCTGCATCATTTTATTTTTCTCAACAGATTTTAACACTGTGTCAATTAAGTTTCATTTTTGTGCTAAAAGTTTCAAAGAGATTGAACAACCGTTCATTTGATTTAACTAGTTGAAACCTCTTCAAACAAGAAGATTTTTCAACCCCTCTCAATTTATTTGTTGACTCAGTCATGGTGATGAGAATGTTTTGTTTATGAGTTAAAATCAGCACTTTTATTGATAATTTATTTTGGTATTACAGACACCATTTTGTTTTCATTTGAATTTTAGTAATTTATTTTGGTGCTATTTATATTGCTACAAAAATGCTATTTTATTTTAATTTTGTATGTCATGCCACTATGACAGTTGTTTTGCAATAAACTTTTCAGATTTGGAATTTTATTTGTTTAATTGCAGCTACATTTTGAACATACAAGAATATATCCGTTAATTATAACCATATCATACCATACCACTATCAAAGGAGTTTAACACTTCAATTTAAGAAAAAGAAGTATATAAGAAATAGAAAGAAATAATTTTTTTCATTGGGGACCCATTGAATTTCCCAGGGACCCACTCAAATCACCACCTGTGGGTCCCGGGGACTCACTAAATTGAAAACCTATCAACATCACTGCAACATGATAATGAAAATGCTGTTTTCTAATCATTTGAAATTTAATTTATAATAATGATGACTTATTTGCAATTCATTTTCACAATTATCCTGCAATGGGGACAATATTCAAATGCAGTAAGGGAAACAGCGCCTCCCAGTCCATTGCATTTTCAAATACATGTCACCACGCTCAAAGCTTCAAAGAGGTAGCCAAATGCTGCTTATTACCCATGAAAGCCATAGAACTATATATTACAATAAAAGAAGAATTCAGCTGGGATCTTGTCTCATTTGCCACTGCCTGTTGTTGGAACTGCTCCAGATTTGAAGCGCTCAAACAAAACCAAAGGGCAGCACAAGGAGGTGTATGAAGTTAGCCAGGCAAAGCATACATTCCTGCTCGCTCTCGTGCAGTGATGGACAAGACTTCTGAAATGTGGTAGAACATTTTCTTTTCACTCATTTGTCACTGTCGTGATATAAGCTTACTGTTATTCTGATCTCATCTTTCAGATCTGTGCTTTATGAGCCTGGCCATGAAAAGGCAGCAAGTACAATTGTATCAAGAACATATTCCCAACTGCATGTATGCATACTGGGTCAATGACGTGACATGCAGATTTTTGTGTCCAAGCGCACTACTTTGGTTTAAAATAATCTTAAATGATTCTAAGCATCATTTTATTCTATAAAACCTGTTTAATTTGAACATATTTCCAGTTTATCATATTTATGTTTTGCCATCTCAAACCCTCAAAATGTCAGGTGGCGCAACCGTCCGAGCAAGTTAACACTACGTGAAATGTATTAAATATGTCATTTAAAATATGAATTAATATAATATTAATATGGGGGCATAATTTTATATTGAAACCCTTCCAAATAAACAAAGTTAAATAGTTAAGTTGTTCTTATATTGTTTGGAAAACCAAAAACCCGCCCCTACAATAAAGAATAAAGAGTTACTTTTAATACCCAGCTCAACTACAAAATAGTAAAGTTTTAGGCAGAGTAAACACTCTCAGGTATACTTACGAAAAAAATCACTGAGAAAAAAAAAAAGGGAAGTGTGTTTTCTTTCAAAAAACTTTTGGTTGCGCCACCTGACATTTCTTGGCTGGTGAAATTGCAAATACAGTCTAAAACTGTACTAAACCCTGTAAATGTTGTGCAACCATTAAGACTTGTTTAAACTCACTCTTCCAACTTCAAATAAATGTATTCTGTACATTTTAAAAGATTTATTTTTAAAAAAAAACATTTTTAAAAGGCTTATTTGTCACTGACCCACATGCATCTTGTCACAACAAAGTACAATGTTCATGTTTTTTAAGGATTAGTGCTTCCACCTAGATGCTATTTTTAGAATTTTGGTTTTGTTAATTATAAGCAAATGAGATAAGATCCCAGCTGTCTTGTTGTTTATTTCTAATAAAAAGGTCTCATGTGCAATTATCATCATTTGGCTACCCCTTTGAAGTTCTGAGAAAAAGGGTCCTAAAATGACCCCTTTTTTGGTCCGAGACCCTTTCTTCATAGCCTGACTCCGCCAGCCTACGTACTTCCGCTCAATTTCATTTTGCTTCACCACTTCGTCTGATCACTCGGAGCTCTGCCTCATTTACCTCGGCAGAAAAAACGCCGGACCAACCAACGAACAGAAGGCGTGGCCGAGAGCCATGACGTAGCAGCCTGCGCCCGAGTTTGAAATTGTAGTCCCAAATCAACAATGGCCACGGACATAGATACATCGGAGGCCACTCACTTAAAAAGCTTCTAACAAGATGAATGTTTGGTTAGTTTTTGAATGGAAATTATGTTGTAGCGCTACTGTCATATCTACTTAATATCCATCAGGAAACATATGAAATAGGCACCCTGTTCATCTCTGTGAGAGATAGCCGAACCACCTCAGCTAGCTTGTAGCTTCTAGTGTTATATTGCCCAAGCATCATTCACACTATTTAAGTTATTTTTTTTTTTTTTTTAAAAGCTGCGTTTTTGTTCATGTCACAAGACCTATTCGCTGTCTCAGTGTTATGTTGTCATTATCCATGAATGAAATGGTTGTCTGATACCCCTTTTTCCACTAAGATGCTGGTGCTGGTTGAGCCAGAGCCTGACTTAGCACCAGTTCTTTTGTTTTCAAAAGCACCAGCTCCTGGCTCTTAAAACCGGTGCTAGAGTAAACCAACTCCTTGCTGGTCCAGAGCAAGCACCGATTCGTGAGGCGGAGTTTACCAACACGACCAGTCATGGTCGCAGAAGTATTTTGAGCGTTCTGCTCGCAGTTAACGTTGGAATGTATAAGCATATGTCTTATATCTGCATGATACGTTTATATTTCATTTTACTTTCTGCGCCCGCTTCGTTCATAATAAGCATTACAATATGAGTTAGCTGGCCAGATAGGGCGTTCGAATTACTGTTATTGCCATTAGCAAGCTTGAATGTCATTTCAAAAAAGAAACTACATTAGATCGTTCAAAGTTATGAAGCTGGAATGAAATAATTACTGTTTATTTATTACTGTCTGCTTCCTTGGGAAAAAGTAAAGATGGATAGCGTGTTCCTATTAACACCCTGAACTATGTTTCGGTATTTTTAACATGCACGGACAACAAAACAAAATACGGTATGCGCCTTATATTGCTGCTTTTTAAATATCTGATCTTAATCCAGTACAAGATCATAGCAATCTAACGGCTATATTCCTTTTCCCTCTAAAAAGGATAAAACCTCAATGAAATAATAATATTACTGAGCATGGAAACAAAGCATTATTTCAGTTTTACATTTTTATTTGTGGTTTCCCGTAGTCCATATTGTATTTCTGTATTGCCAGATGTTACGTGAGCGCTGCTGAGAGAGACGCAGATCTCGAACAACGTTTATTTTCATCTGCTGGTCTTAAATTACAGTGACGTGTCGCGTGGCTCTGATTTGGCTCTCGGGCGATGGAAAACCAAACAGGTTCTAAATGGGTTGAACCAACTAAGCACTGGCACTAGCACCAGCACAGCACTAGCACCAGGTTCTTTTTGGTGGAAAAGGGGTATGAGACAGCCAAAAGCTTAGAGCCAAACTCACTATAAAGTTAGATAGCGAGCTCGGTATGATGTTAGCAAAGTATGGTTAATGGTTCAGTTTTTAGGAGTCAACCATTTCGTCCTAATGTAAATAATCATTCTCGCCAATTCTGCCGTTTGTTTCAGGTCTCTTATGTTTTTTTTAATAGCATCAGTATCGCCAGGAAAAACGATAGCTCAACAGTTTGTTTCTTTTAAGGAGAACAGAAAGAGCACCTTTGGTTCTTTTAAGTGAATGAGTGAAGGCTAAAATGAGGTAGATGGGCATATGTATGAGTACAGTATTAACTTTAATGTACTGATCAGTTTGTTTTCGCTGCATTCCTGCTATGAAGGACTGTATTCACAGCAGAAATACTAGGCAGCTGAGTCGGTGCATAACATACGTCATCGCCAAACGTTAGTGATTAGATTACGGGTACACCAATGATTTTAAACTTCAGACAAGCGCCCACCCACCAGGAAGTAAACATTTGTCAATCATGACTGGCCAGACTCTGTGTACGAAGCAAAGCGAAGTAGCAGAGTCTGGTATTACCAGGCTACTTTTTGCACCCTTTTTCCGCCAAACCTCAAGGTTGGCCCACAAAAGTAACAGCAGATTTGAATTAAGGTCCTTCCAACTAAAAGATTCCTTCAAAAAGGCAACTGGGATACCTCTGAAGTTTAGAGAAAATCCGTGACAAACTTAAGAAAAAAAAATGGTTTTGAGCATTGTGAGCGCCCCCTACTGACAAACTTCAAGGGTGCCCCAGGTGGATAACTACATTCTGGTAATCTGCTCCCCCTATAGACCCACTTTCAATGGACTTTGAGCAGGGACACCCTTGACGTTCAGAATCAGAGAGGTGGGAACTTGTAATTTTGTTAAATTGGCTAATAAGGGCCCAAAAAGGGGTCGCTGTAGCTCAGGCCAGAGGGGGTTAATAGAGGAACGGTTCTGGATTTGAAGTTTGGGTACCATACCTATCTCAGAAATAAAATATCAGCCAAACCCAGGGGGGTCAACAATTTTGACTGTATGAACTTTTCAAAAATTGGCTCTTATTTGTTAAGGCGCCAGGTGATATCCACCCATCTTAAAATTACTATGTTGGCTTCAGGAAAAGTTAAACAAGCACACCAAACTATTCAACATGGCTATTTATATTTAACTAGTGTAAGCCAAAAAAGCACATTCCAGTCAAAGTATGTACAACAAATACTTTACGATTTACAAGGCAGGTCTTCCGCTCGGAAAAAAAAAAAAAAAAAACATGTTGTGGCCTCGGTAAAAGAAAACAAGAGGGAAACTGGAAAAACAATTCTTCAGCCCAAGATCACATTAATTAGCGTACAAATAGAAAAAATTTAACTTTTTTTTTTTTTAACATTTAACATTAAGAAAATCGCAGGCACTTAAGGTTCAAGAAACACAGGCTTTGATTACAGCTTTTGTTTGTAAGGACAATACAATTAAAGGACTCAAATTCTGCTTACTTTCGTTACAGAGATGCTTTTGGTATCAAAATGAAGCAATTTTTGTGCTCTATTCGATCTGTTGGGTCTCATTTAAACATACTGTTTTCAGAAAAATTTTGTAGCATAACTAATTTATTGTTAACTCAAAGACAGAGTTGCCTGGTGTTGGTAATGCACGGTCAAGGTTGCTGGCAAGCAAAGGCTTCTTAACCTCTTTGCAGTTGTTTCTGTTTTGATGTGACTCTGATCCTCGACTACAACTGACCGTACGGCCACATAGACCACTAATCCTAAACTCTTCAGTACTTTTTTCATGACCGAAAATTCCTATGAATATTCACTGTAAAAGTCAATGATTATGGGATTACTTTGTTTGTATTCTGCAAGTGCTTAAAATCTCAGAGAATACATTTCCAAGTGTCTCAACATCCTGAAGGCCACAGGCCCCAGATCCCCGGCTAATTTTTTGCCGTGCTGCACTCGGCAGACACTTATAATTTACAGATGCAACAGGCGATTTCAAAAGTGTGGAGAACTCTGATGGGTGGGTGGAATTGGTCATGGGCGAGATTACGTCACTTCATGTCAGTTAACCTGGACTAGTGCAGGTCAAATCATCACACTTTTGGAACGCATCGTCATAGATATTAAAGGAGCTGTGTCAATTACTGAGCATGCTCAGAACTTACATCCTATGAAAGTGAATCTGCTTGACTGCAAGTCATAATCTGATTCCATCCTTGCCAGTCCGTCTTTGTTTTGCATTGTATTTATACAGTTGCAATCAAAATTATTCAACCCCTATTGCAAATTGGGTTTAATAGCAAAATTTACAAACTTTCAGCCGTTTGTGATAAACAGATTAAACAAGAACATTTTAAATAGCTCAACACAACTAATATTACAAGTGGTTTCCCCAAATTTAGCTCAAAATGCCATTCTTAATGACTGCTGTGGTCTCAAAATTATGCAACCCCCCGAAAAGAATCAGTCATAAGAGCATATTTGCAAATCAGGGCCCGTACTCATAAAACATCTTATCTTACCGCTAGGAGTACTCCTAAGTTGTGCTAAAACATTTTATGTAGGAGTAAAATCTTAAAAGTTATTCACAAAGCTGCTGAGAGCAACTTTTAGTAAAAAACGTTAGGAGTAGCTCTGAGAGAGGTGGGAGTAAATCTCCGTTGCTATGCATGACGTCAATTCTCATGCACGAGTCTTGGGACAATGAGCACGGTGATTGGTTGTTTGGTGACAGGGCGAATTGAAAAAATATCCCACATACAACCCATGGAGGAAAAAAATGAGGAAATGGTCCAAGCGGCTGGTTTGTCCCATAAAATAATAACATGTTGAGCACTCCTGAAAATGCACTATGCGCAGTCTCCGCATATCACGCTCTAGGCCAATAAACGTACATAGGAAAGAGATGGTTGTAAAAACGCCAATAGCATAAAAAGAGTCAATAATAAAACGCGTCATTTGCCCCAATAATTTGCGACTTATTACCCAATGATAATATGTTGTGATCATTTAAATGTCGGGCTGTTCAAGTTTGTTTGCCCTAAACTGTCATGGATGAAAGTTCAAAAAGGACGCGAAAGCCCAACTGGAGCTACGACCAGTTACTGCTGCTGGCCCAGTTGGTGCTGGAGCAAAAGCATGTAATCCAAAGGAAATTTGGCTCGGGGGTGAATAGCAAATCCTAGCGGGATGCGTGGGATAATATCAGCCTACAGATTAATGCTGCATTCCCCTCGGTGTCTCGGCAGACGACTGCGAGAAGCGGTGGTATGGGCTGCAATCACAGGGGAGGTCCGAGATTGCAGCCTGTAAACGGGCTATCGTTCAAACAGTAAAGAATACTAAGCTTGGTTTGTAATTTATAGCCTACTATTTAAATATGCATGCAAAATATGACATAGGCTGGTATTATTATGATGAACCTCGCTAAATAGCCTAATAAAATAATTCATGCATAGCAGGAGGAGGTACAGCACCAAAGCCACTGTCCCCAAGCAAGTGGCATCACACAGGCACATAATGCCTGTCAAATAATTGGCATAAGCTGCTTTCCATTAAAATGCAGTCGTCGTGGATCCTGGCCATTTAAGCTACAATGTCCAAAATATTGTATTCGCATCAAATACTATCCGGTGTTGATGGAATGAACTTTTTATATTTACAAATACCTCTTCATCTTGGGTCGGAGAAATAATTCGAATATGGGTCTCATCAATAGCAGCGATGATACCAGGCATACCTGAGATGTGCATGAATTCAAGTTTGATTCTGTGTTGTTGGCGAATGTCCATTGGAAACCGGATAAACTGTCGGATGATATGGGGTTCACAGAGCGCATTGATTGTTTATTGAATTGAGCGACTGACAGATGATTGTGAAATCCCTAAATTGTCCGCGTTGCAAAGTTGCATTTTTCCAGTGGCCAAGTAACAAAGTGTTGTCAAACATTTTATTTCGGGGCTTATTGGGTTGTTTCTCATGGTTGGAGACGTAATTCTCTCCCTCACCAAGTCAACAACAAACAAAATCCCTTCACGGTCGATCCGATATCTTTTCAACAACTGCACATCATTCAGAATTTCCAAGTCATTCCGTCTTTCAACAGCAGCAGCCATTTTCCGATTCTTTGTGAATAGGTTTTAGCGAGTTAGGAGTCCTCTAGACTACTTTTAAGCTCTCCCAGACTTAGGAGCTACTTTTAGGCCTAAAATGCTTTGTGAATAACACTTAGTAAAAATATTTAGGAGTCCTAAATTTACGACTGACACGCCCAATTTTTTTAGGACTTTCTCCTAAATCCGGCAGTTGGGACCTACTTTTAGCACTAAGATGCTTTGTGAGTACGGGCCCAGGTGTTGTCTCAAGCACACCTGATGCAGCTAATCAAGAGCTTAATAAGTTGCATCAGGTTTGCTTGAGATAGAACACATCAAATACTTGCACTCGCTAGGGGTTTGTTGACAGTGACATTTGATTGCATATTAGAAATATGGCTGTCAAAAGAATTGTCCAAAAAGCTAATAGAGGAGATCATTGCCTGCCACAAACAAGGAAAAGGATACAGAAAGGTAGTACAGGCACTGCCTGTTCGTAGAGATACAGTTGGAAGCATAGTTCGCAAGTTCAGAGTTAAAGGAAGAGTGGCTACAGTACCAGGATGTGGCAGAAAGAGGAAGCTATCAATGGCTGTCACCAGATTCCTGAGGAGACGGGTGGTCAAAAACCCTCAAGTGGCTGCAGGAGACCCGCAGCAAGACTTGGAGGCAGGAGGCACTGAGGTTTCAGTTTGCACAGTAGGGCGCACACTAAACGTTGAAGGTCTCCAAGACATACACCACAACTGATCCAAAAGCACAAGCTCCAATATGCTCAAAACCATATAAATAAGCCACAGAAGTTTTAGGATACTGTTCTGTGGGGTGATGAAACAAAACTGGAATATTTTGGGCTTATGAATCAGTGGTATGTCTGCAGGAGGAATAAAGAAGCATATACTGAAAAGTATACCCTGCCAACAGTGAAGAATTGTGGGGGCTTTTTGATGCACTGCGGCAGCCTTGCTTCCTCTGGCACTGGAAATCTGCAAAGTGTGGAGGGCAAGATGGATTCAGTCTAGTACCAGGATATCGAAGGAGAAAATGTCATGCCGTCTGTAGGGAAGCTGACGCTTGGGCATCATTGGACCTTCCAAAAGGACAATGATCCTAAGCATACCTCAACATCCACCAAGGCTTGGTTTCAGAAGAAGTCTGGGAATATTCTAGAGTGCCCATCACAGTCGCCTCACTTGAACCCCATAGAAAATCTCTGCTGGGATTTGAAGAAGGCAGTTGCAGCATGCAAACCCTAGAATATTAGTGAACTGGAGGCCATTGTCCATGGGGACTGGGCTAAGATTCCTTGGGAAGGCTGCCAAAAGCTGACATCTGCCTATGCATCACATTTCCAGCAGGTCATAGCAGCAAAAGGGTTTTCTACTAAGTATCAAAGATGCTTGTCATGAAGGGGTTGCATAATTTTGAGCCTGCAGTAGTCATTAAAAGTGGCATTTTGTGTTCAATTTGGAGAAGCCTACAGTAATATTTGTTGTGTTGAGCCATTTAAATTGTTCTTGTTTGATTTGTTCATTGCAAACAGCTGAAAGTTTGTAAATTTTGCCAGTAAACCTAATTTGCAACAGGGGTTGAATAATTTTGACTGCAACTGTATATTGTGGTTACTCTGACTTTATGCTTTTTACATTACAGAGCTTCTCTGGAAATTTGAGGATTCAAAGCACTATTTTAAGCTTTAGCCAGGAGATACAAAGAATTTAAGCTGGTTTCCATCGTCAATAATCATAGAAGAAGAAAAATACCTTCTATGATTTTGACTTGCAGTTGAACGGATTTACTGTGTGAGCATGCTCAGTAGTCGTGACATAGCTCCTTTAATTGCTGATTTGGTCATTGAAGTAACCTGTGTAACCGAAATTGCTCGTCTTTGATCGCTATTAAGGCAGATTTGGGCTAGCGAAGCTGCCTTGAACTAATTAATGTGGACTCTGATTTTGACTTGCCATATCTCCCTTAATATAGGTCATGGAAAAATGTTTCTCATATTGTTATGAAGCACTTTTCCAGCTATATAATAGATATTATGTTATCACCAAAATGAAAAGTAACAGCATTGAGTGGTTTCATTAGTTATAGTTGAATTGCAAAAAAAACCCAACTCTTTAAAATGCGTAACATTTTCACCATATTTAGCTTATAATGTTAACATCACCCCCGTTAAGTTTGGTCTTTGGTTTTTGAGTTATTGCCATGATGTCACCTGAAGTGGCATCACATCACAATATTTTGTTGGACAGAAGTCACTGATCAGTGCGTGGTAAGGCACATACAAAATTACAGTGCACTACTTTCTTGATTGGCTTCCAGACCACTGGATAGTGTGCTCAAAGAAATACAACATGGGTGGCATCATGAATCTGAAGCCAAATATTAATTCAATTTAACTGCAACAGTACTTCTACCATAATGTTTGAAAATTGAGGTGGTACTGAAGTTTAGAAGCAGTGGTGATACTCTCAATTTGTGCTCCACCAGAGCCTTTGACGTAGTAACAGTGCCTTTGCTCCATATTTTGTTAATCTGTCCTGTTGCCATCACAGGTTCCACTGCCATTAGCACATCCTGGAGGTCCATCACGAAGTGTATCAGGGAGGCTGTACTGGTACTCCTTCAATAAGCAGTCCAGTGTAAAATGACCAGAACGCACAAGTAGAAGTGGATTAACTTCAGCCAGAACACAGTTGTGAAAAGGTGAAAAAGGCAATGAAGTAGGAAGGTGGGGATGTCAAAGAAGAAGAGAGAGGGTGCAGGGGTTCAGCAAGGCAGTGTGCGGGAGGAGGCCATAAAGACCGATTCAGTAGGAGTGATTTTAGCAGAGAAAAGCTCAACTTATAAATCTACCCAAAGCCCTGAATCGTGAGCCCTCACCAAATTCACTGATGTCATTGATTGGGTACGAGAGACTCCAAGGGCTGAAAATGATATACATTGGAATGGAACAGCATTTTCCGGCCTATCATATCCACACCAAAATCTTATGGATGATGGTGGGTTTGGGACTTTTTATTGTATGTTTTTTCACGCTCTTCACAGTCAAGGCACTTATGGAACTAACTGCCTGAACTGAACGTCAGCTAGGCCCTCGCCTCACAGAATGGACGAGAAGTAATTGTCAAACACATTTACTTGTTTTTGTCAAACAGCATCATTATGCAAAAATTAAAAGAAATGGTTGATGAGGGTCCACAAAATCAACTTCCTCTAGGCTGCTAGAGACAGTGGAGACCACAGTACAGATGTACTAATCTTGGTCAATTTTGCCACGATATGGGTCCATAAGGCCACTTCTAGCAAGTTTGCAGCACCTTTAAAACAGGCATGGTTGATGGTAGGACTTTTAGAGCAAGTGTACCATCAAAGCGATGAAAAGTGTTTTTGCAATATATGATCTTCATGCGATTTTACGAAAATATAACATTGCCTAATGTTGTTAGTTTACTTTTTATTTTAATAAATTCAATCTGACAGACACTTCGAACCATTTGAAGGTGAAATCTGAGCTGGCAATGGACATAAGCTAGCAATTACGTTCAGTAAATTGCTCAAAAATATGCCCAGGCTATACACAGCAATAATGTTCAGCCGACAAATCTGCAGCAACTGTGTGATGCTAAGGTCAACTTGTTGAATCCATGCCAAAAAAAATCAGGCTGTTCAGGGGGCAAAAGGGGGGTCCAAAACAATATTAGAAATGTGTATCTAATAAAGTGACCACTGTGTGTACCTCTTTGCCCTCACAGCAATTCCAAGAGTTAAACTCCCCAGAGTCAGAATCTCTGAAAAAGCTGAGGCTGACAAATGCCTTACAACATGAGAAATCATATTAGTTACCCTTTTCCAATTTGCCCTCTAGGTCTTTGCAGCTGCCGACCCCAAGGCCTCCAAACCCAGGCAGATGTAGCAGTGCAGTATCTAACTACAGAATGCCATCTGAGCAGCAGAAAAACAAAGCACCTACCCAAGATAAAAAGAATCCATCTTCCAGTCTTCCAAAATCCAAAACCAGTCCTGATGTTTCAATCACATTTTGACCTCATCCAGGTGCAGAAAGTGCTGTATTCCAAAAACGACCTGAGAAAATTAAGAAATACAATCAGTCACTCTCAGACAGCCTTTAGTCCCATGCAATACACCCTGCCCCATTCCACAATAGTGATATGGAAGGATTTTCACTCAGATCGCAAAATCCAGTCAAAATACATTTTACAGTAATGAAATACTTGAAAAACACACTCAAAACTGCTGACTAAAGACCGCTAAGCAACGTACCACGCCAGGAATAAAATATCAATCATCTTGGGTGAGCACTGCAGTATTTGCCTCACACAACGCGATACATCTCATTTGCATAGAATTGATCAGGGATGCGTTTCCCGAAATCACAGATGGTAACTTACGTAGTTGGACCCACTTAGACCGGGAGCCCAGGGGGTCAGCCTAGCTGGGAAGGTTACCAATTCTAATCCCTATCACAGTGTCGGGCTTGGTTCCCAATAGAAGGATCTGGACTTCTGCCGGCCTCCAGCTGGTAAGTGTCGTAATGAGGGGTAAAAATGTGACACGCCCAACCCAGCTAGATCAGCTCATTGAGTTACAGGATGAAACCTGGTGCAAAATGTATAGCAAACCCCCCTGGTTCAGGAATGGCCACTGCCAGAAATTTTCTGTGGTGGGGTACCCCCGGCAGAAGCGCCCAAATGGGTCACACCCAAAAATTAAGCTAGATCAGCTCACTGAGTTACAGGGCAAACCCTGGTGCAGCCCTCTGGCCAGAAACATTCTGTGGCACGGTGTGCTGTGTTCATACATCCTAAATAGACAGTCAGTGGTAACACAAGCAAATTCTTTGGAAACCTTAGTGAAGCTGTGGATTTAGGCTTGTGCTTGGATCTTCGTGCGCACTTCTATTGTTTCATAAGCAATACCAGATGATGTAAATGTATCAAAATACATGTACAGCAGGGTTTCCCACACATAGACCATTGTGTGGCGGGCCGCCACAGAATCAACTCGGACCGCCACAAATTGATTCCGCCCCAAAGCGATTTTCTCTATCGCATTCTCATCCTTGTGCACGCAAAAAAAAAAAAAAACGTAAAATTAAAAGTACTGGAAGATGCGTAATGTGTGCAATATTAGTGCCATGCTCCCCCGGTCCACAAAAGGAAAGGCATCTCCCCCCTTCCCACTCAACAAAATAAAAAGCCGGTCTGCCACCACACATTGCTTCCTGCTCTTTGGGGAAACACTGTATAGTATGTATTAAGTACAATTGGGTCATTCCATGAAAATGAGAACCAAAGTGTGACATGACTGTTCAAATTTGAAACAAAGATTTTGCAAGAAGTACTGGTTCACTTTTGCTGGCATTCCCATGAGTCAAAATGTGACACAAGTTAAATGGCAAGATCTACCGTGGGATGTAAGGGCAAGGTGTTTAACGTTCAGCGTTGCCGATGTAACAAGGACACGAAACTAACACAAAAGTATGCAATAAAAATTTTACTTCAAAATATAACAAAGTCTCAACTTGTTCAATTAGTATAACAGAGAACAAACTTAAAACAAACCAGCAGTTTGGCAATACCCAGTTGTGCTCTAATAAGGTCTGAACATGTTTGGCAGGGCTTTGATAAGTCGCTCATTGGTCATGTTCATCTGAGGACGGAACAAATGCAATATTCTGGACTAAATACAAATGAGAAGGCAGCCCATGTAAGAACACATCAGCTCTGAAAATATTTTAGAGTAGACTAGTTGCTAAATGCAAAATTTGTCATCTGGATTGTACCACATGACAAGTGTTGCGAATGTAACATGGACACAAAAAATGCTCGACTTAGCAAATGCATCACCTGTTTTCACCCTACACCCTTTTTGATATTGGAAACCACTAATTATTTAATTTACAATGGTACAACTAATGGTCAACAGGATGAATTTGTTGATTTCAATTCCTCAGCAGGAGCATGCAGTTAAACATTCGACACAATTCTGGGCTGAAATACAGGAACTTCACAAAAAGCAACCCCACATTTGCTGTGCAACATTTATTAAAAAAAAATAGTAAATGTGAAACAGGCAATTTAGCCAAACAACTTCCATCAAAATTCTTTTTATTTTGAAAAATTTATCCTTTCTTTCACCAAAGTGTGTTGAACGTAACATGGACTCAATAACAGCAGTGACTGGCCATGTCCCAGTTAGGTTTGCCACAACCCCCACAAAAATACACCTAACTGCTGAGTGGCGGTTTCATTGAGAAAATATATGGATGAGAGGTGCCGGAAGACATGTAAACAATAGTGGTGGGGCACGATTAAAAAACTAATCTAATTAATCAGAGGCTTTGTAATTAATTAATCTCGATTAATCGCATTTTTATCAAATACCAATTTTTGACACAATAAGCAAAGTTTTTCAATTCAAATAAGTTTTGGTTGACAGCTGAATCAATGAATACACATATATGTGATCTTAAACAACAAAAATATTTATTTTTCATCTATATTTATCAGTGCATTTTTCATCTGTGTACTACATTCACTGATTAGTGCAAACTCCCAAGTGCAATTATAGCCTTTTTATTCAACATTTTAAGACTTTAGGTGCATTACCGCCACCTACCGGGCTAAAGTGTGTGCATCAGTGTTACCAGTGTGCCAGAAATGAGGAAACTGAGAAAGGTGCAATCAAATGCGTTATTTTTTTAGCACGTTATTTTTCCTGTAATTAATTAATCCAAATTAACGCGTTAAAGTCCCAGCCCTAGTAAACAATCAACAATAAGTTGGTAAAAACCACTGAAAGCTGTTGTTTCAGCAATGGCTTTGTCGAACATAACGAAGACACAAAACCACTTCCGTGTCCAAATTCTAAACAAATCGCGAAGGCCGAAGCTTCCGCCGACCAAAAACGATGCACCACTCCTTCAAACACGTGAAACGGCAGGCCAAATTATGAATCCCAATTGAAAACATACCTGTGTTGAAAATCGGTGATTTACCAAAAGATTTTAGTAATTGAACGTGACTCCATTTGAACGTAACTTTCTGGGACACAAAAATACTAACCTGCTCAGCTTCCTTCATGAGGATGATAGACTGGTTCCCGTATGAGAAGTAGGAGGTTCGGAAGGAAATCCATATCTGTGACCACTGTGAGACCCCAAGGGGATACGGCAGATCGGGCAGCGAGCCCGGCTCGTGTTGAACGTAACTTGGAAAAATATGACACAAAAATTTTGCTCCACAAAAAGAAGAATTTTATAAAAACCCGTATGTTTTCTGAGATAATATTTTGGACGGTTATGAAACAGATTAATCTCTACACGGTGGTACAAAAATCTAGATAATATATTCTGTTTCCTGAGTTTTCTCAGCACTGTTTCAACGTAACTTTTCAGGACACCATGAGTTACGTTCACAACAATATTTTAAGCACTAATTGCAGTGTTATACATCTGGATTTCCCAGTTAATTGCCGTTGTGGGTTAATCAATTGGAATTGAAGTTAAGAACAAAAGCCATTTCAGCCAGACTTTTATTTAAAAATTCTGAGAATTTTACATTCAAAGTCTGAAGGCAATGAATGTCACAAATTTGGATACTTTTTATCCACAAGTTTTTCAAAGACATGCAGTTTTTTTTTTATTTATCTTTTTCAGAAGACCAATTATATTGCCTGTGTTAGCTTTTTTATATACTCTGGCCTTCATGCATGGCATTTTCTATAGGTGGCATCCAATTTTGTGAATCATATAGTCCTGTAAAAAATGCAGGGTCTCTGGCTCTCTATTTCATGGAATGACCCAATTATAAATGCAAATATTGTATCCTGGAACCAATGATATACACATGAATATCCATGGAATACAGTGGGCCATTCAGGGTTCTGCCGACGCAGCACTCAGAATGCACAGACCATCACTCAGCTTTTCCCGACCGGTACTATTTTTTCAAAGATCAGCATTTTTTTACCCATCCAGCGTCCATCAAAACCACTAGAAACAATACATAAATGACCCAGAATATGCCCCCCTTCTATTATTGTCAGAATAGCGAACTTTCATTTTCAACCTGCGCCATGGCATCCTGGCCGCGTCCTGGCTAGTTCTCAATCATTTTCCTTTATTAATGTGTTTTCAAATTACCATAATAATCCATTGGCAATTGAAGACACGGCTTCACTCCATATGCGATCTAACAGCGATGAAATAATGGGCTGAATTCAGTACAGACACATAATTTACTTAGTAACAGGCCTATGCTTCACGAAAGACAAACTGCTCGGAAACTTCCGCGCTGCCTTTTCCGCACATTAGTCGATTTAGGCAGTGGCTATTCTTACGGCAGCCGCAAAGATACTCCGTTAGGCTATTCTTACGTCCTTCCGTTTGCACATGCGCAGAGCATACTTTTAGTATTGTAAAACCTCACAGCAATACCAGTGACAGAAATTGGGAAGAATTGAGTTTGAAGGCTCAATTAGATTTTTGCAACTTTTTGGCTGGTCTCTCAGGGCCAGCCCAGTGAACTTTTTAGATTGGTGTAAATCATGATAAAAATAAGTCAATTTTCTCTTTTTGTTGGTGTAAATCATAATAAAAAGGCAACAAAACAGGGCACAAAAGCACAACAGTCTGACTCCGTAAGAAAGTAGATGTGCTCCCATTCAAGATCTGACTCCAATTAGAATTAGATTTTAGAATTTAGTGCAAACATGCGTGGATCTCAGGGCGATTGCACCTCGGACTCTTAAATGAATACCTCAGTGACTCAATATATGCCCCCGGGTATTAGCATTTTTGCTGAATCTTAGGTTTGTTGGTAATACTAGGGGATGGAAGTCAATCACCGCAGCAATAGCATCTTCTGGTATAAAAACTGCGAACCCAGATCTATGCACGCCCATGGGTTCCTCAGGCGATTTTAACAGATAACCGACTTTTCGTCCATGGGTTTCTTTAAGGTTAAAATCCCAGAACCGGCAATACATAGACCCTTTTTATAAGCAGATCGTGATTGTCTCTCCAACTTAATAAATCCAATTCCCATACCGGGCCGCTGGCCAGTCAGTCCGCGGTTAGGATTTAAACCCCAAAGTATCCATCGTAACGTGGCTGGAAAGAATGTAAAAGAATTAGAGTCATGGAGACCATGCAAGTTTAAATGAATAACAATAATTTATTCACCAAATAGGCAAGAATTTAAATTGAGAAACCAAATACACGTTACCACAAATTTAGACAAAGACAAAGGTCATACCTGGCGATACACATACAGAGCACATGCAGTCTTCCTCCATGTCGTTCATTTTTGCACGAAGTCCAGAATTCGGTGCTCTGCGCATGTGCAAACGGAAGGACGTAAGAATATCCAAACGGAGTATCTTTAAGGCTGCGTAAGAACAGCCACTGCGGTCGATTTAACTTGCGCTTCATGATCGTTTAAATTCTTCGTTTAAAAACTGAAAAACTTCCATGTATAGAAATTTCAATTCCGCATGAGAATCTCTAAAATACGCATGATTGCATAATGACTGACCTGCGTTCCAATGAAATATTGCCTCTCACTCTCTGTACAGCGAGGGTTGATATAAAAAGTGGCACTCTGCAATTAAATATAAAAACTAATTTTATGAAGCATGCTAATTTACTTATCGTAAGTCCAGGCTAATGAAGCATTACGTGGTTTCTCGCGCGGTTCGCCGTTTCTTCCATCTCTAATTTAAAGGTGTGCTTGTAGAAATGTGACATGCGAAGTTGCTGTACTGACATTAATGCGTTGCACGTAGGTACGCGAGCTCCCCGTTTCAAAATTACCTCCGCCATCTAAGATAAAAGGAGGTTATGTTTTCAGTTCCGTTAACTGGAAAATGTTACGCCATGCTGTATACTCAGTTAGTATTAACCTCTGCAGTGGATAGCTGTCGATTTAGAAACGTGACATGCGAAGTTGCTCTATTGATATTGGCGACAGCTAAAATCACATATCCGGGATGATATACCTGTCATCCGCTCAGCATCTGATATAGACTGATAAGTGACAGAAGCAAACCGTTAATGTTGAAGCAACCCTGCGTATTTCAGAAAGTACTGAACACCATCTTGTGTAACTAGCCAATGGGCCATATTGAACGATCTTTTGTTATAAAATAATGGACTGGGACAATCACACTATCCAACACAATAACAGCGCATACCTCTGGGCGAAGGCGAAGTTTAAATCATTCTCGGGCGACGTTACGTCATTATCTACATAAACCGTTGAAGCACACGACAACTAATTAGGGGGAATAAAACCTCATTTATCTCGTCTTTGAAAACAAAAATTCCACATTTTTGTATTTACAATATTTATTTACTAATTGTGTTTGTATAAAACAGCATTATGATTTATCCCTGAGTTCCCCTTTAAATCTTGAGCGTAATTTTAAAAACAATCTTACATGCTGTTTGTGTTTGTCTATTCTGTTTATTCGTCAGAAAATACTTGGTTTTTAAAATTAATAAGTACTTGGTGAAACTTTATAAACAAGCATATAATCAAACTCTGTTTACTGTGAAATAACTAGAACTGCCTGTGACTTGGCTGAGGAAAGTTCTCAGTGAAGCAGCAAACCAATCAGACACCATATAATAGTCAGGTGGCCGTGCCCAGCCAATGACAACACATACACGACCTCAGACCAAACGCGTGCCACAGTCTTGCAGTCCCACGGTTTTGTCATTAATTTTCGTCCCTTACCGATAAAATTTATCATTTCAGGTAAGGATGAGCGCATTTGTAGAGAGAGAATTTATTTTGGGGGCAGATTTGTACTAGGTGCACGCGGTGCACCCGACTTCAAATTTTGGGTGCACCTGCCGAAAACCGGGTGCATACCTGCACCTATGCACCCGCTATTTCGAGCCCTGAGAGTGGAGGCATCTGGGCATTGAGGAGACAAGTTTCTTGTGTTTAGCCATTGGAATTTGATCCCACTCTTGTTTAATACAGGCTTCCAGCTGCTGGAGAGTTCTGGGTCTCCATTGACGGACTTTTCGTTTAATTATACGCCAAATGTTCTCAATTGGTGAAAGATCAGGACTGCAGGCAGGCCAGTTCAGCACACAGACTCTTCTACTACGAAGCCATGCTGTTGTAATAGCTGCAGTGTGTGGTTTTGCATTGTCCTGCTGAAATATCCAAGGCCTTCCCTGGAATAGATGTCGTCTAGAGGGGAGCATATGTTGCTCTAAAACCTTTATACACCTTTCAGCATTCATGGTGCTTTATAAAACATGCAAGTGTCTCACACCATATGCACTAATGCATCCCCATACCATCAGAGATGCTGGCTTTTGAACTGAACTCTGATAACAGGAGGGGTGGTCTTTCTCCTCTTTAACCCGGAGGACACAACGCCCATGATTTCCAACAAGAATGTCAAATTTGGACTCGTCTGACCACAGGACACTTTGCTACTTTGCTACAGTCCATTTTAAATGAGCCTTGGCCCACAGAACACGACGGCGCTTCTGGATCATGCTCAACAATGGCTTCCTTTTTTGCATGATAGAGTTTTAGGTGGCATCTGTGGATGGCATGGTGGACTGTGTTAACAGACAGTGGTTTCTTGAAGTATTCCTGGGCCCATTTATTAATGTCAATGACAGAATCATACCAGTGAGTGATGCAGTGGTGTCTGAGGGCCCAAAGATCATGGGCATCCTTTAAAGGTCTTCAGCCTTGTCCCTTACGCAGAGATTTTTCCAGTTTCTCTGAATCTTTTGATGATGTTATGCACTGTTGATGATGAGACCTTCAAAGCCTTTGCAATTTGACGTAGAGGAACATTGTTTTTAAAGTATTCCACAATTTTTTTTACGCAAGCCTTCACAGGTTGGAGAGCCTCTGGCCATCTTTACTTCTGAGAGACTCAGC
Source organism: Gymnothorax javanicus (assembly GCA_029692085.1). Classification (NCBI taxonomy): domain Eukaryota; kingdom Metazoa; phylum Chordata; class Actinopteri; order Anguilliformes; family Muraenidae; genus Gymnothorax; species Gymnothorax javanicus. The sequence continues at coordinate 104,264,233 of CM056200.1, forward strand.
CTCTCTAAGACATCCCTTTTATAGCCAATCATGTTACACACCTGATGCCAGTTAACTTAATTACTGGCTAAATGTTCTTTCAGCTGATTCTCTTCTATATTAATTGCTTTTTCAGCCCTTTTTTGCCTGTCCCCAACTTTTTTGAGACCTGGTGCAGCCAGAAAATTTGAAATGAGCTCATTTTGTGGATAAAAATGTAAAATGTCTCAGTTTCACCATTTGAAATGTTATCTATGTTCTATTGTAAATAACATATTGGCTGATGTGATCTGAAAGTCATTGCATTTTGATTTTGTTCACAATTTACACTTTGTCCCAACTATTTCGGAATAACATTTGTACCATTTGGTGTATATATACACACATTCTTTTTTCATTTTCTCTTGATTTGTTCAACCATTACAAATAGAACAGTGTTTCCCATACATTGACGAGACTAATGGCGGCTGGCCATAGTCTAATTTACCCCGCCATAGTCTCAATATGCGCAAATGCGCGTGTTGAGATTACATGCGCACTTTAATTAAAAAAAAAAAAAAAAAATAGGAAAAGTTCTGGAAGACGCGCGATTTTATTAACCCCCCCCCTCCCGCTAAACAGAATGTGAATCATCTCCCCCCTCCTCCCCCCGCTCAATAGAATGACCCCCTCCAGACATCAGTCTGCCACCACACATGTGCCCCCATACTCTCCAAAAATTCTGTGGGAAACACTGTATAAACTAGATAAAGCAGCAGTCTCCATATTAAACCTGCCACTATAGTTAAGTGAAAATATACAACGTAGTTAACATAAAATAGTTCATTAAATAATCTCCTAAATAATTTTCAAAGTCAAATAAAAATTATTTAAATTTAACTTAACTTTCTCACTAATAATTACGGTGACATAGTCATTCCTCAGTGTGCACTTGTTTACATTTATATTTTTTATGGTTTAAAACACATACAAATTTATGAAAAATCTATAGTTTATTTTTTTGGGTCAGATAACTGTTTAAAAGAAAATGACAAAAAACTTTTTTTAATTGTTTTGTTTTCTCTGTCTTTTCAAATGAAAACCTCAAGTGACCCCATGCTATTCTGCCTCTTATTCTTCATATAGATTATATGGTTATATTGAGCCCTTTTTATCCGGATTTGGTAATCCTGAAAAGTCAGTATCTGGATCAGAGTAATCCAACCCAATGTTGCTTTGAAAAACGGGGATAAAAATAAGGCGGATTAAGTGATCCCGGATAGCAAAAAATGGGATTCCCAAATCCGGATCACTTTTATCCAGATTAAATCTTTTGAACAACTGGCCCCAGAGAATCATTTCTGGGATTTATTACCGGTCACCAGTCAAACGCCTCACCGCTATGAGCGCTGAGTCTCTGTGAAATACCCCTCCCTCAGTGTACTCTCGCCGTGTAAAGCTGCTTTCACACCGGACGCGAAAAGAATTTTTCGCACGACAAATTACATTCAAAGTCAATGCAAAGACGCGAATACGCGTGTATTCGCGTCTTTGCATTGACTTTGAATGTAATCTGTCGTGCGAAAAATTCGTTTCGCGTCCAGTGTGGAAGCGGTTTAAGATTGTGAGATGACGCCGGAAGGTCTACCATGAATGACAATCAATCATCAGACATAAAACCGTCTTCACCGCGGGTTAGCGCCGCTGCAATCCGATAACGCTCACCAAAGAACATAACGGCAACGTTACCTAACGTTAGCCAGTAAACAGGAGCAAAATATAGCCCCTATTCCATGCATCAAAACTAAGTTGGCTGCCAACTTAAACTCCGTTTACGTTGACTTACTGCAGACTTTGCAATCTAAATATGACCTTGCACTACCCACAATGAACATGACTGGATCAGCCAACTGTTAACCTTAAAGTAATGTAAAACGAACTTTTCATATGTTTATTTAGCATCAGCTACAACGTTAGCTAAATTGCCGTTCTTGAATGGGTAGCTGACAGCTAGCGAGCTAACGTTGCGCTACAGTATTCCACATAGGTTAGCTCGCTAGACATTCAGCGAGCCAGCCACAGTTAATCAACATTTAAAATATATTAATTTCCCTCACAATTTAATTGTCATAAATGTTTTATTTTTTAGACGGGATTTGTCTTCTGGGTCAAGACCAAGCTAGCTAGTTATATTTTGTACCATTTGTAACGTTAGCCTTCAACGGACAAAACCTAGCCCGCTAACGTTAGTGAGTGAAGTTAAATCTTGGCCTGATGACTAGTTAATAATATTAACACAACAAAGTGCAACGTGCGATGCTAAACAAACATATTCAAACTTCTTCAATTCTACCGTCGCTATGATTGGGGAAAATACATATTTAAGCAGTCAACATACAATAAAATCATTTTAAGTGTCGGAATTTGAAATCCTTATTCACTTACCTGGACAGATCAACCAGCCTTGAGTTATAACGGCCCGCCTTCAGTGCTCTCTGATTCGACAATTCGGTATCATTGCTCCGTCCATTGGATTAGTTGGCTCACTTCAATATAGTCGCTTCTCAAGAACCGGGTCGAAATTTGAAAAGTGTACTGAAGTTTGCTTCTCTGGCGTTTTCTCATTCTCAGGCCCTAGGTAAGACAATAGAACTATGTTCGCGCTTTTGCTGGAGTGGTGCATCGTTACTGCGGTCAGATTTCATTAGCGGAATTATCATAATGCGCGTATGTTTTCAGTGTTAGGAATACTTAAGATCTGTGTATCTCTTTTCAGCCTTCATGTGTGTTTCCTTTCTAGACGCTAGCCCACATGGATTTTCTGGCAATATTCACTGCTAAAATTAACGCTTGACGAGTGGAAACCAGTTAAAACAAGTGAAAAAGTAAGCAGAGCTTACTAATATCCCCGACGTCCCCAATCATGCTTTTTCCGTCGGTGATTATAGAAATTATCACATTGCGAAAATCAATTTTGACAAAAATAACACATCTATGACACGTAGCACTGCACCTATACATATGTTAGAAACTAATATAAAAAAAGAAAAGAATCCACTGTATAATATTTGCGATATCGATCGGACAAATTGACATTGAACCCACTTGAAAATGTGTAAGTCCAAAAACAAGAAAACGGCGATATTTTAGTGATAAATCATCCCAGATGGCTGGCACTTTGCACTGCACCTCTCCCTGAGGTAGAGAATATGTGTGCCAAATTTGAGAAGAATCAAATGTATGATATTTGCGATATCGATTGGACAAATAATGCCTTCGGACAGAATGACAGACGGATGGATGGTCCCAGATGGCTGACACTTTGCACTGCACCTCTCCCTGTGGTAGAGAATGCGTGTGCCAAATTTGAAAAGAATCCAATGAATAATATTCGAGATATCGATCAGACAAATAATGTCTTCGGACAGAATGACGAATTACGGACGGACGAACGGTCCCAGATGGCCGACACTTTGCACAGCACCTCTCCCTGTGGTAGAGAATTTGTGTGCCAAATTTGAAAAGAATCCAATGAATAATATTCGAGATATCGATCGGACAAATAATGTGACGGAATGACGGACGGAGGGTCCCAGATGGCCGACACTTTGCACTGCATCTCTCCCTGTTGTAGAGAATATGTGTGCCAAATTTGAAAAGAATCCAATGAATAATATTCAAGATATCGATTGGACAAATAATGTGATGGAATGACGGACGGACAGTCCCAGATGGCCGACACTTTGCACCGCACCTCTCCCTGTGGTAGAGAATTTGTGTGCCAAATTTGAAAAGAATCCAATGAATAATATTCGAGATACCGATCGGACAAATAATGTGATGGAATGACAGACGGACGGTCCCAGATGGCCGACACTTTGCACTGCTCCTCTGCCTGTGATAGAGAATACGTGTGCAAAATTTGAAAAGAATCCAATGAATAATATTCAAGATATCGATCGGACAAATAATGTGACGGAACGACGGACGGACGGAGATGGCCGACACTTTGCACGGATGGTCCCAAATAATGATGGAATGACACTTTGCACTGCACCTCTCCCTGTGGTAGAGAATATGTGTGCCAAATTTGAAAAGAATCCAATGAATGATATTTGAGATATCGATCGGACAAATAATGTGACGGAACGGACGGTCCCAGATGGCGACACTTTGCACTGCACCTCTCCCTGTGGTAGAGAATATGTGTGCCAAATTTGAAAAGAATCCAAATAATAATATTCAGAGATCCCAAATAATGATGGAATGACACTTCCCAGATGGCCAACACTTTGCACCTCCTCTCCCTGTGGTAGAGAATAATGTGCCAAATTTGAAAAGAATCCAATGAATAATATTCAAGATATCAATCGGACAAATAATGTGATGGAATGACGGATGGACGGTCCCAGATGGCCTACACTTTGCACTGCACCTCTCCCTGTGGTAGAGAATGTGTGTGCCAAATTTGAAAAGAATCCAATGAATAATATTTGAGATATCAAATCGGACAAATAATGTCTTCTCCTGACAGAAAAGAATCCAATGAATAATATTCGAGATATCGATCGGACAAATAATGTGACGGAATAACGGTCCCAGATGGCCGACACTGCACTGCACCTCTCCCTGTGGTAGAGAATGTGTGTGCCAAATTTGAAAAGAATCCAATGAATAAAATTCAAGATATTGATCGGACAAATAATGTGATGGAATGACGGACGGACAGACAGTCCCAGATGGCTGACACTTTGCACTGCGCCTCTCCCTGTGGTAGAGAATGCTCGTGCCAAATTTGAAAAGAATCCGATGAATAATATTCGAGATATCGATTAGACGAATAATGTGACGGAATGACGGATGGACGGTCCCAGATGGCTGACACTTTGCATTGCACCTCTCCCTGTGGTAGAGAATATGTGTGCCAAATTTGAAAAGAATCCAATGGATAATATTCGAGATATCGATCGGACAAAATAATGTCTTCGGACAGGATGAATGAATGACGATCCCAGGCGACACTTTTGCACTGCACCTTTCCCTGTGGTAGAGATGCTTGAGCCAAATTTGAAAAGAATCCAATGAATAATATTGAGATACACGGACAAATAATGTGGACGGAATAGACGGACTGACGGACGGTCCCAGATGGCTGACAGAATGGTGGTATTTAATATATGCACCAAATTTGAAAAGAATCCAATGAATAATATTCGAGATATCAATCGGACAAATAATGTCTTCGGACAGGATGACGGAATGACGGACGGTCCCAGATGGCCGACACTTTGCACTGCACCTTTCCCTGTGGTAGAGAATGCTTGTGCCAAATTTGAAAAGAATCCAATGAATGATATTCGAGATAAGAATCAGACAAATAATGTGACGGAATGACGGACGGACAGTCCCAGATGGCTGACACTTTGCACTGCACCTCTCCCTGTGGTATTTAATATGTGCGCCAAATTTGAAAAGAATCCAATGAATAATATTCGAGATATCAATCGGACAAATAATGTGAGGGAATGATGGACGAACGGTCGGTCCCAGATGGAAGACACTTGGCACTGCACCTCTCCCTGCGGTAGAGAATATGTGTGCCAAATTTGAAAAGAATCTAATGAATAATATTCGAGATATCGATCGGACAAATAATGTCTTCGGACAGAATGACGATTTACGGACGGACGAACGGTCCCAGATGGCCGACACTTTGCACTGCACCTCTCCCTGTGGTCGAGCATATGTGTGCCAAATTTGAAAAAATCCAATGAATAATATTTGAGATATCGATCGGAATAATGTGAAAATGACGGACCCAGACAAAGCGGTCCCAATGGCCGACACTTTGCACTGCACCTCTCCCTGTTGTAGAGAATATGTGTGAAATTTGAAAAGAATCCAATGAATAATATTCAAGATATCGACAAATAATGTGACAGAATGACAGATGGCCGACACTTTGCACTGCACCTCTCCCTGTGGTAGAGAATATATGTGCCAAATTTGAAAAAAGCATCCAATGAATAATATTCGAGATATCGATCGGACAAATAATGAATGGAATGAATCCCAGATGGCCTACACTTTGCACTGCACCTCTCCCTGTGGTAGAGAAATATGTGTGCCAAATTTGAAAAGAATCCAATGAATAATATTCAAGATATCGATGACAAATAATGTGATGGAATGACGGACGGACAGACAGTCCCAGATGGCCGACACTTTGACTCCTGTGATAGAGAATATGTGTGCCAAATTTGAAAAGAATCCAATGAATAATATTCCAGATGGACAAATAATGTGACGGAATGACGGAATGACGGACGGTGGTCCCAGATGGCCGACACTGCACTGCACCTCTCCCTGTGGTAGAGAATCGTGTGCCAAATTTGAAAAAAATCCAATGAATAAAATTCAAGATATTGATCGGACAATAATGTGATGGAATGACGGACACAGTCCCAGATGGCGACACTTTGCTCTCCCGATGAATAATATTCGAGATATCGATTAGGCGAATAATGTGTGGGAATGAGGATGGATGGTCCCAATGGCTGACACTTTGCATTGCACCTCTCCCTGTGGTAAAATTTGAAAAAAGAATCCAATGGATAATATTTGAGATATCGATCGGACAAATAATGTCTTCGGACAGAATGGCGGAATGACGGAGGGTCCCAGATGGCCGATACTTTGCACTGCACCTCTCCCTGTGGTAGAGAATATTGTGCCAAATTTGAAAAGAATCCAATGAATAATATTCGAGATATCGATCGGAAAAATAATGTCTTCGGACAGGATGAAGGACGGAATGATGGTCCCAGACGGTCCCAGATGGCCGACACTTTGACAATGCTTGAGCCAAATTTGAAAAGAATCCAATGAATAATATTCGAGATACGATCGGACAAATAATGTCCCCGGAATGGCACGGACTTCCCAGATGGCTGACACTTTGCACTGCACCTCTCCCTGTAGAGAATTTGTGTGCCCAAATTTGAAAAGAATCCAATGAATAATATTCAAGATATCGATCGGACAAATAATGTCTTCGGACAGGATGACGGAATGACGGACGGTCCCAGATGGCCGACACTTTGCACTGCACCTTTCCCTGTGGTAGAGAATGTGTATGCCAAATTTGAAAAGAATCCAATGAATAATATTTGAGATATCGATCGGACAAATAATGTCTTCAAACAGAATGGCGGAATGACGGATGGTCCCAGATGGCCGACACTTTGCACTGCACCTTTCCCCATGGTAAAGAATGCTTGTGCCAAATTTGAAAAGAATCCAATGAGTATTATTCGAGATATCGATCGGACAAATAATGTGACGGAATGACGGATGGACGGACGGTCCCAGATGGCTGACACTTTGCACTGCACCTCTCCTTGTGGTAGATAATATGTGTGCCAAATTTGAAAAGAATCCAATGAATAATTTTCGAGATATCGATCGGACAAATAATGTCTTCGGACGGAATGATGGACGGACAGACGGTCCCAGATGGCCGACACTTTGCACTGCACCTTTCCCTGTGGTAGAAAATGCTTGTGCCAAATTTGAAAAGAATCCAATGAATAATATTCGAGATATCGATCGGACAAATAATGTCTTCGGACGGAATGACGGATGGACGGAATTCTTGGTATATAACTATTTACCCCCAACATTTCGTCGTTGGGGGTATAAAAATAACTGATTTAATGTTTCAGTCAAGGTGAATGACAACAGACTGCCAGGTGTATCAACTATCAACATTGGAGAGATACACATCTGAAGCATCTTTCTGGTTTTTGAAATATTTTAAGCATTCACACCCAGTACTCGTTTTCTTTTTGCCTATCACAGTTATGTACCAGTCTAATTGTCTTATTAAACGGGGAGGTGAGTAATTCATTTTCAATGAGGCGAGCAGGCAAATTAAAGAAGTTTGCAAAGGGTATAATTGCATGCTTGCCTCAGTCAAGCAGCACTCTTTCTTACTTCTTTATTATCATCAGGAGTCTAAGTAGACCTGATAATCATGTAAATCCAGGCGACATGGCTCTGATACTGCAAAAAAAAAAAAAAAAAAAAAAGCACAGAATCTTCGTTGTTTCATGTTGGGTTTCAAAATTCATCACGTTCTCCATTGCGGGCACGTTGAGACTGCAGACCTTGAAATACGTGCGGTTTTACCATGTCTTGTTGTATTGAGTCCTTGAGTTTCCAAAGGGCACAACTCCAAGGAACACTGTTCTCCAGCAAAGGGAAAAAATCCTTTTTTTTTTTTTTTTTTTGTCCGTCGCCCCTGGCGAAAGGGAGACATATGCACCTTGTCCGTGCATGCGTGCGTGCGATGTCTGAAAAGTGGCGTTAACACGATAACTCGTGAAGAAAATGGATTACAGACCCCATGTTCTGCATAAGATTAGATTATGAACCAGTTTCCTATTTAATATCAGTGACCTTGACCTATTATTTGACCTTGCAATCAGAAGGTCAAATATTGGTACTTCACCTCTTTTTTTCAAACTTGATTTACAAGCTCAAAATTGTTCACTGTGGTGTTTTGCTGCATTCTCTTTAACCTGATGGTCAAATTTTTTGGATCAAGTTCCTTTCCATCTTTTACAAAATATCCACTTTCACGTTGAACAGAATTCACCTCCTTTAACGTCACAGGGTACATATTTATTTTGGCTACAGGAGACTGTGGGCCTCGCGGCCAGCTTGTTTTTACCAATATATTATAACCCATATATTTCTACTTTATTTCCTTTCAGGAGTGTGTCATTGGGATACTTTCAGCTGAAATTACAAGACCATTACCTTCTTTGATATAAGATATGCAGACCTCTCAGTCAATGGAGCTGGGCCCATTGGAAACTCAATGATTCAATTATGAATGGGTATCTGTGGAAAATAAGTCATCTTAAAAGCAGCATTTGTCATTCTATAATCTCTGTACATTTCAGCATTCAAAAAAGCGCAAGGTACCATTGCCAAGGGCACTAACACAACCCCATACCATACATAATGATGAAGCATGGCTTTTGGACTTTTGGTTGGAAACAGTCCGGATGGTCCTTTTGTTCTTTGATTTGGAGGACACGGAGTCAATTTTTTCCAAAAATCACCTGAAATTTTGATTCACTTGACCAACATACACATTTTCGCAGATGCCTCTGAGCCCAGAGAAGTCCATAGGCCTGCTGGACCCTTCAAATAAGGGTTCTTATTGCACAGTAAAGGTTTAACTGGTATTTATAGAGCTAAGCATTGTAGAACTTGAATAAGGTTATTCATTGAAATCTTGAGCCCATAAGGTTATGTTAATTATATAATAATGAGGTTTCTTGAAACAGTACAGAGTGACTGGAGATCACGGGTATTCAGCTGAGACTAGTGCTCTCAGCCTGAACACAGAAATTCCTTTGAAATTCTTGAATCTTCTGATTATTTATGCACCAGGATGTAATATCCAAATCTGTTTATTTCTTTGAGAAACTTTGTTTTAAAACCTTTAAATGATTTTCTCATGCATTAGCAAGCAAACAAGCAGTCCTCAGCCAGTCTTTGCTCCTGAAAGACCAAGTCTTTTGCAAATGCTGGTTTTATGCCATGATTGCAATCACCGACTGACATTAGCCATTTCAGTTCACATTGTTATTGAAATTTTTTGCCTCATTAATAGTCCTTAATTGTCCCCATCCCACCTTTGTCTGGAATACGTTGTAGGCTTCAATAGCACGAACTGATCTATATTTACTGATAAAACCGAATGGACGGAATATTGAATATCTCATCTTCACACTGTGCAAAATGAAAAAATCAAATTTAAAAAGTAATGCTCTCTTTTTATATGCAGTTTCCACTCCATCCCAATTTCCCAGTTTTACGTGCTGACTGGAAATGTTAATCTGCTTCATCCAGAGAGGCATGACATGTCCTGTCCTGATAGGAATAGGTTAGTGAGAAAGTAAGATTTTAAGAGGCACCATTATATGATTAAGCAGGCACCTTAAAATTATTCCATCTCCATCCACCTGAGGCCCCATGTCCATCTCTGGGCCCTTCAACAAAACCACCCTTTTCCTTAGAGGTCCCCTATCATGTCACCAGGTGCACAGCCAATTAGTCATTACAAGCCATTTCAAAATCTTTCCCCTCTTGACATCACATAGGGAAGTAACAAACCAGAGGCAAGAGGAACTGATCACCTTCAGCCAAGCAGTCAATCAGATTTCATTATTCTGGGTGGTCACTCCCCCTTGTGATGTCAGGAAGGGGTGATTTTGAACTGGCTCATAATGGCTAATTAGCTGTGCACTTGGTGGCATAATAGGGGACCTTTAAAAAAAAAAAAATTGCATTCGCAAGAATCTTTTGACAGCAATTTCATTACTGATGAGGCTCATGTGATCAGTCGCTACCATAGATTGCACTTCTGAAAAAATCGCACTGGTCTTTGGGGTGTCCAACATTAAAACGTAGAGCCCAAATGAAGAAAGTCTTCATTATTTTAATACTTACTCGTCCAGGAAAAACAAGGAAAAAAGCCGTAATTGAGCCCGTGCTAAATGCCTTGCTGTTTGACCTCCTCCATTCTGGAGTTGACCGCACCGATTGCCATGTTTTTCCATGTTTATCGCTTTTTTTGGCTTGTTGGTTTTTTGCTGACAGTACTTTTCTCTTCAAAGCTGAAGCTAGATCCTTGTCTGCCCTTGCACATTATCTCGCTGTAGCAATTTAAAATGCAATTATGACATCTTGAGCATTAGCTTTACTAGATTTCCTTGACAGAATTGCGAAATGAGGATTCAAGAAAATCTGGTTACGAAGCAATTTTGTTTCCTTCACGTTCCATCGCGTCTCAATGAATATCCCCCCTTTCTCTTTTTTCTTGTCCAAACAATTTGCACTCACATGGTTGTTGAAACCATATTCAGCAGTTTTGTTTCTCTCCAGAAATTAATATGCATCCCAGGAAAAGAACAAAAAAAATCCAAAAATTTCAATTGTGCAAAACCAGTTTTGCATGATGGAAACAAAATGACCCCTATTCTTGAATTTTTTTGCAACTCTATCAAAGGATTCTAGCTTTAATGTATTTGAAAGCATCACTTTTGGATGACTGACAGCAAATTCACTTCTGATTGAACACCTCATTACAGCTTCCATCTCTGAAATTCCCAGTTCTACTGAAGTGCGGGATACTGCATTTTTCTCCCATACTCAAGAGTTTCATATGCTATTCGTTCAGACAAAACAAACAGCGCAGCTTTAAGAATCACTGCACAGGTAGCATGCAAATTATGTGTGTAAATCTGAATTAAGTCTTTTCATTTAACTCAGGAAATAATTTAATTTCTGGGAGAGCCAACCATTTCTCCCATTCAGAAAATCTTCCTTTCACATTTCCAGCAACCACACAAGGATTTCTTTGCCAAGCCTCACCAAATCCTATTGCTTAGTACTTCACAGGACATTAATAACCTAAACCAACAGAACGGCAGACAGCCAAGAACATGGTCAGAAACTGTTTAACATGCTTGGAACATTTTCCAGAAACATACAGTCTGAAATTCAATTAGGACAAGAACTATTAATCACAAAAATCCAGTGGAGGAAAATACGAAGATGACCTTTTCAGTGAAGACACATTAAACTCATAATTTTACCTGACTGCTCTGCTCAAAACTAAGATAAAATCTGTAACATAAAGCTTGCATAATATCAGTTCAAAGGGATTGCAAAGAGGCCTGCTCAAGGCATTATCTGTCTAATTAAATGGGGAGGCTTAAAAGGCAGTATATTCTTTGGAATAAGAATTACAGAGACAAGACACTGAATTGCTCGAAAAATAACAGCTAATCTTGTGAACACTCAATTCTAGGTGTTGTAACATTGCTCCACTGAAATGTCTCCCCTATACTTTATCACCGTACAAGAACTCAAAAGATGTGAACAGTGAGTGGGAAGATTAAATTTACAAATTACTTTAAAAATAATACTTTATTCAGTAAAATAATAATTATGTGAACAAATACATGCTTTATGGATTTTAGGACAATGCAGCTTCTTTTAAGGAATGGATGTTACTGAGAGAGTGGTACTAATAATGATGGGGAAAACAGGAGTTTTTTCCAGTGGCAAGAAAACAATCTCACCACCATTTAATTCTTACTGGACTGTTCCAAACATTTGGCATGTTCATCAGACAGGTCACACTGTCCCAACAGCCCTACATTCAACTTAATGATTCCTCAAAACAGGAATTTCATTTGCCTTTTCATTCAGGAGGTTTTCCTTATTTGAGAATTGTACTAGGAAATAAATATCTGCCAAACCACACACAAACACCAAATGACAATGGAAGAATTCACAGCACTGCGCATTTTACGAAGAGCACAGATGAATAACCCAATCCATACAGGCTAGAATGGGGGCAGGCTTTTGTTTTAGCCCTGTAAGACACTCAGTGATGGACCAAAACAAAACCTGCAACCACACGAGCTCTGGCCTGGACACACCTAAGAGCTTCTAAGCTGACTTTCTTGCTTTCAATTTAAAACGAACAGGTGATTCAATCTGTTCAAAATGGAGGAAACTGCACGACTGCTTCTGACATCGGTGATGCAGGAGATAAACTGAAAAACTGTTTGATTCAAGCCTGCTTGACCAAAAAATCCAGCATTTAGACTTCGTTGCGATGTTGACAGTATTATTTACAAATCAAAAAAATTTTTTTTTTTTTTTTTTTTGTTTTTAACCAGAGTGAACTTTTCTGGGGGATGAACATTGAACACTGGCTAGCCTTGGGCCAGAATAAGACCTGCTCTGCCCCTTGAAACATGACGCATCCTTAATTAAGTTTAAAATGGTGATAATAATCTTTGTCATACTAACATTAAAAAGCTTGATGCTTTCATGTGCTTAGCCACATGACAGTCCATTTTGACCCAGATGTAGCAGTCCACTTCCTTAGAACCAAACCAGAGCTCCAGGGCCCTCTGGAGTGGAAGGGAGGGGCCGTTGGGGCTGGAATCGGGACAGAGGTGAAGTTTTCTGGGGTCCTAGTACAGTGCATCAGCATTGCTGCTTCGCGGCCTCTTGATCTTCTCGATGTTCTTTAGAATCATGTCGTGCAATGTAACCTGTGGACGAACAGCGCAGTTTCATTGTTAACTTAGATGTTTGGAAAACCACTTCATTCATCGCTTATGCCACTGAATTGTTGACAATATTTCTAAGTGAAAGGAAGATCAATGGCCTAAATAACCCTGGCCTGAGTTGTGTTCAGGCCAACCTAGAATTTTTTTTTTTTTTTTCCACCATGAGTGACCCCAAGCAGATTCTAAAGCTTTTCCAAACTATATCTACCTGAGCTGAAGATTGGAGGACAAGGTCAGGGGATGGGGAGAGCTCAGGAGAGTTTTGTTTTGCTCCAAGACGTAAATCAGACACGTTAAATCCTCAATCATGAATTTCAAAGCATTGTGCACATTCAAAAAAGCATGTTGCTAATAAGTTCCTACACAGAAACTACAACATTAACACCATGCCTCTAATGTGTCATACCTTGGACAGAAATCTTATGCTACTGAACCAAGCAAAAAAAACAAAAAAAAAAACATCCCAATTCAACAAGCATATGCAAGTGGATTATAGCAAAACTTTAATGGTGTCAGGCAGACTGTGACTATTGCAGTATTTTTAATATAGCAACACATTAGAAAGTAGCAGGGTTTGGGGTTGATGTGATTTTAAAACACAAAGCAACAAGCATCACAACTTTTTAAAATAAAACATCGGCCTAAAAAGCATACTGAACTTACTGGGATGAAAATGTACTAAAAATATACAACTATTAAACGATTATTATGAATGAATTTTTTGTGACCGGTTATGATTTATTTGGCAAGTACTCGTTTACCTGAGTACTCATTTGCACCCCTTTTGTTTTTTCTTACATATTCCTATATTTGCATTTTTAAGATTTTCATTAAATATATTTTGTTATCTTACCAGTTTCTCATCTTTGTTTTGCACCAATTTATTCTCCTCAACTCTTAAGAATTTCATTTATCCACTATTTTGTTTCCTCAATGATGAGCAAATGAGCGAATACGAAACAAATGATGGCCTTCAATCACGTTTAGAAGCTCAAATTGTGATGATCGGAAAGAGCGAAATGGGGACATACTTACATACTGATTCCTCAACTCTGAAACGATGATCTTCAGACTAATATATTCTTTCTCATCGATCTCAGTCACTGTCCGCCTGTAGTCCTCCTGGAAGCAGAGACCGCATTTCGTCACACTTTAGATGAAGTGTTGCTCATAAAGGCTTTATACAGCATGTATAATGTCTCCATAAACAAGGCATAATGTCGTCATAAATCATGCCTAAGCAAATGTCATGCTTTGTAAAGGGTGAAATAACACATCCTTATTCAGCATGTGATGCCAGATGTGACAATGACAGTGTCACTTAGCTGATAATGTCACCCTTTAAAGCATTTAGCCACTAGCTAAGTGACATTATCAGTTGTATCACATCTGGCATCACATGCTGAATAAGGATGTGTTATTTCACCCTTTACAAAGCATGACATTTGCTTACGTATGATTTATGAATACATTATGTCTCATTTATGAAGGCATTATACATGGTGTATAAAGCCTTTATGAGCAACACTTCAACTGAAGTGTGACCCAGCATTTTCTATGCATTCTTGGGCTTCACTGAATTGCAGACAGCAGAGCAAATGTGAGGTAGCTGGAACCAAACATGAATGCAATCCTTATAGTTATTTTGTCATTTAGTAATAGCTACCGAAGCATGCATGCAATGTATTGATGCTTCATTAATGAAGCAACCTGGACAAAGCGAGTCACTCACCTTCACCTACTCTGAAATAATGCCTGTACATACCCATGCAACACCAGAAAACATGCGCCAAAATACAGATATCACATGTACTCATAATATTCCTCCTTACCACGTGTGGGTACTTGGCAATTTTGGAAACCAGTTTTGCCCTTGTGATGTAGTACCTGAGTGTAAAGGGGGGAAGAAAACCGCAGCGTTAGGTTTAGGGCCTGCATCTGTGGCTTCAATGGAACAGGTGCGGTGAGGGAATGTACCTAGAAATCTGGTCCAGGTAAGATGCTGCCTCCCCCTCCACTGTTCTAAGCTCTGCGACAGTCTCCTCCTGCAGGAAACATTGAAAGGCGTTTACCTCAAATGTTCATGAAAAATATACGAGTAGACCAAATTAACCTCTGAGACTTTAGAAGGGCATACAAACGAAGGCTTACCTGGATTGAAACGCCAAAGTTGTTGCCATCCTCTATTCTTGGGATAAGCAACTGGACCCACATTTTGACCTGAAGCATGGAAAAGGGAATTTAAAGGAGAGTCTTACGGTGAGAATTCAACCTGTGGATGCCCTGCAAAGAGGGAAGTGCTACAAAAGCAATGGTGATAAGGGTAACTTCACAACAACATTTTCATTGATGGGCACATAAGTGGATGTATACATGTAATGGGAACAAATTTTGCTAAGTTCAAAGGTACTTCTCTAATCAGGTAATTTTAAGTAATTTTGCCAAAGACCAACCACTCAATGCTCCCTCTGAACCATAGTGTTCACAGTAGAGAGACACCATTCTGCACAGCTTTCGGATATTTGAGCCCCAGATCAGTTTTAGCTCCTTGACTTGCCAACTCAACTCTCCCCATTCATGGTGCCCTTGCAAATATGCAAGCTACCTACGGCAAGTGCGTTAACATACTTTTATAAAGGCAGAGGCTGGCTTTTGGGCCTAAAACTAGTATCATCTTGGCCTGCCCTCGTCATCTTTTGTCCAGAGAATATGGCAGCACGTTTTCCCAATTTACCACTTGAAATGATGACTAGTCGGACCACAAAACATGCTTGCACTGTGCTACTGACCATCTCACATGACAACGAGCCCAGAGAAGTCGGCAACACTTTTGGATGTTGGGTCAATGTGTGGCTTAGGCTTTGCATAATAAAGCTGTAACTTCCAACTAAGGATGTAGCCACGAACAGTGCTGACTGACAATTGTTTAGTAAAGTACATCTGTGCTCATGTCGCAATATCAGTTGCAGTTGCATGACGGTTCTAAAGACAGAGACATCTGATTGATTAGAGATCATCCACATTCAGAAACAGTTTTTGGCCTAGCTCTTTACCCCCAGAGATTTTACCAGATGCCTTCCATCCTTTGATTACATAACACACTGTTGAGGGTGAAATTCCCATAATACAACCAATATATCTCTGGGGTTTTCAAACTGATGGATACAGATCAGTTGGTAAATTGGTGAGCCCTGCCTTATCTTGTTGTGGTTTCCCATTCAGACATGTTTTTGTATTTTTGAGGTCCCCTTATCTTCAAATAATTGGAGACTCTTCAGAACAATCTTTGCTGCGGAGGGACGAGGCCTTTTTTAGAGGCTCCTCCTATTCTATTACATGATTGGTTCACTTGTTCCAATCACCTTATTATTGCAACTTGTCACATCATGATTAGTTCCAAACTTTTGGGGAGTCCGTTGCAGTCATTAGATTTTGTATTTTTAATAAACTATTGAATTCACGAGTCAAAGCATAAAACAACACGTTTTTGTTGTGTTTTCAATGTGCTTAAGATTGCAAATCACTTCATTCTGATTTTATTTGCATTTTACATGAACTAATTTCTAGAATTAGAGTTGTACAATTATTGTTGGTTCTTTAAGATACATTAATCCCATTTTATCAGGTTTAATAGCTTGCCTCAACCTACCATTTATGATCCAGGACACTAAAAACCCACATTCACTATTTTTAATTTTACATTATGGGACTAATTACATATTGTATTTGTACTTCCAACCCAGTCCTCAAAGACCATGGATGATGCGTTGCACAAAGCTAACAATCTGGCATGATGTCAATCAAATACTGGAGAACGTGCTAAAAACAAAACTTGTTCTTGTTTTTGTATGTGTGTGGGCAAGCGATCATGAGCAAGCAGGGGATCCAAAACATTTTGATAGCTCAGGGATAGAACAAATACATGGCAATATGGCTTTAGTTCATGACCATTAGAAATAAAATTTTCTAGACAAAATATGGTAATTGTACCAACTGAACCATTGCTTTTGTAAACCTGCGGTACTGATGAGTGTTTAAATTTTGACCAAAGCTGGAATGTGGAGGACAAAAATGGGGAATTAAAGTTGTTCGGCAGAAATTTTACTTGTTAACTAGATAACTCGGTCGCCACAGGGACTGAGTTGTGTATCCCCCCGATCCCCATGAGAGATTACTTGCAAATTTTTACAGCCGCAATGTTACGGTTTTTACTCTTGCTATGACATTAATATGCATCCCTGTACATGTATATATAGTAAACGTGGCTCAAAATGAGCAGAAAACACAAAATCTGCAAAAAAAATTTGACAAAATGGCCGCCGGCGGCCATGTAGGATGTCGGAAATTGCCAAGAATTGATTTTGAGCATTGCCAAATAAAACATCTTTGACTAAGCAAATTTAGAGAAAAATCCTATAAACTTTGAAGCCTCCAGAGCCTGGAACATAAAATCTCTGCAGCGGCGGCCCTGGAACTAAACCATAGTATCTCCTGACTATCGTCGTCGGGGAGATACTATAATTGATACTGAGTGCAAAATCTTGATGATGGCATCATATTGGTTTGAACTTTGTTGCAGCACAAAATTGGAAGCAGCACCATGTTTACAATGCTGCCATTTTGCCTTTGTAAAGAGTATATAACCAGCTTGGAAGCAAGGAAGACCTACCGTGTTACATTTCTCAATCAGTGTCCTGATCTCCGGCTTGACTTTCTCAATAAGATCCACCAGCTTGTTGTTGCTCTTCATCATTCCTCCTGGCATGACAAAAACCTTTGTGCCAGCAACTGACCAAAACAATGAACAGAGATGGGACAAGCTCCATCAAGGATCTGTGTGTCGCGCCAGCATGTCAGGTCAGGAGACCCATCTCTACTCAATTACCTCATAAAATACAATCTCAATTCAATAAGAGCTTGGACACTATGGGAAACACAAATTAAATGGATTTCAAATTCAGGTTAACACAAAACTCGGTTTTATACTCAGTGTGATTTCTAGACTGGCCTGCCTGAAGCCAGGACCTGACTCCCATTGAAAACGCGCAGCAGATTGGAAAATGTAAAATTCAACAACGGAGACTGTGGACTGTTGACCAACTAAAGTCCTATATCAGGCAAAAATGGGAACAATTTCTGCTTTTCTCCAACAATAAGGTTATCTTAACATGAAAAGAATTTTGTTAAAAATGAAAAAGGTTCTCCTTTGCGCTTTCATATAGTAGTGTCGGTGACATAGGGAGAACATAGCCTCATACACACGGATAAGCAAACAGTGTAGTATGCATGTCCGGCCAGTAGGTGGCAGTCTCTTTGCTACACAACTGTCCAAACAACAGAAAACCAAAATGGTTTTCAAAGGCAGCACAAACACAGTTTGATCGTGCGCCATTGTCATGTCTTGTAGTGCAGGGTGAAAATGTAATAGCAAAATGCATAGTGGGGCCGTGTCCTCACAGTTATCAAGAGTATTTCCTGTCAGTACAACAATGGTCAGGCATTTTCAAAAGATTCCATTTGGGAACTCAGGTCTCAGGACCCAAAACTGCTGTAAGCGTGTGAAAGAAAGGCCAAACCACAGCAATTTTTTTTCCATTTTATGCAAAAACCATTAACATACAAACTGTGCTTCCGGACCCTCAGTTCCAAAGTAACTCCTGAGTGTTATTAAAGGCTGGGTGATGTTATACTGGGGCGAACAAGCACCTGTTCCAAGTTAACTGGAACATGCTGCAGACATCTCATTTTGAAATAGCCATTTCCTTTCAAGAAACAAAGTGGATGAGTAAATACATTAGTTATTTTTTCTATGTACTTTTTTCAATGGTTACAGGTACCCTTTATGAGGGCATATTTGTTCTACACTAGTGGATGTTTAACTTAAGATATTTAAAAAAAATTTTTTTTGTAATTTTTTGTAATTGCTTTTGCCTGGTCCGAGTTGTGTGGTTTAATTCAATGTAATTTTGCAAAATGTTTTCACATTGTTGGTTTGGAAATTTATTGAATGGTTGCCTTGAAATGCCCTTAATTGATATCAGCTTATTCTTAATTAAGCTTCTATTTAAACCCTTTGTTCAGTTGCTTCTTTGAACCTGAAGAAGGTCTCTGGACCGAAACGTTGTTTGTATTAAAAAACGGTTTTTTGCAAGTTTGACAGTGTGCGGGTCCATTGTTTGTTTGATTTATTTTTTTTGACCTATGCACCTGTCTCACACTAGGTGTGCATCAGCCCTTCACATAATGGTTACAGGTTAAAATCAAAACTGTTGTGACCACTAGGCATCACAAAAGCCAAATCCACAGCTGAAAAATTCAGCTTTTATAATAAGCAGGCGCTTGAGCTCAACTTGGCTTTCCGCCAGGAAACTCACCTTGACAACTGTCCTCAATGGCAGCATCTTCCAGCTTCCTCTTTTTAGCATTTTGCTATAAAAGCAACATCCAGTTACTCACTGATCTTGTACTTACTGCAGTTACATGCATGCAAGTATAAAATAATGACAAACAGTCAATTCCTTCCCAAGTATTCAGTAATACAATGACAACATTCATAGGCTACGTACTCTGAATAATCATCCTTGACATCATCATGTATGGGTTTACCAGCCATGTACATTTGAGCAGTCATAGGCTGCATTTTATCCCTTACATCACTCATGAGTGCCCTCAACATTCTGCTCACCAACTTTTTACACTCATCATCACTGTGCTTACCTACATCTGGAAATTACACAACACCCCCTTCCCTGTTGTTTCTTTATACAAATGCCGCTCATTTTTAAGCACATTCGGCCCTGGGAAAAATTCCAGCTAACAGGCCATTAAAGAGACAGACTGACACTCACCGCCTCCAGACCATCATAGCTGTTGGTAAGAAGAATGGGGTCCGGTACTGTCAAGTTGATCTCCGAGTGAATATCTTTCAGCTCATGAACGTTCAAAATTGGGTCCTACAATAGCGAGAAATTTTACAGTATATACACCGGCTCCAAACTTAAAAATTTTCTAAAACTTATTTTCATCCATGTGTATAAAGAAAATGGCTAAAAATCATAAATCGTAAACCAAATTCACATTTTGGAGATTTCCTGTTGATGAGCAACAGCAGGTATTGAGGAAATGACACCAATCTGAAGTATATGCATGTCCTCAAAATATTTCAGAAAAGAGGGTATGTTGAAATCTTTAACCAATCAAATTTTAGAGTCCATTTTGCTTGTTTTGTTTTTTTTTTTTTTTTAAATCTGGTATCACCGTTACCACAAATATTCACTTTTAACCTAAGTCAAGAATCTGATATTTAGTTTCAACAACATAAATACATAAAATGATAGAAAATAAGAACAGCATCTTGCAATCAGGTTGTAGAATTTTACTATGATGTGGTTCAATGACTATGGATAAAATTACACTTGTTTGGGGTTCCTGTATATGCTAACTACTTGTGTAAAAAATACTGTCAATATCTGAACCCAAAGAGACTGGGTATTATTCGATTTTTCAGGTGAGCCCCATCAGGTTTGGTTACCACAGTGGCTTTACAATGAATGAAAATTATCATTCTGACAGTATGGTTTATTTCTATGCTCCAGTGAAGCTGAAAGAATGAGATTATTGATTTACTAATGGACAAATAAACAAATACCTAATATTAACAGATCAAGCTTCTCAATGCCATTTTTAAACATCCTGGTAACATCCAGCATTGCACTGAATATGCCAAATGACACCTTGAGTTCATGCGCCATAAAATAGGCATAAATGAAGTGTATTTTTATCACAAATGTATTTAGTAATTTACATTACAAATGTAGTTTTTAATATATAAAAACGTGATGTATTTATATTTCCAGCATTGAATTTTAATGAAATTTTTGTGTCTACTGTGCATGCACAAGTGGACACCATGCTATCGAGTTGTAAGTCCGTAAGTAAAACTTCTTAGCCTGCAGTGAAAGACATGCACTCATCGAGTACCTATTTTTTGTGTTTGCAGCCCCTATTCTGTACTAAAATTATGAAAATAAACTGAAATATGGTGGTTTTCTAAATGCTTCAAGTGATTTATTTCATTTCAGCCATTGTCCCTCTCTTTGTGAAGCTCATATCTTGAATTATAAAGCCTTAAAACAGAGGAATGCATACATTTCCAGATTTGGCTTCTGCACTATTGGGTTTGTTGCAGGCATCTAATTTTAATAATTGATAATCAGAAGTGATAGTACATATACATAGAAACTTAACATGAGCGAATTATGACAAGTATCCTCAAAAATGTACATCAGTTAAATTAAATTCACATCACCAAATAACAAGGAAACTAGTCACTAGAAGCCACCAGAATGCATCATAGAGCTTCAAATTTTCAAAATTCTCCTGGAGGAACACCTCCTGGAGGGCTTTGCACCCTCAATGCTCGGATTCTCAGCACCTCCACTACCAGTCATAGCCGCCTACACTATTCTGCAAGCCGCTTACTCTAAAAACTTTTGAAAGCCCTGCAAGTTACAGCTTCATTGATGCAGTGGTTTCAGATAAGATGTTTACATCCAACACCTAAAATGTGGGCATGGCTTAAGTGAGATATGGCTCTATATGACATTTTCAATATGGCTGAAATCAGATCAAAAAGTCTCATATAATGTTTGGTGTCCTCATTGGAAGGAACATGCATGCCAAGTTGCAGCTTCATAGGTGCAGTGGTTTCAGAGAAGATGTTTACAGATGACGAACGACGGACAAGAAAAGAAAAGGGAAAAGGAGCAAGCTCATCTGTTCGCTCCATGATGGTGGGTATTCAAATTATGCTTAAAACGTTCACGATGCAAGTAATCATGCAGTCCTAATTGAGAATGGATTTTGAATTTGTTATTTTTTGTCACCTTACACCTAGCAATGACCCAGCTCGCCAAAACAGCCTCTCAAAAGCAACCATGTAAGATGCTTCCCTCTGCAGCCTTCTGTAGTTGCAGCTCCCATTGTAAACAGTCAAGAGCTCATAGTTGTTGCACATACACCCCAGGGTATGGCCACACCTCGCTATTGAGACGCTTGACCTTCCCCCTTAGACACAGCATAGCCTTGTAATGCTAACTAGGTAGCCCCTAAGTTTGCCATTTTGAGTAAGAATTGCGCAGCAGTGTGCCCATGTGGTAACGTTGACAAAAAATGCTTACCTTGAGAAAATGGTCAAGTTCCAATAACTTCTTAGGGAAAAAATTTGCTACCAAGTCTTCTGCCTAAAATCAAAAATAAAATTTACCAATACAAAGTTATGACAGAAAATCCTAACTCACTCCATTCAATTGCTTTTGCAAAGAAGTTCATTTGGTCTCTTACCTCTCCTGTGATCCGTTCCCGGAAAGCATCAACCTACAGACACAAAACAAATCGTAAGCAATCATGGCCAACCGTGGAACTTGACCACACATGGTCATAGATAAACAAAGACAAAACTTCCATGTTCGGCACATGCAAATTCCAGATGTGCTGCTGCAGGGGAATATGCAAAACACTGCCCTGGGTTCAAACGTGACTGAGTTTTAGTAAAACTTAAGCACAACAAATTAGTTAGGCTAAAGTGCAAGATGATTTGGATGTTCACATGCTGGCTTGTTACAATGTGTATTACTGGTCAAAATTGTGCCGATTAAAATTCTTTCACTTTCAAAGTCACCCCCCAGCCATGGAGCTATTAATCAGGCTTGTGCTTATGAGAATACAAATGAGAGAATAAGTTTTATATCACAGTGCTTTAAGCACTAGGAGAGGGCAATCCGTTTTACTGTCCAAGACTTGAATAAAACCATGTCACAAACTGATGACATCCCAAGCCCATGTCAACGTCATCTCAGCTTCCTTTGCATTCTTGCTCTGCCAGATCAACTTGATTTCCTGCAGCCTGAGGTTCCGTCACCTAGATCTCCATGCTACCACTCCATTTACTCAGACATTTAGTGTGGACAACAGGCTCAATTTTGCCAAGTTGATGTGCTTTCTTTCTTACACCATTCTAATACCAGGTAGCCTTTGCCCCAAGAACAGTCCAAAAATTATTTGTGGCATGGATTCAACAAGGTGATGAGAGCATTCTTAAAAGACTCTTGTCCATGTTGTCAAGATCGCATCATGCAGCTGTGGCAGATGAGTCAGCTGCAAAAGTGATGTCGTGTGCGAGCTGATGCCCAAATGCACCTTCCTAGACCCTCGGTACCAGAGGATGAGAGAGTGACGACACTGCTTTGGATGAGAAAAAGACACAATCACAGGCCCAGGAGGTGAGACTGGAGAGGCAGGCAGGACAGGCAGCAGCAGGTCCAGAGGCCATCAGAGCAGAGGCAGAAGAAAAGAAAGATGTGCAACTTGAACCCCACAAAAAGGATGAATGGAGCCAGCCACTCTCCACTGACGGCCAGGGCTGCCTGGAGGTCCTCGTGCGCATGACCCACAAGCTCACCATCAGAGTAGGTGTTCAGGACTGGAGGCAAAACTGCAAGTCCATTAAGTGCCCTACTCAAGTCAGTTAAAGTACATATGCTAGACTTTTTGGTAAACCGAGTATGACTCAAAGAGTAGCCCATTGTTGCAGCCAGTAGGATATGCTTATCCCCATTTTTGAAAAGTCTACTGGATGCTACAGACTGTGCTTTTCATTTGTGTTGATTACTGTACTAGATTGTAGCCGACAGACAATTTGTTGTCAATTTCATTCCATTTTGTTGACACAGAATTAATGTCATGTTTTTGCACGGTTTTCATTTACCATAAGCTACCCACTGTATATGCACTCAAGTTTTATATGTGCTGTTAATAGATGATGTTAATGTTCTATATACTTTGTTACCGTTTCAATATTCTGATTTGAACATACAAGGTTCACAATTCTGCTTCTGATGTATTCAGAGAATAAAATCAATCGATTTTGAAAAGCATGGAAAATGTATCCTATTATTTTAGCCGTTGCGTGAAAAATCACAGTTGAAGAGCAGCCACCTTGTGGAGAGAAACGGCATAGCGGCGACTCCATATCATTTGGAATTGGCCGTTTTCTCAAGGCCCCACAATGTGATTCACACAGCTGGTTATACCATATTCCACCAAGGAAGATTCAACAGTGTTAAAACTGGATACCGCCCAACCCAGGTTTACTGTGAGTTTTGTTTGTTTTTTTTTCCCCCAGTTCAAAACTTGAATTAAGAGGTTTTTTCATACCAAGTCATATGTTGTTGACACATCAATTCATATTCCGACTTGACATCTAAGCCTAAATCTGAGTTAATACCTAAATTGTGCCAAACGGTGATTATGCAGCGGAATAGTGTATATTAGCTTTCGCATAGTGAATATATTAGGGAATTTTTTTTTTTTTAGTGCAAATGAAATCACAATCGCAATAATGGTCTGAAAATCGCAATTAAATTATTTTCCCTAATCATTCCACCCTAAAAAATATACCAAATATACCTTATTAAAAATATATATATTTTTCTTGTTTTATATATATTTGTTTTTATACATTATATAAAAATATATAATTTTATATTTTACATTTTTACATTTGAGAAGTCCATTCATCTCATACTACAATGAAAACACTACAACACATTAACATTTTACCTTGTAAAATCAGTTGATTATTGAGAGTATGAGCTCATTTCAAAGCTTATGACTGCAACAGACTGAAAAATAGTCAGCACAGGGGCAATGTAGGACTAATAGTGATGTAACAAGTAACGATAATAACGTACAACAGGTGATGTTCAACAGGTGAGCTAATCATGTTACTGTATAAAAGGAGCCTCCAAAAAGGCCAAATCCCTCAAGAGTTAAGACTGGTCAAGAGTCACATATTTGCCAACATCCTTGCAAGCTTATAATCCATCACTTTGAGAACGATGTTCCCCAAAGACAAATCGGAAAAATCTAGGGCATTTCACCCTCTAGTCAGAAATAAATTTGAAAGACAGAAAGATAGAAGGGGCATTTTTTTAACAAAAACAGTCTTCGAAGTAGCTCATCTTTTAATTAAAATCAGCTTCCCTTTCAGGAGTGGCACAGCTACTAGCATCTTCGGCACCACCGCAAGCTTCATGTTGGGCAAACTTAAAAAAAAACCCTGATATTTCAGATTGGGTTACTGTCTTTTTTGCTAGCTTCAGAGCTTGACGAGTTGGCGTAAACTCGTTCCCTTCACCTCTCCTCTCCAGCAGTCCAGTACACCAGCCATACATGTTTTAACAAAGCTTACTTTGAATGTACTAATGGATTTACATAGCGTAGTGGTCCCAGGAAAAGGTATACTCCATTAGGTATATGGGTAGATCAGTAAAGAAAAAATGGGGGCACTCTCATGTATTCCAACGGGGGATTATACTGTAAACTGACATCAAGATGGATACTGTATACTACGAATACCTTCCACATACACTACTAGATTTATGGTATAATTTTATGTAAACCTGTTCCACAGTAAGTACCAATGCAGAGCAATAACAGAATTTTAATGTCACGCCATTCCAACCATCAACTAGATTGAATAACAAAGACAAAATGGACTAATATTTTATTATCCAGATAAACAATTTTTCTCCTGAATTTACAGGAGAAATTCTTTGCATTCTTCGCGGTAGATTTTTCTTTTGTATGCGTTTATGTATTTGATGTGCACTCTCAATTCCACACAATACAAATAGGGGGCACAAAGTTATATTAAGAGAGTCATGTGGGCCGACAGCATACAGGCTGGTTTGTACATGAGTGCATTTTTATTTATACCACAGCCGATTTTGGTATTTATATTTTACATCAATAGCATAGCCTGAAACATTAATTTAGGTGGGCTTCCAGGATATAAGGTGCGCAAGAACCAAAGCAGAACCTCTTAAGTTGAGTGTGACATCATAATCTTCTCTACAGACCCACTGACAAGCAAGAGACATCTCTTGTTATAGCTCAGACCTTATTTTACCAAGATATGTTCATATTGTAGTAACGGGAAAGGTTCCATTTAAAACAAGGCATGATGATGCTGTTATACTGAGAAACATTTCTTGTTAAAATGGAGCACCATGCCATTTTACCTCCCATTTCACATTTAGACATCACACAGAAATGTCACTAATTTGTTGGCTACCACAGCAGGGTTTCCTCCAGGATTTTTTGAAACTGAGGCGGAGGGCTTCAGCGTCGGGTCAAAACTCAGCATTATCAGGTGGGGCCAGTTTTCATTAATCAGCACGTAGGCGATGTAATAATTGAAGTCTATGTGCACTGAGGTTTATCAGTTTCAAGTGCGTGACGATGGATTTCACATATAATATGAAAACCGATTATGACTCCATACTTGGAATTAAATAATCATGAAGATACAATTAGGTAGAGCAGGATGTGCTCACAGCAAACACAAAAGTTAACATTGTAGTTTATCGTTTTGCAAGTGAACAAAATATTTATTTTGCTAATCATTGCACACACTGCATTAAGAAGAAAGCAGCGCGTTTTACTGCCGATGGCTAATTTTTATTAAATGGAAAACGTGTTCATCAAGCAAAATGATTGACAACAGGTCAAGAATTATTAGCGCTCATTTTAACTTAACAATGAGAACTGGCGACACCTGATTGTCCTTAGGATTTTTGGAGTTTAAGTAAAGTCATTTTACATAGGCGTGGCGGCTTTTATTTTGCCGTGGCGGTGCGCCACGATCAGTTACATGTAGTGGAAACCCTGCACAGACCAAGTTAAGGTGTTAATGGTGCCACTGCACACATACAAGACTTCAGTTTTAAACTCACTAGTTCCTTCATAAGATTCAAATCCAGTTTACACACAGACCTGCGTTCCAGCTTACAATGTTACATGCTCTGTGTCCTGTGTGTGGATGGGCAAAGCCCTGCCCTCCATGAAAAACAGAGGACAGAAACTTTTATTATTGAGTAAGAACTGTTTCCCATACATTGATGAGACTATGGCGGCCCGCCGTAGTCCAATTTACCCCGCCATAGTCTCAATACGGGCAAGTGCCGCGTGTTGAGATTACATGCGCACATCGCAATCCCCCCTCAACAAAATGAGAAAATCCCCCCCCCTCAACAAAATGAGGATCATCTCCCTCCCTCCCCCCCCCCCCCCGGCTCCATAGAATGAGAATGACCCCCTCCAGAGATCAGTCTGCCACCACACATGTGCCCCCTATAGTCTCCAAAAATTCTGTGGGAAACACTGGTAAGGATACTAATACAACTGTAAATCACAGCAAAATGCAGTAAAGATTGTTACACTGAGCTGAAATGAATGCACATAAATTATATTAAATAACTAATCAATAAAATATTGTATTCTCTTTATTCTGGGGGGGTGGGAGCTCCCAGTGGGAGGGCGGGCCGACCCCCTTAATTATAATGGTTGGGGAAACGCAGCAGCTGGCCGAAAGCACTGCAAACTTTAGGTTCACTGTCAACTGATAAGGACGTATAGTGAAAGCATGTCTTGTTGTCCAACAAGCCTACAGAATGGTTTATCAAAAATCACTCGCCGTGTCCTCAAGACAGACCACAAGAACAGCCCAAGCGGTCATCAGTATCAGGCTCAACACCCAGCATCTGCCATGGTATAAAGGTGAGTCAGCACACATGGCATGGGTGACAAGTACATTTGCAAGACAGCCATTAATGCAGAGAGATATGCAAAAATTTTGGAGCTACATTTGCTGCCATCTAGATGGTATCTGTTCCAGAGACATCCCTATGTTTTCCAGCAAGACAATGCCAAACCACATTCTGCACAAATTACATGAGAAAATAGTGCGGTGCTAAGTTAGCCTGTGTGTGATCCTGAACGCCAGCATTATGGAGGAATGGAGAAAATGCTAGACTTGACCAAGTGGTGTCTTCAGTGCCCAAACACTTAATGATGGAAAATAAAAGACATAGTGAAGTTACAGAGCAGTATATGATTAACTGAGCCAACTTTTTAGACTCTGTTACAGTCATCACAATGAACATTTTTAATAAGCAATTAACCTTTTCACCCCCACCAGTGCCCAGTTCTCACTGCTATTTCTCCCCGTGGCCTTTGTTGACATTCTAAACATTTCTGGCTGTCTGTTCTTATTACATTACATGTACTCAGCTGACGCTCATCTCCAGAGCGATGTACAAAGTGCAAAAGTGGAGAGCTTATTCCTGATTGTTAAAATAAACAACACAGATAGAGTGCCATATGGCACTATTGGGAAAAAATGCCAGTCACGCAAGAGTGCCATATGGCACAACTGGGGGTGAAAGGGTTAAACTCCCTGCAGAGCATAAATTATGATGTTTTTCTGATTTCAATGCAGACGCGGGTGAATAGTAGAAGAAAAAGAAAGGTTTTTCCGCTAAAAATTCTACGCAACGCCAGTTTGCGCATTGAGTTGCCATGCCTCGTTTACCACCACGGGTCTCTCGCTAAGTCGTCAGCTTGATTAGGACTAAATCAGTTGCGGAGACACGTAGGCTCGCGAAGTTAACTTACCCAAGATGTGTCAGAAAGTGCCACAACTAGGCAATCAAGTACGCTAGTTACTAGCTAACGTTATTTAACCAGTTAATTGAGAATTGTAACGTTAGCGAATAAATAAACTAGCTAAATCGGTACTTTCGAAATTTTTAAATCATTTTCCTTTCAGTCCATCGTTACTGTGTGGCAATACATCAGCGACTCATTACATTTGCCAACTTACGGAAAATTTGACGCACGTGCTAAAATCAGCCGTTTCACTGAGGCGTATGATAGCCAGCTACACGCTCGAGCTAACTTCGCTGGATTGTTGCCATTCAATGTAGTTAGCTAGCTAGCTAGCTTTTAGCCACCAGTTTTAACAAAAAAAAAAAAAAAATATGGTGTCTAAAACCAATGCGATAATCAACAGAAACGGCAGTTTTATCCAATCATATGGCGGTCCAACTCGATATTGACAACCTTCTGCCAGACTGACTTCACGTTAATCACAGTCAAGAGAGCAACCATCAAACTCGTATACATAGCGGTGTGTTACGACCGCAGCCATGAGTTGTATATTCTAGCTAAGGAGAAATCTATTGTCTTACGTTACCGGTTAGCATGTTACATAACTGAAACGCAATTCAATTCCCCGTCTCAAAGGATAGCGGCGCTTAAAACTCGTTAGCTTGTTTATATTTACCATCGCGCGGGAAAGCCATTGTATCTAAAACGTGGATGACATCGGCTAATGTAACCTAACGTTAGCAGCCTGGATGCTCTGGCCTTGCTGCTTCTGACGAAATATCAGTCCACGTCCGCCTTCGATGGCTCGCTATTTTGATTCGTTACCTTTGTTTTGATCTCATTGTCCACCTTGAGGAGTGAAGACATTATATTCTGTGCCAGATCGGGACGGTTTCAATCTGATTTTCAAGATGACAGGTCTAGTCGTCTAGCCCGTTGTTTCAACACCGGTCAGCCACAAGGTTTCACTTGAGGCCGTTTTGAGCTTCAAAAAGCAAAGGATGACGTATATAAAATGCGACATAAGTACGGTGCACTGCGGCTGCGTTCGAGCGCAGTGGGAGATGCCTGAAAAAATTGCGCGAGAACCTTGCTGAAGAGTCACAGTAAGTCCGCGGAATTTAGCGATTGCTACAGGCGGAGGCTGCGTCCGAATAGATAAAAAATTACGGCCTATCCACTAATTCCGAACCACTGTTCTTTAACCTTTGTGGAAAACGCCATAAGGTAAAGGAAAGGTGTAAAAGGGAAATCATAACGGCTTAGGAGGACAAACGCGCTAATTAGAGATTGGCCGGATGAATGGTCGCTGCTTTAAATATGGCTGATGCGCAGAATTGAGGGATAACGTTATCTCCTTTATTTTCAAAAAGGATGGTTCTGTGTACCCTGTGCTAAAGGAGGTAAGTTAGCAGCCACTGAGACACCTTTCCTTTACATTTAAGAATTCGAATACACTTACCATGGCTGCCACCTAATTATTTTCGGATCATTTTTTAGGAGTTAGAAACTTTCCTAGGTAAAAAAAAAAAAGACTTCGTACGCAGCCTGAGAATTTCTCTTCTACTTCTTTTAAGTTTTTTTTCATGATGGATACTGAGTGGTGTAACACTGCCCCCTACAAATTATAATTCTACTGATTATAAAGTAATCTGCATCTTAAAAAAACCCCACACACACCTCAAAGATCTAATCTACCCCATTCCAAAACCCTCTTTCCTAAACTTTACTTTCCTGTCACCTGACCTCCACCAAACCCTTTCTCCAAAATTCTTTGAGTCTCTTCCCCTTTGACATCCATCACCCCCAGTAACTCCCATGCTGCATCAACCACCATTTGAATTCTCTCTGCTCTGCTTTCAATATCTCTGGAACAAATCACCACCATTGCAATTAAGCCAAGAATTGTTTCCTATCCACTCTAATGATATTCCCATCTTGTTTTCCAAATTCCTGAGACCTATTGAACCCTATCCTGTTCTTTCCCAATCTTTTCTTTTTCCACCTGCACCCTCTTTATTGTCTCTGCATAAGACGTTCTCCCCTGTGTTCTTATTCTTTTCCACCTCCTGCTCCTGTTTCCTTCTTTTACATTCCAATGCTCAAATCTCATGGTTTCCCTCACAGTGATAACACACCACCGCTTCTTTGAAAATACATTGATCCTCCAGACATCCTTCTTTTCCACATCTTTTACATCTATGTGTCAGCCTCTTACATACTGCTGCCTCATGCCCATACTCTTGACACCTGTAACATCTACAGCTCCAATTCCGAAATAGTTGGGACGAAGTGTAAATTGTGAATAAAATCAAAATGCAATGACTTTCAGATCATATGAGCCAATATGTTATTTACAATAGAACATAGATAACATTTCAAACATTGAAACTGAGACATTTTACATTTTTTTCCACAAAATGAGCTTATTTCAAAATTTCTGGCCACAACAGGTCTCAAAAAACTTGGGACACAGGCAAAAAAGGGCTGAAAAAGCAATCAATATATAAGAGAATCAGCTGAAAGAACATTTAGCAAGTAAATAAGTTAACTGGCATCAGGTGTGTAACACGATTGGCTATAAAAGGGATGTCTTAGAGAGGCTGTGTCTCTCAGAAGTAAAGATGGCCAGAGGCTCTCCAACCTGTGAAGGCTTGCATAAAAAAAAAATGTGGGATACTTTAAAAACAATGTTCCTCAACGTCAAATTGCAAAGGCTTTGAAGGTCTCATCATCTACAGTGCATAACATCATCAAAAGATTCAGAGAAACTGGAAAAATCTCTGTGACAAGGCTGAAGACCTTTACTGGATGCCCGTGATCTTCTGGCCCTCAGACGCCACTGCATCACTCACCGGCATGATTCTGTCATTGACAAAGAAACCACTGTCTGTAAACACAGTCCGCTGTGCCATCCACAGATGCCACCTAAAACTCTATCATGCAAAAAGGAAGCCATTGCTGAGCATGATCAAGAAGCACCGCCGTGTTCTGTGGGCCAAGGCTCATTGAAAATGGTCTGTAGCAAAGTGGCAAAGTGTCCTGTGGTCAGATGAGTCCAAATTTGACATTTTTGTTGGAAATCATGGGCGTTGTGTGACCTGGGCTAAAAGGAGAAAGACCAACCCTCCTGTTATCAGCGTTCAGTTCAAAAGCCAGCATCTCTGATGGTATGGGGATGCATTAGTGCATATGGTGTGGGACACTTGCATGTTTTAAAAAGCACCATGAATGCTGAAAGGTATATCAAGGTTTGAGAGCAACATATGCTCCCCTCTAGACGACTTCTATTTCAGGGAAGGCCTTGTGTATTTCAGCAGGACAATGCAAAACCACATACTGCTGCTATTATAAAAGCATGGCTTCATAGTAGAAGAGTCCGTGTGCTGAACTGGCCTGCCTGCAGTCCTGATCTTTCACAGATTGAGAACATTTGGCGCATAATTAAACGAAAAGTCCGTCAAAGGAGACCCAAAACTCTCCAGCCGCTGGAAGCCTGTATTAAACAAGAGTGGGATCAAATTTCAATGGTTAAACTCAAGAAACTTGTCTCCTCAATGCCCAGACGCCTCCACTTTGTGTTAAAAAGAAGAGGGGATGCTACACCATAGTAAACAGGCCCCTGTCCCAACTTTTTTGAGACCTGTAGCAGCCATCAAATTTGAAATGAGCACATTTTGTGGATAAAACTGTAAAATTTCTCAGTTTCAGCATTTGCTATGTTATCTCTGTTCTACTGTGAATAAAATACTGGCTGGTGTGATTTGAAAGTCATTGCGTTTTGATTTTATTCACAATTTACACTTTGTCCCAACTATTTCGGAATTGGGGTTGTAAGTGGAGCCCTTTCATATTCCCAAACCCTATAACTGACATAATCTAAAAATATCCTTTCAGGTAACTCAGTTTTGAATTCTAGCAGAATTGAAAGGCTTTCCTGCTCTATTCCATCCCTTCGGCTTTTCATCCTCCTTGCCTCACAAACTCCCTCCGCATCAAAAAAATCACTAGGGTCTACAGATAGCGGAACGCCGCTTATAACCCCCTTGAAGGTTTTGTCTCTTTTTGTTGGAAAACAGACAACACTTGTTAAATCAAACATTGTAATTTTCGACATCTTTTCATACTGCTTCTTATTTCTACATTTGACGATTACCATTTCACCCCATGTTACTCTCGCAGCCTTTACATCTCAGATATCAATTTTTATGAGTCTTCCAGCTTCATGCGTATCTTTAAAGAGACCATTTGTATGACCGCCTATTACCGCTGCCATCATTTCCACAACATATTCCACCTCCTCGCTTTTATTCCCACTTCCCTTTTTCCTCTCCTTTTTAGAACCCTCTGCCACGTCTCACTCCATTTTTCCCCAAAGCCGTTCGTCTGTAATATCAACTCAAAATCTTTAGACTGATATTGAACACTCTAATCTCCTGGTCAGCAAACAAATTCCCCTAACTACAATTCTCTATGAATTTCCTGATTCTTCTTCTTCTTCCAATGAGGCATCATGGGAAAGCTGCGTTCAAAGGGAGAACTCCTCCCAGAGCATTCCTATTTCAAATGTTTTTTCTGGTAATTTTCATACCATTTTCAATATATGGGATCGAGAAAATGGATAAAGTTCAATTTTTAGATTTTACGGGATTTCAATTGTAGTAAAATACATTTTTGTAAGCATTAGTGATGTCACCACAAGCCACTATATGGCATTTGCCAGGCCACTTGATTTTGATTGACTTAAAATCACCTACCCTGGAGAAAAACTGGAAGGACATTGGTATTTTTTCCATTTAAATTCTGATTATACACTCACCGGCCACTTCGTTGGGTACACCTTGCTAGTGCCAAGTGGACCCCTTTTTGCCTTCAGAATTGCCTTAATTCTTTGAGGCATAGAATCAGCAAGGTGCTGGTAACATTCCTCAGAGATTTTGGTCTATATTGACATGATAGCATCACGCAGTTGTTGCAGATTTATCAGCTGTGCATCCTTGATGCGAATCTCCCATTCCACCACATTCCAATGGTGCTCTATTGAATTGAGATCTGGTGACTGTGGAGGCCATTTACAAACCCCAATTCCATTGAAGTTGTGGTGTTGTGTAAAACGTGAATAAAAACAGAATGCAATGATTTGTAAATCTCATAAACCAGCGCTCCAGACTGCGACCAAAATTTACGTTTTGCGACTTACATTCTAAAATCGGTCGACCAACAAACACTTCATGCACTGTGCGCCTACTCTGGGCAGCGATTCACTCCCTAATTATCAGCCGCTGGCCGCGAATTTTTTTCTGCAGGTCGGTTGGTACCATTACGTACATCAGCCAATCACAGATCGGCTGGTGCCATCAGCCAATCACAGCTCGGCTGTACTCATGAATCGATGAGAATGGCAAAGCATTCGACCTTGTCACTGTCAGCTGAGTTGTGCGCGCGGCAAATTGTAAAACCTTGTCTGACAATAACGATGCAAATACTCCACAATACGCGAAATTACAAGTACACTAGCTGGTCTGCTGCAGAAGTCCAATAGTCTATGTAGTAGGCCTTGGCTTCGGTGACTAGTACTGCAGATCGGAGAGCAAATTTCATGATATCAGAAAGTGTTTTCATTACCGGTATTTTATTTCGCCATTTAGATTTTGCGCATTTCTGAGGGTAATGGAAACGCACCTGGAGAGTGAGAACGATGTCCGACGTTATTAGCCCGAAAACACAGTCTGCTTCGTGACCGTAGACTGTTCGTGACACAGTTTTGAGTCTTGTTGATACCAGCTATGGGTGCTTGCGTCCAGTGGCGAATGGTTTTATGTAGCGTTTCAATATCAATCGTTAACCTTCTATCCTGATGGATAAGGTTGGATGCGCGCTTCCACTCTGATCTGACGTTCCGCATGTACATGATTATTCATGCAGTATGTATGAAATCGGTGACTGGTTGGTCCGAGTGCAAGATTATTTATTTTCATTAGAGTACGATAAAGATGAGAAAAGCTGCGGTTCTTATATTTATAGTCCGTTTTCTTTGGGGTTCCGATAATTGGCCAGCTGTCAGAGGAATAGTATTTTGTCGATTGCAACAAATGTTAAAACTGATTCAAAAACTAACTGGTGACGCCTGTCCAATGTACTTCAGCAACGACCATAGGCTTATCAGCGCAATGCTTCAAATATGAGTCTGTGTCACGAACAGTGAACGGTCACGAAGCAGACTGTTTTTTGGGGGCTAATAACGTCGGACATCGTCCTCACTCTCTGTGTGCGTTTCCATTACCCTTCGAAATGAGCAAAATCTACATAGCGAAATAAAAAAAGCTGGTAAATAATAATAATTATTATTATAATAAGCCGTCCTACTACATTGTTACCGGTGAAAGAATTTCTTGAAACTTTGTGCTAACGAACTTGGCATACTGCACCTACTTTTTACCAAATATTTAGGGTGGATCACTTTGGGAACGATATTAATTTTAATGTTAAACTTTCAATTTGTGATGAAAAAAATGTAGCCAAATTATGCTTTTTTACGGCTTCAATTCCTCCTGGGTCTCATATTTTCAAAGCAATTAAGCCATGTTTGGTGTCAAATTGTTCCTTGGGATGGCAGCAACAATAACAGTTATACATTTTAGAACTAGCACTGTGATAATTGGGAGTTATTCATTGATTTATCCCCATATGTTGGTTTTAGGGGGTGCTCATCTAAATTTGGCCATGATTTTTCTATGAATGATTCAGTTTATGTACTGGGGAGGGTTTGATGAAAAGTTGTCCCTTGGAGAAATGGAGATTTGTACGTACATTTAGACTTGAATGATAACTCTCCAAAATGATAACTGCATTTATACATTTTCAAACATTCTTGTGAACATCAATATCTACTTTTCAGTTCACAAAGTGCTTTCTGATAATGTTTCTTAAATAAATGCAGCAACAACTGATAGTCTGTTCAGGTATCTTAATTTGGGCTTGTAAATATTCAGAAAAGTATCATGGTACTTTGCGTGACCACAGTTTTGGCCTGCGCACCTACATTTTGGCCTGCGCACCCAACTTTTTCAGGTTGGGAGTGCATGCGCTCCTAGGTCCAAAAGTTAGTCTGGAGGGTTGTAAACCCACATTTTTTTTTTCACAATAGGACATAGACAACATATCAGATGTTGAAAATGAGACATTTTACCACTTCATGAAAAATATTAGCTCATTTTGAAATTGATGGCAGCAACACACCTCAAAAAAGTTGGGACAGGGGCAACAAAAGGCTGGAAAAGTAAGTGGTACTAATAAAAAATAACTGGAGAAGCATTTTGCTACTAATTAGGGCAATTGGTGACAGGTCAGTGACATGACTAGTTGTAGAAAGAGCACTTTGGAAAGGCAGTCTCTCAGAAGTAAAGATAAGCAGAGGTTCACCAATCTGCGAAAATCTGCGTCTAAAAATTGGGGAAGAATTTCAGAAAAATGTTCTTCAATGTAAAATTGCGAAGACTTTGAATATCCCACCATCTACAGTACATAATATAATCAAAAGATTCAGAGAATCTAGAGAAATGTCTGTGCGCAAGGGACTAGGCCGACCGTCAATATTGGATGCTTGTGATCATCGGGCCGTCAGGCAGCACTGCATTAAGTACAGGCATGATTCTGCACTGGAATTCACTGCATGTGCTCAGGAACACTTCCAGAAATCATTGTCTGTGAACACAGTCCACTGTGCAATCCACAAATGCAAGTTAAAGCTGTATCATGCAAAGAAGAAGCCATATGTGAACATGAGTCAGAAATGTCGCTGTCTTCTATGGGCCAAAGCTCATTTAAAATGGACTGAGGCAAAATGGAAAACTGTTCTGCGGTCAGATAAGTCAAAATTTGAAATTCTTTTTGGAAACAACGCATGCCGTGTCGTGCAGACTAAAGAGGAGAGAGATGCGCCACACATTTTCAATGGGAGACAGGTCTGGACTATAGGCAGGCCAGTCTATTACCTGCACTCTTTTACTACGAAGCCACGCTGTTGTAACACGTGCAGAATGTGGCTCGCCATGGTCTTGCTGAAATAAGCAGGGATGTCCCTGACAAAGATGTCTCTTGGATGGCAGAATATGTTGCTCCAAAACCTGTATGAACCTTTCAGCATTAATGGTGCCTTCACAGATGTGCAAGTTACCCATGCCATGGGCACTAACACACCCCCATACCATCACAGATGCTGGCTTTTGAACTTCGCGCTGATAACAATCTGGATGGTCATTTTTCTCTTTAGTCTGGAGGACACGACGTCCATGATTTCCAAAGACAATTTGAAATTTGGACTCGTCAGATCACAGCACACTTTTCCACCATGTCAGTCCATCTCAGATGAGCTCGGGCCCAGAGAAGCCGGCGGCATTTCTGGGTGTTGTTGATATATGGCTTTCACTTTGCACGGTCGAGTTTCAACTTGCACTTTTAGATTTAGCGATGAACTGTGCCAACTGACAATGGTGTTCCGAAGTGTTCCTGAGCCCACATGGTAATATCCTTTACAGAATGATGTTGGTTTTTAATGCAGTGCCACCTCAGGGACCAACGGTCACAGGCATTCAATGTTGGTTTTCGGCCTTGCTGCTTACTTGTAGAGATTTCTGCGGATTCTCTGAATCCTTTGATGATATTATGGACTGTAGATGATGAAATCTCTAACTCCCTTGCAATTGCACATTGAGAAATGATGTTCTTAAACTGTTGGACTATTTGCTCATGCAGTTGTTCACAAAGTGGTGAACCTCACCCCATCCTTGCTTGTGAACGACTGAGCCTTTGGGGGATGCTCCTTTTCAGTGACGTGCCGTCGGAGTTCAGTTAGGGTAGGCAGAATCCTCACCATTAAACAAACGATAATTCTATTACTTTGCTTGATTAGCAATCTGAGGATTGATTAACTACAAAAGTAA
The DNA here is from genome assembly GCA_029692085.1 of Gymnothorax javanicus. Lineage (NCBI taxonomy): Eukaryota > Metazoa > Chordata > Actinopteri > Anguilliformes > Muraenidae > Gymnothorax > Gymnothorax javanicus. The sequence continues at coordinate 104,301,812 of CM056200.1, forward strand.
TTTACAGGACTAAACGGCAGAATGGCAGTTCCATCCACGACATTATTGCTCAGTGCATCGAACTTAAAATGCTCACAAGACAGCAAGTTTGTTCATATTTGCTTAGAGGAAGCTAACGCAATGCCATTAACAAATATTAAAACCTTTCTTATGCGCCGTTCAATGTGTGGTCAATATGTTTACGATAATATTTCCCCCCGTAAACACATACTTTTTAATGCCATTTTTTAAAAATAGGGAGTTTATTTTCAGTCTTCTTTCATAATCCGACAAACAAAAGATCAAAAAAATGTACGGAGTTACCGAGAGTTGAGATTTTTTCCTAATTAATTATTAATTAAGATTTACTTCCTTGCAGTCTCGAATCAAAGCATAAAGGTAAATTAATCTTTTCATCACTATCACCTCTTAATCATTACAGGCTTAATTGACCAGAAAAAAAGGTCAAATTGATTGATTGACAATCAGGCATAGTACGTGGAAAAAATCTAGTGATAAAAAAGTATAAGTCACTGATTGATTGACAATCAATTAACCTGTTCACCTGTGGAATGTTCCAACAGGTGTTTTTGAGCATTCCACAACTTTCCCAGTCTTTTGTTGCCTCATCCCAGCTTTTTTTTGAAATCATTTCAAAATTGAATATTTCAAAAAAAAAATAGTTTATCAGTTTGAACATTAAAAAAATTGAATATAAGTCAAAGGATTTGCAAATCATTTTTCACATTTTAATGTCCCAACTTCATTGGAATTGAGGTTTGAAAGAGTTTTATATTTTAACCACATATCTTTGTAGTTCTACATGTAATATCTGTGCAGAGAGAAGTTGCGCTGATATGTCCAAGTCCATGCTAGTAGTACCAGTATGTGAAAATTAGCAAGTTTAATAGTTGCATTTAAGAAGAAAGTCAACCCACCAACATTATTACATAAGTATTTGGGACAGTGTTTTGCATGCTATTTTGGCCAATTAATTTTAAAGCTGCTGTTAAGTGTATCATAATCTAAGACTTCCCAGCCTTCTATCTTTGCTATTACACAAAATCTCTCTTTTTAAGTAGTGTGGTATATTCTTCCAGATGAAATTCAATAATTGTGAATTAAGTGTTTTATCAAATTCATTTGGAATATCAAAAGAAAGCAAAAACAGACTTTGAAAGGTCTTCAACCTCTAATAAAAGAATTCTTCCCAGTGATTCAAAATCACTAGATAACCATATATTGAATCTGTTTTTGGCTTGGTGAATAATTTCGTCAAAATTCAAGACTGTACGTATTTTTTCATCTTTACTAAGTGCAATGCCCAAGTATGAGACAAGATCCTTCACCCTTACATCATATATATGAGACAAATAACAAATGTTGGGTTGGAAAAGGACAGATTTCTTGACATTCATCTTCAAACCAGACACGACAGAGAAATGTTCAATACATTGTAATCCTTTGGGATTTACATTTTTGTTCCTTAAGGGGTCTGGCTAAGCAAAAGTGAACATGTGTGATGAAAATTATATTTCTTTTTAACACATTGTGAATGGGCTGATCTTGTAGCTTATTCTGTCTAGTTTATGGAACTAACTTTGTTTTTCAATACAAGATGTGAAAAAAATTACGGTCATTTAAAGTGCATGAAGTTTGAAAACTACTGACACACTCGGAAATCTATTTTTCACATAATTTTTATCTCAACAATAAAATATCTAAAACTACATAAAATTTACTTGTTTCTACATTTAAAACTTTTTACTATTCATATTTTTCAGCATCTGTAACTATTTTTGCCAAATTCAAATTAAAAATGAGTTTTTTTAACTCTTAAAAAGATGTTGCATTATGACCATATAGATTGTTGTCATAACTGACTTAAGTAATAATAATGTATATCTGTGATACAGAATGTTTCTTTTATAATAAAAGTATGTTATGTTACCTATTTTAGTTCTTTTCTTGAAGTAAACCTTACTTTTTCTCATAAACATCTAGTTCTGTAGTGACGTAACCATATTCTTTTCCCTATTAAATCTAAGAAATTCCATATTTTGCTACAATTTTTGCTGAGAACATAGTTTAATAGGTTTATTGCAATATTGAAACAGGTTGACTCCAATTTGTAATGAGAACAGCATTTTATGCATCTTTGCATACACCTTGTCAAATCTGATGTCCTCTTTTGGTAGTGCCGTAACCGAGCACATTTTTGCTAATTTCACATTTAAAAATCATTCTAACAATCCATTGAGTATACCATGTTAAAGTACTTGTAAAAACCTTTAGAAACATGTATTTCAAGTTGATATAAGTTATCTGGTTAAAAAGTTATAGCCCAATGAACATCAAAATTGTAGTGACGTAACCGCTTGGCCAGACCCAAAAACAACTAGATATCATCAGCCAGCTGACAAATTTTAAATTCTCTCCCCAAAGCTGAAATCCTTTAAAAATTACTCATTTTGTTATGAGATGCCATCAAATCAGTGACCAACAGACATAAAAAATGGGGCGAATGGACAGGCTTGTTTTAAATCTCCATGAAGTACAAATCATCATGAAGTTCCATAAGCCTGTTTTATGGAGCCATTTTATACATTGTTTGGTGTTTTGTCTGCATTCAAAGAATAGAAATCACTGAAACCAAGAAATTCTAATACAACCCCAATTCCGAAATAGTTGGGACAAAGTGTAAATTGTGAATAAAATCAAAAGGCAATACTTTCAAATCACACCAGCCAGTTTTTATTCACAATGGAACAGAGATAACATAGCAAATGTTGAAACTGAGAAATTTTACAATTTTATCCACAAAATGAGCTCATTTCAAATTTGATGGCTGCTACAGGTCTCAAAAAAGTTGGGACAGGGGCCTGTTTACCATGGTGTAGCATCCCCTCTTCTTTTTAAGACGGAGTGGAAGCGTCTGGGCATTGAGGAGTTGGGTTTCTTGAGTTTAGCCACTGGAATTTGATCCCATGCTTGTTTAATACAGGCTTCCAGCTGCTGGAGAGTTTTGGGTCTCCTTTGACGGACTTTTTGTTTAATTATGCGCCAAATGTTCTCAATCGGTGAAAGATCAGGACTGCAGGCAGGCCAGTTCAGCACACGGACTCTTCTACTAAGAAGCCATGCTGTTGTAATAGCTGCAGTATGTGGTTTTGCATTGTCCTGCTGAAATACACAAGGCCTTCCCTGGAATAGATGTCATCTGGAGGGGAGCATATGTTGCTCTAAAACCTTTATATACCTTTCAGCATTCATGGTGATTTTAAAACATGCAAATGTCCCACACCATATGCACTAATGCATCCCCATACCATCAGAGATGCTGGCTTTTGAACTGAACGCTGATAACAGGAGGGTTGGTCTTTCTCCTCTTTAGCCCGGAGGACACGACGCCCATGATTTCCAACAAGAATGTCAAATTTGGACTCTTCTGGACCTTTGCCACTTCCGACAATCCATTTGCCTTGGCCGACAAAAACACGGTGGCGCTTCTGGATCTAACAATCCATTTTTTGCATGATAGAGTTTTGGTGGCATCAGAACACAGACTGTGTTTACAGACAGTGGTTTCTTGAAGTATTCCTGTGCCCATTTAGTAATGTCAATGACAGAATCATGCCGGTGAGTGATGCAGTGGTGTCTGAGGGCCCGAAGATCACGGGCTTCCAGTAAAGGTCTTCGGCCTTGTCCCTTACGTACAGAGATTTTTCCAGTTGCTCTAAATCTTTTGATGATGTTATGCACTGTTGATGATCAGACCTTCAAAGCCTTTGCAATTTGACATTGAGGAACATTGTTTTTAAAGTATTCCACAATTTTTTACGCAAGCCTTCACAGGTTGGAGAGCCTCTGGCCATCTTTACTTCTGAGAGACTTAGCCTCTCTAAGACATCCCTTTTATAGCCAATTATGTTATACACCTGATGCCAGTTAACTTAATTACTTGCTAAATGCTCTTTCTGCTGATTCTCTTATATATTAATTGCTTTTTCAGCCCTTTTTTGCATGTGTCCCAACTTTTTTTCAGACCTGTTGCAGCCAGAAAATTTAAAATAAGCTCATTTTGTTGATAAAAATGTAAAATGTCTCAGTTTCAACATTTGACATGTTATCTATGTTCTATTGTAAATAACATGTTGGCTCACGTGATCTGAAAGTCATTGCATTTTGATTTTATTCACAATTTACACTTCCCAACTATTTCGGAATTGGGGTTGTACATTAAACATAAAATCTTGTATAAGAGTACCAAAGGTCTTATATCCAATATTATTACCCCGCCCCATCCGAAGGGTGAGGGCAAGGGGTATTGTTTTTGGTTCAGTTTGTTTGTGTGTTTGTGCATTTGTTTCTGTGTTTGTTTGTTTAACTCTTTAGCAGCAAAACTAATGGCCAGATTCACCCAAAATTTGGTTTAGGGATTGCCACTCACCCAGAATAGATGCCTATTGAATTTCGGAAAAATAGGTCAAAGTATGTGCGAGGGGCAGGGTTTGTTGTGCTTGGCACCACTTGTTCAATATTAGATGACTGGAATCAATCATAACCAGAATTAATCTCACATTATTGTGAATATTCCTGCCTTGCATCAATTATTTTTCCTACTCATATTTTTTTTATCTTTTACCTAAAATAAGTCAAATAGTTTACTGTCATTATTTAGTAAAGTAATTGGTCTCCAATTATCAATGGGTCACCTGTCTTTATTAGGTTTCAGAATTAATGTGATAACTCCTATGTGATGGAGGCAATTTCTTTTTCCTTAAGGTAGGTAGACACTCCCAAAATAGGCTTTTTTTAATTGTTTTTGACATTTTCGTAAAATAACCTTCAGTAAGTTCATAGTGTGTGTACTTGATAGGACTATCAAAAATATGGATCTGTTGTTTTCTGTCAATTTCTCAAAAATGTTGCTTTTGACCTGCCAAGCATTGCTTCAAACACCATTTCTCCTCTTTCTCTCATGCTATCATTGTGAAACTTGGAATATGAGTTCACCAGATGCATGTCTATGGACTGTTCAGGCATGTTGAAGAAATCATTTGTGTAATTCTAGATTTTGTGGTAATTAGGTACCCAATAAAGTTAAAAAAAAAAACACACTAAAAAGTGCCCATATTTTTTCACAGAAATATTATTTCTGAAAACCCTCTGATCAGAACATGCACTATATAGGCATAAATGATCTGTGAAAATTTGAGATTAAAGTAATAAAACATTTTAGAAATATCCTGCCTGAGGTACTTGATCAAGTTCCACATTGCGGTAGCCATCTCGGGACCTAATTAGCATAATTTATGTAAATGAGCCATCACTTTAATTCTGTATTTAGTAGTTGTTCATATGATGTTGGTACTAAATTGTTATGAATGAAAGAGAAATAAATGTATTTGGGAGTGTCTACCTACCTTAAGGATTTATTTAGTACTGAGAGAAGGAATGGAACTAACTCATAACTAAAGGCCTTTTAGAATTCATCAGTTAGACCATCATTTCTAGGGAAGCAGTTATCTTTAAGACCTTTGCTACTTTTCTTGATTTCCATAAAAGTGATATGATCAGCACAATTGGTTATCATTTCTCTTGACATTACTGGAGACATGATCTAGAAATAAGTGTATTTTATAAGGACAAGGCCAAGGAGATGTATTCAATGTTTGATAAAAACAGGCAACATACTTTTAAATAATATCAGGATTCTTAGTTCTAAAATGAATAATGATTTTGCTGAGGACATATCTCTTTTCTAAATGGAAAAAAACACAGAATATTTCTTTCACCATGTTCCATCCATTTTAGTCTGGACCTTGTACAAGCTCCTCTCGCTTTGTCTTCATAAATTCAGTTGTGTCTGTATTTAATTCCAGTTACTCATGACATAATAGCTCTGGCTTTTTAGAAAAATCCAGAATTTATGTAATGACTTTTCACTCATTTTCCTTTTGTGATTTGAGAATTTTTTTTTTTCTTTATAAAATGGACAATTTTCTCATTTCAAACTTCATTAATTTGCAGCGTAATCCCACATTGTTGAATACATTCACTTGACTCCAGTATTTCCACATGAGTAACTGAGATTCTTGATTAATTATTCAATAGTAATGATTTATTAAGTTTCTAGTCATTTCTACTTGTTGTTTTTGTGCATAGATCATTTTTATTTATTGTATCTGAGATGGCTTTATGGTCAGTTAACAAAGACTGGATCAATAGACTTCCATAATCTTGTTAGTGATGTCATTGGTGATAAGCCATAAATCAATTCTTAACTGCTGTGAAAGATCAGTGTTTCTCCAAGTCAATATTCTTTGGTCAGGGTTTTTGTAATGCCATATATCAATAAGATCAAAATGCACACATGCATTACTTCGTATATCAACAAAATCATTTGTTTTTGGTTGCTATCTGTCAATTATTTGATTAAAATGATACTGAATTCACCTCCCGAAATAACTTTAACAAAAGTAAATTTTGAAGTAAGTTAGTTGATTTTCATTTCAGGATTTAAAAACGGCAGCATTATATTGTTTATTATTACTAGCAGAAATATATATAAGGACGAATTGAATTTGTGGAATGTTCACATCAAAAAAATTCACATTCTTTCATTATGATTAAGAACCTACCTATGGCCTCTGAAATTATCTTTAAGTACAGCGATCCCTGCTGATCGGCTGCTACAAAGAGAAAATCAAATCTCTCCTCCCCACTGACTCCTCCAAAATTTCATATCTAAAGCAGAATGCGTTTCTTGGACTAAATAAATAAATAATCAGCATTTTCCCCGGAACAATATAAAAGGATAGATTTTCCCGGTCAATGTGTAAGGTAATTCACTGAACGCGAACACTGACACTGACATCGTTTATCTTTGTTTTTGAAACAGAAAAGGGTTTCTCACATAGCAAATATAGTGTTGCAATCAAAGTTTGTCATCTTAGGAAGTCATCTCAAATATACTGAAACAAACTAAGAAGTTGATAATGGGCAGCTGTTGGATTTTAAGTCCAAACGAATGAATCTAACGATCCCCTTGTCTGCATCCGTATTTTTTCTAATACAGGCCTACTGTGGAACAACATTGACGCTTGTCCAAACATTTCCAGGATGACGTTAATTTTCACACCAGCTACTTCTTATCCGCTTCTTGAAGCAGAGATGGCGACCCGAAAAGTGCAGGGACACATGCTGACTCACAGTCAGCAAATGCTTCCTATTTAGTCTACGAAGGCTTCACTACCGACGAAAAAGGCAAACGTCCTCCTTTCTTGCCCGAACCGTCACTGGCCTCAGACGGCTCCGAGTGGCCTTGTCTGAGGCTGTCAGGTGTTCTTTGACGCGAACGTGGTTGGCTTTCAGGAAGGCTTTGCAGATACCCACATGGTATTTTTCGCTGTTTTGGAAGTGAAGTGCAGTACTGCCGGGCGCTGAGTTGCATTTTAGCCTCTGATTGGCTCCCTGGGACGTCCAAGTCGGTAAACAAGTCAAGGGCGGAAACCACATAATATTTCTCCGCTTCAGGAAGTGCCGCCCTGCACATTTGTTTGACTTTTCAGCAAATGGTCTCATCTTATTTCTCTTCGATGCCACATATCTGCAAATTCCATTTCTACTGTATTTATCAGTCTCATTGGCTTAGTGCGGTCGACTGTCACGAATGTGAAGCACTTTCGTATCACATGACTGCTGGGGGAGTGACCGTCGCAGCTGATGTAAACATTAGGGAAAAAAGCTTCACACTGAAGCTGTGCATGATAGACAGTGAAATACACTTAAACAGATATAATATGACTTTCTGAATGAAACTTTTTATTTACCCAGATCAATAGCCATGGATCTCCATGTAAATCTGAAGGTGAATTTCAGAGGAAATACAGAAACTTTCTTCGTTTCAGATTCGGAGAGGACGAGCTGGGAGTCCGTAGAAGCCATGGTGAGTCGCCTATGTTAGCAGGAGCATAACTTGGTATTGCGATGGCCTACCGCTCTCTTGCAGCGGAATACCATGTCATAGTTCTAAAAACTGTTTATCAATTTGGAGTTTTTGACTATTAGGTCTTAAAGCTTATGTTTGCTTGATAAATATTTCGTTGCTATTGACTTGTTTTGTGAAAGTCACGGTCACTGTATAATTGTCCTTCGCTGTTACTAGCTGTAGCCTACTGTCGTTGCGTTGCTCGCTTGTTAACTCGAACCGTAAACATGCATCCATAAATACTGATTAAAAAAAAACACGAGATTTTGAATGACGCAGAGATCAGTCGAAGCCAGCAAGCAGTGACGCAGCCGTCTTATGCGTGTGTTGCTATGGGAGAGAAGTGCATGGTCAGCATTGCAGACAACGGAGCAGGCAGCTGACGCCACGTTTGACTGGACGCCAAGTAATTAGCCCCACGTCAAAGTGTTAAGCTGGAAAAATGTTTTCAGTCTATTAGTTATGGTAAGCATTATTAATACTCCATGCTGTATTTTAAACAATTCAGATCCTTGTCTTCCTCTCCTTTGTTCAACCCCAAAATTCTAGAGAAGTTAAGCGCATCATGGAAATTGCAAATGAAATAAAAACGACTGATTTTAAAAGTCAATTCACTATATAACAGTTTAACAATATTGTATAACTCAACGTCCTAACTTGAATTTAATTTAATATACGATGTGTTGGCCGTATCAGAGTCCAAAAAAGTTGGCACAGTCAACTGTTTGCCATTGTGTAACATCACCATGTCTTTTCATCATACTCATAAGGCATTTGGGCACTGAAAACACCAGAAAGTCAATTCAAGCAACTGGAATTTTCCCAATAGAACCTGTTCAAGATGCCGTTAGCATTCTGCTTGGAGTACTCCCCATCAAATTTGCTTTCCATTGTGGGTAATCTGACAGCAAGCACACGTCCAGTTGGTAGGTTGTAAATGCATGTTATTAATGGCAAGGCCTGTGTTTGCTGAACTATTTCATGTAGTTTAAACCAGATATTGGTTACATTACACTTGTAAGGGTGGGATGTCACTGTGAGGTTGCAGAATGCACATCACATACAGATAAAGCAAAGAAACTTCACCAATAACTGTTCATTAGAGATGTCAACATTGCATAAACAAAGCAGGCAATTGACTGGAACCCATTTAGGGGAGTGGCTGTGCCGACAAGTGAGTCTGAAAAGTCCTGCAGCACCCCCTGATGGCTAGATCAGCTATCTGTGTCCAGTCAAATTCCTTCATTATACAGGCCTTCATTGCGATACATTTCACGACATAATGTGCCATACCTTCTAAATCAGAGAAAGATCAGGACTGCAGGCAGGTCAGTATAGCACTCACACCCTCAGTTTATGCAGCTGCAGTTGTCATCTGTAATCTGTACAGAATGTGGTTTGGAATTGTCGTGCTGGTAAATATGGTTACCTCCCTGGAACAGACGTTGTCTACATGGCAGCATATTTTCATCCAAATTTTGTACAGATCTCTCTGCATTCATGGTGCCCTTTCAAATGTGCATGTCACCCAATGCCGTGTGCACTGTCACAGCCAAATGACATGACAGACCCTGGCTTTTGGACCTGACACTGATAACAGGTTAGGTTGTGCTTGTTGTCTTTGGTCTGGAGAACACAATGGCTGTTTTTTGTCTAAAAATTGCAACATGTTGCCACTATGCTTCTGTCCATCTCAGGTAAGACTGAGCCCGAAATAGTCGGCAGTACTTTTGGACAGTGTTTATGTATTGCTTTGGTAGAGTAAAGCTTTACTTGCATCTTTGGATGTTGTGGCGAATGGTGTTGAATACTAAAGTACCTCCAAGCCCATGTTGTGATATCCATTACTGTCATATTTTGATTCTTAAGACAGTGATGTTGTAGTGATCGGGGATCAAGCGCATACAAAAGTGATTTTTGACCTTGTCCATTACACTGTGAGATTCAACCAGACTTCTTCCAAATTGTATTTATATTACACACTACAAAGGGTGATATGCCCAAAATTCATCTGATTTGTCACTGAGAAATGCTGTCCTCAGAATGCACATAAGTTCATGCGTCTGTTGGAAAATTGGTATTTGTTGACCCCTCTTTGCTCTTGAGGGAGTAGGCCTTTTTTGGAGGCTTCTTTTATGAGTCACAATCGGCTTAAGTGTCATAAATTGTCACATTAACGTCAAAATATAGACTTCTTCAATCATTTATTTTCTGACTGATTTGTAAAAGCTGAACTACTGAACAGAGTTAATCTGGTTAAAAAAATATAGTAATTTACCCAGTTTTTTAAAAAAAGTAACTTTATCACCAAAGATGCGACTGCTTGCGTTTGTTAAATGACACCGGAGTCAGAATTATAATGCATATAAGAATCCATCAAATTACAACGTGCAAATCACAGAGTCTGTCAGAAACACGAGAATCTGATCTGCACCGAGCTCCCCGGGATTACTTGTTTTTGGTGTTTATTTAACATCTTTCAAGTCGCTTTCTATTTCTAAGAAGTCACTGCACACAACAATTCATTTCTATCATCAAGTCAATGCTGCGTTTATACTAACACACGTCACATCATTCATATGTTAGTGATTTTGACAGACAGTCAAAAAAAATTTACCTGCCGTCACTACTGCCTTCTTCCGCAAGAAACAATGACGCAGACAGTAAGCCATATATGGGGAGATTTCCTGGAAATGCAGATGTTACAGGGCCTCCTGATCATTGTCTTTTAAGCGCCATAAATTATGTGTGTTATTTTTTGACGAATAGGAGTGGACTTTTTTCTGGACTTTGATTCTAAAAAGCCTGACTACTGATGAGCAGAGACGAGACTCACTAACTTCAGTATATTCGAATGAAAACACTTCCGTTCATACGTTATGGAACAGTCACTGATGACTGTGGAAAAAAACCCTGGGCCGTCACCCTGATATGTGTGACAGATGCACTAAGATGCGCAAGGGGAGTTTTTGAGGAGAGTTTTTTTTTAAATTTATTATGAGCCATAGGTGCTGTGTTTCTGTTTGGCTCAATAGGGTCATTCCATGTCAGATCATCAGATGGGTCTCACCACCACCTTCTCCATTTTGCTAATTTTTTGTATCCAGCTGTATAAATATGTATCGCTGACAAATCGGAAATTTCAGCTCATTCGGACAAAAAAATGAATTTTTGGTGAATTATTTTCTAAGGGTACTGTCCGTCAGTTTTTTTGTCAACTGACATTTTTCTTGTATTTAACATGGCATAACTTTATGATTATTACACCTATGGCTTTGAAACTTTGCATCTAAACTAATGTTATATTGCTTAATCAGAAAATGCAGTCCAATTTACTTTATCTTTCTTGGTTGTGGAGCTATGAGGACCCCAAAAGTGCCTTGTGTTCAGGCAGTTCCATTTCTAGGTCCTCAAAGCACCCCCAATATAAACCCTAGCATAGGCTCTCTGGCATTTTTTCCATTCATTTGTGTCTGCTGAATATAAATCAGGCTGAATTCACCATGAATTCATCACCAACTGCAGTCAGTGCCTTGCTAAATGTGAAAAAAACACTAAAATGCCACCTGTTCAAAGCCCTGTATCTCCAGGGGCACACCTTGGATTTTCTTCTATTTTTTTTAACTGATTCCTCTATTAAAGTGGAAAGACCACTCCAAAAATTGTTGATGTGTTTTGACCAATATGAATTTTGCAGGTGTCTGAACAGGGGTGGGGTAATCTCAAGAATCGCGTGGCACTTCAAGCTTCTTACACATTTAACTATGCAACATTTTAAGTGTTTTCAATCATTAGGCAATCACATACTAAATTGTACTAATTCCTGTATTATAGTAGACATAACAAAACAAAAATTGTTGATGTGACTTGAATGACATAAATTTCAGAACTGTTTAAATAGGGGTCAGGCAATTTTTGAAAATCACACTTCTTTGCATCAAAAAAATTTACTGACACTAATTCTTGTAAACTGACTGTCAAATTAAAACTTTGTATTCCATGCTATGTTAACAGTGTTATTGCTTCCTAAATGCAGCAAAGAGCACAACAATGTTGTCTGTTCCAGTTTTGTCCAACTTATACTGCCGGGCTGTGCGTCCAGTGACATCCGGAGTTGGAACAGTTCGGAGAATGTTATTGAATGGCACCCAGCACTTTTCAGAAGTCCATGTTAATGCTTGTGTCCCCTTGTTTTGCTTCATGAAAAAACAATAGCAATAATCAGAAATCATTGATCAATAACTGGTTCAGGTTTCTCCCTGCCAACATGATCTACCAACCTGCATATACTGACCTTTCTGTGAATGTGTCATGCATTGATGAATTGAGAACTTAGAATTATTGTGATTCAGTAATCATTAATATTGTGTAAGAAGCTTAAAGTGCCAAGCGATTCTTGAGATTACCCCACCCCTGTTCAGACGCCTGCAAAATTTATATTGGTCAAAACACATCAACAATTTTTGGAGTGGTCTTTCTACTATAATAGAGGAATCAGTTAAAAAAAATAGAAGAAAATCCAAGGTGTGCCCCTGGAGATACGGGGCTTTGAACAGGTGGCATTTTAGTGTTTTTTTTCACATTTAGCAAGGCACTGACTGCAGTTGGTGATGAATTCATGGTGAATTCAGCCTGATTTATATTCAGCAGACACAAATGAATGGAAAAAATGCCAGAGAGCCTATGCTAGGGTTTATATTGGGGGTGCTTTGGAGACCTAAACATGGAACTGCCTGAACGAAAGGCACTTTTGGTGTCCTCATAGCTCCACAACCAAGAAAGATAAAGTAAAATGGGCTGCATTTTCTGATTAAGCAATATAACATTAGCTTAGATGCAAAGTTTCAAAGCTATCGGTGTAATAATAAAAAAGTTATGCCATGTTAAATACAAGATAAATGTCAACTGACAAAAAAACTGACTGACAGTACTCTTAGAGAATGATTCACCAAAAATTCAGTTTTGGTCCGAATGAGCTGAAATTTCGGATTTGTCCATCACTAATACATATTTATTTAATGTGAAAATATGGAAGCAATCTATGACTACATGGTGACAAATGTTTTGTATATCTGATGATTTGACATGGAATGACCCAATAGCTTTGAAACCCATTTAAAATCTAAGCAAATAGTTATTGCAATTTGGACTTAATTGGTAAAAATATCCAGCCAAGCACATGGCTACCTGAGGACTGTGACGTTTGCCAAGCACTGAAATAAGTGACCCCTGAATTTTTATTTTCTTTCCTTCATTCACGGCTTCAATGATGGCGCTTTAACTATCTGTCCTGTCTCTTGAATATTTACATTAAGGCCACCAAACAGAATTTACTGATTTACTCCCATAGGGAATAATTTATCATGTGATGGTTTGAATAAATTGCCATATTACACCTTAGCTGATTTTGACTCTTATACTGTAACCCAATTAGCTCTCCCGTTTAACATCAACTGTTGCACATCACTATATTATTGCAACGTGTCACATCATTAGTCATAAACTGCTCTTGCACCAACTTTTTTGGGGTGCATTGCGGTCATCATTTTTTGTTTCATACAACTTTTCCAGTGTTTTGTTGCCCCTGTCCCAACTTTTTTTGAAACATGTTGCGGGCATCAATTTCAAAATGACTTGATATTTCTCAAAAAAAACAGCACAATTTCTCAGTCTCAACATTTGATATGTTGTCTTTGTACTATTCTCAGTTAAATGTAGGGTCTAAATAATTAGCAAATCATTGCATTCTGTTTTTATTTACATTGTACACAGCATCCGAACTTTTCTGGAAACCAGGCAGCTTATACAGTACTGTGCAAGTTTTAGGCACCCTGCACTTTTTAAAATTTTAAAATTGCTTTAGATGTTTACTTTTTGTTTTCCTTATTAGGGTTGCTGAAGATAAAAAGTTAATTTGAAATTCCAAATGCTAATTTAAGGAAAAGTTTTATAAATAAATGCTTATATTTCATTTAAAAAACAGTCAATACAGATCATATTGCCTTGATAGAGCCCTGATGTCAACATCATCATGGCTGTGTGCAGTTACTCAGAGGGACAGACACAAGTAAGACAGTCAGTCTGCAGGAGAACAGTGGCAAGTTTTCTCCTCTGCTTGGAACAAGCAAAAAGTCAATCATGTTATAAAACTATATCACAATAGGACAGTGTCCCAAATTTTTTGGCAAAGGGTAGTCACACCAAATATTGATTTGGTTTCATTTTTAACAGTTTACAGCTCTGTTAAGTACATTTCTTAGTTAATATACACTTTTAATTCCATCATTTTTGCAAGCATATTTGTCAAACAAAATTACTTTAAATGCGCCTAAGACTTTTGCACAGTACTGCATCCACTCGGCTCTTCTGTCCCCTGAGGCTTGGAGCTGATGTTGTGATGTGTGCTGGTCTTTGCATCCAATAATAGAGCAGTTTCCCTAGACAAGGACATGATATCAGCTAGTCCGGTGCTTGCAAAAAAAAATGGTGCTTTTCCTCAGCAGTAGCTCTCTAGCCGTGGTTGGCGATATTCAGATGTGGGGCAGAACAATTCTCACAAGCCTGTATGTGGCTTAGGAAGGCAGGCCAAATCTGAACGGCATGTTGAATGCCGTGTTTCATAAAAAAGATAGCCCACAAAAAGTGACTGGTCAGTCTTATTTCTCAGTTTGTTGGTTGGTGGCCGCTTCAGATACCGAATTGTGTGCACTCATGCACTGAAAAAGCGAGTCTTTCAAAATCTATCCCCTTTAAAAGAAAAAGGGAGGAGGGTACATGAAAAGAGCTATGATTTCTGCTCTGTTCACTAAAGCTGAAAGTCCACTCTCTAAGCCCAGATTCTTTATTTACTTTCAACTCCAGTGTGCTGTGGCAGATAGTCCAGTAATGAAGAAATAATCAGAGGTAAAAAATACGGGAGTTAGAAAGTACTGCCATGTTTTTCTTCCACTCATGACCTCAGCCAGCCGAATTTACTAATTAGCTCTGCCTCATGAGCTGCACTGATTGGCAAGTAAAGGTGACTGGATGCAAATACTGGGCCGGACTTTCACCTGGAATTTCTACCTCTGATAATAATGACATAAAAATGTATAGTTATGGACCTGCAAAGTTCTACCATATGTTTTGAATACAATGACTATTAGCTTAGAGATTTATAATGTGAACCTCTTTTTCTGATCAAGGTTGGCAGTAATTCAGCACCTGTCTTTATTTCCATTGATTATGCCTGGGCCCACGCAGTGGGCAGGAGGAATACTGTTTTCTGGTTGCCCATTTGTTTGTCTGTGTGTTTGTCACACTGTGTTGCACAAATATCTTTTCCGCGCTATATATGCTGAAGGAGTGGACAGATTTTCAACAAATCGGACATGGAAACTGCCCGCTGAGGGTAGCAGAGCCGATTAGGTTTTGGAGGTTATTGGGTCAAAGGTCACAGTAGCATACATGCAGTCAGGTGTATGTAGGGGGCAGGAGATCAGCTGTTTAGGGCGAATGAAGCTATGGCAGGTGGAGGCATAGCACTCAATGTTTTTCATTGAGTTTTACCTTGGTTTAGTCAAGTAATTATCTGTGCTCCATCCTGTATGTTGGTATTTTTGCATCATTGAGAATTCATAAGTATCTTTCTATTTGGAATTCAGTAATTTTCCTGAGCATGCATTTCTTTGTCTACCATCTCTCTCAACAAAATGATGATGAGTTCATGTTCAGGATACTTGGGAATTCTTTTTGTTGGTGTTGTAGTGGTGGGCCTCTTTGCACTGTTGACAAGGAATAGCTCACATCCATTATATAAAAGTCATGCTGTGCATAGTGAAGTGGATTGTTGGGTTTTAATATCAATTATGTTTCTTTTACAGCTAAAAACATCCTTTGGCTTGAGCAGTTTTCAAGTGAAATACTTTGACGAGGACAATGAGGAGGTGAGTTCACCTAGTTCAAAAACCAAAGAAAGAAGCTAAGCAATTCAAGCTTATTTTATGTTGGCTATTATTTTTACTCTTGGTCATTCCATGTCAAATCATCTAGAATTTTAGAAATTTTCCAGGTCACCTCCTCAAAAATTTTTGAAAAAATTCACAAGTAAATATTCACACAAAATAAAAAAATGCCAAATATTAGGCCAGTATCTCAAATAGATTTCAAGTTACAGCCCTTTGAAATTTAATATTTTAAGTTTTTTTGGCGAACCCATTTTCAGCCACCTTTGGCAACTTATTGCTCCAAATTGATTGCTCATACAAGGCTGAAATTAGGTATACGAACCATATTTATCCCCTAGAATCTGAATATGGCCTTAGCTTCTGTGTATCTTGATCCACTTTTGTATGGTAAAGCCTCAAAATCAGCGGAAAAATTTACTCGTGAATTTTTTCAAAGAAATTTGAGGAGGTGACCTGGAAAATTTCTCAAAATCTAAATGATTTGACATGGAATGACCCTTCTATTCTGCCTATTGTCTGATGTATTTGATTTGGTTGCAATAACTTTGATTTTGGCTTTGTTTTAATAGTCATCATCGGTCTGAGTTTTATGAAAATGTAGACAGCAGGCTGTGTTGAGACCTCCATTGAAGGTTTTTGCAATTTCAGTTGAGCACTTGAGCTGTTAAACTGGATATTTCATCCTGGAGCTGGAGCAAAAGTAATTGTATGCTCGCTGAATTTTTGGAGGTTTTGTGTCTTTGCATATTTTTTTCTGCCTAGTGGAAGCTGTTCAATTCTGAGTCTGTTTACCTGTTCAGTGCTGGTGTATGCTGCCGTAATATTTCTGTGATACTGTATTATACTGACTAATAATCTGGAGGCCCTGTCTGTCCCCATCCAAACAGGAGAAACTTTTGCCTCCCCATTAATTACTTTCTATACATTTCAGGTGTCCATCAACAGCCAAGGTAAGTTATCTGAATTATTCTTTGACAATGGTAAACATTTTTACAAAAATCCTGGGTATGAAATTGATAGTATCATTCTGGGCCCGACTTTTTTTGCCTATCATATACGATACACACTGGGGCAAAAGCAACCTGTTTCGTGATCTGTCTGTGGCAATGGTTCTTCTGTAATTACACAAATACATGCAACGGCCACGTGATAGCAGCAAGTAGGCGTGATAGAAAGAGGGGTGATCTGTTTTATAAGACTGCATAAACCGCTGCACAAATACTGCCACCCTGTGTCAGGCCTGTGGCGTGTACGCAAGCGAATAGCGCTCACGTAATTATTATTTTATTTTTTTTTTAATTGGATGCTTTATTTTGTGATCATTTGTCTGTGAAAGCATTTTATTTGCTGTGTTATTGATTTTTTTAAATGGGCCATTTTATGCCCATTTCCCAGTTGAATATTTTCAACTATGCCCATTTCCCAGTTGAATATTGTGGACTATTTACTAACATTTGCATGTTTTTAGAGGCACTCTTCTTGAAAAAAATTTTGAAAAATGAATTTACTTGTTTTTTTAATCTGACTGTTAATGTCAATATGAAGGCAGTGTCATATGGGTATCTTTGACGCACTGGTAAATTTCATGTTTGTTTCATACTGTATAGCCTACTACACATTTGCTACTGTGGCCAAGATCACTGAGTTACTGCCAAAACACAATTCCGGAATGAAAATGCATTGTAGTAATTAAATGAATTAATGATGGAAATGTAAGGCCTGGGCAAATGATAATTTGACCATTGGTGGGAAGTAAGTTGGCTCACTTGGATTACAGATGTCTATGACCCTCAGAGAAGGATGCCTATGGCTCTCCTCATCAGTTAAATTTGGAACGCTCTTTAACGATAGGCCAATACGCTTCTCTGCCTCTGGGCAAGTATGTATTCTATGGGCTATTCTGTCAATACACATGCAGACTAGGGCACCGATTCCATTTACCAAAAATTACTATTCAAAAGTGAATGGATAGAATCAAATAAAATACTGCTGACAAATATCTTTAGTCTCTTTTTATGTAGTCTTGTGCATTCAAATGCCTTCATTTACTCCTGCGGTAGAGTAAAGCTGGAATGGCACTCTGGCTCCACTGTTACATTATCAATGTCAAATGTATACCTATGAGTAATTCAATTAATCTTGCATTCATTATACAATGGAACACATTACAATCATACTTTTACTTACGTGGCACATTACTCTGTTTGTCGCCACCCTCTGGTGAAAATAGAAATGTGCTACGCTTCATTGTAGCCCCCGGGCAAAGTCGGGCAGCTACGATGGATTCATGCTTGTCGTCTCCGCCGCCAGGTCCGTGTCCGTAGACAATTCCTTATGGACACAGCACAGGCTGCAATTTCTGACCGATTACTTTCATATTTGGTATGGATCTGTGTTATACTTCACTTATGACACCTATTGATTTTGTTTGCCATGGCAACAGTATTGGCCGAATAATGCACAAAAAAGGGGAGAAGCGGGCTTTCGGGTGCTACACTCATGTGGTCGCAGCTATCGGACTGTCTACTTTTAGCCGCAATTCTCACTTTTTATACACAGTCAGCCTTATATGTGCGAGGAGTATACCAAAAATTGCCTTTTGCAACCTCATTTAAATGACTTTCTCACTGGTGCAATTTACATGGAAATCACCTCCTGAAATATAGCTTCACCCTGGATATTCATCTCTTCGCCCAGTCGCATGTAGCCCTGGAAGAAAAATACCAGTTATTGCTTGCGGTGGAAGAAAATAAAAGTGGACGCAGCGATAGGTCTGTGCGTGTGTCGTCAGACGTAGAACATGCAGAAAAGTCGGGCCCTTTATATTCATTGTTGTTTTAATTATTGCATGGGTCAGAATATTCAGACAGAATGTAAGGTTTGTAGTGTTAATAACCTAATATGCCCATTTTTATTCTCAATTGCAGAGGAATATCAAGAAGCCTTAAAGGTAATGGAAAATTAATGGCATTGTTTAATACGCCTATGCTTTTGCTCAGTGAAGAAGATAATCAAGTTTTACTGTATGTTGCCAGCATGAGCCACATGTACACAGACTAAATAGTTGCTCCATGAAATTCTTTTATTGTGTTCATTGGATGAGAGAATTTTATTTAGGCTGTTGATTGAAGTTTTAAGTTAATGAGAAGTGATTCTCTGGAGAGAAGTATGCTGGAGAAGGTATACAGCTTCAATTCCAGTCAGGGCTTGAAATTAACATCTTGGGACTTTCAAACTTGGTCGCCAGCCTGGAATTTCACTAGCCAAAAGTACTCCCAGCACTGCAGACATGGTTAACTATGTATAAACACAGAGGGTAAGTTTGAAAACCACAAACATGTTATTATTACAGTCCCTAGTGTTCATTTATAGGCTACATGCAGTGTGTTACAGATCCTTCATGCTAACACGATAACTCAAAAACTTTAATAGATTCTTATCTTATTTTACATGCCTTCAGATTTTATCGAGAAAGAGAACTGGATTGATTTTGGGCTTGTATGATTAGTGATAATAAATTAATTAACCCTTTAATTTCCTGGAACACCTGACTGCCATCAAATTGCCTGATGTGTAAGCAATATGATCTTGAAATTTTGCCATTTGATTCTTTGACCCATCATCAATTATTGCTGAATACTGCATCAAAAATATCAAGTGATTAAATGATTAGTAGTTAAATTTATTACTGACCATATGACAAATGGTGGAATGTATTTTTCATTATTAATGAGTAAATATAGGCAGTCTGAGCATATACAAGGTAAGATTTGGTTCAGTTTGTAATTTTTTTTTTTTCACTTTATTGTGTGATATTTGTATCTAATCACTGTGTGGCTGCAGATCTGTTGATCGTAAAAGATTCAGAGTGGTCACAGATTGAACTCGCTGACCCCTATCATCTTCTTCCAGAGTGCAGTGAAGCAGGGGAACCAGCTGCAGATGAATGTTTATAAGGTGAAAGGCCCAGTCGGTAGAGGGGCAGCAAAGAGGGAGCCCAAAGAAGTGAAGAATGCGGTCAGGCCACTTCCTCCCTTTCCTTCCATGGTGAAAACCATGGATCGGGAAACGCAGGTCACTGCCCCCGAGCTGGAGCCGGTAAACACTCACTACAGTACTAGACTAATTTGGCACCGTAAAAAAAATGTCCTCAACCAAACAGTGTGCTGCCTAAATATTGATGCAACAGCAAAAGTTAAAACTGTGAAATGCTCAGGTCAGTGTCAGCTGTTCTGAAGTATTTTAATATGCTAATGCTTAAGCCATGATATGCTATTACTTGTAGCTACCCATTCCTACCTTAGTATCTGCGTACATGATTTTAATAACTTTCACAATACTAAAATTCAGTTCAGGGGCCATTGAAACCATCATGCTATGACTGAAGTTGAAAAGATCATACTCTGTCAGTGTTACGACTGTTTACGTTGGTTTTGTAGGTAATTACGAAAGAGGTCAAGGGAACCAAGGAGCATGATAAGACCCCGGCTTGGTTTACCTCTTACATGGAACAGGTGAATGTTTTCAGTGTTATTAGTGTCTAATTTTCAAAAAAGTTGGAAAATAAGCGAGCACTACCTAAGTTTAGAGTCTTTCAGTTGTGCACTCACATTAGCTTCTCAGTCGTGGCCTTCTCCAAGTAAAAACATCCAGATTCATTTTGCATTTGATGGTAGAAAACAATTTCTTCACTCTGCATGAGGTTAATGGGACAGTTCAGTGCCCCGAGCTGTCAAGTACTTTAGCATGTCATGTATGACTTCAACCACTCACAGCTTTAGATTTACTGCTGTAAGAAAATGCTGCCACTTTCTTATCAATACCATAAGGATCACAGGGATGTTTCAGTAGTTCTCATTGGTCATAATGGTTGGAGTCAGACACACCCCTGCAGCTCCATACACACCATCCTAAAAACGGCTGTTATTTTCCTTGCTCATTTTAATTCCTCTCAGTCGTTGCCCCGTCCACTCATAATTTTGTTTTTACTTGCGACCCTGAATTTAACTTTGTTTATTTTTTAAATATTCAGTTTCCTTGTTTTATGCGCATGTTCAAATGCGACCCCGGGATTCACGCTGTATGAACACTTTTTTCATCGGAATATGCGTGAAACAATTTTGAACAATATTTGAAAGTACATTTCTTATTTGCTAACATTTTTTAGACATTACAAAGATCAGATTTCAGCATTGATTTGCCTGCATGCCTTCACTTCGCACACGAGTTGACCCATCTCTGCAGAGAAGTGTTTTTCCTACCACTTCGAAAATCCACCCTTACAATAGTAATTCGCCAAGATGCAAGGGCATCTTGCTTTTAAAGGGAGTGGGAGATGACACTCTGATTGGCTACTTCATGTTACACCCAAAACATGCCTGTGATAATTAAGAAATCAAGCACGACCCCTTTGAATTTAATGCCGTACTTTGCGCCCTGATAACCCGCCATTACACTAGCAAAAATGGATTTGGACACGCCCTAAATGTGTTTAGGCCACGCGCTTCAGACCGCGTGCTCAGATTGTTGAAATAGGGTCCTTTGTGTTAATTTAAGAAGTATAAAATAAATTAATTGCAGGGGTAAAGGTAAATACTTTCATCGCACCGTTGAGTACACCCTTAAATCATTCATAGATATGGCTGGTTTAATAGGATTTCTTTTGCAGTTTAAAAGCCAGGTGGTGACGGAGACTGTGGAGAAGCTCTGCCGTGAGTTCTCCAAACAGTGCTGCGTCCATGCGCCTCCTCGGCTTCCCAGCCAAGGTCCCTCCGCTGCCCAGACCCTGGCGGCTGTGGCTGGAACTGCCCCGCCGCGAGTGCTCGCCCCCACCCCTGCCCCCGTCTGCAGTAGCTGTATGGGACCAGCCACTGGGGGAGGCTATCGCTGCAGGTGGGTTCACGTGGGAAAGTCGCTGCAGTGCGGTGCTGTAGCGAATCTGAATAGTGCCAGTGCCGACTGGTCAACAGCCTTTCAAAGCAGTGAATAATTGGCTTTGCTCTGCTGAGGGAATGGGAGGGATACAGTCAGTTAGGGTCAGCATTGTTCATTGCTCAAGTGCCTCCTGCTGGGCTCTGAGCTCGCGAAATTTCAACCTGCGTATATAAAGACGTGGCGACGGACAGGTGGGCGTTTAAGAGGAGAACGCAAACTTTCTGGGCGCTCCCGAAATGGCAGTATGGGTCACAAATGATCATGCTTGGACAAAGTTCACTGACTGGGGAAGGAACAAATTTTGACTCTGATACAGAAATACCAATGACCTTTGATGGAAAGTGTACATCTGTGTCTCAAACGATAGTACTTGCACCACAAACACTACGTTCCAGGACGTTTAGTCTGTGTTTTTTTGAGGTTAACTATTTCCTCAAATGGAACTCTTTATTTCCTGCTTTCCTTCTCTACCCATGACCAGCAGTGACTGAGCTGATTTACCACCTTATATTTATATTTGATTGTAAACTATTTATTTCTTAACCTCACATTCAGTGGGAATTTTTTACTCTTGATTTTTGCCTTTTTATGTGAGCTACACACTGCTAAAGATGGATTTCCATCAGTGTTTGCATTTTGTGCCATAAAGTCTTTCAATCTCAAACTGTGTTTCTCCAGCGTTTGTCCGTCCTGCATACTCTGTGAGCTGTGCAGTTTCAGCCATAACCCCGAGCACACCTTGGTGAGGGCCAGAACACCCCTCTCCATCCCTGAGTACGGAGTCACTGGAGAGCACTCCAGGTGGGGACCTCTACTCCGCGTTACAAAGATATGGACAAAGATATGGGCTTTTCAATAGTAATGTCCTTATACCATCCGCCATCCCCTGTAATGTATCAGATCTTCTTCTTGAAAACAGTGTACTGCACCTGCTATGTAAATTACTCTTGATAAAAATGCTATTTTAAGAAATATTCTTTTCACTGAATCACTCCCATTATTACTGAAGCATTAGGATACTTAAAACTTTTTCAGCTGCAATATACTGTCCATCTGTTACTAAAGGAATAATTAAGCAGTATCACATGAGAGGGAGTGATATTGTCACTGAATATCATCACAGCTGTGATGCGGTCGAAGGCTCGAGGCTGCAGGCCTAACAAACAAAACACCAAACACTGCCACTGCTTAGTGGACACGCGGGGCATTGTTTGTAAACATTAAGATTGGTCAGTGAGACTGAGGGACAGGCTCATGACAGCCCCTGCTGCTCATGAGTGACATAAAAAGTAGAATGGGATAGGTTGCATGCTTATGCATTACTTTGTGGCTTAAATGTATTGGTGTCAGCACAAACATTCTCCCTAAGATCAGAAAAAGTTGCTGGATTTGTGACTAGTCACTTAGGATGAAAAAAGTTGCCAAGGAGGTCGGGAAAATCGTCAAATCTAGCAATGGAGTTACCAAGTTGGTCACAAAGCAGGCAGGGCACTCTGGAGCGCACATAAACGGCACTTCCTTTGGAATTTTGCGCCAAATCTGATCTGCTACCGCCGCATAAAAATCAGTCCACAGGCTGTTATGGGCGACCAAGAAAGTCAGGAAAGGTCTTATTTAAGTTAAGTTACATTTTGTTCGCATCTCAGCAATAGGAAGCAAGTAATACAAGTTAAAAAGTTGCACATTATACCGTTAACTGTACTTATTGTCCTCATGCTTATGAAATTGCGGTTGTAAATAAACACTTTTTGTCAGTCTAGGTGTTGGGTTTGGGACAAATTAATCTACGTTTATGCTTTGAAGCCCTTTGTAATTGGTTATGTGTCTTCGGTCAGGTTCTACAGGAGGGGAGACAGAAGCTTCCGGAAGGCGGAGAAGCATCGCTTGAAGGCAGAGAAGCGGCAGCTGAAGGCAGAGGTTAAGGAAATCAAGAAGCAGTTGAGGACGGAGAGGCGGGGCTTGCAGCGGAATGCCAGCGGGGATAGCAGCTCACACCTGGTCTTTTTCCAGCCCAGCAGCATCCAGGCCAACAGCCCAGAGTAAGAGTGCCACTCCAGGGGGCAGCCAGTCAGGCAGACAAGATTTAGTCTGGAGTTTGACTGGCTAAGCCTCGGCGAAGTGTTATTTTGCATGAAGGAACTTTATTTACTCTCTGAAAAATGGCCATACTTTTAGATACAGTTTGACTCATGAAGGTTGCGGTTTGGTAACATGGAACACCATTGCTGTAATGGTCATAAATGAAACCATGGAAACTGGGAGATGGCCCAGCAGTTTTACCTGTGACCTTTGCCACAAACAGGGGTCCCAAGGTCTGCTGCCCCTCCATGGTGCCCACTATGACGGCCCTGTTTTTGGACGAGAACCTTCCCGACGGGACCTGTCTGAAGCCTGGTGCGAAGTTCATCAAGTGTTGGAAAATGAGAAACACGGGTACCGCCTGTTGGACCACGGAAACCAAGGTACCAGACCCTCGAGAGGAACTACACCATTGCTCTTTTCTCATTTTGTTCTGAGTTCAGTGAAAATGTTTTTGTTTGGCTCGTTGATCATTGCATTCAGTAATTCCCATTGCCACTCAAAAGCATGGCTGATTACCTAACATTAACGCAACAAAGTTTATTCATTAAGAAGTAATTGCACTATATGCTGGTCCTTGCCAGGTTGTTGGTTGAGTTTAACAAAGAGGTCATAGAACTTAAAAAAAAAAAAAAAAAAAAAAAAAAAGCCCAATAACCCAGCTGAAATTCTGGCTCAATGAAGTGAATTCATGTGTCACGGTACTTGGTCAGATAAGGTGGTGCTGAAAGTGAACTTTGTGGCTTTGTCTGTGTTTTTAGCTCTCCAGCCAATAGGCTGTGAGCTATTGTGATCAGGCGGTGGTCAGCGTCGTTGTCGTGACTGTGATCATCATCCGTTAGCAAAATCTTTAAAAATCTTCTTAACTGAAACTACTGGCCCAATTCACTTCAAATTTGGTGTGGACCTTCCTTGGGACAATGTCTACAGAGCGTGTTCACAGTTCAGAAAAATCTTAATTTTTTATTTTTCATGAATTTTTTTTAAATAAAATTTTCCCGACTTACTTAATCATCTCCTATGAAACCAGTGGCTAGATTCACATCATATATTTTAGTACGCTGTATTCATACACTATTGAATCTCTGAAAAGCTTTTCTCAGAAATGCTGAACAATTGGCTCGGTAATTGGGCTGGTGAGTTACAGGGCCATTGGTCCTATGTTTGAATGTCAGCGTGTACTTGCTTATGTGCTCATGCGCTTTTGTTTGTGAGCTGTGTGTGAGTGTGCATGTGTGTGTGCCTCTGTTCAACGCCAAGATAAAGAATTTGCCTCCCCTCTATTTCGTCTCTTTTTGTGGTTTTTTTGTGCTTAATGGCTTCAGATCTTTAAAAATAAAGTAACACAAGGCAAAGAGAAAATGCGGAAAAGTAAAATGTTGGTTTTAAAACAGTATTTCATTTCACTTTGTCGCTTATATGTGTAAGGACTTTTGTAAGTGCACTGGGTAAAGTACACTGAAAAATGGAAAACGTGGACTGGATTCCGATGCGAAGATGAAATGGGTTTTTTTTATGCCTTTGCTGTGACACAGTAAAGGCAGAAAAGTTGCAAAAATAAACAGGTAACAAGGTTCCAAATACTATTACCATAATGCGCTGAACTATAACTGAAGTAACGGCGCTTATAGATACTAAAACAAACAGGAAACTATGTTCCAAATATAACAATAATAAAGCGCTGTACATTTACAATAAGGACAGTGGTATATTATTAAAGGGCTTCTAGAGATACACAAATATACGGATATAATGACTACACAAGAGTTGCACAAGACAACAGGCTTACAAGGCTTTTGAGACGCGAAGCTCTGGCTTATACAGGGCGAGTAATGACACAGAGACAGTGACTGACAGATGCGGATCCTTCAGTGGAGTGTGGAATGCGGGTCGGGTCTTGCAGGACCGGTGATTGAGTGAGCTGGAGGAGTGGCGTTGCAATATGAAAATTACATTTTATCCTTAGGCTTAATAACTGGTTGTGTCAACTTTAAGGGCAATAACCACTACTAAACGCTTCTACCTGACAGTCTTAACATCACTTTGGCACTTTGGCCCACTCCTCCTGCTGCATTGTTTTAATTCGGGGTTTCTCGAGGTTGAATTACCCGATTAGGGTCTTGCTGCTGTTACTCAAGTGGGGTTCCAGTCAGGACTTTGACTATCCGCTCAGAAATCTTAACTTTGTTTTTTTTTTTTTTTTTTTAACTATCACAGGGGGACTTACTCCTGTGCTTCGGATCCTTGTCTTGCTGTGTAACCCCACTACGCTTAAGTGTCAGATCACGGACTGATGACTGGATATTTACCTTCAAGATTTTATGGATGCAGAATTTTGGTTCCATCAATTATGAAAAGTCACCCAGGACTTGAACGAGCAAAGCTTCCTCGCACTGTCACACTATCACCACCATGTTTGACCAGGGTTCTGCCCAGGACGCTTGGAGTGCTCGTCTGAGAATTGTTTGTATGTGAGCGTGCGAGCTGGAAAATTTTTGCATAAATTCAAAAGCAGATATTGCCTCTGAGTCACCAGATTACTGTGTTTGTGCTCCACGGTGCGTAGCAAGATGCCTCTAATTTTCATAGAAAGATGCCATATTCATAAACTTGTTTTTCTTTTTTGTATCCAAATACTTTTGATTAAATTTCTGAATACGACTTAACAACTGTCATTTATGTTTCAAACATTTCTTCAGTGGCGCCCGTTGAACAGAGAACAAGGAGGGCGATAAACGTCTTTTAACTGCTTATTAGTCTTGATCTGTTTCAGTCATTTTCCTTGATAAAAGATACTTTAACCCTCCCTTGTCAGGTGTAGCTAATTGTCTTCGTTAAGACAAGAGATAAAACGCGTCAACTGAAGGCTAAAAAGTGCGCATTTCTTGCTTTTTAAGATGCGGCAAAAGTTAACGTGGAAAATCCACAGTAGGTTTTTTTTCGTGAAGGATTAAGGCACGTGAATTGAACTTTTTTTTTTTTTTTTTTTTAATTTGGCATCTCCAATTCCACCTGAATCTGGAATGTCCAATTGGGGAACTATGTACAAGGCTTTTTCATATGCGCCCCCTATTGCCAACTCAGGAGAGTGAGACAGCTCATGCTCTCCTCCGGCACGCCCTGTCGCCACTGCTTCTTATACACTCATTGGTTGAAACTTTGCAAGCTCAGAACGAGGGCGGAGGATACCCGAACATGAATGAGCTTAGAATCTTCCTAATGAGTGCCCGTCTGGCCAACAGGAGGCGCCTGAGAACTTGTTATTTACAATACCCTATCCCAGCAGACCCTTCCCAATTTGCATCCCTGTAGCGCATTTGCCATTTGCGCGTTACTCTGACAAGAGCTGCCGACCACTGCCGGCTGGTACGAGGCAGGGATCGAACCCGCTCCGTGATAGTCACTTCTGCTTCGCAACACGATGTTTACCGAGTGAGCTATCCGGCAGCTCCGAATTAAACATTTTTATTGAATTTACTATTCACTTGCCCTGCCATTTCATTAAAGGGGAAACTGTGTACTTAACTTCAAATGGATTTTTCATATTGTTGGAAAACGTGTTAACCAAGAACAGTGATTAAAATCGGATCAATAATCTCATCCGTTTTAAGATATGTTTTCCGCCCCCTCGGTTTTCCGTCCACCGACTGCCACTGTTATTAAACACTGATACATTAAAATGTAAAGAATGTTACTGTCCTCGACAGATTTATTCAGTTTTGCTGTTGTTTATAAAACAAGAAATCTTTTCTCTCGACATGCGAAGTACAGTGCTACAGAAATCGATCACCCTGCCCTGATTATAATTGCCTGTCTATCACTAGATTGAGACAACTGCACCGATCATTTCCCCACAGCCTCAGATTCAATTCGCCATAAATACCCAGCACTCGCAGGCTCGGATGGCACTTGGTGTTCCATCACTGTTGGGCAGGTTTTTCAGTATCAATGAAGACAAGCGCAGACAGGGCGTGGGTCGAAAACGAAAGTTCACTATTCTGACAATAACAAGAAGGGGGGGAGCATATTTAGGGTCATTTATGTTTTGTTTCTAGCGATTTTATTCGACACTGGATGCATTCATTTTAACTGATCTTTGAAAAAATAGTGCCGGTCAGTGAAAAGCACAAGCTATCTGAACTGAGTGGTGGTCGGTGCATTCTGAGTGCTGGTCGGCGCCGACCGCCGGCGACCAGCATCGGCAGAACCCTGTTTGACTGTTGGTTTGACACGAGGGCCCATGTCCTCCAAAAAAATTATCAGGAATTAGGAAGGAAGCAAATTCTTTTTTATGTTACTGTTCATGCATGCATAAACTGTCAGGTGTGCATCTCTGTGTGTATACTCATGTGTCTGTAAATGTGTCCTGTTTGTCTGTCCCCACAGCTGAAGTTCATGTGGGGAAACCTGGCCCTGGCGTCCGGTGAGAAGCAGAGGGAGGTGGCGGTACCCTTCCTACAGCCAGGCCAGGAGGGCGTGGTGACCGTGGCATTCGTAGCGCCCCTGCTGGAGGGCACCTATACCTCGCACTGGCGCCTCGCACACCGAGGTCAGCAGTTCGGCCCCAGGGTGTGGTGCAGCATTTTGGTGGACCCTGCTGCGGGCGGAGGGTGTCCCTCTCCCCACCGCCGAAATACGCTGCTGGTAAGAGCCAAGCCACCCACCCTCCTCCCACATCTGCCCGTGTCCTGTGCATAACCCCAAATCTGAAAGAAGTTGGAACTGCTCAATTCAAATTAAACCTGAAAGCAGTGATTTGTAAATTATCTTTGATCTATATGACATTGAAAACAATTTAATAGCACATTGTTTGTTGTTTCTCCATGTGAGCTTTATCAATATTTTTTTTTTTAAATTCGGACAGTAAAAAATTTTACTGCTTGAAGCAATTCTTACCTTTCTGGCATGTGGCACAGCACTTAGTAAAAATTTGAACATGAACAACTCCGCCTCCCTCCAAAGTCCCACCCTCTTCCCCCTGCCTGACCTCTGAGGCTCCCCTCCTCCCCTGATGCGTGCGGTGAGAAAGTGAGCAGCACGGATGAAGCTGCTTTCACACCGGACGCGAAACAAATTTTTCGCACGACAGATTACATTCAAAGTCAATGCAAAGACGCGAATCTCCCGCGTATTCGCATCTTTGCATTGACTTTGAATGTAATCTGTCGTACAAAAAATTTGTTTCACGTCCGGTGTGAAAGCATCTTGAAACGGGCAATGGAGTCAGATTCAGAGGCACCGGTTGGTGAAAACTAACCAACAGTAATTACATAATATTCAATTCTATATGTGGTATAAAATAAAATGCCCTCATAACGTCTGACAAACTACCATTAACGTTATTATAGTCATTATAGCATTTGTTTACAGTCAGATGCGTCGTTTTTCAGCAGAATTCTTACATATTTTCTTGCAAAACTGCTGTCATAACATCATTGAATTAGGAGCAGTTGCAGCTGTTTTATTGGCAGGCTAACTTTGTTCAGTACCTGTTTTGTCTCTACCGCTCTGCTGCTCTGCCAGAGAGGCGCTGACTTCATAAGCGTGACAGCGTAAGGCAACTGGAAGGACGCGGCGACGGATGACAGACAGGAAGCTGGGCAAATCATTTTATTCGGACCGAAGAAAATGATTGGTCAGACTTTTATCAGAAATATATAAGAATTGAATATTGATGAGTTTCAACACCTGGTGGATTTCTTTTAAATTTTAGTGTGCCATACACTTATTAGGAGCATTTTAAGATTACAAAAGAAAAGTGTAAAAATGCCAGAAAGGTAAGAATTGCTTTAATGTTGCCAATCGAGGGGATCGAGCCAGCTCCCTAATGCCATTTTTGTAGTTTTGCAGCATATTCAGAAGGTGGAAAATGGCTGATGGGCATCAGTCAAGCATTAGGGCTGTTAACAAGGGTGTGCCACAGGGTTCCATTCTAGGCCCTTTTATTCACAATTTTTTAAATAAGTTATTTAGATGAAAAAGAGATTAACAGCACAATTCATCTATACACGGACGACACTATTATCTATAAAGTAGCATTCTCTGGAACCCTGGTTGTTCAAATTTGCTGATAACTGTGCAGTATTTCAAACTTTGATTTATCAGAAATGACTACTAAATACAGGCAAAACAAAACGTGCTGTTTTCTAGAAAATTTAATTACGATATGGATTTTGGATGGATGATAGCTGTGCTTCAAGAAACACATTAATGAAATTATTTCATCTTATCAGCAAAACTGGCGTTCTTTTATAGAAATTAGACATCTATTACCCAGAATTACAGAATGCAGATTGTTCTGACGGAGAAACATCATAGCAAATTTGTTGTGCATATTAGCTGTTGCAGTTACAATACATTGTGAAGGATTGCAGTTGTATGGGTGCCTAAGAAACTAGAGGGCACTCGATAGAGCGCATACCTCCGCCATGCCATATATCTTCTTTTGGTTACAGAATATGTTCATCCTTGGACTGCCACCTATCAACCCCCCCCCTATTTCGTGCCAAACTGTTCATAACTTTTTGAGTTATCCTGTTAACAGATAGACAGACAAACAAACAAAGAGGGGTGAAAACATAACTTCCTTGGTGGCGGTAATTAAAATGGCGGCGCACTGTGCATTGTGGAAAGAACACATAAATCCATGACATCCATTTACAGCATTCATCCTGCCGCTTTTTAGCCTTTGTGTTTTGCTCAGTTTTTGGTCATAAACAAAGAGCTGAACAGCAGGTGCTGCAGATGTATTTAATGGTGTTATTTTACATAATCCTCTCCAAAGATAAGCAATGGAATTTCAGATTAAGAAAAATTATGGTGTCATAATTTGAAAATGAATAGATAAAATTAGCATGCAGGGTTTAAGGATGTGACCCAGGCATTTGTCATTGCAGGTTAAAGAGGGCAAGTGCTGCCTGGGCCCCAGCAGCCGGGCTCTGGTGTCTAGTGACCATCAGCGGGAGCGCTTTGTCCCTTCCGTGGACCTGCTCACGGCTCAGGTACACTATGACTCCGACATGTCACGGCCAAGGGCAGGAGAATCTGAATGGCCCCTGACTCTGTCTCACCCTCTGTTTACAGGACCTTCTGTCCTTCGAGCTGCTGGACATCAATATTGTACAGGAGCTGGATAAGGCCCCTCACAGCTCCCCAGTAGGTAAGGTTAGGGGAGTGGTTAAAACAAAGCCTGTGACTGTACTTGTTCCAGTGAGACCAAATAAGATGTCTCTTTTTAACCTGCCATTGGCAGTCATTGTGTGTCACAGAGCATTTTCCCGCCACAAAACTGCCAAAAAGGCTTTAATGCAGGAATGTGTCATTCCATTTTAGTTCACTGCAAAAACAAATCTAGTATTAATAACCAGTGAAATGCACTACTGTTACCTTCAGTTGTTACACAATGACTGGATTTCTATTCCTGTGTGACCTCTCCCCATCCCTCAGATATGACCCCCTGCCTTTCCCCTCTACCCCACGATGGTCACCAGCAGGAGAAGCCTGACCAAGGGCTTGTCAAGAAGGAGGCTGAGGGCGGGGGAGTGCATTGCATTCTGGGTAAGACCAATACAACTCCAGCATTTTTTCTCTGACTTTCCAGCTAGAAAAGATGAAAGGACAAAATAAAAAAAACTTTTGGGGGGGGAACTGTCCATTGTTCTGGTTTAGAAGTTGTCCTTCCTTTTTAAGTTGTGTGAGTGTGTGTATATATATATATATATCAGTGGCGGCTGGTGAACTGGCGATAGGGGAAGCTCAAAGCAATCCGTTAAAATTAATGATTGGTCATGACCTGTTTTCAATCATTCATTGAAATAAATTACCATTACAGAAACTCTCAACATTATCAAATGTGGCCAGTTTTCATTTATAACGCATACCTGTCAACTGTCACGCATTCGGTGTGAGTTTAAGTGGCATGTTTACGTTCTTCTGCTGTAGTCAGCAATTATTAACAAGCAATGGAATTGCATAAAGACGTTTTGAATGATCTTATTTCATTTAAACGATCATGAAACACATGTATTGCTTCCAATCCCTGAATAAAGAAAAGCGTGGGAAGTCCGGAGTCGTAATCAGTATGCGTTATAAATGAAAACTGGCCACATCTGATAATGTTGAGAGTTATCACGGTTTCTGTAATGGTAATTTAAATGAATGATTGAAAACAGGTCTTGACCAATCATTAATTTTAAGGGATTGTTTTGAGCCTCCCCTATCGCCAGTTCACCAGCCGCCACATATATATATGTGTGGATCCATCCATGCAAAGGTCAACATGAGTCCAATGTGAAATGAGCCATTATTTTTTTACCAAGTCTGAGATGATAAATGCAATTATTTATTTTTGTCATAAAGTACATCACTGTGGGACATAACTATTTTAGTTTCAAGTTGCTCCATTGTTTCATTTTTTTTATAGGAAGAAAAAAATCTATGAAAAATGGTGAGTTTTAAGACCCCATTTTGTGACATTTTTTTGTACTGTATTTTTGAAGCTTTCTTGAGAATGATCTACAGGCTGTAGGATCTGTATTTAGGAACTGACCACATCTTCAGCATCAACTTAAAAACACTCTAACCTATTTTCTGGGGTGTTGGGCTTACTTTCTTTAAATTTTTTTCAAACAAATTCTTAGCGTCACTTACGTGATCCATTGCGTCAAACACATTACCGAACTCCAGACCTTGTTTCGTAATGCCCTGAACAAGAGAGAATAATAAAGAGTTCAGGTTATGTAATTCAGTTGTTATTTTAAGAAATTCAGTTTATCCCCTGCTTGTCTGTACAATTGGTAACTGATAAAAGTTGATGGAAGTTTAGATGTTGTTTTTCCATCAACTGTCACGCTATGTTCATTGTGGCTTTCAGCTATCAGATTTCACAGGCAGGTTCACGGGCAAGGTAGTAAGTTCGTGTTTTTGGTGAAACCTGCTCATTGGAGCCAAGGTTGAACCAAAATCATCTAGATGGTGACCGGACAACTTCGGCAACAAATTTTCCGTCAACAATTTTACAAAAAATCAAGTTAGTTCAGACTGTGACGTTCACCGAGCTGCCGGATAGCTCACTCGGTTAAGGCACTGCAAGGCACTGCCTTGCAGTGAAGAAGTGGCACTCACGTCGCGGGTTCGAGCCCCGGTCGTACCAACCGGCAGTGGTCGGCAGCTTTTTCAGAGTAGCGCACAATTGGCTATTGCGCTACAGAGTTTCAAATTGCGACTGCCGGGAAAGGGAAATAAAATAAATAGCTTTGTTCGTTGCTCAAGCGCCTCCTGTTGGCCAGACGGGTGTTCATCAGGAAGATTCTAAGCCTGTTCATGTCCGGGTATCCACCACCCTCGTTCTGAACTTGCGAGGATTCAACCAATGAATGCAAAGAAGCAGTGGCTGACAGGCGCGTGCTTCGGAGGAGAGCCGTGAACTGTCTACACTCTCCTGAATTGGCAACAGGGGGTCGCAAACTAACAAGTCTTGTACATAGTTCCCCAACTGGGCATTCCAGATTCGAGTGGGATCAGAGATGCCAAATTTAAAAAAAAAAAAAAAGACTGTGACATTCGTTCATAATATGTAATCTTCAGTGGATTATCGTATGAAGGTTTGACGTGACCTTCTAATATGAGTGGGATTAAAATGAAACTTGTCCGCGTAATCCCAGTTGTGCTGCATCCTGGAAGTGTGGCTACAGCTCAACAGTGTGTTTTGACTGAATGTACGACCGTGATGATGGACAGTTCACAGTGGTCAAATGTCACGATGGTTATAAGATTATTCACTTTCTCTGTTCCTAGGGCCTGTAACAAGGTGCCCAGCATTCTGCACCAGTTTTTTTGTTTGTTTCGTTGGTATTGCATCCGTTTTTTGTCGTCGGACATCCTAGTAGTGTGAATACTCTCTTTGTTGAACCAGTATCGATGTGTCTAAGAGCTACATCACGTAAGTGACGTTTTTCTTTGCATCACGTGACATTTTTCTGTCCAGCATTTTCATTACATATGTGACACTCAACTTTAGTCCTCTATTATGAAACCACAGCAGACATGCATTTATCATTGAAACTACAGCTTATAATGAGTAATGCTAGAAAAAAAATTATGTTGGTTTGATAGAAGGAGTCTTAAAAAAAAAAAACTTATTTGAACCATGAACCATGACCCTGACTATCTCAGTACCGCAAGTGTCAATTGTATTTCCTTATGGTGCAAGTTGGATATTTCCAAATGTTTTTACCTTTTCACTTTAAACGGAGTGTTTCTACATTGAAAAGCACAAAAAAAGTTTCCTCATGTCACTAAATGGAATTTTTCAGGGTATTCACTTGTCAATATCACGTAAGTGACGATTTCAGGCGATCATGTATCAAGTAAAATAACAACTTTCCAAACATTATTCTTATCTTTTCTTTGATTTTTCCCGAAAGTAAACTGAATGAACTAATTAAAGCCAGAAGTTGATTACCGAGGGGCTTATTCTAGAATTATGTGCTTTTGTCACACTTTTCAACCCTTCTGCATGGATGCACCCATATATACAGTATGCCCAAAATTATTCATACCCCTATCAATTTTTGGGTTTTTTCAAGATATTTTTTGACAAATGAAATTTATTCTTGCACAAATGACACAGTAAGTTGACATAAGGGTGCAAGAAGTACAGTAAACAATTTTTCGAGAAATACATTACTTTTTGGTGTTTTATTTGACAGACTTACAAAAAATGCCATGTCCAGAATTATTCATACCCTTTTCTCAGTAATTGCTGACAAAGCCTTTATTCACGATTACAGCCTCCAAACGCTTCCTGTGGTTGATCACAAGGTTTCTACACGTCTCCACAGGGATTTTGGCCCACTCTTCTTTTGCAAACTTCTTCAGGTTCTTAAAGTTTAAGGGTTTCCTTGACATGACCTTGGTCTTCAGTTCCCTCCACAGATTCTGGATAGGATTGAGGTGGGAGCTCTGGCTTGGCCACTCCAAAACGTTCACTTTGTTGTCCACTAACCATTTTTTGACGGATTTGCCCCTGTGTTTAGGATCATTATCCTGTTGGAAGATCCATTCCTGCCCAAGACCAAGTTTTTCTGCAGATTGCTTAATGTTTTAACTGAGAATCTGGATATACTGGTCCTGTTTCATAGTGTCATTAACTTTAACAAGGTTTCCAGGCCGATTCGCTGAAAAGCAACCCCAGAGCATGATACTCCTGCCACCGTGTTTGACCGTTGGGACCGTGTTTTTCGGCTGAAGACCCCAGACACACAAGAACTCATCTAGCCTTCGCAAAAGCTCACCTGGATCAAGGTATAAGCTTCTGGCTGTTAATGTTATGGACAGATGAAACAAAGATTAGCTGTTTGGGCACAGAGATGTGGCTTTTGTTTGGCATAAGAAAGGTGAAGCGTTCAACCTGAAAAACACGGTCCCAACAGTCAAACACGGAGGCGGAGTATCATGCTCTGGGGTTGCTTTTCAGCTTAATGGGCCTGGAAACCTTGTTAAAGTTAATGACACTATGAAACAGGACCAGTATATCCAGATCTTCAGTTAAAACATCAAGCAATCCATCGAATAACTTGATCTTGGGGAGGAATGGATCTTCCAACAGGATAATGATCCTAAACACAGGGCCAAATCAGTCAAGAAATGGTTAGTGGACAACAAAGTGAACGTTTTGGAGTGGCCAAGCCAGAGCTCCCACCTCAATCCTATCCAGAATCTGTGGAGGGAACTGAAGACCAAGGTCATGTCAAGGAAACCCTTAAACCTTA
The DNA here is from genome assembly GCA_029692085.1 of Gymnothorax javanicus. Taxonomy (NCBI): domain Eukaryota; kingdom Metazoa; phylum Chordata; class Actinopteri; order Anguilliformes; family Muraenidae; genus Gymnothorax; species Gymnothorax javanicus. The sequence continues at coordinate 104,337,514 of CM056200.1, forward strand.
AGAACCTGGAAAAAGTTTGCAAAAGAGGAGGGGACAAAATCCCGTGAAATGTGTAGAAACCTTGTGATCAACCACAGGAAGCGTTTGGAGGCTGTAATCGTGAATTAAGGCTTTGCCATCAATTACTGAGAAAAGGGTATGAATAATTCTGGACATGGCATTTTTTGTAAATCTGTCAAATGAAATAACAAAAAGTAATGTGTTTCTTGAAAAATTGTTTACTGTACTTCTTACAGCCTGATGTCAACTTACTTTGTCATTTGTGCAAGAATAAATTTCATTTGTCAAAAAATATCTCGAAAAAACTCAAAAATTGGTAGGGGTATGAATAATTTTGGGCATGACTGTATATATAAATATATATATATGTATGTGTATGTAATGTCTTTAATTATGTCCCCCCCCACCCCCCACCCCCCCAGATGGAGGCAGGCAGACGTATTGTTTTTGTTTTTGGCTCAGTTCCCATCAGCGTTGGCATTCCCAAAGTGTTTCTGGACCATAACTCAGAAACCGGTCAATATTTCTCTACCAAATTTTATAGGTGCATTGATGGGCTGCTAAACTGGTACCGGAGGGGGGGTCGAGGTTGGGGAAGACGCATATGTTTTGCAAGTAAAAACACACTCTAGTTTCTTCTGTTTTTGCATATTTATTATATTTAAATGCTTCAGATCATGCAACAAATTTCATTATAAGGTAAAGACGGCATGAATAAACACAAAAGCTTTTAAATAATCCTTTCATGTATTTAAGGTAATGAGTTATTCAAAACCTATATCACCTATGTTAAAAAATGATTTCCCCCCTAAACCTAATAACTGGTTGTGCCTACCTGGGCGGAAGCAACTGTAATCAAATGTTGGCGATGACTGGCAATGAGTCTTTTACATCACTGTGGAGGAATTTTGGCCCACTCTTCTTTGCAGAATTGTTTTAGTTGAGCCACATTGGAGGGTTTTCGAGCATGAACTGCCTGGTTATGGTCATGTCACAGCATGTCAATTTCGTTTCAAGTCAGGACTTTGACTAGGCCACTTCAAAACCCAAATTTTGTTTCTTTTTTGCTGTCCAGAGGTGGACTTGCTTGTGTGGTTAGGATCAGTGCTCTGCTGCATGACCCAACTGCACTTGAGCTTTTGGTCATAAACTGATGGATGGATATTCTTTAATAGGATTTTATGGTAGACAGCAGAATTCATGATGCCATCAAATATGGCAAGTCACCTCAACCCTGAAGCAGCAAGGCAGCCCCAGGCCATCACACTACCATCTTTGAATGTTGGCATAATTTTCCTCTTATGAAATGCTGTGTTAGCTTTACGCCAGATCTAACAGGGCACACCCCGTATCCATAGGATATTATCCCAAAAGTCTTGGGGGGGTCATCAAAATATTCTTCGGCTAATGTGAAACAAGACTTTGTGTTCTTTTTAGTCAGCAGTGGTTTTTGCATTGTTGTCCTCCCATTGCCCAGTCTCTTTCTCATTGTGGAATTGTGAATACCAGTACATGCCGGGAGAAAACTGCGCGGGCAGTATCAATCACTCCCGCCAATTCTCCGGCGGGCACTATTTTGATGGTGATGGTTGCTGTAGGACCGGGAGGAGGGGGTAGATGCCTTTCCTGTTCTTGAGCGGGGGGCATGGCACTAATAGTGCGCAAATTCCGCATCATCCAGTACTTTTAATTTTCCGTCTTTTTTTTTTTTTTTTTTTTTTTTTTTTTTGCCCTGGTGTCCTGTCCAGGTCTTGGCTTGTAGACTGCCTTTAGTATGTTGCAAAGACTATAGCCTATTGTCCATACATGTGTTTTATTTTGATAACCTCACAACGGAATCAGTTACCATGGTTACCAGTACAAGTCCCAAGCTTAAAAAGGCAGATTTGCTTTAACTACTGCTTCCAAGCCAATATCCATCCATCCTCACACAGTCCCAAAATGTAGTAAGTTTAAAACAACCATAATGTTAAGAGAGGACTCTAGAAAACCATTTTGTTCAGATATATTGAGATGGGAGGTAAAGAGACCTCTGAATTTTTTTACGGTAATAAAACTTTGTACATACCAAAAAACACATTAATAACATAGTAAATTTGAAAAGTAATGTCATTCTTTTTAAGAAATACACGATTTGATATACTTGCATAGCCGGTCTTATAGTTCAGCGTTGTGCTGCGTGTAATGAATAATAAAGGCGAAGACCACTCCTCTCTTGCCAGCCAACAGATTTTTATTCTACATGCAACGCATTAATATCAATAGAGGAATGTTGCATGTCACGTTTCTACATCGACAGCTATCCACAGCAGAGCTTAATACTAACTGAGTATACAGCATGTCATAACATTTTCCAGTTAACGGGACTGAAAACATAACCTCCTTTTACCTTAGATGGCGGAGGTAATTTTGAAATGGGGAGCTCACGTACCTGCGTGCGATGCATTAATGTCAGTACAGCAACTTCGTATGTCACGTTTCTACAAGCACACCTTTTAAATTAGAGATGGAAGAAACGGCGAACCGCACGAGAAACTACTGAATGCTCCACTAGCCTGGACTTATGATAGATAAATTAGCATGCTTCACAAAAGTGCCGTACATGATAAAATAAAGAGGTATAAACTCCAAAGTGATCATCAAAGCAATAATGAACAAAATCTTTGACCTCTACAAAGAAGTATCTTCGCCTCCGTTTAGCATTTTACTGCGTTTTACAAAACCACTGAAGAGCACTTGTTTCATCTTACCTCTCCAATGCAGAGCTGAATACTGAGGAGAACACCACAAATTTGGAGGAAGTTACGTCGCCAAAATGTCAAAGATCAAACAGCATTAATATAAAAATTCTACTGAATTAAAGAAAACTCCCCAAAACAATACATGCACAGATAAGAGGAAAAGAATAATAATGTGCAAACAGCAATTGATTTTTGGTGAAATGTAACATCGCATGTTCACATGGGTTACACTTAAGATACCTAGAACAAAACCTGAATGATGAAGACATTGATTTTTTTTTTCTCTGTCAATTTTTTACCGAGGTCCGAGATTGCTAGTTACGGCTATGATGATGGGTCGGATATGCCGAACTGAATATAAGATGCTTCCTCACAGCTTGCACTGGTTGCCTTGATCTGAGAGAATGTTGCAATTGCTAGTTTTGATAATGACATTGTCATCATCGTCATGGTCTACCGGGGTAGGTCAAATGGGCTAACGCAGAGCCATGTAGAGTGAGAGTCGCGTCAATGGAAGTCCAAAATTCTCGATCGTCACGTGGTTCATGGAGCCTGCGAATAGTTCCAGGAAGTTGCTGGCGGGCAATTTAAATGCGTATGTCAAATAGGCTAGAGAGAGACATAACTGCGATTCTTGGTAAATTCTAGTCAATCAATAACGTTATTTCTGCCTTGTTCACAAATTTAGGCTTGAGTGAACGTTTTCCGTCTCATTAAAGTGACCCCAACGTTAAACAACCCCGAAAAAGTTACATTTAACGGCAGAATGTTGAACATTTGCGTCCAATATATGCAGTATTCGAGCGGTTTAGTGCCTTAGAATTATTAAAATGACTAAAGCGGGTTTTAAGTCATTTTAAAGAACGTGTTCCTGTTGTCGATTGCTTTGAATTCTCAGTTTGTTTTTGCTTTAGACCACAATTCTTGTTTAAACCCATCCTGTTTATTATGCAGAGGGAGGGAAGGAACGTTTCAAAATTCTGTTTAATTTTATATATATAGGCTTGGATGGGAAATTGTACTGAGAGATGAGGTGAGGTCTTTGTTTCCCAACTTATGTTACTGAACTTCAGTAGTTGTGATCATCAACAGCGTTTGCTGCTGATGTTTACCAAAATATGGCAAGTGGCTTCAGTCACAGATGTGACAGGAATTTTTATAAAGTTGGATCATGTTTTTTGCAGCCTTTCAGACAAGTAATACAGTACAGCTCAATATTTTTAGTATTCAGTCTTATTCCCTGCTTAGCCTTCTATGCTTCATTTGCCAATATTTTTTGGGCTATTTGGTTCTGTTTTCAATCTTCTATTCGGTCCTCCAGCCTCCCTCTCCCTTAATAATGAATCCAAAATTAGCTAAGCAGCAACATAATATTGGCAGGTAATGGTCAACAGAATCTCAAATCCTAAAACACTGAAACAATGGATTACTTCTTAGTTTATTGAATAGAAGTAAAAAAAAAAAAAAGAAAGCTCCCACAATCAATATTGATAGGGATCTATCACAGCACACGATGGCTCTCTTCTTTATTAATGTGTAACGTTAACTTTATTATACTAGCTAACGTTTGCTACCTTGTTCTCAAAGAAAATTTCACTTCACTACCTCCACTACTGTAACAAGTCTGACGTTATATTTACGTTCATTCTCTAACATTTCACTCCCCCACCCCACTCTGCAAAAAAAAAAAAAAAAAAAAAATCACGTATAAGAAGCATTTTCCTCTCATTTCGCGTCGCTGGGTGAAATGGTACTGAGAGAACGGAGTTTACAAGTATGCTCCTGCTCATGGCTAGCGCTCGTAACTGTGTTCGCTAACTGTACCTAGCTAGTATCCCAGCATAATTTGTTGTTCGTAAACATTCAATATATCTGGAATCGTGCAGGGGATAATCCAGTAAAACGCTTTACTGTACGTGGTAATTTAATTCAGATGTGCTGACAATACATAGTCTAATTCTTTAAACGTCTTACCTTTCGAAAGATCATCGTGAACGGTCCATTCCGCTTAAACTCAGCTGCTTGACTGGTCTTTAAAGCTAACTTCCGGGAACTATTGAGACTCCACGACCCGCCATTACTGTAAAAAAGTGGCCCATTGGAGTCAATGGAGTTGACGCGACTCTCTCTCTACATGGCTCTGGGCTAACGCTTGGATTAAATAGTGGTGCGCCCGTGAAGTGACTGACGGGCGAGTTAAATCATTGTGTGAGGAGGACTTAACGGGCGTTTACTGGATTGCGCCCGTCTCGTGGCATGCACTGGAATACTGACCTTAACAGAGGCAAGTGAGGCCTGCAGCTCTTCAGATATTAGTCTGGGCTCATTTGTGACCTGCTGAATGAGTCATTGACACCCTCTTGGAGGAAGCTGGTGGGCTGACCCTCCTGGGAAGATTCACCACTGTTCCAAATTTCCTCCATTTGCAGATAACGACTCTCACCATGTTTTGCTGGAGTCCCAGAGTCATAGCAATGGCTAAGAAAATGGGGTTTTACAGGAAGTTGCTGTTTGACAGTGTGGGCAGGATCATCAGAGAGCTGGCGACTTGCGGTCGTGACTGTCTTTTTTGGGTCTTCTCCGCAGGGAGTGTGCAGTCGGGGCAGGCGGAAGGACTGAGACTCCCTGCCCAGGAGGAGGGGGAGGAGGACATCAACGGGACACAGTTTGTATGCGAGACAGTGATCCGTTCCCTGACCCTGGAGGAAGTGCCAGACCGCAAGCCTTTGCGGCGTGCCCGGCCCACTAACAATAAGGGTGAGAATCCTGTGCTGTTCAGTGTTTTGTCATGTGAAAAAAAGTTTTTCTTATCAAGTGTTTGAATTTTGTAGTGTTATTTTTTCTTTCACGTACAATGCTGTGAGAAGTTTTCGCCCCCTTCTCGATTTGTTCTATTTTTGCATATTTGTCACACTTAAATGCTTCAGATTATCAGACTACTTTTAATATGATACAAAGAGAAGTCGAGTAAACACCAAATGCAGTTTTTATTGGCTCACCCGGTGAGTCATTGCCGTGGAATAGCGTCCTTCGTTTTTTTTGTTTGTCCATCCGTCTGTTGTCATCCGTCCGTAAACTTTTTCTTCAACGTCTTATTGAACTTTTTGCTCAAGTACAGACCTCAAGGCATAATTGCGTTTTAACACTGTCTAATATTGTGTCACGTTGGAGAATTATGTATAAATTGACAAGGTTAGGACTCTAACAGTCTAACTGCATAAGCCATTTTATAATGCAATACTATGGAAAAAATACCATTTCAAATTGTCGTCACGACCCTCAGCCTTACTTGACAGTCTCATAGTTCAATTCCAATTACAATTCCTTTTAAAAAATATTCTTCAATACCAATTCCCAATATTTTTTAAAAGGAATTGGAATTGGAATTGGAATTGAACTTTTCGAGGTAGAAGGAATTGGTAAAGGAATTGGGGAATTGGAATTGGAATTGACGAAAAGGAATTTGTCACAAGTCTGACTATTTGTATATATTTCTATATAGCATATAATGTGGGAGGGATATAGCTATCACTCTGTCCGTCCATCTGTCTGTCTGTAAACATTTCTCATCCGGAGCATAACTTGAAACTGTGTGATATTTTACCATAAAACTTGGCACACATATCCACCTTGTGCAACAGTTGTGCTTCTTGCTATTTGGAATTTTTATATTGCTTGACCACAAGGTAGCGCCATAAGAACAAACCTTATGTTTTGGCGTATAACTTTTGGACCATCAGTCTCCTAACCAAAATTCTTTTTTTTTGCTGGTTTCTTTGGGTCGACACAAATCTATTTATATAAGCCATGCCAATTTTGTCTGAGTATATTTTGTGAAACAGTGAAACTGTACTTCCTCCTACTCCTTGTGACCAATTTGCATGAAATTTGGTAACCCTACCTTCTGACTGAGGTCATTTACTGTTATGTGCACAAAGTTGCTGCATTAAAAGACGTGGCCTCAGTCAGCCAATTAATTTTGTGGGTGTGGCCTCTATAGTTATTATGGGCTTTAACTGTTGAGTGCAATGTTCAGTCATCACTAAACTTCTGATATGTCATCTAACGGGTCATTAGACAAAAGCCTACCAAATGTGGTATAAATCTATCCATAGGTGGCACTATAGCAACCAAATCATTGTTACTCTGAAACCAGTTGCCCAATCAAACTTAAATTTTGCGTCCTTCATGTTGATCCAGGGTCCTATGGATTTCTGTTACTAAAAGGTGATTGCTCAAACAAGATGGCCACCATCAGCTAATCTCATTCTTCTCTCTGACCTATCATGCATCATCATGAAACTTTACAAGATTATTTGGCATGTGTGAAAGACCAATCAACCATATGCTGATTCACTCTCTTTTGATCACAGCAGCATGGGGCCGGAAGAAAACCTATAATCTTCTTTCTGTAAGACAAAAACTTACATTTCCAGTGTTGTCACTAATACATAATAATACATACATACATACATACATAATACATACAAGACTTCTAACTATTTGAGAGCAATCTACTGAGCGTCACTTTTCAGGAGAGACCATGGTTATGCCTTTAGTTGAAGTCATTTGAGAACTGTAAGCACTTTAGTGTGATTGGAAATTTGCTCAAAAAAAGATGTAATGTTTAGGGGTTAAACAACTTTTTTCTGAAGTTCTACCCGGTAGATTTGGATCAGACTTGGTACAAATGTTCTTCCCATGGCCCTGACCAAGTGCTGTTATTTTTCAGCTCGATTTGAAATCCAGTATTGCTGCCCTGACACATTTTCGACTTCTTCTCCCGGTCAACCAATCAGTCTCTGTTTTATTGTGACTTCCTGAGTGAGTTGTAGATGCGGTCTTGGTGAACTTTCGGTTGGCCTGCCACTCCTAGGAAGATTCACCACTGTTCCAAATTTTCTTCTTTTGGAGATAATGAGTCACACTGAAGATTGCTAGCATCTCAGGACTGAAGAAATGGCTATGTAACCCTTACTAGACTGATATATTTCAGTCACTTTCTCATCTTTTCCAGTGTTTTTTCTGATCCTGGCATCATGTGCTGCCTGGTATTATGGTTCATTGAGCCTCTCATTGATGGAGAGGTTCTTTATGCAATTTTTTTTATTCAACAGGGCTGGAAGTAATAAATCCTGTGTGCATCTCGATTTCTTTGACCTGCTTATCTATTGAATTTGGTAAACTGGCATATTGAGTAACATTGGAGGGGATGAATAGCATATTCTTTCAATAAACAAAATTGTCATTTAAAAACTGTATTTTGCTTACTTATGTTGTGTTTGCCTTATGCACATTTATGAGTCTGAAAACAGTCTGTAGAGTCTGTGTTTGGTTTTGGGGCCACATAAGGTTTACCTCTTGTGAATCGGCCGCTTTGTACTCAGGATTGTTAATATCAGTGCTGTTTGACTGTTTGTGACCTTAAATGGTCAATATCATTCCATTAGACTCTTTCATATCTGATATGAGTTGTATCAGTGCTGTCTGACTGTTTGTGATTTTAAGTGGTCAACATCATTCCATTATAACTCTTTTTTAATATACGATATGAGTTGTATTAGTGCTGTCTGACTCTTTGTTATCTTAAGTAGTCAATATCATTCCATTATGACTCTCTCAGATCTGATATGAGTTGTATCAGTGCTCGCTGACTCTTGGAGATCTGATAGTTCATACTAGTCTTACTTTGACTTACATTCCCTGGTGGTACCTCTGCAGCCCAGAACTCTCCTGTGGAGAAGGCTGGGAGAGAGCAGGAGGAAGTGAGGCTTGCCAAGGAGAAAGGAGCCAGTGGCCCCAGAGATCCGTCTGATGCTTTGGCCCCGGCCTTGGCCCCATCCGAGGATATCCAGGAAGAGCCAGCTGTCCTAGGTTACAAACATCTTTGTGATTCCCAAACCTGTTGAGCACTAACCACGCCCCTCAATTATGACAACGATTCAGGGTTGATTTCAAAGGTGGCTACCAGAGCAGTTGATTGGGACACCAGAGAACGCCCAAACTGTAACCCTCGCCTTTACCAGTGCGGAAGTGCTGATCATAACTGGTGTGGTTATGGCAGAAGTGTGTTGGCAAAAGTAATGAAGTAGTTCACCAACTCCCAGCACCCTGGATCATTTTCACTGTTTTTGTTTTTTGACACTTAGAAATCAGTGAATGCTTCATTAATGCATTAGCGCTCAGATTCTAAGAGAGGCATTGGTCCTTCATTTGCTCATTGTTTTGGTTTGCAGTATGAGCATTTGAAGGGCTAATTTGTAAAAACTGTCATCTGAATTTGATTTATTTTCCTAAATCACGTTTTTAAATTGTGACCTCTGGGGAATATCAGTGTTGGGTTATTTCAGTGAGATATCTCAAAATTTTTTTTACTTTTCTTAAATCAATTTTTTTCCCATTGTGCGGTCAAAGGAATATTCATCCAACAGGTGTTGGGTTATTCATTTTAAATGTGGCTTTTATCTCTTTTTTTCAAATTAACTCATTTGCTGCTGGCATTGCCTGAAGTCCATGGGAACACAGAATCAATATTAAAAGTGATGTTATTTTTCTTTTTTCTGAAGCATCCACCAAAGCTTGAATCGAAAAAAATGATCTCGTATGATAAAATGCGTTAGAAAAATAGCTGAGCAGTCTCATTTGAGCTTTCTTGTGGACTTTATGGGCGTGGCCATAATAAACATTTGAATGACATCCTTTTATTGGTCTGCGTCAGATTAACAATGGTGTTAACGATGGCGAGAAATCAACATTTAAAGTTTTATTTTGCCCCGGCTATCACACCTGCGCTTCATGATTAAATTACGTCAAATTAGACGAAGGTGAGCAATATATTTTCACAATTTTGAATAACTTCGTTTATCTCCTTTCGATGGATGAGCAGTAACCATAGACATGTTCTTCAAATACATGTCTGTATATTGAATATTCATGAATACATTTAGGCAATGTTCAAGTCTAGGCATACTAGCAGCTGGCAGGCACAAAGGAGGGAAAATTGCACTGAAAGTCTCGGGTATTTGAATTCGGTCAGTCTGGATGGGGCTGTATCGGGGAATGGGATGATGTGTGTCAGCACTGATTGGTTGAGCTTCTAACCAGTGACATTAGATTGATTACTTGAGCGCAAGGCGGCATTCCCTTGGAATGAGAAGGTTCACGACCAATTAGAATCCAGGCCTATGGAGTATAAAATCTTTAGATTTGTAAATCCATTTAGGGAAAAGTCTAGATGTCTTGGAAATCTTCTCACATTTTCTGTGTGTATATTTTATACTCCTAAGGTGTAAAAAAGAGATCAATGAGAATTGATGATTTAAGTTCCCATGGACTGTAATTCAGGACAAATGTTATGGTATGTTGTTAAGAACTAAAGGAAGATTTGGCAGTTGACCGTTCACTGCGTTCCTCCCCCAGAGCAGTGTAGGGAGACGGATCTTGAGCAGTTGGCCATTGACCCGGCCAGGCCTCGTGAGGAAGAGGAGGGAGATGAGGAGCACGACGAGGTCCGCAGCCAGGGTTCCTCGACGTCCTCTGAGGATTATATCATCATCCTGCCTGATTGCTTTGACACCAGCCGGCCCCTGGGCGAGTCACTGTACAGCTCGGCTCTGTCTCAGCCTGGCAATGAGGGAGGGGCGGAGACTGAAGCGGAGGCGGAGCTACAGGGTGACGGGAAGGAACACGAGGTGCCCACTCTCACTGCGCCCAAGTTGAGCAGCATCAACGAAATACTGTGCACTTCTCTGACACTGGATGCCGTCCCCATCACCCCAGAAGTGGTGTCCACGCGCGGCCCTCCCTTGGCCGATGTGGTTAGGTGGGTCAGAACTTGTACATTTTCAGTTACTTATAGGGAAGGACACCCTTTGAATGAAGTGAACTTCAAACCAAAGAATTATCCCTTATATGTTACAAAATATGTTTCTGGTAATTTTAAGACAAAGCTGAACTGAATAATAAATAGTTAAACATCTGAATCAAAACACCCATAGTGTTTGCCGTTTTCCCGATAACAGTGACGTCAGACGTCCGCAGCTCTTTTCACTAGGCCCTTAGGAGTCCTCAGCGGGTTATGCTGCAGATGATGCATCGCTAAATTTGCGCCTCCAAATTTGAATATCTCTGGACTTGATGGATGGATTTTGATAAATGAGGTGTAATTTTGTTTGTGATCCAGAAAAATGACTAATACTGCCAACTGAGCATTTTGAAATAAATTTCCAAGTGCCTACTTGAACGGCAAGAAGTAAATAATTTCGCAGATCTGATGTGTCCACTTCCCGGTGAGACATCCAGCAGCCGAACACACCAACACTTCAATGATCTGTGAAGAGTTGTATCCACCAATACGACCAATGCTTTGCAATATAACCAAACAAACACGATTGTTATGTTACGTAACCTGTTGCAAATTCATTATGATTTAACGAAGATGCCAGCTAGGCTAGCCACACAAAATGTAAATTCACAGAAAATGCAAGCAGTGTGTAATGATCAAATCTGCGATGAACTTCCCAGATCCCAAAACTATTAAATGAGCAACATACAGCTTGTATTTTAAATATCTACTCAATATAATGAATACGAAAGACGATTTATGTTTCGCTTGTTCGCATTTTTCACGTGTTTCACTATTCAGATAGCTATGTACAGTTCTGGACCAACATTGTATAGGCTTTCTAGTGCACAGTTGGCTTTGACTCAACAGACTTATAAATAGCTTTGTAGCCTTTTCCAGACTAAGATATTTTAATGGCATTTTTTCTAATTTCCTCAGGAATTTGTTTAGATTGTGGCTGAGGGTGGGAAATTGGCATGAGCCACCAGCCAAATTCTGGTGAAATATGGAAGTGGCCGGTTGATTTTAGACCTGATTGGCTGGTGCTTCTGAACATTAATCTGCCAGTGGCTGGTGGATGGTCACATTTTTAAAAGTTAATTTACCATCTAGATTGCGGCATAGTATGGCGTTTGATGAGACCTTTTTAGCTTATTTCACATTGCTAGAAAGGTTCTATTTTAGTGATGTTTCGATTCAACTGGACTGGCAATTATCAGGCCAGCATATGATTAGTCTAATTTAATTCAGTTATTAATGAAATTTGATTGACTAAATAAGGGGGCAACATGTTGAATAACTTTTTACCTCAAGAAATTAAATAATTATTCAAAAACTTGTGTTTATTCAGGTTGTCTTCCTCTGATATAAAATGTAGTTTGAGGATCTGACAAATTAAGTGTGACGAATGTAAAAATAAAAGCAGGGGCTATTGAAGGGGGGCTAATACTCTTTCAAGATTGTTCCAGTATTGGCTTTACTCTGTTCCCAGGTCAGAGCCCCCCTGTGCAATTGAGCTGGTGGAAGAGGCCCTCGGCATAAATGAGCCAGCTTGGTCTGACTGGACTGCAGATGGTGAGTAAAGCAGTTTTTTTATGGTCTCTGGAGATCAAAAATATATGCACAGTGGCCACTTCATCAGATACACCTGCTCATTAGTGGGGATGTCTAATCAGCCTATCATTTTGCTGCACCCTGATGCTTGAAATCATGCGGACGTGATCAAGAGGTTCAGCCGTTGTTCAGACCAGTCATCAGAATGTGGTAGAAACATAATGAATTTGACCGTGGAGTGATTGTATGAGCCAGGCAGGGTGGTTTGAGCATCTCAGGAACTGCCCATTTACTGGGATTTTCATGCTTACCAGTCCTTACAGTTTACTGATAGTGGTTCAAAATACAAAATGAAATCTTCTAGTATGCGACTGTACAGTAGGTAAGGTCAGAACAGAGCTCTCGGAAAATTTACAGTGACTCAAATAACCTTGCATTACAACAATAGGTATTGAGCTTTGGGCACCGATTTTACAGTTGAACAATTTAGATGATGATCAGCAACACTCACAGGAAATGAATGGGATGCTCTTAAATAATTATATTCCTGAGCTATGGCAGCCGTCTTGCGGTAGTGTCACTTGCGGAAGAACTGAACGGAATTCGACTGAATAGAACCATGAGACCTCATTTCCTGTCCAGATATTATAGTACGCAACCAAAAGGCTGACTTATATCTCACTTGTGTGCCCTGAAGAGAGGGTTGAGAAGTGCTGATTTAGAGCCCTCAATGTAAAAGCCTTTTCCAGGATTGCTTCTTATACTTCATCCAGCCCTCTATATGGATTCATTGGGTCTCATTCATGAAACGTTCGTAAATCTGCGAACAGATTTTCGCATAAAAGCCTACTCTACTAAAAACCTGCTCCGGATTCAGGAACACGTGAAACTGTGTTCGGTAAAGTCAGATCTGATCGTAAACACGTGTGTAGATCATGAATGCCAAACGATTGTAAATTGACAGCGTGCTCCCGGTAATCAGCTATTTGCATAAATCTCCGCCCATGAATTGCCAATGACCGCCATATAAGGAGGTGTAGATGCATCCAGTCGACCTGTCAGTCAAGGCGCAAACAAAGAAAGACAGAGAAAGAAAAAGGAATTTTTCCGAAGCGGAGATAGAAATTATTTTGGGTGAAGTGGAGTTTAGAAAAAACATTTTATTTTCATCTGTTAGCAGTGTTGTGACAGGGACAGGTAAAGCGAAGGCCTGGAGGGAGGTGACAGATGCCGTTAATGTTGTCTCTGAAGTCCAAAGAACTATGTCCGAGGTGAAGCGTAAATGGTTTGACATGAAACTAGAAGCAAAGAAACGCATAAGCGCACATTAGCCACAGGTTGAGGAGGCTCACAGTCACAACTATCAACTGCAGACGAGCGCATCACTGGCATAATTGGGGAGACCTCTCTGTCAGGAATTATACCTGACGGAGACAGCAAAATGCCTCCACTTTTAGTTTTGGAAGTGGCTATTCGCCCATGGCGCCGCTGAATTGGGGGAAAGAGATCGGGCTATCTGCCCCACAAAGGGGCCGACAAGAGAAGCAGTTCTGCTATTCGCACCACGGTGGGACGGATCAGAGAAGCACTTCTATTTTCCCCACAGTTGGGCCAGTAAGAGATTTAATTTTATAATCCACCGCGCTCTCTGATCTTTCGCACTGAACCGCCGCAGGGTGAATAGCCTCTTCGTTTAGTTTTTTTTTTTTTTTTTTTTTTAATCATCATTCAACATGTAGAAAGAACGTGTAATCTATTGAGTCGATTCACATAGATCATTCACAAACATGAACCTAATCTGGATCTTAAACCTGCCAATTGCCAACTAATTTAACTAAATGTGTTATAGCCTCAACATGACAAACGATTAAAAATATATCACGTTTTTCAAAGGCATCTGCCTATTATTTACATAACAGAGCGCAATATGAATTAAAATTGTAATTTACAATAGTGACAAGCATTATTTATATGTGCTCAGAATTTACACAAGCGCTACACACGGTCGAAAGCATGTGTAGATTTTGTTAGTAGGTACGAACAGATCTGAGCTACTAAAATGTTGATGAATTCGAGATTCACGTAAATTTACGTCTACGAACAGTTTACACACAAATTCACTCTGCTCACGTTTCATGAATGAGACCCATTGAGCGGTTTATAAGGAACACCATACTACAACTGCATCGGGTCTCTGTTTCGCGTCAGAACAGCCTCAGTCCTTCATCGCACAATGTCCATATTCCACATAATGTTGGAAACAGTCAATGGGATTTTGGTCAATTTTGACATGATGACATGAAGTACTCAGAATTCATCAACTTTTTCATGAAACCAATTTGAGATTACTTTGGCGTTGTGACAATGTGCATTATCATGCTGGAAGTTCAAGTAGCCATCAGAAGGTGGGTATATTGTGGCCATTGAAGGATGAGCTTTGTTAGAAACAATACTCAAGTAAGGCAGCGGCATGATTGATTGGTATTATGTGACCTTAATTGTGCCAAAGAAGTATTCACTACACCATTACACCACCAACTGCATCTTGGACTGGGTCTGTGGAATCAAGCTGTTGACGTCAAACTCTGACCTGCCTTCAACAAATTTTGTTGCTTTTGAGATACAGTGATGCTGTTCTTAACCAAGGTAGCAATGCACAGATAAAAAAATTAGACAAATACGTTGACGATGGTAGAAATCACTATTGGTGTTTGACTTGCAGTTTAAATATGCAGAATGAAAATGTATTGCTGCAAAGGCCACGCTTTTGCGGCTATTCCACAAGTGTATAAATAACACTGTTCTCTCTCTATACTGTATATTATATGAAAATTAGTGTGTGCTGGAATTGAATTCTTGCCATTTGCACATTATCAGTTTTTTGTGCACAAGACATAAGTGCAGTTTAGCTCCATCACTAGAAGACAGTTCGTCAAAATAGAACTTATCAAATCCGTTTTAGAGCCTTGCACTTTTCCATTTGCAGTGTCAACACCGAAATGTATTTTGATTCAGCTGATCTTTGGGACGGCATATTGATGTCCGACAGCTTTGTCTTTTTTCATCTGTTCAGGGAAACTTGGCCATTTTTGGCATCACCATATTCACCACGGCTCTAATGTTTGGAATCTTGAGTGATTTTCTCATTGATTAAATGGAAGGAACTCGGGTTGGGCGGTATGAACAAAATCTTATATCACGGTGTAAGAAATTTTATATCACGGTAACGGTATATATCACGGTATGGCTTTTAGGGCCGGTAAGCTATTGTCGTGGTGTGGCTTCCGTCGTCCGCCATCTATCGTCTGTCATCCGTCGTCCGGAATATTTTTAATCTTTTTTTTTTGGCCTGATGAAATTTTTTGTAAATTTGTCATTGCATACTACTAGACCATATCTCCAGACGGTTCTTTTTTTCGGATTTTTGACTGAATCATTTTTGTCCGTTTTATGGGCCCTTGAAATTTTGGCCCCAATGTTAAAGATAGGACTGAGAAATTTTAAAAAATAATTTCTCAAAAACTTCGCGATAATTTATTTTCTAAATCAGGCAATCAACTTCCCTTGGTACCGTCAATGTACAGTGCGAGCACCATTTTGATTGAATCAACGTAAGTGGGTCTTGTGGGGATGCTGTACTTCTTGAATATGCAAGATGGCCTATGGAGGTCAAATGGTTGCAGATGGAGATTAAATTTGTTTTATCAACATATAGGAAGTCATATATGACCTATATTTTGGCAATGTTAAAGTTGACCTCAGATGACTTTAAAAGGTCAAACTTGAGGTCAAGGCAAATATTAACAATGTTATAAGATAGGACATGAAATTTCAAAAAATTATTTCTCAAAAACTGTCTGATAAACTTTTTTCTAAATCTGGCAATCAACTCGCCTTGATACACTTGATGTACAGTGCGAGTGCCATTTTAATTAAATCAACGGAAGTGGGTCTAGTGGGGGCACTGTACTTTAACATCGGGTCTTATGGAGAATGGGCAAAATAGCCTGTGGAAGCTAAATGGTTGCAGATAGAGATTGAGTTTGTATCATCGACATATTTTAAGTCATATGTGACCTTTATTTTGGATGTGTTAAAGTTGACCTCATATGACCTTGAAAGGTCAAACTGGAGCTCAAGCAAAATGTTACAATTTTCAAAGGCTTCTAGGCTTGAAAATATTGAAGATTGGGAACATATATGTGTATTGAACACTTATAGGAAGTCATATATGAACCTTCATTTGGTGGCATTGAACTTGACCGTCAGGGATCTTCGAAGGTCAAACTTCACATAGTGGAATTTCAATGAATTCTATCACCAAAACTATTACAAATAGAGCTGAGGTTTGTATTGTGGCCATATAGGAAACAAGTATGAAGTTTCATTTGGTGACCTTGAACTTGACCTTCAGTAATCAACTGCCAAACTTTACTGTGAATTTTCAATGACTCATATCAGCAAAATTGTTTCAGACAGAGCATAGGTTTACATTGGAGACGTATAGGAAGTCATATATGAACTTTCATTTGGTGACCTTCATATTGACCTTCGAAGGTCAAACCTGACCTAGTGAAAATTCAATGACTTCTGTCACTAAAAAGGTCACAGATGGAGCCTAAGTTTGTATCACAGACTAAAAGGAAGTCACACATGAACTTTCATTTGGTGACATTCAACTTGACACTTTGTGACCTTTGAAGGTCAAACTTGACATAATACAATTACAATGACTTGTATTGCCCGAACGGTCACAGATTGAAGACATATAAATTCACGCATGAACTTTAATTTGGTGACCTTCGTATTGACCTTCAAAGGTCAAATGTGACTTAGTGAATATTCAATGACTTGTATCACTAATGTGGTCGCAAGTGGAGCCTAGTTTTGTGTTACAGACATCTGGGAAGTCACATATGAACTTTCATTTGGTGACATTCTACTTGACTGTCAGTGAGCTTTAAGGGTCAAACTCGACAGTGAAATTACAATGACTTGTATCACCAAAATGGTCACAGATGGAGCCAAGGTTTGTATAGAGACATTTAGAAAGTCATATATGAAGTCCATTTGCTGACCTCAACTTGACCTTCTGTGACCTTTAAAGTTCACAATTGACATCTTGAATTTTCAATGATTTGTATCACCAAAAGTGCTTCAGAGCTTAGGATTGTATTACAGGAGGTCTTATAAATGTATGTGAACTTTTATTCAGTGACCTTGACATTGACCTTCAATGATTCGAAGGTCAAACTTCACGGGAGATTTTAATAACTTGTATCATCACTATAAGATTGCTTACCTGAGATCAATGCTCATTTTTTTAAATAAAATATGTTTACAAAAAAAAAGATTGCTTGCCAGCAAGCTACAGGACCCTTGGTCCTATTTTTTTCTGTTAATTCAATTAATGGCTTAAAATAACCATACTGTACTTCCTTTTATTTTTGAACTGCTTTTCCAACTTTCAAACAACACCACAACAAACCCCCACACACACACACACACACACACACACACACACGCGCGCGCGCGCGCGCACACAGCAAATAACTCTAACTCAAACTACAGTATGTGTGCAATGTAAGCACAAATACTTTCTTTATATTTTTAAGTGATAGCAGAGAATTAATTGAATTGAGGCTGCGTGCATGTGGTAGACTGAATCCTTATTAGCAAACTAGCTGGCTAGCTCGCTACACAGGTGTGCTAGCTAATCATTATACAGTTCGTAATCACTTCAGCTAGCAAAGTAGCTAGCGATTATTATAGTAGAAACGAACTGTTGCCTTATTAGCAAGCAAGCTGGCTAGCTCGCTACACTGGTGTGCTAGCTAATCATTAAACAGTTAGTTATCACTTTAGCTAGCAAGCTAGCTAGCGATCATTATTGTAGAGGTGAACTGTTACCTTTTCAGTAAGCTAGCTGGCTACACTGGTGTGCTAGCTAATCATTAAACAGTTCATTATCACTTTAGCTAGTAAGCTAGCTAGCAATTATTAAAGTACAAGCGAACTGTTGCCTTATTAGCAAGTTGGCTGGCTAGCCTGCTACATTGGTGTACTAGTTGATCATTAAACAGTACGTTATCACTTTAGCTAGCAGGCTTGCTAGCGATTATTTTAGTAGAAGGGAACTGTTGCCTTATTAACAAGGTAGCTAGCTCGTTACTTCAGCACAACCGAATGATTGTATAACGTCTGCTAACGTCTGTGCTAATCATTGCATTTAAATGATGTGAATTATTTATTTCCAAGAATACTTTGTTACTACGCAAATCACTTAGATGACTGAATATGTGACCAAAGTCACGTGGGGGGACATGATTTTATGGAGGGACCAGATTTTACACTATAACAGTGAAGCTTCTTTCCTTCTGAAGGTGGTCAGTCTGTCATGCAAGCACTCTGCTGCAATGCCAGCTCCCCCATGCATCACGGCGGCGTAACTACAGTGACTCAGAGAGAGATCTGCCGCCCGCAGCAGAAAGTGTTTCGCCACATTTCTAAACGGTAGATACTTTTCTACCGTCGCACGGTTTATACTGTCATATTGCCCAGCCCTAAAAGGAACTTCATGCAGCAAGACAAAGATCTAACAATAAATCCAAACCCTGCAGGAAATTTCTGGCCACAAAATTACAAAGTATTGAGTAGCTAGGTCAGTCACGTGATTTGAACCCTATACTGGCGGTTGTGGGATCACAAGGTTTGTGGAAATATTGCAGTGCACTTTCTTGCCATTCTTCTTACTGTCATCAAATCAATGTTGGGATCAGACGCTGTCCACTCATACACAACTTTGAGTCTCAAATTTGCTCTGTGGGAGAACTTTGAGGAAACCCTCACAAACACGGGTTGGACATGCAATCTCCACACAAAAAAAAGTCTGAATAGAAAACAGGACCTACTTGCTGTGCTCACTGAGCCGCTGTGGCTACTGTGATGAGGAATGATTAACATGGGTCATTGTGTTGTTTATCCTTTAATATTTATGACTACATACACTCTGAACTGAAACTTTAAAACTGGATAAAACGCAATCATAAACTTAAAATGCATTTTTGTATTTGTTTCATTTACATGCTTTACTATTATACAAACACTTTTTTCGAATAAAATAGCAGGAACCCTTAAATGAGAAGTGATTCCAAGCTTTTGATTGGTAGTCTGTGTTGGCAGGCTCAACCTGTTTTGTTTGAGGAATAGGAAGTGAAAAGTCAGTCATGAAGAAAACAGCTTGAATAAATGTGCTTCCCTTTTGACCCCCCTCTGTATAAGAGGGAAGTGTGATTGTGAATGCTCTGTCCTACAGCCCTGCAGGAAACTGCCAGTCAAGGCAGAGTTCACAGAAAGCCTGCTTCTTCCTTTCCTTACCTGCTTTACAATTGTTCATCGTCGGTATGTGTGGTTCCGAGAATGTGGACTCTCTGTTGTATGTAACTATAGGCATTTCAGCACATTATGGAACTGTATTATGAAGTGATTTGTCTCATTTTTACAGTGTGGTATCCCATCTTCCAGTAGTTTCTTTCTGTTTCCTTTTCTTCAGATCAGCAGTTTTTTTCGTGGAGGAAACTTTCATTTCAGCATTGATGCTGCGTTGCGTGCTTTCTGTTTGTGGTGTTCTCTATCGTGTAGGACTACCCGGCCACATTACTTTCTGTTCTCTCTAGATCTGTTTCTAGTCTGTGCTGTTCTTCAACAATCAGTTGTTTGTGCTTCCAGGGTTCAGTCCTGTGCAGTCACGGGGTCCTGCCAGGCCCTCGGAGACCTGCGACTCACGACCACGGACCTTGCAAGATCTCAGGTATGATGTCCAGAATCGTGGCCCAGTTCAGATCACAAGTGGTGTATGCAGAAGCACTATTGATTGTATTTGCCAATATTTTTTGTCAAAGCAGGCTGAAATCGCAAATATATGGATAAGCTCCATAGTTTGGGTGATTTTAAACTATCACCACAAATTGAACAGGTTTGTCGAATGACTGACTCCTTAACCCTCAAGCGACCGACTGGGGTCATTTACAACCCCAAGAGTATATTTCCATGTGCTGTCTTGATATATTAAATCAAAAAAATGTTTCCCTCCATGAGTTTGTCAAGCTATTCCTCTAACAACATTTCATAGGTTTTTAGAAGAATTGGACCATTGGTTTGGCAAGGATAATTGAAAGAGATTTATAACCCCAGAGATATAGGAGTGTTTTTCCAGTTGATAAAAGAGCACACAGAGGCTGCATACCTCATCCAAAGCAAATTATTATTAATTCCAAGTAGAGACAGAAAATAAGCAACGAGAGCCATCCATCAAATGACAAAAATAACTTACTTAACACAGTTAATTGGGCCTATATGTCAATTTTTAATTTTTTTATATTTTTGGCCTATTTAGTACTTTGCCTAGTAAAGATCAAATTTTATTGATTTGGTCCTTGAGCCAATATCTACCCCGTCTAAATTTTGGTGCAGGTCGCACTAGCAGTCTTTGGGGTAAAGTTGGTGACAGACACACACACACACAAATGTAATTCCCTTGGCAGGGGTGAAAATAACTGTAAGTCATGTTATTCTGGATCAAATTGACAATGTTTACTGCAAAACATAACAATTTAGCAAATAAAAGTTGATCATTGCAATAATATCAATGCCCATAAGGTCAAAAAACATGCGCACTTTCTGGGGTCATAAATGACCCCACACAACTTTCCATTATTCTTGCCACACAAAAAAAGTCAATCAAAACTCTTAATATATTACATTAGATCATTCACTTATATCTAACTTACTTATATGAAGCTGTGTTGAAATAATGAATGCAAAATAGTCATAAAAAATATGTATTTGTTACATAATACATAGTGGGGTCATTTATGATATCAGTGTGGGGTCATTTATGACCGCACTTGGTCATTTTAGTCGCTAAAAACACTTGGTCACTGGAGGGTTAATGGATGACTCTGTCCTACCTTTTTTCCCTAAGACTGCTCTCAATCCGGAAATGTAAAAGTTAGGCCGGGTTATGATGGGGTTTAATTGGTGGCCTTCATGATATGAGGAAAAAAATTACTCGCTAAAAAATTTGCCACTTGACTATATTTCCAAAATTGAAACTCAGCTCAGGTTTATTAACCTACTTTGCAGAAATAGGCTAGGTGGACTAACTTCATTATAGTGCCATGTGAATTGGCCATTGATTTATAATGTACAGTGCTGTGACAAAATATTTGCCCAAAATATTTGGTTTGAAGTCAGGTGGGGGCGAACTGGATTTTAGGGGGTTCAGGCAAGGCGTATTTGAAAGAACTGTTCCCAGGTCACTGACCGGGATGGCAAGCTGAACGAACCAGTGCACACAGGCAGGTGCACACATTCGAATGGGGTGTAGAAGAGACTGGAAGAAGCCACTCGCCGGGACCACAAACACTGTGAAGAGATTCCTCATTAAATTCTAATTTGTGGTTTAGAAATTAACACGGACAAAGGAAGAAAACAATACAGCAAAGGGAGGACGTGGACCAGGAACTTAAATATAAAAGACCTCAATTCACATTGGGGAATAGGTGAGAAACACAAAGGGAAGGGCAAAGCACAAGACTATAACTAGAGGCACTCGTAGAGTGCAAACCTCCGCCAAGGCAGCACAGTCCAAATCTTCATGAGTGGGAGCAAAGTTGAGTTATCGCGTGCCATACGATTTCAAGATGGCTGCCATGGCGGCCATATTGTTTCACTGATCGTGGTGAAAATCAATAGGGTCCATCCTTGATGTAATAGCAATGCACCCACAAAATTTCAGACAAATCCGTGCATTACTTTTTGAGTTATGTTGTTCACAGACAGACAGACAGACAAACAGGGGCGAAAATATAACCTCTGCCCCAACTTTGTTGGCGGAGGTAATTATATAATGAGAACTAATTGGGGAAACTGAAGGAGAAACTGACAAGGACAGTTGGATTGCGGGGGAAAACAATTAAAAAAAAAAAAGACTCATGATGTGACACATGCCCATTCATATTTTACTTGAAGTTCACGATAATGATTAAGAAAACTTAAATGGTCTCACTTGACTTCCTGTGTCCGTGGAATATAAAGATGAGATTAAGCAAGGCCAGTTTCCCTTATTCATCAATCACCATGATTATGCCAAAAGATTAAAGCCATGCTGTGTGACAGAAAGTTGTTGTGCTTCACATGTGGCTCTAAGAAAAGAGTTAAAAATTTGAAAATCTCATTTCGACAGTCAGGGCAATAATTCTGGATCACAGTTGGGAGAATTACATATTTCATTTACGTCTCGGGGGCAGAAAGTCTCCAAACTTTGATCAAATGCCATGTGCACAACCACAGTGTGTTTTTAGGATTGCCAAAAAAAACTCCAGTTGTCTAAAACTAACTTGCGAGCCTCTAGTTTGGCAAACAGTGCTGGAACTTCCAGTGTGATTGAGTTGTATTCAGATGAGGCTAAAATGGAGGTCTTCAGCCCTGAACACCAGAGATTGGTTTGGCTTAAAAAAAAAAAAAAAGATAGCCCTTCCTTGTGGAACCCCATCCCAACTGTGAAGTATGATGGTGGATCTTTGATGTTGTAATCTGAGTAATGCGACATTATGTCAAAACCCCATATTAGTTTTCACAGGGATTTTACGCACAACATCAGAATCTAAGTAGCTGTGACGTGGTGATGGCAGTACTCTATCCTGCCCTGGCACTGATGAGGTTTATTTCTAACGTATATTTCTCAAGCACTGGAAAAACAATGCTGAGCCTTCTTAGTGTGGTATTTCAGGACCATCAATATGACTCTGGCAAGAAAACAGTGGAAACGTAACAAAATAGGCATGTTGCTCTCAAAAAGAACCCTGGTTTTACTATCGGACAATTCAAGATATTTCAGAGTCACAAGTCTCCTTTACATAATAAAAGATGATATTTTCCTACATCCAGAAATCGGTTATTCAATGGAGAATAAAGAAATCACTTTTATTCAGCTTCTGAAAGTATAGATGGTCCTTTTTAGTCTGTATTTAGGTGAAGAATTGCATGAAACACTGCCTGTTCATCCCAGTTCTTAATATCTGTAGAGGTTTTACATTCCATTCTTTTTATATTTCCCAACCTTGATTCGGAGGGCGTCTGTCTCTCAGCACAATTTTTATTTGGCTCAGTAGCATTTGGTCATGAGTATCGGAGCTGCTCATTTTTCACAAACTGTTTTGTTTGTTACTTACTGGATTAATTTAATGTCATTCGATTTGACTGGCTCATTTTATCTCATACTGTCAATAATCAGGATGTCTGTTGTTTCACCATGTAGTGGGTAATCAATCAAAATATTACCCATTTCAACTGGATTTGTTTTCATGTAATTGTTGAAAAGTTCAAGGGTGTGATTAATAAGACATGTATTTATAACAGTATGAGTAGCCATTTCTCACATATTGGGACATTCAGATGATAAATTCTATTAACTTTAAAACATGTTCCATGATGACCATTTAACAGTTTACGACGAAAACCAATGTGTTGTCCCACAGGACTGTTTGAATACCCCTTATGTAACAATAAAGACAGAGCAGATTCAGATGTCATGCAGTCAGTCACGGGACAGTTGGTTGGCAGGAACGATTACATCATGAGGCAAGTTAGTCTTGAAACAAAGTTCAGAATGCTGTTTGTCTGAGGATACCAATGTAGTGTTTCTCTGAAGTTGTACAGCTTGAAGATATACTTATGAGGTGTTTAAGGGAAGGGAAGTGTATGTGCTATAGGAGTTACTAATGTAACTATAATTGCAATGAAAGCTTGCAAGTCCTTGCCTTGTGGGGGCACATGTTATAATTAAAGTCAAAACACAGTTTGCAATGCCTCTGTGGGACTATTTGTGGCTAAATCATATGACTGATTTATCTGAAGTAGTCTTAAAGCATATACTTCATTTTTGCTACATTATTGACAAATATCAGTGAAGGAGTTTTAAATTTCATGCAGTTAATTTAAAAAGAAAGTAATCGGAAATCACATTGCAGTGGGGACTGAAGGAAGGGCTATTTGCTTTGTTCTCTTACATTATAGTTCAAGCTCTCACATGCTGTCAGATATTGGCACCCCTAAAAAAATCAGAACAAGGTTGCTTTTAATAAACAAAACAGTAATGAAAATGATAACTGCAAACCTTATGGAAAACCATACACTTTTATTTAAATGCCTTTATTCTGAAGTTTCAATGTTTTTCAATTAGCAATCTCATTTATTTTTATTGGCACCCCTGATTTACTTCTTTGTGCAGACAGCCCTGGCAAAGATAGCAGCTATAAGTCTTTTCCTATAATTTTTGATGAAGTTAGAGAATGTTTTGACGCTTCCTCCGTGCAGTCAAAGATGACCAGATTTACTGCCTAAATTTCACATTGTGGAATTCATTATGCCACTGCTCTTAATTAGTTCCCCTGATCACCGACAGCCAACATGCCCAAAACATCAATGACCTGCCTTTACCTATATTTGCAGTTATAATGTACTTTGCCTTGTGTGTATTTGTCTTTTTCTGCCAAATGCGCAGATGATGTGCAAAACAATTTCAAACTATGCGTCACTATACTGTTGCATTCTCCTCCATTCATGGTTCCAGTGATGTTCTGGCAAACTTCAGATGCTTGTTTTTTATTGCACTAGGTGAGGGAAGCCTTTGTTTCCATTCTAAAAAGATTTTTTCATGTGGTGATATACAAGTTCTTTTTTTAGAGTAGGTACCTACAAGATTCAATTACTGCCCCATTTCTGAAATAGCTGTCACATTATGGAAAATGCTAATTAAATCAAAAAGGAGTGATTTGAGAAGTCACACATTGACTGTGTACGGTGTTACATATATGTGAAATAATGGTAGGAAAAGAGTTAATGCAGCTGAACCTCACTACATTTTTTATATGACAGTTAGTAAATACAACCCCAATTCTGAAATAGTTGAGACGAAGTGTAAATTGTGAATAAAATCAAAATGCAATGACTTTCAGATCACGAGCCAGTATGTTATTTACAATAGAACATAGAGAACATTTCAAATGTTGAAACTGAGACATTTTACATTTTTATCCGCAAAATGAGCTTATTTCAAATTTTATGGCTGCAACAGGTCTCAAAAATAGTGGCAATGCCACAGTGCCCGCTTGGCTTAGACTTGAAATATTGGCTGCTGTTGTTCAGGCATATAGTGGAAGATGCAGCCATGTGCCGCTATGTGACGTGCATAAAGTCATCTCATACAATGTCATATGATGAGGGTCTATTTGATCTATCATGACTTTGTTATGAATACTGCTGATCTATTTATAGCTCGACACACTGGCAGAGATTCACTGAGTGACAAAACCGGGATTCCCCATGAGCTCTGCACATAAGCCTGCGAGTGTGAAGGGGTTTTGAATGACGTTTTGAAATATAATTGGGCAGGGATGTTAAACTGAAGATGCAACGGTGCTGACAAGGTCATATTCCACCATTTGACCTATATGACGCTTAAAATTAGGTCAAATCAAAAACCCATCTGGTAAGTGATGACCCTTTACCACAGGTAGCTTCAGTAAAAATTTGAGCATTCTAGCTCAAAGGATAAGGGACTTGTGGCCATTTTGGTGTTTTTCACAAGGCGCCCCGTATTGGCCAAAGTATCCGCCCGATTCGGTTCAAAATCGAACTTAACCTAGATCTTATGACCATATATGCACATATGAAATATGAAAAGGATCGGTCAAAAACTGAAGATGCTAGAGTGCAGACAAGCCAAAAGTTTACGCACGCATGACAGACCACCACTAAAGACCCCGAGCACAGCATAAGCCCCTTGGGCCTTTCAGCCAAGCGGGCTAAAAATCAATAAGGGTCTTCCTCCACGCACCAGGAATTTCGACAGCAGATTTGACAGGATTCCCATTAAACCTATTGATTTATTTATTATTACTGCATTTTTAAACAGATATGATGAACCGTTGGCAGAACGACCTACAGTAAAAATTTGAGCATCTTAGCTCGTAGAATAAGGGAGCTAGAGCTGTTTGAAGTTTTGCAGAAAAAGCCGCCTGATGGCCAAACCAAGAATCGCAGCATGCCCAAAATCAAACTCTGGCTAGATCTTGGGCCCATATACATGCATATAAAATAGGAAAAGGATCCGTTGAGAACTGAGGGCACTGTGGCGCTGAAACAAAATCGGCGCATTTTATGACCTTTGTCCTATATAACCTTTAAAATTAGGTCAAATCAAAAACCCGTTTTTTTATACATAAGGAAGCCTTGGCAGAACAACCCACAGTAAAAATTAGAGCATCGTAGGTCAAAGAATAAGGGAACTAGAGCCGTTTGACGTTTTCCAGAAGAAGCCCCCTGGTTGCCAAAGCGAGAATCGCAGCATGCCCAAAATTGAACTCCGGCAAGATCTTGGGCCCCATATACATGCATATAAAATATGAAAAGGATCTGTGGAAAACTGAAAGCTGTATCGCGCTGAAACAACAATTGTGGATGCACGGACGCACGACAAACCACCACTAATGACCCTAAGCACAGCATAAGCCCGATTGGGCCTGTCGGCCAAGCGGGCTAAAAACGTTGGGACACAGACAAAAAAAGGGCTGAAAAAGCAATTAATATATAAGAGAATCAGCTGAAAGAACATTTAGCAAGTAATTAAGTTAATTGGCATCAGATTGGCTATAAAAGGGATGTCTTAGAGAGGCTGAGTCCCTCAGAAGTAAAGATGGACAGAGGCTCTCCAACCCTGTGAAGGCTTGCGTAAAAAAAAATTGTGGAATACTTAATGTTCCTCAACGTCAAATTGCAAAGGCTTTGAAGGTCTCATCATCGACAGTGCATAACATCATCAAAAGATTCAGAGAAACTGGAAAAATCTCTGTGCGTAAGGGACAAGGCCGCAGACCTTTACTGGATGCCCGTGATCTTCGGGCCCTCAGACGCCACTGCATCACTCACCAGCATGATTCTGTCATTGACATTACTAAATGGGCCCAGGAATACTTCAAGAAACCACTGTCTGTAAACACAGTCCGCCGTGCCATCCACAGATGCCTCCTAAAACTCAATCATGTAAAAAGGAAGCCATTGTTGAACATGATCCAGAAGCGCCGCCGTGTTCTGTGAGCCAAAACTCATTTAAAATGGACTGTAGCAAAGTAGCAAAGTGTCCTGTGGTCAGACGAGTCCAAATTTGACATTCTTGTTGGAAATCATAGGCGTCGTGTCCTCTGGGCTAAAGAGGAGAAAGACCACCCCTCCTGTTATCAGTGTTCAGTTCAAAAGCCAGCATCTCTGATGGTATGGGGATGCATTAGTGCATATGGTGTGGGACACTTGCATGTTTTAAAAAGCACCATGAATGATGAAAGGTATATGGGTCAATGACAAATAAGCCTTTTAAAAAATGTTTTCTTTTATATAAATCTTTAAAAATGTACAGAATACATTTATTTGAAGTTGGAAGAGTGTGTTTAAACAAGTCTTAATGGTCGCACAACATTTACAGGGTTTTGGTACAGTTTTAGACCGTATTTGCAATTTCACCAGCTAAAAAATGTCAGGTGGCGCAACCAAAAGTTTCTAAAAAAAAAAAAAAAATCACTTCCTTCTTTTTTTTCTAAGTGATTTTTTTAGCAAGTATACCTGAGAGTGTCTACTCTGCCTAAAACATTACTATTTTGTAGTTGAGCTGGGTATTGAAAGTAACTTATGGATTCTTTATTGTAGGGGACGGATATTTTGGTTTTCCAAACAATTTAAGAACAATTAAACTATTAAACTTTGTTTATTTGAAAGGGGTTCAATATAAAATTATGCCCCCATATTAATATTATATTAATTCATATTTTAAATGACATATTTAATACATTTCACATAGTGTTAACTTGCTCAGATGGTTGCGCCACCTGACATTTTGAGGGTTTGAGATGGCAAAACATAAATATGATAAACTGAAAATATGTTCAAATTGAACAGGTTTCATAGAACAAAATGATGTTTATTATGAATCATTTGAAATTATTTTAAACCAAAGTAGTGCGCTCGGACACAAAAATCTGCATGTCACGTCATTGACCCATGTAAAGGTTTTAGAGCAACATATACTCCCCTCCAGATGACATCTATTCCAAGGAAGGTCTAGTGTACTTCAGCAGGACAATGCAAAACCACATACTACAGCTTTTACAACAGCATGGCTTCATAGTAGAAGAGTGTGTGTGCTGAACTGGCCTGCCTGCAGTCCTGATCTTTCACCGATTTAGAACATTTGGCGCATAATTTAACGAAAAGTCCGTAAAGGAGACCCAAAACTCTCCAGCAGCTGGAAGCCTGTATTAAACAAGAGTGAGATCAAATTCCAAAGGCTAATGTCAATAAACTTGTCTCCTCAATGCCCAGATGGTGCAGTGCGAAGATTTCAGAATGATTAGCTATGTGTGATAACGGCAGGGATGTTTTATACGTTTAATTTCCGACAAAATTTAGAAGATCACCGTAACATAGGATTATCTCGTCTCTTTTTTTAATTTTTTTTTTATTTTGGCCTTCGCCAGCGTGGCTTATTCACCGCAAAATTTCTTCGCCACAACGGTATTTTGTTCGCATTGGCGAACGTGGCGAGCGGCTAGCGCAATCCCTGTATTTTGGAAATATTAAATTTGACCATAGATGACTTTGAAAGGTCAAACTCGAGGTCAGGGAAAATATTAACCATGTTAAAAGATAGGACTTGAAATTTCAAAAAATTATTCCTCAAAAACTGATTAGTTTTTTTCTAAATCTGGCAATCAACTCACCTTTACACTTTATGTGCATTGCAAGTGTCATTTAGATTGAATCGACGGAAGTGGGTCTAGTGGGGGCGCTGTACTTTAACATTGGGTCTTATGGAGAATGGGCAAAATTGCCTGTGGAAGCTGAATGGTTGCAGACAGAGATTAAGTTTGTATTATCAACATATAGGAAGTCATGTATGACCCATATTTTGGATGTGTTAAAGTCGACCTCAGATGACCTTGAAAGGTCAAACTTGTGGTCCAACAACAAATGATACAATTTTCAAAGGCTTCTAGGCTTGAGAATATTGAAGATTGGGAACATATATGTATTGAATACTTTTAGGAAGTCATATATGAACTTTCATTTGGTGGCCTTGAACTTGACCTTCGGTGACCTTCGAAGGTCAAACTTCACATAGTAAAATTTCAGTTACTTTTATCACCAAAACTATTACAGATAGAGCGTAGGTTTGTATTGTGGGTATATAGGAAGTCATGTATGAAGTTTCATTGGGTGACCTTGAACTTGACCTTCAGTGACCTTCAACGACCAAACCATACAGTGAAATTTCAATGACTCATATCAGCAAAATCATTACAGATAGAGTGTAGGTTTGTATTGGAGACGTATAGGAAGTCATATATGAACTTTCATTTGGTGACCTTCATATTGACCTTCGAAGGTCAAGCGTGACCTAGTGAAAATTTAATGACTTCTATTTTTAAAAAGGTCACAGATGGAGCCTAGGTTTGTGTTACTGACATCTAGGAAGTCACATACGAACTTTCATTTGGTGACATTCAACTTGACTGCTGGTGACCTTTGAAGGTCAAACTTCATACAATTACAATGACTTGTGTTGCCAAAACGGTCACAGATGGAGCTTAGGTTTGTATTAGAGACATATAGGAAGTCATATATGAACTTTCATTTGGTGACCTTCATATAGACCTTCAAAGGTCAAATGTGACCTAGTGAAAACTCAATGACTTGTATCACCAAAATGGTCACAGATTGAGCCAGG
This sequence comes from Gymnothorax javanicus, assembly GCA_029692085.1. Taxonomy (NCBI): domain Eukaryota; kingdom Metazoa; phylum Chordata; class Actinopteri; order Anguilliformes; family Muraenidae; genus Gymnothorax; species Gymnothorax javanicus. Next base: position 104,367,491 of record CM056200.1, read on the forward strand.
GCTTGTATAGAGACATTTAGAAAGTCATATATGAAGTCCATTTGCTGACCTCAACTTGACCTTGTGTGACCTTTTAAAGTTCACAATTGACATATTGAATTATCAGTTACTTGTATCACCAAAACTGCTTCAGAGCTTAGCATTGTGTTTGTATTACAGGAGGTCTTATATGTATGTGAACTTTTATTTAGTGACCTTGACATTGATTTTCATTGATTCAAATATCAAACTTGAAATTTCATGAAATTTTACGAAAAACACATGAAATTTTCATAACTTGTATCATCACTATAAGACTGCTTGCCGGTAAGATAAGGACCCTTGGTCCCATTTTTTTTTTTCAAGGATGCTCATTGTTCTGGACAAAACTGGTCAAAAATTAATGGCACCCTTGATAATAATGCAAAAACTTAGTTTGCATGTGGACTATTTTCAAGCAAATTGGTATGGTGCTAGTCCACAGGATGCACTTCTGTCCATGGTCTGTGGTCTATAGTGGTTTAACCATTGCAATGAAGAGCTGCATGATCGTCTAGATTTCAGTGACTCAGCTCAGATGAATCGGAGCAACTGACCGCAATTCATTCACCTCATCTGTTCTCATGGGAGTTAAATTGGGTTCTAATTTTAAGGTGAAAGCAGCATCTTTTACTTTACAGGACTAGAGGTCACCACCCCTGATTAACACCATATATATTATAATTTCAGGTGAAATTTATTGCATGTATGCAGTTAATTTTCTGATCCTCCCTCTATCACAGTTCACATGGAGGACTCACTGGGGGACTGGTTAAGGGAGCCCTGTCTGTCGCAGCCTCAGCCTACAAGGCCCTCTTCACTGGGCAACCAGGCCCCGCGCAGGTTAGTCCTAGTCCTAGCCAACCTATGGAATCTCTCCTCCTGACCTCTCTATCATCTCATTGGATGACGTCATCAAATTGTGAATTGGTAATTGAGCAGTTGTGGATACTTGCCTTTCATCCTCAGTGCGAAGTACAAATATGTATTTCTCAGGGAAAAATCATAGCTGGTAATGATGTAGTTTTGCTACAATGTTAGCATTGTTTTTTATCACGCAAAATTATAAACAATGTCCCAAAAATTGAAACCGTCATGAGACCGCCAGTAAATCCCTTCCTGTGATTTAACATGATGTAAGTGCATAGCATGACTGTGTCTAGATTATTGAAGGGGCCCAAAGCATACTTTTTAGCTCCTTATCGCCCATCTTTGTACAGCAGTCCTCGGCGGAAGCAGACGGTGAGAAGGCCACCATGATGGCAGTGCTTCTGGAGATGGGCTTCAGTAACCGGCAGCTCAATCAGCGGCTGCTCAGGAAGCACGGCTACAACCTGCTGGACGTGGTCAATGAGCTGGTTCAGATGACAGAAAATGAGTGCTATACAACTCACTACTGAGGAGGAAGGGACTGCTCTGGCAGGAGGGCAAACCTCATGCAGCGTTCCCCTACCCTGTCCTCTCCCCTGTAGGAAAGGTGTTCTGTCCTAGCATTGATCAGCTGGGCTCCACTCGAGCTGACCTGATCATGTGGAACGATATCGGCTGTCAGAAATATGGAAAATGGGGCTGATTTTTCGCAAGCAGGAGTGCTTTTGAGGTTGTAGGTTTCCAATATAGCTTTAAGATTGTGCCGTATAAACCGTAGGTATGAATGGAAATATATAGCTGAGACAAAATAGAAGAGGGCAGAGAACTCCTTTATTGATATTATAACGTTAAGAATATTCAGAAATCAGCTGAAAAATTATTCCATAGCTCTATGTTAAGTGAAGAAGTTGGCTAAGTTTGCACCAATTGTTAGAGGGAAGATGCATCAATGTTATCAGTAGTCAATAATTCCTGCAAACAACATGCATGATCATCAGTGTTGAAGCCAGCTTTATTTGTCTCCACTGCTTGCCATTCTTGAGAAAATGGAAGCACCAAGGTGCGATTGTGTGCAGGAATGCACAGGAGAGAGTGTGAAAATGTGACTGACCTTGCGACACTGTCTTGCAGTTCTTTATCGACAAAGGGCCAAAGATGACACTTGTTATTGTAAATATAAAAAATGCTTGCTCTGCTTGACATAAAAAATAAACATTCCTATGTGTGAATTGAATTTCTTGAATAGAAGAATATTGGCAATCATTGGGTATTATTATTAATTGATCAACGGTGGAGACTTTTTGGGCCATATTTGTATTAGTGTTTTGAATGATTCATTTTTGAAAAGGAAAGTTGGTTTTTTGGCCTGGTTCTCCTGAAAGAATTTGCTAAAAAATAAAGGATTTATGATTTTTAAATTAATAATGACATTCCATTAGGATGTGGTTTTTGAAATTTCCTTTTTTAAACCCATTTTCTTATTTCTCAGAATCAGAAAACATTATTGTCTTTAAAGTTTCATGATTAATTGTTTTAGTACAAAGTGCGAGTAATAATGGGCTTGATCTAAACAGTCAGGTAGAGAGCTTCTGAACTTGACTTTAAAATTATGGCAGAGTACATTGATATTAACAGCCAATAAAATGACTGCATACAGCCTTCATATTGTCTTGCCTGAGAGTTTAAAGATGCTGCCCCAGTGCTGCCTTCACACGTTAATTTGGAATCATGTCTAACCTTTTCCTTGCCTCTGTGCACTGCAACTGACCAAACCTGGCATCAGAACAGAGATATTAACCCCCAAATTGCCAGACCAGCATGAACCCTGAATGCAGTGAGTTCATTTACACGGAGAGGAGTATATGCTGAACATGTTCTGAAATGCCTAGGAAATGGATTGTATTTTCACTCTGAGAGAAAAGCAAAGGGAACTTAAGTTAAATAACCAGAGGAAGTACTTATCCCCCCATGTCAACAAAGTGAGTGGCCCCCTCGCATCCTCTCCTATCCCTTGTTTTTATCAGTTCTTCTTCGTACTTTCATTGCAACAGAATATATTGACCTCTGCTTAATATAGCGATACTGGCAAATATGGAAATTCAGATTCTGAGAAATGGTGGTGTAGGAGCGGGTAGGCTTTTGAAAATGGCTGCTTTAACAATCACCAAGGTCATTCTTCTGAAAGTGATTGCGTCAGCTGTCACGTAAGTTGTCGCAGTAGCCTGAACCTAATTGAACTTAATCTCTCAGGTGTAGATTCATTGGGGAATGCCTGTCCTGTTTAATCTGGTTAAATTCCCTTTACCTGTCAGCACACTGAGATTGTAACATTTAATACCACCACATGTTACACATTCAGGTGGTATTACATTTTATGGGAGCCTTGAAAACCAAGTATCTAGACTGTTTTCTAATTTTTCTCTTTTTTTTTGTCAATGTGGCACCTGAGTGAGTTTTTTCAGATTTGCATACTTTTTGTGTATATTTTTATTCTCACATATGCACATGTACAGTGGGCTGGAAAAATTTGGGTACCCCTGGTTTAAATGTATGTTACAATTAATCTCCAAGTGATTGAAAGCAAACCTGAACACCAAATGCTACAAAGTTAAACATGACACCTTTCTGCAAATTTAAAAGCAAGGTTTCTTTTTATTTTAATTTTGGATTATTCCTTTTGGGTTATTCTTTGTTACCTTTAAAGAAGATGATTACTAAGGCCCAGACCCAGGTGATTTACTTGTTAGGGCTTCATTGAGTCAGGTGAATATAATTCCAGGGTTGAACTATATACTCTGAAGTAACTCCATGCCTTCTAAAGTATCCGACTGCAGTGGCTGTTGTGTCTGGTGTTAAAAACCATGATTTTCCTCTAAACATTTGTCCAAGGATGTCAAAATCAAGATAATTCACTTCCACCAACAAGGAGAGGGCTATAAAAAACTCTCACAACGTTTTAAACTACCCATTTCTACTGTCAGAAACATCGTAAGAAAATGGAAAATAAATGGAACAATTGAAGTCAAGGCAAGATCTGGAAGACCAAGAAAAATTTCAGATAGAATGCCCCGAGATCTGGTGGGAAATGTTCAGAAGAACCCACACGTCTCTGCAAAAGAGCTGCAAAAAAGAGTAGCAGACACAGGTCTAGATGTTCACAGGACAACAATATAGCATATCTTAAACAACAAGGGCCTACATAGCAGAGTTGCAAGAAAGAAGTCTTTCCTACGACCTCAACACAAAATTAAGTGTCTGAAGTATGCAAAAGAGAACCTTGAGAAACCTCAAGCCTATTGGAACAATGTGCTTTGGACTGACGAAACCAAAATTGAACTTTTTGGCCACAACCAAAGAAGGTATATTTGGAGAAAAAAGCGTGAAGCATTTGTAGAGAAGAACACGTTGGCAACTGCTCAGCATGGAGGTGGATCCATTATGCTTTGGGGTTGTGTAGCAGCTGGGGTCACAGGCAATATTGTGCGGGTGGAAGGAAGAATGGATTCCACCAAATATCAAGACATTCTAGAGGCTAATGTTCAAAGCTCAGTCCAGAAATTGAAGTTGAAGAGACTTTGGGCATCCCAGCAAGACAATGACCCGAAGCATGTCTTAAAATCCACCATGAAGTACCTCCAGTAAAGACGGATGAAGATTTTGGAATGGCCATCACAGTCCCCAGACTTGAATATTATTGAAAATCTGTGGAGACCTCAAACATGCCGTGCATGCAAGAAGGCCGAAGAATATTTCTGAGCTAGAGGTGTTCTGTCAGGAAGAATGGGGAAAAATTCCAAAGACAAGAATTGAAAGACTCTTAGCTGGATACAGGAAGCGTTTGCAAGCTGTTATAGCTGCCCGAGGAGGAGTTACAAAGTACTAGCTGACAGAGTTCCCAAACTTTGCACAAGGCCTTTTTCCTTGTTTTATTATTTTGAAACTGTGAAAAGTTAAAAATAAAAATTATTCTTGTTTTAACATGTGATGAAATGTGTCATGTTTAACTTCGTTGCATTTAGTGTTCAGGTTTGCTTTCAATCACTTGGAGATTAATTGTAACAGACATTTAAACTAGGGGTGCCCAAATTTTTTGCACCCCACTATATACTGCATGTATTGCATTAATTTATTGTTCTTTAAATCAAGATCAAATTTTATATTCTAAGTCTTTGAAAGGGAAGAACTCTGTTGTGTTACATGCTGCTTTACTATGAAATAATGACATGATGTTAAAGCAATATTTCCAAATGCAAACGAGCAGTGACAGGCATTGCACACAACATTTGTGCTGACTTAATGTTGGAAGTAATAACTTCATCCAGCGCACAGTTTGCCAGAAAGAGGAACATTGATATCACTAATATTGACTGAAATTGATTGTTGGAAGTTGTGGCACTGCAATTCTGGCTTTCCTTTCTCTGCCTTCAATGGTTTTTGGTTTGGGCCGACTGATTTTCAAAGTGTGTTTTCTTGTGAGTGAAAAGAGGTTGGTACTCAACTCATCTGATGCTAAGGAACATAGAACAATCAAGTAGTTTGTACTTTATTTTGGAGACAGGACTAACTTTGTTAATGCTGTCAGTGTATTATAGGGTAAGAACTTCACACACATAAGCGTGACATAAAAATAAGATTAAATAAATAAAAATTACTTGATATCTGCACAATTATACTATCTTTCTTTATAGACTCGAATTGATGCCATTTCATGATGAAAACAAGCAGAAAATGGATGTGAGGTGGTTTATTATGATTCATTAAGATACTTGGACAGAGTAATGCACATAGTAATAAATTTTGAAAATGCCCACGCAGTGGCCTCATTTATCAAACTTGCGCAGGATCTGGTGTAGATTCTGGTGTAAATATTAGCGTACGCCAGGAGTCACGTCTGATTTACTAAAAGTGTACGTCGCTGATTTCGGTGTAGAACTGGCGTGGCTTTGATAAATCTGGCGGCTGAAACCAGCTGTAATTTACATGACACGCCCCTATAAATTCATGCTCTGGGAGGCATAGTCCTGCCCACTTTACGACATGGACTCTCGAAAGACGGTAAAGAAGAAGAACTTCACTGAGGGGGAAATATAAATTATCATGTCCGAGGTGGAGAAAAACAAAATAATTTTATTTGGAAGCCTTAAGAGTGGCATCAAGGGAGCCCAGAAGGCTTCAGTTTGGAAAACTATTGCTGCTGCGGAAAACACCATTGGGGTGGAAAACTGGAGTGCAACAGAGGTTTGATTTAATTCATCAATAAATTCAATTTATAGATCCATGATATTTCATGTTATATAGCCTACATAACTGACAATCCAAATGCTTTACATGTAGGTTAAAAAAAAGTGGTCCGATTTAAAGATCGCCACAAAAAAACGGGTTGCTGAGCTCAGGCGCAGCAGCGCACGGACCGGTGGAGGCCAACCAGACTTAAACCTCCAGCTGTCACCGTTCGAGGAGCACGTGGCAGCACTGATGGGCTCCCCTCCATCGTGGGAATGAGGCGGTGGGGACATGGATGAGTCCCCACCGCCTCGATCGGAGCTGCATGAGGGTAATTATGTTAAAATACAGTCTGCAGAGATCACTCTTCATTGTACTTTTATTAGTAAGCGCATTGCGCTTAATCAAATTGATTGTAGCTTGACAAGCAGGTTGTCTCAAAATATAACTTTAATCAATTTCTCAACACAGGTGTCTATTTATTTATTTATTTATTCAGCCTATTTTTTCATTTTACTAATAAGAACAACAGCAGCATGACGTCCGCATCACTGCATATGGTTTATTACTCATTTTGACAGCTGCACTCGTTCCTGCATGTTGTTCGCTGGTTTCAAATGTGCGTACGCCTGGTCAGACCTGGCGTGAGATTTTTGCGTACCGTACGCTGACGTTCAGATTGATAAATGCCGATCCTTGTGGGAGATTTTGCGTACACCCATTTTTTTTTGGTGTACACACGTTTGATAAATGAGGGCCAGTCTGTCTGCGGTGACCCACACTACACTGCTGGCCACAGTTTCAGCTTCACTCAGACTCCTGCAATACCAACGCTTCATCCACAGGTGCCTGGGTTCTGTCGACTCCAGCATCATCCAGCTGTGGAGTCCTCTCAAAGGAAGTGCATTTTAGGTGGTGCCTTTAAACCCTTCCCTTGAGACAATGAGAGATGGAAAAATGTTTGTGTCTGAAACCTGAAGTTTGCATACATTCTCTTAGTCTGTCGCACATTTATTTATTTATGATGGATACAGATTTTTTTAAAGTTACTGTACTGAAACATTTCTTGGCTTACACACTTATAAGGACAAATCCAGAGGCAGTGCTACAATCTCAGGAAGTATTAAGTGCCATTGGCCAATAATTTAGAAGATGCTGAAAGCCCATTTTAACTTCAGTAAATTTGGCTACAGAAGCCATGAAGTACACTTTACAAAAATATAAATGCCCCATGTAAATTATTTATGTAACATGAAAAGCGTTACCCTAAATGAGCTGATAATGTCTTAATTGTGCAAAATGGATATTTGTATACAACATTTGTGTTCATCTCTGCCAGTGAGCACCTGCTCAGTGATGCATTGATTCCACCCACAACACAGGTGTGGCATGTGCAGACGCTGCTCAAACAGCGTAAACAGTACTCAGACACTCCCTACAACTGTGGACAATAAATGGCCACCCCAAAATGTCAAATTTCATCAAAAGTCAACATGCCACAAATGTCGCAAATCATGCGGGAACGCTCCATAGGAATGCTGGATGCAGGAATGTCCACCAGAGCAGTTGCTGCACAGCTGACTGTTCACTACCGGACGATTGGCGGTTTCAGAGTTCGTTTTAGGCAGACTGGCAGTAAAGCAAATCAACCTCACCCTCGTCATCCGCGTGTGACCACACGAGCACAAGATCGTCACATCCGACTTCTCTCTCCACTTGCGTGATCGCCTCAGACCAGCAACACGCACAGCAGATGAAACAGTTGGTCTGCACAACAGACGTATCACTCCTCAAACTGTCCGGAACCGCCTGAGAGAAGCGAACCTACTCACTCGTCGTCCTCATCGTGATCCCAACTGTGTCCACGAGTATCCCTGATTGCCATAGGCCACTATCTTGCTTTAATGAACAGTAGTCTGTTGCATATTGAACAATAAAATGAATTGTGGATGACTTAATATATTGTAAAACCCTTAATGCTAATAAAAGTTTAAAAGTGTCAAATGGGGTGTATATATTTTGGTTAAGTGTATTTTACACAAAGCAAAATATTACTGCGCGCGTACAGCTATACCTGAAGCATTAGGCAACCCTAATCAGACAGTCACATTGTGGAATAGTTCCAGATCTTAGTTCCACCAAGATAAGCTTCCAGTCAGTGTTAACTAAATTTGTTCCTGGAGATCTACCATCCTGTCGGTTTTCGCTCTTACCCCAGCAAAGCACACCTTATTCAACGGGTAGAGGTCCTATAGTGCAGCTAATCAGAAGAATCAGAATAATTAAATTGCGGTTGAACCAAAATCCAACAGAATGGCACATGTGCAGGATCTGGGTTGTTTACCACTGATTTAGATAGAAAATATAATCTTCATTTTATTCAACAGTTTACATGAAAACACGCGCACGCGCACATGCACACACACACAATCACATATGGGGCTTATGTGAACGCTGTGGCATGAAGTAGGAGGGGTGTGTCAGAAAGTTGAAACCTATGATGATCATCACGCGCGGAGAATACACTGTTCTCTCGTCGCGCAGTTAACTGAGCTACTTCCTGATTTCATCTCACTCGTTTTTTGTGTTTATCGGGTTGTTACTTGACCGCACAACATTTGCTTAATTCACTTCAAAGGTAAGTAATTGCACAGTTGTAGTTTCACAATACCCGGCTATATTTTGTGTCAGCAAATCAAAAAGTTATTGATCAATAGTTTGCGTAGCCTTCCAGCTAAGTTAATTTTTTTGGCCAGTTGTCTTGAAAGTATTTATTGATTTAGTTTAATTTGCGTTATTTCTTGTTCAACTCCATTTTGCTAACGTAATTTTCATCATAATAACAGAGCGCCTTGAGCAAGTCATCTGCCAGTAGGTTCCAGATGTTAAGATTCGGGCTGATAGTCATTTAGTCGCGATACAGGCCTGTTGTTTGACAATCACCAAATGTCTGACCGAACTCATGAACATCTGGCGTTTACGCACTCAGACCTTCCTAGAATGACCAGTTAATAATGATATTAGTCATAATAATTACAACAACAACAAGACATTGCCATTGATATCCCCGCCTCCACGGAGCCTTGCGAACCCTATCATCACTTGTAACATAACGCACAAAATTTCATCAATCTCGGTAAAGTTGGCAGCGTTTTCCGTAAAAATGCATTTGCAATGTGACATCAGCATTATTTCTTACAGTGAGAACCCTCACGAAAAAGAAGTTTATTCAAGTGTGCCATTAGTATACTTCTTCTAAACTAAAAATAAGAGAGTATACTTTCAGTTTACTTTTGATGTACTTATCAGAGATATACTTTGCAAAGTAATACTTCAGTATACTTTAGCTTATACCGAAAAGTACACAGAAAAGTCTGAGTATATTTGGCTTATACTTGTACCTAAACTTTTGATCGAGATATACTCAAGAAAAGTATAATAAAGTATTAAAATATTCATGCCTAATGTTCAAGTATACTTGGCTCGCAGTTAGAGCTACTATCAAAAGAATAAGCACATTAAAATATTTTTTACCATACATATTGGCTGCTTTGAAATATAATGCATTATAGTTTAACTCAGTTTTTGCTATCTAATGAACTTACATATTCCACAGGTAAGTTTGCAGTAACAAGTCAGCTTTGGGGTAGTATAGCAGAGTAAATAGCACATGGGTGGAGCTGAACTTGATTTTTATGCAGTGTTATTAACCCACACAGAAACAGTTAAACATTTGTCTAATTTTATTTGAGAACAACTTTGACAATTCTTCCAGTATTGACAGACTTGATACATACCCTTACAAAAAAGAAGTGTACTTCAAGTACTTCAAGCGTAAACTTAAAGTGCCCACCTAGTTTACATCTAAGTTTTATTTTGTACTTATTTATTTATTTATTTTGTACAAGTGAACTTTTAAGTACGCTGTGACTTAACTAGTTGTATTCCTCTAGCATACTTTTCAGTTTATGAAAATATACATTAAAGTATACTGCAAGTAAACTTAAATACTGCTAGTTTATTAGCTATATACTTCTAGTAAACTTTTCAGTTCATGAAAGTATACTGTAAAGTACTGTGTACTGCTAGTAAACTTAAAGATGAACTAGGCTATTAGTTAACTAGTTATATACAGTTGCAATAAAAATTATTCAACCCCCATTGCAAATTGGGTTTAATAGCTAAATTTACAAACTTTCAGCTGTTTGTGATTAACAGATTAAACAAGAACATTTAAATAGCTCAACACGACTAATATTACAAATGGTTTCTCCAAATTTAACACAAAATGCCATTTTTAATGACTGCTGCAGAAGGCTCTGAGGTTTCAGTTTGCACAGTAGGGCACATACTAAACATTGAAGGTCTCCCAAGACATACACCAAAACTGATCCAATAGCACAAGCTCCAATATGCTCAAAACCTTATAAATAAGCCACAGAAGTTTGGGGATATTGTTCTGTGGAGTGACAAAACGAAACTGGAATATTTCGGGCTTATGAATTAGTGGTATGTCTGCAGGAGGAATAAAGAAGCATATGCTGAAAAGTACACCCTACCTACAATGAAGAATTGTGGGGGCTTTTTGATGCTCTGCGGCTGCCTTGCTTCCTCTGGCACTGGAAATCTGCAAAGTGTGGAGGGCAAGATGGATTCAGTCAATTACCAAGATATCCAAGGAGAAAATGTCATGCCATCTGTAGGGAAGCTGACGCTTGGGCATCATTGGACCCTCCAAAAGGACAATGATCCTAAGCATACCTCAACATCCGCCAAGGCTTGGTTTCAGAAGAAGTCTGGGAAGATTCTAGAATGCCCATCACAGTCGCCTCACTTGAACCCCATAGAAAATCTCTGGAAGGATTTGAAGAAGACAGTTGCAGCATGCAAACCCTAGAATATTGGTGAACTGGAGGCCATTGTCCATGAGGACTGGGCTAAGATTCCTTGGGAAGGCTGCCAACAGCTGAAATCTGCCTATGCAAAAGGGTTCTCTTCTAAGTATTAAAGATGCTTGTCATGAAGGGGTTGAATAATTTTGAGCCTGCAGTAGTCATTAAAAGTTGCATTTTGTGTCGAATTTGTAGAAGTCACTTTTAATATTTGTTGTGTTGAGCCATTTAAATTGTTGTTGTTTGATTTGTTCATTGCAAACAGCTGAAAGTTTGTAAATTTTGCCAGTACACCTAATTTGCAACAGGGCTTGAATAATTTTGATTGCTACTGTACTTCTAGCACAATGTCTAATTTATAAAAGTATACTTTGAAGTATACTGCTAGTAAATTCAGATATACTACAACTTTACTTGTAATATACTTCAAGCCAACTTTTTAAGTACACTTTATACTGCAAGTAAACTTTTAGGTACACTACTAGTCCACTAGTTCTATACTTCAAGCCCACTATAATTTAAATTTAGTTTCAAACAGGGAGCTAAAAGTTTTTTGTTTTTAAACTGGAAGTATGCTTCAAAGTCTTCTCTAAACTAACTTAACATCATACTCACAGCTTATGATTATTGCACTCTAAAATATATTACTGTTGCTATTCAAATATTATTTAAGGCAAGTAAACGAGAGGTTACCTCGTGTACTTACTAGTAGGCAATGCTGAGGTGCATTCTGCTTTAATTTACAGATGAAGGTACTTATAAGAATTCGCAATGAAATACATACTCAGGATTGAGAACAAAATTGATTCCTTTATAAATTAAATTTTCAAACACAATATTGTATTGGATGCCAAAGTATAAGAACACAGCAATGGCAACTCTTATTGAAATCCCAATTCAAAGCAAAAAAATACCTCTTTCTCTCATATGGAACCAGAAATATGCATAAAATATGAATTAGCAATGCCTTCAGCCTGACTAGTTGGCTGAAGAACTCTAGCAAAGGCTGATGAAATATATGTTTTTTGGTTAATGGAGTTCTGTATCACAGTCAAAAATATGACCGACTAAAGAAAAGATGCAACAGTGCTGTATACCTGAAAGATGGTACATTCTGTTAATAAATGATTTAATCATTTTTAATCGAGTGTGGACATCAAAGCCCTGCATATTATGCCTGCACCAAACATTGCTGTGTTTTAGTTGAGATATCAGTTCAATCTAGCTGGCCATTATGTGCAGATTGACAGATAAATGTACACAGTATTTTCAAACATGAGTTTAAAGAAGACTGGAACTTCAGTGCTATCTGGTCTGATATGGTGACAATGAAATGTGTGTATGAATTTTATAACTGGCAGCTGACCACTACTTGATATGCACCAGATGTGTGGCTGAAGCTAAGCAGGGGTGGGCTTGGTTAGTGCTTGGGTGGGAGACCACCTGGGAAAGTAAGTTGCTGCTGGAGGTTTTGTTGGTGGGCCGGTAGGTTGGGATCTTCCTTTTGGTGGAATAATACTCCAGTGCAGTGATGAGGATGTTGTCTTTCGGATGAGATGTGAAACTGAAGTCCTGACTCACTGCGGTCATTAAACATCCAGTGACAGTCTTTAAGTTTCCTAGCAGTATACCTCACAGTATACTTTCTTGAACTGAAATGTTTACTAGAAGTATACAACTAATAAACTAGCAGTATATCTGTAAGTTTACTTGCAGTATACTTAAATGTATACTTTCATAAACTGAAAAGTATGCTAGAAGTATACAACTAGTTAACTCACAGTATGCGAAAAAGTTCACTTGTTTATACTTGCAGTATAAAATAAAACTTAGATGTAAACTAGATGTGTAATTTATGTTTACTTTGCATAAACTTGAAGTATACATAAAAGTATTCTTTTATAAACTTAATGTGGGCCAATTTAGTCCCAAGTAGTATTTAATTAGTACATTTACAAGTATACTACTAGTACATTGACACTAGTACACTACAAAAAGTATACTTGGAAAAAAGTATACTTGGAAAATATACTTGACGATTACTTAAGTTTACTTGAAAATATGAACTTGTAGTATACTTCTTTTTCGTAAGGGAAGTCCAACTGCTCACCAAAGATTGGTGTGTAGATTGCTGAACGATGGGAAATGGGATAGGGAACGGAGATGCACATGAAACGACTGTCCAGAACTGCCCTGTACAGCAAATAAGTTTAAGGTTTAATGCTCCGCTACGACACGTAGTGGAGCAATGGAGCTCGTTCTTCTGTCCGGATAGGTATAAGGACTAGTTTTCCTTGGAACAACTTGAACTGGATGAATTAAATTTTATGTGTACATTAATACTAGTGACAACCTCATTGGGCTCCAAAACAGGATTTCACGGTAGCGGGGGATATTGACAACAATGTCTTTTTGTTTTATTAGTTCCCTGGACCACGTGCTAAAATAAGTGGTGGGATGCACGGAATTTAATCTGCATCCTCAATTACACAATAATTTGTACAGTATATATGACAACCGAGACCCCTGACTGTAGACATAGCCTACTGAAGTCTTCAATCATGCAAGAGTGGGAGCAGATGCCAACAATCAGTCTTCAGTTAAAAAATGACTACTGATGAACACATTGCGGTGACGCGGCATGAAATTTCGGGCAGTGAGCCCCTGCGCAGTGCACTGTGGAACCGGCAGCAGAGCGCCGCGGCGCAAAGTAGGCGAAGGCAGCGGCCACAACCTGAATCTCATTCAAATAAAGAGCTGCGGGTTGCCCTGCCCGGGCCAATCACCATCACTAATGGAGGCAGGAATATCAATTCTCAAAACGGAGGAGAGGTCGTAGCCATGGGTCTTCCAATTTGATAACTACGTACTTAGCTAGTTAGCTATTCAGCTAGTTTTCTGATGTTGTTTAAATGAAGTAAATACAAGCCAAAAAAAATTGCATGTGAAATAAACTTAAACTGTTATCATAGATATCTACATATAGCTACGTGGCGAGCTATTCGGCCTGGTGTCTGATGTCCTATCAATGAAGTAAATAATTATTAAGCTTGCAAAATTTGCATGTTTAAATAAAGGTTATCATGGATATCTGCATTGCCAGCTTCATAGCATAGCTACGATAGCTATGTAGCTAACGTTATCTGGAAATTTGGCTCGTTTTGTGATGATGTTTTAAATGACATAGCTGGCTTAACCAGCAAAATGTGCTTGTGAAATAAAAGGTTATTGTGGATATCTGTGTAGTTGACAATATAGCGTCGCCACGATACCCATGGAGCTAACGTTAGTCAGCTATTTGGCTGGTAGTCTGATGATTTTCTTTAAATGCTGCTCTGTGCAGCAAATAAGTTTAGGCTTTAATGCACTGCCACGACAGGCAGTGGAGCAATGGAGCTCGTCCATCCATCCGGGTAGATATAAGGACTAGTTTTCCCAGGAACAACTGATGATTGTTTGATGATTTTCTTTAAATGAATGTACACTTAGCTTGTTTGCTAAGTTCGCTAATAATGTTGCAGGTGAAATAAAAGGTCTTTTGTGGATATCTGTGTAGCTAGCTACATAGCATAGCCGCAGTTGCCAGTTAGGTAACGTTGGCTAGTATTTTGGCTGATTGTCTCATGATGCTGTGTAAATGAAGTGAGTTAAGTAGCTCGCTGCTTAGTTAACAAATTTTGAATGTTAAATGCAAGGTTATTGTTGAAAACTGTGTAACTGTTATCCAGCCAGCTATGTATCCAATGTTATCTTGCGATTAAGCCAGCTGTCTGATGCTAAAATGAAGTGAGCAAATACTTAACCAACAAAATTTGCACTTGAAACAAAAGATTATCCTGGATATCTGCGTATAGCAACATACTATTCGTCTGTTTGTCTGATGATGTCGTTTTACTTTGCTAATAAAATTTGTATGTGAAATAAACGGTTGACTATCGTGGCTATCTGCAAAGCTAGCTGGATAGCGTAGCCGCAGTAGCTACATAACTAACGTTGGCTAGCTATTAGGCTAACAAAAGTTTAGCTAACAAAATTTGTATGTGAAATAGAAGGTTATCTTGGAGATCTGCATTTTTCTGCTACCTTAACTTAATATTTGGTAGCAGCTTCCGATTCATTCTCTATGTAAACTGCATGCTTCCAGTTCAGTCGACCTGCCAGTCATTTTAAAGTGAAAATGCCCACAAGCAGCCGGCAGCTATGAGCGTCAGTGAATTTGATTCACACTGCGCCACTGCAGTGTGTTCATACCGTGGGTGTTATTAAAAGCAGAGGAGGTCTTATACTGCATTTCCACCAAACGTGAAACAAATTTTTCATGCGGACGGATTACATTTAAAGTCAATTCAAAGACGTGAATACACGTGAAAGGACGCTAGTTCGTGCTGGCTGAATCATGCGGGAGACGCAATGCGAATGGTGTGCGCGAATGCACAAAACTCACATTTTGCTCCAGCTCAAAATACGTTCTGATTGAGCAAAAATTTTGTGCAAGTAGAGCAGTGTTCTGAATAGTACCATTGCTACTAGCAGCAACATTGGCTAGTGAGGCTACTTTGCTACATATTCAAACCACAGTTTGCTGTATGCTTGAGTTAATGGGAATGCTAGTTACCGAGCTAGCTAGCTTGTTAGCTAGCGAGCTAGGTTTATCACATAACCTATATAACTTAGGTTCACCAAAAATACCATCAAGCTCAACATCAGTTCAGACAACATCATCAGTTTGTGGGATGAGGAAGTTCATTCTTGAATACCCTCCAATGTGGCTGAATAAAAAAAGTTTTGCAAAGAATAGTGGGTTGAAATTTTCTACAGCGATGAAACACCCTCTTTGCCAATTATTGCAGACTTTTCATTGAAGTTGGTTCCTCCAAGGGTAGCCCTACCAGTAACTACGTTTAAGGGGAAATTATCTTTTCACATGGGTGATCTAAGTTTTGAATAACTTTTTACCTTAATTTCCAAAAGCCCTAGCGGTATCATTACAGGATTTTCAGTGGTGTGCCATGAGCCTCTGACCCTTAAACGCATAATTGCTTTCAAGCTGTTCCTATTTAAGGTCGCTTGATTAATAATCACACAATTTATTCACTGTCTAATCACGACCAATCTACTGTGTATTCCTGTAATTATCAAGAAATGTGTCGAAAATGACTATGGGCTACATTGACAATGTACTTAATAGTGATCTTGCAGGGTTCTCCATAAAAGCCAGCAGTCAACGGATACGGCTGTTTTCCGTTAAACTGCCTGACGCTTTTGTCAAGGTCTCAACCAAAAAAAAAAAGGGTTCCATTTTAAACAAACACTTAAGAATTTACTGACCCGGGGTGCGTTTCCCAAAAGCATAGTTAACCACTTACATAGTTCTTCCATTCACAGTCAATGGTTCCAACTATGTAAGTTATCATCAGTGCTTTCGGGAGACGCACCCCATTCTAGGAAGACGGTTTGCTAGCCTCACTGGGCAGGAAATTATGCAGTTAACATTACTGGCTTGCTAGCTCAGAGCTAACGGAAGTGTAATGTTTAGTGACACACAGGGGCTTGTCACGTACGATTGTAGACTGACAGCATTACTTCAAAAGCAGATTGTTAATAAGCACATTGTCTCTGTTGGTAACAAATCTAACATTTGTTACAATGGCTTTAGATGAGCACTTGCCATATACCACGATGATGATAGAGAATAGACAAGGTAGCTACTCGTTGTCTGAAACAATGGATAAAATGAATCACTGAGTTTTCTGCGACATTCCGTTACCAAGCTAAACGTTAGAAAATGTGACCAGCTGGCTAACATGACGTAGCAAAATGGTTAGCTAGCTGTTCTTTCCATAAGCTTCAAATAACGGAAACAATGCAACAAACTCAGTTTCACAGCTGCAAGTATGCACGTTAGCGGTGGGGGTGGGCGATATGACCTAAAATTTATATCACAGTATTTTTTTTTTTCATTTTTGCGGTGACGGTATTATATCATGGTATTACAAAAATAAAAAGGATATGGTCCTCAAAATATGATTTATCTCTAAATAAAATGAAATACATTATAGGCTTATATGTGTTTTAAAAGGCGTAGTCTGCCCCATGATGTAAGTTAATTAGTAAATTTCATGTCATTCATTCAGTCCTAATTACTAGCCATGCTGTTCTTGAATGAACTTTATGAGTTGAATGAACTCTATTACTGAGCAACCTGGATCTGATACGCAAAGAATATTTTGGAAAAAAATGCTGTTTTTTCATACTGTTTCATTAATTAAACTTTTTTGACTGTCTGAAATGAACATCACTCATGATCTAACAAGCATATCACAAATTTACCCAAAGAAGATGTGGCACAGAAACAACATAACATATAACAACACAGTGTGATGAACACACACTTTATTGTTCTTGAGCCCTCTGCTGTAGAGGGATTGCAGCTCTTAGAAAAATGTCTAGCTCAATAGTATTGGAAAGAAACTCTCCCCTAAAAAAACCCTTTCCGCATGTGCGTGGCTGTAAAAAAAAAAAAAAAAAAAAAAAAAAAAATAAAAACACAAAATACATTTTGAATGACAAATAAAATAATGCTGAAATATGGAGCAAAATAAAATATAAATAGAATAAGGGCGATTTTCAGCCAAGTGTGCAAGTAACATGAAAGACACTTCTGAAAAATCAAACCCATTTTTCCCCCATAATTTGGCCTTATTTTGTTTTCTCAGTGAATTTCTAAAGATTCTACTAAGCTGCAATGCAAGAACTATCTTTAATTATGAGAAAATGCATTTTTAATTTTTTCATGTTGTCTTTCATGTTACCGCAGTAACATGGGCTTGCAAGCTGTTATAGCTGCCCGAGGAGGAGTTATGAAGTACTAGCTGACAGGGTTCCCAAACTTTTGCACAAGGCCTTTTTCCTTGTTTTATTATTTTGGAAGTGTAAAATGTTAAAAAATAAAAATATTTCTTGCTTTAAAATGTGATGAAATGTGCCATGTTTAACTTTGTAGCATTTAGTGTTCAGGTTTGCTTTCAGTCACTTAGAGATTAATTGTAACAGACCGGGGGTGCCCAAATTTTCGCACCCCACTGTAGTAGGCCTAGGCCTTGTTTCATCAAGATTTCATCAAAATTATACCTCTGTGAACTGGATTTTTTTTTTTTTTTTAATTGTGGCATCATACCTGCCTTTTGTGTTACCAATTTGTCTTTTTTGTTACTCAATAATGGTAACAAGAAAGACAAACTACAGTAACATGAAAGACACATCCAAAAGTTTTTCAGGGTACTGTGGGCACTTGTCCACACACAAACATGCCTTAATTATGGTAAACTGAAGCAGTTACGCTATTACAGGTCACTCTTTCAGTTTCTACCTGGAATCATGCATTATTGGTAACAAGAAAGACATGCAATTGTGAGACACACAATTTGGAAAAACTTGCAGAGCTGTCTCTTCCTCCCACAGCTCTTCAAATTCTAAAATGCAGCCAAAATAAATTCCTTACATCCTGGTATTTAAAAAAAAAACCATGGTAGTGACACCTATTGGAGACTACGTTAATTATTGTCCTCAGATGTGATGGTGGTAACATGAAAGACAGTGACTGAACCAAGTTTGCGACATTGCTTTATTGACTAATATCTTTAGAGGAAAACTAGGAAATAGGGAGACAAATCTGTCTTACAGAGCTAAAATACAAAGAAACCTGTGAAGTTTTGTAAGTGATAAGATTTCTCAAGGGAAAAAAGAAAAAAATCAACTTGAGTAAAAGTGACCCCACTTGAGACAGGTAACAAAATGGACATTTTGACCATAAAAATCCTGCTATTTTTTGTTTTTTTCCCCTCAAACATGACCAAACAATTTTTTTAAACTAGAAAAAAGTGTTCTGCAACATACTAAATTGCTTCCTGGGTGTTTATTTTGTATTAAATAGGTTAAATGCGATAAGACATTTTTAACCCCTAAATTGCGCACTTGGCTGAAAATCGCCCGTATACAGAATAATTTATCAGCGCAATAAAACAAACATGGTGCACAACAAGAAAGTGGAACTCAAAACTAGTCTAACAAGTTAGGCTCTTTGCCAGGAACACCAGTCTGTCAACACTGTTCACTGTTCACTGTCTGGCTTCAGTGCCCTGGTAAATGTAACTATATTGCCACCTGTGCTGAATGCTGAGTCGCTGAATTGGATTCTTTTGGTTGTTCCGGTCTCCGAAAGTGGGCGTTGTCCTTAGTGCGTGCTCTCTGTGCTTCGTCTTTCAGCAGCCAGTTTTGCAGGTGGTTGTGCATTAGATGGTTAGACGCACTATTGCCAACTTGCCTGGCGACTTTGTCGCTAGATCTGGCAATTTTCCAGACTCCCTTAGCGACTTAAAGCTGGAGTTTGCAATTTTTAAAAAAATCACTTTTTGTCATATTTGTTAAAACTGTTACTATGACCTGACAGTGGGATGTGAGTCAGATGATCTTTGAGAAAATCAGAGTCATCTGGCTCCATCTAGTGCTTCTAATTCCTTCTGCAAGATTTCACCGCCACTGGGACAAAACAACCAAACAGAGCGGGAGGAGGAGACTGACGATGTCAATCATTTTTCGTGCATACACAGCGGGCTGCCCCCTCCCTTGCGTTTTTAACCTGTATCTACGTCCGGCCTCTGGAGTTTTACTGAAGCAATCAATCAGGGGGCGTGGCTTTGGTCAGAGACTTGAGGGGAGGGGGTGGGTTTAGAGGTGAGGCTACATTCAAATCTTGCTTGCTGTTCCAAGATTGCATACTCTAGCTTTACTCCATCAAAAGTGACTAGCGACAAAACTAGCAACTTTTTGTGATCTTTGAGAGGATGTTTGTGTTGACACCAATACATCTTAGCTACAAAGTGAAATGAAAGTGCGTGACACACCCCGTATCGCTTTTCATGTCACTAGCAAGCATGCAGCGAGCCTCCTTCCCAGTCCCACAGACCAATCCATGTTTACAAAAATGCCGTTCGCACCCTTTGAGTGTTTCCGTTGCTGTGAGCCTCCTGTGGTCTGTCCAGATTGTAAACTGGATAGCTAAATTAATTCAATGCGGTCATCTTGTTTATGCTATTTGTCATCTCAAGAAAAAAAGAATGCACATAAATGCAAACTTAAGCTTAACGAAGGCACTTAATTAGTATACAGCGGGGAAAATAAGTATGGAACGCGTCAAAATGTTTCTCAGTAAATATATTTCTAATGGGGCTATTGACATGGAATTTTCATCCGATGTCGGTAACAACCCAAGTAACCCACACATACAAAGACATCGAAACAAATAAGTCCATAAATTAAGTTATGTGTAATAAAGTGGAATGACACAGGGAATTAGTATTGAACACATGAAGAAAAGGATGTGCAAAAAGGTATGGAAAGCCAAGAAACCAGCAGAAATCTGTCTGTATTTAGAAAGCAATCCTGCCCCCTTTCAGTGAAAATTCATATTAGCTGGTTTAGTCCTAATTGATGGCATATAAAAGGTTTCTCATTACCAAGGTGTCACACAAGAAGCATTTCATGATGGGTAAAAACAAAGAGCTCTCAAGACCTTCGCAACCTTATTGTTGCAAAACATGCTGATGGCATTAGTCATAGACGTATTTCTAAACTTCTGAATGTTCCAGTGAGCATCGGTGGGGCCATAATCCGGAAGTGGAAAGAACATCATTTCACCAGAAACTGGCCGCAACCAGGTGCTCCTTGCATGATTTCTGACAGAGGAGTCAAAAGACTAATCAGAAGAGTTGTCGAAGAGCCAAGGACCACTTGCGGAGAGCTTCAGAAAGACCTTGAATGAGCAGGTACAGTTGTATGCACTCAACCGCCATGGCTTTTATGCACGCTCACCGCACAAGGAAGTGGAAAGTTTGCTGCACAACATTTGGACAAGCCTATGAAATACTGGGAGAATATAGTCTGGTCAGAAGAGACCAAAATTTAACTCTTTGGATGTCATTGCACACACCATGTTAGGAGGACAAACGGCACTGCACATCACCCCCAAAACACCATACCAACAGTGAAGTGCGGAGGTGGGAACATCATGGTGTGGAGCTGTTTTTCAGCATATGGTACCGGGAGACTTCATATATTGGAAGGAAGGATGAATGGAGAAATGTACTGAGACATTCTTGATAAGAATCTGCTGCTGTCCACCAGGCTGCTGAAGATGAAACGAGGGTGGACATTTCAGTAAGACAATGATCCCAAATAAACAGCCAAGGAAACCCGCAATTGGTTTCAGAGAAAGAAAATAAAGCTGCTAGAATGGCCCAGTCAATCACTCGACTTGAATCCAGTTGAAAATCAATAGAAAGAACTGAAGATCAGAGCTCATTGAAGAGGCCTCCGGAACCTTCAAGATTTGAAGACAGTTTGTGAGGAGGAATGGGCCAAAATCACACATCAGCAATGCATGTGACTAGTTTCTCCATACAGGAGGCATCTTGAAGCTGTCATTACCAACAAAGGCTTCTCTACTGAGTACTAAATAAATTTCAACAAGCTTGTTCAATTCTTTTTCCCTGTGTCATTACACTTTATTACACATAACTTAATTGATGGACTTATTTGTTTTGATTTCTGTTCATATGTGGATTGCTTGGGTTGTTACCAACATCTGGAGAAAATTTCATGTCAATAGTCCCATTAGAAATATATTTACTGAGAAAAATGTTGGCACGTTCAATACTTATTTGTATCTATCCTTTCCGTCTGTTCAGTCTGTGTTTGACCCAATTTCAGTTGCCACATGTACGCTCACCTATTGATGCACCAAGGCAAGCAGATGTTTGATTACAAATACATCTAGAGATGCTTCTCCTTCATTCACCTTCATTGAATGTAGCCTTGGCGAGGAGGAGTTGATGTCATCAGGTGGTACCCACCGTTAATCGGGTGTTTCGACCCTTAACCACAACACCCTCCCGGTGGTGGGTCAGCAGTGGTGGCCAAGTCACTGCCTATCTCCTCCTCCTGGCTTCCAGCTTAACTCCTCTCTCCTGCTCCATAACCAGCAACAGGCTCTTTCTGCTGCCCCCCCCCATCCTGCGAGCTGCTGCCTTTCTCTCCTTCCCTGTCATTTCGATGGCTGTGAGCATTCTCCAAACTGACTGGGCAGGCTACAGCCGATCTCGACCGGGAACAGCCATGCCTGCCATCCTTTCCCCCTGCAGTCATGCAGAAGGTCTTGGTATTTGGCACTCTTCAGACCACAGAACCACGTCCAGCCTCGGGGTTGTCTGGAGAATAATTTATATAAGATGAAGGGATTTGATCATTCGATACATGCAATCATGTCATTGGCCGCCACGTTCAAGATGTTTATGCACCACAATGAAGGCGATTCCTTTGCTGGGCAAACAATGCATCTGTTGGTCCCAAGTTGGCTTTAATGACTTAATACAGCGCTGTGCAAAACAAGGGGAGAGCAAAACTACATATTGACCACAAATGGTTCCTGCATGACAGAGTAAGTTGTATTTGAATTCATCGCTGTTACAGATTAATATTTGAGCAAACCACTGCGATAACTGGCCAAGCTAGCCAGCTACCTTGCCTTAGCCTTGCAAGTAAGGCTAGGCGGGTAATGGCTATCAGTGAGCCACATTCACCTTTTCAAAGCTATAGAAAATAATTCTTTGCAATAGTTATTTCCTCTCAGTGTAACTGAGTATATCTCACTAGGTAAGCCTGGGGTTAATGCTGCAGTCAGGCTGCTGCTCTGAACTGTGTATGATGATGACTATGCTGGCTCATATACTAATTACGATCAAGAAAAAGTAATGAAGTAATAAAGCCATTTTGAAAAGTGAGATATTTCAACTGTAAAATTCATGGCAGTAGTCAGTTAAATTCTGCTGTGTATCTTTTTTCACAATCCATTGTTTTTAGCATACCGGCCCTATGGGCCGATAAGCTATTGTTGCTATTGTTGTTCCATCATACGGAACATTTGATTGAATCATTTTTGTCTGTTTTATGGGCCCTTGAAATTTTGGCCCCAGTGTTAACCCTCTATTAACCACCAGAGCATATCTGCTACATAAAGTGAAAGGGTTAACAGCCTGGACACCCTGCTGGTTTTGTTTCTTATTGCCAAATAAACATTTGAGAATAACTTGAATGGTCCGTCACTTTAGTTTTTCCATTCGCATTATTACCCAATGTAGCAGATCTGCTACATT
This sequence comes from Gymnothorax javanicus, assembly GCA_029692085.1. Taxonomy (NCBI): domain Eukaryota; kingdom Metazoa; phylum Chordata; class Actinopteri; order Anguilliformes; family Muraenidae; genus Gymnothorax; species Gymnothorax javanicus. The sequence continues at coordinate 104,390,703 of CM056200.1, forward strand.
TTGGAAAGGTGGGCCAAAGGGTCGATTTTTTTTTTTTTTACTATTTTTCCAAATATTGGCCCATAATCAACATATTTGCCTAGGGAAATGATTTTTACACAGTTGGAAAGGTACTTGGTTAACAGAGGGTTAAAGATAGGACTGAGAAATTTTAAAAAATTATTTCTCAAAAACTGCGTGATAAATTTTTTTCTAAATCAGGCAATGAATTTACCTTGGTACCTTCAATGTACAGTGCGAGCACCATTTTGATTGAATCGACGGAAGTGGGTCTAGTGGGGTCGCTGCACTTTATGAATATGCAAGATGGCCTGTGGAGGCCAATGGTTGCAGATAGAGATTATGTTTATATTATCGAAATATAGGAAGTCATCTATGACATGTATTTTGGCTATGTTAAATTTGACCTCAGATGCCTTTGAAAGGTCAAACTCGAGGTCAAGGAAAATATTTACAATGTTTACAGATAGGACTTGAAATTTCAAAAAATTATTTCTCAAAAGCTATCCGATAACTTTTTTTTCTAAATCTGGCAATCAACTCACCTTGATACACTTTATGTACAGTGCAAGTGCCATTTTGATTGAATCGACGGAAATGGGTCTAGTGGGGGTGCTGTACTTTAACATTGGGTTTTGGGGAGAATGGGCAAAATAGCCTGTGGAAGCTAAATGGGTGCAGATATAGATTGAGTTTGTATTATCAACATATAGGAAGTCATATATGACCTATATTTTGGATGTGTTAAAGTTGACCTCAGATGACCTTGAAAGCTCAGACTGGAGCTGAAGCAAATTGTTACAATTTTCAAAGGCTTCTAGACTTGAAAATATTGAAGATTGGGAATATATGTGTATTGAACACATATAGGAAGTCATATCTGAACTTTCATTTGGTGACATTGAACTTGACCTTCGGTGACCTTTGAAGGTCAAACTTCACGTAGTGAAATTTTAATGACTTCTATCACCAAAACTATTACAGATAGAGCTTAGGTTTATATTGTGGGTATGTAGGAAGTCATGTATGAAGTTTCATTTGATGACCTTCTTATTGACCTTCGAAGGTCAAACCTGACCTAGTGAAAATTCAATGACTTCTATCACTAAAAAGGTCACAGATGGAGCCTAAGTCACAGACTAAAAGGAAGTCACACATGAACTTTCATTTGGTGACATTCAACTTGACTGTTGGTGACCTTTGAAGGTCAAACTGACATAATGCAATTACAATGACTTGTATTGCCCAAACCGTCACAGATTGAGCCTACGTTTGTATTGGAGAAATATAAAGTCTTGTATGAACTTTAATTTGGTGACCTTCATATTGACCTTCAAAGGACAAGTGTGACTAAGTGGATATTCAATGACTTGTATCACTAATGTGGTTGCAGGTGGAACCTAGGTTTGTGTTACAGACATCTAGGAAGTCACATATGAACTTTCATTTCATTCAACGACCTGTATCGCCAAAATGGTAAAAAATTGAGCCAAGGTTTGTATAGGAACATTTAGAAAGTCAAATATGAAGTCCATTTGCTGACCTCAACTTGACCTTCTGTGATCTTTAGAGTTCACAATTGACATACTGAATTTTCAATGACTTGTATTTCAGAGCTTAGGATTGTATTACAGGAGGTCTTATAAATGTATGTGAACTTTTATTCAGTGACCTTGACATTGACCTTCAGAGATTCAAAGGTCAAACTTAACATGAAATTTTAATAACTTGCATCATCACTATAAGATTGCTTCCCGGTAAGCTACAGGACCCTTGGTCCTATTTTTATGTATATGCACAGAAAAATCCACATAAGGTTTTCCTGCTAATTCAACTTGTTTGTCCCATGAACTACCCTCTCAAAAGGGTACAGGTCAGCGAGAGAAGTTTTTTGGCAAGTCCAGCTTAATAGATTTTCGTTCAGCAAATGATTTCTTTCATTTCCATTAAGGGAGCACCCCTACCTAGAACTCAAAAAACCTATTTGACTGGCAGGCTTGCTAACATTACAATCTGTCTCGCAGGTGGGAAAAGTCTATTTTTTATTTGTTGGAAACTACCATTCGAATGCGCCCAATAACTAAAGAAAAGCATAGTAAATAATAATAACAATAAGTACATTAAAAACAGGACAAATGCAATAAACACAGAAGTAAGATGCATGAAAAATAACAAGCACAGAATTCAGACCATGACACTAAATTAACAGAAACAGAAGAAACCGGGAAGGGGACGAATAATTTTTCACAGCACCATTTTATCTTTGTGTGAAATCCTTTATCTTGTGCCGCATTGACTTTGATGACTGGAAAGATGCTTCACACTTGCTTAATTTTGCGCTTGTAAATTTAATTGTCAATCTGATCCCATGACTTTCTATGCAGTAAAGAAAAAAATGATTTTTGATGGCCTCCAGTCATGAGCATGTTTTGGATACATGATTTTAAGTAAAACTGAGCATACTATACATAGAAATGTCCTAATATATTTGCTGCAATTACAATGTTACTATTCCTTGTAAACATTTCAGTATGATTTGTTAAATTCCCGTGAATGCTAATATTGTCTTGACTTTCAAGATGGAAAACCAGGGGAGAAATAAAGATATAAGGTTCACTGTGGCTTTCAACAAAGCTGAAATTGTTGTCCAATAATTCGTAGCAACCCCCTGCCTTCTGACACTTAATACCTTGGCATCCTTCAGAATAAGGCTCAGTCCATTACAATGGAAAGCTGTTAGTTCATATTCTATCAACTGCCATCCCCTAGACATGCGCTCAGCAAGAGTAAGAAGCATCAGTGGAGTGAGGAAGATTTCTTTGAGGAAATTCATAACGAGGAAATTCACAACAAATGTTTTGAATCAATGTTCCCCGGCAAGGTTGCTGGAAATGAAAAATAAAGTTTTTCAATGACTTTGATTCATAGATATACTCAAAGGTCATAGCTTTACATAAAATTGGCCATAACACAGGAACCACAGTACATATTGTTCAAATATTCACTAAACTTTTTGTGCTCAATTTTTTATCTTAGCTGTGTCCTATAATGTTTTGTCTAGATTTGTGAATGCGTTGCTACAATATTTACCTTACACCAATCATTTATCATGAATGACCAGTACTGTATTTTTACAAAACCTTATAAGCTGCTTTTTGCATGAACAAGCACTCATAAACACACCCTAATCACTTGTGTGTCCAGACGACAGAGAATTTTAGGCAATATATCGACTGTATTTTACAGGTGGGAAGACAATATCAATGGGTGTTTCACTGAATCGTCGTCAAAAACCCCAAGAACAGGAGGGCATACTGGCCAAGGACCCAGAAAAGAGGCTGTCCCGAAAGGACTATGGAAGTACCAGAAATGAGTTCTGCACAGACTGCCCTACTTGTCGAGGAATAGGGCGCATCCCAAGAGGTGTCCTTAATGCATTCAAATGTGTCTACAAACAATAATATATGGCTGTTTTTGAAATCAATCTGTTATGTATACATATATGTGGTCAAAGTAGAACCTTACAAAAATGTTTACATATTCTGGAAAATGCAGATCAAATGAAAAAGGGGTCATTTGATGCCCTGACTTGCAAATTCAAGTAATTATTAAAAGTATGGACACATTTCAAATCTGATGCCTGCTGCAGACTCCATAAAAGTTGAGGCAGGGGCAATTAAGGACTAACGATTATAATGATGTTGCATTAAAAATTAGGTTGCAATAAAATGTAGGCCTAGTAATGATGTGACCTGTGGCAATAATGCATTTACAGTGCCGTGAAAAAATGTTTGCCCCCATCCTGATTTCTTACTTTTTTTGCATATTTTTCACACTTAAATGTTTCAGATCATCAAACAAATTTTAATGTAAGACAAAGATAAGCTGAGTAAATACAAAATGCAGTTTTTAAATGACGATTTCATATACTAAGAGGAAAAAGTTATCCAAACCTACCTGGCCCTATGTGAAAAAGTAATTGCCCCCCCCCCCCCAAATCATGAATTTACTGTGATTAACCACATTTTTTGAGTCCCATTTCACTAGCCACACCCAGACCTGATTACTGCCAGACATGTTGAACCAAGAAATCACTTAAATAGATCCTGTCTGACATAGTGAAGTAGGCTAAAAGATCTCAAAAAGCAACACGTCATGCCACAAACTAAAGAAATTCAAGCACAGATGAGAAACAAAGAAATTGACATCTATCAGTCTGGAAAGGATTGCAAAGCTATTTCTAAGGCTTTGGGACTCCGGCGAATCATGTTGACAGCCATTATCCACAAATGGAGAAAACTTGGAACAGTGATGAACCTTCCAAGGAGTGGCCGACCTACCAAAATACTCTAAGACCGCATTGACGACTCATCCTGGCTGTCACAAAAGAACCCTAAACAACATCTGAAGAACTGCAGGCCTCACTTGCGTCAGTTAAAGTCAGTGTTCATGATTCAACAATAAGACAGAGACTGGCAAAAATTGCATCCATGGGAGAGTTCCAAAATGAAAACCACTGCTGACCAAAAAGAACACAAAGGCTCGTCTCTTATTTGCCAAAATACATCTTGATGATCCCCAAGACTTTTGGGAAAATATTCTGTGGACTGATGAGACAAAAGTTGAACTTTTTGGAAGGTGTGCCTCCCGTTACATCAGGCGTAAAACTAACACAGCATTTCATGAAAAGAACATCATACCAAAAGTCAAACATGGTGGTGGTAGTGTGATGGTTTAGGGCTGCTTTGCTGCTTCAGGACCTGGACAACTTGTCATAATTGATGGAACGATGAATTCTGCTCTCTACCTGAAAATCCTGAAGGAGAATGTCCAACCATCAGTTCAAGCTCAAGCGCACTTGGGTTATACAGCGGGACAATGATCCGAAACACACTGGCAAGTCCACCTCAGAATGGCTTAAAAAAAAACAAAATGAAGACTTTGGAGTCGCCTAGTCAAAGTCTGGACTTAAATCCGCTTGAGATGCAGTGGCTGTTCATGCTCAAAAACCCTCCAATGTGGCTGAATTAAAACAATTCTGCAAAGAAGAGTGGGCTAAAATTCTTCCACAGTGATGTGAAAGACTCATTGCCAGTTATCGCAAACGTTTGATTGCAGTTGTTGTCGCTGAGGGTGGCACAACCAGTTATTAGAATTTAGGGGGCAATTACTTTTTCACAAAGGGCCAGGTAGGTTTGGATAGCTTTTTCCCCTCAATAAATGAAATCATCATTTAAAAACTGCATTTTGTATTTACTCGGGTTGTCTTTGTCTAATATTAAAATTTTTTGATGATCTGAGACATTTAAGTTTGACAAATATGCAAAAAGGTAAGAAATCGGGAAGGGGGCAAATACTTTTTCACGGCACTGTATGTGACACTGGTGATATTAAACAGGTGAGCTAATTGAGTTATGGTACAAAAGGAACCTTCAAAATAGGCTTAGTCTCTCAAGAGCAAAGATTGGTGGAGACTCATCAATTTGCCAATACATGCGCAAGCTAAAAATCTATCACTACATTCCTCAAAGATAAATTGGTTGGACTTCAAGCATCTGACCCTGTACATTACACAATATAATTAAAAGAAGGAAGGAGTCAAGTCAAATCTTGGTTCCATGAGGATAAGGCTGAAAACCCCTTTTAGATGTGCGTGACCTTCGATCCCTCTGATGTCATTCAACTGCGATAGATGTCATGACATGGGCTTGGAGATAGAGATACTTTGGTAAATCTTTGTCACTCAACGCCATTCCCTGTTGCATCCACAGATGCAAGTTAAAGCTTCATATGCAAAGGTGAAGCCATATATCAACACTATCCAAAAACAGCACCGACTTCTCTGGGCTCAGTGTCATCTGAGATGGACAGTAGCACTGCCAAACCATGTTTTATGGTATGATATGTCAGCTTTTCAAGTGGTTTTTGGGAAAAAAAAACAGCTGCTATATTCACCTCACCAAAAACAATCAGGACAGCCCCAGCTGTTTCCAGTGTGAGGCCCAAAAGCAAGCATCTCCAATTATATGAAAATGTGCCAGTGCACATGGCATGGGTGACTTGCACGTTTGCTTGTACCATGTTTGCTAAAAGGAATGTATGAATTTTGGAGCTATATACAATGCTGTGAAAAAGTACTTGTCCCCTTCTGGATTTCTTCTATGTTTGCTTTTCATATTTAAATATTTCAGATCATTCAGTTTTAATATTAGATAAAAGCAACGTGGGTAAACACAAAATACAGCTTTTCAATGATCATTTCATTTATTGAAGGTCGAGAGTTATTCAAAACCTATATCAGCCACGTGAGAAAATAATTACCTCGTACAATTAATAATAATGACCCCCAAGGGAGTTCAGAGTGGGATCCATACACGGTTTGTTGTGATTGGTGCAGCAGAACACGAATTGCCTGGACAGAGCCCTGACCTGAGCCCATCAAACAGCATTAGGATCAAATAGAAAAGCCAGCAATTGGCTTGGCATAATCAAGACAACTGCAAGACCTCTCTCATGCTTGTCTAGTTGGTACTGAAGCAATGGTCGACGCAATGTCAAAGGTAGACAGCCTCTACTGAAGCACAGAGGCAGTTACAACAGCAAAAGCATAACCAACTCCATAATAAGTCTGAAGATTTTGGAATGAGATGTTGGATGAGCTGGTGTCTGAGTAGTTTTGGCATTAATATTTGTCAAAATCTATTGATAATACAACCCCAATTCCAAATAAGTTGGTATGGTTTGTAAAATGTAGATAAAAACAGAATGCAATGATTTGCAAATCTCAAAAACGCACATTTCATTCACAATAGAGCATAGACCACATATCAGATGTTAAAAGTGAGACATTTTACCATTTCATGAAAAATATTACTTCATTTTGAATTTGATGGCAGCAACTCATCTCAAAAAAGTTGGGACAAGGGCAACAAAAGGCTGGAAAAGCAAGTGGTACTAATAAAAAAACAGCTGGAGAAGCATTTTGCAACTAATAAGGTTAATTGGCAACAGGTTAGTGACATAACTGGGTATAAAAAGAGCATTTTAGAGAGGCAGAGTCTCTCAGAAGTAAAGATGGGCAGAGGCACACCAATCTGTGAAAAACTGCGTCTAAAAATTGTGGAACAATTTCAGAAAAAATGTTCCTCAATTAAAAATTGCGAAGACTTTGAATGTCCCACCATCTACAGCACAACGGACAAGGCCGAAGGTCAAGATTGGATACTCGTAGGGCTGCCGGGTTAGCTCACTCGGTTAAGGTGCCGCATTTGTGGAGCAGTATTGACTACCACAGTGCGGGTTCGATCCCCAGTCGTACCTACCAGCAGTGGTCGGCAGCCTTTTCAGGGCAGCGCACGATTGGCTATAGTGCTGTGAGTATGCAAATTGGGAAGGAACTGCCAGGAAGGGATATTAAAAATGGTTGCCTTGTTCGTTGCTCAGGCACCTCCTGTTGGCCAGCCGGGCGCTCGTGGGTAAGATTCTAAGCTTGCTCATGTTCGGGTATCCTCCGCCTCGTTCTGAACTTGCGATAGTTTCGACCAATGAGTGTAAAGATGCAGGGGCTGACAGGCACGTGCTTCAGAGGAGAGTCGCTGTCTCTCTCTCCCGAGATGGCAACAAGGGGTCGTGTACGAGCAAGCCTTGTACATAGTTCTCAAATTGGAAATTCCAGATTCGGGTGGGATTGGGGATGCCAAATTTATTTAAATAAAAGACGAAGATTGGATGCTCGTGATCTTTGGGCCCTCAGGCGGCGCTGCATTAAAAACAGGCATGATTCTGCACTGGAATTCACTGCATGGGCTCAGGAACACTTCCAGATATCATTGTCTGTGAACACAGTTCGCTGTGCAATCCACAAATGTAAGTTAAAGCTGTATCATGCAAAGAAGAAACCATATGTGAGCACGATCCAGAAACGCCCCCGTCTTCTCTGGACCAAAGCTCATTTAAAATGGACTGAGGCAAAATAGAAAACTGTTCTGTGGTCAGATGAATCAAAAGTTATATTATTTTTGGAAACCATGATCGCCGTGTTGTGCAACCTAAAGAGGAGAGGGACCATCCAGCTTGTTATCAGCGCTCAGTTTAAAAGCCTGCATCTCTGATGGGGTTGCATTAGTGCCAAAGTCGTGGGCAGCTTACAGATCTGGAAACGCACTATCAATGCTGAAAAGTATATAGAGGCTTTACAATAACGTATTGTCCCATCCAGACACTGTCTCTTTCAGGGAAGGTCTTGCATATTTCAGCAATACAATGCTAAACCACATACTGCATCCATCACAACAGCATGGCTTTGCAGTAGAAGAGTCTGGGTGCTGAAAAGGCCTGCCTGCAGTCCAGACTTTCACCAATAGAAAACATTCGGCGCATCATAAAACCAAAAATCCGGCAAAGAAGACCCAGGACTGTTGAGCAGCTTGAATCCTACATCAGACAAGAGTGGGATAACATTCCTTTCCCAAAACTCCAGGAATTGGTCTCCTCATTTCCCAGACCTTTACAGACCATTGTTAAAAAAGAGAGAATGCTACACGGCCCTGTCCCAACTTTTTTGAGATGTGTTGCTGCCATTAAATTCAAAATGAGCTAATATTTTTCATGAATTGGTAAAATGTCTCACTTTCAACATCTGTATGTTGTCTATGTTCTATTGTGAATAAAATATGAGTTTATGAGATCTGCACATCATTGCGTTCTGTTTTTATTTACATTTTACACGGCATGCTAACTATTTTCTAATTGGGGTTGTATGTAGCTGAATTAGACCTTTTAGGTTTGCATGCAGGTAGTTTAACCGTTGGCGACCATGACTGTTCTGTCCTCTGTTTTCACAGGTCAGGAAAGCCAGCTGTTAGCAGTCATCCCTTGCAGTGACCAAAGACTGAAACCCCAACGCACGTGAGTGTCTCAGAAGAAGTTCTCTGTTTTTAATATCTGTTTAATTTAGTAGTAGTCAATCCCGCTCTGGAAATTTACTGTTCTGTTAGGCTTTGCCAGCCCCACTCCTGGGGAGCAGAGGGTCTGCCAAGTGCCTTAGTTCCTTTAAGGTGGACTGAGGCAATGTGGAAAACTGTCCTTTGGTCAAAACAATCAAATTGTGAAATTTGTTTTTGAACTTCTTGTCAAAATTTGGCAAATTATGGAACAAAAAATATGACGAAGGAGGCCACAAAGTGTTGAGCAGCTGAAATCCTACATCAAGCAAAAATAGGAAAACATTTTGCTTTCAATACTAGAGCAGCTGGTCTCATTAGTTCCCAAATGCTTATAGAGTGTTGTTGAAAGAAGAGGTGATGCAATGTAACGATAAGCATGCCCCATCCCAACTTTTCTGAAAAGTGTTGCTGGCATCAAATTCAAAATGAGCATATATTTTTGCAATAACAATAGAATTTCTCCGTTTTAACATCTGACATGTTGTCTTTGCACTATATTCAATTAAATATTGAGTTTAAATGATTTGCAAATAATTGTGTGCTGTTTTTATTCACATTTTACACAGCGTCCCAATTTTTTTTGAAACAGGGTTGTAAGCAGAGAGTATGTCATATCCTTTGTTGGCAATGACATTATTTTCCATCACCTTCCTTAGGAAGCTGTACGTATCCTTGTCAGTGGTGCTGTGCCTCCTCGTCTGCTTCCTGGTGCTGTTCTTCCTCTTTCCTCGGAGTGTCTCGCTGTCACCCGTGGCGCTCAAGTCTTCATATGTCGTCTTCTTCCCTAACACTGTCCAGATAAATATTACGGTAGGTGTGAGGTAGGGATTAGTCTTGGGTATAACACGGAGTCAAAAGGTACAGCTATACAGCCAAGAGGTAATCATCTTTCCTAGCTTTCCCATTGCATAATGCCGTGAGTGAAGACTCCCTTTCAAGTAATATTTAGATTCAATAGGGCTGGCAGTAAACTTGCTAGTGTGTTTTGTAAAATTGATCCCAGTGATCAATTTAGTTTGTTGATTTAGTGACTAAGGGGGCAGTTATCTTTTCAAATAGGGCCAGGTATGGTTGAATTGCGTTTTTCCTCTAATAAATGAAAGCGTCATTTAAAAATAGCATTTTGTATTTACTCGGGTCATCTTTCTTAACCGTTAAAAGTAATCTGATAATCCTAAACATTGAAATGGGACAAATATGCAAAAATAGAAGGGGTCAGGAACAGAGAAAATGCTTTTTCAAAGCACCGTAACAATTAAATCTGGTTGATAGACTGATTGAGTTAATAAATGAAGACCACAAAGGGAAAAGGATCAGAGTCCAAATTTTGCAATTTTGTATATTTTATATGTTATAATATTTATAATAATATATAATATTATATATATATGGTATATTTTTTGCATATTTTCTCAGTGATTTGTTTCTAAAATCGTTTTGAATTTTTAATTCATCATTTCTCCACAACGTGAAAATGTGATCATTTTTCCATTGTGGTCTTCAAATCAATTACTTTTTCAGACCGGGTCAATAGGTATTGGGCAACTTTATTACTTCAATAACTGATAAATCAGATTTTGTATTTGCTCAGGTTGACTTTGATTTATAACATTTTTCTTTGAAGATCTGAGACAATTAAGCGTGACAAATATGTAAAAAAGAAATTTAAAACTCTTGAGGGGACAAATACGTTTTTACAGCACTGTAGATGCCAATACTCTCAAATTAAAACTGTTTGCAGTTGAGATCTTTCATTTCAAATTTCGAGAGTGCAGATAATAAAAATTCCATCATTATCCCAAGTACTTTCGCAGTATACAGTAGCTTTGGCAGGTCACTCCAGAATTAGTAACCATGATAAATGAGAGATAGTTCCTGCCTTTGAAAGGGATATTTTGATACAACCCCTTCTGATGGAAGCAGTGTTCTCAAAAAATGGCTCTAAATTGAAGTAATAGTATTAGATCAGATTGATGTAGACCTCCCTTTTAATTTAATCAAAAGGTATATAAGCTTTTATTTTATCTTGATTTCATAAGTGCTTTAAAAAATGTTTCTGAACATGCCATGCTTCCCAAATAACTGTACTCGCCAATTTTCTTTCAGAATGCCCTGAACATCAGCAATGAGAATTTCCTTGGTGTTCAGGCCTCTGATATGGACCTGCAGGTCCTGATCTGGGATTCCATTGTGGGAAAGGTCAAGATTGCCAATGTTACCACAGTCGCACCGCGCTCAGAGAAAGTGGTGAGGACCCCACGCTGTTGCACTGCATTGTTATTCAGTAAATCCATAAATACAATTTTGGATCCTGCAGCAGTTGTATTATAGCAAAGCATCCAGTGTTTCCTTTGAAAAACACTCCAGTAACCATTGAGAAAGAGAGCCTTTTTGTTACTGCGGATCTACTGTGAAATTTGTGTAACTCCGAAGTGAGTATAAAACAAAGTTCACGAATCCCATAAACCTCTTCTCTTCTGCAGTACACATTCGCCGTTTTCATTACAATTGCAGACCAAGGCCTGATGTAAGTACAAACAGCAGGTGCATTTTGTGTCTTTGGGGCATTATCATCCATGTTTGGCACAGAAAGAAAGTGTTTGGAGAGCTCTGAGGGTCTGTTCTCCCACCATTCTCGCAACAATGAGTCCAATAATATGCATTGTTAATCACAAAAAAATCCAAAACTTTCTCAGAATTCCATTGCCAGTCTCGGAATTTTTTTCAGCACTGCAGTTTATTTTAGGATGGCACTTGATTTAGTCCTAATGTTTTAAGCAGCGAAAATAATACACTTAAGGTGGAAAATATTTTCTAAGGTGCTGTGAACTATACCAAACATTGGTACTTAATTGCTTTGATTAGTGTAATACACAAATCTGTGCCATTTTAAGAGCCACGTGAGTTTTATGTCCTCATTTGTGTGGATGGATAAGTGCCTGATTACTTTGAGAGCAGTGAACAATAATCCATCCATCCATTACTTTGTCTATCCCACATCTTCCTCACTAGAGTTGCTGGGGAGCCAGTGCTTATCCCAGCTGACTATGGGCAAAAGGCAGGAACACACCCTGGACAGCTCGCCAATTTACTGCATGGGCGCACACACCATTCACTCACACACTCATAGCTATGGGCAATTCTGGAGTCTCTTAGCCTGACATGCACGTCTTTGGACTGAGAGAGGAAACTGGAGTACCTGGAAGAAACCATTGTGAACACAGGGAGATTATGCAAACTTCACAAAGAAAGGCCCCGGCATTCTAAGCCATTACATTCTTGCCATGAGGCGAAACTGTGAACCAATAGGCCTCTGCGCCATTCCATGAACAATAACGCTATCTACATATAAATTGACCACTGATTCTACGGATTAATCTCAGCATTTGGCTAAATCTATGTTTGCTTGCTGATCAGGCAAGGTAAGCTGGAACAGGTTCAAAGAAGTCATGTGTTAAAAGGTAAAGTTACTGCAGGCCTTTCACAGCTCTGATGGCACACTACTGGCTTAAGATCACCTTGGATGGTGACTTAATTACCGAACCACTTGTTTATTTTTAAGTCATTCGTTCTTATGGAATTCTGTGAAAATTCAATTCGACATGCACTTCAAAGGTTTTATTTAGCATTTCAAGCAAAGTGGATTGGTGGTTTGGGACTTTGTCATGAAACTACTTCCAAACATCAGGGAAGATCATCATAGTATATTTGGAAGAAAGAGGGTTAATCATTGGTTAATGTGTTCTGTGCTAAGGGCACAGGCCTTGCTTTTTTAACGTGGGCCATGCCCATACAGCTGTACCCTCAAAATATTTTTTGTGTACTATACATAACTTCCAATGACTTACTTTCCACCCAAGTACAGTTTCTCTCTAAAGCAAGTTCAGTATATTTTAGCATACGTAGCAACCTTATTGTAAACGTCCTAGTTTTATTAAAATCCTGAAATTAGGCTCATAATTCTGTGGCCTGGCTGCTGCATGCGGGAAAAGCCTTTTCAAGAAATAAACCCAACTCTGAAATAATTAGGCAGGAAATGCACCTAAAAAAACATAAACACAACACTACTTGTTGTGAGAAATATCGCAATACATTTCAATGACTGATTGAAACAGACAAGCAAGAATCTCACGGCGGCATAGATGATAAAGGGGATGGGGTCTATTGTCCAAATTGCACTAATCGATATTGGGTATGTCCATCATTGACAAGCAGCACTGCTACACATCTCCGGCATATGGACTGTACCAAATAGTCAATGGCAACTTGAGGATGAGTGGGAATAGATCCCCCAAGTGCTGCATGGAGTTGGTGGATGTTAGCCAGAAGTGGGAACAGATGACACACTCTTTGGTCAAGAACATCCCAAAGATGCTCAATGGTGGATAAATCCAGGGAATAAGCTGGCCATACAAGCACACAAATAGTTTCGGCCTTAATGAACTCTGTGCAAACAGGGGCGACGTAGGGTCTGGCATTGTCTTGCTGGCCTGGAATATGGTGTTGTTTCAATGGACGAATGGTAGGACGATAAGCCGCCGCATCTCATTGCGATATCGCCCTGTACTCAAGATACCGTTAATGAAATGCAGTTGGGTGCAATGTCCATGGGATATTCCTGCCCAAACCAGCACTCCTCTACCACTGTATGCTATCCTGCACGCCAAGCTCACATCAGCATAACATTCCCTTATGCCGGGCCAGACACGCTGCCGTCCGTCCTCTCTTTGAAGCTGGAAACATGACTCGTCAGTGAAGAGAGCAGTCCTTTATCCTGCCATCCTCCATCGGATGTGTCTGTTCACCCAGTCGAGCCGACTTCTTCATCAAGTAAGGGGTGAGGCCCAATCTGCGAAGAGGACAAAGTGCAGAGATAGACTTCCCAGGGATGATTTCTCACAGTTTGGGCAGAAATGCGGCAGTTGTGGAGTCCAGCTGTCTCATCTGCAGGGGCAGTTGCTGGTCTCAGACTTTCATGGTGATGGAGAGTCCAGATAAGGTATTCTTTGGCGGGGGTCGTCACACATGGGGTCGCGGCATGCGCGGGCGGTATGCTGTCGGGCCTAACTCTTCAAAACGGTGTCTTAGGAGACTTATTGTTGAAACATGGACTTTAAGTGCCCTTGTGACAGCCCTGAGAGACCTTCCTGCATTGAGCATGCCAATGGCATGCCTACTGAGGTTTATTGTCATCTGTGGCATTTTGAAAAGTGGCCGAACTGCCACTTTTGGGGTGGCCTTTTATTGACCAGAGGACAGGGTGTGCCTGGGCTGAGCATACACGATTTCATTTCCTCTGGATGAGGCCCCACCTGTCTGACAAGCCAATTCTGACAAAGGGCATGAAATTGACAATGATGCGGCAAAGGTGACTGAAATGCTTCCAGACCAGTAGCACACAGGCTTGGTTACATAATTGCAGGAATGATTTTGCGGAATATTGAAAGGATTAAACCGTTGCATTTACATATTTTTTTCAGCGTAGTATGGAGGAAAAGTCAGACAGGATGCATCTTATGTCAGAAAATCTTTCTTGTGCTGTATGATAACATTCACGTATTTGAAGTACACATACAGTGCTTAACTTCATTATCCAATATACTGAATTTACACCTGCAAGAGTAAACCATCTTACAACCCCAATTCCGAAATAGTTGGGACGAAGTGTAAATTGTGAATAAAATCAAAATGCAATGACTTTCAGATCACGAGCCAATATGTTATTTACAATAGAACATAGATGACATTTCAAATGTTGAAACTGAGGCATTTTACATTTTTATCCACAAAATGAGCTTATTTCAAATTTTCTGGCTGCAACAGGTCCCAAAAAAGTTGGGACACAGGCAAAAAAAGGGCTGAAAAAGCTATTAATATATAAGAGAATCAGCTGAAAGAACATTTAACAAGTAATTAAGTTAACTGGCATCAGGTGTGTAACATGATTGGCTATAAAAGGGATGTCTTAGAGAGGCTGAGTCTCTCAGAAGTAAAGATGGCCAGAGGCTCTCCAACCTGTTAAGGCTTGTGTAAAAAAAATTGTGGAATACTTTAAAAACAATGTTCCTCACGTCAAATTGCAAAGGCTTTGAAGGTCTGATCATTGACAGTGCATAACATCATCAAAAGATTCAGAGAAACTGGAAAAATCTCTGTGCGTAAGGGACAAGGCTGAAGACCTTTACTGGATGTCCGTGATCTTCGGGCCCTCAGACGCCACTGCATCATTCACTGGCATGAGTCTGTCATTGACATTATTAAATGGGCCCAGGAATACTTCAAGAAACCACTGTCTGTAAACACAGTCCGCCGTGCCATCCACAGATGCCACCTAAAACTCTATCATGCAAAAAGGAAGCCATTGTGGAGCATGATCCAGAAGCACCGCCGTGTTCTGTGGGCCAAGGCTCATTTAAAATGGACTGTAGCAAAATGGCAAAGTGTCCTGTGGTCAGACGAGTCCAAATTTGACATTCTTGTTAGAAATCATGGGCGTTGTGTCCTCCGGGCTAAAGAGGAGAAAGACCACCCCTCCTGTTATCAGCGTTCAGTTCAAAAGCCAGCATCTCTGATAGTATGGGGATACATTAGAGCATATGGTGTGGGACACTTGCATGTCTTAAAAAGCACCATGAATGCTGAAAGGTATATAAAGGTTTTAGAGCAACATATGCCCCCTCAGACGACATCTATTCCAGGGAAGGCCTTGAGTATTTCAGCAGGACAATTCAAAACTACATACTGCAGCTATTACAACAGCATGGCTTCGTAGTAGAAGAGTCCGTGTGCTGAACTGGCCTGCCTGCAGTCCTGATCTTTCACCGATTGAGAACATTTGGCGCATAATTAAACGAAAAGTTTGTCAAAGGAGACCCAAAACTCTCCAGCAGCTGAAAGCCTGTATTAAACAGGAGTGGGATCAAATTCCAATGGCTAAACTCAAGAAACTTGTCTCCTCAATGCCCAGACGCCTCCACTCTGTTTTAAAAAAAGGAGGGGATGCTACACCATGGTAAACAGGCCCCTGTCCCAACTTTTTTGAGACCTGTATCAGCCATCAAATTTGAAATGAGCTCATTTTGTGGATAAAATTGTAAAATTTCTCAGTTTCAACGTGTGCTATGTTATCTCTGTTCTATTGTGAATAAAATACTAGCTGGTGTGATTTGAAAGTCATTGCGTTTTGATTTTATTCACAATTTACACTTTGTCCCAACTATTTCGGAATTGGGGTTGTACTTTCAGACCATATAGTGTAATGTTTTAGGCCCTGTGGACCATTTAAGTCCTCAGGCCCCAATTAAATGAGTGTATCTTGCAGAGCTGGTCCAAGCAGACTACTTATGATGAGCCCTCATTCCTATGAGCGTTTCCATTCACTGCTGCTACTGCTCTCCCCCTCTGTAAAGCAGGATATTTAAGCTGCTGTCCTGCTTAGCCTCTGCTGAAAAACAAACACTTTAATCTGTTGCTGTGCAACACTCTGTGCCACTGCTAGTTAACACTACATGCTGCTTATTAACATCTCACCTGCACCCAGCATCTACATTCTGGCTCAGAGTATCACCCTGCTCTCTTCTTCTCAAGCTACGTTGACTGCGGGATGTGTCAAGGTCAGAACCTAGATGCAAAACTGTCATTGGGCCTGTTTGTTCATATTGCAATTAACCATTTACATATGAGAATACTGACTGAATTAAACCTCTGTGCCTTTCAGCAAGTACTGCAAGTCAACTGCCATCAAAATCCACACCTTGTTTTTGCATTTACAGTGAGTAAACCTTTTTAATTTCTTTGAAACTATGGTATGCCACTGTGCGCAGCCCATAATTTTATCGACTGCTGTCTAAGGGCCCGATTTCCTCTATTATATGCAAAACACGCTAGGACTATTGCACGGTTACACAATCAGTGGAACTGGTTCTTCTGTGGTAATGTAATCATGCATTACCAAATAGCTGAAAGAGGGTGTCATAAAATTGAGCAATAAGGAGGTTCAAAGTTTTTTTCTTGACAGTAAGGCACATCCTGGCCATAGTGTGATGAGAGGAGAAACACGCTGTGCACTATAAGCGCTGAGTCAGAAAAACATTGCCGGCAGCTGTGAATGTGGGGACACATATTCCGGTTCACTCACAAATACACTCAAGTTTGTCCTCATATCTTCCACAGGATGACAATGAAGGTGTTCTACATAGCGCACACCGAACAGCTGTCGTTGGATACATTCCAGTATGTCGATTGTGGAAGTAACTCAACCCAACCCCACGACCTTTAGCCCTTTCATCACATGACCGTGGTGTTTTAGTGTGTTGGGTTTTATTTGACTGTTGCAGGCCTGAACTCTGGAGACCAGCATAAGGACTTTCCAGACTCCTTTTCTACTGGGAGTGCAAGTTCTCGATCTCTGCAAAAGCAACAGCAAGCGGGTTGATATGGTAATCTCTGAATTGAGTGAAAAAAAGTGCCACCAATTTTGGAGAGACTTCACTCCAGCCAGAGCTGTTGGCGTAAATATGAGTCGGATTGAGCGCAAACTTACCTGCGGGACATTATTTCTCAGATTCAGTGATCATGTCACTGCCCTGTCATCTGTTATTCCAGTCTACTTCTGACAGATATTGCTCAGGTTCAAAACTCTGATTTTCTGCTGTGAAATTAAAATGCAGGGAGGAGTGTAAACGGGCAGTAGTCAATGTCGCCCACTGGAATCCAGCTGTGCGCTGTGTTTTTGCCAGCACACAGTGGAGGATTTAGTTGACTGGACTGTGATTGTGTATGAACTGATGAGCATTTGCCAACTTTGAAAGGGAAAAAATGTAACAAAGCAATTCAGCTAATCAAAATGTCTGTGCACTGTGTTATTCATTTCCCTTTTAAATGAAAGAACACAAGGCATATGCGACCTGACTTCTGCTGAAAATGATTTGCTTAATTCTCTCTTGATTGAAATGTATGTCTTTCACAAGTAATATTTTGCAGAAATAATAGAACAGCCGTACTATTCTGTGATTGATAGTTTAATATTTTGATATTTTTTCTCAGGCTTCTGCCATTGATTTTTACAAAATATTACACAGTATAAGTATAAAAATCGGTTACATTTTGAAGACTGTCAGTATTTCTTAATCCAGTGCTTCCGGGATCTACAGATGACACACTGTATACAGATATTTACACTGTGCAATCTCGGCCAGTTATATTCAGCAGATGATCATGAATAATATCTTATTACAAACTATCTTATAACAAAAAGGGGAACTTTCTTGTCATTTCAGCCTAAAGTATCCCAATGACACTCTCTTGTAAAGAAATAAACTAAAAATATATGGGTCATAGCATATGCGCAAAAAAATTAATACATTTTTCCCTTTCTTGAAAAAGAGTGTTCCTTGGAGTTGGGCCCTTTGGAAACTCAAGGATTCAATTTTTTCTCTCTAAAAACAATTACTTGTATTATACATTTTGGAAGTGAGATTGCCTTTTTTGAAGGTGGAGGAGTGTTTTATGTTTCATTTTACCCCTGAGGGTATGCACTTTACCGAGTAATTGCAAATGTACAATGCATAATTTGTATCAGTTTTTTTTTTTTTTTTTTTGTTCATTTAAGGTGCAATTAAGTTTCAATTCAACTGAGTTGCAATTCATGTTACAGGTGTGATGGTGTATTTAGAAATAAATATAATTTTCGCAGTGTTGATCCCCTCCTCTAATTTTGTACTGATGTTTGCTAGATATCTTGGGAACATAGCCACAATTTTCGATGAGAGTAATGTTGTGTAGAGATTCTGTTTATTTTCAAGTCTATTTTTCACCTCATTTTTTTCTGACTTTCACCCTCCATTTCTCGTGACAAAAAGATATGGGAGCAGCCAAGTTGCTATTAAAGGCAATACTCTACACACTCATAAAGTTTACACACTCAGGTACATGGCGCCACATTTTGATCTGTCTTCATCAGGCTGTTCTTTACACCTTACCAATGGATAAGTAACTTAATAAAATATGGAAAACAGAGATGTACCCAGGTACCCATGTGACACATCACCAGACAAGAAAAATGGAGAAAGAAATAACATCTGTAAACATTATTTGGCACAAGGTATAGAGATATGTAAAGTATGGTGAGACATTAAAGTAATCTTATCGCTGTCGAACCTCTCCATTAGCATCGCAATATACACTACAAAAAAAGTCACACACTCAAATATTTACAACCCCAATTCCAAAAAAGTTGGGATGCTGTGTAAATTGTAAATAAAAACAGTGCAATGATTTGCAAATCTCATAAACCCACATTTTATTCACAATAGAACATAGACAATACATCAGATGTTGCCAGTGAGACATTTTACCATTTCATGAAAAAGGTTTGCTCATTTTGAATTAGATGGCAGCAACACATCTCAAAAAAGTTGGGAGAGGGGCCTCAAAAGGCTGGAAAAGTAAGTGGTACTAATAATAAAAAAAAAACAGCTTAAGGAGCATTTACACCTAATTAGGTTTATTGGCCACAAGTCAGTAACATGACTGGGTATAAAAACCATTTAGAGAGGCAGAGTCTCTCAGAAGTGAAGATGGACAGAGATTCACCAATTTGCAAAAAAACTGAATCTAAAAATTGTGGAACAATTTCAGAAAAATGTTCCTCAATGTAAATTGTGAAGACTTTGAATCTACAGCATATATTATTATGAAAAGTTTCAGAGAATCTGGAGAAATTTTTGTGTGCTACGGACTAGTCAATATGTGCAAGGTCAATATTGCATGCTCAGGCCCTCAGGTGGCACTGCATTAAAACAGGCATGATTCTGCTCTGGAATACACTGCATGGGGTCAGGAACACATCCAGAAATCATTTTCTGTGAACAGAGTTCGCCGTGAAATCTACAGATGCAACCTAAAGCAGTATCATGCAAAGAAGAAGCAATACGTGAACACGATCCAGAAACGCCGCCGTCTTCTCTGGGCCAAGAATAGATCTTAACAGCAGTTGAAGCCTGTTCCTTGCTGTCACGTCTGCTACTGGACCATAGCGAGTATCTTCTTCAAAGAACACGCGTATCTGGGGCATTTGAACGACACCCATACAGAAGAGAAGTCCAATGACTCGTTCCATCTCCTTCAATTCCCAGTTTTCTGTACAGTATATTGATTAGTTGTAAAAAAAAAAAACAATTGTCTCTATGATGTCAGTCATGATAAACCTGCGGAAATACTGCAAAGGTGTTTGAGGTTGACCCCTGGCGTCCAAGATGGGTTGAGATAATGGATTACCTGTGAATGTTATATTCTGGAGGGTCAAAGTCCTTCATCCATCTATACCCTGGATCATCAACTGGCGGCCTGCGAGCCACATCCGACCCGCCAAGGCTTTCCATCTGGTCCGTGAAACATTTAATTCAGAAAATGTGAACATTGAAGTGTTTCTCGGTAGTTTTAGATATCTGCAGTAGCATTTCTCCCTCTGATATAGATTGAAACAATCCCAAAAGCAACCGCAGATGAAAATAATTTTGTTTGGAATGAATTACTGACGTGTGAGTTGCATGTGCATTCCTCTCATGGGACAGAAAGTCAGCTGGCGCCAGTGGCGTAGCTAGTGGGGGGGCAAAGACATGTGCCTTAATGACAATTAGTCCTGGCTAGTTCTCAATCATTTCCCTTTATTATCGCGTTTTCCAATTATTGTAATTGGCAACTGAAGACACGGTTTCTCTCCATATGCGATCTAAGAGCGATGAAATCATGGGCTAAATTCAGCACAGAAAAATGATTTACTCATTAATAGACCAATGCTTTGCATTGATTGAACTGGTCCGCGTTCCAACGAAATGCGGACTTTCACTCCCGGTATTGTGTGGGTTGATAAAAGAAAGTGGCACTCGGCAGTTCAATAGGCTATAAAAAGCGTGCGGCTCCAGCTATTTGCGTGAGAGTCGACAGGTATGCCATTTTGAATAACGTTGATTTAAATACAGCAAATAGCGTCCAGATGAATGATTGTCGTCTTACCCGTCTTAATCGGGGAGAACAAGCAGCACCTGATAAGTGTGGAGTGCTCTTGGAGTGAACCTTTTGTTAGTCATGAAAATGACTGAGAACAGGTCAGGACTAGTAATTGTTTTAAATGGATGTTTTGTGCAACCCAATTCTCTGTTCTTGTTCCGCCACTGTACTGAATTTAGCCCATGATTTAATCGCTGTTAGATGCATATGGAGAGAAACCGTGTCTTCAGTTGCAAATTACAATAATTGGAAAACGCTTCAATAAAGGAAAATTATTGAGAACTAGCCAGGACTAATTGTTGTCATAAAGTGACGTGTCTGTGCCCCCCCCAGCTACGCCACAGGCTGGAGCTACGCTGTCTCTCAGTGCAAGAAGGGGGCAAACTCAAATATCTGCTTCAAACAATTTGTATTATTATATATATATTCACGCTCTCATTAAACATAAAAACTTTCTTTTGTACACTCTTATTTAACATTTCATTTTTACTTTTTTTTTCCCCCACATGCACAATAACGGTGCTCACAGCCTGGTTTGATGAAATGCGTCGTCTTATTTTCTTCAAGAACAAATGCCGGCAATGTGTGACAATAGATATAAATAAAACAGACAGGTCCAAACCTGGCTAGCCTATAAAACGTAGTAATAAAAAAAAAAAAAAAAAAAAAAAAAAAAAAAAAACCAGACCATGTCAGTTTACAATGAATCCTGCCAAATATTTCAGATTTACTTTTTTCACATACACAATAATGATGCTCAGCCTGTCTCACAGTCAAAAACAGAAAAAAAAGAAAATCTGCTTATTTAAGCGACAATGACAAATACCATTTTTGTGTGACAGATATGATTTAAAAAAAAAAAAAAAAAAAAAAAAAAAAGGGGTCCAAGTGGAGCCATTCACAGCATCTGTGGCTGTATCAAATAAAGCGCGATTAAATATACAACTAGATGTGAGGTTTTGTTCTGGAACCAGTTGCGAGAACACAGGATAGCAGTAAAAGTGGCTTTATTAAACGAGGGGGGTAACCCCCGCAGGGCAGAAGGCAAAAGGTACAGAGTCCACAAGCCAAAAATCACAATCCAGGGGGGCAAAAACAGAATCAAAAACCAGGGCAGCAAACACAGTACTCGTGGTCAGGCAAAAATAGGTTCAGTACACAGGCACGGGTTTGTCAGAGAAGCAAAGCCAAAATCCAGAGGGCGAAAATCCAAACCGTTACCAGGGCAGCAAACACAAAACTTCGTAGTCGGGCAAAAAAAAAAGTTCGAAAACAGATGCAGACAAAAGTACAAAGCCAAAAATCGTAAGTCGGGCGGTCCAGTCAGAAGATTAACACTATGAATACGAGGCAAAAGATAGCAGCACAGGTAAGCAAGAGGAAACGTTCTGACGGGGAACTGCAGTGAGAAGACAGCTTAAATACACTCAAGGGAAGTCACATGCTATGATTAGGATCAGGTGATGGAGGATCAGACTAATTACAAAGGAGGGAACATGAGGAGAACCTAATCACATGAAATAGGCAAAAAGCCAAAACGGGACAGGGAACACGAGACAACCTATGACAAAACATACAGCTCCGGTTAGGGAGTTCTAATGTGCACAGATAATGAGAGGTAGGACAGAGTGGAGCAGGTGCGGAGGATCTGCTGAATTGCAGCAAAGACTAAGTGCAGGCAAGAGGCGGAGACTAGAACAGGGCGAGTGCTGAGAGCTTGTTAATCAATTAGTAAGTGCAGCTATACAATCCCTAGTGCTCGTTAGTAAGTTAGTATTATATACAATGTTAGTTTGGGTTAGTAACTTTAACGAAAACAACAAACTGTTAGTATTGGTTAGTAATATAGAAAAGAGAGGCGAAGGAAGCAAACGAGATTGGAAGGAATGTTTGAAACCCAGAAACCATGAAATCACCTAAGCATGTGACACGCAGGGACTGGGGAGAAGCTGTAACTTAACAAGAGACCAGACAGGGGAGACAAAGTGCAATGCAGGGCATGAACAAAGACATGGACCGAATCTAACAGAATAGTGGATTGGGAATGGCAAAAAACGAAAACATGGCAAAGTACAAAAACGAAACCGAACATGGCAAAACCTAACAGACATAATCATAAACATAACAGGGACTAGGGAAAACATAACAAGCATGGCAGGAACAATAATGAACATGGCAGAATCAAGACAGAACAGAGCAGAATCATAACACTAGACCAGTCAGTTTACAATGAATTAAATCAAGAGCCATCTAACAATTAATTACGCTGCAGAAAATGCTAAAATTAGAGATTGAGATCAAAATTGAGATATATACAGTACCAGTCAAAAGTTTGGACATACCCACATTTTTCTTACAGTACATGTTAAATAAAGAACTAGGCACTCTTTATTTGGCAAAAAAAAGATCTAATTCTTAAATCCATCCAACTAACCAGTATTTGTTGTCATATTTGCGGAGCATACTCACTTTTTGTTTTTTTCTTGGTGATTTTGGCAGGTTTTAGCCATTGCACTCTAAAAAAACACAAAAATCCCAGTGGGAAAACCAGTACTGTAGAAATATCAAATGAATTGGAAAGGGTTAATATCATATGATGTGGGCTCCTGCACCATTCTATAGTCATAAGTTTAACTAACCACCCATCATTAGCTGCAGAGGTTACGATGATAAATTTAGTGAGGAAGACTTCAACTCCTTCGACAATCAATTACACACATCACTAATAGTCTGTAACAAATATATTGATGTAATCAGTTGTACAAACGAAAGCCCAGTGGGTCATACTTGACCCAGAGTCAGATGTGACATCCCCGATGGGTCATACATGACCCCCAAAATCAAAGTTTTTTTTTTTCACTCAAATTGTTAACAGCAATGCAAAGTGCAGTATATGTACGTTCTATAACTTTTGATTCAAATATTTATCACGTTCATTTGTGAAATACATACCTTTGAGGCGAATTTTTGTGTTACTTCTTGTCAAGAGTGTGGCTGGATCACCCCAACATGGAGGCAGACATGTTTGTTTGGAGATGGAATTACAGCAGAGACCTCTAGTGTCAAAATTATGAACTAAACTGGAGTCAGGGATGGAACACTGGGTTCTGAAGGCAAAACTAGTCATGACCAAGAGTCATCCTTATCACTGTGACCCCCTTATTACTGGGGTCATATTAGACCCCGTGGGCTCTAGAGGGTTAATATAAAAAGCATAATGCTGGAGTAACTAAAATATATAAATACAATGCAAAATAAAGACGGATTGGCAAGGATGCAATCAGATTATGACTTGCAGATTCACTTTTTAAATTCTGAGAATGTGCAGTAATTTTGACAGAACTCCTTTCAGACCATTCATAGATATTGAAAAGCAATCCTGCCCAAGCATGATCTTGCTCAATCCAGCTGAATTCTTGATTCCATTTGTTTCAAAAGTGACCACAAGCGCAGACTTCGCTTTGCTCAGTGGAGTAAAAACAAGGCCTGGGAGATATAGAACCTACACAGTGTACAACAGTTTATGAAAACATCTAAATGGCTTTTTTGAGAAACATGCAGTATATAATAAAAATGGCTTGAATACACCACTATTAACTGATCTTATCACAATTACAGGTGATCCTGAAAGTGTTATTATATAGTAATAAATTAACATACAGCTGCAACCCCAATTCCGAAATAGTTGGGACAAAGTGTAAATTGTGAATAAAATCAAAATGCAATGACTTTCAGATCACATGAGCCAATGTGTTATTTACAATAGAACATAGATTACATTTCCAATGTCGAAACTGAGACATTTTACATTTTTATCCACAACATGAGCTCATTTCAAATTTTCTGGCTGCAATAGGTCTCAAAAAAGTTGGGACACAGGCAAAAAAGGGCCGAAAAAGCAAATAATATATGAGAGAATCAGCTGAAAGAACATTTAGCAAGTAATTACATTAACTGGCATCAGGTGTGTAACATAATTGGCTATAAAAGGGATGTCTTAGAGAGGCTGAGTCTCTCAGAAGTAAAGATGGCCGGAGGATCTCCAACCCGTGAAGGATTGCGGAAAAAAAATTGTGGAATACTTTAAAAACAATGTTCCTCAACGTCAAATTGCGAAGGCTTTGAAGGTCTCATCATCGACAGTGTATAACATCATCAGAAGATTCAGAGAAAGTGGAAAAATCTCTGTGCGTAAGGGACAAGGCCAAGGGACAAAACCACATACTGCAGCTATTACAACAGCATGGCTTCATAGTAGAAGAGTCCGTGTGCTGAACTGGCCTGCCTGCAGTCCTGATCTTTCACTGATTGAGAACATTTGGCGCATAATTAAACGAAAAGTCCGTCAAAGGAGACCCAAAACTCTCCAGCAGCTGGAAGCCTGTATTAAACAAGAGTGGGATCAAATTCCAATGGCTAAACTCAAGAAACTTGTCTCCTCAATACCCAGACGCCTCCACTCTGCGTTAAAAAGAGGAGGGTATGCTACACCATGGTAAACAGGCCCCTGTCCCAACTTTTTTGAGACCCGTAGCAGCCATGAATTTGAAATGAGCTCATTTTGTGGATGAAATTGTAAAATTTCTCAGTTTAAACATTTGCTATGTTATCTCTGTTCTATTGTGAATAAAATACTGGCTGGTGTGATTTTATAGTCAATGCGTTTTGATTTTATTCACAATTTACACTTTGTCCCAACTATTTCAGAATTGGGGTTGTATATACTATATATAGTAACAATCTATATTTGTCTAATCTGAAAAGGACAAATGTGTTTCAGATGTATTGTAGTTATGATCCAGAATGATCCGGATGGCCAATGTCTCGTCAGTCATGTACATATACTCTAAGACTCTTAATTGGGCTAAGTATCTATAACAAGCATTCCATGTTTATTGTTTAGTGACCTATTTTGACACCCAAAGGAGATAGTAATAATATGTAAGTACAGGGATGGTTCCAATTTTCGCAATCCAGATCCATGCTACCAGTCTCGCAATTTAACGACACTCACACATTATTTAGCCAACTATATGAGGCAACTTTTGTGAAAATATCTTAGGTGTGTATGCATAGGAAACTGGTTGTTTTTTAAGATGAACTATACGTTTTGCATCAATTTTGGTCAAGACAGATGCATTTTTCAATGGAAAATTGTCTGAAACTTCTTCAGTTTTTCACATATATACTTATGTTTGGTATCAAAATGTCCGTCATGTTGTTGTGTAGCCATTAAAAATCATCTGGTTTTTCAGAACAATCATTTATGGGTTTAAATATGGACTTTTCGAGGCCTTGCCCCAGAAAAATCTTGAAATCACTAAATAGGTCACAGTTCACTTCCTGTATCCAAATTTTACATTTCAAATGTATTTTCTGGACAGTCCCACAAGTAGGTACATACAACCAGAAGATGGTTCAAATTGGGCTGTGGGCAAATTTGCCTGTACCCTGCAAAACCTCCTTTGCACGTTGTGCGCTGCTCATCTGAGTCCAATCGTTCAGGTTACATTAATGTGACATTCAGTTAACTGTGTGTAAACCCATATTTTGGCAGCCCTGACATTGACACTTCTGACAGGCAACTGACATTTGTAATAATGGTTGCCGAACATAGTGGTAGCTCATAGATCAAATTTTTGTGGAAATTCACCGAACACAATGGAAGTTCAGACCAAATATGGTGGCCACGATGGGTGACTTTCTTGGAAATTTCTATGGCCACATCGTAACTTTTTGAGTCACAGGCTATGATTAATTTCCAACCGTGGGATTTAATCAGTTGCACAAAGCATTCCTAATTCTTTATTTTTAAGTTGTTCTTAGGTACTTAAGGAGTTCTCTTTAACTTGGATTCCGTAAATACCCCTGTCACACCAGACAGAGTTCCCACGGAGTTGTCACCGCGATCTGAAACTTATCAGAACTCCATGGGATCGCAGAGAAATTTGGAAATTGTTTTGCAAATTATTTGAAATTTTCACAAGCTGGAGATCTCAGGGCGTTCTCACGGCGATTGAGGCATTCGTACGGAGTTTCCGTGGTTTGCTGATGCATTCCCACAGCGTTCTCGTTTGGGAGTTCTCGTTATGTGTCCACTGCGAGCAAGGTGTTTTCACTGCACACCCACTGCAGAGATGCCAAGTCTCATGCCTTAGGCGTGAGTCTCTCCTCTTAGTGGCATTCATGTTCCTTTGCCATAGTTAGCAATTATTCAATCAACGCGCACTGAAGAAATTAACTCGCGGAATTCAAGTCATTGTGCATTAAGTTAAACAGTTTCACGTGCATTACGGTGGATTTCCCCACTAATGACACGGAAATCGTTATGACTCGGGAATTCTCAGGCTTGTCTTTACTGAGGGATTGAAAGCAATGGAATTGCATAAAAACGTTTCAAATGGTCTTATTTCATTAAAACAATTTAAACGATCAAGAAACACATGCATTGTTTCCAATCCCTGGGTAAAGAGAAGCACGGGAAGTCTGGAGTCATAATCGCTTTCCATGTTACTTGTGATGAGGTGCACCTTTACGCAAGTGAAACGGAAACTTCAATACACAAGGATTTTAATTCCGCGTGAGAATCTCACTAAGCATGCAATGAATAATTGCGGACTACGGTGAATAAGCCTAAAAATGCGTGAGACCTACGCCGAATGCGTGAGACTTGGTATCTCTGCCACTGTGCGCACGCTGAGTTCACTGCGTCCCCAAAGTGTCCATACTGCGTTTTCCCAGATAGTATAAAAGCCATGACATACGAGGGGGTATCAAAAAGTTCTAATTATCCCCAAGAAGTTATTGAGCAATCAGGATGAATTGTAACATCAGTGATCCTTACGTAGTTAATGGACCAAGAACCATCTTCTTCACTTTATTCAATCTTGTGCTAGTTGATCCTAAACACGAATACCCCAAGTATGCAGAAGATTGAGGCGCGCAGTGTAATTAAGTTTTTGCACTTGAAGGGTTGCACTGCCTGACAGATTCACGATGAGATGCAATCTGTTCATGGTGATGATAGCCCATCTTATGACACTGTTATGAGATGGAAAAGGAATTTCAATGAGATCATTCAAGAGGTGGAGGGTTGGTTTTCCATGAAATCAGGGGACTTCTATTCAGGCAGTCTGCACAAGGTCAATAAATGGTGCGAGAAATGTGTAACTCTGGATGGTGACTATGTAGAGAAGTCTTAAGATGGTTAGCCAGTCACGTCGTGGTAGCGTCGAAGTCCAGCTAAATGCTGGACGTAATGAAGCTTTCGAAAAAGTCGGGCGGCTACTATGGATTCATGGTCGTCGTCTTCGCCGCTGCATTTGTAGAGATTTTCTTGTGGATGCTCCACAGGTCATAAATTACAGCCAGTTCCTTTGATATTTGGGGTGAGCATAGGTTATGGTTAGGTCACGACACCTATTTGTTTTTGGTGGCCCTGGCAACAAAAATGGCTGAATAAACCACATTTTCATGCTGAAAATATGTCCGTTTCAGTGTATGGCTTGTGAATACACTGGAGGTCATAGTTTTCAAGATATCACAAGCGGTCACGCTGGGGCTTCACCCATGTGTATGCGGGTGACCCAAATGTCTAGTTTTCTTCTTTTTTTTTTTGCACAGCGAAGACACAAAACTAACTCCATAAAATTCACGTTTTGAAATTTAATCCAATTAGTACATACTATGTGCCCACAGAAGATGTATTTTTAATAGCATGCATGGCTATGTCTGGGAGAGAGTGATTTAAGTGCGTACAGTAATGGCCCATCCACAAATACTATGCGCTCCCTGGTTTTTATGCATTTTCCTTTTGAAAAACGTCACTTCCGTTGATACCCAAATTAAACATATCTCCATTCCAGTGGAGCGAAGTATAAACATGAATAGTGAACGGTCCGGTAATAATCGATAATGGTCGAGGCATTGAAAGCCTGGGATTTAAGAAGCATAATGAAGCAGAGGAGTTCCATGGTTAGTGCTGATAGGAATAAGATTATCACCTCTAACGTGAAGATTCATGAACATCAAGCACATTATGTATTAATTTGTGTGAGTTATCAAGATGTAGGCCTACTGCTTAGCAGTTCCGGCCTGCAAGGACCCGCAATCTTG
This sequence comes from Gymnothorax javanicus, assembly GCA_029692085.1. NCBI lineage: Eukaryota > Metazoa > Chordata > Actinopteri > Anguilliformes > Muraenidae > Gymnothorax > Gymnothorax javanicus. Next base: position 104,419,772 of record CM056200.1, read on the forward strand.
GGACTGTTTCCACAATCAACTCGTAAATATCATCAAAGATCTTTAAAAAAAAAAATTTACATTGTGCTTCTCGACATGTAAGCGTTTAAATATTTCAATGTACACACTGGCTTTGCTGTAAAATGTAACTCAGACATTGCGTGATAATGGCATGCAGCCTGTTACCTTCAAACAAATGTAGCAAGCTTGTTACATGTGCAAATGTTATGACAAGCAGGCAAATATCAAAGTTGGTAGAGTATGCTAATAAATATTTTAATATTAAGGCGAAAACAAAGACACTGTGATCGTGTGAAGAGGTTGCATTTTCCGACAAGGCAGCATAATTTGTCCGAATACCGGCCAACATGGGATGTGGAAAATCTACCCCAACATGCAGTAGGAATGCTACCATGACGCCACATGGGGTGAATGAGCGCAGTATTTGTGGATGGGTCAGTAAGTCCCACATTATTTGATCTTAGTTAAGAAAAATTTACAGCTTGTTTGCAGTTGGAATGAAAACCAGCATACGCAGGGGTCCCACAGGACCGAGTTTGAAAGATAATGCTGTAAAATGCATGTGAACCAGTATGCATTCTTATGTACGATTTGGAAATTAGAGGATTCATAACACTTTTCTTGCACTTTAGCCAAAGGATATGAAGACTGTAAATTGGTTTTCCAACCAACAATAATCATAGAAAGAGGTCTGTTATGTTTATTGGCTAGTAATCTAACTATGGTCTAATGAGCGACTTCAGCTGCATGGCCTCAATACAGGTGACCTTCGCCTGCTCAAGGACTTCAACGTTGGTGACAAAGTCACTCCAGTGGGTATTGAGGGTTGTGTAGAGGCAGCCCTGGTGGAATACATATTGTATGTGTATGTGTTTTAGTTGTTGTCTTTTATCTTAGGGGCACGTAATTCAGAAGTCTAGAGCCTAACGCGTGTCCCTTCTGTGCCATAGCGTTACAATCTGTGTGTAATGTTTTATTGTGTAAGTTTATAAACTTCATCGTCTTACTGTAAATCCACTTACGGCGTAGTAAGTTTTTAATAAATAAATTAGCGTTCAAGGTGTCGCAGGTGATGATGATGATGATGATACAGGAGGATTTCAAGTACGACGGCTCTGAGCACATTGATCTTGGTGCCTTTCTTTGGGTGCTTATTGTTCTAGACTCTTGTTTAGTCTGCTGAAGGTGTGGTTTGCCTTTGCTAGTTAACTTTCGATCTCCTTGTCGATCTTCAGGAGATGGTGCACCCCTGGTAGCTAAACTGGTGGACCGTCTTTAGCTCTGTCTCACCGAAAGTGGCACAGAAAGTGTGTTATTCTTCTTGAGGTGCGAGTCAATGGAGAACTTCTGTCTTCCTCAGGCTTACATGAAGTCCAAATAGTTGCAAAGCCTGAGCAAAGCAGTTTTTAGACGCTACAGGACTCTTTCTTTGCAGACAAGAAGGGCAGCATCATCGGCAAAGAATCTCTCAGACAGGGCTGCTCGATTATGGAAAAAAAAAAAAAAAAATCATTATCACGATTATTTTGGTCAATATTGAAATCAGGATTATTCAAATGATTATTTTTGAGTTTGAAAACATGATGCATTTATTCAGCATTTCTCTCCAAAAAAAAAAAAAAAACATTTGTAACTGAGAACTTTGAAATTTCCCCTTAAAAATATACTCAAAATACTCAAATAGAAAATGTCCAAATCGAAAATAATGTACAAATGTATCTTACAGCTGTTCTGCAATTTCTATAAAGCTTTTAATGAATAAAATAAATATACTAAGAAAATCAAATAAGACATGGAAAAACTTACATTTATCCAAAATAAACTTTCTCATGTTTTAGTGCAATGCCACAACATTCTGAAACTAAAACTTTTGTAAACAACTCGACAAATTGCATCGGTCAGAACTCACTGAAATGAACTTGAACTTCAGAATAATTTTAGGCAAATGCTGGTAGGGTTACTTAATGATTTTTTGCCAGAAATACCAGCCTGTTAACGTGATCAGGTTTCAGAGATGAGTGCAAGCAGGAAACAATATTTCCACTAGTGCTAAAAACTCGCTCTGAAGAGGAACTTGTGGCAGGAATACACAAATATTTCCTGGCCAGATTTGAAAGACGTGGGTAGATAATTTGGGCATCTCTCCACCACGTCAGAGGGTCCTCCTCAGGATCTAGTGTCTCCGTCTGGAAGTAAGACTGGATCTCAAGAGCAATGGCTTGGTCCTGTTGCGGAGGAGGCCCTGCAGCCTTGTCTGCGATGACCTTGAAGAAGCTGCCCAGGCCCTTCTTCCTCTTCTTGCAAGCACCAGCATCCGCTGTATCAGCAGGCCGAGCAGCTGTTTCAAGAGAGGCTTTCTCCTTAGAGGCAAAAAAGAAAATGGGAAACATATTTAACAGTTGTGTGTTAATATCACAATATTTGCCAACACATAAATTCACTTAATCTGATAATAGTTAATAGTTAAGTAGTAGTAGTAGTAGTAGTAGTAGTAGTACCATGGCACTGGCAGTCATCAAATCCCTTAGCTCCATTTTCAGTTGATGTACAATGGTTCCACTGATGTCTTCATCAACATATTTTAACTTGAACCTTGGGTCCAAGGCAGAGGCCATGTCAAGTAGCTCTTGTGTTGCTCTGTCACTGTATTTGTCATTGAGATACTCCAGTATGTTGTGTTTGATGGTTTTGACAAGTTGTGTGTCATCCTCCTGGTCTTTCAAGATTGAATTGTTGAAGAGGTGAAGGGTTGGCTTCACAAAAGACTCACATACTTCTCTCCTGAAAGCGCATCTATGAGTTCAACCAGAGGGCTTAGTTACTTATTGACGGCTTCTAGTACATCAACGTCCTGCCAAGACAGGGTGAGATGTCTGAGTTTCCGGTCATTAGAAAGGACCTGAGCAATGGCCTACTGCTGCTCAAGGATCCTCTCGATCATGGCCTGCCTAGATCCCCATCTGGTTGGACATTTTGTCTTCAGGGAGTATTCAGGCACATTCAACTGCTTCTGCACCACTTCAAGGTCCCTCTTTTTTTATAGCTACAGGAAAAACTGCTGACCAACCTCTTGCAGACCCCCATTGCACGGCCGATCCTGGGATCCTTCATTGCATTTTGTAAGATAAAAAAAAAAAAAAAAAAAAAAAAAACAACATAAAAATAAAAACATATTTAGTATCATATAGTATGAAAGAAGATTATTTGGATAGTAGTGGGAAGGCTACACTACACATGCCGGAAGTCATTCTGCTTTAAACAGATCCCTTTTCACATGACAACTGATGACAACTACCATTGTGGAGAGGTTTTCCCAGAAGCAAAAGCTAACAATGAATGCGGTTCTGGGCTGTTCTACAGTGCCGGACAAAAGTCTTGTCACTTATCCAAGTTGTAGGAACAACAAATAATAACCTGACTTGTAGTTGATCAATTGGAATCAAAAATGGCTTATATGAAAGGCAAAGCCCTATAGATTATGCAAAATATACCAAAATAGAGTTTTGTGTCATTGATTGAGTTTTATAATTTAATTTGTATAGAGAGGTCAGATTTTGCTTGGACAAAAGTCTTGTCGCATTGAAAAAAAAAATGTGGAAATTATACATACTTTATTTTGAATACACAAATATGCCACTATAATATCAGAACATAAAGCCATGGTGCCTTGGAAAAAAGAATTAATATTGCGTATGACTCCCATGAGCTTGGAGGACTGCATCCATACGTCTTGGCAATGACTGAGATAACTTGATGATGAAATCATCTGGAATGGCATAGAAAGCAGTCTTGCAGGACTCCCAGAGTTCATCAAGATTCTATGGTTTCATCTTCCAAGCCTCCTCCTTCATCTTACCCCTGAAATGCTCAATAATGTTCATGTCAGGTGACTGGGTTGGCCAATCCTTGAGTACCTTCACCTTCTTCACTTTCAGGAACTGTGACATGGAGGCAGAAGAATGAGAAGGAGCAGCAATATAAGTAGGGCAGCAAGAACTTCTTGATATTTCAGGCTGTTGATGTTGCCATCCACTCTGCAGATCTTTCTCACACCCCCATGCTGGATGTAACAACAAACCATGATTTTTCCTCCACCAAATATGATTGTTTTCTGGGAGAATCTTGGGTCCATGAGGGTTCCAACAGGTCTTGTACGGCGACTGGCATGCAGTTCAATGGATGATTCACCAGAAAAATAAACTTTCAGCCACTTTTCCAGTATCAATCCTTTCTGCGAGCTGTGGGCCTTGGCAAATGCAATGCAGGTTTTTTGTTTTCTGTTTAATGCAGACTTCTGTGTACTAATTTGGCTATGAAAACCACTTTGAGAGAGAATCTGACAAACTCTTCTTGTAGATACCGGGATTTTTGGTGACATTTCCTCATGTAGCTTCGCTGTAGTTGAAGAAGGGCTGGCCTTGTACAGTTGAAGCAACAAACGGTCCTTTCAAACAGTTGTCATACCGGGGTCTGTCTGACCTGCGCTTGCCATGAACGTCACCAGTTTCTTCAAATCTTTCTCTTATCCCCTCCACTTGACATTTGGATACATTAAAGATGTCTGCCACCTCAGCAGCAGACTCAGTCTTCAGGCTCTTGATGATCAGCACTTTGGTCTGTGGTTGAATCTTTGGTATGTTGTCAGAGGTCTAGTCGCACCTCATATGAAAGTCTGGTGTGCTGGGGTTATTTCTATACACATCTGGGAATGTGTAAATTACAGTATTTGTCATAGGTTAAACTCTAATCTGCGATTTGTTGCATCATCTGAAGAGACGACAAGACTTTTGTCTTAGCAAAAACAGATGTTATGGGCTTAGCCAAGCTGTGAACATCAGAACACTTTTTGACGGTTTCATTTTGCACCAAATTATTAATGTGAAAGCCCTTGACATTAAAATGGACCATTTATTGTAACAATTGATTGGTTAGAAATAAAGTTATGCTATTTTTAGTTACTATGTCCTTATGCGACAAGACTTTTGTCAGGCACTGTACACCTCTGCCATACATTGATACACAGTCAAGGTAATGGTGCCCAGCTCCCTCCAATGAGTTAAGCATAAGCTAAGATAAATAATATAATATAACAAAATAATATATTCAGTAGGTTATCACATAGTATGAAAAAAGAGCAATGGCATGATATGCTTTTATGCTGTTGTCATAATCATGCTATTACTTGAATAGTAATGGGAAGGCTACGCAACAGTACACTAATTGCTTATTCTTTATTGATTTGTTTAAAAATCACAATAAATAGGCCTACAATTAATAGCCTTGTATGAATGTCTTAAGATAAGCAGAGCACACATAAGCAACATCAGAGTCTTATCTGGTTCACTCAGCCGAGTATCATCACTAATCTAACCCTCATGGCATTTTTCACATAAGAATAGTTGCTACTCACCTATGGCTAAGTGGAGTCCATGCCCGAAACATTGGAGCCTCAACCATCCATTGACCTCAGCCGCCAGCTTCATGTTAGCGACATTGTCTGTGGCAGAGTTGTGACCAAGTCATCATGTCCAAGTCAAATCAAGTCACTGGTCATTAGCTCAAACTCAAAGCAGACAAGGGAGAGCAATAAGGAGTGAAAGAGGGCAGGGGAACAAATTAGACAATAAGCTAACTAATTAACAAGCAGAGTGGGGAAAGCAGAGAGAGCCATGAGCTGCATTTCATGTTGACATTGACCCCTTTCTGATCCTAAATGTATCTAAGCTTTTAACTCTCTCAGCTTTCCCCACTCTGCTTGTTAATTAGTTTGCTCATTGTCTAATTTGTTTCCCCGCCCCCTTCCACTCCTCATTGCTCTCCCTCGTCTGCTTTGAGTTTGAGCTAATGACCAGTGACTTGATTTGACTTGGACATGATGACTTGGTCACAACTCTGGTCTGTGGTGATGCACACTAGCTTTCCTTCGTTTAATCCCCATTCCGCCAGAGCTTCCCTCAGTCCATGGGCAATGTTTTCCCCAGTATGGTCTTCAGGCATGAACGCCGTTTGGAGACTCTCAAATTGAATTCTTTGTCGATGAAGTGGAGGGTCACGCTAATATATGGCTGCATTGTGCGACTGGACCTAAGATCTGTTGTCGCTGCGAAGTCGTCCGCTTTAGACACTTCTTTAGCAACTTCTTCTCGATATTTTTTGTACATATTTGGCAGAACCTCTCTGCTGAAATGATGTCGAGATGGCAACGCATACCGTTTTTCCAAAGTATGGATTAGTTTCTTGAAACCCTCGCCCTCGACTGTACTGATAGGGTGCATATCTTTACCTAAAAAGTACCCAATGGCAGCTGTTATTTTCTTGTGCCTGTCCGAATTTGAAGGATAAGGAGTCGCATTATACAGTGTGGCTGAGATTGATGTCTGACTCTGCGTTAATGTCTTGAGGGTTGTGGCCTTGTCTTTCTGTTTCTTTAATAATTCGTCGTGAATGATTTTGTGCTTTTGTTTGAGATGATTGAATAGATTTGTTGTGTTGCCAAGTGGCGCAGAGATCACCTTGTAGCAAATCTTGGTGCAAAATTGGTGTGGTGTTGCTCCTCGTCGGGTTCTTGGAATCCGAAGTGTTCCCATACAAGAGAACTTTTTCCCCCCCTTTTATCGACCAAACGGGGCTGCCCTCCCTCTGCCATTTTCAACTCGCGCTTTTTGAATACCGTCAAACACAACGACTCGCCCTGTTCTGCTTGAAAGTGGAGTGAGTGACTGCCAGTTAGCGGGGCCGCGTTGAACGCTTTGGGGGAGAGACTGAATTGCGCATGCTTGTCTCTTTCAGAAACTCTCTAGGCCTACTGTACAATGAAAAATACCAAATAAATCATTTCAACTCGATTATATTAGTTCGGAGATCATTTGACCCAAAAATTGAAATCACGATCAGAATTTGATTAATTGCACAGCCCTACTCTCAGATGAGTTGCTGCAGGGTCTCAGTGCAGGCTTACAGACGTCTCAGGTTGAATAGGCTTCCATCAGTGGGATAAGGAATGTAGACGCCGTCATTGTCGTCAAGGACTTCAGTGGTCTGTTGGAGCATAACACTGAAAAAGATGGGGAAAAGTTGATGCAAAGACGCAGCCTTGCTTCACTCCATTCTCAATTAGGAAAGGCTCTGAGAAGTTCTTCCTGTATCTGACTTGGCCATGCTGATTTTCATAAAGCTGGATGACCATGAAGAGCAATTTAGGGGGATATCATATTAGTCGTTGAATAATCTGCCACATACCTTTTCTGTCAAATGCTTTAGTAAGGTTGACAGTGGTGCTCCTGTTGGTTCTGAATTCACACTGACTCACTGGAAGGCGTCTTCTGCAATGGCAAAGTACTACTCTCAAAACAACTTAGCCAGCATGCATGCCTCACCTTTCTATTATCATTGTGCAGGCAATTAGCGAGGTGCTGAATCAAATGTGTGTCATTATTGTAAGGCAGATTAACCAATCAAAGTAAACAATCAGTAGGTTCCCAAATGGTAAACCGTGGTCACACAGTCATTTAAACTAAGAGTCAAACCTGTGCTGGGTCATATTTATGTTAAAGTTCAAGCAAATTATTTTTAAAAGACTCTAAACACCTATGGTCAGCAACCTAATTTGGAGCTCATTGATTTTCTCAGAGTCTGACTTTATCATTTTAAAAATGTTATTATCTTAAAACACGAAATGCACCTTATTTGGACAAAGAAACCGCTAATTAAAATCCTACACATGCAATAATGTTTGGAACAAACACCAGCATACACAGGGGGCCACCAGGGCCAAGTTTGAGGACCACAGGAGTAGGGGACCATCAAAGTACTCTTTTTTGCATCTTACTGTCACTGTACTCAGTGTGGTACGGTTTTTTCTCAAAAATCCGGCGATTGACTTGTTGTCTGTGGTATTTTGGTTTCCTTACCATCTTCTTGAGACACTTCATGTGCTTTTCAACAGAAAAGGCTGTTTTTTTGTAAAGGGTCAAATTTTCTCACATCTTCAGGGAGATGGACCAAATTGTGTTATGAACAACGTAGTTGCCATACAATGGTATGAAATGCTGCACAAATGCCTGGAGTAGCCCCTCAGCAAATTCGCAGTATTCCAAATGAAGCACTTGGGAGCACAGAATCGTTATTACAATATGCAACAGCATAAAATTGCTGTTCATAATGCTCGGCAACTTATCTTTGAGTGCTACTGGGCTCGTGTCAAGGAGGAATGTTCAAAATTCCGTGGCCTCCCAGTGACTGACATCGACCAAAGCCCTCCCCTTACTCAGAAAATCTTGTGGCATGAAAAGTGCAAAGGTCAGTATTCTTTTTCATATTTCTGTTATCTCTTGCCCACCCATTCTTGTAGGAAGTTGTCCTCACATCAAAAACCACAGGAGTTTCTTCATCACCCCTGAACAAACGAAGTGCATGAAATTCACAGTGAAATGAGGCACCATTCCAATCCCTGTGTCTCACAGTGGGCTTGGGTTTTTAAGGAGGTCTTCATCCTGTTGCCATTCAAATGACCGGTTTTAAGAGCAGCTGTTGTTCCAGGGAATGTCATGCGGTCGTTCCCCCATACTCCTTCGTCACAGCATTTTTCTCATCCATGGTAAGGGTTGTGAGTGTATAGTTCATGAATGCTTGAGCTGGGGCATCACAAAGAAAGTTGGAAATTTGTTATTTTCCTCCATATGTAATTTCCTTTCTTTGGATTTTGCAGAATTCAGGGATGAAGTCTCTTTAGTAATCTGGTTTGGTTTTTCCCCACAAACAGACCAATCACAAAGGGTGTTTTGCATATGTCCTCCTTCAGCAGTCCTTGAATTTAAAAGGTATGACCCATTTTCCACTCCAAAGTAATTCATCTCATCCTTGTTTAACTTTTGTATATCACAGATTGCGGGTCTATCCAGTAAAGTTTGTGCATCTTTTGGGAATCAGGGAAATGCTTTATAAATATGGCTGAAAGGCTTGATTCCTGTGACAATGGGATGTTGCTGTCTTCTCTTAAAGATGTGCTCTTAACACTTGAGTCTGATTGAGAATCGGACTGATCTGAGTCTGTGAAGGATTGTCTGTATTGGTTTCACCCCAAAAAATGGTCATCAGAAGCCTGCCCTTCAGCCTCATCTTCCTGAGCAGTAGCATAATCAGCCTCACCAAGACCCTGCTCAGTGATGTACTCCATGCTGTGAGTACCATCAGACTGTTCTGTTTCCATTATGTGCTTTGTGTTCTCTGTTTCAACATCAGCAACATATGATTCTCCCGCTGTATTTTCTGAATATCTTTTTGCATGTAATTATTGCTCTCCCACAGAAGATCTTGTCAGTTTCCATGTTGAAAGATATGCAAGTTCAGTTGTGTCAAAATAAGCTGCCTTTCCATTTACTTGTGTAAAGATTGCGGGAAGGAATGCCTGCAAGAAAGACAAGGGGTTGCGATCAGTATGTTCCACTTTCCTCTTCTAAGTAGACATACATGGAATCTAATTTTGCTAAGTTTAGCCATCATTTGTATCTTTCACGAGACAGTTGTACTAACCATCTTAAGCTGATGCACAGAGTTGGCACCCAGCTTTTCAAAAGTCCAGAAGGATATTGGGACACGTGCCTGAGACCGGTTTGAACAAGTATGGTAGAAGTCCATTGTTCTTAACTGAATAATTAATCATTAAGAAATAAAAAAAGCAAAATCTATAATCACAAATATATTTCAAACGCAAATGGAGTAGTCATTAAACTTGTGAGACCTTTCTGATGGAAAAGCAGGTGATAACACATTTCAGGTTAGAACAGTATAAATTTAACTGTTTTGTTCAGTTTACGGTTTTATTCTGGCGACCTGGAGCTTGCTCTTAGCGAGGCATTCTCCAAAATAGCTAGCTAGCTACCTCACCCCAGATAGTTCATCACTTAATTCCGCTGTTGTCATGTTGGATTTGCATTTACTCAGTTGGTTTGGTTTAAAATTTAACCTAATTTTTTAAAAACAGGGGATGCACATTGCCACCAACACACAATGGCATGACAGTTTGGTGAACGTTAAATGTTATTTTCTTTTTGATATTGTCCTTATTCTTAGCGGCCGTGATGTAAACTTGGAACGGGACTTGAATGAAATGGAAATAAACCCTCTTCACTAGCTAATAACTTATAGCTATGTCTTTGTAACGTGACCTTATTTATGCTTTGGTTACCATTGAAAGTAATCAGAAGCAATGTAGCTTGCTTGCCACCTCACTTTACGTATTTGGCTCACAATTTGCTAATATGTTACAAAAATGTGTCAGGGGGGTTAAAATATGAAGTCTGTAATTCAACATTTGTTTTTAGGTTTTCTGATTACCAAGAGCATCAGGTTTCACAAATTAAATGGTACAAATCAATACCAAGTGTCACAAGCTTGATATGTCAAATAAACTTCATGAGGGTGGGAGTCAATGCACATAGACTTTGACGGAAAATAACACCAAAATGTCCCAAAAAAAAATCCTTATTTTAGGGTGTATCAGGTTCAACAAATGAAGAATTAGAAAGTTAAACATAGTTACACAAAATGTAACCCCAAAAAACTCATCTGAGAACATCAAATGGCATTAAACATACCAAAATCGAGAAACGGTCCCACTTGCGCTGTCAGGTAGTTTGCTTAATTTTGCTCTGAACACCAATACAACCTGTAAATCTGCCTAAGTATGCCTATTAAACCTGTTTGTAATTAATCTATAGCACAACAAGCAAAACCCTGAGTATTCACAGCACTTTGCAAAGGCTTACATAGGAGATCAACGTACGTCGTATTTGACGGAAAGGTTTTCAAATGGCAAGTTACGGCTCCTTAACCCTTTTCAAGATTCAAGATTCAATAATTTATTACCATCTCAATGAAATTGATTGGAATTTGTCTTGGTGTGAGCTCAAACAACCATACAAAGACATAACAACCTTATTTATAAAAATTTGCGTGGATTTCATACTTAAATAATACGTACGCACAAAAAAATAAGAATGACATTTTGTGGAAAATAACCTAATTTATAAACCTATGGGCAAAATAAACTGCATGGAATTTTCATTTATTTAATCAGGATGGACTTGGAATTTATTGACATTGTGCACAGTGGCGGGTGGTGGACGGAAAACCGAGGGGGCGGAAAACATCCCTTGAAACGGATGAGATTAGTGACCCGATTTCAATCATTGTTCTTGGTCAACATGTTAGTTTCCCTTATAATGAAAGGTTTAGGCGAGTGAATAATAAATTCTATAAAATGTTTAATTCACATGCCTTAATAGGCAACTCTTCACAAAAAAAACCACTGTGGATTTTCCGCGTTAAATTTTGTCACATCCCAAGCAAGTTGTCAAACCTGTGCGTAATGATTGTTTCATTGAAAAAGATTGAAATGCGCTCTTTTTTGCGTTCAACTGATGCGTTTGATTTCTCATCTTAACGAAGACAATCAGCTACACTTGAGAGGGGAGAGTTAAAGTGTCCTTTACCGGGTAATTTGACTGAAAAAAGATCAAGACTAATAAGCAGTTTCAAGACATGTTTATCGCCCTCCTTGTTCTCTGTCCATCGCCCGCCACTGATTGTGCATAATCTTAATAATTTCCCTTTTTTAATGTCAAATTTGTTTTTATAAATCAGAAATCTGCAAAGAAAGTGACGTACGTATCTTTTATTTACCGTTTATAAATAAGGTCCCTGGTCCGAGAGAGCCATACATCGCTGCTATAATATACTGCAGTAAACTTCCGTCAGATTCACCGTACATTCATGAAATCAGCCAGAAATCCCTTAGAAATATTTAAAGCATGACAAAGCAAGTTACCTAAGGGAAGATCTGGCATGAGTAACGAAGTGACAGGTAGCCTATTTTGTCACTACAGATTCCAAGCCAATTACATCAACCAAGTTGTAAGGTTTCATTATTAAATGCATGTTGAAAAAATCCGTCAAATTTCCATGTGCATTGTGATATAGCCATCAAATCAAGGTAAATTGCCACAAAGATCAGTATTGACGACCGCAGGCCAACTTTGTCTACACCCAGCTGCGACCCGTAGACCAATGAAGATCACCGACCAAGTCATTCACTAATAACGACAGCTGAAAAAATCAAATCACTTTCCATTCACATTATTAGACAATTTGCGTTGAAAAAAAATCTGTCCGAGTTCAACGAATGTTAAAAAACTTCTGTCACATTCTAACGTGCGTTGGTCATATTCCGTCCGATTCCGACGTGCATTGCCATCCTGGCAAACACGCCAACCCAAAACGATCACAAAGATTGCTCACACTTCAGATTCAGGGTTCACAGATCAAGGTATTAAGTATCCAAGGAAGGGCAACACACTAATTTGAGTAAATAACAAATTATCAGGGTTTATATTCAATGTACGTTGAAAAAAAAACGCACGTTACAAACCTTGACAGATCCCTCTGCAGACGCTCAAACTCGCCATTCGCATCGATTTACTGGAAATGTTTGACGTCAGGGGTTTCTGTGCACATGGATGCAGAAATTGACTAGTCGTGATTTCCTGGAATTCGCACTGCTTGGAAACTAATGGCGCGAGCAACGTACGTCGAATCTTGACAGAAAAGGAGCAGGTATTTTTTGAAGGCACATACCTCTCGGCTCGCACGTGGATTAGTAAAAAAAATGGCATAATAATATCATTTCATGGGTATATTGTGCTGAGCAAAACTAACGAAGTCTTAGCTCCGTTCAGTACTCCAAATGTAGGTTGTGACTTACCTCTCCAATATTGACGGAATGATCAACGTACGTTAACTCAGAACTTAAATTGCTGTAGAAAAATATTTAGCAAGGATATGGAGATGGGGATCGGTAAGTGAGTATTTCAAAACAATTTCTTATCAATGGATTCTATTTGTGCTTGATAGAGGAAGGAGAAAAAGGTGAAACCTGCGCTTGAACAAATCATGCTGAAATTGTCACATTTCCCCTTCATTAAAAGTAGACAGTTCCTGAAGTCAAAGGGATGAAAATCTGAAAACCAAGGGCTTGTTGGGTTTGTTTTGTTTCTAGAGTTTTTTGGAGTTAAAATGAACACAGAAAAGCAAGAAGGATGGGTAGTTAATAATTTAGGTAGATTTTATTTCAGTATATAACATGGTAACACATTAGCAAATTGTAAGCCATTTCTTTCGCTTAATTTTGCCACACAAGGGGTCACTGACACGGAGGAACACATTTCAAGTCTGGAGCAGCTTCGGCAAGCAAGCAAAGCTGGGTTTGAAAGGAAAGGAAATATGCACTGCCCAGACAAAAAAAGTCACTCTCTATTATTTTGTTGGACCGCACTTAGCTTTCAATTATGGCATGCATTTGCTGTGGCATTGTTTCGATTAGCTGATGCAATGTCTTAACATTTATTTCTGTCCAGAGCTGCATTAACAAGATCTTGTATTGATGATTGGAGAGTCAGTCCACTGCGTGAAGTGTTCTCCAGGACATCCCAAAGATTCTCAATGGGGTTAAGGTCTGAACTCTGCGGTGGCCAATCCATATGTTAAAATGATGTATGATGCACCCTGAATCATTCTTTCACAATTTGAGCCCAATGAAAACTGGCATTGTCATCTTGGAATATACCTGTGCCATCAGGAAAAAGAACCATTGATGAAAAAATTAGGTCATTTAGTATATTCAGGTAGTGAGCTGGCCTAATTCTTTGGGCACATATCGCTGCTGAACCTGACCAACTGATGTAACCCCAGATCATAATACTGCCCCCACAGGCTTGTAGAGTGGGCACAAGGCATGATGGCTACATCACTTCATCTACCTCTCTTCCTACCCAGATAGGTCCATCACTATTATATGGAACAGGGTAAATCTGGACTCGTCAGACCACATGACCTCTTTCCGATCTTTATGCTCCCTAGCAAGTTGAAGCTCTTTTCCGATTAGCCTCACTGATAAGTGGTTTTCTTAAGGCTACACAGCTGTTTAGTCCCACTCCCGCTTTGCATTGCGCGTGAGTGAATGCACTTATAACTCACTGAATCAGTTAGAGCAAAATAACTTGTCAGCTGAAACATTAATCATTGTAGTAATGATCCAGTCTTACCCATTTGCTCAGTTATATCCAGTTTGTGAATTTTTTTGACCAGGCTTTATAGTATGTTGAAGAAGTTGCACCAAACAAGCTGCAAAAACAGTGCAGTATTATCTTTTTCTTTGATAACAGGCATGAAGAGTTTCCCAGGGACACAAGTGACTTTGCTGGAATAAGGCATTTTTTTGCAGCGATGGTTGATGGCAAAAATAAATAAGCAAATGTCAAGTCTTGTATAGCTAATCAAATGTGGCGTCTGCATGTTCATTTGTTGATTCATAATTGAGACAGCTGACTAGCAAATAATGTTATTTGTTGCACGTCACTTACTGTTGCCTGTTTTTGCTCCGTCTCAACCCTTGACTCCTACGTTACTGAAGTATGTCCTGCAGCGGTCAGTGACTTCATTTTGTCATGGATGCTTCATCTGTCCTTTGAACTGTAATTTGTCAGGAAAAATTTGTGCGAGAAGAAAACAGACAGTGTTTGTGCAGATTTTTTTTCAGCCAATCAAAGCAATATGCAAGCCTTTAAAACTTAGTTTTGATGCTACAAAACCCTATTTATAGATTTTAAGTGTTCCGTTTTGAAATACGGCATGATATTAATTCCATAACATTCACCTTTACATTGCATTGAAAAGGAATTTGTCTACTTAATGGCCAATTTGTATCCGTGATAACCTGGTGCTCAGGGGTGGTAAAAGGGCTCCAGGAGAGTGATGGAACATACAAGGACCCAAGTGCAGGAATGTAGATTTTTTTCAAATAACAAAGTGAATAAATAACACAAATAAAAAACTTAAGAGGGATAACAAAAAAGGAGTGGTCTCAACTAAAGAGTGTTACAAACTAAGAATGTGGAGGGCAAAATCTGAAGGGGAGTGTGGAGGGCAAAATCTGTGGCATTGGCAGGGAAGTGATACTTACAAACTGAAACAAATGAGAGCTCTGGTATTTAGGGTCTCTGTTTGGGTTGCGTTTTGCTGGTGACTCGTTATCTGCATCAACCTGCTCTTCAGCTTGGTCATTGGGCTCTATGCAGATGCTCTGGAGGATGCAGCAAGAGAAAACTGCTGGGCTGATGTTTCTGGCTTCCTTCGTGCACAGACATCTAAGGCTGCATTTCAACAGTCGTTCAACGTGCCCTCGTTAACTTCCCCTCTGGCGGAGGGAATCCCCGCCGCTATCATAAGTGCCTACCGCTTGTCTGAAAAACTGAGGTGAACTTGAAGAGATCGACCCTCGCTGAGGGAGCGAGTCAATGAAGATGGTCACTCACAAGGTGTATGTCACCCAAAATGCATAGCAATTGTGTATTTGGTGCAAGAAATTACATTCACGGGTAGCTTTAACTATTAATGTTTAGAAATCCTTGAAAGCTTAATTCTTTAAAAAAAAGACAAAAATGAGAACAAAATCTGCATTTAATGACATGAGACACATGGTATTTTAACTCACAACGCAAAATTTATAGCGAAACTCATAGCGAAACAGTCTAGTTTCATGTTTTTAAAGCTACAAGATAAAAATTATAGAAATAACCCACGGAACTTGTGAGCAATGAGATCTCAGTTTTGAAGGCCTATTGTACGTCCTTTTTATCAAATGGCTTCCGGAAAAGGTAAGTTGACAAAATACATCATTGCGTGATAGCATCAAAATAAACTGCATCAACTTTTTTGGTGAGAGGTGGACGACTGAATTTTAATACCTGTTACCTCAACAGTTACCAGGTTCATTTTGGAAATAAGTTTTCATCTCAGTTGTTTAGATAGTTAATTGTTTGAATTATAATACATTTAATGTTCTCAGTTGTTACATGGAAACATTTTACAGAACTATTAGAATTTGTACAATTAATTGGAATTCTCATTGAGGCTTATACTGATAATCAGTTCCTTTTTTGTAATGTATACCCATGCACTCAAACACCACAACCCCTGGATATCAAAATGTAAAAATTTTAAACAGTGAAGTTCATTGGGGCTCTGAAATTCTGCAACAAAACAATTAATATATCCTGAGCTCCGTATTGAGCTGATTGAAATCCTCTGAACGTCAGTGAGCAGTGCAGATTTAGGGATGCAGAAAAAAAAAAGATCGCAGGGTGTTGCGTTTTTATGTGCGCAACTGAATTTGAAGTTGCTATGACGAAGACAATCGCGTTTTCACGATATCCAAGTGTGGGCTGTAGGGAACCCTTGATTAATTGTAGCCCCTGGATGAAGTCGGGCGGCTAACATGGATTCATGCTTGTCGTCGTCTCTACCGCCGCCGCGTCTGCGTCTGTAGACACTTGCTTGAGGACGCTGTACAGGCGATAATTTTTGACCGATTACTTTCATATTTGTAATGGACATGTGTTATACTTCACTTATGACATCTATTGATTTTGCTTGCCATGGCAACAGTATTGGCCCAATAATGCGCTACAAAGGGGAGAAGTGGGCTTTCGGGGGCTATACGCCTGCGGTCGTGGCCAGCCGGACTGTCTAGTTTTTATCCTCTTTCATAAGACTTTGTCTTTGTAGCTGGGACTTTTTTTACACTCACAGATTTGCCCTTTTCACTAATAAATATATAAATAAAATTTTTTGCTCCAAAGACTGTTTTCATCACCTCTTGAACTTTTTCTCAGCTTTCAATTACAGTGCCGTGAAAAAGTATTTGCCCCCTGCCAGATTTCTTATTTTTTTTTGCATATTTTTCACACTTAAATGTTTCAGACCATCAAATAAATTTTAATTTTAGACAAAGATGACCCGAGTAAATGAAAAATGCAGTTTTTAAATGATGGTTTCATTTATTGATGGAAAAAAGCTATCCAAACCTACTCGGCCCAATGTGAAAAAGTAATTGTCTCCCCTTGTTAAATCATGAATTAATTGTGATTAACCACATTTTTTGAGTTCAATTTCACTAGCCCCACCCAGGCCTGATTACTGCCAGACTTGTTTAATCAAGAAATCACCTAAATAGAACCTGTCTGACAAAGTGAAGTAGGCTAAAGGATCTCAAAAAGCAACACATAATGCCGCAATCTAGGGAAATTCAAGAACAGATGATAAACAAAGTCATTGACATCTATCAGTCTGGAAAGGGTTACTAAGCCATTTGTAAGGCTTTGAACTCCAGCGAACCATGGTGAGCGCCATTATCCACAAATGGAGAAAACTTGAAACAGTGGTGAACCTTCCCAGGAGTGGCCAGCCTACCAAAATTACTCCAAGAGCGCATCGAGCACTCATCCAGGAGGTCACAAAAGAACCTAAACAACATCTAAAGAACTGCAGGCCTCACTTGCCTCAGTTAAAGTCAGTGTTCATGATTCAATAATAAGAAAGAGACTGGGCAGAAATGGCATCCATAGGAGAGTTCCAAGGTGAAAACCACCGCTGACCAAAAAGAACACAAAGGCTCGTCTCACATTTGCAAAAAAACATCTTGATGATCCCCAAGACTTTGGGGAAAATATTCTGTGGACTGAGGAGACAAAAGTTGAATTTTTTGGAAGGTATGTGTCCCGATACATCCGGCGTAAAACTAACACAGCATTTCATAAGAAGAACATCATACCAACAGTCAAACATGGTGGTGGTAGTGTGATGGTCTGGGGCTGCTTTGCTGCTTCAGAACCTGGACGACTTGCCGTAATTGATGGAACCATGAATTCTGTTCTCTACCAGAAAATCTTGAAGGAGAATGTCCGACCATCAGTTTGTGACCTCAAGCTCAAGCGCACTTGGGTTATGCAGCAGGACAATGATCCGAAACACACTAGCAAGTCCACCTCTAAATGGCTTAAAAAAACAAAATGAAGGTTTTGGAGTGGCCTATTCAAAGTCCGGACTTAAATCCGATTGAGATGCTGTGGCATGACCTTAAAACAGGCCGTTCATGCTCGAAAAACCTCCAATGTGGCTGAATTAAAACAATTCTGCAAAGAAGAGTGGGCCAAAATTCCTCCACTGCGATGTGAAAGACTCATTGCTAGTTATCGCAAACGCTTGATTGCAGTTGTTGTCACCGGGGGTGGGTTTAAGTTTAGGGGGCAATTACTTTTTCACATAGGGCCAGGTAGGTTTGGATAGCTTTTTTCCCTAAACAAATGAAATCATCATTTAAAAGCTGCATTTTTTATTAACTTGGGTTATCTTTGTCTAATATTAAAATTTGTTTGATGGTCTGAAACATTTAAGTTTGAAAAATATGCAAAAAAATAAGAAATCAGGTAGGGGGCAAATACTTTTTCACGGCACTGTAAATCAATCAATCACAATTTAATCAAATCTGTACAGTGCAATTTTTTTAAAAGCCTACATCTGATTTATGAAAAACACTTCATTTCAATTTGAAATCAGAGTGATGTGCTGGTGGTGATAATGAAATTACGATTGTGAATTAGTGCTTTGTGATGGGCAACCGTCATATTACTGGAATTGAAATAGACATTTGTTTTTACTTTTTCTATTAGCAAATAGTATATTATAACTGTCAGCACTACCAGTCAACAATAGTCTCCATATTGTTAATAGTGACAAAATTAACCTCTTGATTGCTTGTGTAATTCCTCAGCAATCAGGAATAAGACAGGCAAATAACAGTATAGCAATTTTTAAAGACTAGCTTGTGACATTAGCAGCAAATTTTACACTGCCACAACATCCGCCCAATGACATTGTTTCCATTATGACTTACTGAAAACAGTTGCAATCAAAATTATTCAACCCTCGCTGCACATTAGGTTTACTGACAAAATTTACAAACTTTCAGCTGTTTGCAATGGAAAAATCAAACAAGAACAATTTAAATGGCTCAACACAACAAATATTACGAGTGGCTTCTCCAAATTCAACACAAAATGCCATTTTTAATGACTACTGCAAGCTCAAAATTATTCAACCCCTTCATGACAGGCATCTTAGAGCACCCTTTTGCTGCTATGACCTGCTGGAGATGTGATGCATAGGCAGACAACAGCTTTTGGCAGCATTCCCAAGGAATCTTAGCCAGTCCCCATGGACAAAGGCCTCCAGTTCACTAATATTCTTGGGTTTGCGTGCTGCAACTGCCCTCTTCAAATCCCAGCAGAGATTTTCTATGAGGTTCAAGTCAGGTGACTATGATGGCCACTCTATAATGTTCCAGGACTTCTTCTGAAATCAAGCCTTGGTGGATGTTGAGGTATGCTAAGGATCATTGTCCTGTTTGAAGGTCCAATGATCCTCAAGCTTCAGCCTCTTCACGAAGGGCTTGACATTTTCTCCTTGGATATCGTGATACTTGATTGAATTCATCTTGCCCTCTACATGTTGCAGGTTTCTAGTGTCAGAAGAAGCAGTGCAGCTGCAGAGCATCAACAAGTCCCAACAATGCTTCTCTGTAGGCAGGGTGTTCTTTTTAGTGTTTGCTTCTCTCTTCCTCCCCCAGTCAGACCGCTGATCCCGAAAAATTCCAGTTTTGTTTCATTGCTCCAGAGAACAGTGTCGTAAAACTTGTGGCTCATTTATATGGTGTTGAGGATATTGGAGCTTGTGCTTTTGGGCCAGTTGCGTTGTATGTCTTGGAGTTTGGGCATGGAGAACTTCAACGTTTAGTATACGCCTTACTGGGCAAACTGAAACTTCAGTGCCTCCTGCCTCCAGTCTTGCTGCAAGTCTATTGCATTCACCGAGAGTTTTTGACCACCTGCTACCTCAGAAATTTGGTGGCAGCCATTGATAGCTTCCTCTTTCTGCCAGGTCCTGGTAGTGCAGCCTCTGTTCCTTTAACTCTGAACTTGTGAACTATGCATCTAACTGTATCTCTATAAACATTCAGTGCCTGTGCTATCTTTTTTTTTTTTTTTTTTTAATCATTTTCATTGTTTGTGGCAGGCAATGATCTCTTCTATTACCTTTTTGGACAATTCTCTTGACAGCCACATTTCAGATATGCAATCAATTGTCACTGTCAACAAACCCCTAGCCAGTTTATTTGGTTTCAAGAAAACACCCATTCAATATTGTGACAAATATGTGCTCTAAATGCTGCATCATAATGGATTTATTACTTCCAGATGATCTACAAGATATGGCACATGATCAGAAGCCATGGAAATTTACTTTACATGCATAAAAACATACTTCAACTCATTTTTCTGTCAGTAGATAATCCAAACGAATTAACTAAACTTTCATGGATGGGTATTCTCCAAACACAAAAAATGATGATGTCATACCGGTGATTCCTTTTGTCAATTTTCCAAAAATAGCCCTGATTCACTGTGCCCCTTGATTCACTGTGCCCCGGCTTCCCCTACATTAACGATCTGAAAGTTCTAGGAAACGGGGAAATCGGGCATTTTGCACCAGGCATCAAGTTTACTTATCCAGCAAATGTTTGGCCACATCTTCATCAGAAATATCTCCAAACCTGGCTTAAAAAGTTTGCCAGCCATCACTTCGGCCTTTTATATTTATCCTGGTCTTCAATCGATCTTCTTCTTGGCCTTTTCTAGCACTTTTACAGGCCGAATCATTCAGATATTTCTTTGGCCGCGGCATTTTGTTGTTGGCCAACTTCTCTTCATTTTTGCGTCCACCGCGCACATCCGCTTTCGCGTGACATCATTTTTGCATACTTGTGAATACTAATGACGTATTTCAAATGGCGTGGGCAGTTTTTGCAAGTCACAAAAAACTATTTTCACATTCAATATTCAGGGGATTGCAAGCGTTCTCGGAGAAAACATTTATTCCTGTTTGTTTTGGTCATATCTATTAAATTTGTTGTGATTCTGCCTGTTTGCTATGTTTCTGATCTGTCTGCCATGTTTATTCTGTATTGCCTGGTTATTGTTTTGTCATTTGGTTACTTAGTTATGTTCATGTATTGTCTTAGTTTAGTTTTTCCATGTTTTGCATTTTACCATAGTTACATTCCGGTCCATGTTTTTGTTATCACCATGCATTGCACTTTGTCTCCCCCTGTCTGGTCTCTTGTCTCTTGTCTGCTCACAGCCCCAGTATTGCGTGCCACTCTTTCGGGTGATTTAATGGATTCTGGTTTTCAACCATTCCTTCCAATCTCGTTTACTTCCTTCATCTTGCTTTTTCTGGATTACTAACCTAACAGTTTGTTGTTTTTGTTAAATTACTAACCAAGACTAACATTGTACATAGTACTAATTTACTAACAAGCACTAGGGATTGTATAGCTGCACTCTACTAATTGACTAACGATCTCTCAGCATTCGCCCTGTTCTAGTCTCCGCCTCTTGCCTTCACTCAATTTACTTTGCTGTGCTTCAAGCAGATTCTCTGCACCTGTCTAATCACTGTTCTGCCACTCACTCTGTGCACGTAGAAATCCCTAACCGGATCTGTTTGTTCTGTCTATAGGCTGTCTTGTGATCCCTGTCCGCGTTTTGGCTTTTGCCTATTTCATGTGATTAGGTTCTCCCTCATGTTTGCTTCCTTTGTAATTAGCCTCATTTCCTGCACCTGTGTTCTATGTATCATGTGATCTCCCAGGAGTGTATATTAGGTGTCTTTTCACATCACTTCCTTGTCAGAACGTTTCTCTTGTTTACCTGTGCTGCTATTGTCTTCGCCTTGTACTCATAGTGTTACTCTTCTGACTGGACCGTCCGACTTACAATTTTTGGCTCTGCTTTTTGGTACTATTGTCTGCATCTGTTTACGAACCCTTTTTGCCCGACTACGAGTTTTGTGTTTGCTGCCCTGTTAATGGTTTGGATTACGCCCACTGGATTTTGGCTTTTGCTTCTCTGACAAACCTGTGCCTGAGTACCGAACCTGTTTTTGCCCGACCACGAGTACTGTGATTGCTGCCCTGGTTTTTGACTCTGATTCTGCCCTACTGGATTGTGATTTTTGGATTGTGGACTTTGTACCTTTTGCCTTCTGCCCTGAGGGGGTTTCCCCCCTCGCTTAATAAACTCATCTACTGCACTGCTTGGTTCTCGCGTCTGGTTCCTGAGCGTATCCTCACAAAATTACCGATATATCAAACACATTGGTTACCTTTAAGATAATTTTACAAATGTATAAATTAACAAAATCAATTTAAAGATGCATTGCATAACTATATACCAATATTTGATGACTGGACAAATTTATTGATTTATGGCCGTAGACTGTGTATGGCCCTGTTGGTGCCTGGTCAGTGATCTTGTTTGGCATCACTATCTCCATTCCCCCTTTGACCAATTTAGAAAACTTTTGGGGTGATGTTTCAACAGCTTAAAGGTGACAGAATCAAAAACTGTTATTACCTTGTCTATGTTGAATAACGGTAGTTTACCCACATTCAAGAACATACAAAAAGTGCAAGACATTCTGAACATCTGTGTCATAGAAATTCCTCTTTTAAAAATGACCGCCAGAAAATGGGCCAATCTGAACAATGGATACATGATGTCATATGTATCTCACTGCCCCCCCCCTCTCATTACGTTTCCTTCCCTTCAAAATAATTTGCATACACCCGCTCTCCCGCCCCCTACGGAAAGTAAATTGCGAAGTTCAAGGCGAAATGGCGAGTCGGGTACCGAGGTTTGCTGTTCCAGGCTGTAAGCAAATGTTCCAAACCTTCCAAACCTTCCAAAAAGAAATGCACGAGATGCATAGCTGCTGTTCATTTTTAATCGGATTCCCACTACATTCAACCACAGACTGTTACTTTGCTCAGCCCATTTCACCTCTGACAGTTTTACTAACCTGGCACAATTTCAAGCCGGCTTCTCCCATCATTTGGTGCTACGTAGGAGGGCAGTTCTGACTTTGCGTCCACCTCAACAACCAGCACAAACTGTAAGTATCACGTTGTTAGTTTTTAAAATGTTAAAAATAGAATATATTCGTTTTGCTTGTCTAGCCAATGTTGTTTGACGTGATTATCACTCAACAACAGCTTTGAAATGAGATCTGAAATAAATCCGTGAAGACTGTTGTTGCCAATGATCCTGCCATGCTCGCATTAAGACGATGGGAAGTCGGCATCTGCGCCTTTAGTTTGTGAAGATGTTTCGCCTGGTGCCTTAACACCAAAACATGAAAGTAGCAGAGATGCCAAGTCTCACACATTTGGCGTGGGTCTTGAGCATTTTTTAGGATTATTCGCCGTCGTCCACAATTATTCAATGAAAGCTTAAATGAGATTCTCATGCGGAATTAAAATCCTTGTGCCTTGAAGTTTCAGTTTCACTTGCGTAAAAGTGAATTTCACCGCTAGTAACATGGAAATTGATTATGACTTGCTTCGCTTTAGGCAGCAAAGCCAGCCAATCAGCTTCAAGTGCTTGCATTTCATAATGAGGTTGCCAGTTAAGCCCGAAAGGTCGCCAAATAGATGCAAAACAACGTGTTCTAAATTCCCCACCCTAACGTAGCTTTTTGAGAGAGGTTTTTAGGAAGCTTCTGAGGCATTACAGACCCAACCAAAATTTTGTTGTCTATATGTCACATCACAGAACAAGGATAAATACCTCGTTCAACCATTCTATGTCACCTTTAAATAAAAATATCCACCAAGTTTGGTAATGTTTGTCCAAACTGTCATAGATTAAAGGTGCACTATGCAATTTTGTTTATTTTCTGCGCGATTATATTTTTGTCTCAATTCGCTGACATCTCCCCACGATCCGCTAGCTGCCTGCCCCTGAATTCACTGTAAAAAAAACCCCGGGCTCTGGAGACCGCACAGGCGCCACAAACTGCAAATAAACACAAGGGGCACAGGCTGTGCCCCATAACATAACCAACTGTTCCAGCCAATCACCGACAAGAAGCATGGGAGGGAGGGGTGAGCTACCTCTGTTTTGTTTGAATTTGAATGTCAACAGAAGTAATGTCAACAAACTTGCATAGTGCACCTTTAATGGCCAAATGTGCACAAGCCTCATGCACGTTTGCCACTGGTAGTGCCCTCTATGGAGCGACTTCAGAATAGTTTCATGGATGCCGTTCCGCATTGTTATGAAACATATCCTTCTAGTTTTGTAATGATAGGACAAAAAATGTATAATTTATAATCTGGGCAATTCCAGCTGAAGTGTAACATGACCACTGAAAATTCAAACATGAAATGGCAATACAATTTATGTATGGCTGTATTGTTAGTATATCCATGTGTATGTTTCAGAAGAAGTTGAAGGTCTGAGGCAAACCAAATCTTTTTGGTATGCATATTAAATAAAAGTTTGACATCATTCACACTGAGGGTTTAACCATTGAGGGTTTCACTCCGGGTTTTCTCTAGTAAAGTTGATTATGGTCAGAGGTTGCCACAATGTAGAAGTTTTGAAGTTCTGTCCATTGAATAAGTAGTGAAGCAATTCTATACTATTGCCTTATGCAGTAAATTTAACGTGGGTAACGCTGGAATTGCCCATCTGATTTGTGCTATGCGATGCCCTTTTTTTAAAATTTGTTGTACCCCTAATGGTCAATTTGAATGAAACTTTCAGGGTGTGTCCCAGGTACTTATGTAGACAGATCCTGCAAGTTTTGTGATGATTGGCCAAACAATTGTTGACTTTGGTTTATTTATGTGCTGAGCCTCGTACATGTGTTTTCTATCGCTCGCACCCACCCCCCCGCCCCTATCTGTCCGATTGGGGTCATTTTTCTTGAGCAGCACTTGAACACAGCTTTCAATCAATACGCAAAATCTTACGTGTCTAGCATTTACCACCTCTGGGGCAATTTGCGAATACATTCCTGAATAATAATGATAATAGTAAACCAACACAAAACAATGAGGTTTCAGCCTTTTGGGCTTGAACCCTCATAATAATAATAATAATGATGATGATGATAATGATAATGATGATGAAGAAGTATGCAAGAGTGTAAAGTGTGCTGGTTCACTGAGGCAACCGCACAATTACTCAAATATGGGAAGCATTATAAGGATTGGCCTACATTTTCCGTCGTTAATAGGGTATCTCTTGCACTACTCATCGTATTGTCAAATCAGGTAAATTATTTGTTACTGTGCCTGTAAAACGCTGATTCGGCGTAATGACTTTCGAGACTGTGTGGTCCCTTTAACGGTCCGTAGCCTTTTATGTTGTTTTGTGGTTTCCACCCTGATGCGCGTGTCATCCACCAATACTTATTTAGGTTGCCTGTCTGTCGGGGGTGAATCGGGGTGTGTCCGTGGGTAGCTTGTTTCAGATACTGTGCACAGAAGACTACGAATGTGGTAAAGAAATGCAGCAGTTACCTCCACAAGTAACACCCCGCCAAGAAGCACAGTTAAACTGACACTTGTTCGACACTTTGGACTGATTTTCCGAAAGCATGAAGAAGACCCAGAGCCCAGCCAAAACACCGGCTTTGGCTCCGACTGAAGTCGATATGTCAGATAAGGAGGTCTCCGTGCAAAATCTCAACGAGCTGCTGTCGAACGGCAGTGGATTCTATAGCTTACCCACGCAACATTTCAACGAGGTCTTTCCCAGGATTTTCGTGGGTAACGCGTAAGTTATTTCTCTTTTTTAGTGGATTCACATATTTTACCCTCTAAGCACGATTTGCCTATTATCCTAGTTATGGCGCGTCATCATCATCTGGCTCAGTGAATGACTAGTGTGACAATAAAAAAAAATCTGTGCTGATGGATCACAATCTTAATAATCAGTTTTAAGCAATATTATTTGCATGTCGCCCCACAGTACGCTGGTGTAATTGTGGCTAGCTAGCTTTAAATATGAGAGCTCAAGTAACCAATGTGCCGAAATGTTCGCCGTTTTGGTTTTAAAGCATGAATTACAATTGATCCTCGATATCTTTTAAATGATTGGACTATCGAAATTGTTTCAATTGGTTCTTGGCTATTTATGCATTCAGCTGCCTGAATGTGGAGGTTAACGATGATATCTCAGCCGCACGCTTCCCGCATCACTTAAATGACGAATGTGTACACATGCTCAAATTTTTTGAAGAAAATAATAACAATCCGATTTAGGTGTCTTAAAATTAAGTCGTAGGGAAATGTAATCACTTCGCTATGTTGAATACTATAGCTAACCAATAACTTGTCACATCGATTTAGATCGACCTCGGTTCATCACATTTTTCTTTTCATTAGCTTGCTCTGTATTGAACGCTTAGAGTAACATTAGCAGTCTTGCATGACCAGTCGAAAAGCTTGATACAATGATTTGGCCATTTGACTTTTTACCCCGAATACTGTCCTCCCAAGGAAAGATGGTGGCAAGCGACGTGTTATTGTGTGAAGACGAACCGAATGAGCACATGACCCCTGCTAGTGAATTGAAATGCCACGATTTGTTTCATTCGCGGCCACTGGAGTTGCCTCTTTGTAGCTGATATACAGTATACATGCTGGCATTTGGTGAGTTGTGGATGGGATCTCCCGACGATTTAGTGCTACACAATTTTTGTTGTGATTAGAAATCCATATCGTGACTCATGCATGTAGATGGTCATGTAATAAGTCGTCTTTTGAGACATCAAGTATTGAGTATTGACAAAAATAAATGCTTGTGGCTAGGTATTTGTATAAATGCGATTTTCATTTATAAAATATGTGCTTGATTTTGTGGTGTTATACATGCGTTTATGTATTTTTGCAATTCATCAACTCCGATATTCGGAACCCTTGATGAAAGTGAAGAATAAAGGCCCCTTTAAAAACACTGGTTAATAAACAATGTCAAGGTGCAACACTTGGGCAAAATGTATATCTTTTTTATTTATCTCATCTTTGAGGCTTTTTTATGAAGTACTCTAGTTTTTATTTGGAAACTGTTGCTGTTGCCCCCCCAACAATTACTGTAAATGCAATTAAAGAAAGATAAATTGTCAAAATTTTAGTAAAATGTAATGAAGTAAATTTCAGGCTGAAGGAACTGTATTGTCATTCCATCACTATCTGTTTTACTAGGATGTTACTCTCAGTCAATATTGACACAGAATCTTGTTCCCAAGCAGACTGCGAAATAATTGTTTATTAATTGGACACAGTTGCCAATTGATCTTCAGAGGAAGTGGTGTATTCCAGCGTAAACATTTAGACTTGCCACTGGGCATTCTAAAGGCAACAACAAAAAATGTAATGGGATGAAAGCAGAGTCCCGAGAAAAAGGATGCTAGTGCATGGTTCCCAAGGGCAGTAAGGACAGTGGGAAGGGAGCAATCAATAACCCAGGGATAGAAGTTCAAGAATTGCTGCAATTGGTTGCACTGTTGCTTAGCAAGTGTTTAAAAAAAATCTGACAGCAACTATTACATGCTGCCTCCATAGCTGGGAACCTTTCAGATGGGCTGTATGGACAAAGCCCTCACTGTGCACAAGAACGGCCTCCTGCTTACATCTGCAGTTTGCGAGGTGCAGTTTGAAAGATTACTGGAGTGAGAGTGCTTAATATTTGGACATAGACAGAGTTGTTGTTTTTGCTCTCTATCGAGGCATATTTGAATTGAAATTATGAGCTAAAATGGCTGGCTTTCAGGTTTAATGTGAGGGTTTAGTCACATAAACCTGAAACATTCTTAAAGGCCTTCTCTGGTACACGGTTAAATGCTGTGCTAGTGCATTTCTCATATACAGAATGAGTTGCAATTTTGTTTAATCAGCTGATACAATGGATGCTTCCACAACCAGAAAATTTAATGGCTATAAATCATTAGTAACCAATATGCATCTCTTCATTACCAGATCAAAAACTTTTGTTACAAGAGGGCTTTTAGATTTTATGAACCAACTGCAAGAACTACTGTGCAATATCCATTTTCTCCTGACCTGCCTACTGGGACATGGCGAAACCATTGCATCACATTTCTGTGCAAAATGAGAACACAAAGGTTACAGAACAGTCTAATGCTTCAGTTGATTATACGAAGTGGTTGCTCATTTCATCTATGGCAAAATGCATTAGCAAAGCATTTGATGGGATACAGGAAAAGGCTCTCAGCCTGTTTTACCTCCATATTTACTTCTAATTTGGGTGTGCCATGAAGGAAATGCAGCACCTTTTCTGTGTGGTCCCATCTTTCATGAGGAACCAAATGTAACTGGACAATTGGCTGCTCAGCTGTTCCGTGGTCGCGTGAGTGTTATTCCCTCATAATTTTTCATAGTAAGCAGATAAAAGGTCTGGAGTTGATTTCAAGTGTGGCATTTGCATTTGGAAACTGTTGTTGTTAACTCTCAAAATAAAATCCAAAGTGCTGACACTGTCAGTCAAGCAAGCAATCATTGGTCTAGAAAAATCCGAGGAAACCAATCAGAGAGAGAGAGTTGATTTGATTGCAACTGATGTTTTTGCTATTTTGAACATCTGTAGTAAGAAAGAACCCACTGGTTCTTTGGAGCACCAGAAGGCCAGGAAGATCATGGATTATAACTGACGTGGGTGACCAAAGAATCATCTTATTTTGTGAAGGAACTCTCCTTTTAAACAGTTAGTCATCAATCAAGAAAAGACTTCACCAGAGTAATTATAGGGGCTTTAACACCACCATTGGTAGGCCTCAAAAACGGGAAGACCCGATGAGTTTGTCGTGCAACACCTAAAAAAACCTTGACAGTTCTGGAGCAACTTCTTCTGGACAGATGGGGGCAAAAATCTACTTTTACCGGAATAATGGGCAGAAAAATGTATGGAGAAGGAAAGGGCCTGCTTGTGATACTACGCACACTGCTTCATCTGTGAAGCATGGCAGAAGTCTAGCATGGCTACTAAATAAATTTTTCCGCTGGTATTAATTGATGATTTCACAGTTGCAAAAGAGCAGCACAATAAATTCTGATTTGTATTGGGCTATACTGTATGCTCAGATTCGACTAAATGCTTCTAAACTGGACAGCACTTCACATTGCATATGGACAATGACCTGAAGCGCACTGAGACCTCTCGGAACTTATTGCAAGGAAGTGTAATATTGTACAGTGGCCAAGTCAGTCACCTGACGTGGATTAAATTGAGCATGCATTTCACCATGCCCCTAAGAACATGAGGGATCGAAAGATTGCTGCAGGGAAACCCTGCCTGTTTTGATGGCCATCGATCCCAGACTTCAGGTAGTTATTGCATCATATGTATGCATTTGCTTAAAAATTTCAGTTTTTTTATTTATTTTTTTTAATGCAAACAGAATATCTTGCATGCTCATCTTACTCTTAAATAAATTAATAAAGCAATAATAACATCAACAATTATAATAAAAAATAATGATAATAACAATAAGTCTTGATTAACACAAACAAATTGATTTATAAATTCTTTCCTTGCCTAATTCATTGTAATGGAAGGAATTAAGTCTGCATTATGGGTCTGGTTCCTAAACTGGCGTAGTGAAGAGGGATCTACTTCCACAGAAAAAAATTTCAGGGAGAAGTGAGGGTGATATTACAAATGTCCATTTCTCAAAAAAGAAATTAAAATCACCTGCTTGGGGTTAGGCCTCTTTGGATATCCCAAAAACGAACAGGGGTTTCTTCTACAGGATGGATATCCTATTTGTTATAAAATGTCTACACTGACTGGCTGCTAAATGAGGAAACGCATTAACACAATCACCTATCTTCGAGAGCACCTCTGTGCACACAGTTTTAATATATTATGACTTTAACACCTATTTAAAACCTTGTAGATGTCTAAAGTTGGGCTGCGCATTCTGATTGAGTTGGATTTCAAGTATTCGGAAGGGTCAAGGAATGGATATTTGGGTTAACCGTGAAACTTCTCATTAATTGACCAACTGTTCCATTGCAATTAATCTTTTGGTCACAAGTCGGCGCATCGGTTATCCAGAGATGCAAAATAGGTTTATATACTGCATACTTGCCGATTTCTCTGAGGCACGTTTGTCTGAGAAATGTATTGCATTGGAACAAAAAATGTGCCCATTGCTGGCATTGACTAAACCTTTAGAGGGACAGTTGAACGATAATTAAATAAAAATTAATTAAAAATTTGTTTTAATGTGTTGGCTTCATATCAATAGGTTGATCACGAACCACATACAGCAGGGGAAAAAAAGTATTGAACGCTTCAACATTTTTCTCAGTAAATGTATTTCTAATAGGGCTATTGACGTGAAATTTTCACCAGATGTCGGTAACAATGCAAGTAATCCACACATACAAAGAAATCAAAACAAATAAGTCCATAAATTAAATTATGTGTAATAAAGTGGAATGACGCAGGGATAAAGTATTGTCCTTGTCCTTGGCAATATTTTGCAATCAGTTCTTATATTTTCTTCAGTTCAGACTGTAGCGCATTTTTCAGCTGGGCTCATGGATGCTTTAGTTAAATTGCAATTTGCTGGTGTAATTAGATCTAGAAACTGTTCAGGATCATTCAACACGATGCTGGTTGATCTATAGTAATAATTTTGGCATTTCAGATCATGCGATCAGCCAAAATATTGCTTTTCATGTCAAAATATTTGTATTTGGAGCTGCCGGATAGCTCACTCAGTAAAGCATCGCGTTGCGAAGCAAAAGTGACTATCACATCACGGGTTCGATCCCCGCCTCGTACCAGCCGGCAGTGGTCGGCAGCTTTTTCAGAGTAGCGCACAATTGGCTATTGCGCTACAGGGTTGCAAATTGGGAAGGGGCTGCCGGGAAGGGAAAATAATAGTTTCCTTGTTCGTTGCTCAAGTGCCTCTTGTTGGCCAGACAGGCGCTCGTCAGGAAGATTCTAAGCCTGTTCATGTCCGGGTATCCTCCGCCCTCATTCTGAACTTTCAACCCATGAGTGTATAAGAAGCGGTGGCTGACAGGCGCGTGCTTTGGAGGAGAGCCGTGAACTGTCTTCACTGTCCTGAATTGGCAGCAAGGGGTCGCATACGAGCAAGCCTTGTACATAGTTCACCAGTTGGGCATTCCAGATTCGGGTGGCATTGGAGATGCCAAATTTATTAAAAAGAGAAAAAAAAATGTATATATATTCGTATTTTTCTTTTTGGTGCCATACTGAATCAGTTTTTTCACCAGCGTATTTTAGCGTAGCGGCCCGTTACGCTGTTACCTGAAAAGATATGCTGTGTCTTGGCCCGCTACGCTGTCTTTCAAGCTGCGTGCTTGCAAAGTTTGACACATTTTCCAGTAAAATATGCGCAAATTTTCCTAAAAAACTCGTTTCTCTACCGTCGTCTTCGCTGCAAACGAATAGCGTATTATTTGTTTTGACAGAAACAACCATGTGCACATTGTGATATGTGATTGTTTAGGAAAGAACGGGGAGGTGCTTGATACTTCCGTTTTCCACCGTGGGTGAATGATTAATGCAGCTTTCAGAACGTTGTTGTTGCAGGATCACATAAATAATTCCAAGATGGCTGTGTTTTTTTTCCATTGGTTGTTGCCCTAAATCTTACCCAGATATGATGGTGCTATAATCTGATTGGCTATTGTGTAGCCCCTTTCCTTTTTTGATTGGCTGGCAGGTGGCAAGCTGCCACCGAGAACTCACAGGGAAACCTGTTTAATTCCTGCCGGTTTCCACAGTTATAGCGGTGCTGCTGCGCATATATAGGCCTACTGTTGGAAATTGTTTTCGTTTTAATCTTTTTCTTTTTTGCGTGAGAAATAGTGCGTGTGGCGTAAGTGCGTGACATCTGACTGAAATGAGTGACAATCACGCTCATTGTGTGAGACTTGAGAGCCCTGCATTAGCATAACCCCTGAGTTCACATCAGAACCAAAGCCTTTGCAAGTTTACCTTTAGCTACAATGGTCCCAGGTATTATTTCAAGAGATTTCACATGCAAGATTTGTATTCTAGGTGAGTGTATATATATATATCCTTAAATTGCACCATCTAGACTGTCAAATAGGCCTCAAAAAACCATAAATTGCCAGAGCTTCCGGGGGTCCCCCATCAGGGCTGGCCCCGGCCAGTTTGGGTGATGTCCTTCCCCACTACGCTGTCAAAAATTTCTGGTGAGAACCCTGTGAATTGGGGATTTTTTTCTCCTTTGTCTCATTATGCAGTGTAAAGGAATATGTTAACAGGCCTCAAATTAAGTTATTTTTAGGGCAAGGCCACTTGGCCTTTTAAAATTGGGGCATCTCGGCCAAAATGTAGGGCACCAAAGGCCAAAACCAAATTACTCAATTTGCAAGAAAAATAAGTGATAATTACATTTTATGAAGATAAAACAATAGAAATCAATAATTAGGAGCCAGACAGTGTATTGAAAACCAATATTAATTTTTTTTGTCAAATTGTTAAATTTTCAGTAGCAAATCTGATCGAGCCTTCTCAGTTGTTAGCCTAGTAACTGTTCAGCTCTTCAGTCTCTGATTCAGAGGAATCCTCCTCAGGTGGTTAAGAATGACTTTGTGGGCCATAAGGCGGAACATTTGGACGCCTCTTAGTCTTTGTTCCTTTAGCCCTCCATCTTTTTACTGCAGCTTTACTGTCAAACTTGTCAGGCTCAGGACCCTGAGCAGTGATGAGCAGCAGATTCTCTATTGTTGAGGCTTCCAGGCTCAAGGGCCAGTCACTCTGAAACCATTTCATAGCAGAGAACTGATGCTTAACCTTTGATGTTGAGATGGGAAAGGCCAGTAGAATGTGCTCCAAGTGCAGTTTGAGTACAGTTCTTCTTTCTCACAGAGCATTTTCCGCCACAGAGGAAGCAACTTATCTTGCTTGTGGTGATGACTGATAACATATTTTACTTTCCCCCATTCTTTTTCCACTTGTGTTACATCCTTTCTGAATGAGCGGTGGTTCAAAATGGTCACACAGGGTCTGAATTTCTTATGTGCCATTCTCCAAGAGTGCTGCATAATCAGTGGGGAAGTTGACAGGGTCAAAGATTTCTGCTGCTAGAAGAACTGGCTCACTGCTGAAAGTAGAAAAACGCTCTCCAACCCGAGAGATGATCTTCTCCACCATTGCTTTCATTTGCCTGTTGAAGACATTTGTGGGTTCAGCACGGCCTCGGACACCATGGCAGGTGAATGTGGCTGAAAAGTCAACCGTCTGGTTCATAGCAGCCCACACAGGTTGCAGGTGGGCCCTGGGGATTGTCTGGTTTGTTAATCCAGCTTGGGCAAGGGCCACTTTTCTCCTTACAGAAGAAATTGGTTGATTGTCCTTGTGGAAATCCAAGGAGAGGTCTGCCAGGTCATCTAACAAATCTTCGTACAGTGCCAGGAGGAGAATGAACTTGCGTGTTGTCATTTGCTTTAAGTATGCTTTCATCTTTGCGGAGTCTGCAGGCTGAATGTCTTCACGTTGGCCTGACATATATTCTTGAAACTGTGTTACCACGCTTTTGAAGTCAGTAGTGAGGCAGGTTAAGGCCTTTTTTTAATGGTTGATCCATCTGGTGCCCTGGCAGCATGCTGGTTTGACATGTTCATTGAGGAAGGCTGCCATTTCTCTCAGCTTCTTTCATTTCTTTGGCGACTTTCTGTAGAGGTAGTAAAGTCACATCAAAATTTCATTGATTTCTGTGAAAAAGGTTTCCTTAAATGCTTCTTTTAAGCACAGCTTTAGACAATGGGCAACACAATGTACCTTCACCATCCACGGTGCGTCAGCCTGCAGTTTTGTGAGGACCCCGTTGACCTTACCAAAGTTAAATTCTGGTCTGTCGGCTGCTGCTGCAATAACACAGGTGCTGAGGTTGAGCTGATATTCCTTACATTTTTATTTGATGGCCAGGTATATTCCCTCTGCATCACATTTGGTGGGTTCTGTTATTCCGAGTAGCTTTATTTCTGGAGTGCCCTCCTCAATTATTTTGATACTAATGGCCTCTTTCTCTGATGTTGACTTATCAATGTTGCCGTCAAATAGCACAGAGCAATAAAAAGGTTCACGATGGAACAACTGCCACGTCTTTTTTCATTCTATCAGCAGTATGCCCTATGAAGGCACTGCAGTCGTTGGGGTTGGCATAGGTTTCACCTTGCTGAACTCCATGTTTGCTTTCTATGGAAACCAATGTCTTGGAGACTGTAAACTGCTGCTCACAGGAAGCTACTTTGCATGAAATGTAGAACAATTTGCACATTTTGTCCTGCGTCTTGACATTTAGCCTTTGTAGTTTCTGTACTGCTTCTATTGAGGTTTGTGGGTTTAACATGGCCTTTTCTGCAGCAGTGTGCATTTTTGAACTGTTGTGCGTGTTTGCAGTGTCCTTTTTAATGTTACTGGTATAGGTAATGTATGCCTCTGCACTGCAGTTTTGAACAAGCCCCTTACTGAACTCTGTACTTGACCATTTAGCATAGTATTTTCTGCATGTGCGGTACCTGACTTTTGTAGCGAACCCACCACTGTTCTGTTCATAAGAAAGCCAGTCATAGCCCCATGCCTCCACTGT
This sequence comes from Gymnothorax javanicus, assembly GCA_029692085.1. NCBI lineage: Eukaryota > Metazoa > Chordata > Actinopteri > Anguilliformes > Muraenidae > Gymnothorax > Gymnothorax javanicus. The sequence continues at coordinate 104,454,194 of CM056200.1, forward strand.
TGCTGGCTTTGGTTCTCTTGTTCACATTGGTGCTGCTGCATTTGAGAGAGCTGGAATTGATTCAAGCTGAGGCTGCTGAGCTTGGGTTAAGTCCACCTGTAGTTTGTGGGCAGGCTGGGGTTCTGTCTGACCCTGGGAATGCAGCGGTTCTATCTGACCCTGGGCTGGCTGGGGTTCTGTCTGACCCTGGGCATGCAGCGGTTCTGTCTGACCCTGGGCATGCAGCGGTTCTGTCTGACCCCGGGCATGCAGCGGTTCTGTCTGACCCTGGGCTGGCTGGGTTCCTGTCTGACCCTGGGCACTTTGTGGCTCTTGTGACTCTGACTGATCAGTGTATGCCTGATTCTTGGAGGGCCTGCAGTACAAACATATTTATTGGTGAATTAATTAATCAATGGACTAATCCTATCATGTATTTATTACTCATTTTTTGCTCACTTGGTCCAACAGACCAAAGGGAGCTTATGCAATCACGGGCGGCGTCGGTGTCTGCATTAACTTTGATCTTCTGTCAAATCACTGAAGGGATCAATGTGAAATTTGGTGGGGAGGTACGTATGGATGTACAGATTATAAAATGTTTGATTGGTGCAAATCCGTCCATAGGTGGTGCTATAGAGATGTTAAACGCGTTTCAGGCTATATCTTCTGAACTGTTAGTCATAGAAACATTATTTTTTGTTAAATTTTGTGGATCAAGACTAATCAACTTATATGAGCCCCACCCATTAGCATATATGCAAATTTTGAATTGTTTGTAAAAATTTTCATTTCTATCTCCTCCTAGAGAGTGCAATCACTTTGCACAAAATTTGATAGATGGTATCTTCAGACCAAGATCCAAAATCCCAGCGTGAAGAATTTTGCTAAGTGAGAGGATGTAGCCACAGTAAGCCAATTAATTTTGAGGGCGTGGCATCTGAATAGCATAAGCTGTAAATCCTGAATGCAATGACCAATTCTCACCAAACTTGAGACCTGTCATCCACATGCCAGGGCACTCAAACACACTGAATTTGGCATAAATCTGTTCATAGGTGGCACTATAGCAAACAAGTGGTCATAACTCCTAAACCATTTGTCCGAGCAACTTGAAATTTTGCATGCTTCATGTTAGTCAGGGTTGCTATGTAAATCTATAAGAACAAATTGATAAGTGAAATGGCCAGCGTCAGCCAATCAAATCAGCATCAGCGTCGGTGTCCGTGTTGGCGTCTTCATTAACTTTGATTTTCTTCTGCCAAACCACTGAAGGGATCAAGGTGAAATTCGGCAGGGAGGTATTGATGGATGTACAGATTATAAAGGCATTAAAATTAAAATTAATTAAAATCCTTCATTTGCAATTATGGTTGGAACAAAGCCCAGCACACACAGGGGGCCACCTGGGCCGAGTCTGAGAACCACTGCAAAAGAGCAAGATGATTCCACAACCGTTAAGTTGTCCTCATGTAATGTTATACAAGTTTATGAGATGAAGATGGATAAGGTCAATAAGTTAAATCAGTTTTTTTATTTCTGATCTTTGGAAACTTTCTCAGTTGTTGAATAGATCATCATTGTTGACTCTGTCATCTCCAGTAATATTTTTTCCACTTTTATGCGCTTTTGACAAAATTAACGCTATGGAATGCTTTTGTGCCTACATTAAAATTCTGTGTGGGAAAATAATTCTAAGGTCATACAATGTATTTAAAACGCATGCATCAGAAGGAGAAACTCATATAAAGTGATCATTTTAATTCTGTTTGGGATGGTTTGTCGTCCGGAATACATTTTAGAAAGGTTCAGAGTTAGGACTGACTACAGGCCCAAAAAAATTCTTTAAAAAAAGGGAATAAAGGAAAAAAGGAAAAAACCTTAACGTCTGACCTTACCCTAAATTCTTGACTTTTGTTTGTTTGTTTTTTTGGCTTAACAGATAAGTAACACTGTATGCGGGTTAAGTCCATACTCTTGCAAACATTTTTTGTAATTGAACCATCTAAACACTGGTTCTACAGCATCAGTCAGAGTTGCCAAGCCTCTGCACGCTTCATTGTTAATGGTTTTCAGACGACCTAATCCATGTAATCTATCACCTGTTTGACTACGATCAGTGGCTAAGGGCCAGGAATGAGGCAGTGGAAAGGAATGAAAACAAAGAGTAAACTCTTCCCTCCTTGTATTTCTGGTCTTGCAGCATTCACTCTCTTTCCGAGCTTTTCTTAGAACTCCGACTGCTGTCTAGCTTGAAGAAGGGCTGTTGGGCCCCATTTTGTTATACCGACCCATTTTGTAATATGTGCCCATTCTGTAATAACAGTAGACCCATTTTGTAAAAATCATGTAGGTACCCATTGTGTAGTAACAGTAGCCCCATTTTGTAAAAAAAAAAACATGTAAGTACCCATTGTGTAATAACAGTAGGCCCATTTTGTAATAATGTTAGAGGTGCCCATTTTGTAATAGGGTTAAAACACAGTAGTGGTGCCCTGGGTGTCAGAATTTTTTTTGTTACATTGAAACTTAAAATTCTTATATCATTGTAGAAAACAACCTGAATTTTCAGATAACATAAGTTTCATTGATATACACCCAGTACTTTTTCTGTGAGACACTGGGAAACATAAAGGGGAAAAAAATGCCTCTCTGACGGGACACATTGTAACATTGGCCTAGGCCAGAAATTAGGTTATTTTTTCATATTTTTATTATTCAAATATGTTAAACTAATGAAAAATTATAGTTTAACATAGAAAACTGCCACCCAATGCTTATATTGTGGAAAAAATATTTACTACTGTGGGTGGTGTGTCCCGTCAGAGATATTTGACTTTGAAAAGTTTTCATATTTTCCACAACTGTTAAGTTATATCAATAAAACTTGTACTCTTCTTTTTACGAATGATATGTAATAATTATAACTACAAGTTATAGAATTAAAATCATTTACAGGGAAAATATTGCCACAATTCTATTATGATCTCTGACGGGACATTTTCTGACAAATCTGATTGACTAGGTTTTGTTATTCAATTAAGGTACTTTTGACTGTTCTGTTGTGTTATATTTCTTTTTTAGTGTATCCATATTAGTATTGGGTACTTTTAATGATGATTAGCTATGTTGCTTTTCAGTGTTCAGGTGTTGGCATGTGTTGTCAGGCCTCAATGAGTTGTGTTTCACACCTCACTGCATTACCTGCCAAGCAGGGGCTGTTTGACATGTGGATGTGCATGATTTGCTCACAAGATGTCTTGTGACTTGCAGTCCATTGTCTTTTTGTTTTTACAATGTCTGTTGCAACATGTCATATGCAGTGGCGGGTGGTGGACAGAGAACAAGGAGGGCGATAAACATGTCTTTAAACTAAAACTAAAAAACTTAATTTTTTATATGAACAATAGAATGTGTATCATGGACAATGTTTATTATAACTGACTACTGGTAGCAGTAATGGATTATGAATTACTTAAAAAATTATATTGTGCCTTATCGATGTGTCACTATAATTATTGTTAAGATTCTCAACACAATGCATCTAGTGATGTTTGTAAAGTGCAGAATGTTATTTTAAAGTTATCTTGTAAATACATTTCTTCAGATACAAAAGGGTGTCTTTTTTTTTTACCTCTGTTGTCATATTTTTATATAGTGGTCAAAAGTGTCCCGTCAGAGATAATGACTTTTTACACTCAATAGCCCATGCTGCTAATGAAAGTACAAAAAAATGGTCTACTTATGCCTTAATTACTTGTTAAGACTTATACCTTGCAATATAAATTGCAAAGGTATAGATTAAATGAAATTCCAAAGAGAAATTTTAGGTGGAGTTTTAGCCTAAAATACTAGGGGCCAAAAAAGTCCCGTCAGAGATTGAACTTTAACTGATTGTCATTCCAACATTTATTTAAATATAAAGTAGCTCCTTGTTTTGAATAAGCCCTTATGGTCCAATTAAAGCAAAAATGAATTTAAAAGTAACACTGTGGATCATTTAGCACCACTGATTTGTCATATTGTCTCTAAAATGTCCCGTCAGAGAGATTTCGAATACCGTGTTTTGACCCAATAACAAGAGGCCTATTTTGCAACAACTAACGACAGATGCAGGATGTCCCGAGCACGTTTTTTTGCCCCCGATCCAATTCCAATCTTTTGATTTTTGAGTATCTGCCGATACCGATCTTTTCCCGATCCGATATTTTGGCAATGCATTAAAAAAAAGAAAAAAAGCATTCAAGTTGTCCCTCATGGTTCTTTTTTTATTTAAATGACGGTATCCAACATGGATATAGCTTTTTTTAATAATATGGCTCTTTTATCACAAGTTAGTGCAACATTGGATCAAAACAAAATGAAAGTCTCTTAAATAAGAAAATAAAATCCAATTTTGGCTTAGTGCAGAATTATAGACTAAAGACAAAGTAGTCTATTAAAATGAACAACAGAAATCTCAATTACACTTTAAAGTGGTCTAGTAGCTTAACGTAATATGAAAAAACAAAGTATATTTCCATCTTACTGGAGTAACACCATTCAAATATAAAATGTAAACATAAAATTGCAAGGCACTGTTTTTTTTTTTTGTTTTTTTTTTTTAAATCAAGGGAAGGTCAGCTCTTGAATGTGCCCTTTTTGGAGCTGCACTCTTCTTACTCTCACTCTCTGGCTTCACTATTAAGTGGAGTTTTTTTTAAGGAAAATCAGCATCTCTACTTTGTCAGGTGAGAGCCGGTTCCTTTTCTCATCGAGGACGTTGGACACTGCACTAAAGAGTCTCTCACTGTCCACTGAGGTGCAGGGGACACAGAGAAACTTGGTTTGCAACAGCAGCCTGTGAGGGGAACTTTGGAGCATGATCTTTCCAGTAGTGTAGTGGATTGCCTTTCCTAGGGCTGGTTTGCTCGGAAAGATATGTCTGTACCTGGACATCAGCTGATGTTGTACTCACAGACCGGGCCTTTAGCTGATTCTCTTCTAAGATCTCGTCCAAGAGGCTGCCCAGGCTGCTGCTTGCTTCTTGGCGTGGTGCCTTACTCATAGGCTCTGCTGCCTCTGGCTCTTTACTGGCAGCCCTGCTCTCCTCTATCTTCGCCACCTCCTGGATCAGCTTATCCTTGGCAAGCCTCAGGTTGTCTGACTTTGTGAAGAATCTGAAAATGGATAAATGTAACAATTACCCTCAACTAAGAAAAACATAGGACACGACACCACACAGAACAGCAGTTAAGTCAGGCAACTGCCTTACATCTATACAAATCTAACCATTAACAGACCTGCATTTAAAGAAAGAAAAGTAGAAATTAGCTTGAATAATGAATGCTGGTTTGACATACATAATTCATAAAGTAATCAATACGATTATTATAGCATTCAAATGATACATTAACATTTACTGTACTTGCCTGTCTTTGTATCTTGGATCCACTAGAGTGGCGATGCTGTACAGTTTCTCCTCCTCTGCCTCAGCGAGGCGGGTCTCCACTGCCTCTAAGAGAGTGCTCTTCATTGTTCTGACCCCCTGGTCAGTGGTCTGCTCTCGAGAGAGTACACGTCTGAGGGCTGTGGAATGAAAGAAATGAATGAATGGTTTATTTAGAATATAAGAATTAAGAAGTAAAATAAAACATTTCTATTTATTTATTTAAAAATGTAGAAAATAATGAATAATAATAATTAATCATCATAATAATATTAAATATAGGGCACTGGCGGCCCCAGAAGCTCCCGCCGTTAAGATAAACAAAATGTCGAAGTTTTTTTTTGACGGATGCACGCATGGACGGACGCACGCACATATGAAGCTAATTAGGAGCCTGTAACTGAAAATCTTGATAAGATAAAGCAAGTAGTCGAAGTTTTTGGTGATATTTTTGGGCCAGTGACCTTGAAAAAAATAGGCCAAGGTCACCTTTAAGCAAGTCATTTGTAGGACTTTATGAGATGCATGTCCAGTAAAAATGAGGAGCCTGTAACTGAAATAGTTGATGAGATAAAGCAAAATGTCAAAGTATTTGGTGATATTTTTAGGCCAGTGACCTTGAAAAATAGGGCAAGGTCACCTTTAGTCACGTCATTTGTAGGCCTTTATGAGATGCTTGTCCAGTAAAAATTAGGAGGCTGTAACTGAAATAGTTGATGAGATTAAGGAAAATGTCAAAATGTTTTTGGTGATATTTTTAGGCCAGTGACCTTGAAAAAATAGGCCAAGGTCACCTTTAGGCACGTCATTTGTGAGCCTTTATGAGATGCATGTCCAGTAAAAATTAGGAGCCTGTAACTGAAATAGTTGATGAGATAAAGCAAAATGTGTTGACGGACGCACGCACGCACACACGCACGGATGGAGCTCGATACCATAGCCCCCACACCGCTAGCGGCGGGAGCTAATAACCTGTTATGGCAGGGATGACATCAGCTGCAGATGCAGTGTCCTTGCTCACATCCCTTGAGTTCCTCAAACGGAGCCAACACCTCAGCTGTCTTCATCAGTGTCCACTGGTTGGCTGTCAGTGTGGCTGGGAGGCTGTAGTCGGCTGCATAAACGGAGAGAGCATGCTTTTGCTCCAGGATGCTCTGCAGCATGTAGAGGCTGCTGTTCCATCTGACTGTCACATCCTGCTGTAGACGCTTGACTTCCATCTTTAGATCACGCTGGATATCTTCCAGACGTGAATAGGCCAACTGGGAATGTTTGAAATGGCCAACAATTTTCCTTGCGGTGGCCAGTGCATTTATGACGCTGCGCTGAGACGTTAAGCCCTCATGCACAGCAAGTTGAAGTGTGTGCGCGACACAGCCCAGGCTCGGTAATCCCGTATCATCCATGGCTTTCTTCATATTTCACGCGTTGTCCCGCAAAATTACATGGACCCACTGCTTATTTATTCCCCAACTTTTAAGCATCCCCTCGATCACCTCTTTCACACAATTTGCCGAATGAGATCCTCGGAAGTGCTGACCATGCAAGGTCGCATGTTGTAAATTAAAACTGGAGTCGATCCATTGTGCAGCGAAGCTAAGCAGTGACATTGGACACACAGAAGAACTCCATGTCAGTGGTAAACCCCAAAGCGTCTGATAAAAGGGCTTGCAGGTGGTCACGAAGCTCGTTCTGAAGGGCCGGTAGCCCTTTCTCGGTAAAGTAGTGACGAGAAGGCAACTCATAACGTGGTTCCAGGTGCTCCAGGAGACGGCGAAACCCCACGTTTGCTACCACAGATAACAGCTGGTCATCCAACGTGATGAATTCAGCTATCTTGGTGGTTATCTTTTTGGCCTTTTCGCCGTTCTCGGGAAGTTCCTCTTTACTTTTAAAAGTCTCTTTCAGTGTATGTTGGCTCAGTGTCTTTACCTGAGTTGCCGCATTGAACTCGCTGTATTGTTGTGGATGTTTGTTTTTCATGTGATGTATTAGATTGGTCGTGTTGAACGCAGCTCTGTCCTTTCCACCACGCGAAACGGCCGTCTTGCACACATTACAAGTGGCTGTTGAACTGCCTTCACTTTCAATTTTAAAATGCTTCCAAACCGCAGACATGTTATCTGTCCCGAGGCGCCAGCTGAACGTAGCCTGTTGCGTTAGCCTGTACTGCTATTAGCTACCGGACCCAGCCCTCTCCTTTACTAAAGTTACCCGAACGTCACTTCACACAAGCAATGTTGTGTGTTGATGTTTTACATGCATTGTTTCGCTCTGTGCGACAATAAATGAATAATGTTCTGTAACGTAAAACCAAAACTAAGGCCTCAGGATGACTTTAAACCGTGAACATGGTCATGTTTGTTTTGTAGCGTTAAATAAAATAATAAAAAATACAAACATACGATTCCCCCCCCCCCCCGATTCCGATCTTTTGAAAATCACGTGATCGGCCCGATTTCCGATCATGTGATGGGGACAACTCTATACATTAACACACATATCAAAGGTGCCTATGATGTGGTGTATGATGGCAAATGGAGTCTGATGTGTAAATGTGTAAATACTGGCTTGTGTGGTACTGAAAATCCGTTTATATATGTTTGTTTCCAAAACGCAATATATCCATTTTGCTCATTTTGAGTAAATCAACTTTTTCTAAGTTGGCGCCTATTGCATTTTATAGAGAAACACAAACTTTGACCATGAAAAAATACTCTATAGTATGAATTTCAAAAAAATTGAAAATTTTGCACCATGTGTAAGAACCACTGGGCTATTGCTTTATGGTATTATCTCAATTTTTGAAATTTTGGCACTTACTGCGTTTTGGAACCAAACTTGTGTCTCACTGGAAAAGCAATAAAAATTAATCGATTCTTCAATTTGCCGCAAATACAGTACATAGCTCACCTTTGCGTTTCTTTTGGACTTAATATCCCATTTAGAACTTAGGCAGACCTTAAAAAAAAAAAAAATATATATATATATATATATATATATATATATATATATATATATATATATATATATATATAATTAGGCAGACCGGCAGACTTAGGCAGATTGGCCTGTCTAATTTTTAATTAACCTTAATTACTTTGCTTATTGATATTTCATTATTTTGGCAAGTGCTTTTGTTTTATATCCATATGAAAAATTACAGGTTTTCAGTTTATGTTACTTTGAAAATAAAACACTGGTTGTAATGGAAAGTCTGCCTCATTCTCAAAGTAGATTTATATATGAGCCCTTAAGAACCATACTGGGCCAACCCATGTTGGGGAACTTTTGAGAAAATGGGACTTAAAGTTGCCAGCTTCCTGTGTCATCTAGCGTAACTGGGAACGAGAAACACTGCTTATGTTAAAAACTCATGATATGTACAATTATGTAATGCACTTCTTATGCAGGTTTTGGATGCCCTTCTGTTTCGTTTAAAGTGAAAGGTACCTCCTTCTGAAGCGGAATCATCATCTTCTGATTCATTTGGGACAAACTCTGGGTCTCCATTATCTTCCACTTCACCATCATCGTCAATCATAGGATGCAGTTCCTCATCAGTGAGATACCTAGCCGCCATGTTTGCAATGAATTATGGGAAGGTTGTGGGATGGCCTATTATGGATAAGGCAGTGCAGTGCATATGTACAGGGGCAGAGAGGACGTTTGCTTGTATGAACAATCCATGTGGGTAGATTGGGTTGGCTTATTTAGGAAATGTAGATCTTAGTTTTCTGCACATGCTGACTACCTCAACTCTATTTCGCCAAAAGTGCGGGATGGCCCGGTATGGTTCTTAGGGGCTCATATATAACCCCAATTCCGAACTAGTTGGGACAAAGTATAAATTGTGAATAAAGTCAAAACGCAATGACTTTCAGATCACACCAGCCAGTATTCTATTCACAATAGAACAGAGATAACATAGCAAATGTTGAAACTGAGAAATTTTACAATTTTATCCACAAAATGAGCTCATTTCAAATTTGATGGCTGCTACAGGTCTCAAAAAAGTTGGGACAGGGGCCTGTTTACCATGGTGTAGCATCCCCTCTTCTTTTTAACACAGAGTGGAGGCGTCTGGGCATTGAGGAGGCAAGTTTCTTGAGCTTACCCATTGGAATTTGATCCCATTCTTGTTTAATACAGGCTTCCAGCTGCTGGAGAGTTTTGGGTCTCCTTTGACGGACTTTTCGTTTAGCTATCCACCAAATGTTCTCAATCAGTGAAAGATCAGGACTGCAGGCAGGCCAGTTCAGCACACGGACTCTTCTACTACAAAGCCATGCTGTTGTAATAGCTGCAGTATGTGGTTTTGCATTGTCCTGCTGAAAGGCCTTTCCTGGAATAGATCTGATAGATCGTCTGGAGGGGATCATATGTTGCTCTAAAACCTTTTATATACATTTCAGCATTCATGGTACCTTTTAAAACATGCAAGTGTCCCACACCATATGCACTAATGCATCCTCATACTGTCAGAGATGCAGGCCTTTGAACTAAACACTGATAACAGGAGGGGTGGTCTTTCTCCTCTTTAGCCCTGCGGACACGACGCCCATGATTTCCAACAAGAATGTCAAATTTCAGTGATGATTCTAGGACGCGTAATTTGCGGGATCCCGCAAGTTTGACAGACTTGGCTCTAAACGAAGATTTGTGCGCCGGCAACTACGCATTACATTATGATTTGGCGTGAATCCTTTGTTCTAGTGCGTGGATTGATATGAAAACATCATCTATAACAAACCTCCATGCATTTATTCAACAAATTTATAAACCTACTGCAAAGATTGTTGTCAAAATGTCGGCAGCAGCAGACTTCTATAGCCTGTATGCCTGTATATGACTGTGGCTGGATGCATGTTTCTGTAACCCCCTGTCATGCTCGAGTGCTGCTTTCCAGTTGGTAAAACCATGCGAGGTCCCTCTCACCGGCAGTAGCATATTTCCTGCAGGGAAAGCAACAGCATGCATCCCGCTGAACTGAGTACTCCAGCCACGGTCGTGTACGATAGCAGGCTGGATTGAATGATCGCCATAAAGCACCGAATGCACGCTCTGGGTAGCTAGCTAATATTGGCTGGGATGGAGCATCGCCATTCAAGTCGCTAACCGCGAGAGGGAACTGGCTTGGGGCAATGCTTGTGGAGGGCACTGGAGCCATAGTCATAGCTTCTGGTGTGCAAGCTATGGCATCGCCAGAGATGCCAAGTCTCACGCATTCGGTGTAGGTCTCACGCATTTTTTTAGGCTTATTCAACGTAGTCCACAATTATTCAATGAACGCGTGTTAACAAGATTCTCACGCGGAATTAAAATCCTTGTGCATTGAAGTTTCAGTTTCGCTTGCGTAAAGGTTGACCTCACCACAAGTAACACGGAAGGCGACTCCGGACTTCTCGTGCTTCTCTTTACTCGGGGATTGGAAACAATGCATGTGTTTCATGATCATTTAAATTATTTAAATGAAATAAGACCATTTTAAATGTCTATATGCAATTCCATTGCTTTCAATCCCTCAGTAAAGACAAGTGTGAGAATTCCCGAGTCATAATCGATTTCCGTGTCATTAGTGGGGAAATCCACCGTAATGCACGCGAAACTGATTAACTTAATGCACAATGACTTAAATTCCGCGACTGAATTTCTTCAGTGCGCGTTGATTGAATAATTGCTGACTAGGGCACAGGCACGTGAATGCCACCAAGAGGCGAGAAACTCATGCTGAACGCGTGAGACATGGCATCTCTGCATTGCTTGAGGTTGAAGCAGCACAAGGCTTGCTAATAGGTTTTAAAAAACAATACATGGCTCAGAACTCGTTTGAATGAATAAAACGAAATGTAGGTAAAATTGTGAGTCTCTGCGCGCTGCTGAACGTACACCTATGAGGAGAATGGCTTCACTGCCTGGTAAAGTATCCGTACTTATACAACTTAAGCAGTAGGACTTCGGTTTTTAAGCAGTAGGACTTCGGTTTGGAGGCGGGCTTTCAGCTATGCACCAAATCAGGCGTTAGCAACTATTATTTTATGCGCTACTTTGTCATTTACTTTATAATTGTTATGATTGGCTGAGACTGTGAAGGTTTTCTATTGGAACTTTAAACTCAAACTGTCATTCATGTCTTAGTTTTGTCGATAAGGTGTAAAAATTGAATGTGTGTACATATAAATAAGTGAGCCGGTCGAGGTACTGTTTAAAAACTTGATATAAATGGCGTTTTGCCAGGTATACCCAGTTGGCCCACTTTTTTCCCCATTGGCCCACTTTTTTTAAGTCGGGGGAGAGTTGGCCCACTTTTGAAATTTTCTAGAATCATCACTGAATTTGGACTCGTGTGACCACAGGACACTTTGCCACTTTGCTACTGTCCATTTTAAATGAGCCTTGGCCCACAGAACACGGCGGCGCTTCTGGATCATGCTCAACAATGGCTTCCTTTTTGCATGATAGAGTTTTGGGTGGCATCTGTGGATGGCACGGCGGACTGTGTTTACAGACAGTGGTTTCTTGAAGTATTCCTGGGCCCATTTAGTAATGTCAGTGACAGAATCGTGCCGGTGAGTGATGCAGTGGCGTCTGAGGGCCGGAAGATCACGGGCATCCAGTAAAGGTCTTCGGCCTTGTCCCTTATGCACAGAGATTTTTCTAGTTTCTCCGAATCTTTTGATGATGTTATACACTGTCGATGATGAAACCTTCAAAGCCTTTGCAATGTGACGTTGAGGAACATTGTTTTTAAAGTATTCCACAATTTTTTTTACGCAAGCCTTCACAGGTTGGAGAGCCTCTGGCCATCTTTACTTCTGAGACACTCAGCCTCTCTAAGACATCCCTTTTATAGCCAATCATGTTACACACCTGATGCCAGTTAACTTAATTACTTGCTAAATGTTCTTTCAGCTGATTCTCTTATATATTAATCGCTTTTTCAGCCGTTTTTTGCCTGTGTCCCAACTTTTTTGAGACCTGTTGCAGCCAGAAAATTTGAAATGAGCTCATTTTGTGGATAAAAATGTAAAATGTCTCTGTTTCAACATTTGAAATGTTATCTATGTTCTATTGTAAACAACATATTGGCTCATGTGATCTGAAAGTCATTGCATTTTGATTTTATTCACAATTTATGCTTTGTCCCAACTATTTCGGAATTGAGGTTGTACAATCAAATATAGTAAGTATTCCACTATAATTACGTTGCTTAGGCTATTCATTGTTTTTAGCCTATTCTGTTTATTCATTTATGTATGTATCTTTGTCTTACATTATTCATTCAAATATGTATTTTCATTTTCTTCTTATATTCACTGTATAATTACTTAGTTGAATTTTTTTTCTCTTTTTTGCCTTTCTAACAAATGTCTCTAATTATTGTTTTGATGGGTGAGGTTTTCATATAAGCCCTCTCGGGTTTCATACCTCTCCTTTGCTCATTCCAATTATATTTATTGTTGATATTTTTTTATGATATGTTTGTGCATAATAAATAAATAAATAAATAAATAAATCTCACTGTCTTTAGGGAAAGAAGAAAATTGAAGGACAATTTTAAAAAATTCTTTATTTTTACATTTTTTGAACAGGGAGCAGCTCCAAGCTCTAAAAAAGCTGTCTAAAAAAAAAAAAAAAAAAAAAAAAAAAAACCATGCCAGTCCTACTAAAAAAAAGCGAGATGGGCACACACCATTGCCTTTCCTATGCCACGTGACCAGGGGGGTATTGGCACGAAGTTAGGCCATCAAGATAAGTGGCTGCACCATTTATGGCGCCCAAGTTAAAATGAAGCCTCAAGCCAGGCATGTCCAGAACTATTTAAATGGTTCTACTCCATTCAGCGCCAGGCTTTAAGTGACCACCTGGGTTATTTTTTACATTTTCTTGGGTTACCTGGGGTCTGAAAATAATTTGAGTGTACTAAAGAACAGCCCAGTCCACACACATGAACTGTACCCACCTGAAAGACCTTATCTATATGGTGGCTATCTATGCAATCCATGCAATCACAATGCAATCCTGTACAGTAAACCAGTGTCGTATGCAATCCAGCAAGGACGCAATCGCCACCATGCCAAAGCGTGATCTGTAACTGAGTGTTTTTAGTATCATCAAAGCAATGTTGCAGTGTATTTTTGAAAGCGCTGAAGGTGGCAACGCGGTTTTCCATTGAGGTCATCGCGTGATGTGCCATTTTCCACAACATCTGCCTGACTAAGGGGACAGCTTGCAGCTAAAGGAGGATGCTGAGAGGCAGGATGCAGAAAATGCAGGTCAGCAGCAACAGCAGGAGCTCTAGGGAGAGCAGAACCTGAGAGCTCACCTCGAAGCAGCAGCCTCTGCTCCACATGCTCCCATTGCAGCACTTCATGAGCATGTCCATGAATAAATTAAATGCCAGTCATCATTTTTTACTTTTCAAATCTGTTGTCTCTTTCTTTTCCCCTTTGTGTTCTCCAAAGCTCTAGTGGAACTACTCTTATAATCTTCTTACAAAAAGTGGAGGGTCATTGGCTAAACATGCCTATTATGAGTGTGTTCTATTAATACCATCTCTCTTTGTATGACATGAAATATCACATACTTGTAAAACTTAGTCTATTACAGTTTGTCACATTTTACCCTCCCCAACGGGGATAAACACATCTCCTCGCCCTTTCTTCAGCCTGGTTGGGCTCCTTTTGGAAGAACTAAAGGACTAGTTCTCATTCTTGCCTTTTGGTAGGTGGGCATGGCCTCGGGATCTGCCTCGCATCTACGGTTTTTCGGACATAACCAGGCGAGGCCATTCACCGATAGCCCGAGAAAGGTCTCCCCCTAGCAGAGACCATTTGATTTAAGGAGCTACACTAGTTTACAGCTGAAGTTTTGATAGATATGATAGTTGCCATAAGTTTTAACAAACGTGTTGCTAGCAAGCTTAAGTAGCGTGATGACTTGAACAGAGTCCAAAAAAGTAGGCACAGTTCACTGTTGACCTCTGTGTAACATCTCCATGCCATTCAGTCACCCTCATGAAGTGCTTGGGTGCTGAAAACTCCACTTGATAAAGTCTGGCCATTAGAACTTTCTCCCACTCCGCCATCATGCAGGTCTTCAGTTTCATGCACAATTGTACGGGGCCTTTGTCGCCATTTCTCTTCCAAATGCGTCATTGCATTTTCAATCTGAGACTGATTGGAACTGCAGGCAGGCCAATCTTTCGCCTGCACTCTACTTATGAAGCCATGCACTTTTAACCCATGTTGAATGTGGCCTGGTTTTGTCTTGCTTGAGAATGCTGGTGTAACCCACCTTAAAGTTTGGTTACTAGGACCATAAATTTAGCAATGGTCAGTGCCCAATAAATGGATAAATGTATAAATATGAATAAATAGAATAAATATGTCTTAAATAGAAATAACAAGAAGCTGAGTTTACATGATTATATTTATTTTCTTTTCATCATCTTCTTGATCTGGTTGAAAGTGAATGTGCTCTCAAAGACTTCTATTTTGATGTGTAGTCATCTCCTAGGTGACGGGGTTGTTTTTTTTTTTTTTTTTTTTTTTTAGACCACTTGAACGACTTGAAATCACTTGAATGAACGCTATTCATCTCTGTCCTGTACAGATACTCGTAAAACTTAAAATCACTTTTCTCTTCAAAGCCCTTTTTATCGAATCATCTTCTTTTTCCATTCTACATCTTTTTTTCACCCCTTTTCTGAAGCTAGAAGACCCTTGTGTTTGTGTATAATTTGAACTCCGGTGAGTGAACTATTTCGCTGGCATCCGCTGGCGAGTGTCGGCACTGTTGGCTTCTAGTTCATTAGTTTGAATGGGATAACTAGCAACCGAGGGTAACTGAGCGAACTATTTAAAAACCAATCGGAGATTGACTTTTAGTGTACTGTTTTCCAAATATTGTTATTGAATTAATATTGTATTTATGTATGTTATTGGAGAAGATAAGTGTTATTAATGAATAAATGGAATTATATGATTTTAACCGTTGATGATAACAAACTCCTAGTTAGGAGACATTAAAAATATAATGTTTTGAGGTGCGCGCACAGTAGCCTGTGTGTGTGTGAGTGAGAACGGCACCTCTTCTCTCTCAGTACCAATGACGCTAACGTCGTGGTTTGTGCCAGATCTAATTGACACAGTATTGTTTAACTGTGGTTACAAGTAGCCTCCCTTACTTGTATATATTTATTTGGTTACAGTAATTATACTGAACCCCTGTATATATTTTAGAATTGGAACATGGTGAGATCTCATAACTTTGATATTTGATATTAGATATTGACTATTATTCTCAAACTGCTGTATGCAGATTGGTTTTTTATGTACTCTGGATTTTGGATTCCATTGGATGGCGAGTTAGTCCCCTTGGATCCCGATCGAACTGTTCTGCCCATACTGAACTGGATTCCCAACCCCCTTGAACTCAAACCCCTTGGACCAACCCTTGTTCTGTTCCTTGGACACAGATGAGCCTTCACACATACACTGAGATTACACCTTACATACCCGGGTAACGGATTATTTCTTTTCTGTGAAACATTTTATTTGAAACTTTGCTTTTATTTGATACTTTGGGGTATTTTATTATTATTTTATTTATGTATTTATTTATTTATTTATTGGTATTTATTATTCTTGATATTTATAAATATTGATTGAATATTCTCTGTATCCCAAGAAAGGAAATATTTCCAGAATATTATTATTAATAAATGTCTATTGTCTTCTTCTACACTTAAACAGTGTCTTTGTCAACTTACTCCCCCCCCTTAATGCCGAACCTAGAACTGGCCTAAACCTTAACCATAATCATAGAAATGCCTCCTTCTACTTAAACGTTAATTTTGTCAGATAGAGCAGAGGGGTGCTACACTGGGATATCCCTGGAACGGAAAGTGTCTAAATGGCAGAATATGTTTGTCTAAAATACGCGTCTATTAATGGTGCCCTCACAAATGTGCAAGTCACCTAGGCCAGTGGTTCCCAATCCTGTCCTCAAGGACCCCCTGTCCGGCAGGTTTTTGTTGCAGCTTTACTTTTGCACACCTTATCCATTTAAGGCCCAATGCACCTTCATGCACACCCTGTTCAGGTTGGTCTTTTTCAACCAATCAGCGTGAAGCCCTTAAATGAATCAGGTGTGAAAGAGTAGAGCTGGAGAAAAAAACCTGCAGGGCAGGGGGTCCTTGAGGACTGGGTTGGGAACCACTGACCTAGGCCATGTGCAGTGACGCACCTTCATATACTGGCAGACTAGTTTTGGATCAGCAGATAACTGCTCGGGTTGCCCTTGTTGTTTTTGGTTTGGAGAGCATGATGGCCGTTTCAACAAGAACTGCTTTAAATCCTGACACAACAGACCTCTAAACATTCTTCCGCTCTGCTACTGTTCATCCCCGAAGACACCAAGCCCAGAGAAGTCGGCAGAGCTTTTGGACAGTATTGATGTATGGCTTAGGTTTTGCTTAGTAAAGCTTAAACTTGTATAGCTGTGGATGCAGCTGGGAATGGCATTGATTGGCAAAGATTTACCAGGGTATTTTTGAGCCTGGTTTGTGATGTCCATTGCAGTCGCACGACGGTTAAGCAATCACAAGCATTCCACAGTGGTATTCTGCCTTTCCATTTACACACACATTTCACTGGATTACTTCCATCACCTTTCAACGATATAATGCTCTGCAGAGCGTGAAATGCCTGATTAGTCTTGATTAGTCTTGTGGAAACATTGATCTCAAAGTGATGGATTATAAGCATATGCAACTGTTGTCAAGTTGGTGAGCTTCGACCCATCTTTGCTATTGAGGGCCATGGCCTTTCTTACATAATATGATTGGCTCACCTGTTTCATATGACCTTAAGTTGCCCCCGTTTTCTGCAGTCATCAGTTTTTAATATTTTCTATAAACCATTAAATTTAGAATTCTCAAAAAAAGCATGAAATATTGCATTGCTGTGTTTTCAATATTGTAGAGGGTGAGTGAACTTTTTTAATTCAGCATTAAGGATTTGTCTGTTGGGCTGAACTACTCACCACATCGGTGTGCTGTGGCTGAGCAGGAAAAAAATGCCAACTTAAGGAGATGTGAACTGATTACCCAACTAAATTATTGTGTTTTGTGTATGTTTGAATTTGTTTGTGCTCAAGTATTGAAGCCTTTCAAGAGAACAATATTATTACAGTATGTGCATTTCTGGAGAAGCGTCAAGGTTTGGTGGGACATCAAATATGCCTTGACGTGCACCTATTATGCTCCTTTTTATGGTCATTTTTGTGTTCTTGAGGTCTGCTAGAAGAGGTATACATGCATCAATGTTCAAAAAACCCTTCAGTTTTGTCATACTGGCAATTTCTGTAGCATCCATGTAAGTACCGAACATGCGATGAGCTGTGCTAGCGCAGCATTAGCATTTTGGCTTCATAACATTCCAAACTCTGAAAGAACCTGAAACTCCAGGTCCTAACAAAGTGAGCACAGCTTTATCTTTCAGGAGTAACCGTTTAGAATATCCAGTACTGAACTGTGCCCAGTTCACGAAGCATTCCTTAGTAAAATGCCAGTAACAAAAAAAAAAAAAAAAAACTGCCACTGCCTCCTCACTTCTCCTTTTGGAAGTCAATACAAATTGGATTTATATTGCACGCTGTCAGTAGCTGAGTTTGGGGGGGTAATCCACTTGATTCAACGGCGTTCCAAACTAGCCACCTGGTACGAAAATTCAATGGGTGCCGTGATCAATTGACGGATAAAATGGCAGAATGACATCAGGGCAGTTTCGGGTAGCTCTGGAGCTGTTTGTTGTTTTTGAGAGAGAACTTCCTCTGGGGAAGACAGGGTTATTTTCATTTGCAGATCTTTTACATGCACAAAAAAAAACTATATGATATACACAAGGACATAAAAAAATGAAAAAAATCATTATAGACGCACTTTAATACTCAGGGTTCATCTCATACAAATGCTCGGTCATTCTGATCGATGAAACCACATTGTGACTCATATGTTGGTAGGCATTAAAAATGCATTCAGATATAAGAGTGAGGTCATATATAGATTTATTTCTTAGGTTATGCCCTTCCTTAGGTAATTATTTGTTCTGTATCTGCAGACAGTGCTTGGAATGCGAACGGATTGCGTAATTACACAAATCGGGTTTTGAATTTACACTTTTATTAATGTCTGTGAGTGAAGATACACCATTGGTAGGTCAAGTGTTGGAGTTTCCCCATTGGCTGTCGCCCTCTCAAAATTAATAATTGCAGACAGTCCTCAATCGTGTCATCAGGAGGCTTTTACTGCAAGGTCCAGACTGCCGTCACTTTTCCTGATAATCAAGTTTGAATAAGCAAGCAATTAATTAAAATCAATTTGAACGCAACACGAGAGTTATGGCACCCTCGCCTTCTTACTGCATGTCCGTCAACTTGATCAGGATTCAATGCAGCTTCTTTTTCTCTACAATATCTCCAGGTGATCTGAACACGTCAGTGCTTGACAACCACAACTTAAAGCTATCATGTGTTGTAGTGTCAGTTACAGATTAACTTCTCAACCATTTTGACCCGTTACCAAGTATTTCTTCACTAGCCAATTGATTTCACTTCCCAGCATTAGTTTTGCTGCTGCCATTACATCATACCATGTTCAGAGTGGTGAGCATTTTATTTATTTTTTTTGTTGGATTTTCAAAATCACTATGGGCTATACTGGGACCAGATAACTTAAGCATGTGTAACCTGGGGGCGCCCCGGTGGTTCATCGGTCTAAGTGCGCGCGCCATAAAGGCTGTGTCCTTCTCGCGGCGACCCGGGTTCAATTCCAGCCTGGGTCATTTGCCGCATGTCTTCCCCATTCTTCTCCCCAACTTTCCTGTCTATCTCCACTATATAACTGTCAAATAAAGGAAAAAATCCCCCAAAAAAAACTTTAAGCATGTGTAACCTGGAAGACAGAGGGCCATTATTCATTTTACCTTTTAAGAAATGCCCAGATTAGTCAGTGTTATATTAAAACTCATTTTCAGCCCCCAAGTTCCACCCCTCCTCTTCCATTCCTCACCAAAGGCAAATGCACATTCCGCTGTGACGGTGTCATGCAAAGTGTATATTTTGAGTTCAAAAATCTGATGAAACTGAGACTTTTTTCAACAAATTTGAACAGTTGTTTGAATTTTGTATTTAAAATGGATATTCTTACGCAGACAGTCCTCAAAAATAGGACCAAGGGTCCTGTAGCTTACTGGCAAGCAATCTTATTGTGATGATACAAGTTATGAAGATTTTCTGTGAAGTTTGACCTTTGAATTATTGAAGGTCAATGTCAGGGTCACTAAATAAAAGTTCACATACATTTATAAGACCCCCGTAATACCCAGTCCTAAGCTCTGGTGCAGTTTTGGTGATACAAGTCATTGAAAATTCAATATGTCAATTGTGAACTTTAAAGGTCAGAGACGGTCAAGTTGAGGTCAGCAAATGGACTTCGTATATGACTTTCTAAATGTCTCTATACAAACCTTGGCTCCATCTGTGACCATTTTGGCGATAAAAGTCAGGGTAATTTCACTGACTAGTTTGACCCTCAAAGGTCACTGACAGTCAAGTTGAATGCCACCAAATTAAAGTTCATATGTGACTTCCTAGATGTCTTTAACACAAAACTAGGCTCCATCTGTGACCATTTTAGTGATACAAGTCACTGAATTTTCACTTGGTCACATTTGACCCTTGAAGGTCAATACGAAGGTCACCAAATGAAAGTTCATATATGACTTCCTGTATGTTTCTAATACAAACCCAGGCTCCATCTGTGACTGTTTTGGCAACACAAGTCATTGTAATTGTATTAGGTCAAGTTTGACCTTCGAAGGTCACTAACAGTCAAGTTGAGTGTCTATGTGTGACTTCCTTTAAGTTTGGGATACAAACTTAGGCTCCATCTGTGACCTTCTTAGTGATAGAAGTCTTAGTGATTGAATTTTCACTAGGTCAAGTTTGACCTGCGAAGGTCAATATGAAGGTCAGCCAATGAAAGTTCATGCGTGACTTCCTATACGTCTCCAATATAACCCTACGCCCTATATGTAACACTTTTGCTGATCGAAGTTGTTGAAATTTCACTGTTAAGTTTGGCTGTTGAAGGTTAGTGAAGGTCAAGTTCAAGGTCACCAAATGAAACTTAATACATGACTTCCAATATGCCCACAATACAAACCTAAGCTCTTATCTGTAATAGTTTCGGATATAAGTCATTGAAATTTCACTATGTTAAGTTTGACCTTCAAAGGTAACTGAAGGTCAAGTTCAAGGCCACCGCATGAAAGTTCATATATGACTTCCTATAAGTGTTCAATACACATATGCTCCCAATCTTCAATATTTTCAAGCCTAGAAGCCTTTGAAAATTGTAACATTTTGTTTGACCTCAAGTTTGACCTTTCAAGGTCATCTGAGGTCAACTTTAACACATCCAAAATATAGGTCATATATGACTTCCTATATGTTGATATTGCAAACTTAATCTCTATCTGCAGCCATTTACCTTCCATAGGCGATTTTGCCGATTCTTCATAAGCCCAATGTTAAAGTACTGCGCCCCCAATAGACCTACTTCCGTTGATTCAATCAAAATGGCACTCGCACTGTACATAAAGTGTATCAAGGTGAGTCAATTGCCGGATGTAGAAAAAAAGTGATAACGCAGTTTTTGAGAAATAATTTTTTGAAATTTCATGTCCTATCTTTTAACATTAATATTTTTCTTGACTTCGAGTTTCACCTTTTAAAGTCATCTGAGGTCAACTTTAACATAGCCAAAATGTAGGTCATAAATGGCTTCCTATATGTCGATAATACAAACTTAATCTCTATCTGCAACCATTTTGCATATTCATAAAGTACAGCACCCCCACTAGATCCACTTCCGTCAATTCAATCCAAATGGTGCTCGCACTGTACATTGACGATACCAAGGTAAGTTGATTACCTGATTTAGAAAAAAATTTATTTCGCAGTTTTTGAGAAATAATTCTTTAAAATTTCTCAGTCCTATCTTTAGCACTGGGGCCAAAATGTCAAGGGCCCATAAAACGGACAAAAATGATTCAATCAAAAATCTGAAAAAAAAAAAAAAAGTCTGGAGATACGGTCTAGTAGTATGTTATGGCAACTTTATACGAAAATTCATCAGGCCAAAAAGAAGAAAAAATGTTCTGGACACCACACCACGACAATAGCTTATCGGCCCATAGTGCCGGTAAGCTAAAAACGTCCCCACTGTCTGGCCATGTAGCAGGTTTTAACCTAGTCTTGTTGATATTACATTTACAATTACACTTGCAGTGGCAAGTTGTTGGGGCTGCTGACCAACTTAGATGAGCTCTGTGATGCTGTCCCCTGCTGGCAGTAGTCAGTGACACATACACACCTGCATCTCTCAGACAGGTGTTTGGAAGTTTTTCTTCACTATGGTGTGCATTCTTTGGTCTGCCACAGTTGAGGCTTATTTGGCCTAAAAGGGTCACCAGGGCTCTCCTTCAGGGGAATGATGTCACAAACAGTTGATTATGGCCTTTCTTTGCGTATTTCATGTTGAAGTTGCTTCCTTGAATTTCTTTGGCACAGCTCTGGTCATCTTGTTTGCAAACAGCTGTAAGAGGCTCTAAATGTACTACGATCAATACTGGATGCTCACAGCATGGCTCCCTTATACCTTCAATTAGCAAGCACTTTAACACAGCTGAGTAATCGGATAACTCCTCTGCTGCCATTTGTCCCATTATAATGCCTATAAATAGGGCGACTAAGTGCCATCGTAAGCGTGTAATGAAACCAAATGTATAAAAATACCCTTTAGTAAAACCTAAAAATGTGAACTTGAGCCACTTACATGACAAATTCAAATTTGTGCAGTTCAGAGCAAATCCAGGAAAAATGTCTTGGTCTTGAGACCCGTGGAGCTCACTCTGTGTACTGAC
Organism: Gymnothorax javanicus; assembly: GCA_029692085.1. Classification (NCBI taxonomy): domain Eukaryota; kingdom Metazoa; phylum Chordata; class Actinopteri; order Anguilliformes; family Muraenidae; genus Gymnothorax; species Gymnothorax javanicus. The sequence goes on from CM056200.1 coordinate 104,476,592, forward strand.
TCTTAGATACCACTGTTTATGAATTTTACTATAAAATCGATTTTCCCGCCTTTGCAGATTCGTGGCACAAAACGTGATGCGGCTGCAGCGGCTCGGGGTGACCCATATCCTCAATGTTGCCGAGGGCAACTCCTTCATGCACGTCAACACAAATGCGGAGTTCTATGCTGGCACTGGAATCACCTACCACGGCATGAAGGCCAACGACACTGAGCACTTCAACCTCAGCGCCTTCTTTGAAGAGGGGGCGGACTTCATCGACAAGGCACTGGCGCACAAGGACGGTAAGGGTAAGGCAAGACTCCCCTTCTCTCAGCTGTGGTGTCACTTTTGTTCAGTGTTGTTGGTCGCGCAAAATTAATGAGTTATACAGTGCTCTCCAGAATTGTTGACATAGTTTAGGAAAAAAAAAATGGGTAAAACCAGACGCAAAAGAAATTTCTTTGTTTAGCCCAATGGTCTCTCATTCAAAATGTTTTGGGGTCACACATGGAAGTTACCGGAGGGTAAATTTAGTCTGTTTCCCAATTCTTTCTTCCTCTTAGCTCACTTGTAATAACTGTGGATCATAAACGTGAATGCTGGACATCCATCAATAGATTTTCTTTTATTAATCTGTTTTTAGAATGACCGAAATATCATTTTGACTGAAAATAGCTGACTCATGTAAAACCGGTAGCTCTGATCCTGCCTGACGTTCCTGTTTTGAGACTTTTTTAATTTAAAGTTCACGGCTTGCTACCTGTCCTTGCATCCATTTCTATAGAAACATCATCTGTTTGGTAATGGAAACGGTTGACCTAAAAAAAAATAAATAAATAATAAAAAAAAAAACCATACATGCGCTGATGCATTGTGTGATTCGCTTATTAGCAGCTCATCGAGATTTCTAGCTTGGAATGAGGTGTGCTTTGCTTTGGTTGGAGTAAATGCCAGCAAGATAGTTGCTCTACAGGAGCAGGTTTGGAGACCACTAGTGCGCACTCATGTTTATTGGTTTCATGAATAATAGTTGATTTATACAGGCCAAGTCGGCCATTTTGAGTGCAGATTTTTTTCCCCCGCTTTCAATGACTGTACAATTATGACTTTGATTTAGGCCAACTTCGGCAGTATTACCAATTAATGAACAAGAACCAAGAACAACAACCAAACACCTCAAATTTAGCATGTTCTTTATCGTATTATTATGACCATTATTGTTGCAGCACCTGCATGGACAGAGACAAATTAATTACCTGTGGGTGTGCTGGAAGTTCTGTTCCACTGGGGTCAGTCGGATCAGTTTAACTATATGCGGAATTCAGTCTCCTAAGAGTGATCCATAGTTAGCGCTGTATTGTAGCAACCATTCACCGTCATCCCATTTATTGAGAATAGTGCACTACTCTCACACATCTGAATTCAATTACAACGTAAAACGGTCTCCCATTCTATCTGTTCATATCAACATGTCTTGTACATTGCCTTTGGCTAAACAAGCAGCGCTTTGAAATTCAGTCACTTTGGTTGCTTGCTAGCTGGCTAGCTAGATAATACTACGTAATGATTATGGAAAGGTAAAGCGTACATGCTAGCGAGCAAAGTAGTTTTGAGAGTGGCACTTGGCTAGCTAGCTACATTGACAACCAAGCCATGGAGATTTTACTTTCATTACTTTTGGCATTCAATTCAAATATGAACAAAAATTGGAAACCCTTACCTAGCGAGCTACTGGTTACCCTTGGAAAAAAAAGCGAAGCCAATGCTTCTTGGGTCCCATTTAGCATCAATTCTCCAGCCAGTCCTGAATTGTAACTTACTGATGCAGCTTGGTAGTACAAAGCAGCCTGACAAAAAGTGGATAGCTCACAAATACAGGTTTTTGCCGATTGAAACTGGAATGTTGCCGTAAAAAAAAACAATCCACGCCACTTTTCTGTCCTATGTGGCAGGGAGCAGACATAGTGATGTGTGCCCATATTTCCAGTCAAAGCAGAAGTCCATGCTTCATTTTCGATGGGACACGATGCCAGCATGTCTGACGCTTGCAATAAAAATTGTGCCCTTTCTCTAAGGTAGCTCTCAAACTGTGGGTTGAGATATTCAGATGAGAGACAGAACAATTCTCATGAGCCTGTATTGGAGGAAGGAAGGGGAGCCAAATCTGAATGGCATGCCAAATGCCATGTCTTATGAAAAACTAGCCCACAAAAAACTCACTTTGTTGTCTTACTTCAGTCTGTAGTTCGGCAGGCACTCAAGATGCAAAAATGCATGTGCACAAGCATTGAAACATTTAGTTTATCATTATCTCCATTAATACCTATGTCTTTATAGTGAATAGTCTGTGACTGAAATGTCTAATAAGTATTGAGCAAGTGCAAGACATTGTGCGGGTACTTCACTATTGATGATATTTTACTCTGCTTCTACACACCTGCCATTAAAACAGGTGCACTAGAGCTGTCTGTCTTTCATTTGGGTGTAAAATTTGCTTCTACTATTTTCTGAAGACACACAGATTGTTAAAGAGGTCTCAACGGATTCACATTTCTCGGTGCAAATGCCTAGAGCAGTCTCTGCTTTTTGTTATAAGGCTAAAAAAATGTTAATGGAACCACACGGTCAATCCATCCATCCATCCATCCATTATCTGTACCACTCCTGATAAATGTGTGGGTAAAATGGATTCCACCTCCTCTTTCACCTTCCGACCCTTCTCATCTATTGACGTTCTGGATGCTATGCAAGCCATAAATGCCAGATGTCAGACTGGAGAGGATAATCTTGATGCTTACTTGATAAAATTGGCAGCTCCATCCATTATTGAACAATTAACTCATGTTTTTAATCTCTGTATTGCCTCAGGTTGTTTACCTATGGCCTGGAAGACTGCCCATGTAACTCCATTACATAAAGGTGGCACTACTAATGAGTTAAATAATTACCGGCCAATTTTTAAGCTACCATATTTTGGCAAAAATTTTAGAAACCTTAGTTAACACTCAACTCAAATCCTACCTCTCATCTTATTCAATTCTCAGTCCTCTTCAATCTGGGTTTAGATCAAATCACAGTACAATCACTGCTGTCACTTTGGTTACAAATGACATATTAACTGCGTTAGATAGAAAGAAGCATTGTGCTGCCCTTTTTGTAGACCTTTCTAAGGCATTTGATACCGTAGACCGTCATTTGCACTTTCAAATATTGGTATGGATATTACTGCTCGTAAATTCTTTCAGAACTATCTGCTTGAGAGGCGTCCGTGCGTGAAGGCAGGAAATTTCCAATCAGAGCTGTTACCCATTTCAAAAGGTATACCGCAGGGCTCGATTTAGGTCCTGTCCTTTTTACTTAGTACATAACTGATATTGCCTCTACACTAAAGAACTGCCAAGCCCATTTTTATGCCGATGATACGATTGTCTATTGTATAGCAGATTCTGTACAACTGGCAACTGAAAGACTCCAGATAGCATTTAATGCCCTGCAAGAGGCACTCTTAAGCCTTAAACTCGTTTTAAATGCAAGTAAGACTAAATTTATGCTTTTTACAAATGCAAAAAATAATGACCCTGATAGTCTATGCATCACCACGGCAAATGGCTCCTCCATTGAGAGAGTCTCAGAGTACAAGTATCTTGGAATATGGATTGATCATAAATTCAATTTCAAATATCATATTGGTAACCTTGTCACTAAACTCCGTCAGAAAGTTGGCTTCTCGTACAGAAACAAATCTTGCTTTCCCATGTCTTGCAGGAAAAGAATTGTGGAAGCAACTTTCTTGTCTTTTCTGGATTATGGAGATGTAATTTATAGACATGCTGCCGCTACAGCATTAAAGCCGCTTGATTCAGTTTATCATTCCGCTCTTAGATTTTTCGCAGGTGCAAGTTATAATACTCACCACTGTCTTTTATATGATATGGTTGGTTGGTCATCTCTTGAAATGAGGCGAAATAGGCACTGGTTGTTGTTTATACTGAAAGCACTTCTTGGTAAATTGCCATCTTACATTTCCATGTTACTAACGCAGTATGATAACCCTTATCCTACTCGTTCAAATGACTGGCTTATGCTTGAGGTCCCCTATGCTCGGACTGAGCTTGGCAAGACTGCCTTCCAATTCTCTGCTCCATATTCCTGGAATTTTCTACAAAGCACTTTAAAACTGGTCTCTCTTCCATCATTCAATCAGTTTAAGGCCAAGATCCGAGACTTATTGGTATCTTCATGTGTGTGTTTTGATTAATATTTTAATTAATTAATTTTTTATTCATTGTTTTGTATTCCCTCCTTTTCTTTGTATGATTTGTTGTTTTTATAATTGTCCGTTTGTGCACTCGGCCCCACCGGAAATGAGAGTCTCCCTCAGTGGGTTCCGAGCTTAAATAAAGGCTTGAATTGAATTGAATTGAACTTCTTCCTCACTAGCATCGCTGGGGAGCTGGAGCCTACCCCGGCTAACTATGGGTGAAAGGCTGGGGTACACCCTGTTCAGCTCACTAATCCATGTCAGGGCACATGCACCACTCACGCACCATTCTCTCACACCTATTGGCAATTTTAATTAGTCTCTCCAATTAGCCTGACATTCATGTCTTAAAGCAGAGTACTCAGAGGAAGCCCACACGAACACTGAGAGCACATGCAGACTCCACACAGAAAGGCCCCAGGCCTTAATCCAGTCCACGACCTTCTTTCTGTGAGGTGACAGTGCTACCCACTGCAAACAGCACGGTTGCTCAAGGAAATACTTGAACTCTGTGGCATCTCTAAATACTTGAACTTCCTTCCACAACTGTGTAAAATAATACATGTTTAAACTGTTAATTCAGCTCACTGCCTTTGTGCTGCGGCGCCATGTGCAGGTCCGAGACACAAATAGTTTGTACAGAGGGAGCCCCGAACTGTGCATTTCATCTGCATTGAATTTTCGCCAGCTTTGACACGAAATGAACAATTATAGAGTGGTTTAATTCCCAGTCTTTCTGGCCGTGGGAGTCTAGTGTAGTAAATCAATTCCGAAAACCAGGCCAAATGGAGGTTGCATTTCTTCAGCCATGAGACCACTTTATCTGCAATTAGTTTCTAACCTAGCTGCCTCAAAATGACATAATGTACTGTATGTGTTCTGCGGTGATGATGCATGTTGATTTGGAAAGCAGCTGTCCACCATCTGTTGGGGGCTGGGGTCTGGGGGTCCTGTCAGCTGCCGAGCCCCGTGTCATACCTTGTCGCAGCAGTGGGTGTGCAGTTGACTTTGCATTGATCAATGCATTCACGAGGATAGGGGAGGCGCTCTGGTCATTTCAAAGGCAAACCCTGTCAGAGGCAACATTTTGGGTTTTAAGATGCTGTGCAGAATGTACAGAACGGTGCCGAAGTTGGCAAGGCATATTCCTCCAGGGCCGTCAGCAGGGGTGATAATGAATGCGCGGGAGCGGAGAGCAGGTGTGGGTGTCACGTGGAGGCTGATGTTGGTGAGGGAAACTGCGGTTGACATTGCTCATCTGCCTTTGAGGTGAGGCCCTGATTTGCATCCTCTGGCCCAGAAGGTGCTTTGCTCGGCAGATTTGTGTACGGCAGCTGTTCCTTGCTCGGCGTACTGGTCCTGAGCTCTTCTTCTCTTCTCTCTTTCTCTCTCTCCCAGGGAAGGTGTATGTGCACTGCCGAGAGGGGTACAGCCGCTCCCCCACCATGGTCATCGCCTACCTCATGTTGCGCCACAAGATGGACGTGAGGATGGCGCTGGCCACCGTGCGGCACAAGCGAGAGATCGGCCCCAACGACGGCTTTCTGCGCCAGTTGTGCCAACTGAATGAGCGGCTCGCAAAGGAGGGCAACCTGAAAACCAAGTGAAGCGGCACGTTTCGCAAACCCTGGCCCCTGTCCGACCCAACCAGACCAGCACACCCACAGTTTCCCAGTCCCCACGCCATGGCCTCCATCCTGCACAAGCAGGCCTTCCGGTCTGCTGCCCTGGCTGGGAAATTGTTCTCACATTCCTCCCACCCGGATGAGGAGGAGGAGGAGGGGGTAATGGGAGTAGCCTCCGCATCTGCACTGTATTCCCCCCACACACACACAACTTGATTTATTGTATTTCTGGGGGTTCTTACAAAATATCCTACTGCCAGTTCTCAGAAGTTGCATTTTACTTTTCAAAGTATCAAAAAGATCTTGTGCGCAACCAATGGTATTTTTCAGGGTTTTTTTTTTTTTTTTTGTTTATTAGCTGTTGAGCTTCTATTTTTAGCTACCTCTGTGAAGTTGGGAGATTAGTCAAATTTTAATATTTTTTTCTGTGATGTAAGCTTTGTAAAAGAAAAGATGCTAGTAAATCTGGACTTAGATGGCCTTTATATATGCAAAAATTAGTTCAACTCCCAGCTTCACAGTGTCCTTCCACATCCGGTAATCCGCATTATATAAGCACTTCATCGCAAACGCCTTCGCCTTTGGCTTCTTAAAGGACCTGTGTCACGGATACTGCGCATGCTCAGAAGTTACAAGCCAAGAAAGCGAATCTGCTTGACTGAAAGTCATAATCTGATTCCATCCTTGCCAATCCGTCTATGGTTTTGCATTTTATCCATATATTTTAGTCACTTGGGCATTAAGCTCTCTACATTAAGGAGTATTCTATGGAAATTTGAGGATTCAAAACACTAATTTAGCTGAAGCCCATGAGGAATGTAGGCTTGTTTGCCAACCTCCAATGAACATCACAGTGGAAGAATATCTCTTCTTCATGGGTATCTACATAGCTAGCTTTGTAGCATAGCTACCATAGCTACGTAGCTAATGTTATCTTGCAATTTGGCTGGCTGTCTGAAATTTTAAATGAAGTAGCTAGCTAAGTGAATGCTTAACCAACAAAATTTGCAAGTGAAATAAAAAGTTATCGGTAATATCGGTTTAGCTAGCAATGTAGCATAGCTACGATAGCTACACAGCTAACATTTGCTAGTTATTTGGCTAGTTGTCTGATTTTCTTCTAATGATTTAAGAAAAAAATTAGCAAGCTGGCTAGCTAACGAGGCTAACAATGCTGCACGTGAAATAAAAGGTTTTTGTGGATATCTGTATAGCTGGCTATGTAGTGTATCCGCGATAGCCTTGCAGGGAATGTTAGCTAGTAATTTGGCTAATTGTCTGGTGATGCTATCTAAATGAAGCGAGTTAAGTAGCTAGCTACTTGGCTGAGAAAATTTGTGTGTTAAATGAAGGGGTTATTGTGGAGATCTGCGTTTGTCCGCTACTTTAACTTAATATTTGATTGCAGCTTCCATATCATGCACTACGTAAGCTGCGTGCTTTGAGTTTGGTTGACCTCCCAGCCGTTCTGACATGAAAACGCTCATGAGCAGCCAGTGGTTGTGAGCATCTTTTCAGAGTTCTGAGCATCCGCAGTAATTGTGACCCAGCTCCTTTAATGAAGATGGCGTAGTTACCACAATGGCTAAATCACAAGACACCTTTCCCATATTGCAATTCTGGAATATTTTTGTTTGCTCACGTTGTGTTGCAAGCGATTACCTCAAAAAAAATCATGCAACTTAATTGCTTTAGTTGAAGGTACTCAAAAAATGGTTTAGTAACTTATCATTGTTGCTTTTTGCTTACTTAAAGACTAAAGGCAACATCTTCATCTTGCTTATTCATGAAAAAAGGGTTTTTTTTTTTTTTTTTGACAATTTGACTGAATGTTTTCTCGTTACAGATATTTAGCACATTCTTGTCCATAGAGACTCTAACAACTTTCTGACAATTCAATTATTTGCCGGATATTTACTTATTCCATTCAGGTTAAGTGTCCTGCTCTAAGTCAAAATAACGGGCATTGGAAACCAAACCTGGGGTTGTTGCGTTTCAAGCCCTGTTTGCCACCCATTATTATACACTGCCACTCAGTAGGTGTGGCAAGATATGTATGTTCTTTGGCAGTCTAAGCTTGTTAAATCAAAACAAATAATGTGCCAGTCTTGTTTCTGAAATGGAGCCCAACACAATTAAAACAAGCATTCAAACTTTTTTAACATATTGATTACAATGCACTGTTCTTGGGAGTGAGTCAAACTGTTTGGGTTTACAGTGCAGTGATTCCTCATGAACTTCTTAGTTAAATTAACATAAAAAGTAGCATAAAAATGAAAATGTATTCAGATATGTACGCAGTCATTCCATAGTTCCACACTGCCAGGGAAGAAAGTGGAGGGAAATCTTGTACAAGGACCAGCATCTTACTTTCAGCACAAACCCAAGATTTGACTTCCATTCTTTCTCAGCATCCATCTGCCCTTTTCAATGAACAGGCCTGCTGCCTGGTAATTTAGAGCTCAACTGAAGGTGGGAATGAACCTGGCTGTTAACCCATTCAAGAGACTCCCTCAAAACCTACTGATGATCAGAGGTGGACATTTCCAAGGGTCAGAATGTTAAGTCCAGTCATTTCATGGCTCTGCCCTTCAGCTCAGCCTGCTGATTTCACTAATTATATCAACCTCCTGGCTGCAGGGCCATTTTAATCGGAAAGATGTCAGTGGTTGGAACAAAAGACTGGGGTGGACTTTTACTTTCTTAGGGTGGTTTGTCCACCTCTGCTTATCATCGCCAAAGTTATTTTAACACTTACGAAATAAATATCCATGTTTGATGGACACGGATTAAACCTAGTACTCAACTAAATTGCAGAATCTGTATGCCAAAGTTAATTTGGTCTGGTGATGGGCTCAGTCTTTCAAAATAGCCTTGAGAACCTACGATTAAGTCTGACGGTATTGCAACCAAATGAGAATGGCAATGTCAGGTGTATTGGAATACAGGTATTAGATGCATAATTTTGAGATCAGTAGTCAGTAAAAGGCTATATTTCATTTTAAGTGTGCGTTTGCACAGTCTCCTAATATGCTAATGTTTCTCATTTTTCCATTTTTTTTTTCTTATGAAATGTGTTGTTTCTGCAAATGAAATCATTTTTAATTTTCTCAATTAGGGTTCAAAAATATGTATTATATTATTACAACCCCAACTTAGTCGAAGCTGGGATGGTATGTTTAACTAAAACGAAAAATGAAAGCAGTCAGTTGTAACTGCTCTTTTATCTGTATTACCTTGAAAACAAATACAACAGTGCATCATTTAATTTTTATACCTCGTTAATTATATTGATTTATGAAAATAAACAAGTTTAAATCTTGTTTCTTGCAAAATATTTTTAAAAAGTAGTTAAACAGGACAGTAAACTAATTACCACGTTGTAATGTCACTATTCCTTTTCACAACACAGCTTTGCAGAACAGCGGCCACTCTGGTCAGAATAGTACTGCACCTTGGCCTGCCGCCGTTTTATAATTACACAACCCTGGAGATTTAACAGCGCATTATTTGATGTTTCACCCTATTAATTATATTGATTTCTCAAAACAAACATTCCAATTTTGTGGAATATATTTTAAGAAATAGTTGGGATAAGTCTGGATAAGGTTTAGCAACCCTAGTCTAGACTCATGACCAGTGGCTCTCTAACTTGGTCCTGGGGCCTCCCTGTGTGTGCTGGTTTTTGGTCCAACCACATTTTCAATCGCAGGATTTTAATCAGCTGTTAATTTGTATTATGTGCATTTATTTTTATGACCCCGCCATATATGGCCGGGGCATATAGAGTTACCCTTATCCGTCTGTATGTACGGGATGTTGTTTATCCACTTCTCCTCAAAAACTACTGGACAGAATTCAACAAGCTTTAGTAAATGCTTTCTACACAGACTGAACGTGTGCATCTCATATTTTGTTTGATTTTGTTTGACAAATTGGGTAATTTCACAGTTTTAGGGGCTTCACAAACTCAATGGCAGGGGCATCTGTGTCCCAAGGACACAAATTTTCTAGTTAGAGCAGTAATTTGTCCTCTTAAGAAAAATTTTGACAGATATGCATACATGCAGTGAAGAATGAATTCCATATCTACATTGAAATATGAGTAACAACTATGCAAAACAGAGGGGGGAAAAAATTACCCAATAAAAGTGAGCAATCAATAGGTTCCTAACTGGTGAAATTGTGGACGCGTGGCTGCAAAAACTAAAAATTTATTATACAAACAAATGACAGAGTTAAACCTGTTTTGTTAAGTTTTTGTCATTAAGTGCAAGAAAATTATTTTGAAAACTTAGAACACCTTTATTCAGAAACCTGATTTGGAGCTTACTGATTTTCTCTGTCTAATTATATCTGTCAAAAAATGAAGTTACCTGAAATGGCTTACTGAATGGAAAAAACCGGCATGTTTAAAGGGGACCTATTATGCTGATCCTTCTTTTAAGACATATTAGTAATGCTATAGTGTTAGTTGTCCATACTCAACCTCTGAAAAGTTTCCAAACATAAGATACAGGGGTTTTGCCGTAATCCAAGAACGTGATTTCGTGAACGTGATTTCCTCTCTGAACAGCTCCTCCCGAGATCTTCGCGAGATCTGGGCAAAACCTGATGTGAGGTTGTGCCGTCCAATTAGTACAGACCTAGCCAGAGCCAATCACGGCGCTGGACCTGCCCACACCGGAAACTATTCTAGCAGGCACCAACAACGGCAGATCATACTATGCCTTAGTAGCGTCGACACTTTTGGAAATACAAAAGAAGAACCGCAGATCATTTGAGGTGCAGTTTTGTCAGTATCTCTCCCAAAGCTGCTTGTCCGTTTACTTTTGGACGCAAAGAAAAACACTTATTTCCCTTCCAAAAGAGGATGCCACCAAAAATCAGTGGGTAGCTTTTTTTGTTTGCTGGCAGCAAACAGCCACGGCCAAAGGGAACGTTAGCTGCTTGTGCTCAGCATTTCACCAAAGACAGCTTTATAAATAAAGGATAATTCGACACAGGATAAGCGTTTCAGCTGCTTCTCATACCTGAAGCAGCTGCATCGATCAAGCGCTCGGAGCCAAAAGCTGTAAGTAACGATATAACAACAAATAATGTAAGTGAAGCTAACGTGTTACGGGTGGCTAGCAGGACCGCTAGCGATAGTTAGCACTAACAACTGGCCTCAAACGCAGGCTTTGTAAAATATCTTAAGATAAAGCCTGTATTGGTCGCGACTGTCTGTGACTCACAGACACAGAAGCTGTAAGTTGCTTTTACTGCATAAGCCAACCTGACGTGATTGCCAGTTGATTGTGGCTGTAGCACTGTGGCTAACGTAGCCAAGTTACTGTTGCTAATGTTTGTGTCCTAAATATGCAAGAGTAATATCAGGGGAAATTCTACAGAAGGTGTGTGAACATAAACCTCATTTGAAGCTAACTTTTAATACTTGTTTGTAATTTGGATGCTTGGTACAACTGTCCATGGTAACGGATCTTGCTGATTTTTCGCGGGACAGATTACATTCAAAGTCAATGCAAAGACTTGAATACACGCGTAATGGGCGCGTTAAGCAGCTTTCACACCGGACGCGAAACTAACAGATTACATTCAAAGTCAATGCAAAGACTCGAATACACGAGTTATGGGCATGTCAAGCCGCTTTCACATGGGACGCGAAACGAATTTTTGGCCGGACAGATTACATTCAAAGTCAATGCAAAGACTTGAATACACGCGTTATGGGCGCGTTAAGCAGCTTTCACACCGGACGCGAAACTATCGCGCGACATATTAGCTACGTTCAAAGTCAATGCAAAGACGCGAATACACGCGTAATGGGCACGTTAAGCAGCTTTCACACCGGACGCGAAACGAATTTTTCGCGTGAGAGATTACATTCAAAGTAAATGCAAAGACAATGCATTGACTTTGAATGTAATCTGTCGCGCGAAAAATTCATTTCGCGTCCGGTGTGAAAGCGGCTTATCGCGCCCATGTTCTCCGAGAAAACGCTGGTCATTCCGACGCAATAAGTAAACCATTAGCACAGGCAATTTCTGAAAAGGCCGTTTAGCCTGGAGCTTTCGCCCCTTCGTCATACACCAGCGCAGAAGCTGTTCCTTACTCCACGTTAACGACACACCACAGCTATGCACACGAACCAGCAGGTCCTTATACACACGGAAGCAGTCCATAAGTTGTTGGTCCACTTTTAGCTGCTCCTCACTGTCCGTGTTTCCCTCTAAACTTAGACCCACCGGATTTCTACGGTCTCCGGTCTACACTTGGGTTAGTCGACCCGTTCTACAAATGTGTCTATATGGGGTGGATTCTAGCTTTCCCTCAATCTTAGCTAGAGTAGAAACACCAGTGTACTCACCATAGTAGCCGTAGGTAGACAGCAAATTCGAGCTTGACCTGCCAGACATTCGCGCTGCGTCCTCCACTTTCGCTGTTGCGTTTATTAGAACAAGTTAATTTCATTAGATCTATACACGTGTACTGCGTTTGATTGCAGAATATGCCCGTCGATTCCTTTGGGAGACGCGTCAATTTCACTCTGTGGAGCCGGACCCGGAAAACTGCGTTCGGCTGCCTCGTCCCGCCTAGATCCGCCCTCCACAGAGCTGGCCAGTCAGAAGAAAGTGGGCACACAGGGAGTGGGGGCCATAGCAGAAGAGGCACCCCAATGAGGCGTTTCAGGCAGAGACTACTATGAACTACAAGTGGGGTTTTTTGAGGATGGCAGTATGAGCGAAATAAGTACCATTTTTTTACTTTGCGCGATCAGGAGTACTCTAGGGGAGTCAAAGACCAAAATATAAACTTGGAAAAATAGCATAATAGGTCACCTTTAAGAGTCTTTGATTCTGCATGGCACACATGGATATTTCAATTAAAATTTGGCCGAAGACGGCAAATAACTTCTTGAAACACAAAATGCACCTAATTAGGACAAATCAACAGCTTTATTGAAGTCCTTTGATGGCAATTACAATTGGAACAAAGACCAGCATGCACAGGGAGGCCCCAGGACAGACTTTGGGAACTTCTGCTCTAGACGAAAGAAGAGAGCATTCCTGGTGGAGGGTGGCTGAACAGCATATGAACGAGAAATGATTGACACTGCTTAAGAAACTCCTCGTGGCTCTGATTAGTTAATTTTGCTCAGGTGCGATGGATTCTTGCCAACACCGATAGAAGCTCTGGGAGGATCCAAATCAACCTGTTTTTTTTTTTTTTTGTTTTTGTTTTACCGATCACCTAGGTAGATGGATAGATAGACAGATAGATACGTTATTGAGTTACAGCAGCAGAAATCTCATCCAGTCAACACAAATGTCAGAGAATAATAAATAATAAAATACCTATCTCAAGCACTAATGTCAGTATAGAGTGTCACTTTCAGCAATTATGAAAAAGTTAATTTTCTGTACTTGTCAGCTACTATATTGCACACTAACATTAGAAAACCGTTGGTGTTAACATTATTTTGAGGCATGCCTGACTAGCTAGTAAACCTGTGATACCAACTTTCACATTGAATGTATTGAGCATAATTTTAGCAATTAGTCTTTCTTTACGATTCCCTAAATATGAATTTAAATATGAGGTTGGATATCTTGGTACACAGTGAACATCAGTAGCGCTTGTGAGTTGGATTGCTACCTGAATGTGATCAAATATACATTAACCCATGGCTTATGTAATCAGTCGCTAGAATAGATCGAAGTTTTGAGATAATGCTCTGGTCTTTAAGGTTTCCAAAGTAACACATATAATGCCCAAATTATGAATCAGACTTTAGCCATCACTTACTAGTCCAAAAGAAACAAACATCAGTGAGTCCATTCTATATGCTTTGCTGTTTTGTTCGCACCTTCCATCTGTGGTTTGCCAGTTTTTTAGCGCCTTTTTGGAAAATTTGTTGGCTCTTTGCTGACTCTATACTCTTTTTCTTTTTTTTTCCTCCAAAGCTGAAAAAGCTGGATCCTTGTCTGCGTTTACTCATTGTCATCTTGTTGTTGCACAGCTAAAGTGCGTGATTTCACTTCCTGTGTGACACCACATTACAGCTAAATTTCCGGCCACTGTTTGTACCCAACCAAGTTGTCTTCCATCTCTGAAATTGCTGGGTGTATTGAAGTGCAGGATATCGCCTTTTTCACCTTATTCACTCACCATTTTACTGCTAAATTAAAGAATGTGTTATTTGTTCATGCAAAACTTTTGTATAATGCGGCTTTAATGAACGTTTTGGGACTGAGGAGACAAGGTGAAAGTGTTTCAGGTGTAATTTTGTCCCATTCCTGCAAAAAAGTCAAGATTTTCAACAGTACTGGTCTGTGTTGCTGCATTTTGCATTTCAATATGCATCACAGTTTCTTTACTGGGGACAAGTCGGGACTGCAGACTGGCCATTGCAGCATCCGCACCCTCTTCTTGTCCAGCCATGCATTTATAATGCATGCAGAACGTGGTTTTGCTTTGTCTTGTGCATGGACGTACATGGAAGACGTGTCCTCTTGAAGACAGCATGCGGTGCTCCAAAATCTCAATATAGTTTTCAGCATTAATCGTGCCTTCATAGAAGCACAGGTTACCTAGCCGAGGGCACTGACACAACCCCATACCACAACAGGGCATGGCTTGTGGACTTACTGCTGTGTTAACAGTCCGAATGGTCCTTGTCGTCTTTGGGCTGGAGCACACAGCATCTATTTTTTTACAAAAAGACCTGAAATATTGATTTGTCTGACCATAATGCGCATTTCACTGTCAGATGGTCCATTGCAGGTGCCTCAAAGCCAAATGAAGTACGAGGCGCTTCTTGACACTGTAACTATTAAGCCTCCAGTTGCACAGTTGCATGTGCTCATGTAGCTACTTATTTTTGTGCTGGACAAAGTAATTTTGAGGCCTTGTGGTGATGGCACAGTATTAGCTCCACTCAGCTCTACTCGCTCTATTGGCTGTACTCCCTTGGAACTAGTACTCTTACTTCATCTATTTCGTTTTCCCCTCTGGATAGTACCTGCTCATTGCAGATGGGGTTCTTTCCTGAGGGACTTCCAACTCTCGCTGGCTCTTTTTACTGGCTACCAAATAGAGGAACATCTGCCCCTCATCAAATGACCAGATTGTGATTTCTGCAGGCTGCCATTGCTTGAAAATTTAGATCTGGGGTAGCAACTAGAAGAATTGTGGCTGATATAGTAGGGTTGTGCTGGTTGTTCTGTGTCCTGCTGTAGCTCTACAATTTTCTCTGACCAATTAGTGGTTGTTTTGCAGTGATGCCAAAAAATGTACCTAGATGCTATTCAGCACTTATGCTATTGGAAAAAGATTCTACTTCCAAGGGAATCGATCCGAGTAGAGCCATACTCTGTGGTGGGATTGAGCAGGTAAATGATGGTTCTTGATGCCGTGCCATCTGAGTGATCGGAGATCATGGGTATTAAACTTAGGCTTACGCCCTTGCCCTCTGCGCCCAGAAATTCCTCCCGATTCCTTGAATCTATTCATTATGTTATTAAGACGATGAGGTATCCAAATCCCTTCCGTGTCCTTTGAGGAGCATTGTTTCTAAACCTTAGAATGATTTTTCAAACAAATTTGTGGGAAAATTGGTGATCCTTGGTCCATCTTTGCTCCAGAAAAAGTAGGCTTTTCCTGTATGATGCTTTTGTGCCAAATGATGGTTACAGTCACTTGCTGATATCAGCAGTTTTAAATCACTTCAATGGTTTTTTTAAAAATTTATTTTACTTCATTACTATTCCTAAATTGGCCTCTTCCCAACTATTTTTAGATGCATTGCAGGCTCAAGCGGCAGTAATGGATGTGTATGTTCAAGTAAAATTAAATGGACCAGACAAACCATTAAATATCTTGTCTTCCTACTCTCTGCCATTAAAGTAAATTTATAAATCACTAATATCTTTTTAAATAAAAATTAAATGCAAATTTAAATACAAGTTAAAGTAAGTTTATAAATCACTGATTTTGGTTTTATTCTGCATTTCCCATGCCATCCCAACTTTCTCTGAGTTGGGATTGTAAATGTAAATATTGGAAGCAGATGAAACAGACCCGTGTCATAGTTCAGATGCTCCTGCTGTAACTATGATTGACACACGTTTGTGCAGTGTACCTTGCATATTGCCTGTATATCATTCATGTTTCGCTGTATTATCCTAGGTAATTGAATGGAAACATACTCCTTAATATTACGTGCTTGAATAGATGTTGATGAGCAGCATGATGGCTGAGGGGTTAGTGCTGTTGCCTCACGGCAAGAAGTGTCATGGGTTCGATTGTATCTAGGCGCAGTTCTAATCCCTTGAACTTATGTGAACACTTTAATATGATGCCTCTGATCTCCAGACAACAGTGTGCTTCATTTTCAGAGTCCTTAGCTTTAGTGTAAGGGTGGTACAGTTGTGCTGTTAGTTGGTCTGTCCTCTCACTGCAAGAACGTTTCCTGGATTCATTGTGAGGTTTTGCATGCTCCTTCAGTGTTAGTGTAGGTTTCCTCTGGGTACTCTACATTGGAGAATCAAATTTTTTCCCCCCCAGTTTTATTGGACATGGTAGTATCGAGAGCCTGGAAGAATAGGGAAAGCGAATGCAATAAATGTCCACTGTCCGGATTCAAACAAGTACTTTGTGGCTTTACCCTGTGCAATGAGGAGAGTGTTTGCTGCAGGTTAGCCTGGTAGTCTCATGACTTCAAGTATGTCTTGCCTGTGTTATAAGGCTGTACTTGATCTCAGTGTGACATTTTAGGAGGTGTTTAAAAAAAAAAAATCAAGCAGCGCGCCCAAAAATGAAGGTGTCTTTTGGCTGCCTCTGGGCTATGTGCAGCGAACTGTTATACCTCATGCATATCCAAATGGCTGAAGGCACTGCATTTTTTCCCATGGATAGAAAAGAATGGAATAAAAATGAAAAATCTCTGGTTTTTGCCAGCTTTGAGCATGCATGACTGCAGCATTACTCAAGTCAATACTAGAATTAGTTCTGAATTCAAGCTGGGGAGTCCAAAAGCCTAGGAGACAGGAGTTCAAAAGCCTCTTAAGTCTTCATTTAGAAACAATAAGGTGTAAGGGCTTTTTGTTGGGGGGAAACCGGTGTCACTATCAAGCATTGAAGGGTTCCAGAAAGAATTGAAAATTTGTTGAAGCAAGAAAATACTCGCTCTGCTCTCAAGAAACAATTCTTTCTGAATAATAACCTCCATCACTTTAGTTAGGGCTTAGGAAAGGAGGTTTGGGTTGTTGTCAAACCATTGCATCCATCTCAAACCATATGGTTGTCAAACCATGGCATCTGTCGAGTGGATTTTATGAAAGGCTCTGAATTCATACTGGGGTAACTAGGTTACATTATATCCATACAGTTTTGTCTACTATTCTTTTTGTATCTATATATGTATGTATATATACAATGACTATAAATGTGTTGACATATATGAATGTAAGAGCAATGTGTCTGTAACTATCTGCTGTCAAGTTGTTAGCTTGTTGGTAGTGATATTTAATCCATTTTATTGCAGAATTTACTGAAGGCACGAAAGATCCATGTCACAGGGCTTCCATTGCTTCCATCTGGTGTTGGTGTGCTTGTATTCAATGAGCCTATGAGTATCCAAATGCAAATAAACAATGACTTTTCTCAATGGGCTGTAGTAAGGAATGTTTCATGCATGCAGAACGATGGCTTTGGTTTTGCCTGAGCCAATGAGTACATTGTATCATCAGTGGTGACTGGTCACTCATCCCGTCCTTCACTCAAACCTCTTCTGCTGTCTTTCAGCCATTACCTGCTAACCAGTGACATTTCACAGTCATGCTAACATGCCAACTGCGCAAACAAAGGCTTCTCCAATTGTAGTTTTTTTCAGTTGGTGAGAAAATGTCTAAACATTCTTGAATAGTGTTCTGCTCATCGTCACTGGATACAGTTTAACCCAATGTAGATAACAAAAGATCTTTGCTGTGAGATTTTGTGTGTGTGTGTGTGTGTGTGTGTGTGTGTGTGTGTGTATCCCATAAATGCTTAAAACTTGGTGTGATACAGCCATGTCATACATACTTGATATTACACACATGTAATATGGCTTTCTCACATGGCAACTGGTCAGATTTTGTACATAGGCAAACTTCAACCAATTTGCGACGGAGACGTTGCCAATCCTGCTGGTATCCGTTAACCATCACTAGCAGTAGCGTCTAGTTGGTGGTCTATTCAAGTCAATGAATTCGCTAGCTAGCATGCCAAGGCTTTTTGCAATTAAAATATGTTGTAGGTTCCACACGTAACTGTTATTGAAGAAACTTGAATTTATTAATTTAATAGCAAAAAGTGTTGGCATGCTATCTAGCTAGCGAATTATTCATCCCATTGAGTTGATTGGACCGCCAACTAGAAGCTAACGTTTTTTTTTTTTTTTTTTTTTGTACATTTTCCAAATAATACTACGTTCACATTTATGGATAAATATGATCTCTAATGAGTGAGCCGGAGATACCAGTCAGTTTCCCGCCTAAACTCCATATTGGAAGTACAAGATCGTTCCTTGAGCTTTTACATGTGGAAGTTGATAAGAATAGCCCATTGCAGTGCGTTTAAGGCTGGTGTAAAAGCAGCCACTGCCGTTTATGAAACTGAAGGAGTAATTTTCATTTATTCCGAGCCTTTGAGGAATAAATGAGAATTACTACTGTCGTTTTTAATACATTTGGTATCTCGAGCTCACTCATTAGAGATCCTCTCTATATATATATATATATATATAATATGTATATATATGTTTGTGTGTGTGTGTGTGTGTGTGTGTGTGCGTGCGCGCATAGTGAGCACAAGAATTCATTGGACAGTGACGCATTTTTGTTTTTCTTATTTTGGGTCTATTGCACTTATGAGTGTAAAAGGGCAAAATGAGCCTGATGTGCAGACTGTAATCTTTAATTCAAAGGTGTTTTTATCCATATTGGATGAACCCTTTTGAAATGATGGCATTCGCACATGGTACTATTTTAAGGTATTTATATCTGTATTTGTTGAATTGGCATCCCAGATGTGTTTTGTCAAACAGGTGCTTCATTTGTGTCATTAGTAAATGCAGAAGGGATTTCTTTGGTTTAGGAGTGCAGTTATTTTTTCACGGGGATGATATAGGTTTTGAATAACTCTGTACTTTCAATAAATGAAATTATCAATTAAAATAGCATTTTCTGTTTCCTCATTGTTTTATATTAAAATTAGTTTGATCTGAAACATTTACATTTTACAAATAACCAAAAATATCATAAATCGGAAACTTTTTTCACAGCACTGTAAAATAGAATTTAATTTATAACTAGTTCATCAAATATGGATGAAAATATCTGTAAATTTAAGCTGACAGTGTGCGCATCAACCTCATTAACATTGCGGACACACACACACCAATGAGCTGAAACATCACGACCACCTGCCTAATATACTCTTAGGCTTCTGTGTACCGCCAGAAGCAGTCCGTGTGCCACGTAGCCATGGACTCAACAAGACCTCTGAAGGTGCGCAGTGGTGTTTAATACTGAGATCTTGCATCCTTTAAGTCGCGAGTAGGAGCTGCCTGGGGCTGGCTTGTTGTTCCTGCACATCCTACACTTGGATTGAGACATGAGGAATGTGGAGACGAGGGCAACATCTTGACCTTGTCAAGTTCCTCAGACCGTTCAAGAGCAAACTGCAGTGGGGCAGAGCGCGTGAGGTCACTGCCTTCGGGGAATACCTAAATGAGTGTTAATTCAACTCCAATTGAGTTTATGTGAGTCCTTCTCGGCCATCTTGGACTCAAACTGTGTTGGATTTGAATTTGCACTCGGATTTTATTACTGTGACGTACCCGGTCCAAATGTGAAACCGACGTCCACGTGAATGTCCAGACCTTAGGTTCTCTGCAGAACATGGCTTAGATTAATGCACTCCCTCCAGCACTTGGAAAAACACTGCCCTCTGCTGGACATATATTGTAAGTTTTTTTTCTAGACTTGTGCGAAATGGTTTACCTGCATCATTTCATCTGATGAATTGTATTAATGAATGTATTTGTTTATGCCACGTGGACACCATGTGATTTTGACATGAATGCCATATGTTTTCATTTTAGTTTTATTTTGTCTTTCAATGATTTTATGCTTTGATTCATTTATTGTGCAGCATTTGTTTTTGTTTGTGTAATGCGTTTTTGTGTTTGGCAGTATTGATCTAATCTCATTGCTCTGAAAAAACAATTCATTATTTAAGTTTGAGTATGTAGACATGTATATGAGACAAGTAATCTGTAAAGTGATTTTACTTCAATTTGGATATGCTGTCTCTGGATTTTTTAAAATGCATTTGTTAAGATTAATGAATTACAATTGTTGTGATTATTGCATAATGTGTGTATGGCTACATACTGTAAAAATGAAACCAACCAGTTTGCAGTATAACCTCCATTTTATTCAGAGAAATTATCAGATTCTGTATTTGTGCCTGCACTGTGTCCACCTGGCATAATACAGCAATTTTGTTGAAACCTTTTTTTTTTTTTTTTTTTTTAATTATTGATTGCTAAGGCCTGATTTTTTTTTCTCTCTTTTGTTGTGTGAATGTGTGAGTACATGCATCTAATCTAAGATGAAATAAAAATATTTTATTACTTTTCTCGGCCAATTGCTTGAAAGTGTACAAAATAATTCAACAATTGTCCTGGGTCTTCAAAAATATTGTCTCCCATGTTACAATTAAATTAATTTCAAGTATTTAAAGCATTACCTGTCCCTACACTTGCACCAGTTCTGATGTAACTGTTTTTGGTTATATCCAGTTCTCTCTGCACCATATGGAAAATAGTATGATATTCCCCATAGCAATGTGCAGTGTGGATTCCATTTATTCTGTTTGCTTATTATAGTCAATAGACACAATGATTGCAATGGCATCTCTTGTACAATGGCTTTGGATTTTTTATTTGTTCCCTGCTGTTTTGGTCCCAACAGACATTATGTTTGATGTTGTTTCCTGTCTATACTCATAGTGAGCACCATAATGCATTGTTCAGTGACGCATTTTTATTTTGATTCTGCCCTCTTGGACTTTTGAGTTGGAAAGGATACAATGACAAATATAACCGGCAACGGTTATTATGTGGTTTTTGCAACATGAGGCAAATATCCATTTTGAAGCAGTGAAGACACACATTGTATAAATTTTTGAAATAATGTCCAGTTCATGGCATATAATTGAATAATACAATTGAATATGGCATTCCTTGCCCGGCAACTTTCATTTTGATTCATCATTGCTTTGCCTGCCAAACAGGAACTGATATCTGATTAGTTTATAAGGGATGTTTTTAAAAATTTCTTTTGCTCATTGGAAGGACTATTTGATGCTTATTCAGAGACGCAGTATACAAAATTTGAACCATTTGGGTCAAAAGGCTGAATAGATATAGGCAATTTTACATTTGTTTTGTACAGCGCCACCTATTGGTCAATTGCAACCAAATTTTGTAATCTTCAACTTTTTGTCCCACAGATGTAAACTGTATATCTACTGATGATTGGACCCTGCTTTCAGGAATTGCACCTCTAAACATCAATAGGGGCCATGCCCACAAACTTTATTTGCTTACTGCAGCCATGTTTTAATGTAGCCATGTTCTTTATGCTGGGATTTAAGATCTTGATATGAAGGCGCTGTCCACCAAATTTTGTGCAAATCTGACACATTTAGGAGGGAGATTAGGTTTTTCAAAATACAAAATGACAGAAAATCCCATATGGATTGGCAGAATGGATATGTCCATCAAAATGTGGCTTTCGGATAAATAACTGCTCTAAACATAAATGCACCTAATTAAGACAAATCAGCTGCTTGTTGGAGTCCTAAGATTGCAATTGTGATTGGAACAAAACCAGCATACACGGAGGGGGTGCCAGGACCGAGTTTGAGAACCGCTGGCATAGCTACAACAGGCTACCTGCAAAGACACGATGCAAACTCGTTATATCCATGTATACTGTAACAAGCTAACAAATGTCGAAGTTGCTAGTGTTGGCGAATTCATATTTTTAAATTAAGGCGAGAACAAAGACTGCGGTCATTTTGCGTCGCGGTAGCATTTCCCGGTTAGGCAGCATAATTTGTCAGAATACTGGCCAGCATGGGCGTTGCAAATCTGTCCCAGCGTGCTTTCGGTGAATCATCAAGACGCAACCTTGCGTGAACAAGGAACAAGCGCATTAATGGCGGATGGGTCAATTCGAGCGACCTGATACAATACGTCACATCGCAAGGCGGATATGATCGTCGATAATGACGGATCAAAGTTCAAAATGTAGACAAGTGAACTTCCGCCCATCACCACGCGCGGTCGAACGCTAGCTAATATAATTGCGATTTATAGCGTTTAGTTCCAAGGCGTGCACTCTGGCTTTCACTTGAATTCAGGGTTTATTTGAATTTTGCAGCATTTTCATGTTCATATCTGTGTATCCACGATGGTATTCTACTGCGAAGCTGCGCAATGCTCATCGCATTCCGACAAGCATGCTGAAGCTAGTCTTATTACCGGAAGTTCGGACGTCTGCAGGAAATCCCGTTCATTCATCTCGTCTCCCGATTTATGACAGTTTCGCGGTATATCAGATCGCTCCTATTGGTTTATGAGTTATGACCATTTGTTTACTATAGCACCATCCATGGACAGATTTAAGCCAAATTTGGTCATCTTTAATCTAATGGCCTGTAGGTGAGGGATCTTATGTTTGGTGATGATTAGGCATTGAATTCATTAGTTATGGCTCATTATCAACATTGTTAACTTTATGGTTCTGAAAGTACTGGTACAGAAGCTCTCATAGATGTCGCACACTTTTGGTTTGCCTCTCCATGTCCTTTTTGTCCAAATTGTTCCTGAGCAGCTTAATTTTAATTAATTTGTAGCAAAATAGAAAATATTTGTTCATCAATTTATCTTGCAAAATATGGCTTCTTTAAAATTTAACAGAATTTGTCAAAATTCTCACTATTCTGTGGAGTAAATTCTTCTTACTATTTACTTCTTATTTTGTGTCATCTGAGGTTAGACCAACAACTGCAGGAATTTTAGTCTTATGTCTTCCTGACTTATTTCTATTGTTTTTTTCACCAAATAATAAAAATGCACTCAGTGGCCACTTTATTTGGTGCTCCTTTCAAATACTAGGACTTTGCCTACCTTTGCTACTAGAAGAGCCGTAATGTTTTATGGCATTGATTTAACAAGGTGCAGGAAAAATTCCCAGGCGATTCTGTTCCATGTTTGTGTGATTGCAACGTGCAGTTTCTGCAGATATGTACGCTGCACCTTCACTTTGGAATACGTCTTGTTCAGCCACATGTCCTGTTCTACCACATCCCAATTTTGTGTTGTTGGACTGAGATCTGGTGACTGTAGGGGCCATCGGAGCACAATTAAATCAATGTAATGTTTGTGGAACCAGCTTGAGATAATATGTGCTTTGTCACAAGACGTATTATCCTGCTGGAAGTTTCCATTGGATGATGGGAAGAGGGGGGCCTGAAAAAAATGCAGATGGTCAGTAACAAAACTCAGATACGCTGTGGCACTGAAACTATGATTGATTGGCATGAAGGGGCCCATAGTGTGCCAAAAAAAAAGCATTTCTCACACCATTACACCACAGCCACTCGGCTGCATTGATGACATAATGCAAGATGGAGCTAGAGATTCATGTTGTCAATGCCAACTTCTGACTGTACCCTGTGCATACCGCCACAGCAATTTAGATTTGTTCGATCAGGTGACTTTTTTTTCTAAGCTTCTAATATTCAGTTTTAGTGAGCCTTTTCCCCCTGTAGCCTCGGCGTCCTGTTCTTACCTGACCGGAATGGAAGCCGGTGTGACCTTCAGCTGTTTTAGCCCATCCACTTCATGGTTTGAAGTGTTGTGCATTCAGATTCGGAGATGCTTTTCGGCATAGTGCTGTTGTATCACTGGTAGTCTGTGTTACTCTTGTGTTTCTGTCAGCTTGAACCGGTCTGGCCAGTCCTGAACCAGTCCTGTGATCTTTTATTTTTTTCACAGAAATTTCACTCACTGGATGTTTTTTATGTTTGTTGTTTCACACAATTCCTTATAAACTCTCAGGACTGTTTTGCATGAAAATCCCCAGATATCTGGAGGTTTTGAGATACGCTCACTATCCCATCTGGCAAAACAGCCATTCCACAGTGAAGGTTACTTGGATCACATTTTTTCCCTATTCTGTTGCTGAATCTCTTTGTTTAATGCAAGCAGACATGGTAATGAGTTGCTCCCTCATAATCAACTGATTTTGATATTTGCATTGACAAACCACTGCCCAGCTGTACCTGATATAGTGGTCACCAAGTACATATTGTCAGCATGCCAAGAAAATATCACTCATCAAGCAAAAGGTAACTTAAAAAACACTAATATTTTCTATTTAAGGGGGAAAAAAAATGATGATGGTTTAAAATAAATTTATTCCAGGTTAGATTTTAAAGTGACATGCCCCCACCAACATTATGGTTTTGTTATGCAGAAGAAGGAATAGATTTTTTGTCCTGCTGCACCGAACCGGGCGACCATTAGCATAAAGTGACTTTGATCCAAATTAAATTTTGCTGCTTACTCCTGCCACACACATCCTGAGAGTCCGGTAAAGAGCAGCGAGAGACTTCCTTTCCTTAGTTTCTCTCCCGAGACACTGCAAATAACAAAATACCAAGCAGGTGAGTAAAACACCGTCTCTGTGTAGTGTGTGTGATTTACAGCCATCACAGACATGCTTACCCACTCAGGCGCAAAACAGGATGCCATTTATGCTAGAACAACATCCTCTTTTTTTTTTTTTTTTTTTTTTAAATCAGATGTGAGGAGGTGAAAAAAAGGCGTACACATGTGCGCTGCTCTCAAGTGGAAAAACGTGGCGCACATCGGGGGAAGCGTAAAGCGTGGACTCCATCCTTGTGTCTTTCCAGAAAGGGCGTTGGGTGTTCTTTCTCTGTGGCACAGGATGTGCTCGCCAGGCCGGTTCCCGGCTGAGCAATTGACGGGATAGGGTTAGTCTCGGGAAACCCACAGGGAGCTCTTTCGGACAAACGCTCTCGTGTGTTCAAAGCAGACTCTGTGCACGGCAGGAAACTCCTCCCTGTGTTGTTTGGAAGCAGAGGTGGAATCGACAGGAAGGTATTCTGGGAATACGGAAGCTCCTCTCCCCTCAAGCGGTGCATTTCCCAGGAGCAGTAAAACATGAGGCCTAGAGGCAGAGAGGAGGAGGGTGACGGCTCTAATTTTTAAGAGCAGGCTAATAAGCCATTAGCACCCTCTGCTCTGGCATTGGCTGTTCCTGTCCACTTTATGCAAAATAGCACTTGACTCTTGATGAGTTCTTTTATTATTAAAGATGTTGTTATGATGTCAGTCATTCACTTAAGTCCGCCTCCATATTTGAAGATTTATAGATGATCAACACGCTCCAATGCCCGCAATTATATTTCAGTCCGCTAAGCATGCACACACCAATCCAATGACAGGTTGACGTACTGGCTCAGATCTGGACACACCCTCCACACCTTTAAGGGGGAAGAGAGCAGGAATTAGCAGGATATCCCCCCAAAGTTGCAAACCTGCATTCTGCCAAAATCCACTTCACCACAGGGCAAGATTCCAAGCACCTGTCTGTGTGCAGACCCGGCACAAGCCACCATTCGGCCACTCCAACAGGAAGAACTTCCTGGGAGCCTGCTGCTTTCTGATGATCATGAGGGTCGCATCATCTAACCCAGCAACCCACCTGCAATGCAGAGGCAGAGAGGTAAAGCCTATGCATTATTTGAAATGCAGACATTTTTTGGTTGCGGAATCTTATGTTTCA
The DNA here is from genome assembly GCA_029692085.1 of Gymnothorax javanicus. Classification (NCBI taxonomy): domain Eukaryota; kingdom Metazoa; phylum Chordata; class Actinopteri; order Anguilliformes; family Muraenidae; genus Gymnothorax; species Gymnothorax javanicus. Next base: position 104,502,394 of record CM056200.1, read on the forward strand.
TACATTCAGATGTTAGTGTAGGGATGTAGAGAGAGACTATGGCTCAAGGAGAGCTCACTTTGCCCAGGGGAGAACAATGGTCTCTTCATAGCTTTACAATGATCATTGATGAACCACAGAGCAAATGGAGGAGTTGGCATGCGGTGTCGACTACCTTTAACCAAGAACTAATCTCTTTTGCCAAGAGGGTCTCTTCATCCCGGGTGCTACTGGATTCTCTGTGATGTGTCATCAGAGGTATAGAAGCCCCTCAGTAACCTGACACTAGAACGCAGGGGTCTCAAGCTGGTCTGTAAAAGGGCCAATGGGCTGCTGGTTTTCTATCCAACTAAGCAGAGTCACACCTGATACAACTAATATAATCAACTGATCTCAGCCTGCACAGTTGATAGGTTGTATCAGGTGTGACTCTGCTTAGTTGGAATAAAAACCTGCAGCCCCTTAGCCCTTTTTTGGATCAGTTTAAGACCCCTGCCATAACGCATGATTGCTCCAAACTGGTTCCCATATACTTTTTGTAATTAGCGACCAAAACAGAGAAGGAACATTTAACTGGGTTGGAGGTGCTGCCACAGTTCAAATGTAAACGTGAAGAAGGGAAGTCACACATGTGTAGCCACAATGCCATAATTAATTTATTCACTTTCCACTGTTTCGACGGAAGTCTTCCTCAAGGTATTGAATCATCCCTCAATACCCTGAAGAGGCTTTATGACTAAAGGTTGGTATATTAACGAATTAATTATTGTCACATTGTGGCTATAGTGTGTGACTGCCCCTCCTCACATGTAACTGGCATCCGAACATTAATTAGCTTACTTGCAAAGACTAACTGGTAGAATAACCAGCCACTTTGTTTTTAGCTGGCATTATTGTACATTGCATCACAAAATTCAAGCATTTTGCTATCCACAATAATGACAATATAAAATGTTAATGTTTATTTTGCTTGGCTTTTAGCTGAGGTTTTTAGTGTAAATGCCGTTTTCACACACACACATAATTTCAGATTTCTGCTGCAATTTCTTTTAGAAATTACAAGGTGATTCCATAATCTTTTCAAATGTTTTTGTGTCATATCTGCAATTTGTTTATTTGCTATGATGAAAAAAAGCTGGATGAACATCCTGTATGTGTGGTGATTCCCGCCAGGGTTTATAATTCTTTCTCATAAGTCTCTACATTGTGTCTGACCATTCCCATGTAAACCCGTTTTTAGCCACAGGAGGGCAGCATCTGAATGCTTTCATACGCTGCCTTCCTCCTTTCCTCACTGGTGCCCTACATGGACCCAGATCCTCAGGCCCCTCCCACTGAATCGAGGTACTGGAAATTTATTGGCTGCAATGCCAATCACTCAGCATGTGACTGATGGGGGACACAAGCATTTTCTACGGTACAGCGTCTTGCAATAACTGCATCTGCATTTTCAATAACTGTACAATGACCACTAACAATGAATTCTGTGAGACATTTCATGGTTGCAAGTACCGAGTCAGAGGAGCTAACAATAACTGAACAGTGGGAGAGATTTTTATCTCTATTTAAGAATGAGACTATTTTCTCTGTGAATGTGAAACATACACACAATTGCACAACCGCCCTTTTGATGGCTCTTGAATAAATACTGTGCTTTATCTTCTGATTAACGCATTTTTGTCACAACCGAATGAAAGGTTCAAAACAAAGGGAAGATTTGGGTTGAATGAATTGAAGAGCAATAGCTATGGCAGACAGAGGTAAGAATCTAAAGAGGGGCTTTAGATTTCCGATAGCAGGACGCTGCTTTCCCACTGCTCTCTCGCAGCCCTGTGACCTCAGGTTTAAGCTGTGGCTGATGTCAGCACTGATCTATCCTGCGGTCATGGTACCGAATCGTATGAAAACAACACCCTCAACTGAGAGTTTTCACTCAGAGCTCTGGGCTGTGTTTTCCAGCATTAACACTGAAAAGTACCTTTTTTTTCTTAAAATTTAGAGGTCGCTACAGGGAAAGAATGCACAGCCTCTCATTGACATAGAAATTATGTAAATGCATGGCATTATGCTTTACACATTCACACTATCAAGTATCTGATGTGTTAGTTTTAGGCAAAATGTTACTGTGAATACATTTGTTGAACCCGGAGGTTGAAGTTACTACTATGAAATCTTGTCTTTTTCTGTCACACCCTGAATATGATATTCTTAGTTTAATAGTTCTTCCATCTTTGACTTGACTTAAAATTCTAGAGGGGTAGTTTATAAAATAAATGATGTAGCCAAAAAAGCATGTAAATCTGAATCTCTAGCAATCACATGCTGAGAGACACAAGTAGGCACACATGCTGACACACATGTACACTCACAGATTTTACCACTTCAGAGAAGAATTCTTAGTAACCTAGTCACCTGTGGTCCCGGCCCCACTCGCAATGGCAGTAAAAGAGAGGGAAGTGTCACGCCTCAGCAATGCGCTGGATAACTGGGAAGGATTTCAGTATGACCACCGACATTTCACGCTTTTCACAATTCTGACTGCCTGAGTGAACTGTGGAAATGCAGGCATTGTGAAACACAGGTTACTTATCTGAAATTTTTATGAGCAACTTCACTCGATTTTTGAGTTGATTCGACTGTTATGCTTAACTTTTGTTTAAAGTGGTTAAGTATACATAGATTTCCTAGTTTAGATGCAGGTTCCACACTGCAAATCCCAACTTGCTAACTCAACTTTGTTTTTTATGGCTTGCACTCAAAACTTTTAGTTAAGTACATTACAACACGAAAGTTATGAGTAAACCAGACGGGAAATAAGTCTGCCGGATGATTCTTGTCTGGCTGGAAATTTATGTCAGTTCAACGTAACTCTTTTTCTCAGTCAACAAGTTGATTTTATTCTTTTTATTTACAAGAGACCATGTACAGTTTAAACATGAAAGTCACCATTCGATGCACCATACCAGATTGTAGCTTCAAGCTAATTTGCATCTGTAGTCCCTTGGCAGGTCCAAACAAAAAACCACACAACAAACTACAGACTAAATTTTTTTTTTTTTTTTTTTAAAAAAGCACACAAAGACACATAACACAAAGATGCACACAATAGCACATAGTGAAAGTATGTTTGTCAAATGAATAAAATCAAATCAGGAATCTAAAGTTGAAAGTTAGTGAGTACAGAGTTGTTCAGCTTTTAGCAGATGTTTTAGGCTTGATTTGAAAATTTTCAAAGAGCTGCAACACCTCATATTGATAGGCAGAGTGTTCCACTGTTTAGCAGCTTTCACAGAGAAAGCTGATTGCCCAAATGCAGAGCGACAGAATGGTATAGTACAGTCATGTATGGAGGATATTCTTGAGGATATTAGTGTTTGCATAACATGGACGTGCATGTCATATTAATTCTAGTCCTGCCTCCATGCTAATGCTTATTGAGGACCAGCAAGCAGGGAAATAGCTACCAGGGAATGATATATCAATGACCAGCACACATGGAAACGAGTGTGGGTCCTCTATATATCGGTGACCGGCAGGACTAGAGTTAATTGAATATCTAGTATTCATAACACAAATTTAACATATTAACTGTCTTTCCACTCACTTTGCCACAGAAAGTAAAGCTCTTGCTCACCGATCGACTCCGTCTCTTGCTGCCCCAGATGGGGTCCTTGGGACCAGATGGTGTCAGCAGGGTGACAGTGATCTGCTGGTTCCATGGGTAGCTAAATAGCACTGTTACAAACTTCAGAGTTGGAATGAGGCATAGATCCAAGAAAGGCCACTTTGCACTTTGATAATGGCAATATGAGCTGCAACACTACAGAAAAGATGAAAACTCAGGAGGGGCAAGGCTGAAGAATATTAAGGGGCAGTCTGGTTTGGTCCAGGTCTATACCAAGGTGGCAATCCGTGAGTGACTGGCCCAAAGACTGAGCCCACTCTCGAACTCCAAGGCCAGATGACTGGGAGAAATCACCACTGCAGAGCTGAACAACTGGGAGAAAATCCCTAATAAACCGGTCAAATGTCTCTTACATTTCATACTGAAGATGGAAGAGTTGTAGGACTAAGATCAGGAACTGGCATCAGGCACAATGAGGATAATGAGACAATTCAGCAAAGGGCAAAGACACTGGGGCATATAAACACACACCACACCATTAAAAAAATCAAGGAAAAGGGAGGCGTGCTAACATGCTAATACACATGGAGGGAGAGAATGATATGACACAATAATTAACCAATTTAGCAAGACGAGAAGGGAAAACAACACAGATGGCTGGATTGTGGGGAAACATTAAAGGAAACATTTAGGAAGTGACAGACATCTACCTCTCAGTTAAGAACATACATTTGTAACACAGCACATAAGCGGCCAAGTTAAACTACATCAGTAAATCACGTCAGTTGAACTGATTCTGCGCAGTAACGCACAATGTCTTGGCTATACTCCAGAAAACCCCAAAGGCACACAATGACGTAATTTCTTAAAATGTAAGAAAGATCAAAATCCATTTCAGTACTGTCTACTACATAGGTATTCATATTCACAAACCTAATTACCCTGCCCCCCCGAAGGGGTAGGGTGAGGGTATTGTAATTGACTTGGTTTGTTTGTTAGTTTATTCATTTATTTGTTTGTTTGTTGGCAAGATTATGAGAAAACCACTGCCTCAGTTTATATCTAGTTTATTTTGCCTTGCTTTGAGTGTGACTATCTATCAAGCTATCATAGAGATATATAATAGAACCAGAGAGAACGAGGAAGTACCTTTGCTTCAGCCAGTTAGCATGTTAGCTTCCTGCTTCCGCTTTTCCCACTGTAGGCAATTTTGTGGCCAAAGATGTGGCAGCTCCATAGACACCAATTCAAAAGTGCGCAATTTTTTCTTGCCAAATAAAGCGAAAACAAAAGCAAATGTATTTGGTAATCCTTCATTATTTTGCTCTTTATCTGACGCAACTGTTCGATGTTTTCAAGAGGGCCTGTAAAATAAGAACTGATACTTAGGGCTTGATGACAGCCCGTGCACGAGTTTAGTTGTCCAGCTGTTGCTCTGACTGCAGCAGTTCAACGAGAAGAGTGAAAAGTGCGTGCACATTCCAGATTAACAGCGTTTCTCGTCATTTCCCCTGGAAAACATTCGCCAATCCGCACAGACGACACACTTTCTTGGCAATTTATGCCGTGTAATCAGATTGGCTTATGAAATGGCGCCGGAAATAAGCACTTATGGAACGCCATTTTCATAGATGGCGTCGGTCAATTCCGTACTTCCTGGGCTGAAGCAGCTAGCCTAGCATCTCCCATTGAAAGTAGGGGTGGTACTTCCTCACTCTCTCCAGTTCTATTATATTACCTCCATGGTTTTCTCACAGTCTAACAACAACTGAGGCAACCTCCATTCAGTTCCACCCTCTTTGATGTACCCACCATAAAATCCAAATACGTCAAGGCAGATTTTCACTATAATGCACCTTCATCCTGGAGCTCACATTGAAAAGAACTAAAACTTAATTTATCAATCCCCCTTTGTGATTTTTAAGGCTGTACTGCAAATATTTCAATGTACAAATATAAATGTTCAGTAACTCACCCATTTCCATCCATTCTCTGTACCCTCGTCTTCCTCACTAGGGTGACAGGTGAGCTGGAGCCCATCCCAGCTGACTCTGGGCAAAGGCAAGGACCCACCCTGGACGGCTTGGCAATCCATCACAGGGTGCACACACCATTCACACACAACTCAAACTCGCACTCATACCTACGGGCAATTTAGAGTCTCCAAGTAGCCTGATGTGCATGTCTTTGGACTGTGGGAGGAAAGCAGAGCACCTGGAGGAAACCCACACAAACGCAGGGAGAACATCCAAACTCCACACAGAAAGAACCCAGACCGGATTCGAACCCATAACCTTCATGCTGTAAGGCAACAGTGCCGACCACTGCACGACCGTGCCGCCTCACACCCGTTTTCCTGTTTATAATTCTCCCTTTTGGTTTTAGTTGCATGTTTGTGCTTGCATTTTTTTAATATTTAAAGGATAAATAAATAAAATAAAATGTGTGATAGTAGCAACATCACAAACACAATATGATGGAAACTACTAGTTTCAAAGGAATTTGTCCTTTGTGGACTGTTTTTATTTTCAGTCGTCAGTGGTCTAGATCTCAACTGCTTTCAATATTCAGCAGATATTATTACCTCAGTATTACTTCAGAGTGTAAAGCAAAGAATATAATAACTACACGTTATCTGATCTTGCACCTTAAATGGTCATAGCATCACAACAAACTTTGAATCTATTTTCAGCCTGACTGTGCAAAACTGACCATACTTAATGACAAGTTCTACAGGCAGAATCTCTGGCATGAGCACAAGAACGGTGAGTGATGAGTCCTGGAAATAACCCCGGGGTGGCATCATTAGTAAAACACAATACCTCAAATAGAATGGTATATTTCCAAACAAAACTACTAAGTGAATGAACTACTAAGTCTCTTAAAGTCTGTAAAATTTCTAAAAAACAATTCAAACCCATTTTAATTCCAATTCAAAGATACAAGAAGCTCAATGTGCTTGACCATATAAAATATATCAAATTGAGAGTAGAGCACACACAAATAAGTTGTAAAACAATATTAATAGAAAAACAGAGTATATCTGCTCTTTATTGTTTGTTATTCATTAATACCCCATAAGAGCTACCATGCAAGATTTTCACCTGTGGTGTTCTGATGATTTGTCAAATTGGAAATGGACATTTTAGGATTTCAAAAAAAACCTTAATTCTAATTGTTTTCTAATGCAAACACTGAATCTGAAGACTGCTTTATACGGTGGGAATAAAGAGGGGTGCAACAATGCTCTTTTGCATTTACAGGCCAGTGAAAGCAATAACACATCTCAGACGAAGTGGAGGAGTGAGAAAGTTTTCTCTCCTCCATGTGGGTGTTCGTTTTATATTTTACAGACAATGCTCCTTTAAGAGCCGGCACCTGGAAATCCCATTAGAGGTGCGTATAAAATTTCCCCCGTGATTAATAGCTGATGAGGTGGGGTAGGCTGGAGGCACCAACGTAAGGCCTCGACTGCTCCGCCCTCCTGGGCTCGCATTTCACTCCCTAAACTTACTGCTCTTTCCCACTCAAGCATTTAAAACAGAGGAGGGACCCCTTCTGAGGAATGCCTCAGAACTGTGAAAAGAGCCCAGGACCAGAGAGACGATGCAGTGCCTCACGACTGATCACGTTACCAGCAGCTGTTTACAGTAGTGGAGCTACTCTAAGCTGCTGGACAGGCAGTCGGGGACAAGCTTCCTGAAGGACTCTTCATCCACCACATGCTGCTGAGGTCCACCTACCGACACACAGACTGAGCATTTTTCCTCAACCGGACGAATGCTGCAGAGCAGCGATGCACATTTAAAACGAGGCAAAGTGGATGCGCATCTCTGAACTTCAATAGAGCGAAATCAAGCGGCCAGCTTTCCCGGATAGGCTTTTATGCTGCCTGCCTAACCATGGATCAGTCCAGCAGCAGCTGCATGAGGAGCGCCCATCCTGGGAGCTCCATCTGGGGTTGCGTTCGCAGCCCCCACTTGGGTGTTCCCGCATCGGGGCTACAGGCCTATCAGCAGAGTCCTTTCTCCCTGCGCCAAAAACCCGAATTCCTGGCCTACGCGGACTTCCCCACCTCCTGCTTGGTGTCGACGCCGCACGAGTACCACCGCGAGGAGCGCCCGTACCGGGAGCTCCACCCTGGGTTTCAGAGAGCTGACTGGCCGCTCTCCGCGGCCTGCGAACCCCGCGATCGGAGCCAGGACCTCTGCATGGCGGGGGGAGCCACCATGGAGGACGTAGAGAACGCCGGCGGGGACCGGCTGCACGGACCGATAGGCAGCTGTTTTGAAGGACAGTTCACATCGCACAGCATGGCAGCAGGCGAGACGGAGAAAAAGACGTCCAAGCGAAAGCAGGACATGGCAGGTGGGTTTGCATGTGCCATCGTCAACAGGCTGGATTCTGTCTTAGGCCAGAGGTCTAAAATGAAGACCTGTGTGCAAGAAGTACCTAAGTCACAAAATAATACTTTTGAGATTTTGGGGATCAAAGTTTCAAAACATGTTGCAGATCATAATAATGGACAACGGAAACACACCAGTACACAAGACTTGATTGCTTCTTTGCAGAAATCTTAGGTATCAGATGATGCTCTGGCCATTGTGGCTTTTAATAGTGGTGTCAGCTCATTTTTTTCCAAATGTGACTTAAGTACTTCTTGCACCCAGGTTTTCAGATCTAGATTCAAAAAGTCATTCTCCAAATTGAGATTGATGGCCGAGCCTTAACTTTCTGACCTACGGGCTGCCTGTTTCTGTCTAGGCCACTATGGGTCAACAATATAACCATCAACCATTCGTTAACTATGCACAATAATGCACCGTACACTCCCGCAGAAAAATAACTAACAATAGAAAATCTGTGTCATTAATGTGTATTACATTATCAGTATTTTTAAACACTTGCTTTTCTGAAAACAACATAAAATAGACAAAACTGTATGGTTCCTTGACATTCTGTCCCTACAATACAAGCAATATGTCATTTTTATTTGGGTAGTTTGATGTTGACTACACTCACAAATTCCACTAACAAAAAGCCCAAAAAATGCCAAAATATTCAAGCAGGTTGACAGCAGCCCTGAAAATAGGTTCTAAATCAATGTACTCAATGTGAGACATTCTTCGAAAGCCCTGGTTATCCTTTTATTCCCCACCGTTATGGAAGTGTGTAACCACCCCTGATCCCGGAGGTCAACTGTCCTGTAGGTTTTCACTGCAACCCTAACAAAGCATGCCCATTTGAGTAAATTGAGGTCCTGTTGAGCAGACAATAATTGCAATCAGCTGAGCCAGGATTAGGGTTAGAGTGAATACCAGCAGGATGGTAGATCTCCAGGAACAGCATTGGTAACCACTGTGTTATGGTTAACTGAATATAATATGTTAAGCCATTCTGGTCTTATTTCTGCTAATCATGTCACTGCCAGATTCTTCCCCAGTGCAGTACTAGTCCTTCTCTATGCGTAAAAAATAATTTAAACCTGCAGTACTTGCACTGGAGAACATATATGTGTGCTGAATATTTCACAATGGCTTTAAATTCAAATGTTGCCATTTTATATCTATATATCTTAATATTTATATTTATATAAATGCCACTTCTTTATTTCTCTTTGAGTTCTGTCAGAGATCAGCAAGTAGTCTGACCAAAAACCTCAGAAAAGTTCACAGATACACTGTACTATGATTGCAGTCTAACTGGCAAAGCTTATGTTCCGGAGCATAGACTCATTTGTATGAACATTCCTGATGCAAAAATGATATTATTTTCACTTCTGAAAAAAATATTATCCACAATGAAGCATGAGGGAGGTATGGTTGGGACAAAACAGATTATTGTCAATTTGCACTAAAGCCAAAACAAGCCCTTCCTTCAATTGTTTTTAGTTCCTACATTAAAAAAAAAAAGAAATTCAGGTAAAAATGACAGCAACAATAAGAGGATGGATGAATTGACCCGTGAGATTAACCTTTGTACAGCAACTACTCAGTACTGAAATTTTGTACACAGGCTAAGAAAAAGAGCTTATGAAACTTGCCTCAATGGAATTGTATTCCCATACCTATTCAAGCTGACTACGAGTCCTAAACACTTTAAATGTACAGTCAGTGGATAGAATCTTTCACAGTTTGCTGATAGAGATTAGTGACAAAAGGAGTGTCCTGTTGGAAAATTGCCACCACCTTTAAACAAATAGTAGAAATGTATTCATTAACACAAATCAGAAAAAAACTGTATACCGTAGCACATTCCCAGGACAACAAGTTTGAAACCGTCACTAATATAACTGAGAGGAAAACAGAAGCATTAAAATGTCTTCCAGAAAAAAAACCTACTTAAAGGAATTTTGCTAATTAACGTGTTTGGGATGGGATTTAAATTGTCAATATTAAATTAAAGCCAACTGTAGTAATATGTCCATTTGTTAGTCCTTCAGTCGAAGAAAAGATCTTGTATTCCCCACATCATGACTGAGGGACTCAAACGGATTTTAATGGTTCTGACAGTTTTTACTACGGTTCACGATCCCACCAAATCTTGGGAAACATGAGGGAAACGTTATTTATAAACTAAATGTTTGAGGTTTCGGTATTGTGATTCAAGTAACTGAGAAGTTTTATCAAGGATGGTTAGAGGGCAAATAGACGTTCATTGGTGACAATATGAGAAAACCAGATGTGTGTCTGCATGTGCAGATTTCTCCACCATATTTTATCACCGAAGTAAAATGGTCTAAATAATATTCAGGCTTAATGCATCTCTTTTTATCATATACGGTGATTGATTTTACAGGTCTTTGGCATAGATTTCACAATTGACAGGAAATATTGAAAATTAAATCAAATATCCAGAAAAGTATTTAATGAAATTCCATTTTCACTGAAATTTAATTAATTAATATTCAATGTAGTGACGTGCTGAAACTCCACAGAAATTTCATAATTGGCAGTAAATATTGAAAATTAACTCAACTATCCAGAAAAGTATTTAATGAAATTCCGTTTTCACTAAAATTTAATTAATTAATTAATAGTCAATTTAGTGACGTGCTGAAATTTTAGATATGTTGAACATTCAAGTTAAATCCATTTTTTGACATTTTAATTTTCTTTCTTCTGGGTCTAAAATTTCAATGTAACCCTCATTTTTGTATCAAGATGCCAAAAAAAGTCTGGTAAAATGTATTCTCAGGAATCCACATTCACATGGTTATCGTTTGACATAATTCCATCTTTAAACAGTAAGTCTGATCCCAACAAAGTCAGAGCAGAGCAAGGCATAAACAGATTTTTTAGGAGGCAAAGTTGAAGGCAAGTTAACCTCAGAAAAAAAGCTGTCTTGTGATGCGGCCCCAAATATTATTAAGGTTATCAAATGATGCTTAAAAAATTAGTCAGCTAGGTATTATGATTCTGGGAAGCAGCAATATGGTAGCATGGCGAGAAACAGAAATATTACAGGTATGCATGTACACATATTTGCAATTAAGAAATTACAGCATTATTATAGTCCTAAACATGAATCAGATGGCATGCTTCTGGAATATTTTTTTTCACGCTCATTAATAATCTAATTCAAATGTGCGAAAGCAAACTAAAGAGACTAAAGAAAGGACTGAAGGAGATAAAAACAGTGCGTTGATCTGATGAGCCTGTAGTGTTGCAGGATACACCATGCAGTTTAACATGTAATGTACACACCTGTGCAGCATGAGTAATCTATTTTAAATCCTTGCTATGCATTTAGATGTTTTTAAACACTGCTGAGCAAAAGTACATGAAGGCCTTCCACAAACAAAAGAATTATATATATTATATATATGTACAGTTGCAATCAAAATTATTCAACTCCCGTTGCAAATTAGGTTTACTGGCAAAATTTACAAACCTTCAGCTGTTTGCAATGAACAAATCAAACAAGAACAATTTAAATGGCTCAACACAACAAATATTACAAGTGGCTTCTCCAAATTCAACACAAAATGTCACTTTTAATGACTACTGCAGGCTAAAAATTATTCAACCCCTACATGACAAGCACTTTAATACTTAGTGGAGCACTCTTTTGCCGCTATGACCTGCTGGAAATGTGATGCATAGGCAGATGCCATCTTTTGGCAGCATTCCCAAGGAATCTTACCCCAGTCCTGATGGACAATGGCCTCCAGTTCACTAATATTCTTGGGTTTGCTTGCTGCAACTGTGTTCTTCAAATCCCACCAGAGATTTTTTATGGGGTCCAAGTGAGGCGCCTGTGATAGGCACTCTAGAATCTTCCCAGACTTCTTCTGAAACCAAGCCTTGGTGGACGTTGAGATATGCTTAGGATCACGGTCCTTTTGGAAGGTCCAATGATGACCAAGCGTCAGCTTCCGTACAGACTGCATGACATTTTCTCCTTGGATATCCTGGTACTTGACTGAATCCATCTTGCTCTCCACACTTTGCAGATTTCCAGTGCCAGAGGAAACAAGGCAACCGCAGAGCATCAAAAAGCCCCCACAATTCTTCACTATAGGCAGGGTGTACTTTTCAGTATATGCTTCTTTATTCCTCCTGCAGACATACCACTGATTCATAAGCCTGAAATATTCCAGTTTTGTTTCATCACTCCACAGAACAATATCCCCAAACTTCTGTGGCTTATTTATATGGTTTTGAGCATATTGGAGCTTGTGCTATTGGATCAGTTGTGGTGTATGTCTTGGATATCTTCAACGTTTAGTATGCGCCCTACTGTGCAAACTGAAACCTCAGTGCCTCCTGCCTCCAAGTCTTGCTGCAGGTCTCCTACAGTCACTTGAGGGTTTTTGACCACCGGTCTCATCAGGAATCTGGTGACAGCCATTGATAGCTTCCTCTTTCTGCCACATCCTGGTACTATAGCCACTCTTCCTTTAACTCTGAACTTGCGAACTATGCTTCTAACTGTACGAAAATTCAGTGCCTGTGCTATCTTTTTGTATCCTTTTCCTTGTTTGTGCCAGGCAATGATCTCCTCTATTAGCTTTTTGGGCAATTCTTTTGACAGTCATATTTCTAACATGCAATCAAGTGTCACTGACAACAAACCCCTAGCGAGTGCAAGTATTTGATGTGTTCTATCTCAAGCAAACCTGATGCAACTAATTAGGCTCTTGATTAGCTGCATTAGGTGTGCTTGAGACAATACTTGACTTGCAAATATGCTCTTATGAGGGATTCTATTCGGGGAGTTGAATAATTTTGAGACTGCAGTAGTCATTAAAAATGGCATTTTGTGTCAAATTTGGAGAAACCACTTGTAATATTAGTTGTGTTGAGCTATTTAAAATGTTCTTGTTTAATCTGTTTATCACAAACAGCTGAAAGTTTGTAAATTTTGCTATTGAACCCAATTTGCAATGGGGGTTGAAAAATTTTGATTACAACTGTATATATAATGTGCAGTGCAGTGATAATTATACACCACCACTTTTGTCTAAAAGTGGTCATTATATATTACTTCTCTACAATTTTTTGGTGAAAATGTATGAAAAACACTATTGTAGGCAATGAGAAAAAAAACATTCCCACAAGTATATTAAGGTAAAAATATGGGTGATAAACAAAAACACTGAAAACATCAATTTTTTATCAAAACTGAAAGGTGTCGCAAATTTTATTTTTTTGACTTTTGCATAGCCTGACAGCATGTTTTTCCATGATTGCGGATCCTGAGAAATTTGTTTAAACTGGTTTGAGGCTACATTATTCTGCAAAATTACCTCTTATGGCCATTTGTTCCAGTATATAAGGCGACATGAACTTTGAGCAGTGTCACAGTTTTAAACACGATGGCACGAGGGGATGAGCACTCTGGAGATTGTTCGTAGCCGCATTGTGGCCTTACATGACGCTGAAGCGTTAAATGCTGCCATGGCACTGTAAAAAAATGCCAGCAAGCATTTCAAAGAAACCAGTTCACTGAGAGCTAGTGAAAATAGAGGTGCAAAATGGAAGTTCAGTGCCTCTGATGTTTGTTATCTGCGTATGAGGAAGTAGAAGAAAAAAAAATTTTAAATCAGCAGTTGACAGCACGACTGCTCCGTGATTATATTCATAGCGCCAGAAGTGAAGAAATGAAAGTATTGAGGTTTACTGTAGCCACTATTTCCAGATGCCTGCATGAAAATGTTCTGATTGGTCGTGTTGCTGCCAAGAACTGGCAACATCAAAAAAAAGACTTGAGTTTGCAATGAAATTCAAGGATTGGACACCAATGGACTGGGAACAAGTCCTTTGGACCGATGACTCAATTCTAAATTTTGTCACCTAAACGCAGAACTTATGCCTGCTGTAGAGTTGGAGAACATTTCAAAAATGACTTTAACCCCTTCAATAAAACTTTGAAGTGGTAATATGATGGTTTGGGGTTCAGTCTGCTCGAAAGAAGTCGGTTATCTCATAAAAATCGACGGAATCATAGATCAAAAGAAGTGTCACAGCATCCTTGTGAGGCACACATTGCCATCTGGAAAGAGACTGTTTGGTCAGGGATTTGATTTACAACAAGAGAATGAACCTAAACACACTTTTAAGCGGTGCAAGAATTCTGCCTGTCGGAAAGAATCATCTGGTGACATAAAAATAAGGACTTAGCTTGCTCAAAGTCCAGATCTTAATCCGTTTTAGGATATCTGTTGTAAAATCGGAAGAATCTCTTTGGAATGAACTTCAAACCATATGGAATGGTTCAGTGAGTGAGAAATTTTTTTAAAATGTGAAAACTATGCCTGAAAGATTAAATGCTGTAATCAAAACAAAGGATGGCCACACTAGATATTGACTTTTTCTGTAAAAAAGACATTTTTATTTTTGTTTTGACAATATATTGCTATCTGTTTACTTATTTTCATATACGTTGTATATGATCCAATATTACATGGAATAAATACTTTAATAGTGCTTGGTCTCTGATTTATCTTCATTTTGTTTAGTGTCTAATCATCACTGCACACTACTGTATATATATGTGAGTGAGTGTGTGCGTGTGCGTGTGTGTGTGTGTGTGGTGCAATTTTTATTCTTCAAAAGTGACACTCAAAAGGTAAAGCGTTCAAAAATCGCATCTAAGCTGAAGAAAACAGCTAGAGTGAAAATACATTAGAATAAATTAAAATAAAATAAATTAATATTAATATTAAAGCACTTATTCAAAAGCAGCATGTAAGATTTCAAAAGCCATTACACTGGACACCAACTTTCTAAAATGAAATAAAAGAGCAAATTGCAATTTATCGCACTGCAAAAACAAAATTAAGCATTTACCTTGAATTAATAAAATACAAATTAGAATTTTCTTGCCCAATGGACAAATCTAACAGTGAGTCAAAATTACTTCAAATCAGTGGCAGAATTTATTTTCTCTAAGAAAAAAAGGTAATAGGAATAAGGTTTTAAGTTTAAATACAAAATTAAAATGCTAGGTAGGATTTTGTTTTTGCTAGGTGCAGTGAGTGAAACACAGAACTTATATGAGCATAAAATTATTGCGCAAATGTTTTATATTGAACAGAGAATGTTGTATGGGGCAGGTGGTTTGAACGTCTTTATGCTTTCACAGTGAGGACTCATAGCAGGCATTGCTTATTATTTTGGACAAAATGTTTCAACATTTCCAAATGTGTATTAAGTGCTTTGCAAGTGCCCCCCCCCCCCGGGTGCTGAGGTGACTCAGAGAGTTCATAGGAAATACTCATGAGAATTTGTCTGATGGGGGCCAATGTCCTGACCCAAAACCTGGCTTTCCATGTATCCAATCCAAAATTACTCTCATATTCACAATAAAAGTCTGACTTAATTGAGCAAAACCAGGGAATATTATTTTGGAGATAAGATGAGAAATGACATTTTGCAGCATTCACAAAAATGTTTTGTAAATAAACATTTTTTTCTATTTCCACCATTAAGATTGTAAGGTTTCAGCCGAGTTGGAAATAAGTAATCCCCATAAATTATTTTTTGTTTTCACTTTCCATCTTTGTTGTTTTGACAGTGGATTGAAAAACGGTCAAGTACATTCTTTCATTCAAGTCCTCTGTTGCTCTCTCTCATCGTACTCCGACTGTCGCTTCGTCATACACAAGGTATAATAACCCCAGAATAAAATGATTTCTGAATGCAAGATTCTCCATTCAAAACTCAATATAGCTTTGGAATGAGCTTAATCTGAGCACGTATGTGAATCCTATTGAGTATTTACCCCTGTGTGGCATGGATCTTTTAGCCCATACCAAGCAAAACATCAGTTTGACATTAGTTATAGAGCTATTAGGCAATATAAAAGTTGTGATGGCTTCAGTATTCATGTCTCCCGCTCAATGGTATTTCAGAAGTCCAGTTCTCCAGCTCCAAGGCTGATTCCACCTGCAAGGCCCGGAAAGAACGGACAGCTTTCACAAAAGAGCAGCTGAGGGAGCTGGAGGCTGAGTTCACCCATCATAACTACCTGACCCGGCTGCGACGCTACGAGATCGCGGTGAACCTGGACCTCACTGAGAGACAGGTAGCAGCACTGCAATGTTACTCACCAGCATGTTTTAACTTCAAATATTTGCCATGGCATAGGCTCAGTCAGCTATTGTTGAATACAAAGTGGCTTTAATCTCTTAAGTCATGCAAGTATATATATTTCAGTTCAGAACAGTGCTTTAGTATTTTCTCTCTCTCATCTCTCCCATTCAATTTTTAAAATTATGTTTAGGATACTACATGTGGCATCGACAACCGCTGTTCTAACCTGAAGAAGGGTCTAGATTCAGAGCCTCCCTCCAAAGGACTTTTGAGCACCTACACCTCCAAATGGGGTCATTGACTTACTAATCAAACTCAATCAAATTGCATAGAAATCCATAATGAGACGTTTCAAGACTGTAGCGAGTTCCTGGTTTTGGGGAAGCATTTATACAAAGAAAACCATCCTAAAGCCATACTGACACAGCTCCTCCCCACTCCCCTCAGCTGCGATTTTGGGATGATCGAATGTAGCCTGGGTCAAACCGAGATGAATTTCCCAGACCTCAATTCCTAATGCAAGCCAGATCCAAGGCCCTGTGCTGCGCCTTTCGTGAATCTCCTCCGCAGTCCTGTGATGTGTTTTTCCGATACCGCCCACATCTTGGCAGGCAGCGGGCCCAGCTCTCACACAAGTGACTGAGTTCATTAGACAAGTTGATGTGCCCAAAATAGTGTGGGAACAGATTTTCTGTGTTCCTGTGTTGCTGTGGGGAATGCGAAGTGGGATGCGCAGCAGTCTTTCACAGTCTCTCCGGGGCCCAGCCCACACAGGAAGGAGGCAAGCTGTACCCTAGGGAAATTATGTCATGGCTGGAAACAGTAACAGTTTTCAGAAAATGAGAATTTACTGATTTACGGCTTACTGGCTTAATACCATCAAGTGTATCAATTGCAATGTTTACATACACTTGATACAACAACTTGGCTGACTGTTAAAAATCTGATTAGCTGGGAGGGGAGTCGATTTTTTTCATACAGACAGTTCTTAGACATAGATACAGTAAGCACTCACCAAGGGCACCACCAGCCAAGGGAAAATTATAAGGGAGATTTTGGCTGATGACCTGAATTCATAAGATCGATAGAATTGGGCAAGTGCCTGTGTTTGTTATCTGAAGTGCGAGCTAGACAGCAAGATTTGAAACTCAGATTGGAGAGGATGAATGTTGTCCAATAGGATGGCTCTCGCCTTTCTTCCTACGCTTCTGTTGCTCAGGTCTAAACTGTGATTTTCCTTCTAACTTTAAAGGTTTTTCGAATATCATTTTAGTTTTAGCATTGCGGTTACCATACTATAAAATGTAAGAAATGGTTTAAACAGATGCAGGATTTGTAGAATAGGATTGTGAGGGTCCAGTAAATGTAGAATTATGAACATTGTGTTGCAGACCTTTTTTGCAAAGCACCTCTGAGTTATGATTAAAATTCAACTTGCTGTCAATCAAGCTACCCAGGTATTTGTATATTACAACAGTCCGCTGGCTGCCACCTGATGCTAAAGCACTGACAGTCTATGGGCTCATGTTTCATGCCTGAAATCAAAGCACATTTATGTTCGACACATGTAGTCAGACCACGGTTGTTTTCACAAGTGTGGGGACAACTGATGAGAACCTAGTCATCTGTTAATTTTACTACATGAGTTATTGTACTGACTGCAGTGGTCATCAGTATAGAGCAGGGCTGCCCAGATTTGGCCCTCAAATCCTAATCCAGCCCTGGTTTTCTCTTCTCCCAGACAATTAAGTGAACAATTATTGCCACTGACTGGCCAGACTCCCATCACACCTGCCTCCCAGCAGGTACAGGGAGGGTAAAAAGCCAGCAGATTTGGGGAGCCCCAGTATAGAGACTGTCAAGGGGAGGTGAAAGAACACATCCCTGACCCTGTGAATGATAACCTCTCCTCAGACAGGCATCCATTCTGCCTCACAGTCTTCGTTCTTCAGTAAAAAAAAAAAAAAAATCAAGTATCCAGGCCAAAATAATGTTAAAATTTCTTAGTCCGCAAAAATTGGGTTTCTGTGGTATTATATGCAGATGAGAAATTCAGAAATAAAAGTCTGGTATGTGTTTTACCATCGTGAAAGAGTTTGAATACCAGGTTTTGCGTTTGCAGGGTTCCTTTTGCATTTTATGCAAGATGCATTTTATGTTTCTGTTGTCTGATCTGGTCACGCTGGTGTTTTGCAGGTGAAAGTTTGGTTCCAGAACCGACGAATGAAATGGAAGAGAGTTAAAGGCGGGCAGCCGGCTTCCCCCCATGACTTGGAGGCCGATGAGGTGGATTCTGCTGCTTCGCCCAGTTCAGAGTGAAGAAGCCAAAGATCTCCCATCATATCTGCACACCCAGAGGTTCCACGTTTAATACGTGGACACTTGACTATTGGGGCATAACCACTGCTCGGTCCGCTGCAAAAGACTTAAACTCACATCTGGACTCTGGGGCACGCAGCAGAAGGCTTTTACTTACAAATATTGTTTGAGTGGCCGCGCTGAACAACAGCTGGGTTCTTCAGCACATTGTATGACTGTTATTAACTTCAGATGTTGCCCCTACGATCCCTAGAACTCTGATCGGAAGACATGTGGACTAACACAGAGGAACGACAGTCTCATTACTTTGTTTTTTTTTTTTAATTAACCTCTGCATCTTTTCACCCATATTTGGAATCCATTTGCCATGGTTATGACATTTATGATTGTTCATGCTTTGTGAGTTAAATCCTGGATATCCCCATGTCTGGACTAAGTGGACTTCCTGTTGGCATAGTTCTGGATTGAGATCGTGGTCTCTGCTTCATTAATGTAAACAATCGCACAAGGATTCCAAAAAACTGCTGCAATGCCTCTGATTATTCCGTGGCTCCATCAGTTTGCTTAGACATTGTTCTCCGTCTTCTTGTTTCTTTTTGTGGTATTTCTGTTTTATCAATTGAAATGAAAAAAAAGTTCAGATATAGCCTATTAAATTCTACTGTACAAAGCTTGAATAAATCTTTTTGCAAAAAAAAGGGCCAAGAGAATTTCCTCCAGGCAGCCTTTGTGAGTTATGAGGTGAAATGACTGAAAAGCTAAAATGTCTGTGTTGAGGCTGAGACTCTACTTTGCAGTTTCATACGAAGGACATGGAACCCAAGAACTTTTTGAACTTTTACCGCAAACCTTGATACACAAAATAACTGGATTTTCCTTTTCATTCATACTTTCATCCTGGACAAGTATGTGTTTGTGAAAGTGTGTAGTATTGTGTAACATAGATGGCTTGCTGTTAATGATCCTACAGCTGTGTCTATCTGACTTACAAGGTGAGAAGTGCTTATTGTTGCACAAGCATTGACAGTGAATCAAAGATGATTACTGAAGTTCTGCAGATGCAATGCAAAATCACTCTCACTCTGTCCCTGAAGGGGTGGCATCTTGTAATCATACACTTTCCAGGCAATGTGGTTTTCTTCTGTCAGATCTATTTTATCTAAAAGATATCTTTCTTTGACACAAATGTAAATCAAAACAAGGCGATCCTGACAAAACAAGCTGATCACCATGTGCACATGTATCAGCAGAGGAGAATGTGTGTAGTCTGTCAACAAATGAAAAATTCCCCGTTTACTCGTCATGCAGAGCGATGAGGGTATTTGGTACCCTCACTATGTAAAGACGAGAGCCCCATCTCTCCCCTCTCTCTGTCTCTCTCTCTTTCTCATTCAAAATCAAAATAAAATGCTTTATTGGCATGGGATGCTTCAATGTGTTGCCAAAGCAAGAAACAAAGCAAAGTCTATACAGTAAAGGATGATGCAAAGTATTGATATACCGACAAAAACTTCACAGGGGTATGAACAAAAACTTATCAATAATAATAATGATATCAGAAACATTTTTCCATGATAATTAGTGATCACATCTGCCCCTCCAGTTGTGGGAAGCAGGCAAGCACTGGCAGCAGGAATCCTCTACCAGGAAAATTAGCATTTCTTTTGATTGCTAGGTTTGGGAAATTTGGCACTTGTGAGGGAAAATGTGCCGGGCAAATGTGGGGTAGAAATCTTCCCTAATTTTTTGATATGCATTTGATCAGCAGGTGAGGCTCTGTCTCCATTCCTTGTGCGCTGCTAGTTTCTACAGCAAGGCTGTGCTTGATGAGTTTGTACTTCATCAAGGGTTTTCTGAATTTATAATTTTTCTCTGTAGTCAGCTAATCTTCTGCAGGGTATTGTCTTTTTAGAGGCACAGAGCAATGTAATTTGTTGTGATTTGCCTATTCCAATAAGTAACACAATGTTGCTCTTGCTGCTTTATTGTTTGGTTGATTCTCGTTGGTTCTTCAGGAATTAAAGGTGCACTATGCAAGTTTGTTTACTTTCACTTCTGTTGACATTTGAACTCAAACAAAACAGAGGTAGCCCGCTCCTCCCTCCCGTAGTTCCCTCCTTCCCATGCTTCCATAACTGTCAACTCTTGTTGGTGATTGGCTGGGAAGGTTTGTTATGTTATGGGGCACAGTCTGTGCCCCTTGTGTTTATTTGCAGTTTGTGACGCCTGTGCGGTCTCAAGAGCCCGGGGTTTTTTTTTTTTTTTTTACAGTGAATTTAGGGGCAGACAGCTAGCGGATCGTGGAGAGATGTCAGCGAATTGAGACAAAAATATAATCGCGCAGAAAGTAAACAAACTTGCATAGTGCACCTTTAAGAGCTGTCCTGAGGCTTGATGGTGTTAGCAGGGGTCTGTGGGCTTCGCCTCAGGTCGAGCTGGGAGAGGGGACCCCTCCCTTTGCTCTGCTCTTGGCATTTAAGGGGTTGGGGAGGGAAACCACTCTTTCTCTTTTTACCCAGAGTGCCAAAATTTCCCGTTTTACGCCTTTATTTTACTGGTTTATTTAGCCTGGGCCTTAATGGGACACTTCATTTTTGCCAAAAGGTCATACCAGGGGGGCATTTCAGCAACTCAAGTGCCCCTCTGGTGTGACCTCAAGTCAAAATAAAAAAGCATTTTTTCCTTTCCTTTTTCTACTTTTGGGGCACTGTAGTAGAACATCAGCCCAACACTTATTTTCATCCGAAAGAGCACCCTGATGGGGCACTTCCATGCTTCATTTTTGCACCAAGGTCTCATCAGAGGGGCATTTGAGCAGCTCAACTGCCCCTCTAGTGTGACCTAGGGACAAAACTTAAGCATTTTGTTCTACCATAAAACCAGCCTCAGAGCCTAGCTGATGCACTGACTCGCTGTGTACTGCACCGGCCTGTGGGTCAGCCAGGCTAATAAGCTCAACTGACTCTTCCTTATAGTGTGTGTCTATTTGTGTGTGTGTGTGTGTGTGTGTGTGTGTGTGTGTGTGCGTGTGTCTGTGCATGTGTTCGCGCGTCTGTTTACATGTGCATGTGTGCGTAGTAAATGTTGGAGGATTAAGTGTCTTGATACAGAGCCGTGAAAAAGTATTTGCCCCTTCTCGAATTCTTCTATTTGTGCTTATTTTTTATATTTAAATACTTCAGACTATCCAACTAATTTTAATATAACACAAAGATGACAGGACACAAAATGCAGTGTTTTATAGGATAATTTAAATGATGTTGGGAGACTGCGGCTGGCCAACGAACAATTAATGCTTAGTTTCTAATTAGATGTGAAAGGCAGTTGCACACTTGCAGCCACGATGCGATAACTCATTTTTAAATTACCAATGTTTTGAATCAAGTCTTCTTCAGGGCTTTGGGGGATGATTTAACAGGCTAACCTGAAGAAGACTTGCATCACAACCATTGGTAATTGAATGAATTAATTATCGCACTGTGGCTGAGTGTGAGATTGCCCTTCTTCACATGTGTATTTTCACTGTCGTCGGCACCCCTCCAGCACTAGTGTGCATTCTCCCTCCTAACTTGATTGCCAATTAGGAAAATGGGAACCAGTTTGGAGTTATCATGCATTTTAACACCTTTTGCTCAGGGCTTTCACACCTCTGACGGCACTGTACTGAAAATCCCGAGTGGAAGAGGTCAAAACCTTAAAGCTGCTGTGACTGATTTGGTCGTTTTTCGTAGCTTCTTGCCAGAAGCCTATGTAAGCAGTCCCCGCCCCCCATCCCCAAGCCACTCACAGGAACGCGCATCGGTTTCTGACAGAGGCAAAGGAGAGTAGTGACTCAGTTACAATATAAGTACAATACAAACAGACAGTCTCAGTGATTATCGTGTGAAAGCCTCACTGAAAACATGGCCTAAGGACACATTGCATCCACGCAGAAACTTCAGTATGAATGGCTTTTTGAAGGTATTAGCTAGAACTAGCTAGTGTCCTATAGCCACACATGCTATCATTACACAGCTAAGCAAGCTGTAGTCGGCCACAAAAATTGACGGTTCATTTATAAACTGACATTAGCAGGATTAAAAACCACCAACAGGACTATCCGAGACTGATAAAACTGCATAACTACAACAGAGTAAAACAAAGCTTACCTGTCCAGTGGCAGCAAGGCTAGCTGTGCATCGCTTTTTCAACTCTTTGATTCCTTCAGTTTTCCCCATTGAAAGCGGCACCGATATAAATACAGCTCTTGGCCATCTCGCGTTTTTCCTCCTTATTTATATTTGTTCTTCTAGGGTTCTTTGGCGCTTTGGCGGTTTAATTGTGTGCGCCGTCTCTCGTAGCGCTGGGATCGGAAGCTTCATCTCTTCTGCTATCTGCGCATTCACAAGCAGAGAGAAACGCGTCTTTATGGCGTTCTCTCACCCGATTGGGTAGAGGCAGTCGGTGACACCAGAGTTTTATATGCTGCTTTATTGCAGAAGACCGTGACTGAGAGACCTGTGTTATCAACCAGATACTCTAAATAAATGATCTCTGTCGGAATGTGGAGCTGTTTAACACTTATTTAAGAACAAAAAAATCACTTACAGAAGCTTTAAGCAGGCATGTGCACTTAAGTTACTGACGCCACCGGGATCAGGGAATTAGGAGTGCTGCCTTGGAGCTTGCCTGTTCTTTTTATTTTATTTCAACGTATTCGATCATGTAAATCCTGTGTGTTACTGTAAGCGCACAGCAGCCAGTGCACCAGGTCCCTCTGATGTGCTGCCTTCATCTCCAGATGTGAAATTGTCTTACACTTGGGTCACATTACTGCGGAGCTGGCTGTGCAGAGTCTGAGCTGTGGGGTGGTCAAGCTCCTTCGGGGTCAGGCCTTCCTCTGCTGGAATGCTGAGGGAGAGGGCATTGCCTGTTCCTTGAGAGGGACGCTTTTCCCTCATAGTTGACCGTTTCATGGCTGAGAAATCTTTTTCAAAGTTCCCCAGACAACCAGTGCCATTACATTTCCATTCTTATCAGTGGATGTTAATGGACTGCTTGACACTGATGATTATCAGTTTTGCAGATATATACTTTCAAGCCATTGCAGTCAACAGTTCTTTTTCAATGGTAGGGGAGTAATGACATAGAGCTCTCTGTCAGCTACTCCATTCCTTAGAAAAGTCAAGTCAAGTCATTTTATTTGTATAGCACATTTAAATACGACAGAGTTGGTCCCCAAAGTGCTTCACAATACAACAAAATTGTTGTATTTTGTACAATACAAAAAAAAAAAAAAGAACTAAGTTGCAAAAATATCCATTTCGATATCAGGCACCAATGAGTAGCCTTTATTTCATAAATCTGTGATTTAATTGTTTTTGGCGAGTGTAGTGTTGTGTTACGCTGAGGCGGAGGGACTGCTGCAGCCATAAGTACAGAAAGTTTGGCCAACCATTTAACAGGCGCCATGCTGTTAGCCCAGCCATAGCAGCTGAGCTCTGGTGCATAAAGACATTAGGAATTCATGCACTTTATGATGCAAGCATGAAACTTTGCTCAAATAAAGTAGTACCATGGGGATTTTCTTGAGATTCTGAGGCATTTTCGACTTTCCTAAGGACAACTACGGCTTTGTGTACACTCACGACTTTGTAGCATTCCACTATTATTGTCACGTTGATTTGCTGAATAGATGAAAGTTCAGGTGCCACTGAGGGCCATTAATATTTTTTACAGGCAGTATTTTCTCACAGACGCAATCTCAATGAACTAATATGTTTTTCTTTTATATAAAAAACTACTTTTGTCGTGATATTTGCCTTCATATGAACTGGCTACTCACCAAACACAAAAAAAGAGCAGTCATTTGCTTTCCAATTTTTTGACGCACTTTGACTTTCAAATTGCTCAAACTGCGATTTAGGGCTGTGTATTAACAATCCAAGTCCGTGGTCTGAGGCAGAAGTGCAATTAGGGCGTATCCAAATCTCCACTTTGGCTGTTTTAATGGCAGATAATCTGAGTGGACAGTAAGGCACATGGGTCAAAGGGGTTGTACTTAGTCTCTTAATTAATCATGGGTGTGTTTTGGGTATAACATGAGATAATCAAATCAAAGAGTGCCATCTTCCATTCCCTTTGATATCTAGGTGCTCTTGCACTTTGGTGGATTGCTATTATTATGGTGAATTTGTCAAGCAGTAAGAAAGAGTGCTTCTGTTCAGAGGAAAAAGCTCTGCTTGCGCTCAAAGTAAAGGTGTGTAAATAGATCAAGTATGGCAACAACAGGATTCCATCAAAGCTCCCTGAGGTGAAGCAGGTGTTAGCATGTGCTCATTCTCTGGCATCACCAGAGTGACCGCACAATGCCGAAAACACAACAATCATATCAGGAGAAGGGGAAAACAAAAGCTCGCTGCTCACCGCTCACCAAAAATGGCTACTAGAAGCGGGAGGAAGACCACATACGATTACTGAGGATCTGACGTCTGCAGAAGACATTGCGGCCTCTACCCTCAGCGCCAAAAGCTCTGAAAGGCCTGAGACGGGCCTCTGAATTGATGCAATGGTAACAATAAATTACTGTGAACTTACAAAGGCTGGACAAAGTAGGCAGGAGCAAGGGGTAGCTGTGAAAGGAGCTGGTGAATCAACCATCACCCGGTCGACAGGAGAGAAGAACCATCCCAGATGACAATGCGGGAACATCATGCATCATGCGGCAGGAGGACTACCCATTCTGAAAACTCCATCAAGTGGGATTTAACGTGCGGGAGAGGGAATCAGGTGGAATCACACTGAGTGTTCGATGCCCGAATGCTTGACTTAATCGTACTGAAATGTTGCTGTGACCCCCTCGATACATTGGAACAGCGCACTGAAGCAGTTCAGTGCCTCCTTTCCGGAACAGCTCTTCCTCTGACCTCCTAAGTTTCTCCACTCACCTGAGCCATTACAAGCACACTGCCGCCTGCTGTTCCTGGACCTTCATGATACTGACCTTGTTGTGATGCTCTCTGCCAGAAAATCCAAAAAGGAAAAACATTCTCCATATTTATGACTCTGGAATTTAGTCACTTGGTGCAAATTAGCATGCTTGCCTCAGAATGGTCTGATATCAAGTAAGATCTAGCCATTAGATATTTTCCCGTTCCCTCGTTTCCACCTTACTCTTACTCGGTTGACTGGCAAAGTCTTTCTCCTTTTTTACCTGTCCTGTCACTACCTGTCCTCTGCGTATACATCTTTCTATGCCTGTTTATCCAGGAATTTTGAACAGTATCAGCGCTGCAATACGATCGCGATGCACTGTTATCTATCCAAACTGCTGTGGATTATGCTCACAAAACCGGTGGAGACCGAGGCTACCATCAGCGTCTCCCCAGAGACCTGGCCTGTGTCCGTGTCTTGCCCTGCTGCTCAACACTGACAAGGAAATGTCGGAGAAAGTGGGGAAGGTGAGCTGGTATAAGAGTGAAGATGCGTCGACTCTGTCGCGATCAAAACCACACTCACCTGGTGCTTCTTTACCCGGGTCCACCGGCGGATCTTCCTGCCTATCCCGAACGGCGGAGGGTGTTTACACCCAGGAGAAGGGGCATCGGGCACCATAACCTGAGCCATCTACTACACCGATCCTGGATACCTGAACATTTTGTCGAAACGAGGAAAATGGCCTTGGCAAATGTAAGGTCAGTCACAAATAAGGCTTTTATTTTAAACAATTTTTCTACTTCAAAAGAGCTGGACTTTTTATTCTTGGTGGAGACGTGGCTACGAGTGAATGACTTGAGCGCGTTCTCTGATCTGTGTCCTACAAACTGTAGCTTCTTAAACTCTCTGCGAACTACTGGAAGAGTGGGAGGGATTGCGGTGGTTTTCAAAAAACAATTTAAATGTTCCACCATCCAAACTGATTTATACAACAGCTTTGAATCCCTCGCATTCCGCGTAGAGTCTACAGATCCATTGCTCTGTATTCTTATCTACAGGCCACCCAAAATAAATAAGGACTTGCTGTCATCAGTAACTGTGCAGTATGATCGCATTCTGATCCTGGGAGACTTTAATCTACACATTTGCTGTCCTAATAAGCCTATGGTCAATGAACTAAATAATGTCCTGGAATCATAAAATGAAGGAACCCCTTGCGCTTCAGCCCCTCTGTCAGTGGAGGTCGGTGCTCGCAGAAAGGACAGTAAATCCAAATATAAAGAAGAAACTGGAGCACTCAAATCACCAGCATAAATTTATTAAGGCGCCTAGACTGACGTTTTGACGCACTGCGTCTTCCTCAGAGTCAAACATGTATGGTGAAGCTGGGACAGCTAAATACCCTCCTACACACAGAGAAAAAACTTCCCATTGGAAAATAAGGGAACAGGGAGGTAACCATAACATGCTAATACTAACATGCCAATACTACTACTACTCTGCAGGCATTGAAGCGCTGTCACACTTCTTTGATAGAAGAGGTACTGCAATTTTACCTCCTAATGAATTTTTACTGACCCTGGCGGAATTAATTTTATCCCATAATTATTTTCAGTATGCTGGGTCTTTCTATCTACAAAGGCGAGGTGTTAGCATGGGTAGTTCCTTTGCACCATCTTTTGCATGTTTGGTTATGGGTCTGTGGGAGGAGAAATACATTCATAACTCTGTTAATAACCACTTTTTCTCCAAAATTGTAATCTGGAAAAGATACATTGATGATATTTTATGTGTCTGGTCTGGGACCTCTGAAGAGTTGAGGGACTTTGTGGATTATCTAAATTCTACCACAACATATTTACGTTTCACAGTTGAAGAATCTCCAGAGAAAATTAATTTCCTGGATTTGACAATTTATAAAAATGATCAAGGGGGATTAGAATGCACGATCTATCGTAAACCATTGAGCAGAAACACTCTTTTACGAGCAGACAGTCATCACCCGAAACAATTCATTAAGAATATTCCAATTGGACAATTCTTGCGTTTAAAATGGAACTGCAGCAGACAGGAGGAGTTTGAAAGCAAAGCAGCAGATATGATTGAGCGCTTCCGTGAAAGAGGCTATGCAGAGAAGGACATCATGTCAGCCTACCAGAATGCGATGCGCACCCCTCGGTCCTGCCTCCTAGACAAGAATAAGCGCTCGTCAACACCACGACTCTGTTTTTCTACGGAATACTCTTCCATTGCAGGGGGAATCAAAAACATTATAAAAAAAACACTGGCGTGTTTTACAATGTGACCCTGCCCTCAAACATATGTGTGCAGAACCCCCCCGATCTCTTTTTGGAGATCCCGATCTCTCAGAGATCGATTGGTGCACTCTATGATGCCCCCCCCCGTCCTCCAAATCTACATGGTTGCCCCCTCCACCAACAGGTTTTTATCAATGTGGGCACTGCACCCATTGCTCCAATTCGTCCAATTCCAAATACTTTTGTCACCCACACACAGGTAAAAAATATAAGATCAACTCATTTATAAACTGCAGCACCACTCATGTCGTTTATATTCTCAAGAGTCCGTGTGGATTGCTTTATGTTGGCCAAACCAAACGCTCCCTGAAACTCCGCATCGCCGAACATAAGGCGGCTATTCGTAATCAAAATATGGACTATGCGATAGCAAGACATTATGCCCGAATGAATCATGGTTCGGCTGCATCATTAAAATTTTGCGGCATCGAAAAAATTGTTCCTTACCCGAGAGGCGGAGATATTATTAATAAATTACTCAAAAAAGAGGCTTACTGGATCTACACATTAAATACAGTGGAACCACATGGATTAAAGGAAGAGTAAAACCTTTCATGTTTCCTGTAAAATGTAGGATTGTAAGTTCCTTGTTCATTGTCTATGTGTTACATCTTGTTTTTACTGTGATTGTTTTGGATTTACGGTGATTCTCAAGGTAACACCTCCTTTTTGTATGGGGTCACAGTATTGGCATGTTATGGTTACCTCCCTGTTCCCTTATTTTCCAATGGGAAGTTTTTTCTCTGAGTGTAGGACGATATTTAGCTGTCCCAGCTTCACCATACATGTTTGACTCTGAGGAAGACGCAGTGCGTCGAAACGTCAGTCTTGGCACCTTAATAAATTTATGCTGGTGATTTGAGTGCTCCAGTTTCTTCTTTATATTTGAATGTCCTGGAATCCTTTGATTTTATTCAGCATATTAAAGGCCCCACACATGAACAGGGGCACACACTGGATCTGCTAATGTCACATGGTTTTAATGTTGAGTATGTTGATATAGTAGAAACTGCTTTCTCTGACCATAAATCAATAACATTTGATGTACTATTTCCCTCACAATCTGTAGTTACTAAAGTCACAGAACACCTCTCTAGGAAGTTCTGCCCATCTACAGCCACTCAGTTTAGCTTTGCTTACTCTAACCCTCCCTCTCTTTCTGATCAGAGGGTTGAGGAACTGGTGGCCTCTTTTAATGCCAGCTGTGCCTCTACACTAGACCTGATTGCCCCCCCTTAGTTCACGGAATCCCAAATTTAAATCGCAGCCATGGCTGAACGATTCTATCAGAGGAGCGAGACAGGAATGTAGGAAGGCTGAACACAGATGGAAAAGAGACAGACTTCATATATCACTGGAATTATTCAAGACACCTATTCAGTTTTCAAGAACTGGCTAGATCTGCAAAGGCTGATTATTTTTCTGGGTTAATTTTAAAAAAATCAGCATAAACCTGCTTTTTTATTTAAAACCATAAACTCAGTTTTGAATCCTAGCCCCTGCAACGGCCTTGATGGCCTTGTGATGATTTCCTTACATTTTTCATAAATAAGGTTGAGAACATTAGAGCTAACATCACTATCACTGGGACCAGGCCCTCTGTCTTTAAATCGGTCAATGCAGTTTTTGAACATTTTGACTTAATTTCTTTGTCACACTTATCCCTTGCCATCTCTCAGATGAAATGCTCTACCTCTGCAGTGGATGTACTCCCATCTTGGTTTTTTAAAGAGGTTTTTGACACAATCAGCAATGATGTCCTAGCCATAATAAATTCCAGTTTAGCCACTGGTACAGTTCCTGACTGTTTTAAACAGGCTATAGTACAACCTCTTTTAATGAAACAAAATCTGGATGCTCAGACACTGAGTTACTACAGGCCCATTTCTAAATTACCATTTCTAGGCAAGGTGTTAGAAAAAGTTGTCTCCATTCAACTCTCAACTTTTTTACATAATAGCAAGGTCTATGAGACTTTCCAATCAGGTTTTAGGGCTTTTCATAGCACGGAGACTGCCCTTCTAAAGGTGACAAACCACCTGTTATTAAATGCTGACTCTGGGAACGGTTCTATCTTGGTTCTGTTGGACCTGAGTGCAGCTTTTGATACTGTAGATCACAACCTACTCATTGAACGTCTGGAGCACTGGGTTGGAATTAGGGGCATGGCTCTAAATTGGTTTGTTTCATACATTAAGCACAGAACCTTCAGAATCAATATTGGGGCCTACTCCTCAGCACCTGCCATCATGTCATCAGGAGTTCCTCAGGGGTCCATCTTGGGACCGCTACTGTTTTCTCTGTATATGCTCCCCCTGGGTCAGATTATTCAGAGATATAAAATTTCATTTCATTGCTATGCTGATGATCTGCAACTGTATATACCTCTATCCCTTGGTAGTCAGTGCTCTATAACTGGGCTCAATGACTGCATCTTAGATATAAAGAATTGGATGGCGAATAGTTTCTTACAATTAAATGAGGGCAAAACTGAGGTTATTCTTTTTGGTCCCCCTAAGCATACTGAACGTCTGAGGGGAAACCTGGGTCCTTTAATTCCTTTTACTAAAACACACGTTAAAAATCGTGGGGTTTTGTTTGATGCCGAACTTAGGTTTGACAAGCAGAGAAATGCTGTATTAAAGGGTAGCTTTTTTCCAGCTCAGAACAGTTGCTAAACTAAAGTCATTTTTAACGGAATCAGACTTTGAGAAAGTTATACATGCTTTTATCACTACCAGACTTGATTATTGTAATGCACTCTATACTGGAGTAGGTAAATCTTCCCTTGCCCGTCTACAGCTGGTCCAAAATGCAGCAGCCAGGCTGCTCACTGGTACAAGAAAAAGTGAGCATATCACACCCATCCTGGCAGCTTTGCACTGGCTCCCTGTTAAATATAGAATCCAGTACAAAGTGGCACTGATTGTTTTTAAAGCCTTGAATGGTCTAGCGCCACTGTATGTTCTTGACATGCTATGTCCATTCATCCCAATGCGATCCTTAAGGTCTGCTTCACAGTCACTTCTTAACATTCCACGGTCTCGTGCTTTTAGTGTGTTTGCTCCAAGGCTTTGGAACAGTCTACCAAACGAACTGAAATCTGCATCATCTGTGACTGGTTTTAAATCTTCACTTAAAACACACCTGTTCCGGCTTGCATTTGGCAGCCACTGATTTTGCATGAGATTTCTGGATGGAGGTGTCTTTCTCCTTGTACTGTATCATTGTCTTTGTCTTTGTCATTGCCCTTTGATATTCTATGTGCAGCACTGGCTGAATCTTAATGTGTCTTTTATTTTGTTTTATATACTGATTGTAAAGCACTTTGGTTGTAAATGTGCTATACAAATAAATTTTTACTTACTTTTTTAAACAACTGAATTACAAGTAGGCAATTAGCTGTTGGCAATTTTTGTCTAATCATCGGTGATGTACAACAGTTTACTTCTACATTATATATCCAGTTTTATGTAAGTGCACTTCAACATTTTAATTGAAATCAGAGGAAAAATGTTTGTCTCAGTTGAAAACAATAAATGCGGTCTGGAGTTCAGGAGCTGATGTGAAGTATATCTTATTATAATGACATAATCTCTCGCTCTGTCTTTCTTTCTCACTCTTTCTCTCCTTTGTCCGGCTGACCTTATTATGTCAAAGCATCTGGATACAGCAGAATTAATTATACTCAAAATGGCAGTCTAGCTGTTTCAGCCATTGCACTGGGCTGATCACACCAGAATCTTGGGTCTGACCATTTAAGCACTATGGAAAGAGGAAATAATAGGTGGGTCTGGGTGAAAACCTGAGTTCTTAAATACAGGATGTTGTTGCCACAGGTAGCCAGTCATCCAATTTCCTGCTTCCCAAAGAAAACATTCATAAAGCATTGGAGTCTAGGACACACACAATGGTGGGCCTTGCTGCTGTTTGGGCTGCAACACAAAGCCCTTGGAGGTTAGTGGTGACGGAGGTGTGATTCCATACACGCCCTCTGCGTGTTAGGGTAAGGTAGTACAATAGTAACAAATTATAGCCTTTGTATTTGATCACAGGAGCAGTTAAAACAACACAGTACCCTGTCGATGAGCTCTGTTCGCGTGTTGCGGTTGCACTTTGTCCTCATGTGCATGTTGTCATCAGATGGGCTATCATGAGAATCATCTTCTTTCTTGCATGCACCACATGAAGCATGAAATTCATGACTAACATGAAGTATCACTTGAAATGTTAATTTTATAACTTATGTCAGAGGGGCAGGAAACACATCAAATAATTTGAGGCACCGGCTTTGCATAGCTCATGTTGTGCTGCTTTTGTTGACACTGGTTCAGATATGGGTTGATTCAATTTTTCAGAAATTTTTAAAGCTGTGGTTCTGTGGTCATTAGCAACTAGTATCATTAGTATCCACCTGCCCATCAGAGAGCAGTTACAAAGGGTTGCTCAGGGGACTGTTGATTTTAGGCTGTGTGCGTCCATACCTGCTTGCGTTAGTGTGTGTGCCTAGATCTAGTACTCTGAAACTGCACGTAGTTGCCTTGCCATTTTACACTGACCTTCTGATCTTTACCAAAACTTTATATCTGTTACCTTTTTTGTGACCTCTAACCTTACTGCAATGACCTCTATCACTGTTTTTTGTCTCCAGAGCAGACCTCCAATACTGCTGATAGCGGCCATCTGAATTGTTTAGATGGTTAGGCCTGACAGTCTGGTTGTGCCTTTTAAATGTTTCATTGCTCTGGGACATTTGACCTTCTCCTTATGACCTTGACCCTTTCAAGCAATTTTCAACTTTCTCAAAAATCATTTACTGAGTTTAGGCCAAAGAACCCAATGCAAGTATTAAAATTTTCCATTGACTTCTGCTGGACTTATCTGACCTTTGACTCCTGACATTCATCTCAGTTTTGTTGCCTAAAAATATGTTCCAAACTATTGCAGTGGCCTTTCAAAATTGCTTTTTTAGTCCCCTGCCACACAACAGATGGGTTATGGGACTATTGACTTAGGCCGCGTGTCACTGTCTATCCATCCGGTGGCACGCGTCTGTCGGTGTGAGCGTGGGTCCGATATTTGGCGGGGATTTTACTGTCTCTGACCAGCTTGATGCTGTTGTTTTTTGGTGATTAGCTTATGTTGTCTTAAGTTTGGACTAAGTTCCCCTTTTCACCTGTATTATTATTATTTTTTTTTACTACAATTAAGGCACCAACTATTTTGCCCTTTTGGCACACTGCAAGTATCCTCATCTTGCTTTGGGGACTCACCTGGTTAGTGCTGTAGTGCTACTGGTTAGACCATACACTTACTGGTAATGAGCATTCCAGTTAATACAAATGACATTTGTGGATACCTTTGTAGTTTTGGTTCAGAATTCAGAATGCAGTTGTGGTTAAATTAAAAATTAAAGCAATCTTTCTGTTATATTCTTTTTTTTTACCACCTCTGTATTTCTAATGAATTTGAAATAAAATTCAGTTTTCTTCATGAAAATTCCGTGTTGAAATAGTAAAATAAAAATAATAATAACAATGAGACTTGAAAAATGGCTGGGAATTAAAACAATACATTTCCGGGATCATAAAGTCCTTGACCACAAGTGTGCAGCATCTGAGTGTAATATTCAAAATTACCTGTTGTCTATGAGCCATATAAAATAGCTTCCCAAGTGGCACCCCAAATCGCTTGCCAAGTGGCTCTCTACACTCCTTGAGATCTCAAAATTGAGCACTTTCAAATCATAAAATAATCACATTTTTGACACAAGTCACTTTTTGTCTCATGAAGCTCAATATGAGTTAATGATTTTAAAGTTGGATTTAGCATGAGTTCATCAATATAGGCAGGGATGGTTTTCAGTGATCACCAATAACCTCCCCAAACCTTAAAAATGCTTTTTTTCCATTGTAAAGTTCAGAAATTTGTCCTTTTTTATCTGAGCCCCATCAGCCAGCATGGACCATTGTCTTAGTTGCCACCAGGGAACTGGGGCACTGGAACTTCTTTTGGGACAGGGGTAACCCGTACAACCCTGACGGGGTACACCTGAATTAGAGGGGTACCTTTGCATTGGACTAACATATGTTTAGGGTAGCACAGGTTTGTTTAAACTCGGGACTTTAGGGGCAGGGAGGCTAGATTGGGATTAGAATCGGAAGATGCAGATTGCCCTGATGGAAACTGACAGGGTTACATGTACTAGTATGGATATCTTTTTCAAGACATTAACCAGGGACATTTTTAATTCAGCGGCTTATATGGCATTGTAATTCCCAATTCCAGGTGCAAAGTTTACTTGTTCCATTCACTATGTTGCACAAATTACCAGCAGCCACAAATAGTGGACACGTGGTAATGAGCCACAGGCACAGACCACTGTCTTAGTTACCACCAGGTTGCTTC
This sequence comes from Gymnothorax javanicus, assembly GCA_029692085.1. NCBI lineage: Eukaryota > Metazoa > Chordata > Actinopteri > Anguilliformes > Muraenidae > Gymnothorax > Gymnothorax javanicus. The sequence goes on from CM056200.1 coordinate 104,536,497, forward strand.
TGACTCCAGCACATTCCAGAGCAAAACTACACATGTAAGTCAAAGGTCACACAGCGCATATCCGTATGGCTCGGGACGTAAGGCTGCGCCATAATGCAATATTCACTGGAATGAATGGCTAGCCATTTTTTTACACCATATCCAGCCCTTATAACACATGCCGTCAGATGTTCAGAGGGCCTTCTGTAACCTCACGTTTTACGGCTGGATTGCCCTCAAGCTGTTCACATTTAAGTTCACCTGATTAACAATGAAACAATTTATCAACTGAACAACCAAGACCAATACATGGCCAAGAAATAATAATAAAAAGGTGAATGCCTATTGCTTACATATATATCATTGATATGCCATTGTGGGAATGGCAATACAAAAGCAAAAAATCCAAAACTTTTGCTGACTTAAGATTTCAGATTTATTTACTTTTGAAAATGGGAACAACACATATTAATGAACATTTGCATGTAAATATGTGGGATTATAGCCAGATGGCTAATTTCCATCCCCAGTCCCATTGGCATGTTGATGTTAAACATAAAACAATGGCAATAAAAAGTACAATAAGCAGGACAAAGACAATGAAACAATATGCCATGTTACCCATGGCAACATACACAAACCATATATAACATAAACAACATATATACATACATACATAGACCAATAGCTAACTGGCCAAAAGTAACGGGACTTTGCAGCATTTATTTTCATACATACTTACAGTCACACAGCTGTGCATCATGCCTGACAACGCCCTTTAGCGGTGACAGAATATAGAACGGATTCTCGTGGCTCATTGCCTATTGAGCCACGCAAACTAATTTAGGCAAATCTGTGCTGTTTCACAAGCTACAGGAGCGCAGAAATTATAAAGACGTATTGATATTTTACGTCGTGATTTATGAGCGGGAGAAAACGCCTTATAATTTCATGCTGCAATGTATAACAATGCTATCGAAGATAAATTAGACTGTTGTCGGTGCTACCAATTGAGCAGCCTAGTGCTAAAAGTACTTTAGTCACATTTTCACACACCGTGTGGTAAGGATGGGAAAATGTCTTTTATTGTTACCCAAGTTGATTTTCTCACATTTCTCAGAATGGACATTTTAGTGACTTACGTAAGTATTTTAGCACTTGGGTCTTCAATTAGCCTGAGCAACTGTTGCTAATCGGGAAAAGAAAACTGCAAGAAGTTTAGGTTATTAAGCAATGAAAGGTGAGGTTTCTGAAGGCCTTTGTTACTGCCGACAGATCGCTACTGAAATGCATCCATATTTGTGACACTGATAGGACATGCCAATATTGTGGGTCTATTTCTAAGAAGTAAATTGTTTTATTTCTTAGTGTGGAAATAAATTTATTTATTTGCACATGTTCTAAGAAACTAACAAGAAATTACAGTATCTAAAATAATTTTATCTCCCTTAATATTAGTTGTACATGTGCAAAGTGCATTAAAATGAAACCCCATGATCGTCTGACATTTTAAGCAATTATGAAATAAAGATAAGAGTTACTAATATTACATGGTACTATTTGAAAATAAAACCTCAAATTAATCAGAACATTGTACACAAAATTACTGTGATGGAGTGAAAAAAATGCATGTACTTCAAATTTATGTACGTTGTAAAATATCCGCTGAAAGATTAATAGAATCCTCCAAAATGAGTGTGATAATGGATGGTGTTGTGAGGTGATACTGTATGGTTATTCCCCATTTAGTTACTTTCATTCTGCAGAAAACAACTGCTACATCATAGATATTTTCATTGCTTTTGCATCAGAATTTTACTGCAAAAATTATGACAGAATTCATTGCAGATCTCTCTAATTGACAAAAAGCCATCATTACATAAGCCTTCACCTGTCCTCCACAGCAAACCAGCACTGAGCTCCTATGGTGTAGCAGCAAGCCAAGACCCAAGCCGCAGCGTGACCAGCTAAAGATTTCTAGTCTTTGCTCCATTAGTTTGTCTCTTGAATTGTCTTTCATCAGAAGCATCCTTTCATGCATGGGCTCAGTTTAGGCATTCACTCAAAACGTTCTTCAGCAGCGAGTGGGAGGATGATTTAAAAAACATGTACTTCCTTCCATGTGAACAAAGAGGCCTTGTGAGCGTGGGTTCCCATGCTGGGACAGGGGTAAGTGATGTCACACTTCAGACACCCACTCCTGGACCCAAAACTCCAGCTCTTATTGACACCTGTTTTCACAACTTCTTTGTGCCAGACCAAACTTGCCGAAGCTATTTGGTCTGGAAGTGATTCCTGCCTATCCATGGTATTAATACTCTTAGGGCCTGATTTACTAAGACCTTTAGCACATACAAAATCTTTTTGCCGGTACAAAACCAATAACATTGCCACTAATTGGTGCAAGGCAAGTACCCTGGCCATTCATGGGCAATGTTATTGGTTTTGCATGGGCAAAAAGATTTTGCATGTGCTAAAAAACTTAGTAAATCAGGCCCTTAGTCATTCCCTTGTTTTGGCCTCTATCACAAACACTCAATTTAATATCCTACAAATAGTGTGTTGCTCATTCCTTGCCTGTTCACAACATATGTTGAAACTCTAGAGTTCTCTCTTTCCTGGATTTTTTTTTATCCACCTATTCAGTTTGGAGCAATATTTTTTGGTACTTAGCTTGTGTACACTTACTTCACTTGACAGAGTGCAGAGTACAGCCAGAGTTCCACAAGAATTGGGACAGTATATAAGGTGCAAATAAAAGTAAAATTAATTGATTTGTCAATTCTCTTTTTCCCACATTTAAATTTTGTTTTACCATCACTGGTCCAATAGGCAATCTCTGGGCATGAAAGTGGAAGGCAAATCTGAATACCAATATTGGATGCATGTGTTCTTCAAGCCCTAGGATGGCACTGCATTTAGAGCCAAAATGCCTCTCCAATGGACACTGCCAAATGGGCTCGTAAATACTTATGAAGACCTGTGTCACTGAATGCATTTCATTGTGGCCTTATCAAATGCAACTTGGGACTCAACGACGCAAGGAGAAAGCCATCCGATTACCATTCTGAAGCACTGCCATCTTCTCTGGGCTCAAGCTAATCTGAAACGTTTATCATTCAAATAGTTTTTGGAAATGGCGGATGCTGTGTTCTAAAGCCAAAGAGGAGATGAACCATCTCAAATATTATCAGCGACATACTCAAAATCCAGAGTGTATCCAGGTCTGAGGCTGCATTTCTGCACTCAGCATGGGCAACTTCAACATCTGTGAGGGCAAAATTGACACAGAAGGGAATACACGGATTTTGGAACAACATGTGCCTTCCAGACATCATATCCATCAGCGACGCCCCTGCTCGCTTCAGCAGGATAATGCTAGCGTTAGTCTGCATGTATAACAGTACTGTTTGTAGTCACAGTGGGCACTGCCTGCAGCCACGACCTGTCTCCCATAGTAAATGTGTAGCGTATTATGATGCTTAAAATTCAAATGGGGAGACCCAGGACAGCTGATCACCTGAAGCTCTATGTCAGACAAAAACAGGAACAAATTCCCCATTCCAAGTCCCAAAATTAGTGCCTTCAGTTCTAAAATTACTGCTCAGTCTTATTACAGGAAAGGTGCTGTTCCATAGTGGTGAACATGCACATGTCCTAGCTTCATTGGAGCATGTCAGACACATTTCAAAATAGCTAAAAAACAAAATGAAACAAAAAAAAAAAAAAAAACAATGACAACAGCAGCAACAACAACAATGAAATGGAGTTGAAATGTAACATTTTGGTTTTCTGTACAATTTTTAATTGAATTATGGATTTCTGCTTTCTGTTTTTATTCATATTTTACACATTGTCCTAATTACTCGGGCTACCTGTAAGTTAGCATGAGCCTCGGTCTACCATTTTATCTATCCATCCATTGTCTACGTTGAGAATTGCAAATTACACAGAAGAGGTCAGGAATCGAGTCATGAAAATGTGGCTGCGCATGAGGTCACTACTCGTTTCCATCTAAATCTGGGGTAGTCCCGAGAGTATGCCTACTTTACATCTAGTTCTTCTGGAATTGAGGTTGTAAATTCAGGTTGCCTGGAGGCAGAAATGCATTCATGGTCAAAGACTGTTCCGTCAGACATGTTAATTTCTAAACTTTTTTTAAAGATTTTTTTTAAGAGTTTCTCCTGTATTAAACAGGCATAGTAGTGAGAGACAGGAAAGTTGGGGAGAGGAGTGGGGAACACATGCAGCGAAGGGCCCAGGCCAGATTCAAACCAGGGCTGGTGCAGCAAGGACTCAGCCTTTTGACTGGTACGCCCATCAATCACTGAGCCTCCGGAGCACCTCTGATCATCTCAGAACCAAATACAAGTCCCTGTATTCAACTTTCCTGTTTGAACAAACCCTGTTACAAAATCAAACGTGCTAAGGAAGTCATACAAAAAATTTCTGTAAATTACAAGTCAATACAGAGTTTAAGACAAAAGCTTCTGAATGAGATCCATGCCATACTCCTGAAAGAGACGCTGGCATCAGGCAAACCTTCAGTAAACAAGTAGCATATAATTTTCTAATGCTTAGTTGATATGATTCTTAGTTTTTGCATACAGGTGTCCCTCAGAATTTAAGCAGGATTGGGTTGCTAATTATTGATATGTAATATTGCATGTATGTATACCATCTGTTCATCCCAATACATGGTTGTTTGTATTTTATTTGAGTTGGTTTTCATTCTGAGTGGCATTAATCAAGTCTAAAATCAAACATGCCCAAAGCTGCAGAATCCCCTCTTGCTTTCACAGCAAAATTGTGCCAAAAACTTTGATGAAATATACCACCTTCTCCTGAGGGGTCGAGGGAATCTGAGACCCAGCAAAACAAATCTCTTCTTTGGTCCCATCACCTCCTGCCCTTTTTAGGGGTTCAGCTAAATTTTTATTTGAAATCAAGAACTTACTAAGATGATGTTGAGATGGAAGGACACAATAAACTGTGATAGAGGACAAACTACAGTACAAGAAAATTGATAATGACACAAAAATGAAAATGACAAAATCTGATTTTAGATTTTCTTTCCTCTCCCTGTTTTATCATTTTATTGTGTCAATGATTTTTATTATTTTACTGTTCTTAACCATCCAATTTATCACTGTCTTGATTATTCTGTATTATTTTATTTAAATTGTCTGTATTATTATTTCTTCAACTGTCTTGTCTTTTTGTTTTCTAATTGTTCTGATTTTATGTTAGGCGCTTGGATTTGCATTTTTTTAATGAAAGGTGCTATGTAAATAAACTTTATTATTATTATTAATAATATATTAATAATAAATAATATTATTAATATTAATATTAATAATAATTATAATATTATAGTGAGAGGGAGAGTTATAGACAGATACAGGGGACAGACAGAGACTAATAACAAAATCACGGCAGCAATTCAAACAAAATCAAGAAATGAAAAGATAATGACAGGTGATGAGTTCAATTGCATGACCTAATTGCACATTGAATTGCCAAATGAAAAATGCATTTCCATTCCATACAGAGACAAAAAAAAAACCCAAGGCAATATGAAATGCAATTTATTCAGCTTTCATTCTTATTTCTGACCAAAACAATCCAAACTGAATCAAGAATTGTATTGCTATTTTGCATATTGAATTGCCTATTTCATTATGTGTTTTGAAATTTCATGACGTCATTGCTGATTGAAGAAAATTGCAAAATTCATTACCATTTGAATAAAGATACCAAAAAAAGCATGGCGATATAAAATGGAATTGATTGATCTTTAATTCTAATTTTTAATCAAAATAATCCAAACCAAATTGAGGGTTGCTTTGCCGCTTTGGATATTGAATTGACAACTGCAAAATGTATTTTCAAATTCCATGACCAAATTGCACATTCAATTGCCAGTTGCAAAATGCATTACCATTGGAATAGAGACCAAAAAGCCATGGAAATATAAAATGCAATTTATGTTTAATCAAAATAATCCACACTGAATGGAGGATTGCACTGCCACTTGGCATGCTGAATTGCCAATTGTAAAATGCATATTCAATTTGAAGAATTAAATTGCACATTGAATTGCCAATTGCAAAATGCAATGCAACTTGAATAAAGAGGCCAAAAAACTTCCATATGTCTGTGATAGAGGTTTTCTCGCAAATAGGCGATTACTCTTAAATTACATTATCCCTGTCCATCCGGAGAATATGAGTATACTGAATGCTCATTTTGCAATCAAAGACATACAGCATCACATATGCACTTTCAGAAGGAAGCGTAATGCAGTTACAGATGGAAGTAACTCAGAGAAGAGCTTTGAAACTCGATTAAAAGGAATTTGCATTTTAAATAACTATTAATAACTTACAATATTAATTACAGCAGGAAATGAACAAATGACTACAATAAATAAAGTAAGACAGACTTCTGTAAAATTAATTAGACGACAGTGCCTACATTCATTGACACTTCATTTTGACCATTTGTGAAAAGCAGGAAACATTTTTGACAGAACTTAATCGATCAAAGAAAACTAATTCAGAAATACAAGTCTGAAGTCAGATCTTTCTTTTTTTTTTTTTAAAGAAACCTGGCGACCGACCCCTGATATCCAGGGAGGGGAAGTGGGGGTGGGGGAGCGGGGGTGGGGGAGCTCCCGGGCTGTGCGAGTTGGCTGTGTTGTTTTCTGAACAGTTGCCAGGAAAATTTAATGGCTGTGGAATTTGGACAGGAAAAAAGTAGGCTGGAAATTTCAGAGGAAATGAGGACTTGCGCTTCACGCTGAACCTCTGTTTGTGTTCCCCGGGCCAGCTCTGGCAAGACTGCCGCCACGGAGGGGGAAGAGCGTCAGCGCTCGTTTCCGTCGATTGCCAGGGCGACTTGACCAGCATCTGAAGGGAAGCGTGGCCACAATTGGGCACACCTGACCCCACGGGCACACGGGCAGATGATCAGAGACAATAGGGTAATATCCACCAATCACCATGTGCGCATGCAGGGAACCACACACAATCAGTGAGACCTGACCATAAACAAGCCGTCGAGGGAACCCTCACACAATTCAGTTCCAACTCAAACACAGTGTAAGCATATTCTCAGAAAAAAAAGCATTCTGAAAAGTCTTGCCAAGGAACACATTACTCTCTGTCTTATGAGATTTCAAACCGAGAGAATTGTGTTTGCTGCAACACTTCAGCACTAATCATGACTGTTGACAGAACAGCCCTGAAGGTTTCCGGACCTAATTGGGCACCAGTGATGAGAGCGTGGGTGGTTGTAATGAGCCAGACAGCACATTTGGCTCCAGTGCCAGGTCTCAGCGCATACATCGCTGAGTCCCACTGCCTTACATCAGTAATCACCCAGCTCCTGCCCTCTCCCCATCCTCACCTCACGCGTCTGCAGCTGGGTGAGCTACAATGGAGGCCCTGGAGGTTCCCCCTTCTCCGTGCATCGCTGCTCCTGTGCTTCCTCACCTGCTACCACTGCAGATTCAGTTTGCGCGCTGCCGTACACCTACTTCTTAGCACAGCACCATGCTCCACCCCACAGCGGAATGCAGGCTGATGGGATGGTCAATAATTTTTTAAGAGTTGGGTTTTTGAGGGTCTTTTTTTCATGGGGTGGGTAGAAATCTCCCGACAATAGCGTTCTAGGGTTAAGATAGCAGAAGTGATTGTTACATCAGAATTTAATTGTTTCATTAACAACATTCAAATCACATTTGTTGTGATATTACAACTAAAGAGTCTTACAGCCACTTTTAAGAAATGTCGTAAATACATCTGGCCCTGTTGAGAACTCTTGAGCCAGTCCTCTCTTAAAGCAGGGAATTTGGCAGGCAAATTTGGGCCTGCTGATTGCTGAATGATATAAGTTTTTTGGGCCAGGATTTTAAATTTTAGACAGATGGTAATTGATTTGCAGTAGTGAGGTCATGGGTAAAAAAAACAACATAAATGGTTCAACTCTTATTCCATTGGCAATAACAATAGAAGAAAACCAGGCTAGCATAGCTCTGGTTGACCTGAACTGGGTCAGATCCACACCTCCAGGCTTAAATTTAGACAATCATATTATTTATTAATTTTGATAGTTTTGTTGGAGAGAATAACAATTTAGGCTTTGTCAGCAAAAAAAAAAAAAATTAAGAAGCATACAAATTTTTTATTTATCAGTACTGCTAACGCGTACCAAATTTGCATATTCAGACTGATTATGCACAACCTCATTAATTATTTTTGGTAATACTCCAGATGTATCCCAGCCTGTATCAATCAAGCGTACCACACCTAATTTTAACTCTCACAGTACTTATTTCTTTGAATTCCCTTTATAATGCTTACAGAGGTCTTGGATCTGACCCAACTAGCAAAAACTACTATACACTGCCAGTTTTTTTCATTATTTGTTGTCAGAGGATTAAGTCCAAGTTGTAGTTGACAAGGATGTAGTCTGCCTGAGATAACCTTGGGGCCTTTGAAGTGTTCAGTGAAAAGCTACTCGCAGGCGGCTGAGTTTGAACATTGTAGCCTCCTACAGAAGACTGACAGTGTGAGAAAATTTGGGACAAATTTGCGAAGTGTGAAAGCTTGCAGAAATGATAGATTATGCATTCCATAAACAACAAGTACTGCATATTACATAGCACTCTGATCACCTCAAAAACATATTGTGTTGTCTCAAAAAAAAAAAAAAAAAACTTTTTTTGAGTTGTTTCATGAGAAAAAGCCCTGACCAAGCACATGAAACAAAACTAAGCATCTGGAGCCCACGATACATCATTGGAAGTATGACTGGAAGTGGGGATGATTCAGCCTCATCTTTGACCCCTGAGACTGGCTTCACAGGCAACACCCCCCCCCCCACACACACACGCACATACCAGGTCCAAGTTTGATAATTATTTTATCCCCAAAGAACATTTCAGTTGGGAATATTTCGAGGCTATGACCGCCATGTTCAATTCTGTTCAATTTACAAATGGATATATGTTGTAATTAAATTCAATGGAAAGATCCAAGAATTCCATAGCCTCCATTGCAGATGTCTTCTGTGGTTTGCTTCCCTCACACAACATCTGTGCACTCGAGCCAGGTTTTGTGTTCCACCAATCAGAGAGAAGCTCAAAAATGTCTGGAGCTAGCAAATTATATATGCACATACTGTTGTGGGAGCCTGGGAGGGAAGCAAACCATATAAGATGTTTTTAACGGAGGCTAACCAGCATGTTGAAAATGTTCAAAAGGAGGAATTTCTCTGAGTTTGTTTGGTGATGAAGTTTTCCTGAACGCATGTTCTTTAGCTGCAGAGCAGCGCACTTCGGTTGGCGCTACAGTAGTTAGACGTTTGATGCGGGGCCAGTCGCTATCATGATAAAATCGGTTAATTCCTTTTATGGTCTCATCCCATTGGCTTTTTATCCTTGAGAACATTTCTAATAAACGGTAGCATCCTGTACAGCTCAGAAATGGTTCACTTGAGGAATATACAGCAGTATTTATGGAAAGAACACTAGGCTACTTATAATTGAAGGACCATCGATTGACTTTTTTCAAACACCAGTACTTTCTCTTTCTTCAATCTAATTCTTATCAGTTCGAGTGTATGGACATTGTTGTGTGAGGGCAGCGAACTACAGAAGATGTCTGCAACGGAGAATGCTGCAGATTGAAAAAAAAAAAAACTTGTAACTGTTTGAGGAGGTCTTTTACAAACCCATTTCCAAAAAACCATAAAATATCTGTTTCAACATCTGATATATTGTCTTTGTACTATTTTCAAATAAATATAAAGTTTAATTGATTTGAAAATCGTTGCATTCTGTTTTTATTTACGTTTTACACGGCATCTCAACTTTTTTGGAAATGGGGTTGTACTTACAGTGACCAATATCGGAGAAGTTACTCTAAAAAGTAACATACTGCGTATCACCTTTACAGAAAAGTAATGTATTACATTACAATATTACTTACTATATTAACCATATACCATATTATTTGATGTTTTGCTGCATTATTTTTATTATTCAAAATAAACACTTCACTCATTTGTGGGTACACTGACAATCCTTAGCCCATTTTTGCTCCTGAAAGACGAAGCCTTTTCTGGATGCTGGTTTTGTACTAAATTATCATCATCACCTGGTGACATCACCCTGGTGTCCGCCTCCAGAACCAGTTGGCCCTGTCTGCGACCTGCCTCTTATGTCTGATCTTGATGGTGCTCCTTCCTGCCTGGGGGCTCTGTGCTCGTGTCGTCCCTTCTGTCCGATCCCTCCTCCCGCCCGGCTTTGGCTGGCCCTCGGTGGTCCTCTGCCATGGAGGTCCTCCCATGGTTGGGGTCTCCAGGTACTGACCCTAGGTTGGGAGGTTCAGTCACGTCCTGCTCCTGTGTCAATTACTTTTTCTGGCTGTGTCTTTTTTGGTTTTTCTCCTTGATTGATTGCAATTATTACCTCGTGACTTCACCCTTTCCTTTCTGCTTTCTCCCACACCAGATCCTTGCTCTTAATTGTTGCCTGTGTATTTAAGTTCTTTGTCTTTTTGTTTTTGTTTTCCCTTGGTCGGACTGCTGCTTGACCTTCCTCTGTATAGTGCTTGTGGTTATTCTGCCTGAAAAAAAAGAGGCTTCTGTTCATCCTAATCTTGTGTTTGGCTCCACTCTGTCCTGACGATCATAACAGTCTGCTTCGTCTCGTGATTTCTCTGCAGCTCTCTGGCCAGCCTACCTTGGTTGAGTCCTTGCCTAACCTTCAAGTTATTTATAAACAGACAAGCATTATTTCAGTTGTTTTGCTACTTCCAGCCAACCGAGGTGTTAAACACTACAAAAATAATAAAAAAAGACCAAAATGCAGTACAGTAATAATTGAACTGTGGGGTTGATTTTCACTGGGAATTATCCAAAGATATGTTTACAGCCATCGTTGCCTCCACTCATGCTTCCCGTGCACAAATATTAGCTAAAAGAATCTGACTATTCAAAGTAGGATTGTGTATTTATGAGAATTTCAGAAATATTCAGTAATGGGTGACAGTAATTCGCCAAACTGCAGAGGCTTATGGCTGTAACCCCAAGGGGAAAACGTGTGTTATAGTGAACAAAAACCTTCTACGTGTCTGCGATTCCATACACCAGAGTGCTCTACCTAAGCCCTGATGGGACTGCACAGTCAAGAGCAGGGTAGGTGTGTTTGAGATCTTCCTGTGGTAAAACTTACACCCCCGAGAAATGTATCCTTTCAATCTTCTAATTCAGCCAATCAGGGGCCCCCAGGTTTAAGCCTTAGGAAGCCCGTGCATCAAATCGCCCTTGACTGGGAGAATGTGCCATTGAATCAGATCAAAAGTGAAATGTTTGGTGACAAACACCATAACTTGGTGGTAAATGAGGACTCCATAGAAGAAACAAAATCTCAGACTAGAAAAAAATATTAATGAATCATCGTTTTGGGCAAGTTTTGCTGCTGTGGGCCATGGGTACTTCAATGTCATGATGAAATCCACAAAGTATTGGGAAATTCTGGCGGAAAATCTTGTGGTTTCTGCTGGGAGACGGGAGCGGAATACTTGGTGGGTTGTCAAACAGGACACTGACTTCAGGGGGAAAAAAAAGAAAGAACTTGTTTATTCGCAATGGCCATTTCAGGCTGTGGACTTACATCCTGTAAAACTATTATGGTATGAATGGGACACTCAAGGATAACGCAAGGATATCAATGATCTAGAGAAATCTTTGCAGAATCATACAGAAAATTTTGCCATTATAGAAAAACTCTGCTATCATCTTTGTCTGGGGAGATTGCGTAAAGTTCAAGAGCAAGGTGCAAATAAAATTGACACCGATGGTTTTCATAGAAATGAGAACCAAGGTGATAAGTTTTGAAAAAAATAATGTAGATTGTCATGTATTTGAACTAAGAAATAATTCATATTTTGGGTAATTAATTGTATACAGCCTTGTGAGTCCGGCCAATGGGATTGAGCAGGATCCTGCTCACCGATTTGATCCCTGATGAAGCAGTAAGAAAAACATAGCTGAGGAGAGACGGGCACAAGCAAATGGGCTTCACAAACATATAAACCCCCCCCGTGGAGTCACTATCCCAGGGAATGCAAAGGGGGCAGCATCCAGACAGTCTGGATTAGTTCTGGACAATAAAAATGAGGCAGCCCCCCTGGGGAGAAATGGCCCTAAACTCTTGACACTCTGCCACTGAGCAAGAGACAAATGTTTGGCACCTGTGGCCTTTAAAAATAAGCTCTATACCTTAAGACCTGAATTAAACAAACTCTCCTAAAGAGGACTGTCTCTTCATATGTTAACATTCATACATTCCTAGACAAAGAAAGCAATGCTCGCTCACAGGAGGTAAATAAAATTCACTTGAATTTTCAAGATTCAGTTTCTATCATTTTAGTCAGGAACATCTTGATCAAATAAACCAGGGGTGAAAAAAAATGTATTGCAAAGTATATGCTACAAATCATTTTTCGCATTGTCAGAGACTATTCAGAAAAAAAAAAAAAAACTCTGTACAATTCATTTGTTTCCTCGCTCCCCAAAACATCATTTAAACCTCAGGTGCAACAATTCTCACTGAACTTGATGACCAAAATGTATTAGGTCTGGGTGAAATAGATTCAAATGGACAGAAAACAAGACAAAACCGATCAGTCCAAATGGAAAAAGCAAAATATAGTAAATAAATTGCTCATGTTTTTTAGAGCTTAAATCGCTTGTTTATAAATAACGAGAGTGAGAAGTGCTTTTTGATAGCTTCATTCCGGCTGTATCTTCCTGCTCCTTATGCTATGCTCTCCCTGGGGTGTACCGGGGGAGAGGTGCAGGTTTTTTTGGGGGTAGAGGGCTGAGCGTGCGTGGCGGGTTGTTTTCTCAGCTACCTGTGGATCTGCTCCTTGGCCGAGCGGCAGGAATAACGGCAGCTGTTTGTTCAGCTGCACTGCTCCCCAGGTCCAGGGGAAAGAGGATGTGTTCAGGGCCTCATTAATCATAGCAGCTTCGGAAGAGATAAACAAGGTCCGGACCAGCAGGAGCGCCCAATTGGGCTGGGGCTTTTGTTTGGGGGGTACCTTCACATGGACCCCTGGGGCATAACAAACGTTTGCAATTCCAACAGCTTTACGGCATACAGTTTGCTACATAATGTTTGTGACAAAGAAATACTTTTACCTGCTATGGCTCAGCTACAATATTAGATTTGCTAAGTGTCATGTGATTAAGTTATTAAATTTTGGTCTCAAAATAACTTTCTACACATAGTCCCCATATTCAGAAGACTGTCATGTGCGTGAGAAATGGCCTTGCAGATGTTTCTGATAAATTGGATACATTAAAATTGAATACCTTTCTAGTAGCTCAAAACTTTCAATGCTCAGCCTTCTTTATTGCCACAGAACTCAAATTTGCCGGGTTTGTATTTTCCCCCCCGACTTGTAATTCCTCCTTTATTTGATAAACACTAAACAAAAAGTGTCTTCAAACAATATTCAATAACTTAGTCATACTGAATAAGTCAGAAACTACCGCATATAATAAATAGTTATCTGTATTTTTAAATGCATTTCCCTCAGTGTATCCTGAACCAAAAATATTTCCAAACCTTACTTGCCACAATGTTCAGGTACTTCCATTATTGGTGTCTTTCATTTCTCAGCTTCAATGAATTTTACTCATGGATTCCAGTCATTCACATATTTATGGTGCTTTTCCACTGCATAGAACGGCTCCACTTGACTCTACTTGATTTAATGCATTTCTATTGTGGATAGTACCTGCCTGCCTGGCATCAGGTATTTTTTTGGCACCACCTCAGCCAAGGTTCCAAGTGAACTGAGCCGATACCTAAATGTGAGGTCAATGTACAGCAGACCACTGATTATGCCCTGTCATTTCTAAAGAGAATCTCTTCTGCTTGTGTAGAACCATGGGACCTTGCAAAGACTGATGCACACATTAGCTGAAATAGCTTCAGAGAAGCTAAAAATATGGCCGAAAGAAGCAGCAAGGAACAGAAATTTCTCCAGCTTTTACGATGTAATACTGGGGAGCTTGCAATTATTCTGTCATTACAGCTTAGTCATTCTCGGCAAAAGGGGAAACAATAAAAAGTTGGAGTGCGCACCAGCATGGTGGACGCGTGGCTGACGACTTAATACCTGAGAAGCTGAAGAGCGTTAACAAATAGATCCCAGTTTCATGCATTACAACAGTTTCAGGCACCCCAACACCAAAAAGGCCTCACCCCTCTGGTATCTACCCTTTGCACCAGGACAGGCCAGTGCGTAAGAAAACAACTTTTACGGTTGTACTTCAATAAGATAACTGACAAAAATACATAAAATCAGATGCTACTCTACAATTTTCAATTTTTGCCACCATCATGTGTCCCTCCATTTAACTCACAGGCTTTCAGCAGCGCCTCCCCCCCCCATCCCTCCCCACACAGAAGGACAGCTCACAGGTAAGGCAACCCATCCCCATTGCACACAAGATATTTAGTGCTCAAAGGCTGGTTCGCACCAGACTTTCCCAACAGGGTGGGGAAAGAGTCAGGACTCAACCTGAACTGATGGGCTACAGAGTTGGGGTGAAAGAGGTACAATGCACACATGCTCACCACAAACAAAAAAAGGTGGGGTGTAGTTTCGCCCATGCCACTGCTCAACACCCCAGAAAAAGAAAAACCACACAGCACTGCAAGCTGCTCCTGACCCCGACAGCATCCCCTGGCCTCTGCAGGCTCCGCACAGCACTTCTGTCAGGCTCTGCCACCTTTGTGCTGCACTGTGGATTGGGGCTCCAGGGCTAACACACGGTAAGGAGCGGAGCAGCCAGAAGCGAGCTGCCTAACCAACCCCAGCAGTAGAGCTGAACACTGACTCCTGTATATGGCTGCCAATTACGTCAGCCTTCACCACCCTCAGCTGTGAGCTCCACAGCGACACGCCATGTTCATCCTGGACCTGTGAGGTTAAAGACGAGACACAACCACTGACATGTGCCGTCCCGTGAGGTCCGAGAGATGGCGCTGTGCATCATTGTGCTTCCAGGCTCACCGGACTTTACCCTGTTGAGAGGCAGAAAGGTTTATAGCACAGACGACTGTACATGCAGGCTGAACACTCCACTAAGCCAAAGTCAATATGGCTTTCACTCACAAGATGCTCTGCAGTTGATTGTTCCACGTGTTTACACTGAGTTGGGAAAAGAGCATTCAGGTTTGCAACCCCTTTTATATGGAACGCCCTCCAGAAAGACATAAAATTGGCAGAATTTATTACTTATGATGCCTTTGCTTTGATTTCAAAGGACTTTGAGAATGAATCCATTGGACAGTGTCGCTACACATAACTCTTTTGTTTTTTATCACAAAGTGTGCATCTTATATGATTGATATTTATTATTTTTATTACCGTTTTCTACCTTTTACTGATATGCTTCTTACAGTTTTTCATTATTGCTAAAACACATTCCACAAAACATTGCTCCATTTTCCCAAAACTCTAAACACAAAACACTTTTTCAAGCTACATACACAAAACCACACATCCTCTTTTCAAAACCAAACTTTCACACCAAAACAGTTGCTCTTATGCTCAAAACCAAACTTTTACCCCAAAATCACTCTCAAAGCCTGCAAAAATGTAAACACTACAAAGCATCATTACATACTACAATAAAAAAAAACTGAAAACACAATGTTCAGGGTGTGAGAATGATCTTTTTACAGTTTTTCACAACTGCCAAGACACATTTTTAGAAACCTTCTCATCTGTTCTCAAAATATTTTACTGTAGAGTATTGGGCATTCATATTTGTGTGTTTCATAGAAACAATATGTAAATTACTGTAAGAAAATGAAGAAAATACAGTTACTGAATTGTACGTGGACTCTGTAAAAAAAGAAAAACATGCATTCAATAGAGACATCAATAGACATGTTCCGCAATCTTTTTACAGCAAGGATACTGTGATGAAACCATTGTACTCCACTAAACTGTGGCCAAAAAACAACTACATACAGCACCTGTTGTGTTCTCTGAATGCCCAGATAATGGTGGCCACTGAGAACCTGCTAAGGCTTGGATGGGCTCTTTGTCCTGCTTCAGTCATTGACATGCTGTGCACAGTGACATGGTCAATGACTGTAGCTCTCATTTCATCTGTAAGGACGAAGCGTGGTCATCTTGCTCTCCCCTCCTTGCCCCCCTCCTCTCCCTTCTCGCTTCCCTCCTCTGCCTCCTTGCCCCCCTCCTCTCCCTCCTTGCCCCCCTCCTTTCCCTCCTCTGACACAAACTCCTCTTCCTATGCCTCTGCCTCCATCCATTGTTGCTGTTTGGAACCTTCAGCAAACGGTGCATTCTGAACTGGCCTGTATGTGTGGTCACATCATTTGCAACAAGTGTCTTCAACTTTGAGTCTTTGAGTTAAATCAATGACACCAGGTGTGTTCATTGTGTTCAAGTTTTGCTGACTGTGGCTAGCATTTTACATCACACGAGCTTCAATGTGGAAAATGTGTTTAGTGATTGAGAATTTGAGCAGAAGTTTTTGCAACATGTGTTTTAACAAGACAAAATGTGTTTAGAGTTATGAGAAAAGGGGGGTTGAGTTTTGTGAATTGTGTCTTAACATGTGAAATGTGTTTATAGTTTTGGCAAATTGGGGCTAGTTTTATTAAATGTGTTTAGGGAACCGGTCATTTGGTTTAGAGAGTTGGGATTTGTGTTTTAGCAATTGTGAAAAACTGTAATGTTGTGTACACTGTTTTTAATCTGATGATATAGACGTGTGCTGCAGCCTTTCTTGGCCAGGTATCCCTTGGGAAAGACATCCTTGATCTCAATGGCCTAATTACCTGGTTAAATAAAGGTTAATAAATAAATAAATAATCACCTCCTCTATAACACTGAAATGTCATTCATCCCCAACAGGATACCATCACTCCCTCTACTATGGTCCTCAACCAAGATAACACCTTAGCTGGGGAATAGGATCCCGCCTGACAATAAAATCGAACAGTGCATTTCCTACAAAGGGCACGTCCAACTAGTGGTGTTTCTCTCGAAGACTAAAAAGTGGGGAATCCCAGCTTCCCTTTTAAGATTGTAGTCATCATTTTAATAAAAACAGTTTATTTAACCGTTCCGGTAATTCTCCTGTGCTGTTGCTGGCAGCTGTTCCCCATTTCTCATTGAGTATTTTAAAATGAGTAAAACAGCGCCCCTATAATGTAATATGATAAATTTGTGGTGAAACACTGTATTGTGCTCCTGCGCAGACTTAATGTCATGTCACAGAGGAAGCTGAGCAAAGTTGGCATACTCTGGCAAAAAAAAAAAAAAAAAAAAAAAAGGATTAACCAATTAGATGAAGCGACTGCCATGCCAATGCCAAACTGTCAGGACTACGCAAAGGAACGCTAGCAGGACTTCAAATTCGCACCTATCTAAATCACAGCATATTATTAACGTCATTGAAATGAAATAACGGCGATAACCCTTAGCCATTCTGAATTGATTTCTCCGTAAGCAACATTAAAAAGCGCAGTTATGGAGGGTAATTATAAATTTTACTTTAGTTTTTTTATTATTCAATTTTTACTCGGTTCTTTAATTCCAGTCCCATTCTGATAAGTTAACGTTACTTCCATTTTTCTTTGAGACATTACATTCAAAAACTTGCCTTTGGTCGCCCAGGATCTCCCCTTTGCAGGGCTACTCTCTCCATATTCCAGCACTCTGCCCGCCTCCCCTACCACAGCTGGGGACTGGAATTCGACCCCTTGAGGCTGAGGGGCTTTTTTTTAGGTATGGTAGCAATGGATAAAATAGTGATGAGTTGTGTTGGTGAACACAATCGGCTATTCTGGAAATGTTCAAGTTCGACTGGTGAATTGCATGAGGGCTGACATGAGCTGTGATGCACTGATTACATTGTGTTTTGTCTATTTGGAAGAGGGCAGTCTGCAGTTTTTGGTAATACCCATTACGCTGGTGTGGAGCAACGCAGAGAGTTTTCCAGCAGCATTTGGCATCTATGCTTCAACCTTTGTCACACCCTGTTGCCCACTGTTGAAAGAATTAGTTGAGATGTAAACTAGCAGCAGGCAAAGGTGATGGTGAAGCAGGCGATATTGATTAGCAACATCAGTGAGTGATGGAGCTCAGCAGCAGAAATGCAGCGCCACAGCAGGCAAAGTCATTTTTTGTAGAAAAAATGGGGCAGGATAAATAAAATAAATTCATTCCAGAAATAATGAAATTAATGATAGCACCGACAAGATACTGTATGTAAGAGAAGGGCAAAGATATCATCCACTGAAATCCATACACCTGTACTGCTCTGTACAGTCTTATGAATGGTACAAATGATGTCCTTATTAGTAGGATCATCATCACTATTGTCGAGGACCAAGTATCTGTATTTACTAAATTAAACAACATTTCTCCAAGGAAAATCTAACAGCATATTGAATTTCAATTTTAGTTTAGCAATTTTCATGACAATTTTTTAAAAAATATAATAATAATAATAATAATAATAATAATAATAATAATAATAAAACAAAATTTAATTAACAGAATAATTACTGCAAAAAAAATGGATAAATCAACATTCATTTGGTGGACACATGATACATGAACTGAAAGTTTAAAAAAAAGTGTGAAACAGTATCCAGAGATCAATTATTGCAGAATGAAAATTCACAATCAACTGTAAGGACGAATACTCATCAAATACTTTATTACACCAGTACACCTGCTTATTCG
This sequence comes from Gymnothorax javanicus, assembly GCA_029692085.1. Lineage (NCBI taxonomy): Eukaryota > Metazoa > Chordata > Actinopteri > Anguilliformes > Muraenidae > Gymnothorax > Gymnothorax javanicus. The sequence continues at coordinate 104,555,294 of CM056200.1, forward strand.
TGCAATTATCCAATCAGCCAATCATGTGGCAGCTGTCCACTGAAAAATTATGCAGATAAAGGTCAGGAGCTTCAGTATGCGCTTACATCAAACATCAAAATGGGGAAAAATGGAATGGTGGTTCATGCCAATTGGGCTGGTTTAAGTGTTTCTACAACCGTGCGTCTCCTGAGATTCTCTCCTAAAACTCTTTCTATAGTTTAAATTGTGCAAAAAGCAGAAACCATCACTAAAATTTCACTTGAAGAAAATTACACCTCAATGAAGGCCAGGGTTCTTCAATTCAGGTTGATATTAAGACTTTTATTTATCCCAAGAGGGCAACTCATTTGCAGCCTTCCATCCAAACATGCAGAGTATTCATATCAAAGGCAACCAGTCAACAAACAGGTCAAAACAAAGAAACAAGTGGCAATAAATGAGCAAGCAAATATGCAGCAGTAAATATGACTTTTCTATCGATAAATAATCAAACTCAAGAATGCATGTTATTGAAAATGCACACTGTCAGCATTCGGTAGCTTGATACTGGAGGGAATGAGGGACTTGGAGAAGCAAGTTGTTTTCCTTAGGAACACAGTAGAGCACTGGCCTAAGGGCAATACAGTAAATACAATGCACCAGACTAAACATGGACAGGTTGGCTGATAATTCTTTCTGATTTCTGGGGCACTTGTTTCTCCCAGAAGGAATCAAAATTTCTTAGCTGGGCTCAAATTATCCTGGAGCAGACTTTTACAATAACATGCAAGCTGTCCTTCACAGAGAACTCATTAAATCAGCTGAGAAATGAGAATGTTATATGACGTTCGATGAATGATTGATGAAAGTTACATAAAAAATAGTTTAACAGACTCAAAAAGAGTTAAGCTTCCTTATTAAGTGAATTCTCTTTTATGCATGCTTGACAACGGATTCAGTGTATGTCAAACTTGAGTTGAACTTCCAAATGTAACTCTAAGAGTCCAAAGCAAATGACCACTTCTTATTTTTGCCCAGCTGCAATACAGTCTAGATAAGAACTGTTACAAAGATGATTGGGCATGTCTGCATCATGCCAGCAACACAATGAAAAAGGGCTCAGCGCAACTTACGACAGCTCTCTGTGGAATCTTAATCACAACATTGCCCCCTAGTGTAAAGAGTTTGAAGAGCAGCATCTGGCATCCCTACCCTTGATGACCGCCTCAGCTGCGTCTGCCCAATGGAGTCGTCACCAAATGCAGATTAGCCAGAGATTTCATTTGAAATAAGATAAAGGAACTCTGGAAGTAATTCTTCCCTTTACTAATAATGAAAAGAATACTGTATTAGATTCATTCTATTTGATTTTATCATTATTAGAACTGATCCGAATACTCCACCTTCCTACTGCAGTCCGTGACATGTACTATAGTGGAAACTAGTGATTGGAAGATGAAGCTTCATGAACCATTTTCTTTATTTTTTGTGCCCACAAGATGGCGCCCAAAGTTAAAAAAATTAGGCTTATAGAATGAACTTACAAGCCTTTGTTGAACAGAGTGCACCATCGTGTGGGCACAGAAAATAAAGAAAATGGTTCATGAAGCTTCATCTTCCCATCACTAGTGGAAACCTTAATTTGCCCATCGACATGAGAGCAAATGAATGGCGTGTGAATGGCTGTACCCTGCGATGTACTGGCAAACTGTCTAGAGTGTATTCTTATTTCAGTGACCCCTCCAGCCCCCCAGCAACCCTTATGAAGAATAAGTGGCCTTGACAATGGAAAAATCAAATAAATCTTATTCCCATTAGAACCGGATCAAAATTTTCACATGGTGGTGTTTTCAAACTAAAAAAAAAATACCAATCCATAGCTTTACATATATCTGGATTATTTATTCTATAACTGTAAACAACAGAACTGAAAATTTAAGGAAGCTCATGATTGTTGTTTTTTGGTTGAAATCCTCAGGTTCATTATATGTAGCATCTGTCTTTTCCAGGGGAAGGCAAATAGTGGAGTGTGTATAATTCCTAAAAATTAAAAGGGTTATAATTAGGGTTAGGGTTAGGGTCAGGAGCAGGGTACGATTTAGGGTTGAGGTTTGGGTTAGAGGTGAGGTTAAGGCCAGGGGTAGGGTTAGGAATGGAGTCAAGGGTACAGGTTGGATGTGGGATAGGGGCGGGACCGGGGCAGCTGTCCTTCCGTCTTCGTGTGGTCCGATGAGGCCGCTGCGGCAGTGGTTCGAATTCCCAGTCCCAGTGTTTTTTGTGGCATGGCATGGCCCGGTCCTCCCGGGATTCCTTGAGAGTGTAGGACTGCTGGAGGGTTGGCCACTCTCTCTGGTACTGCTCCTGGTCCCGCAGGGTCTTGGTGCGGTCTGTCCGCCATGCAGTAGGTGGTGGTGTTGGAGACTCGGCCAGCGCTCTAAATCTGTTGCTGGTGGAGACTGGAGTTGTGCTTCCGTTGGGTGTGAGAATGGGAGCCTCCGTGTCTTTGGCAATGTTCAGAGTGGATGGGTGTAATCTTCTGCTAAACTTCTTTTCAGCCCATCTGGCTGCTACCTCAAATTCCTCTGACTAGTTTATTAGTTGGGTGTGCCGCAATTTCCTTGGGAGGTTTCCCAGGTTCTCCAGGTAGTGCTCCTCCAGGATTTGCATGCATGTGTGGAGCCAGTTGAGGGCATTTCCTGTTAGCTTCATGATGGTGTCCTCTGTTGGGGAGGCAGGTCTCATTAATGTGGCCAGTTCCTGCATCTTTTTCTGAAGGCTGGCCGGTGGAGTACTACTGGCTTCAGATGCAGTGGTGTTCTGAAGGTGATGTGTTGTTTGGATGACCCTGAAGAGAATCCTGGCCACTTCCAGGAAAGCAGCCATATAGTGCTGGGTGTAGTTGTTGTGTTTGTGTGTGGTGTTTTTTTCTAAATTTTAGTGCAGACGGCGGTGCGGGGTTCGACTGATTGATAGCGTGCCTTGTCAACCTAAGGTTGACGCATACAGCCAATACTTCGTTGGCACCATTAGGTTTCCACCATAAGATAGTGCAGTCTGTGACGGGTCGTCTCTGGGCTTCTTCCGGAGTTCTTTTTCCAGGTGATCAAAATCTGTAAGTTTTTTTGGGGAAGGCAGCGGGAGAGTTTCTCTTGGTAGTAGAAGGGATGCCTTCCTGTTCCTTTGCTGTCTTCGTGCGTGTGTCAACACAACGTTTCGCCTCATCTCAGGCCTCTTCAGGTGTGAGAGAGTTGGAATTAGGATTATGTTTACAATTAGGGTTAAGGTTAGGGTTACAATTAATGTTAGGGTTAGGTTTAGGAAAACAATCTTCCTTTCCCAAGTTTCCCCTTATGAGGGCCCCTTGGGAAAGGAAAGTTTGCACAGGCCATTCAGTGTACTGGAGCCTTTATATAGGAAAAATTTGGTCCTTCTTGTGGTGAAGTTTTATGTGCGTTTATTGAGTCCTCTTGGGAAAAAGGTGTTTCGTTTTGTGATAAAGTGTTTTTCTATCCTACGTCTGTCCTCTGGTGTCCAGTTGTTGTTTGTCTGAAGCCCAGATATTTCTAGTGCCTCAAGTCCATGGTAAAGGAAGTGAGCAACTATGTGTGTGTCTGTCTCCCAATGATTTCTAATGTTATATTTGTGTTGTGCTAATCTAGTCCTGACCTTGTTCCCTGTCTTTCCTACATATTTTATGTCACAGTGGTTACACTTAATGACATATAGGCAGTTTTTTGTGTTGAATGTGAGTGTTTGTTTGATTAAGTATGTTGTGTTTGTTGTGTTGTTCCTGATTGTTGTGGCTTGTTTGTACAGCCCCAATTCTGAAATAGTTGGGGAAAAAGTGTAAATTATGAATAAAATCAAAACGCAATGACTTTCAAATCACACCAGCCAGTATTTTATTCGCAATAGACCAGAGATAACACAGCAAATGTTGAAACTGTGAAATTTAACAATTTTATCCATAAAATGAGCTCATTTCAAATTTTATGGCTGATACAGGTCTCAAAGTTGGAACAGAGGCCTGTTTACCATGGTGTAACATCCCCTCCTCTTTTTAACACAGAGTGGAGGCGTCTGGGCATTGAGGAGACAAGTTTCTTGAGTTTAGCCATTGGACTTTGATCCCACTCTTGTTTAATACAGGCTTCCAGCTGCTGGTGAGTTTTGGGTCTCCTTTGACGGACCTTTCATTTAATTATGCGCCAAATGTTCTCAATCGGTGAAAGATCAGGACTGCAGGCAGGCCAGTTCAGCACATGGACTCTTCTACTATGAAGCCATGCTGTTGTAATAGCTGCAGTATGTGGTTTTGCATTGTCCTGCTGAAATGCACAAGGCCTTCCCTGGAATAGATGTCGTCTGGAGGGGAGCATATGTTGCTCTAAAACCTTTATATACCTTTCAGCATTCAGGGTGCTTTTTAAAACATGCAAGTGTCCCACACCATATGCACTAATGCATCCCCATACCATCAGAGATGCTGGCTTTTGAACTGAACGCTGATAACAGGAGGGGTGGTCTTTCTCCTCTTTAGCCCAGAGGACACGACGCCCATGAATTTCAACAAGAATGTCAAATTTGGACTCGTCTGACCACAGGACACTTTGCCACTTTGCTACAGTCCATTTTAAATGAGCCTTGGCCAACAGAACAGGGTGGCGCTTCTGGATCATGCTCAACAATGACTTTGTTTTTGTATGGTAGAGTTTTAGGTGGCATCTGTGGATGGCACGGCGGACTGTGTGTTTACAGACAGTGGTTTCTTGAAGTATTCCTGGGCCCATTTAGTAATGTCAATAACAGAATCATGCCGGTGAGTGATGCAGTGGCGTCTAAGGGCCAGAAGATCACGGGCATCCAGTAAAGGTCTTCAGCTTGGCCCTTACGCACAGAGATTTTTCCAGTTTCTCTGAATCTTTTGATGATCTTATGCACGGTCGATGATGAGACCTTCAAAGCCTTTGCAATTAGACGTTGAGGAACATTGTTTTTTAAGTATTCCACAATTTTTTTACGCAAGCCATCACAGGTTGGAGAGCCTCTGGCCATCTTTACTTCTGAGAGACTCAGCCTCTCTAAGACGTCCTTTTTATAGCCAATCATGTTACACACCTGATGACAGTTAACTTAATTACTTGCTAAATGTTCTTTCAGCTGATTCTCATATATATATTAATTGCTTTTTCAGCCCTTTTTTTGCCTGTGTCCCAACTTTTTTGAGACCTGTTGCAGCCAGAAATTTGAAATAAGCTCATTTTGTGGATAGAAATGTAAAATGTCTCAGTTTCAACATTTGAAATGTTATCTATGTTCTATTGTAAATAACATATTGGCTCATGTGATCTGAAAGTCATTGCATTTTGATTTTATTCACAATTACACTTCGTCCCAACTTTTTCAGAATTGGAGTTGTAAAATACTGGGCCTTGTGCATGCACCGTGTTAATTTCTGGTAATTTGCTGTTCACCAGACGGTCCTTGAGGTGAGATGACTCTGTGGTCCTGGAGTATGTCAGTGTTCTGTAGAGTTCTGTTCAGATTCTGCTTAATGTTAATGTTCGCAGCTTGGCTCAATGCTGAGTAGGTGGTGATAAGTGGGATTATTTTCTCGGATCTTGTGGTCTTGTGGTCAAAAAGTTTTTCCAGATCTGTCTGAGGAAAGATCTAGTGTATCCCCTGGGTTTCAGTGCTTTGAAGAGGCTCTTGGTAGCCTCCTCAAAATCTGTTGCTTGTGTACAAATCCTGTGGTACCTGAGCAATTGTGATTTGATCAGGCCTTTGAAAGTGTGTTTTGCATGGAGACTGTTTTTGTGTAAAAGTGAGTGTATGTCTGTGTCTCTAAAGAAGATCTTTGTGTCTCATGTGCGAGTCTGGGTAAATGAGGGTCCTTTATATGTGGTGGTGTCCAAGAAGTCTATGTGTTCTTTATGTGTGGTGTACTTGACTGTGATTGTTCTGTGGTGTATGTTGAGGATTTGAATGAAGTGTTTGAAGTCTTCTAGGCTATGTGTCCATGTTCCCCAAATGTCATTTAAGTATCTAAAGTAATTGGTGGGTAGTTTGGGAGGAGACTGTTTTTGAAAAATGCCCCAATGTGCCATGCAAATGTTGACATATGCTAGTGCAAATTTTTTGCCCATAGCCGTCCCACTGATTTGTAGGAAGAACTCCTTGTTGAATTCGAAATAATTCTTAGTGAGGCTGATTTCCTGGAATTGCAGGAGAGGTGTGTCTGGGCGATTGTTGTCCGGGTACTTCTCCATCCAGGCTTTTACAGCTGTTAGTCTGTACACAAACATAAATGCAGTGGTGGGACTGTCTATGTCCATTGTGAACAGGATGGCTTCCTGTGCCATTTTGGTGTTTTTTATTTTGTGTATAAAGTCGTATGTGTCCTTAATGCAGCTGTTGTGTTTTGTGGATAATGGAGTGAGGAAATAGTCTATATATTCAGCCATCCTGTAGGATTCACTGTTGCAGTCTGAAACAATAGGTCTCCCTGCTGGGACCTCATATGCCATGCTCCAGGACTGTGGTGGTTTGTGTATTTTGGGGAGAAGGTAGAAAATCCTAGGTCTAGGATTGTCCTCTCCCCTAAGATTGAAACTTTGTTTTTTAGTGATATAATTGTCATCTGAAAGTGTTTGTATAATGTTATGTATTTCCTGGGCTGAGTCTGGATATATGGGTCTAGTTAATTTTTTGTAGTGTGCTGTGCTATTTAGCTGTTTGTTGGCCTCATGTATGTATTGTGTTCTGTCCATGATCACTATGGCACTCCCCTTATCTGCTGGTTTTAAGATGATTTGTTTGTTTTTTGCCAGCTGGTGTAGGGCTTGGCTCTCCCCTCTGCTGAGGTTGCTTTTGTCTTTGTGAGCTTGTGAGTTCAGTGCCTTGATCAGGGTGTTGTTTTTGATGAGCTGTGTGAATTCCTCCGGGATTTGGTCGGTCCTTGGTTCCCAGGTGGACTTTGGAATGAATGGTGTGTTTTGTGCGTTTTCCGATCCCTCGAAGAAGGCCGCCAGTTTTAACTTCCTGTGGAACTCCTGGGTTTCTCCCTTGAGGGTTTCTTTTTGTTTTTTGTGTGTGTTTGTGGTGGGTATAAATGATAAACCTTTGTCCAAAAAGCTTAATTGGTCCTGTGTTGGTGTGAAGTTTCTGGCCAGAAGTATGATGTTCTTAATCCCCTCACTGATTGTGTTTGGGTTTGTGGGGATCTTCACTTTAAATGCTGGAGCCAGTGGTCCAACATCTTGCTGTCTGTCCAGTGGATGTTGTCCTGTGTGGCACGGAAGTCCCCCTCTGGAAGCTTCGGGATGTGTGGCATGTTCCTGCGAATGAGCTCATTAATTTCTTCCAGGTTGGACTTCTGGCGGGGTTCCAGGTCGGTGGAATAGTTGATGAGCGGAATCCAGATTTCCGCAGCAGCGAAGGTGGTTTTCGCAGCTCTCAGCATTGTCTGTAGTTGCTTGATTGCTGTCTTCTTTGGAATCAATAAAAAAGGACCAGCACCCAAAGGATAGGATGACTCGATGGATCTTGGAATCTGTCCCAGTCTTCTCCAGGAGTCCCACAGCATGGTAAAATGTTGCCCTGGGGTAGCTGTCAATCTGGAGGTCCCCTCTGGAGTGGGATGGGATCCTGGAGAGGTTGGAGTCCCCTAAGATGACACTGCTCCTGGTGATGTTGATCCTCCATTCTTGTATCTTCTTGGTGGATCGGGGATGTCTTGTCGGGCGGAAGGTTCCATTTACCACTCTGGCCCCGGGGGTGTGGGGTGGGGCAACAAGTGTAAGTGGGAGAGTCAGGTTAGGGTTGGGGTTAGGGGTGGGGTTGGGGTAGGGTTGGGATAGGGGTTAGGGGTGGGTTTGGGGTTGGGGTTAGGGTCAGAGGTGGGGTTGGGGTTGACGTTGGGGTTAGTGTTAGTGTTAGGGTTAGGACTGGATGTGGGGGTTGGGATGGGGCCAGAGTGGTCCTGATCCCGTCTGTGTCTTGTCTTCTGGGGTCTTTGTGGGCGTGGTTCTGGTTCCCAGTCCCTGTGGCGTCTTAGGGTTTCCCTGTCTCTTCTCCCTCCCAGGTTCCGTGGTGCTTCCCGTGGTAGATGGGTCCTCCTGGTGTCCTGTGCTGGTGTTGCATTCCTGGTGGAGTGGGCCTGTCTCAGTGTTGACCACTCATCCTGGTACTGGGTCCGGTCCTGTGGTGTTGTGGGGTGGTCCTCCATGTTGTGTGTGGGGGCGGTGGAGAATCTGCCAGGGTTGCGATTCTGTTGCTTGTTGTGACCGGGGTGGTGGGTCTTCTGGCTCCAAGGATGGGGGTTACCGTGTCCGTGGCAATGTCCAGGGTGGCCGGGTGTAGTCTTCTGCTAAACTTCTTTCTGGCCCATCTGCTCGCCACTTGGAATGCTTCCAGCCAGTTAGATAACTGTATCCTCTCCAGCTTCTCCGTAAGGGTTTTCAGGCTGTCCAGGTAGTGTTCCTCCAGGATCTGCATACATGTGTGGAGCCAGTTGAGGGCATTCCCCGTGAGGTTCATCATGGTCTCCTCCGTCGGAGAGGCTGGTCTCACTAGGATGGCCAGCTCCCGCATCTTCTTCTGTAGGCTTGCCGGTGGTGTCGTCCTGGCTCCTGAAACTGCGGTGTTTTGCAGGTGATGTGTCGTCTGGATGATCCTGAAGAGGATCCTGGTCGCGTCCGCTAAAGCTGCCATGGTTTTTGGTGTGTGTTATGTGTTGAAAAGGTGTAGTCTGGTGATTTTTTGTGTGCTTTTTTATTGCAAACAGCGGTGTAGGATTCGACTGATTGATAGCGTGCTGTCAACTCTAGGTTGACGCTTCTCAATGCAGTCTAAACTTACCAAGACTGTTACCCTGTGGCTTCGTTGGCAACGTTAGGTTTCCACCACAGGATAGTGCAGTCTGTGCAGGGTTGCTGCAGAACTCCTCCTGGGGTCCTTTTTGTAACAAAGTCTGGATATTTTTGCTCTTTTAGGAATAAGCAGCGGGTGGATTCCTTCAGGTAGTTGCAAGGATTCTGTCTCTGCTGTCCTCCATAGCATGTGGGTCGACACAACGTTTTGCCTTATCCCAGGCCTCTTCAGGTGTCTTCAGTTTACAATTAATGGTAGGGTTAGGGTTATAATTAGGGTTAGGGTTAGTGTTACAATTAGGGTTAGGTTAGGAAAAAAATCTTTCTTTCCCAAGTTGCCTTTTATGGGGCCCCCTTAGGAAAGAAAAGTGTGCACTGACCATTCAGAGTATTGGAGCCTTTATATAGGAGGAATTTGGTCCCTCGTGTTGAATCTGTGCGTTTATTTAGCACTCTCGGGGATATAGCGTTTAGTTTTAAAATCCAGTGTTTTCCTACCCTGCCTGTCCTCTGGTGTCCAGTTAGTGTTTGTTTCAAGGCCTGATATTTTTAGTTTCTCAAGTCCATGGTGAAGAAAGTGAGCCACCAGATGTGTGTCTGTGTCCCAGTGGTTTTTAATGTTATATGTGTGTTATGATAATTTAATCCTAATAGTGTTCCATGTCTCTCCTATATATTTCACGTCACAGCGCTTACACCGTATGACGTATATGCAGGTGTATGTTTGGGTTGGGCCATGATAGGGCCCGCAGGATTTGTCTGACCTCAATACACTGTGATGGGCCTTCACAGATGCCTTCAAGCCCAGAGAATTCAATGGTACTTCAGCACTCTTGTTAACATCAAGCTTCCTTTTTGTTCAGTTAAGTTCTCCTTGACATTTGTTGATGCAACTACACATTGATGAATTTGATGAAGGTCTGCCAAAGTAATCTTCAGCCCATTTGGTTGTATCACTGACAGAGAGATGCCAGTTCTTGTTCCAGTGCCATCGGAGTGATAAAAGATCTTGGGTATTTGGTGTAGGCAAGCATCCTTGCCCTTTGATACAGAAATTCTTTTAGATTTCTTGGATCTTTTCATCATATTATGCACCATAGAGGATGAAATATCCAAATGCCCGCTTTCTTTCTGGAAAATAATTTGTAAACCTCTCCAAGATTTTCTTACGCAATTGAGGGCAAATTTGCCCTTCAAAGACCAGGCATTTCTGAGCTGCTGCTTTTGTTAAATCATCTGCTGACATCAGCAGTTTCAAATTACATCTTAATTAATTTTTTTTCTTTTTGTACCCCCGTCCTAACTTTTTTGGAATGTGTTGCGGGCCTGAATGGCAAAAATGGAATAAGATGAGACAAGACAATATACCTTGTCTTTGACTTTAACTTAGTATGCACAATGAAGTTCATCAGAAATCACAGCTTTCTGTTTTTATGTTAATTTTTAATACCATCATGACTTTTTCAGGGTGGGAGTTGTTCTGTATCATGCTGCATGCCTGATCTTTAACATGGAATTCCACTTTATATTGATGATCCTGCAATATTTTGATACTGTGGGTGGTTATTTTTCAGAGGAAAATAAAATTGGATTTTTAAAAATAGATTCTATTATTCCCGTATTTCCTGGGGCTTGAAGACATGTTACAGATCAGGTAAATGATGACAGGCACAGGAATGCTCAATTTCATGGAGTGATTTTGTCTGAAATACTCTCAGCTTAATGTAAACAAAACAAATGAGTTTCTAGTGAACTAGAGATGGCAATGACCCTGAAGAATGAGTACCGGACATGTAGGTCGTCACAGTGGCTCTTTTCTTTCACTCCGTTTCTCGGGGATACGCACAAGTTTCAGTCCAGCAACTGATATGAATGTGTCTAACTTGTCATTGGCTAGTAGAAGGGAGGATTGCATATTGATAGACAACATTTATGGCCCATCGGCATATGAAAATAAAAGTAATGACTTTGACCTAACCTTTTCAGGCACATAGAACAGGGGTGGATCCAGGAATTTTGGAAAGGGGGGGCGCAGCCCCCAAATGAGCGCCAAAGGTGCGAAGCCTGGAGGGGAGTCTGGGAACCCTCCCCCAGAAAAATTTGAAAGTTAAAGTGCCAAATATGCGTTTTCCTGGCATCTGGGAACTAAACTCAAGGTCTTAGTTAGCTGAAAAAAGCATTTTTTTCATTAACAATTATCTCTATTTAAGGTATAAGTTTGTTTTGATTGTCTTTGCAGAGTCAAGTACAAAGAGACTTAGGTCCTATTCCGATAGAAACGGATGAATTGTGAAAATGATCAAAGCATCCATCAGGATACATCATGGATTAAACATTTAAAACACAACACTAAAGTTGTTTTCTTTCATGGAGAATGGTATTTAATTCACTTTGAAGTGAATTTCCTACTTGCACATTAGGCATATTCAGTAGGCATGCAGAGCTACAAAATCATCTTCTGGAAATTTTTAATTCTCACTGAATGGGTTGATGAAGAGTATTCTTTGGGGATATCTACGGGCATACATATCGATCACTTTGTCATAATCAAGTTCAAATCCATTGCACTGGCACAAACGTTATTCTAAGATATAACAGCTATCGCTGTTATCACTACTTAAACGTTATAGCTCGTCTTATAGTTAATCCATATAGGACTGCATACAACAAACAGTGTACAGTTGTTAGAGTTGAATAGTCACTTGCCATTTTATGCATTCAGCTATAGAAATCATTAGTATTGAAGAGGCCTAGTTGTCCCATGTTAAAATATAGCATTTAAACTATAGTGCAATAAATACTCAGAGGATTGACTTGACTAAAAGTGTCAATATCACAATGTAAATGCTTTAATAAAAGTAGAAATCCTGCATTTAAATTAGGAGAGAACTCATCCATAAAACTGTGTTTCAGCTTGGCTTGCTTGTGAATATTCAATAACTCAGAGCCGTATATAGAGAGAGTCTGGCCAACTCGGGGTTCGAACGTCTGAGCTATCCCGCTATGCTGATTGGTTCTGAGCTGGTCACGTGTTTTATGGACGCCATGTTTGCTACCATTAATCATTATTCATCCAGCGATCCACATAGCAAAGTGTCGAATACGAGGTAATTAAATTCAATAAGTTATTCAATTAAACAATTATTTGTACATATATTTAATTATTTATTTATCCTGGTTTCTAAAATAAGGATATGTTGTTACATGCTCTAACGCAAAAACGGGATTCTCCAAAAACCCGATCATACCCGGGATACTGAAGTCCATGTAACTAAACGCACTCAAAACAGAATACATTCCAAATGCTCATTTACTGTAACGCCAGCGGCATTGAGATCTTCCTGAGTGGACGTGTCATATGAAAGTTAAAGCTCGCAACAAACGTAAAATTTGCTCAACTCGTTTCATAATTTCTTGTAATTTCCTGCACACCAAGAGTGTAAGGTTCTGTTTATCACATAACAGAGAAGCATAATTTAATAGAAGACAAATGTAATTTCCGTCAGCGCCTTGATGGAAACGTTAGTTAATTCGCAGGCATTGTAGCATTGCGCTAACTCCATTACACTTGCTATTCAGTTTAGCTACACATTAATAGCGCGACGAAACACAGAGCGGTTTTTTTTATCAAGTACTAGAGCTATGTGATTGAAGCTGCTTGCACACTGGAGGCGAAATGAATTTTTCGCACGACAGATTACATTCTAAGTCAATGCGAAGACGGGAATACACGCGACCTTTCGTCAATTGGCTTTCGAATGGGAGCGCTCGGGCACTGCTATGATCACATCAAAATCGCTATTTTTAAACCACCAAGACTCGACACAACATGAAGCTTTGCTCGTAGTATCACCAGGCTCTCTACACATGAACTCGAGCATTGTGAACATTGTTTGTGTACAAGGAGTTTACTTAAATACCACTTTTAACACTGGACTCACCTAAGGCAACAACCCGGAAGAAAACGCGAGGTAGGTCCCGTGCTAACAAAAACGTCTTTTAAGCAAACTCCTTGTATACGAACAAAGTTCTCAATGTTCGAGTTCATGTGTAGGGACCCTGATAATACTACAAGCAAAGTGTCATGCTATGTCGAGTCTTCTTAGTATTTTGTAATTAGCGATTTTGATGCGACCATAGTATCCTGCCCATAGGGTTAAGCTGTAGAATCACCTGCCGTTGGTAGCGAACATGGTGCCCATGCTTCGAGCTGGCCAGACTCTATATACGGCTCTGCAATAACTGATCCTGGTGTGCCATCTAGTGATAGAATATTGTTACTGCGTGCATAAATTTGCAGCTTCATTTCCGCTGGCATCAACATCTGTACAAAGATACCCTGCCGAGCACCGTTGTACTTGAACACGCCAAATCCAGATAATCCTTATGATGAATTACATTCATATTTTAATTTGTAACGAGTAATGAAGTGGCTAGTGTCAACGTAACGAAGTGAAGTATACTTTTTATCTTTTAAATGTAGTAAAGTAAAAGTCAAAGTAATTTCATTTTTCCGGCATGGCAATTTTTCGTGCTTTAAGCCCTGTGTGTAATGTGCGAAAAAGGCTGTCTTCGAAAAGTCAGTCTGCAGAAATAAGGGCCCCCCCCCTAAATCCGCCTATGTAGAAGTCTTGGGTTCACTTGGGTTTTCGATTTTAAGTTGTCTGAGTGTATGCATGAAATCAACAATTAAAAATATGTTATACCAGTGTCAGTGTACTTCGTCTGTGTTGCTTCTGTATGAGTCCAACTTGGAAGTACACATTAAGGACCATGGTCCTGCACAAGTTAAAAGGAAGTAGATTCATTCATTGTCATTCTACTACACAGGGATGTACAACAAGATGCAAGATATTACATTGCATTTCATTTATTTTGCAGACGATTTTATTCAAAGCAGGGTCCGAAATGTCCGGTATCACATTGCAATTTGCGAGGCAAAAGCAGTGCTTGTGCGATGCTAATCTGCTTTTGCATCGCGAAATTTGCAATGCGATATTTTTACCTCAGAGAGCTTGTTTCTGTAGTCCTATGACATCGGCAACGATAGAGTTGCTGGCTCCTCACATGCCCTGCTGAAGATGACCTGGTTGGTCGTTGTGTTGTTGACACGTCTATGGTCTTCAGACACCTAATTAGCCAGATTACAAGTTATGTTTTTTTAATCAATTATGGAGAGTTTTTAAAGAGAGGGAGTATGCCTTTTCTTGTTTGCAAATGCTCGTACATCGTAAGTTTATGAACAACTTTTTATGGTTGTATTTCACATTGGCGAGTATTCTCCAGTTCAAACCAATTTCTTTGTATCCATATTTATATTTGCCTTATGCTATAGGCAACCAGTTTTCTAGCAAATAAAAAACGATGTATTGGGAAAGCTGTTTGACCAATGGCCTTGCTTGTCCCAGGTTGTGTTAACAATCAAGAAACGCGCATTGCAGATCAGGCAATAATGTCGAAAAGTAAAGGAGGAGGAGGAAAGCTTAGATAACTGAAGAAGCAGGCATTGGAGGCTTAGGCTTCCAAATGCCTAGAGTTGACCAGCTGTTTGGCCATGATTCTCATTTGGCAAGCAGTTTTCATTTGGAAGGGGGACACAGAAGCGGTAAGATTGACGTTAAATTAATAAGCTGTTGCAAGTTTGTGTTCTGTTGAAATTTGCTTGAGCTTACAAAACGACCCCACTAACAGACACATTGTCATTAGCCAACTATTTAATGTATAATGATGTGTTTTAGTAGTTTCCTGAACAGTGTCAAATGAAATTTGGCCTGGAATTCAGGAAGACTTTCCAAACTTTCCTTTCAAAAACCACAAATCCATGTTAAGAATCACGTGACATGATTAGACTAGCGACCAGCAAGTACTACGGTTCTGAAGCTAGTGGGCAATGCAATGTTATTCAGAGTCTAGAAGTCAAGGTATGTAACATGATTTAACCCCTTTTAGTGCAGCAGATAACGGATTATTTTCAGGAAAATCTTTCACAACTGGAAGCAAATACTAAAATTGGCGCAGATACTCCTTGGGGATTAGTCTTTCAATAAAGCCCGTTAGCCACTCGGAAATTCAAGATGGCGACCATTTTTCAAAATGCCGGTATGGATATATAATTTTGTCAATAAAATTGCAGAGATTAGTTCTATAATATTGATCTTGGTGTTGAATCATACTTTTTTGACCACGTAGAAGCTGAATTTAGGACTCTAAAATTACTCAGATGGTTCCTTGTACCATTTTCTCAGGCATGGGATCAAGAATAATCTGAATAATAGACTCTACATAGGTTAACATGCATGGTGGTGTAGGTGCTAGGGCAGTGTACTTTTAGGGGTGTAGAGGTATAGTAGTAGAGGTAGTATTTTTGTCTCAGAAGTCAGCCACATCCTCTGGGTGGACTTCTGGCACTAGTCCTCACTACTTACCCAACGCTCACCTATGGCTCCAAGAAGCTGCTTGTGCACAGCAGCGGCCACACATCTGGACACCGCGTTGGCTCGCGGGCTAAACTAGGTGAAGTTCCCTACCTGTCAGAAATCCCAGCTTGCTGCCATCCTTGAGTCACTTGTTACAACCCCTGACACAGACCCAGAGGCAGATGTCATCATCACTGATGGTTCAGCGCCGGTGAACAGTCTGCCACCACGGAGCTCAAAGACGTTTGAAGACTATGCAGCTTCTAAAGTGCTCCCGAAGAGCTGCCGGATAGCTCACTTGGTAAAAGGATTGCACTGCGAAGCAGAAGCAAATATCACAACGCGGGTTTGAGCCCCGGTCGTACCAACCGGCAGTGGTCGGCAGCTTTTTCAGCGAAGTGCACAATTGGCCTTTGCGCTACAGGGATGCAAATTGGGAAGGGTCTGCCGGGAAGGGTAATATAACATGGTTCCGTTGTTCGTTGCTTAGGCGCCTCCTGTTGGCCAAGACGGGCGCTCATCAGGAAGATTCTTAGCTTGTTCATGTTTGGGTATCCTCCGCCCTCGCTCTGAACTTGCGATGATTCAACCAATGAGTGTATAAGAAGCGGTGGCTGACGGGCGCGTGCTTCGGAGGAGAGCCGCGAACTGTCTGCACTCTCCTGAATTGGCAACAGGGGGTCGCATATGTAGGGCCCACAGAACTACATTTCCCATGCGGTCAACAGGAAACGGAAACATCCTGAACAGCACCACCCCCTTCCTTTATGTTTCCCAATAAAATGAGCCCAAAAGCAATAAAACAGGCAACAGAACTTTTAGAACTAGGGACCCCACCCAGTTCATCCTCTCTCTTGGCACACTTCTCACTGAGGAGGTCACGCTCTCTTGGCACACCTCCAACTGGGAAGCCACACTCCCCCTTGGCCTGCTCTTTACAAGCGCAAAGGCAGCACTAGTATTGGAATTCGTGCATCCTGCGCAATTTCATTTGGCCTATCTGCAGAGTGCTCACATCTCTGCAAATCTCCTTAAACTAGCTTACGCCCAGTGATATTGCTAGTTGATCACGGAACAACTCCGAAAAAGAACTTTCCCGAATCAAAAAAGACATTCCTCATGGCGACCGACACAGCAGAGCAGCACGCAACTCCAAGTGGACACAGGACGTCGGATCTGTGCACCCCGCAGGACATCCATGCCAGAACTGCGTTGTTCAATGGACCCGGAGAGGAATCCCAAGCTATGAACTTCAGTAAGACTAACTGAACATTCCAGATAGTAATGCAGTTCAGGAGTTTCAACTTAAACTGTACCGCATTTAAGTTGTCCATTACTGATGTAATTGTATAATCGCATTGTGTCCGTTTTTATATTTTATGAAGTCAAATAGCCATTGATTGTTTGTCTTTACATGCATAATCTTTTCCTGGCTAACTTTCTATTGCTGCAATTAACTAACACGCAGGCCTTAGAATGGATGATAACTCAATTAGTAATACAAATTGCATGTGAGCTGAAGCAAACTCTTCTCGCAATTAGTTGAAGCTAAATGGAGTTATCCCGCCGCGCATTGGCCCGCCTATACATTTAGAAATTCTAAGCAGCCCCCGTGCTGAAAGACTTTGTCCCAAGACAAAGGAACTCGTGCCCACGAGCACACACGTGCATCTGCCATGCGCGCGGACACGCACCTGCCCACTCCCAAAATCGCGCAAGACGTGCGTCCTACCCCCTGCACGCGCCAGCACGCACATGCACACTAGCACGTACACGCACACCATTGTTACTCTCTCTAGTTCGTATATAGTCCTTCCGTAGATTAGCCCATGTATGTTCTGTGTTTAATAAATTCACTTACTAAACCTGGTGTCTGTTTTGGTGCTGTAATACGTGGGAGTCTGAGTCAAAATAGCCTATGTAGTACTCCAAAAATTAATTATTATTATTAATTATTAATTTAATTATTGTTTTCTTTAATCATTAATATTGGTTATTTTAGTTATTAATTACTAATATAACCAAAAATATGGAATTTTAATTTTATGAGACTGGTTACTAAATTTGCAGGTTTCCTGCTGAGTCATGTGGTTATCTTGCTGGAAGGATTATAAGGAGGAAACGTCTGAATGATCCATCCTCGCTATTTTACGTATCGTAAAGGCATATTCCCCGACACATCTTGATGCCTTGAGGGAGGAACTTTAATAAGTTTTAATAAATAATTAATAAACCAATTTTATTAGTTATTAATTACATTGGATAGCCATTTAATGCCCTTTTAAGCTGCTGCGCCTACACATACGAGCAAGTGTTGTACATACACTGAACAAAAATATAAACGCCCCATGTCAAATTTTTGAGTTTTTATTAAAATAAAGACTGGAACCGGGATTCGTCTGTGAATAGCACTCTTCTCCAGCATGCCAAGGGCCATCAAACGTGTGCGTTTGCTCATGCGAGTCGGTTCCGACGCCGGACAGTGGTGAGATCCAGACCACGGTGAGGACGCCGAGCGTGCAAGTTGGCTTCTTGCAGGTGGTTACCGACTGTCTGTTGTGTGATGCATCTGTTGTGCAGACCAACGGTCTCATCCGCTGTGCAAGTTGCTGATCTGAGCCGATCCCGCAGGGGGACGAGCTGGATGTAGCGAGCTTGTGCTGGTGTGGTCACACGTGGCCAACGTGGATGAGGTCGATTTGCAGTACTGCCCGTCTGTCGGAAACGAACTCTCAAACGGCCTATCGTCCGATTGTTAACATTCAGCTGCACAGCGACCACTCTGGTGGACATCCCTGCATCCAGCATGCCAATGGCACGTTCCCGCATGACCTGAGACATCTGAGGCATGATGACTTTTGACAAAATTTGACATTTTGGGGTGGCCTTTTATTGTCTGGGTACTGCTCATTCTGTCTGATCACTGTCTGGAAATGCCACACCCATGTACTGAGTGAAATCACTGCATCACTGAGCAAATGCTCATTGACAGAGAGATGGATTAAAAAAAGGGTATACAAATCAAGAGAAATATCCCTAGTGTACAAGTAAAAGTCAGCATATGCTCACTTGGAGTTGTTAACTCCATGTGGCATCAATATTTGACATGGGGCGTTTATGTTTTTGTTCAGTGTAGTTCCCCAATTGGGCATTCCAGATTCGGGTGGGATTGGAGATGCCAAATTTATTTATTTAAAAAAAAAAAAAAAAGCAAAGTGCTCCCGACAATACAAGCAGACTCCAACAAGTACAAGCAGACAGATATTGTCCTTGATGTCTACAAGCCATCAAGTCTGAAGGCTGAAGGCAGGTCAAAGCGAGTATGTGGAGTGAGACGCAGGGTGACAAGCAAAGGCAAACTTCCCTCAAACTGGCAGAACTTTCTGAGACACAATGACAACAAAACTGATCTCTTCAACTTCCTGGCTGACAGGATTGCAGAAATGGTTACACCGAATGTGATTAGTGTGACCAAGACAACGACACAGTCAGCACCCACACTATCAACCTGGAAGAGGTGGCTCCTTGTAGTCACGAAGAAGCTGACTCAAGGATCTTTGTCCATGCCAGAAATGGAGCAGAAGAAGGCAGCAAAGTCCTCATGGTCAAAGCGAGTGACACAGATGTTCTTGTGATAGCGATCAGTGTTCTTCCAGCCCTCGAGAAGATTGGTCTACAGCAGCTTTGGGTTGCTTTTGACCAAGGACAGAACCTGAGATGGATTCCTGTACATTCCTATATCTCTCTATTGGACAGCAGAAGAGCAACAGAATCCTCTTCTTCCATGTCTTCACAGGCTGCGACGTGGTTTCTGCATTCTGTGGCAAGGGGGAAAAAGTCTGCGTGGCAAACCTGGAAAGTGTGTGATGAAACTTCAGGTGTCTGCCACAAACTCAGCCAATACCCACCAACAGCTGATGATGATGATCTGAGGATCCAGGAAAGGTTTGTGGTCATAATGTACGACAGGTCCAGTATAGCTGAGGGCATTGACGATGCAAGGCTGGACATGATTGCCCGGAAGCAGAGGTCGTATGAAGCCATTCCTCCCACTCGAGCAGCTCTACTACAGCATGTGAAGTGTGCTGCATACCAGGCAGGCTGCATATGGAGTCAGTCAACAGTCCGCCAGCCGGAAACACAGTGTCCTGCTGACTGGGGCTGGATCAAAAAAGATGATCTGTGGCAGATCTTCTGGACCCAGCTTCCACCTATTGCAGAGAGCTGTGAACAGCTGACCACGTTTAGATGCAAGTCAGAATGCTGCGGACGATGCAAATGCTACCACTTTGGTCTTGCTTGCACAGCACTGTGTAGCTGCCGATGTCAGGATTAGGAACTGTTAGGCTCAATTCCAAAGCATTTGGCTCACAGATACAACCAGAAGAACAAACGAGACTGTGGCCGTTTCTCAATATGCGTTCTTCTCTGTACTTCTCTTCTTGTGAACTTGAGAAACGTCATCTGTCTGAGACCAAGTACTTTCTCAATTCAAAGTTCGCATCTCGACGAGAACGGTTGCCAGTCCCGGAAGTGTTCTTGACACGCCCATTTTTCCAAGGATGCATCGGATGGTAACTTGTGTGAACTTGACAGCACGCATAACCCAGAGTTCTTTTCGGCATCCAAGCGCGAGCGGGGCGCCCCTAAGAACGACCAGAGAAGGCTAGGGTTGCGTTTCCCAAAAGCGTAGTTGCTAACTAAATTAGCAACCTACGTAGTTCGTCCATTCAGTCAATGGGTCAAACTATCTAAGTTAGCATCTGTGATTTCGG
This sequence comes from Gymnothorax javanicus, assembly GCA_029692085.1. NCBI lineage: Eukaryota > Metazoa > Chordata > Actinopteri > Anguilliformes > Muraenidae > Gymnothorax > Gymnothorax javanicus. The sequence continues at coordinate 104,575,316 of CM056200.1, forward strand.
GAAATGCACCCCAGGATCGGTATAAGCTGCTTTCACACCGGACGCGAAACGAATTTTTCCCGTGACAGATTTTCATTCAAAGTCAATGCAAAGACGCGGATACACGCGAAACGTGTATATTCACCTCTTTGCATTGACTTTGAATGTAATCTGTCGTGCGAAAAATTTGTTTCGCGTCTAGTGTGGCAGCGGCTTAAGTCTTTTGTTGTTGCAATATTCGTTCTCCATTTCTTGGCTAAATACTCTTCGGGTAGTTTTAAGGCGAGGAACTATTATCTGAGTACATTTGGAATATTGGTTGCTTTATGATGTTTTATGTCGAATATGCTCCAATGTTTTCGGAGTAGAGAAACTCCGCAACAGCCGGCGGAATGTAGCTAAGCTAAGCACCTGAACTAGCTGACGCTCACAGACCCCTCTTCCCCTACAGATAACATTACTGGGGAAGAAAATAAGGATGATCGCGGAGGAAGTCGCGGCTCACTGGCTGGTGTATTGCTTAATACCAACGAGAACGCATCGTCTCAAACCGTCGACAGCGTTCTGAGTACTCGTAGCCTTGGAAGTGCACTCTTCCTAGAACGACAAGCGAGAATGTTCTTCCCAAGAATGCAAGTCCGTTCTTAGCATTCTTGGTATTGAGAAACGGCTTGTGTCTCCAAAGAACTTTTTATTGTGTGATGCCGTGCCGATGAGGCCTGGATCATGTAACATGCCATAGTGGTAGGGGAAACTAGGGCAAAATGGGGTACTTAAGAAAGATCTTTCCCCACATCTGTATAATTCATTCAAGGGACTCAAACTTGTATAAACATTAAAGGTTTGCACATAAAGAACAATACGACAAAGCAAGAATTGCATAAATTTCAAGTTCAGGTTTTCATTCAAGATTGAAAGAAAATTGCTCGCAACCCCGTTTTACCCCATGCAAGGGGCAAAACGGGATGTCTCCTGGGGCAAATTGGGGAACCAGCAAACTATTGTGGCAAGTCCAAAAAATTATCACAAAACAACATCTAATTCCATTTTCACTCTTCACACAGTACAAACATGAATACTGGGATTCTGTTGCTTCAATCCAGTCCAGCACATGAGCAGTGCGCTCATCTGCTGCATTTGCTGCAGGCAACCCAACTTTCATGACTGACTGAATAAAAATCTTCACAATAGAGACATTCCTCCTGTGCATCTGAACTTTTCTTGCCTTTCTCTTCTTTGCAACCTTTTACTTTTGGAGCACTTTTCTTTCATTTCCAGCAGTTCCTTTTTGTTAGGTGAACATGTGAGTACAGCTGTTTTCCCTCTCTGTCTTGAGACCCGTTTGACACAAAAGTATCTGACATTACAAAATAATACACTTGAAGCATAACGGGGAAGTACCCCATTACGCCCCACAACGCCTACCACATTTTACCCCACATCACACGCAGTATACAATACATTCCTTTAAGAAAAGCAAGGCGAACTTAGGTCAAGATCAACAAGGTGTTCCAGTAGCCTGTAGCATACTACTCCAACAGAACCTCACCTTTATATCTGTCTATTCTACAAAAAAACTGTCCCACAAAAAGTACAAGTCAAAAATAGTATGAAAATGGATTTATTATGATATTTACCTCTCCCAGGCGAGTTCAACAGTCAACCTGTGCACTGGGAAGAAATGCAGTGCTCTCATCAAGTGATCTCTCAAAGCCAATGAAGGCTGAGGTCACTCGAAGACTTTAAAGGAGGCATTCTGACAATACCCATTTTTCCCCCGATACCCCATTTTGCCCCAGGTTACCCTACATTCACTGCACTGTATTTGACCTTTTGCTGTTTTGTGTTGTTCAAGGATCATATTAGTCAACTTTATGTTTCCAGAATTTGCAAATAAGGTGAACATTCCTTTTGTACTAGCACATCATTCACGTAAAACGTTTTCCTACAATTATCCTGTGTTTGATGTTATTTTTTTCCACACTGCTTGTGAGAAATGGCACAAAGATGCTTTGAAGAAGTTTTAGAGTTGTAAAAGTGACTTCCTCGTAGTTAAAAACATAAGATTTATATGAAAAATCACCCAAATTGGTCCAACGAGTGAAGTTCTATGATAAAATATGTGTTTCCATATTGGAAAATGGTGGCCATTTTTGAAATCTAAACAGCAAATGGAATTTTTCAAATAAATGACCCAAGAAAAATAAACATGCAAATTTTGGTGCTTGTTTCCACATTCGAAAGATTTTTACAGTTATCTGCCGCACTATTTGCGCAGAAGCCAAATCTGGCTATTTATGCGTTACCTTATTTAAGGCTTTATAATTCGAGATTGCAGCTTCACAGAGAGGAAAGGAATGGCTCAACTGAGTCAGGGCACTGGAAGCATTTAGAATTCCATCGTATTTCAGTTTATTTTCATGATTTTGGTACAGAAAAAGGGCTGCAAACACCAAAAATCTTCATGAAAATTCAGCATTGAAATTGTAAAAAAATAATAATACCAAGAATTGAAAAATTGCTAGGTCTTAAACTATACATTTCTGGGATCATAAACTCCTTGACCACAAGTGCAAGTCACCTGAGTATTGAATTCTAGATTACCTACTCTCTAGGACCGAAATATGACAGCTGTCCAGGTGGCTTCCCAAACTCTAACATACTCCAAAATGGTGCACTGTGAAATCAAAAAATAATCATATATTTAACACAAATCAACTTTTGATGCATGAAATTCAATATGAAGTAATTATTTTCTTGTTGAATTTAGCATGTATTTATCAATATAGGTGCAGTTTTACATCAATGGTCACTAGTAACCTCTCCAAACACAAAACATGCCTTTCTTGCATGATGAAGTTTAGAATTTTGTAAATTTTTCTTCAGAGTCCCACTAGCCAGCACACATACTTATTAAAGCAACTGCTTATTTAATGGTAAGAAAATTCACCCTGCAATGAAAAGCCAGCAGTTCCCACCTCCAAGCTCGCGATCTTATATAAACACCACACACCCTGTAAGGAACAAGTATAATTCACTAACTCTAATATCTGAAATATACCTTATTTTAACAGAATAGACATACTATTATCAGGAATAATCAGCCAATTTTGCACCCCAAATTGAACAGAATGGTGCAATAAACGTACCAAGGGGTCTACCGAAGTGCATGAGCTGCTTGCATTTTGAAGAAACGAAAACCTTGGCATTCGATTTCGTTGAACACGATATAAATTCTAAAACAAAAAGCCACATTTAGCAAAATGCAAAGAGTAGCAGTATAACCTTTCTTCATTGAATCCTTCCTCCAGAGACAGATGTATCAGGTAGAAGGAACCCTACAGTCCTGTTTCATTCGGAATAATTCCCATTGACCATGTCCGTACCTCATTTCAATCCCGTAAATGTAACCGAACACTTCGGGCTGGTTTTGGATGTCTTTTTCCTTTGAAATCGCGTCATTTTCAGTTGCGCAACCATGTCCAATATTAGGAGAATACAACCCACCTTACTTTTACGCACAGGTTTGTATACTATTCTTATTGTCCAATCAATGTCTTTCAGTTACTGTGGAAAGTTTAAACTCTCTGGAATTGGATAAGAAACTGGTCAATCAATACATTATTACCACGGAAGTTGCACGTGGGCGTGAACTATAAGTGTGCGTGACGCGGATGAGCCTTAGTGAATAATTGAGTTATTGGCTATCAACAAGAGTACATACAAGGACATAAGGGAGTGCCGAATTAGTTGATGGAGGAGTCTATGCGTAAATCCATGGTGGAGAACTACTCGTTTTTTCATATGTGATGACAATAATTGATAGTAGAATGGCATAGTATCAATACCATGTCGAATTTTCGCTTCAGAAAACTGATTCTTCTTTACTACTAATTAGGATTCCATTGACTCACTGCAGCAGAAGTGGTTGCTACAGAGGACAACGATTTTTTCTGAATGAAGAGATCATTTTTTTAAACTGTTGGATAGATATTATGGGCAAATATATTGAGCAGTTTGCACATCAGGCTTAGCTGAAGAGTTTAATTCAGGCAACTCCTGAAAAAAAGGTATTGGTGTGAACTCGTCCATATTCTAAACCGTGTTCGAGCTCGGATTGCTTGTGAATATTCAATAACTGATCCGGGTGTGCCATCTAGTGATAAAACATTGTAACTGCAAGCATAAATTTGCAGCTCCAGGTCCGCAGGCGGACACATCTGCACAAAGGGGTTAAAAAAGCCTATGTATGCAACAGTCCAAAAAATGCAGTTGTCTTACTGAAAAATTCAACAGTCTAAATGGCATCTAAGTCACATTTATTTCACATTCAATCATGGATTAATAATAACAATAATAATAATTAAAGCTGCAAGCAGCTTTCAAAGGGCCCTCACACCCTTGTGCACTTTGGGGGTGGTGACAATATCCAGATGGGTGCTGGTGTGCGTTCACAACCATTGGGCTTAAAACGGTGTAAAATGTTATTCTCGAGTGGAGTGCAAACACCATTGCTGAAATCCATGAGAGGAGTTTGTTAAAGTATGAAGCCTGTTAATGAAAAAAGGTTGTAATTTCAATTCAAAATGCTGGACTTCCTGTTGGGTTTGGGTCATGGCACCAAGAGACTTTGGATGCATCTCAAAGTGTAGGCTGCATCCTTCGAAGGCTGCATTTTCAGGGGTCGTCACTTACTTCCATCCACCAAACTAACATTTAGGATTAGGAATAAGGTGAAATTTAGGGTTAGAGTTAGGATTGGGGCTAGGTTCAAGGTTAGGGCCTCGAGAGAAGATTAGGGTTAGGGAAACCAGAGACGACTCACTTAAACCAAAGCTGTTTAATGGAGATAAAATTATGTCATGCCTGTTGGCAGATTAAAGTAAGTGAAGACCCCTAAGAATGCAGCCTTAATGTAGGTGCAACGAACCACGAGAACTGTTTTGAAGGACTTTTCTAGGGGGCACTATGGAGCCATTTTGCCACGCCTGTGTGCAAAACCTGTACCATAGTAATATTAAAACAGGGCTCTGCTAGTGTGAAAAATTTTGAATTTGAGCATGTTGAGACCCTCAAAAAGGGAATTGTTTTGAAAAAATCATTAGGGGGCGCTATAAAGCCATTGTACCACACTTAGTGTCAGATGGGGTATCAATTTGAAGAGAATAAAACAGGTAACATTGCTGCAAAGTTTTGCAAGTTTTGGAACATCCTAAGGCCGTCAAATAGGTGTTCATTAAATTTGGAAAAATGCAGGAAATGGCTTATAGCTCACTTCCTGTTTGACCAATAAAACGTGAATAAATTTGTATAATCCTGCATGACGAATCCAATAATCACACCAAATTTCATGAGCATTAAAGCACTTTTATCTTAACATGGCCATGGCTTTTTTTTTTGTTTGTGTTTGTTTATAGCATATTTGGTTTAGTGCATTTGTTGAGCTTTGTGATAGATAGCCGTGACTTGTGTGGTGCTGAATGAAGGCATATTTTGAAAAAGTGAATAAAAAGATTTCTGTAAAAAAAAAAAAAAATGGCCATGGCTAGAGGACGCAGTGGAGCCACTTGGCCATGCCCAAGCTCATATCAGCATATATTTGTATTTGGGACGAGACTGTTATCAAGCATGTAAAGTTTTGGACAGATCATGCAAGGTTTGTAAGAGTGAAACCAACTTCCTGTTTCATGGCAAAACATCAAAATTCGCCGCAAGACCACAGATGCATCATTTGATGAATCCAAAAAAGCTTCAGTTTAACATCAGCAAGTTCTTGAAATGTCATACGCCAAATTTTCAGTTGATCGGATAAAACCTCTAGGAGGAGTTTGTTAAAGTACGCCTGTAGATGGGGAAAAAAAATCAATCAAGTTGCAATTTCAATTCAAAATGGCGGCCTTACTGTTGAGTTTAGGTTAGAGCACCAGAGACTTTTTTTTAGGTCTCGGAATGGTCCACGTGTCCACCAAATTTCATACATGTAGGTTCAATGGATTGCGAGGGCTGCTTTGTTGAAAAGCCACCGGAGAGTGCAAGGAACAATTTGGGAGTTCATCCCATTTGACCGGAATTGGCATGTTTGAATAGTTTGCAACATTTGATTGCCTTACACATACCATTTATGAAGTTGGTAGCATTACCTGGCAGTGCGCAAAATGGGATACATGGACCAGTGACATGTTCCAGCAAATATTGCGCAAACTATCAATTTGCTACCCTGTTCTAACATGGAAGGATCTTTGTTACCAGTAAAATTGAAGCGTGAGCTAATTGATAATGGGCATTATAGATATCAGTTTGTTGACACTCTGCTCATAAAATGAGCACTACAATATTTAAAACGAAACAATGTGCATTATAAAGATGTAGAGTTTAATGAAGCATGGTTAAATAAGTTTTGTTGGGAACAAAGTAGCCTAATGAGGACTTAGGAAAGGAGAGTAATACTAAGTTACAAAGTGATCAAGCATGTCCAAATATTGGTGAAGATGAGCTTTTGCATGATAGACAGCAGCACTGTATGTTCCAGGACACGTCTCATGCCTGTTGACATTAGTCAGGAAATACTTGATCAATATTGTGATGATATATTGAATCTAGCTCCAGCAGAAGGGAATAATCCAGTGAAATTGCTTTCCAACCTGGCAAATGAAGCCAAATGCTTCCCAGTGTTGTTTCCACAGGGTTGTAATGCATTTGATGAAAGGAAGAATCGTTTATCGTTGTCGTATTATTTTATTAACCAAATTTTACATGCTGATGGTAGATTTGCTGAAAATGTAGAATATATCTTTTTTACTCTGTGTATGTCTGAGATTGAACAGGTTGTGTAAAATGTATCAATAGCATTACAGAAAAGGACATGTGCTCCAACATGGTAGGGAAGTTGTGTTGAACAATGAAGAATCTTTAAAGAAGCTGCTGAAGATTGACGATGGCCATCATTTCCTGAGGCTAATTAGAGGTACTCCTGCTTTTTGGCTGGCAGCTCAGTGTGACCTGTTGGCTTGTGTTCTTCAGCTTGGTGTTCCTACTTGGTTTTGTTCATTTTCTTTTGCTGATATGCGGTGGAAAAACTTGCTTGATAGTATTTTGAAACAGGAAGGAAGAACAGAGACAGCTGAAGAGTTAGAGTGGGCAGATAAGTGTGACCTCTTGCGTCGCAATACAGTCACTGCGGCCGGAATGTTTGATTTCCGGTGGCATTGCTTTCTGAGGGAAGTTCTTATGTCTCCATCACAGCCAATGGGTAAAATTGAGGACGTCTTTTATCAGGAGGAATTTCAGCAGCGCGGTTCACCTCATGTCCATGGCCTGTTTTGGTTTGAGAATGCCCCACTGATTGATAAAAGTAGACATGAAGAGGTAATTCAATTTATTGAGGAATACGTAACATGTGAATTACCATTGCAAGATGACGCAATGTTGGACATTGTTACATCTAACATAACATGAGTGGCGAGAACAGGCCATTCAGCCCAACTAGGCTCACCAGTTTTTTGTTTGTTGTATTTTTCCATTGTGAATATATTGCTTGAGATACTCAAAGACTCAATGGTTTCTAGCTTTAAGTCAAGCCTGCTCTTGAAAATTCCCAAGGTTTCTGCCTCAACAATATGGTCAGGCAAGCTATTCCACATCGAAATGGCTAGAACCTGTGAGGGTTAGGTCAACAATCACTCCCAGATCTTTTTCATGTGGTGCACATTCAAGTTTTAAACCTCCCATGAAGTAATCCTGTCTAATGTTTTTATTACCTACATGTACAACTTTACATTTCGCTATATTAAATTTCATTTGCCACATTTCTGCCAAATTCTGGATTCTATCCAAACCATCCTGAATCACTTTCGTGGGCTCTAAACTATCTGCCAGACCTCCCAATTTAGTATCATCTGCAAATTTAACCAACTTGCTCTCAATATTCCAATCAAGGTCATTAATGTAGATGAGGAACAGCAGGGGTCCCAACACCGATCCCTGAGGGACGCCACTCCCCACCATACCTAGCTCAGATGAGGTTCCACTGACCACCACTCTTTGTGTTCTGTCCTGTAACCAGTTTTGAATCTACTCCAGAATACCACCTGTAACTCCAATGGAGCTCATTTTAAAAATTAGTCTCTTATGCGGTACTGTATCAAATGCTTTCTGAAAATCCAAGTATATGCCCTGCTCTGATCATAAGTCTTGGTGGCCTCTTCAAAAAATTCCAGAAGGTTTGTCAGGCATGACCTTCTTTTATGGAAACCATGTTGGCTATCCCTCAAGATATTATTACGTTCAAGAAATAATTCCAGCTCGTCTTTTTTGATAGATTCCAGTATTTTGCATGCAGTGCAAGTTAAACTGACCGGCCTGTAATTTCCTGGCTCAGTACGGTCCCTTTTCTTATATATTGGTATTATATTGCCCTGTTTCCAATCATTTGGTATTTCTCCAGTTTCTAAAAGACCATCTGAAGATAGCTGAGAGCAGTTTAAAGATGATCTCACTAACTTCCCTGAGCACTCTAGGATATAAGCCATCAGGACCCGCCGCCTTATCTGCCTTTAGTTTATGCAGCTTGTCTAATACTTCATTATCCCTAACCTCAATTTCTGCTAAATAATCTTAAGCATTGGACATGCCCTCTGGCCGAATAAAAACCTGCTCCGAGGTAAAATTCTCAACAAAGTAAATATTTAAGGTATCTGCAATATCCTTGTTATCATATAGCAGCGATCCATATTTATTCTTTATGCACTTAACCTCCTCTTTGACTTTCCTTTTTCTGCTACAGTACTGAAAGAAGCGCTAAGGATTAGTTTTCGCCCCTTCTGCAATTTGCCTTTCATACAGTCTTCTAGCATTCCTCAGCTCCTTTTTGACCACAGCCCGCTTTTTACAGTATTCAGTCTTAATATTCTCATTGTTATCCTTAATGTACCATAGGCGGATTTCAGGGGGGTAGGCGCACTCAGCGTGCACCCCCCCTTATTTCTGCTGACTGACTTTTCGAAGACAGCCTTTTTCGCACATTACACACAGGGCTTAAAGCTCGAAAAATTGTCATGCTGGAAAGATGAAATTACCGGGGGGTCCCCCAAAAAAAATGAGTTGCGTCCTAACGCACTTTGTGGTCAGAGGTGTATAGTAACGAAGTACGTGTACTTTGTTACAGTAGCCTACATAAGTAGTTTTTTTTTTTGAGGATTTGTACTTTACTTGAGTTTTGACTTTTACTTTTTATCTTTTAAGTGTAGTAGAGTAAAAGTATACTTTCACTTCGTTATGTTGACACTGGCCACTTCGTTACTCGTTACAAATTAAAATATGAATATAATTTATAATAAGGATTGTCTGGATTTGGCGCGTTCGAGAGCAACGGTGCTCGGCAGGGTATTTTTGTACAGATGTTGATGCCAGCGGACATGAAGCTGCAAATTTATGCACGCATTTACAATATTGTATCACTAAATGGCACACCAGGATCAGCTATTGAATATTCACAAGCAAGCCAAGCTGAAACACGGTTTTATGGATGAGTTCGCTCCTAATTTAAAAGCAGGATTTCTACTTTTATTAAAGCATGTACATTGTGATATTGACACTTTTAGTTAAGTTAATCCTCTGAGTATTTATTGCACTACAGTTTAAATACTATATTTTAACACGGGACAACTAGGCCTCTTCAATACTAATGATTTCCATGAAAGAAAACAATTTTAGTGTTGTGTTTTAAATGTTTAATCCATGATGTATCCTGATGGATGTTTTGATCATTTTCACAGTTCGTCCGTTTCTATTGGAATAGGACCTAAGTCTCTTTGTTTTGATTGTCTTTGCAGAGTCAAGTGCAAACTTATACCTTAAATACAGATAATTGTTAATGACAAAAAAAGCTTTTTTCAGTTAACTATAAGACCTTGAATTTTGTTCCCAGATACCAGGAAAACGCGTATTTGGTACTTTAATTTTAAAATTTTTCTGGGGGAGGGTCCCCAGATGCCCCTCAAGGCTTCGCGCCTTTGGTGCTCATATGGGGACTGCGCCCCCCCCTTTCCAAAATTCCTGGATCTGGCCCTGTGTGCATCTTATAAAGATTCCTCTTATCTCTCAAACTCCTACGAATAACTGTGGTCATCCACTGAGGATTCTGCTTTTTCAGCTTACTTTTGGTCACCTTTGGAATGAATTTACATTTTGAATCAAGTAAAACCCCCTTAAATCTTTCCCACATCTCATTTACAGACTCACAGTCCAGGAGTGTCTCCCATTTTATTTCGCTTAAATATGAGCGCGTCCTGTTAAATTGTTTGCTAGCCTAAAATTGAAAATCTTGGTTTTAGAAGACACCTTTTTAACTTCCCATGAAACATCAAAATTAACAGTAGAGTGATCACTAGTCCCAAGTGGCTCCAGTACCTCAACATTGCTAATTCTATCAGGGTCATTACAGAGCACTAAATCTAAAATTGCCTTCTCTCTGGTAGGTTTATTAACATACTGCACCAAAAAATTGTCATTTATAACATCAAGACATTCTTCCTCCCCCCTACCCTGTCCTTTCACCATTTCCCAATCAATACCAGGATAATTGAAGTCTCCCATAATAATAGTCTGTCCTCCTCGACAAGCTTGCCTAATCCTCTTAAAGAGCATTTCATTGACTGTACTGTCCAAAGCTGGCGGTCGATATCATACTCCTATGTTTAAACCTGTGTTGTGTTTGCCAATGAGCCTGATCCAGATATCTTCACAGGGCAAGGAATGTTCAATTTCCGGAATTTCCTGTACATTTATGTTCTCGTTCAGAGTGCTACACCCCTTCCTCGCCTAATACAGCTATCCTTCCTAAAGAGTTTATAACCATCTATATAATATTCATCTCCATTCTCTTCACTAAGCCATGTCTCTGTAATCACAACTATGTGTGAACCGAAGGGTTAATTTAAGGTTCTTGGCAAAGGTGCTTGACTACGCCACCTGGGGCCTTTCACCTCAAGATATATTATACTTAGTTATCTCTAAACACCTGGATTAAGACAAGAGGGTTATCCCCAACAGATGCATTAGGAAGCACAGAGACATGAGGTTTCAGTCAAAAGAATGAATTTATTAATGGATAACACAAAATGAAACAATATTAAAAAAAGATACCCCTTCAGTTTATTTGTTTTGCTTTACATGGAGATACTTCTACTCACAGAATGGGAATAGTTCATACGGCACTCAGGGAAAGTAAAGACTGCCACCCATAACATTGGGTATCAATTAGCACAAGGGACTAAATAGAGCAGCTGCGGAGGGGTAGGTTACCTGTCCTAGAAGAGTGAGGCTGACACACCAAACGTGCTCTTGACTCTGGTGCCTATCAACACACACAAACAGACACACACACAGGCAGATACTGCAAAGCAAGTGATCACAGCAAATGGTGGGGTGCTCTTTACCACTACAAGTACTGTGTGCAGTGCGCGAAGAGGAGGACTCAGATCCGGCGACCTGCCCCGATGAACAGCTGAGATGCTGCATGCGGCTATAAAGAAGATGCAAGAAAAAGGTTCGTTAAGACTAGCAGCAGGAGCCTGAAAAGGACATCACACAAATGGCCCAATTCGCTACCACAGAAGCAGTAGACCAATGGTGGCAGTCTGTACTTCCCAAGGCCAGCACAGCGATGTGGAAAAGAAAGAAACAAAACCCAAAATGCACGCGGAGCATAAACAGAGTGCTCAGCACACAAAATAAATCAAAACAAACCAAGATACAAAAGGGCAAAGACTAAAATACAGTACTAAGTTAACGCAAGGCAAAGCAGCAGTGGCAAATCGTTCTGATAAAAAAAAACAACAGTTAGTCGAGGGCATAGCAGATAAAATGAACATTAACAAAAGGTAGGTTGACACGTATGAAATTAACACAACAAGCATTATTCCAATTTACCTCCATGTACCTTAGGCTCACTGGCATAAATACTGGCGCCTGGCGTCTCAGGCCCAGTCTCAAATGGAAACCTTAACATGGTTGATGAAAACATGTTAAAACAATATCATTACAAAAATGATCACGAAAATTTCAGCCACTACAACCCCAGGATAGCGTTACAGCTGTTCCACTACTTCAACAATTATACACGCGCATCATGATACTTCATTACCGTATACTGCTGGAACGTCGCCAAATTCCTCAGGCAGCAAGGCACAGGCAACAGTGCTCTCGGTGTCCTTCGAACCAAAACCTTGGTTAAAAACAAATATTTTAAATTTACATCCATCCACTACGTGCCGACATGCATTTATACCCAGCTACATAATGACAACGGAGTACTTAATACCTTCGGTAGTTTATTTCCACACTACCCGGAAGCGTTTAGGCAACGTTATGCTGCAGGACACCTGTTTACAAATAATTTGACATTAGAACCCAATACTCACAAAACGCTACAAAGAAGAAATAATCTAGCAGCCCATACCTTCCCGGTGAATACAGCAAGGGCGAAGTACGATGCAGTATACCAGAGCTTTTACGCGGCCTGCCCGAAAAAGCAGCTTTATACAAATTTTGCACCTCAACAATGAATGGATAGCCACTGAAATGCTACCTAAAGGGCGTGTCTGCAAGGAACAAAGCTAACGGTGGCTGCCGGGGGACAACAGTAACGCACAGAAAGGACTGCCGGTTACATTCAGAGTAACAAATTTGCATCTGAAGAAAAGCTCAAGTAAAAGTTGTATTTGTACCAACAGGGGACAACAAAGTAAAAATGAGTTTGCCTTTAAATGTATTGAGGCCAAAGGCAACATCACATGATCTTACAACAGAAGACATGGATGACTTCTGTTATTGAGTGCTATAAGAAAAGGCCAAATGGTGTTTTTAATGATGTGCATGGCAACATTTGTATCCGAAAAAATTATGTTTTGACTAAAACTGAACAGTGCTAGACCAAGATAAAATTAAGCAATGATTGGTTTTGTCGCAAAATGAATACAAACACAACCTGCAGTTGTTTGTTATGCATGCTTTTCTGAAACAAAATCCAGAATTATTTAATCAAAGTATTAAACAGTTATTTCTGCTGTATTGTGTTGACATGCAACTCAAACCCTCAAACTGAAACATTTGAACAGTTGTACAAGAACGGTCATGTGAAGTTTAGTGATGGATCTAGGTATTCAGTCAATAGGAATACATTTGAAATCGAAGCAGATGAATTGGATAATATCCAAGATACAATTGATAGTTCACACCAGGCATCTTCTATAACCATTACTATGTCCTGAGCAAGAATTAGAGCGTCTACAGTGTGTGCAGGAATGAAAAAACAAGGAACAGAGAAAGTGCATGAAGAGAACATTCCAGATTTATCAGTAAGTGGCCACCAAGTTGTTAATTTAGAAAAGAAAAATAACATCTCGCGTCAAAGTGACAGCTTGGCTTTAATTAGGTCTCTGAATGAGACACAGCTGTCGATTTTCTATCGAGTTTGACAATGGTGCATAGACAATAACAGGGAAAAAGCCAGATCCTTTACATGTGTTTATTACTGGAGGTGCAAAGTCAGGAAAAAGCCATTTAATAAAGTGTATTCAATATGAGGCTACAAAATTGCTGTCAGTGTGTCATCATCCTGACATTTCTGTTCTGTTACGTGCTCCTACTGGGATTGCTGCATACAATTTGCATGCAGTAAGTATATATTCACAACACATTCAACATAGGAAAAGGGATTCGCACACCATACACAACCTTTAGGGGAAGAAAAATTCAGTTCTTTTTGTGCAAAATACAGTGATTTACAGATTTTGGTCATTGATTAAATATCCATGGTTGATCACAATCTATTGGCATATATTCATGGCAGATTAAGACAGATTAAACAAACTGGTGACTTTTCCCCATTTGGAAATGGGAGCATAACAGATTTTTTCAGTTGCCCCCAATAAAAGGGAAACCCCTGTATGTTGATAATGTAGGCATTAAACTCTGGTCTAGTCTGTTTACTGTAGTGGAATTTAAACTATAGTTTGCAAAGATACTCTTTTTACCTAAAGTTATTGAACCGTGTTAGAACTCATAAAAAGGGACCCCAAAGTTAAAAACAGACATAGAAATTGTGAAAACTCTTGAAACTGGTGTAATCAGCTCAGCTTTACACATATTTGCTACAAATAGACAAGTATATGAGCATATGGGCTATTCCACAGTTATGGATGTTACATCAGAAGGAATTTTTAGCCATTCCAACTACCCTCACAGCTAAAGTTCTACTCCAAGGAACACAACCTTATGGGTATTACTAGCTTAGGTTTGAGGCTGTTGGATGGGGGAAGAAAAGCCATCTAGTGTTTGTGTGTTTCATATGAACCACAATTAAGAACATGACGGATGTTACATGAAAAAGACACGGAGAAAATTCAGCCATGTTGATTTCAGAATTCTGTGTCTCAACAATGGTACACATGAATGTTTATCCCAGAATTGTACAAGAACTAGGCCACCTAATAATACACAAACTACAACATTGTATAATACAGCTCCAAATGAGTCTCTTAGCAGGCAGTTAGAGTTGTGCAAAATCCTCTGTGACGGACGTTACGTGACGGATGTTACATTTTGTCCACTGAAGTAAAACAAAACTTCCTGCAGAAAACAGTCAATATTGTCCAGTGGAATGAAATAACCACATCAATGCATGACTGTGGTAGGCTATAAGATCATTGTGACTGTGTTTTGGTAGTGTGTTTCAATTACACAGAATCTTGCAGTTAACATTATTGTGAAATAGTTTTATTCAGGTTTCTCTAACTCAACTCTGGACTGTAAGATCAGAAGTCACAAAAATAGCATTAAAACTTGTAGCAAATAAATCAGTTTATTTTCGTCCCCAGACCTCTGCTAGTCAAAGTCAGAATACAGAATTTAATCTAACAGGACAGATCGTCAATCTATAACAGGGGTCACCAACTCTGTTCCTGGAGGGCTACCATCCTGTAGGTTTCTGCTCTCTCCAATTCGGCACACCTGGTTCAACTAATTAGCCACTCAATTTCCCAGCTAGAGATCTTGATAAGTGGCTAATTAGTTGAATCAGGTGTGCTGAACAGGAGGTAGAGCAGAAACCTACAGGATGGTAGCTCTCCAGGAACGGAGTTGGTGACCCCTGATCTATAACAAAGAAAGTCGATGCTGTGATCAAGATTTTGCCTTCTTAGCCTGCTTGGCCGCTTGGCCAGAAGGGCTAATGCCATGATGGGCATGCTTAGTGGTGGTCTGTCGTGTGTCCATTTGTTAGTATGCACGTCCGTTAACTTTTGGCTGGTCAGCGCGATAGCAGCTACAGTTTTCAGTGAAATCAAATGTAACTTGGTGCATGGCTATATAGGCTTAAGACGCAGATCGAGTTCGATAATCGGCCAGGTTTGCTTCTTAGTTTAGCTAATGGGGGCGCTTTGTGAAAAACACAAAAATAGCCATAACTCCCTTACCATTTGAGCTAGAATGCTCCGATTTTTACTGAAGGTAGTTATGGTAAGGGGTCATCACATGTCGGACGGGTTTTTCATTTGACCAAATTTTAAGCGATATGTAGGTCAAATGGCGGGAAATCGCCGCAATTTTGCCTTGACCTTGTCAGTGCTCTAGTGGCTTCAGTTTTTGACATAGCCTTTTGCTTTTTTATATGTGGGTGTATGACCATAAGATCTCGATCGAGTTCGATTTCTGGCCCGAACAGCCCACTACTTTGGCCATTATAAAATACAAAAATGGGTATAAGTCCCTTACCGTTTGAGCTAGGCTGCTCAGATTTTTAGCCCGCTTGGCGGTGCATTGCTGTATAGATGTGAGACGCAGATCGAGTTCGATAATTGACCAGATTTGCTTCTTAGACTTAGTTTGGCCAATAGGGGGCACTTTATGAAAAACACAAATGGCCATAAGTCCCTTATCCTTTGAGCTAGATCGCTTAACCGTGGAATTTTTAATGCATATAACGCAGTTGAATCTACACAGAATGATGCGTTTGGTTTGCTACGCGCTAGATGCTCTGAACCATGGTGTTGATCATTATGTTGACCTTGAAATAAAAGGACATCGTTTCTGACAATAACGCTCATAATAATGACACTAACCACGTGAGCCAACACAGTGGAGGCCTTGACAAAGCACTGGACATGATGATGATAACTTGCATGTAAATAATGACACTAACCTCATGGACCAAAATGGTGGGGAACTCAATATTGCAGACATGCAAGTGCTATGCAGACCACGTTTCAACAGCACGGAAATTCCGGTGCGGTTTAACTTTGTGGCATTGTATGACGTGGATAATTACACTGAGTTTTATGGGCACGTTCTGAACATTCTGGAAAATTTACTTGCCAAAGCTTGTGAATTGGCCGGCGCAAATGACATTGCGTGGGAATTCTCTAGCAGAGGGGGTAAGCATCCAATCCTCAGGTGATGACATTGACCTTCCCAGGTTTCTGAGCGCGCTAGAACATCTGATTCAAAGTAATTTCGACATTCAGACGGATGATACTTTGGAGCTGGTTGCTCACATTACAAACCTGAATGGTGGTGACCGCAGAAAATTGTCAACTTGTCTAAGAAGCGAGATAATTTGAAAGAAATCATCAGTTATAATTCGGATAATCAGCTTTGTTTTTGTATTTGCTTAGCGCATCTTATGAATCCAATGTTCACTGTTTGCGAGGCTCTGTGGGAGGCAGAACATTTGCCGCGGGCTGTCGGCCTGAGTGTGCACGATGAGGTTAGCTTTTCGGACATTCAAAAATTTGAAAACTACTTTAATTGCCAGCAAGTTGTCTGGTACGGCTAATAGTCCTTTAACAAAGTTCCAAACATCCTCCAGGCCCAATCCCAAAACATTGTTTCTCTACCTAGATGATGGCCATTACTATGGCATCAAGTCCTTCAAAGGCTGTCTCGGCTCAAGTTATGTGTGCGAATACTGTTACACTCCGTTCACGTCAGTGTCATCATAAATGCGTGCACTAGTGCAACGTCTATCTCAGCCCTGAATGTTATACGCATCGGTTGAAATCAATTCATTGTGAGGACTGTTGGTGAATCTGCCGCTCAGAGTTTTATTTCAGAGAGCACAAAATCAAAAAACCACGGGGGTCTGACAGTGAAATGCGTAGTATATGACACGGTAAAGTTTTGCACTAAATGTTTTGAAACCATATTACATCAGCACCAGAGACCCAAAACTGCACAGCGATGTCACACCTGCAATGCAATCTTGAGCCCTGAAAGCGCTCAAGTTTGTTTCATTCAGGAGGTGAAGAGCAAACAACTTCACCAGCGTTCACATGTTCTATGATTTCGAGTGCCGTCAGGACCATGGAGAGCATGTCGCAAATTTCATTTGCTGTATAGACTTCAATGTAAATTCTTGGTCTTTGGCTGGTGAGAAATGCGTCAAAGCCTTTTTTCATAAGTTTCGGACCCCGTTGTACAAGGGCTATACATTCATTGCGCACAACTCAAAGGAGTATGACAGTTATCTGCTGATGCAGTATTTAAACAAAGCGTGACATCCCATTTAAGAGAAGGTACACTTTCACTTGCAAGGCCAAATCAAATAGGTACCTTAAATCCTTTGTCCCAACGGCCATTGGTTTTTTAAACAAGCTGTAGGTAAGCTTGATGGAAACGAGGCAACTATTAAATTGTGCAGACTCAGTGTATTTACACGTATTTATTTGTATTGTGACTGTGGTATCTATGTTTTTTCTCTGTGATGTGAGACATTAAAGATTTTTCAATCAATTCAATCATTTAATCACGCAGGGTAGTAAGCTTTTGTGCATTACTGATGCGGCTTTTGAGCAGCGGTATATCGATTCCCTTTTTTTCCTCACAATGAAATTGAGCGCCATGCCCTCTGCCTTAGATTTTGAAAATTCAAAGAAAGGTTACTTTCCCCATTTCTGGAATAAAATTGAAAACCAAAATTGCATTGGACCGTACCCGCCCTCCATTTATTATGCTGTTGACAGAATGATGGAAAAGGAGAGGACTGAATTCCTGCAATGGTACAACAGCGTTGCTGGAGGGGTGTTTGACTTAAAAAAATGGCCGAGTACTGCCAGAATGACGTTGTCATACAGCGAGAAGCATGTTTGAGATTCCGTGCAGAGGTTCTTAGGAGCACAGGCCTGGACCCTTTCCAGTGTGTGACCATAGCCTCTGCATGCATGAAACAATACTGTACGAGCTTTTTACCCAAAGACACCATTGCTGTAACATCACCAGACAATTACATCCGGCAACAGAAGCAGTCTTCCACAACAGGCATTCAATGGTTAGAATATTTGAGCTACTGTGACAATATTTTTCATCCAGTATGCTCTGAATCAGGGGGAGGTTAAGATGGAACCTTATCTGGATGGTTATTTCGAGTCATCCAGTGTTCGCACGGCGTACAAACTGGCTGGGTACTACTGGCATGGCTGTGCAGTCTGCTACAACCCTAGCACAATTCAAGCACAGACTAATTTGAATTTTGACACCCTCTATGACCAATTTTAAGAAAACACTTACAATCTGCAGGTGATTGTGATGTGGGAGCATGAATGGGTAAGGCTTAAAAGGGAAAGTGACTATGTTCGTGCGTATCTTAAAAATCACGACTACCCCGAACGAATTAATCTGCATGATGCTCCATTTGGCAATAGAACTAACACACTTCAACTTTATTATAAAGCCCGAAAGGGTGAGCAAATGCATTATTTTGATTTTACCAGCCTGTACCAGTTTGTGAATAAAACAAATATTTACCCTACAAGCCACCCCACAATCATCTTCTGGGACTATGGCCCACTCAAAAACTATTTTGGCTTGGTCAAAGCGAGGTTGCTTCCTCCACGGCAGTTTTATCCACCAGTGTTGCCTGAAAGGGTGTCGGGAAAGTTTGTTTCCACTTTGCAGAAAGTTTGCTGAATCTGAATACCAAGGTCTCTGAACATTCTGATGGACAGCGCTCTGTCAGTGGCATTTGGTGCTCCGTTGAATTGAGTAAGGCGGTGGGAAAAAAGGCTACAAAATTGAGGAGATTTTAGAAATTTAGCATTTTTCACAGGTTTTGATTCTCTTTTCAGCTAATGCATTACAATGTATTTAAAGGGGAAACAAGAAGTGTCAGATTACCCCTCTTGGGTATCCAGTGATGCTGACAAAGAGGCTTACATCAAAAAGTACTGGGAGAAAGAGGGGGTTCGCTTGGATCCAAACAACATTGTGGTCAACAAAGCCAAAAGACACATATTGAAAAAATTATTTGTTAACAGTCAGGGGAAAATTTGGCCAGAGAATTAACCAAATGAACACAACCTTGGTTAGAGATTTAGCATTTTTTTTAGAATTAATTTTTTCAGATGAGTATGACATCTCACATTTTTCATTTCTTACAGATGATGTTGCTCTTATCCAGTGGAAACAGGCAAAGGGTTTCCCGATACCACCCAAATACAACAATGTGTTCATCGCTGTGTTCACCGCGGCCTATGCTCGCCTGGAATTGTACTTGGTCATGAAGAAAATGTCTGACAGGGTTTTGCATCACGACACAGATTCTGTAATCTGTGTCGGCCGCGTGACTGGGTACCTCCTTTTGGAGACTTTTTAAATGAGCTAAGAAGCAAACTGGACCCAGGTAAATCACATTGTTGAATTTACTGCTGGAGGCCCGAAGACTTACGGCGATTAGACAATGCTCGGTAAAGCATGCATGAAGGTTACAGGTGTAATCCTCCACTGTACTAACAAACAGGTTGTCAATCTTTCATCCCTCACAGATTTGGTGTGCCAACATGTGCAGAATCAGTCAGCTCCAGCTTGTGAAATTTCAACAGCCATGCAGCAAATTGTTCGCGATAAGAGGCTTCACTCTCACAAACAGCTCAGTTTCTAAAACGTTTAGAGTGGTGTACAACGAAAGAGTTCAGCAGCTGGATTTCAAGAGTTTACCATATGGCTTCTAAACCTGTTTTTGGGGATGAGGGTTTTGACAACCGTCTGCAACATCCGTTTTCTTGCATCATATCAGGACCATCTAACAGTGGTAAAAGTGTCTTCGTCAAAAAGTTGTTGGATAATGCCCCCCATGGACTGTCATGTGTGCCGCAGAATATTGTGTGGTTTTATTCATGCTGGCAACCTATGCATGATTATTTGCGCCGGAAAATAAAGAATTTACATTTTTTGGAAGGTCTGTCTGAATCATTGACTGATGAAGCACTGCTTTCTTTGCATAAAACCGATTTGGTTATTACTGATGATCTCATGGAAGCTGCCAGTAATAGCTCTGAAATCGGAAAGGCCTTTGTCAAGTATACGCAACACAGAAATATGAGCATTATTAACCTGGTGCACAACCTTTTTTTTCCCCAGGGTAAAAAGAGCCGCACAATAAATCTAAACACCAACCATATCATTTTGTTTAAAAATAGAGATAAATTGCAAATTCATGTTTTAGCGCAGCAAATGTACCCCAGACATTCAAAAAAATTTTTGGAGTTTTTTGAAGATGCAACCAAGAAGTCTTAGGGGTATATATTGGTGGATCTCAAAGCTCAAATACCAGAGCAGTATCGTCTTAGAACCGGTTTGTTTACTCCAGAGTGGCCTGTGGTTTATCTACTGAGGAGGAAAAAAAAGGTGATGTCAACCCGAATCAGATGTTCTGAAAGCTCTATTTGATGGCAGCGCACACCAGTAAAGCGCCATTCTTCAATCTGCCAGCCCCGAACTGATAAAAAGTTTGCCCTCAATATTTTATACGGTAATATACCTCTAACAAGTCCTCAATTGAAAAGGGGCAGCGGTCCGGAATCAAGATTCTGGCTAACAAAACACACTCGATTGAGCAAAAGAGCTGTGATCCAAAAGGGTGGATTTCTTCTCCCACATCTCAGTGTGGCTACACCCTTTATGACCAGCTTGATAGCATTACGTAATAGCTGAAATGGATCATGCCGAAAAAATGTTTCTTGTACCTCATAACCAACTGGATAAACTAAAGAACCTTTTGTTTACACCCGAACCCATATGGCAAACTGTGGAAAATGAATTGGATCAATCTATACATGAAATCTTATCAAGGAATGATGTGGACCGGTACAGGAAGGCAAAGCAGTACGCAGCTGCTTTGCAGAGATTCATTGCTGTTAAGCAAGGTGAAAAAGAATCAAACATTTTGACATTATCTCTACCCACTGATGGTGTGTCAGAATCCAAAACCAAAGATGATCAGCCGCATTGGTCTGACGCATTGGCTGAAGATGTGATAAGAGTGTTCAGTCAAGAAGCAGAAAAATTCCACATCTTGGAAAAAATTTCCAAATCAGAAGATGTTGCAACATGGAATGATAAAGGGGAGTTTGTTTTCCAAGGGAAAGCTATGAGCGGTGCACATATGTTGGATCTTATAAAAAAATATTACGGTGCCTCACAAGGTTTCTGATGATAGAAGACCACTTGGATGGCAGAAATTTATTGAGGCTTTAGGTATAAGGCAGCGAGCAAGTCACCTTTTAAAACAATGAAAACAAGCACTAAATCCGCAGGCCATGAGTTTCCTTCGCCAGCCTTTTCAAGTCCCGTATTAGACGATAATACTTGCCTAAATTTTTAATGTACAGCTTCAATGCAATAAATGATGCGGAGTGACAAAAGGTATTTTTTTATAACTTTTTCTTTCAATTATATACTGTAAATAAAATTGTGCTTTTGCTCAAGCGTCTCTTTACTTACAATCATAAAATGATTTAAAGATTATAAAAGAATTCACCATCTGAACACACGACAACATTTTTTTTTTTAACACATTTATCTAACCGTATTTTGTTATCGCTGTTGGAAACCATAAAATCATTCATTTTTAAATTATCAGAGTACAGAGCTATAATTTTACTAAATGGTATTCCTTTGGACCTGTGGTGTAAGTAAAAAAAACAGTGTTGCCCGCACATGGCGCTGAGGGGGTCTTGCACCTGTCCAGCGTTGTAGACAGTTCAGTTTTTTTGCAGAGAAATATTGATGCTTTCCGGGAAATAAATGTAGTCTGGAGAGTTTCCGTAGGAATCAAAAAATACTCTCATTTTGTCAGCGTCCACATAGAGAGCCAGCCAATCTTCTCTGGGCTTGTTTCAGGGGCGTGTATTCACAACATACGAAGTAGGGAAATCACGTTGTTTGTTATCAAGTAGCTAATCGCTGGCTACGACCTTAAAAATTTTTTCGGTATATGAACTATTACTCAAAATTGCGGCTGTCACGTCGCGGGTTGGATCCCCGCCTCGTACCAACCGGCAGTGGTCGGCAGCTTTTTCAGAGTAGCACGCAATTGGCTATTGCGCTACAGGGTTGCAAATTGGGAAGGGACTGCCGGGGAGGGAAAATAATAGTTGCCTTGTTCGTTGCTCAAAGCGCCTCCTGTTGGCCAGACGGGCGCTCGTCAGGAAGATTCTAAGTCTATTCATGTCCGGGTACCCTCCGCCCTCGCTCTGAACTTGCGAAGATTCAACCAATGAGTGTATAAGAAGCGGTGGCTAACAGGCGCGTGCTTCAGAGGAGAGGTGCGAACTGTCTACACTCTCCTGAAGTGGCAGCAAGGGGTTGCATATGAGCAAGCCTTGTACATAGTTCACCAATTGGGCATTCCAGATTCAGGTGGGATTGGAGATGCCAAATTTATTAAAAAAAATTTGCTGTAAGTTCTCTGGTGTTCATGATAAATAATAATCGTACACATACCTCCCAGTTTGAAGGACCGAAATGCTGGTCTACTACAAGCGTTTCATTTCATTAAGCGGGGGGGTGAGATTCAGTTTCATTTCTTTAGCGGGGGTGGGGTAGAAAACAATTGATTTCCTTATTTCCTTATTTAATTGATCGGGTGGTGGAATTTGCATTTAATTTCATTGATTCATAACACATTATGTGTGGGTGGAGAAATAACGCGTAAATGCGCAAATTGGGGGTGGGTTTTTTCATTTGCTTGCGAGTCCACGGGTTTTGCTATTCAAATGCGGGTCTGAACCGCCAGATGCAGGTCACTTGGGAGCTATGGTACAGCACGTTTCTCCTCTGGTTCATCTCAACGATGTTATCAAAAACTGCATAGACAATCAAATTTATAGTTCTCGGAAGTGGCACTCTAAATCGCATCTCCAGCTGTATGTTACCGCTCTTAATTAATGACAGATGCTGGCCACAACCTTCATCGGATGCAAGGTCGAAAGCATAGAGCGTGTAACTAGCTGTATATTCCAGACAGTTTATCAACAAGGGCTGGTCCTTCAAATGGTGCCCAGAGGCAAGACCAGACTGTAGTATTCCCAAACTGCGTTACTATTGTTAAAATCAGGCTGAGAAGGCTTAGATGGAAATTGTTGCCCGTTAACATACAACGCAACAAATTCAGCATTGAAGTATTTGAAGTTCAATGGGTTCTTGGTATAAACACCCCTAAATGCATCGTTGTCAACCAAACGTATATTTCAATGCTCGGACAGTCTGTTAAACTATAAACAAGGTCGTCGTTTAAAAAACTAATGTAGCATTGAAATTTATGAAAATGGTTAATCTACAATCGCGCATATCGGAATGAATTTATTTATTATTACTCAACCCCCAAGACTGGGTGAAATGTATTACAAATAAAGCATTTATAAGCAATCAAATACTAAACATTATAAAAATACAAAATAAAGAAAACAGTTTACATGGTCAGTTAAAAAGCCTTAATTAAAAGTTTACACAAATGTGTTTCTGCAGAGTTTGGGCAATTGAATGTATCAGAATGAAGTAGAGTCTTCAAGGAATCAACAGACCCATCACGTGGTAGATGGCGCTGCTGACTCCAGGGGCACGACTTTTATTCAGCGCAATATCTGTTGGTGAGGAACTGCGATGAACAATGTATTCAATAAGCAACACTGGGGACAAATAACTTGATGTAGGCCTGATCTACTCCGACAGAAACGATAAGTTTAAATCTTTCGCCAGTGACGTATATTTAAATATTCGTTTGTACAGGGATTGCTTATGGCTGGAAAGTAGGACCTGTAACAGTTTAGAATAATGACTCTGCCGTGCTGGTCCCAGGATACGTTTTACGACATCACTCTGAAACCTTTCCAGTTTCATCAACTCTCGTTGAGGTATACACAAACTAGGACCAAAAAAATAATGAGACAGCGTAACTGTTCTCTTCCAAAAGAGGACTTTTGCATCAGTTGACAGACCTGGAATATAATATTGCTTAAATGAGTCCAATTTGTTGTTTAAAAGAATAATGACCACCCTGGTTAGTCTAAACTTTAACCGCAATGCCTGAAAACTGAGAATGAGAAGGCCTGAGAGAAAGAAAGAGATAGGAGGAGAGAAGATCTACAGAATGAAAAGACTTCTGGATACTCTAAGTAACCATCCTTATTTTGCATCAGTCTTTCGTCAACTAATTGAGAAAAACTTAACAATGCCTGTCCGATCTTTAAAGACACCTGCATCTCGCTTCAAGACTTTACCAGTTTATAACTATCCTTCTTTCCTTATTATTCTCGCACGCCACGATATTTCAGCATGCTTTCACCCTCGCATTATTTTCCAGTTTTAGCAACTTTAAATCTCACTTATTGCTTTCCTTTTTTTTTTTTTGCTTTAAAACTCTATTTTACTAACATGTCGCCAACAACTTTAAAGCACTCTCCTAAAAAAAAAAAAAAAATAAATTATGAACATTAAAACAGTTTACTGAACCATTTTGTAATGCTCCTCCCCTTCAGTATTCCTTTGTCTGGCTACCAGCCCCGCACTATCAATTATTTGTTTTCCAGCACCCAAATTATCTTCACCCGTTTCCTTTTTAGTTATTTAGATTCCTTAAGTGTTTGTAAGCTTAGTTTTTGGCCACATGGGCTGGGGAGCCTTAGCACTCCCCATTGTGTTTGTTTGGTTTTTCCCTCAACTCCACGGCCCTGCACTTAGGGCGCCAGAGCAAGAAGTTGTGATGAGGACCCATCTACCAGCTTTGGGTGTCAGGGCATAACATATTTTCCCTTTCGTGCATTTTAGTTTGAGAATGTTCTGTAGTGAACAAGCCTCAGCGATAACTAGGCCTCCCAGAGTCCAGGTTGTTAATAGAAGAGTTGGGTTAATTCTAGATGAACGGAACTCAATGCATTTACCCAGACGTAAGTATTTTAGACTTTTTGACTAGAATTTAAAACTTGGATTGTCATATGGGAATGTAAAAATGTAATTGATTTTACGGACACATTTTCATTCAGTCGTAACAAATACTTCTGACATCTGCTCTGCAGAAAAGCCTAATGCCAAACAAAAGTGGCATGTGCACGCCTGTGTTGCATTTTCTTGCACAGACATTTGTTTCTTTTTTCTTTTTTTTTTATTTACTGTTGTCCCAGCTACATTAAAAAATAATACTGGTGCCCTTATCATGGTTAGATTGATTTCATTAAAAAAAAGCAAGAATTCCCTCAAGTTCGGGATTCTGAATTCACCCTGTGCAAAGTGGACAGGCGAAGACTGATTATTCCGATCAATTTAGCCTCCTTGTGCCCCTCTGAAATAAAAGCATGTTCTGATTTCGATCGCTCCTCTATCTACATTAGACCAGATGTAGTATGTGAATTAATAACTGTAATCATACGCTATAAATGATATCTCCTCTAATCTTTATTTGGCTGGAAGAGCACGCCTTGAAGCCATTACACTCCCTAGCTGTCAGTTTTTCTTTTATCATACTTTGTAGTATGGCTTACATGACCATACCATTTTTTTCTGCTCAAGGCTTGAAAACCCAATAATTGGTGCATTTGCATTGATGAGGATCTTTGTCAATTTGCTCTGTCAGAACTCACAGACTGTTATAGTGCTTGTACATTGTGCGACGACGAAGGCTAAGCAACCGGGCTGAAAGATTTCATTCCCTCCTTCAGCACAGACTGCGAGAGGATTATTCAAAAGGATTGATGGAGAGGTACATTATAACCACATTTTTTCTATGCTTTAATACAGTGCTGGGGCTACAGTGAGGTCAACTATCTGACTCGGCTTGACATACCACATCGGCACTTAGCTAGCGTAACTAACCAACTATGGCTGCTTCCCCTTGTTCCCCGACCTCTTTTCCCATCTTGTGCTCTGAATGCAGTATGTTTTGTTACAATATTTCCACCCTCAGTGGCACTTATACATGTAAGAAATGCATTGCTTATGCCAGTTTAGCTGAAAAGGTTCTGGAGTTGGAAGCCCGCGTTGAGACTCTTCAGAGTATTCGGACCAATGAGGAGTTAATTGACTCTTTCTGTCCAGCCTGATAGTTGCGCTAATAATAGTTCTTTTTCAGTTTCCCACTGCATGCCTGCTGCGATAGCGTCTTCGCAGCAGGATGCATTCGTAACAGTTAGAGGTAAACGGAGGGGAAAGAAGTGCGTACAGCCATCTACTCCCTCTCCTGTTGAACAATTTAATTCACTCCCCTCGAAGAGTCACAGTTGTACGAACGAGTGTCAGAAAACGCACTAATTATCGGTGATTCCATCGTTAGAAACATTAGGGTGTTTAAACCAGCCACTGCAGTGAACTGTATTCCTGGCGCTCGTGTCACGGATATCGAAGCAAATTTCAAATTACTTGATAATTTTTGAATACTTGTGTTTACCCTTATTATCCACGCCGGCACAAATGACGTTCGTTTAAGACAATCGGAGATTACGAAGAGTGGTTTTAAGTCTGACTGCGCCAAAGCTAAGAAGCTGTCGCGCTCGGTAACTGTTTTTGGTCCATTACCGATCCAATGTAGTGACAAAATGTACAGCAGATTAGATTCACTCAATCGCTGGTTGTCTGAGTGGTGCGCAGGAAATAACATTGGCTTCATAGATAATTGGCAAACTTTCTGGCGCAGACCTGGTCTTTTGAGGAGGGATGGTGTTCATCCTTCTCGAGAGGGCACAGTCCTTTTGTCAAAAAATTGACTGAAAATAATTGTAGACACAAAGTGCAAGTATTTCAAACCACCGACTAAAATGCCAACAGCCAAGTGCATTGTTGTGCCAAAACCAGTGCAACTGACTGCCAAGTATCAAACCTAGATCGCAGACATTTAATACAGTTCGTCTCGATAAATCATTGATTAGGTCAAATTTAATAGAGACTGTGTTCCCCGAATCCCAATGAAATCAAAAAGGAAGAATCGTGTAGTCGTCCACAATAACTTGACCTTTATAAAAACGAACTATATCAACACTTGCATGAATAAAATATCCTCTCTAAAATTTGGACTACTTAATATAAAATCACTTAACTCGAAAGCAGCTCTTGTGAACGAATTAATCTCTGATTATGGTCTTGATTTACTATGCCTCACAGAAACTTGGCTGAAATCAGATGAAAGCTCCTCTTTGAATGAAGCTTCTCCACCTGGTTTTATATACACTCATAACCCCCGTCTTGACCGGAAAGGAGGAAGCGTTGCTGTTATTTATAACGACTCCTTTCACTCTGTGCCCAAACCGCAATAAAATTCATTTGATTCATTTGAGGTACTAGTAATGAAATTTTCATTGCTTGACACAGGTACGAACTCCATCCCTGCTCAGCCTAATGCTCTGGTGATAGTTTATAGGCTACCTGGTCAATATTCTGGCTTCATGCAGGATTTCTCGGAATTCCTTTCAGAATTAGTTTTAAGCTATGATAGATTTGTTATTTTGGGTGACTTTAACCTGCATTTCGAGAGGGTAGATGATTCTTCAACATCCATCTTCACTAATGTCGTGGAGTCGGTTGGCTTCACTCAGTGTCATTGGCCCAGCACACATTCATGGTCATACTTTAGGCCTGATTTTAAGCTTTGGAGTTGAGATTGACAAGGTTGACATCCATTCACACAATCCCAGTTTAACAGACCATTTTCTTATAACATCCTGTCTAAAATTAGCCCACCCTGTATTATCAGAAACTAGGATGTACACAAGTTGTACTTTTACTGCCACAAAGTCTTCACAATTCATTGAAGCACCTCCAACTTATCTTGATTATCCAGTCAGCCCCCTCTGTATTGACAAAATGGCAGATAAGTTTGCTAATGCTCTCCGTAGTACCCTCGATGTAGTTCATTGAAATTTAAAAAGGTTACTCAGAAGAAGAGACCAGCCCCATGGTATGCTGACCAGATGCGGACTCTAAAGCAAAAATCCCGTCAACTAGAACGCAAATGGCGCTCCACTAAACTCCAGGTATTCCATTGTGCTTGGAAAGAGAGCCTTGTTGCGTATAAGCATGCTCTGTCTGGTGCTAGGTCTTCTTATTTTGCAAATCTTATACAGGAAAATAAAAATAACCCTCGATTCTTGTTCAAAACAGTGGCCAAATTAACGAACAACCATCCGGCAAGTACCCCTCAAATTCCAGCCTCCTGCTGCACTGATGATTTTTTAAAATTCTTTAGTGGCAAAATAATTGGAATTAGAGAAAAGATCATTGCTTCCCTAGCAGTTAGTGAAGACCTTAACATAAAACCTCATGCCATGCATATAAACCAGTTTGATTCATTCTTCCAAATCAACAACTTGTCTCTTAGATCCCATCCCAACTAAGCTAGTCAAGGAACTCCTGCCCATTCTTGGCAGTCCAATTCTGCACCTAATCAATTCTTTCCTGATTTCAGGTTTGGTTCTGACTTCATTTAAGATGGCTGAAATTAAACCTCTCCTCAAAAAACCAAATTTAGATCCCACAGTCTTGGCTAATTATAGGCCGATCTCAAACCTTCCATTTTTATCTAAGATCCTTGAGAAATGTGTTTCCCAACAGCTTACTTTCTTCATGCAAATGAATAATGTACATGAGGTTTCAGTCTGGCTTTAGAAAACATCATAGCACTGAAACAGCCCTAACCGTAGTTATGAGTGATCTACTTCTCTCCATGGACCGTGGCTGCATCTCTGTCCTTGTCCTACTTGATCTAAGTGCTGCCTTCGATACGATAGACCACCATATTCTTCTTTACAGGCTAGAAAATCTGGTTGGTATTTCTGGACTCGCCCTTTCATGGTTTAAGGGGACCTATAGCTAAGCAAAATGCCAATTTTGGTTCAGAATTTTAGTTTTGAGGTAAGAACATGAAGTGGTCCTTCAAATAGTCCGTAATATGGAGTCCTGTTCCGAAGGAAACATTCGTCACGAACACTGTCTTCAAGGCTGGAACAGCTATGAGAATGGTGACTTTCAATGATGGCCAATGAGGAATTGCCTCCATTCTTATGAAACTTGGCATAAAGGCAGGGGCGCACTCAATGAAACGCTATCACGAAATGGACAGAAAACGTGTGAAACAGAGTGAAAAATATGCACTAGAACTTGAAAAAAGAAACGAATAGACGCTGAAGAAGTACGTAAAACTAGGGAAGAAACGCAGATTGAAGAAGAGGGAGTCACTTATGAAGCTGGTGCCTTCTTATGGAGGTAAAAAAATCCTAAAAACAAAATACTAAATGTATTCCTCCTGAGAACATTAGTCAAACTTCGATCACATTATTACTGCCAAACTAAAATCACGTTTTTCTAAAAAAGAGATTTCTCAGCAACTGTACATCCAATTAACTTCATATTTGGCACTTTTTTCATTTTGTGATGATCTTTGTCCAGAGCTCTTTTTGCAATATGTACCTCTGAATATGAGTAAATCAAAACATGCATATTTAATTAGCTGTTTCCCGCCAAAATTGATTTAGGGGGGTCAAAATCAATATATGAACGTAGAAACCTGGAAAAAAAGCTCTGTAGTGACATTCGGAATGTTTTTTCCATCACATTACAGCTGAAATTATAACCAAGCACTGTTCAGTTATCTCAATAACTGTTTCTCTAGGTATCTATATAGTCATTAACACGTTGACTGCCAACTACGAGATAACTCGGCGCTAGACCTTAAAATTCGGGGGCAAATATCCATCCCTTTATTGACAATTAGTCCTGGCTAATTCTAGATGGTTTTCCTTTATCAACACGTTTTCCAATTCAAGAGTAATCAAGTGGTAATTGAAGACACGGCTTCTCTCCCCCATGCGATCTAACAGCGACAAAATAATGGGCTACATTCAGTACAGAAAAATAATTTAATTATAAATACAGTGCCGTGAGAAAGTATTTGCCCCCTTCCTGATTGCTTACTTTTTTGCACATTTTTCACACTTAAATGTTTCAGATCAAACAAATTTTAATATAAGACAAAGATAACCCGAGTTAATATAAAATGCAGTTTTGAAATGATGATTTCATTTATTAAGGGGAAAAAGCTATCCAAACCTACCTGGCCCTATGTGAAAAAGTAATTGCCCCCCTTGTTAAATCATGAATTAACTGTGATTTACCACATTTTTTTGAGTCCAGTTTCACTAGCCACACCCAGGCCTGATTACTGCCAGACCTGTTGAATCAAGAAATCACTTAAATAGAACCTGTTTGACAAAGTGAAGTGGGCCAAAAGATCTCAAAAAGCAACATGCCATGCTGCGAACTAAAGAAATTCAAGAACAGATGAAAAACTAAGAAATTGACATCTATCAGTCTGGAAAGGGTGGCAAAGCCGTTTCTAAGGTTTTGGGACTCTGGCGAATCATGGTGAAAGCCATTATCCACAAATGGAGAAAACTTGGAACAGTGGTGAACCTTCCCAGGAGTGGCCAGCCTGCCAGAATTACTCCAAAAGCGCATCGACGACTCATCCAGGAGGTCACAAAAGAACCCAGAACAACATCTAAAGACCTGCAGGCCTCACTTGCGTCATTTAAAGTCAGTATTCATAATTCAACAATAAGAAAGAGACTGGGCAAAAATGGCATCCATGGGGGGGTTCCAAGGCGAAAACTACTGCTGATCAAAAAGAACACAAGGGCTCGTCTCACATTTGCCAAAATACATCTTGATGATCCAAAGACTTTTGGGAAAATATTCTGTGGACTGAGGAGACAAAAGTTGAACTTTTTGGAAGGTGTGCATCCTGTTACATCAGGCGTAAAACTAACATATCATTTCATAAGAAGAACATCATGCCAAAAGTCAAACATGATGGTGGTAGTGTGATGGTTTGGGGCTGCTTTGCTGCTTCAGGACCTGGACGACTTGTCATAATTGGTGGAAACATGAATTCTGCTCTCTACCAGAAAATCCTGAAGGAGAGTGTCCAACCATCAGTTGGTGACCTCAAGCTCAAGCGCACTTGGGTTATGCAGCAGGATAATGATCCGAAACACACTAGCAAGTCCACCTCTGAATGGCTTAAAAAAAACAAACTGAAGGTTTTGGAGTAGCTTGCCAAAGTCTGGACTTAAATCCGATTGAGATGCTGTGGCATGACCTTAAACAGGCCGTTCATGCTCAAAAACCCTCCAATGTGGCTGAATTAAAACAATTCTGCAAAGAAGAGTGGGCCAAAATTCCTCCACAGCGATGTGAAAGACTCATTGCCAGTTATTGCAAACACTTGATTGCAGTTGTTGTCGCAGAGGGTGGCACAACCAGTTATTAGGTTTAGGGGGCAATTTCTTTTTCACACCAGGCCAGGTAGGTTTGGATAACTTTTTCTCCTTAATAAATTAAATCATCATTTAAAAACTGCATTTTGTATTTACTTGGGTTGTCTTTGTCTAATATTAAAATTATTTGCTGATCTGGAACTTTTAAGTGTGACAAATATGCAAAAAAAATAAGAAATCAGGAAGGGGGCAAATTCTTTTTCACGGCACTGTAGGTCTATGCACTGGCACTCGGCAACGGCATTTAAGAACTCTTCAGCGAATGAAGGTAATTTTGGTAACTAGTGCGTGGTTTCGTCAGTTTACATTTTCCAATCGGACAGCTGTCTATTTTTTACAGCAAGTTGCGTGACCGTACTGCAAAAACAGGTGTACGTACTTGTCGCCGAAATTACTCGCAAGAGTGTTCTGAAATGCTGCTCTCGCTAGAAAAAAAATTACCGTTGCTATACTATGCGCTTGTGTTGCCAGGAATGGGCAAGGATAAGCCTTTCATACCAGTGACAGAGCTGGTAACCAATAGCCACTCCATTTGTTGCATTTCTCATTGGCTTATGGAATTCCAACGGAATTCTTCTGCCACTGAAAGAACCATTGCACAAGTTGAGACTGACTACAGCTGGGCTTTGATCCACAGCACTCTTACTGCTTTCAACCAAGAAAACATTTCTATCTACCTTGATAGAATATGAAGTTGTGTCTTGGAGCTCTGAAAAGCTGAGTCTGAAGTTTTCTGCGCTCCACCTCTTCTCTGCACATATCCTAAAGGCTGTTTTGCAGGCTTTCGGGAGAAAAACAGAAGACAGAGCTGTATAAGAGTACGCGACTTACTGTTTTGCCCATCTACTTAATTGCGCTGCTCAGCAGGAGGCCCCAGAGGTATTTTCTGACGTGTGTTCTGTTCAATGCAGATGGGGACAATGAATTGCTGAATCAATGTAAAACGTCCCTGGACAAGTGCATACTGCAGAAAAAGGTGATACAGGTTGAGGAAAATGGTCTCAAATTGATGGAAAGAAAAAAAAAACAACATTGACAGCGAGAGCAAAGCAAGGACAATTGTAGGAAAATCACCATTTACAACTGCCTTTAAACTAGCACGAGATCAGGCTGAATTTGATCTCCGCTCCGAAGATGTCGGGGAAAAGAATCATTACTTCTGCTCAGGTATCACTGATGTCCTCTTAGACAGCCATGTGGGGATCTTCCCATTGTGGAGTGAGGTGTTGCTACATGAGCTTCCAAGGCTTGGAAAGAGCAGAGGACACATGACACAGAGCACCGGCAATACCAGGGAGACAAATTGCCATGTTGAGCTGTGGTTTTGGTCGGTAAAAAACTCTTTCAAAGAAAAAACACCTCAGACCAGCAGAGTTCATTTCAAAAATGTTTGGCTCACTGCAAGGCAGATATGTAAAGCATATTTTACAACACAACCTACCAATGGAATAGAATTTGGAAGGAAGCATGTCAAAAACTTCTGTTGGGGTGGAGGAGTACCCTTGAAGAACTGTGGGCTAAAAGGGAGAGTTCTGCTATTCAGTCAAAATGCAGTATTTCAAACCACTGACTAAAATGCCAACAGCCAAGTGCATTGTTGTGCCAAAAGCAAAAAAGACCTTCCGAGAATATTTCTGAGAGAGACGCAGGTACTTATTTTTTCTGGCTCTTAAATGCAAGTTTTCACATTCATTGATTTGTTGCCTTGATTTTTAGTTAAGTGCCAAATATATTTTAGTAAATTATATTTTTTTAATGCGATTTCATGTAATTCTTGTAATGCAGACATTTTCATCTTCAAATATCTGTACTTTTTTGTTTGTCTAAACGATCTGCAGTTGACTTTGCTGTGGAAAACGAAGGACAGTGAGGCTGTAGTTGCTGTTCTCCCCTCTCGGAGTGGAAACAGCATTATAATCCACCACAGTGATTTAAACTCCCTCAAACCTCACAGGTGGCAGACAGGCAAGGTATTTGAGTATTAATTCTAGTCTTGTTGATGATTTTTACTTTATGTACAGCTCTGACAGTGTATTTGGCACCCCTGGATTTCAAATATAATGTTTAGTATAAAAGGTAACTTTTCCTCATTGCAACAATTTTGTTACGCAACAAAAAAGATATTGATTTCAACTCAGATTTTTTTTACACATTCAGAACGGCCCTAAAATGGCCCAGACAAAATGAAGGGCATCCTTTTCCAACTTATTGTTCCACAACCCTTGGCGAAGATGGCCCTCTTTAGTCTTCTTTTATATCCATCAATGTGTTTCCTCCCATGTTCAGAGGGTTTTTTGGACAAAATTTCTTAAGCAATGGCTCCGTCTCCTGCATGCTTGAGGGCATCTGCCTGTAAACTGCAGATCTGATCTCCTGCCTGTAAGATTCTCGTTCCTGTTCTAAGCTGCTCAAGTCGCAAACAATGAATCAGTCACATCCGTTGGCCAAATGGTCAGGATACACTTATCATAAGTACAATACACATGGTCATTTCTGACAACAACTTGACTATGCCAGGTAGGTGTGACATCAATTATAGTGTAGCGGCTGGGAGTGAGCAATTGAAGAACTGTTTCATCCAAAGACACTAATCAGCATTGTTTAAGGAATTAATGCAATTAACATGTCTGGCCATCTTCAAAGTTTTACTCATGTATAAGAAATGTACTTTGGGGAGGCTCGGGGTTCACTTTGACTCCACTGAACCCAGAGTACGTTACCCGTATTTCTGACCACTGCTGTTTTTACTGGAAATAAACACCATTTCATAGGAAGATTGGAATAATCCCTTTGTTTTTTTTTCTTACATGCCAAAAGTTCTCAAATAGTTGTAGATCAGGACTTGCTGCTCGCAACCACTTCTGTGCAATATTAGAAGCGTATTTGGAGCCATTGTCCTGCTGAAGGACCCATGATCTTTGACTGAGGTGGAAATTTACGATACCTTTAATATGCTCTAGGCCTCCAGTACTAGAGGCTGCTAAACCTTCTGCGCACCATATCACCCACAAACAAATGGCTTGGTGGAAAAGCTTAATGGCACCATTCAAGGGTAAAAATACTCTAATTCTACCATCTATTAGTTAGCTCTGTATCGCATGTCCAAGTAAGGGGCTCTTTTTTTTTTCCAATTTCAGGGCTCTGAGAAAAATGGTGCAGAATCATCCAAGTGATTGGGATTGCCATTAAACCCACTGTGTTTGGACTACGCACAAAAAACAAAAACATAACCACCAAATATTTTCCATATTTTCTCATGTATGGAAGGGAGGACTGTTACCCATCAGAAATCCCAGTGCCAAGTATGATAACATTTTCATGCAGGAGGAGCTGCTTTGGTAATTATCTCTGCCATAATATGTTGATTTAGTTTTCATCTGTGTGACAAATAAGTGATGAAAAAGTCCATGCACTGGCTGAAAATGAGGGCGTATGCGTACAAACAAGCAGCCTCAAAAAATATATATACTACAGTAGCAGCCAATATAACAGAAGGAGGAGAGGGTGTGGAAGAGGAAGCTATCAGAGGGAAGATGACCGCTGGGGGACAGAGTGTTGCAAAGAAAGGGCGGGCAGTTGGAATCTGATTTATTAGGTCCATTCACCAGAGCAAACATTGATGGAAAAAGTGCATATCCAAACCTCTACGGGAAACTATTGAAAAAAATAAATAAATATAATCAACATTGTAGGGTCTACAGAACTACATTTCCCGTGCAGTCAACAGGAAACAGGAAACAACGTCTACAGCACCACCCTTCTATCTGACATGCATTTCACGTTTCCCAATAAAATGAGCCCAAAAGCAATAAAACGGGTAATGGAACTTCAAAAACTAGGGACCCCACCCAGTTCACGCTCTCTTGCCACGGCTCCACCAGGGGTGGAGACACACACACTCTTGGCTCTATTCCCACTGGGAAGCCAATCTCTTGGCCTTCTCTCTTCAAGCGCAAGGACAGCACCTGTATTGGAATTCGCGCATCCAGTGCATTTCATTAGGCCCATCTGCAGAGTGCTCACATCTCTGTGAATCTCCATTTGAATTAAGGATTGCAAATCTCATTTAACTAGCTTATGCCTGTTGCTACTGCTAGTTGATCACAGAACAATTCCGTAAAATAACTTTTCCGAATCAACAAGGACATTGCTCACGGCGACCGACACAGCAGAGCAGCACGCAACTCCAAGTGGACACAGGACGTTGGATCTGAGCACTCCGCAGGACATCCATGCCAGAACTGCATTTTTCAGTGGGCCCGGAGAGAAATCCCAATCTATGAACTTCAGTGAGACTAAATGAACATTCCAGGCAGTAATGCAGTTCAGTGGTTTCAACTTAAACTGTACGGCATTTCGGTTGTCCATTACTCATGTAATTGCATAATCGCATTGTGTCCATTTTTATTTTTATATTTTATTAAGTTAATTAGCCATTGATTGCTTCTCTTTACATGCACACTCTTTCTCCCCTTGGCTAGCTTTCTAATAGTGTAATAAACTAACACGCATGCCGTAGTATGGATGATAACTCAATTGGTACTACAGATTGCATATGAACTCAAGAAAACTCTTCTCGCAATTTGTTGAAGCTAAATTGAGGTATCCAGCCGCACATCGGCCCACCCATACATTTAGAAATTCTTAACAGTCCACGCGCTGCAAGACTTTGTCTCCAGGCAAAGGAACTCGTGCCCACAGGCACACACGCGCCTGCCCACTCCCAAAAGCGCGCACACGCCCACAGGCGCATCTGCACACACATGCACACTAACTTACACGTACACAGACCATGGTTACTCTTTCCAGTTCGTATATAGTCCTTCCGTAGATTAGCCCATGGATATTCTGTATTTGTTTAATAAATTCATTCATTAAAACTGGTGTCTGTTTTGGTGCTGTAAAACGTGGGAGTCTGAGTCAAAATAGCCTGTGTTGAACTCCGAAATCCTTCAGACCATTAATTAAATCTTTGATTTAATTGTTGCTAATCATTAATATTGGTTATTTTAATTATTAAATAAAATTCCATGTTTTTGGTTTAGTAATTTTATGAGACTGGTTACTAAATTTGCAGGTTTCCTGCAGAATCAAATGGTTATCCCGCGGGAAGGATTATTGGGACGAAACGTCCGAATTATCCATCCTCGCCATTTTACATATCGTAAAGGCATATTCCCCGACACATTTTGGTGCCTTGTGGGAGGACCTTTAATATCTTTATTAAAGTTTTAATAATTAACTAATTTTGTTATTAGTTACATTTGATAGCCATTTGAATTCCTTTTTTAAGCTGCTGCACCTACAACATTAACCATCTGAAAAAAATACGTGGAACCACAGCCATGAATCCCAGCAAAATGGATTACAACCACTTGCTCTCCCCCAGCACTGCAGCCCAGTCCCCAACCTTCACAATGAGCTCACAATCTGACCCCTTGTCCTCCAGTCTTGGGACACAACTGCATGTGAACAATCAATTGCAGTTATGTCAGAGGATTGCAAGTATAGATGTCAATGCAATTTCATTTGTGCAACAACGTCTCTAAAAGACTGATCATTTGGAAATGATGTTCCATTTAAATAATTGAGGCCAAGGTGATCAGCTGTTTTCTCATTCTCAGTAATAGCTGACATCTGGTTGGATAAATGGCAAGGCATGCTGTGGAGCAAAGTTGGACAATATATTTGCCACAGACATGCAGAATCTGGCCCCTGGACGGGAGGTTGAGAGTGAGGTAGATGCATGCTTAAATATTTTTGATGGCAACGATTGATGGTAACAGTTGTTTTAAATTATCACTTCTGGTTTTGAATGCATTCATCTATGCCATCGTTGTGATGTTGCAAGAGGAAACTGCGAGAGGTGTTTTTTGTTGACTCATTTCCAATAACCAATGTGGCAAGGATCATTGCAGGGATTAAACAAGGTGACCATTTTCAAAATATGGCTGTGCATGATTACAATACAAACCAGCGTTCATTCAGTATGCATTTCCAGCTTGACCCAATAGCCTATGATGTCCTCATCCGACCAGTCTGTGACAAGTGGCACTGGACACTTGAGGTGAGAATGCACACCATCACACCATCAAATTTTAGAACCATGTGAAGGAATGTCAAGACTTTTGTAGTACTCC
Organism: Gymnothorax javanicus; assembly: GCA_029692085.1. Taxonomy (NCBI): domain Eukaryota; kingdom Metazoa; phylum Chordata; class Actinopteri; order Anguilliformes; family Muraenidae; genus Gymnothorax; species Gymnothorax javanicus. Next base: position 104,613,021 of record CM056200.1, read on the forward strand.
AGCATGATTTAATGTGAATTCATCCTCTTTGCATGACTTTACCTGTATTTTGAAGGTCATTTATCCAAAAGAGAAGCAGGCGCTGTACATTGACTCGTTAGGTGAAACCCCTGACCACAGAAGTAAATGCAAGAATATGACAAAGTAAGTCAATCAGTGGTCATGTCATGAATGGTTCTTGGTTAAACCCAAGTGTTTTTGCTGTTCTACAGAGCTTTCGAGACACATAAAAATATTCCCCTGAATTCAGGGTTAACTTGGCTAAACAGTGTATAAACAGGTGATGATCGAGCGGACAAATTTAGGCCCGAATTCATAAAGAGAGATCAGATCAGCTGCTGTTCATCCAACATACATGGTTAGTCACACCTGTCTAAGTAACATATTGCCGGGTTCCTACTGAGATTTCTTCCTACTGGGTTTTTTTTTTTTTCACCACTGTTTGGGCATTTTTCTTCTTAGTGGGAGTTTTTTTTTTTTAACCTCTTACCATTTTGGGGATCAGGCTGGGCGATGCCCTTTGACTCTAACGTGCCTTTTTGACAGTCCTATGTCCAGTGCGATTAACACTGAATGTATGCTGTAGGAGGACTAACATTCTCAGTATTGTAAATATGTATTGGTTTAAGTCTTTATTCTTTTTTCTAAAGTCTGCAGCAACTTCTCTTTAATGTTCTCTTCTCATGCCAAAGCAAACTCATAAGTTGTGTAAGCTTTGCAGCAATGAGTGATTCTGATTAAGACAATATGGGCACTGTAAGGTGATTCAGCCCTATGCAAATAAACTGTTTTTCTAAAAATAAAAAGTCTCAGTTTTTGATGATTTGTAATGAGTAAAATTTGCTTTGGAAAGAATCATTAGATTAACACCGTGCTTGGCTCATTGTGGGAAGCTCTTAAGTAAAACAGTAGCTCATTAGCGACCAGTTAACAGCAAATAGAGGTGTAGGTAGGTGACATTTTATTGTAAAATAGACAAGGTGAGCTTAATTGTGGGTTGAATATTTCTACTTGGATCAGAGATTGAGTGCATTAGATCGCCACTTCAAGTAACCCCCCCCAAGGTGTCGTCGTAGGTTGTGTTGTGGTCAATGTGTTCCCCGCTTCGAGTGAAAGAGCTTGATATGCTCAAGTATATTCTTGGTGAAGCCCAAAGAGACCAGTCGTATTTGGTCAACCCAAAACAAAATGTTACCTGGATGCTGACGTAGTTTTAATGAATACTTGACAGAAAAGCGATGGAATTGAGCAGTAGCTCTGCATGAAAAGTAATTCGTTTGATTATGCATTATGCTCGTGAGATATGGAATCCAACTTGGCATGGTGGTGTAAACATTACCTTCACATTTTTTATTCTGTAGGTACCTGTAATGTAGTTCTGCTATACAAACATTAACTGCTGTGTATGTGCTGCTACTGGTAGATCGTTACTGTTTAATAGGATTTATTGTCATTATGTGTAGAGTCATAAGAGTTGTAATGTTGTGAATGTGGCCACTGCCTCCAGAAAGAGAGCTTGAGTGATACGTTCAAGTGTTTTCCAAAGGGAACCAGTTGTTTTGGGCCAACTCAAAACAAAATGTTACCAGGTCTTGACATAGTTAATTGTGTTGAAATCACTAAGCCTGTCGATCTGAGGGGAATCTCGCTTGACAACTGTGGTAGAAGGAGGCACCCTTCTCCTCCCCCTTACCCATCATTCTGTCTGTACGTGACTATTCAACCAATCTACTCCCATTGTTATCTTTTGAATGTCCCTCCAACCCCCCCTTTGTTGATCATTCATTGGTTTTTTCTGCCATTTGTCCTTTTGTATCCAATCAGTGCAATCTTTACTGTAAAGAACAGCCCATTTTGTTTCAGCATAAATCTCTGGGCCTCAATATTTAGGGCCTTTTGCTATGCTGGTACCAGACAGAGCCACAGACGTCAGCAGTTGGTATTCATTGGTATGGTTCACCACTTGTTCACAATTTTACCAGTACACTAAACTTAAAGACTATTTGTTGTAATCTCTCAGTTCTACAAGACTTATTGGCATAGTTGGCATGTCTCCGAACCTGTAACGGCCTTCATCTCCCGGCTACAGAGAACTAGGACTGCCGGCACAACAAAGCAATGGAGGTAAAGATTAATTCTTTCTCCTGTTTCTCTGTAGCAGAGAGTTGAAGTCCTGATGGCAAACCATTTGTACCACTGCTGATTCTGTGTTTTATATGATTGGACAACAGAAATTGCTGCCTCATGAGTCGCGCAATTAGTACTAAGTAAGTAGTACACATCTTAAAGTAAGGTAAGTCAAATTAGCACTAGGTAGTAACGCGTGGCAAGTATATTGATCGGGTATCTATACTGCGCGCTAAAACATAAAGTAAGTCATGTTGTTGAAGTGATTGGGGCGAATTTCCTTGTCCACTACATATAAAAGAAAACTTGGGGGTATATGTTAACTGTGTTACTGTCTATGGATGTGTCCTGTGTGCGTGTACATGATGCGCGTTCACTAGAAAAAGTCTAGTTTCTGGCGAAACTGCTAGCAATGAGTCTATGTTTTAGCAGAAGGTGTGAGAGAGAGAAAAAAACCATTGTGTATTGGACTCTGGCGATTCTGGAAGTCATAGATTTTGTTAATTTGTTTATATGAGGCAAAGACTTACTTCCAGTGTAAATTCATGTTTTTCTTTATCGTTGTTACTTTTGTTAAGACATGTATTGTCTAATAGGTGGCCAAACAACTGAAAAAGTTTGAATATTTCTCAGAGGAGAAAGAGCAATATTCTGTAGGTAAAGAGTTGGCTGGTGATTATGAGATGATAGAATACATCACCTAGCAGTATGTAGTGTGATGGTCTCCTGTAAGTGCAAGATGGTTTGTGGAAGTTGACTGATGGATGGATCACATTAAACCTGTGATATTCATAGTGGGATGGTTTGTGTTGATAATGGATGATAAAAGTAAAGTTAATTGAATTTGGTGGAATAAGCGATGGAAAAATTTGCCATTTCAAAAAGCTTTAATGTTGGAAAGGGCAATTTTGTTTGGCTAAATTTTGAGTATATCAGTAATGTCTATTGTGTCTGGTCGTTGCTAAAGTAATAGGCCAACTCAAAAGCTTAAATCCTGAGAATTTGACTAAACGTGAACGTGCACAAGAACGTGAGAACCTTGGATCTTTTCCACTGTGAATGAATGGGAGAAAGGAAAGTCCACTGAGGTTTGTGCATGTGTGTGTATGTATTCTGAGCTCAGATTCAATGTGTGTTATGTTCCTGTCCTGCCTGACCATGTTTTGATTATTAATTCTGCTTTGTCTGACCATGCTTTGTATTTTGTATTGTGATTTAGATGCTCTGCCATGTTTTAGTTGTTGCTATGTTTTGTATTGCCATGCCAGATCCATTATTCTGTTAGATTCCGGTCCATGTCTTTGTTCATGCCCTTCATTGCACTTTGTCTCCCCTGTCTGGTCTTTTGTTAAGCTACAGCTTCTCCCCAGTCCTGCGTGTCACATGTTTAGGTGATTTCTTGGTTTCTGGGTTTCAAACATTCCTTCTAATCTCGTTTGCTTCCTTCGCCTTGCTTTTCTATTTTACTAACCCATACTAACAGTTTGTTATTTTTGTTTAGATACTAACCAAGACTAACATTGTATATAATACTAACTTACTAACGAGCACCAGGGATTGTATAGCTGCACTTATTAATTGATTAACAAGCTCTCAGCACTCGCCCTGTTCTAGTCTCCGCCTCTTGCCTTCACTTAATCTTTGCTGCAATTCAGCGGATCCTCCGCACCTGCTCTACTCTGTCCTGCCTCTCATTATCTGTGCACATTAGAACTCCCTAACCGGAGCTGTATGTTTTGTCTATAGGTTGTCTCGTGATCCCTGTCCGCGTTTTGGCTTTTGCCAATTTCATGTGGTTAGGTTCTCCCTCGTGTTTGCTCCCACGTAATTAGTCTGATCCCATTCACCTGTCCCTGATCATAGCATGTGACTTCCCTTGAGTGTACTTAAGCAGTCTTTTCACAGCAGATCCCTGTCAGAACGTTTCTCTTGTTTACCTGTGCTGCTATCGTCTTCGCCTTGTACTCATAGTGTTACTCTTCTGACTGGACCGTCCGACTTACGATTTTTGGCTCTGCTTTTTGGTACTTTTGTCTGCATCTGTTTACGAATCCTTTTTGCCCGACTACGAGTTTTGTGTTTGCTGCCCTGTTCACGGTTTGGATTACGCTCACTGGATTTTGGCTTTTGCTTCTCTGACAAACCTGTGCCTGTGTACCGAACCTGTTTTTGCCTGACCACGAGTACTGTTATTGCTGCCCTGGTTTTCGACTCAGATTCTGCCCTACTGGATTGTGATTTTGGATTGTGGACTCTGTACCGTTGCTTTCTGCCCTGTGGGGGTTTACCCCCCAACTACAATAAAACTCACTTTTGCTGCAACTTCCTGGTCTCGCATTTGGTTCCAGAACGGTACCTCACAATGTGAAATCAATGTGAATAAGCTTAACTGTGTGAGTGTCTGCAAACAACTGCATGGCTGGCATGTTTGTTAGTTCTTTGTTAGATTGAATGTAGTAGTCATTTTATACCATAAAGGGATGTATTTTATCAAATTCGCAGGTGTTAAAACCCTATTTAATCATTGAATATTGGCCTGCCTAAATTTTCAAAAGTTTAATGGGAAAGGTTAATAGCATATGTAAGGATTTTTTATAGGCCTTCTTAATATGAAGAAGTCACCAGTTGTAATTGCAAGTTTATTATCAATACAATGAAGGCTAATTTTTTTTATACAGCTTCTCTGATGATTATGTTGGGTATCAGGATTTCAGCAGAAACCATCAACATGTTAGTGAATGCAAGGGTGAGACATGAACCAGGGCACAATAATCCCTGTCTACCCTTATGGCTCCTGAGAGCCATTTCCTCTGATATGCATCTCACTGAGGACACACATTCAAATTCCAGCAGATATGTGCACCAACGCGGGCGTCCGCTGGACCTTGGACAACATCTACAACATTAACCGGATTCATGCAGGAAAGGGGACATTTTTATATTGACAAACTGCAGCTATGTTTGTGATTGTGATTAGGGAATTACGTGCACAGAGTGTGTTAATGCAAAAATAGGTTGGGAGGAAAAAAATTATTTATATTTTATATTTATGGTCATTATAATGCGGCAGCTAAAAAAACTGGAGCATGTAGGTTCCTTACACTGAACATCAAAGATAAGTGTGCTTTAAAAGTTCATAAAGTAAGGTAGAAGTACATACGCATAGGCTCCAGATAAGCCTAATTTAGCTTTATAAGGTATTTCAGAATTAAATTGGAAGGTCCTACAAAAAAGCTTCTGACCAGCCTATTATGTGCATCAGCCCCACTGTCTCAATTAATCTCCAGATCATATCATGTGGCATAAATTGCTGAATCTCTCGACATATGTATATCACAATTTTCAATATTTTGCCCTATAAACACTTTAGCTCCCCATATAAATATTATAACTTTGTTTTTTTCAGATGTAACTTTTTTTTTTTTTTTTTAAATTTCACCTAAATATTGAAAGCCTAAATCATTTTTTGTGCACCTTTTGGATTTTTTTTCCCCTTCTGGGTTTTTTTTCCCAAGTGGTAGGTCACTCAGTTAGTGGCACATACAATCTTTTTGCTTTCCCTGGTCAAGTGGGGGGAGGTTTTTGGTTGATGTGCTGGTTTGTTCTGTGACTTCTATTGTTACTAATTTCAGAAAAAATACTTTTTAAACCACCATTTCATTGGCCATGTTAAAATTTTTCCGACTGGTACAATCAACTAACTTCAGATAGACTCAGAACAAACCTAGATAGAAAAATTAAAAGTGTGCCAACTTTTGTTTAATTTTTCATGTTTAAGCCATTTTTTGTATTAAAAAAGAAAAAAGTGAGGAATTGTGGTAAAAGGAGGCACTCTTCTCTGCCTTACCCATCATACCCCTGTGAACCGTGACCTTAGTTGACCCTGGTTCAAGTAACTGGTCAACCCTGGTCAAACCATGGTTTTGACATTGTTAAATGGAACACCATGGAACACCAGATAGAACCCCTGCGAACCGTGACCATGGTTGACCTTGGTTGACCTCGGTTCACCGTGCAACCATGCTTCAACCATGGTCGGCCATTTTCAACCATGCTTTAACCATGGTTGAACCGAGGTCAACCAAGGTCAACCATGGTCACGGTTCGCAGGGGTTCTATCTGTACCTGGCTATTCAACCAATCCACTCCCATTGTTATCTTTTGAATGTCCCTCCAACCCCCCTTTGTTGATCATTCATTGGTTTTCTCTGCCCTATGTCCTTTTGTATCCAATCAGTTCAATCTTTACTGTAAAGAACAGCCCACTTTGTTTCAGCATAAATCTCTGGCCCTTTATCTTTAGGGCCTCTTGCTATGCTGGTACCAGACAGAGCCACAGAACTCAGCATTTGGTTTTCATTGGTATGGTTCACCATTTGTTCACAATTTTACCAGTACGATAAACTTGAAAAGACTATTGGCTGTAATCTCTCGGTTCTATGACACAACGAAGAGCAAGTGCCATTCATTTTGAGGAGACAGCTGACTGGTTTGATTGAACAGGTTACAGATGATGTAGCAGGGGGCAGTGTTATTAATGTATGTTTGCGAGGGCCTTCTTTGTCTAGTGACGTTCAAACGGTTAAAAGAACGGGTGACGAATCTAACTGCAACTTGTTTTTGGAAAACATCGCTAAGGTCCTGCAAAGTAATGACACAGCGCTGACAGATGACTGTTTGGAGCTTGCGGTGTCGATTAGCCTATCAGAGGTGGTGTACTTCACGATGACATACTGAAAAAAAGGACATTTAAAAAAAGGCCCTTTACACACCAAAAAATATGGACAATGCGCTTTGCTTCGACTTGTCTCTCTCACGTTTTTTAAACTCTGAGCACAAAAATTTAGCTCTGGCACAGCAGCTGCATAGTAAATTGGAACTTCCTTTTAATCACAAGTTTGGTTTTTCTGATGTGTGTAAATATGAAGTGCTTTTAAAATGTGAAGATTCTGGTATTCCATCACAGCAGCAGTAAAAAAAAAAAAAAAAACTGCAAATGTATCAGACAAGTGCCAAGCGTAATAGCAAAACAATCTGGCTGTACCCTCACGATGACCACTACTGCCTTATCATCAATAAGACAAGCTTTTTTGGAGCATCGCATGTCTGCGAATAGTGTTATGAGCAGCATGCCTCTGTTTGTCTCAAACCCAATGACACACCTACTAGATGTGCCGATTGCCTGCGTCCGTTTCGCTCAACCCGCTGTCCACAAACAATATTCCGAGAACAAGATCTTATACCTTTTGAAAGTATAAAATACTGATGACTGTCGCTGATTTTACAAAGTCTCTGTTGAGAGAGAAAAAGACGATCCGGACATAGCTGTGCACAAGTACAAGCAGGGACGATGCAAACACTGGCTTACCTCTGGTCAGTGATGTCAAGTATCAGTGTTTCATACAACCCACCCCACCAGAGGAACCTTCTGAAAAATACATTTTTTATGATTTTGAAACATGGTACCTTGACGGCCGTCATAAAGCCAACTTTATCAAAAGAAACAGTGCTCATAAACAGTGGTACAGCTCTGGTGCAAGTTGTGTTTTGCAGTTTACACAAACCTTCAGCACAAAACGCTATCAAAATTAGACCTTCACTGCTCACAGTGCCACTGGTTTTGACAGCCATCTTGTATTGCAGTACTTTACTCAGCAAGAGATTACACCAACTCTGACTATGTATGGAAGTAGAATTCTTTTAATGTACAACAAAACCCACAAACAGAGGTGGATAGATTGTTTCAGCTTCTCCCCACTGTGGCCCACTAAGACTCCTGAAGCCTTAGGCTTGACGGACGCCAAGAAAGGATATTTCCCCACACCTGCTCAACACCTGGGAAAATGAGTTTTATGAGCGACCATACCCAGAACCGTACTTTTACGGTTATGACACCATGTCAGAGGAAGAAAAGTTCAAATTCATGGCATGGTACAACAGCGCGTGACAAACTCTTTGATTTCCAAAAGTAACTGGTGTGCTGTGGCACAAATGTTGTTGTATTGCGAAAAGCATGTCTGGTTTACTGGGAGACATGGAGTGTGCAGGCCTGGATCCATTTACGTGCACCACCACAGCGTCAGCACGCATGGCTATTTACAAAGCCTTAATCCTACCCAAAGACACTGTATCGTACAGTTTTGATGGTGCACATCTCACACAGTACGAAACATTGTCAGATGCGTCCATCCAGTGCCTCAAGTGCACCGCCCGCAAACATACACACAAACAGCACGCTCTCAACGGTGGTGAAAATCTATTTGGCCCTTTTAACAGACGGTTATGACCCCTGCAGACACACTGCTTACGAATTTGTGGTTGTTTCTTTCATGGCTGTCCGTCCTTTTATCATCCTGCACTTCCAGAACTTCCAGTTCTCTTTACTGATGAGTCCCGATATTGCTTGGACTTTACTGACAGGAGGCAACGGGTGTGGCGAAGACAACGTGAGCGATTTAATGATGCCTACATCAACGAACACGACCGTTATGGTGGCGGATCAATTATGGTCTGGGGAGGAATAAGCAGGAACGGCAGAATGGACCTGCATGTCATGGGGAGAGGGACGATGACAGGGGTACGGTACAGGGATGAGATCCTCAATGTGTACGTAAGACCACACGCTGGTGCTGTTGGCCCTGATTTCATCTTGATGGATGATAACGCCCGTCCCCATTGTGCTAGGGTGGTGAATCAATTCCTAGAGCAGGAGACAATTGTCCGCATGGACTGGCCCGCACGTTCGCCGGACCTAAACCCTATCGAGCATGTGTGGAACATGCTGCAGGTCGCCATTTCCGGTCGTAGGGCACAACCCACAACTCTAGAAGAGCTCGGAAATGCCCTTGTTGAAGAATGGAACAACATTCCAATTGCAAGCATCCGGGTTCTGATTGACAGTATGACCCGACGTTGTCAAGCCGTCATTCAAGCTAGGGGAGGCCATACCCGTTATTGACATTAACTGTGGTAATGAAAAATCAAACGAACACTGTGTTTTCACTTTACATGTCAGAGGTGAAACCATGAAGTGTTCGTGTAAGCCAAAAGTGTGAGGCTGCACGCTCATTTAATGTCATGAAATGCACTTGCAAATGTGTTGTGTGTCTGACTGCATGTCATTTATCCAATATATTGTTCATCAGTGGCAGTTACCAAATTTGCATGTCATTTCACAAAAAAATTCCTATGATCCCTATCAAATTTTGAGTAGTATATTTACTCCTGTTCGCAGCCCCTGTATGACTAATTGTTAAAAATTGGACCTATAAACTTAGTTGAAGGTATACTAGCATCATTTTGTGATGACTCGCTTTTACCGCCTCAGAAAACAACCTTGTGATTATTGATAATTTGATGCATGACGATAGTAATAACGTAGAAGTTCAAAGTATGTTTACCAAGTTCATGCATCACAGAAACTTGAGTTGTATATATCTTGTGCAGAATTTATTTATGCAGGGAAAATCTAGCAGAACTATTAATATGAATATCGACTATGCTGTTTTGTTTAAAAAAAACCTGATACTTGTCTCTCGGGTTATCTTTTAGCCAGACAAATGTTTCCTGGTCAGACTAAATATCTTTTTGAAGCCTTTTCCGACGCCACAAGCCGTGCATACAGCCATCAAGACCCGATCACTTTCCTCTCAGATCTCAGTTTCTGTCAGACCGTGCTGTTGTCCATCTACCAATGTGAGCTTACCATGTATGCACGCATACATAGAAACTGTGGCCATCTAAAACTTTTTTTTCGAGGCCCCACTTCACCTCAGAAAATTTATTTTGAATACGGCGATTTTGAATGCATTGCTCCGACCTACCATTCTTTCTTTGGTCAGCTGTTAAACAAGGGCATGCAACAGCTGTTCTCTCACACCACCCATTGTGGTGTGCAACGCCCTGTTGCATGTTATTCTACTTGCCTGGACGCTGTTGCTTCCGGTCTCACTCCTTGTTTACAGGAAGTGCAGGCGGCTGCCATAGCAGTGACAGCCTCCACCCCCATGGTCTCAGGTGCTCCACTTCAATTTCTCACATGCTGTTCACAAAATCCTGACCCACGATGACTTTTCCGGTGTATCAGCAGCTAGGTGGACTCAGTGGGAAGCCATCTTATTGGCCCCACATATCACACTCATTCATTCCTCTGTAGTGAACTCGGCCAGTCTCTTGCCTATTGGGAGTGATGGGGACCGGCATCGGTGCCCCCTGTCGCCTCTTTGACCACCACTGGCTTTCTGGGGTGCCCCTTTCAGACACCGGATTGTTGCTTCTCGTTGATGGATCCCGGAACCTGATTCCTTTTGGAGCTGTCCGTGATTTCATGCTTATCTGGCCTTTTCGGGGTTTCTCGTCTTCGTCAGGCACCACAATAAAAAAATGGGGGTGGGGGGGTGTGTGTGTTCAAACACTCATCACTACCTCTAAACTACCAGCTAAATTAGCTGTCGTGAAAGTGAAAGCTCACACAAAAGGTAACACTGAAAGAAAAATTAACAAAGGTGTTGTTGCAGAAGGGGGATTGAGTTCAGGGCCTCCCGGCTGCACTGATGGCAATTACAGCAACTCCGAATAATGTCACCAAACCCTCTCCATACAAGTTGGTCACTGGCAGAGCAATGTCCCTTGCCTCTGGCCTTTGTGGAGAGTCAAAAGACCCTCTCATATTAGGCGATGTGTTGTTCAAATACTGTAAGAATCTGAATGAAACTGAAGAAATTAACCACTCATTCTGCATTATTACAGGCGCGGAAAGATGAAAAACAGGAGGGGGAACAGAATGCACAGACATTTGACTCTGGGCAATGGGTCATGGTAAAAGCCCATCAACCGAAGTCATTCCAACCCCGGTGGCAAGGACCATACCAAGTCCTACTAACCTCTGAGTCTGCCCTTCGAGTTACAGCTGTGCTGCGCTATACTCCAGTCACAGCTGTGCTTAACGAAGCTCAGCTGCACAGCGCTAGCAAGGTGTAATTAATCCTTGAATCTGTCCTCTGAGCTTCAGGTATCCCACCACGTTTGTATCACTGTGCCTGCTGTGCTGAACATCTATGCCAACATCACCTGCCTTGAATATTCATCATCTGTGCTGAACAACACCCGATGCCCTCCAGTACATCACTTCCTTTAGAAGATCATCTCAACACCACCCAGCATTCCCACTGTGGAATACCATCCCTTTCAAGATGAAAATGATCTTCACTATAATGACAACTGTCTTAGGACTACACTAGATCAGTTTAGACATGATGTTTCTTTGAATTTTCTTGCTTGTTCTTTCCTCTAATGCACAGCCGATCACCAACAGTGGGTCTTCTGCATCTCAAACTCATGCCTATTACACAGTCTTCCAGTGCCAGTCATAGACAGATGTCATTGGACCTTGAGAGTCTGGGTTTTTCTAAGGTTTCTTGCACTTACTCGAGGAGTTTTTCCTTACCACTGTTGCCTCTATGGCTTGTTCTCTGGCCTGGTATCCGTGCAAATTTGTTAGATATTTTGTCATTAGAAATTAATTTTGCCCTTACTCTTATAATTTCCCTTTTAACCTTTTCACAGTAAAGTTGACTTCAATTCATTGTCTGTTGGGAGACACATTTTTGGGTATTGGCAATATGAGCTGAGCCAGACATTTTGATCAAAGAAGTTGAATGTGTATTAGGAGATATGTCCTGTCGGACCCAATGGCCTCTATCACCCATTTGCCAATTCCAGCCCGGGAGCTTCGTTTGTCCTCACTTCTGACAGGACACAATACCCACTAGTGCCTTTTAGTCGGAAGTTCCGTATGCCCATATATGGAGCTCACTTCTGAGGGTTTGGAATCTACTGAACCAATTAAGTTGAGATGTTCAGGTGAGGCCCAACTGTAGAGTATCCCTTTTATCAATGTATGAACCCCAGAACCAATCAGCAACAACTCCTGATAACATGAAAGTCATATGCAAATGTCTGTACTTTTACCTGTGTAAAGTATATGAAATTAATGAATTTTGAACTCTGCATCAAACAAGACAGCCCCTTCCTTACTGCAGGAGATTATCATCCCATACACACCAGCTCGGCCACTTCGTTCTGGAGCAGCTGGAGGACTTCGTTCCCCTGCCCTGGGTTAGAAAGCTAGTCGCTCTACCAGATCACTTGGCTTCTCCCATCTTGCTCCCCAGTGGTGGAATGACCTTCCCACCTCCTTATGAACTGCTCCATCCCTGCTGCTCTCCGTCGTAACCTAAAGACTCACATGTTTAGACAGTATCTGACCTAAAACTCCCCCTGTAAGATGGGAAAAGGGGGGTTGGAGCACCGCTGGCGCTGATGAGTGCATCTGTGACACTGCAGCGAGACTGGAGACCTGAACTGGGGGATGCAAAGTGTGATCAAGCTGTATGTGTGAATGGCAGGACAGGAGGCAATAAACCTGGCCTCTGAGCTGGGAGTGGGGGTTTGCATGGTTTCTGCGCCTTTGATGTCACCCTGCAAGGGAGGCCTTTGGCTAACCCAATGCCCCATATTGCCCTCAATCATCTGTTGTAAGACTGGACCCTAACTTATCTGTTTTAAATAATCTAAACCTCTGGGAACGTCACAATATGCTCATATGTTCAATATACTGCTAAGAAATCACTTCTGTACTTATAACACAATTTACCTGTATAATAATTCAGCTTAAGACTTTTTCATGACAGCTGCATCATACTCATACATTTTCCTGGCTTGTTTGGCATGTATGTTTTTGTTATAATTCGAGGAGTTGAATAGCATATATTTCATATCCAATGAAATTATAATTCATTCACGTTTAGAAACTCCCTAAATTTGGGTAAGGTGAAATCTCCTCTCGGGTAATAAAGTTTCATTCCTTTTATCTGAATGACCCCTCCTTTACAGCCAAATGGCCTGACTGTCTCAGTTCTGGGACCTGTAACCCGATATCTCACCTGGTTAACTTATGGGGCTCTCTGGTTGGAGGAGGGGGTAGCTGGTTTGGTTTAAAGGAGAGAGAAATGAGCTGTTCGGGGAATATCGTATCCGATCTGAGTAGCCCTTTTAATTATGGAATATCGCAATTCGAACTTCCCGCACGCTTGCTCCACGTGTGGCCTTTTTCGCCAGGTATGACTTCACTCTCATTTTCTAAATTGTTTGTAACTTGTAATTGGTTTAACTTTGATTTGTTTGATTTAAGCTCTTGCCTACCTGGTGAATAAATTACTGTTATTCCTTTAAACTTGCATGGTCTATGACTCCTAATCCTTTTATTCTTTCTAGCCACGTTGTGATGGATACCTAGGGGTTTAATCCCAACCGAGGAATGACTGGCCAGCAGCCTGGATGGGAATTGGTTTTATTAAGTTGGAGAGACAATCATGATCTACTTACATAAAGGGTTTATGTATTGCCGGTTCTGGGATTTTAACCTTAAGGAAACCCATGGACGAAAAGTCGGTTATCTGTTAAAATTCCCTGAAGGAACCCATGGGCGTACATAGATCTGGGTTCGCTGTACTCACGCCAAAAGATGCTGTTGCAGTGATGGTTGACTTCCATCCTCTAATATAATCGACGAACCTAGGATCCGGTAACAATGCTAATACCCGGGAGTATATGTTTAGTGACGGCGGTTGTCTCCGAAGAGTTTGAGGTGTAGCCACTTCGAGATCCACGCCTGTTTTCCCTAGATTATGAATTCTAATTCTAATTTGGTGTCAGATATTTAACGAGAGTATGACCAAATTTGGTATTCAAAATTTATTACGGAGTCAGATTAATTGTAACCGTTGTGCTTTTGTGCCCCATTCTTCGAACGGAGAAAATATATCCATTTTATTGTGATTCGCACCAGCCTGGAGGTCGCGCTCGTTAACACCGGCCCAAGAGAACACGTTGAGCCTTCGCCCCCAGCAATTTCCGTCGTTGGTATTGTTTGGTGGGGTTTTACACCCCCATCCCCCCCTCCCCGACCATATTAAAAAAGATAAATGAATAAAAATCTCCCTGCTCTGTTTCCATTTGCTTTGTTTTCTTTCTGTGTGCCTTTGCCCTCTGTATAGTCTGTGCTCTACATGTTCATTACTGCAAGTGACCAATGCTCGATGAATTGCACCCTGTCCAGTCTGTTGGGCTACAGTGTCCATGACCTAACTGTATGCACTTGCTGTAAGTCGCTTTGGGTAAAAGCGTTTACATTTATTTAGCAATGTTTTTTAAGTTGCTGTCCAGAAAAGCTGTGATTCCCACACAAGTACTCAAGATGCACTCTCGTATGTGCAGTTTTCTGATGATAAGTTACTCTGATACATACAGAAGTCAGGCTTAATGTTGGAAATTTTAAGCATTTTGTCAGACACTTTTTGAATATTTTTGTTTCAGGAAAGCAAAGAGGAATTATTCTTGGCTGCTTTTGCCAAATGTCTCTGCTGACAGCAGTCAGGCAGAAGAGGAATTTCAGAGAGTTTGCCACAGCAGCCTTGTTTCTTTTTTATTGACCAAAAAGAATAGCAAGAGCTGAGGACGCACCCAGAGAGGCAGACTATTTCAAGGCCTGCACTGGTCTAATGTAATTTCTAAGGTTATCAACTCCATTCATCCCTACTGCAGCTTTGGTTTTAAGCCACACAGTGTGAAAACCTTGCACTGAAAGCCACAGGCACCAAGTTTCAAATGTATGGGCTACTGCTGTTTAGAAGACTGCCCTGTCAACGAAAATACTGAAGTGACTGATGAAGGCACCCTGAAGGCTGCAGCGGTTTTCACTGGAGCTGATGTGTGCCATAACACCAAGGAACTGAAAAGACGACCAGTGCGTGCTGATACACGGAAGTCAACTGGAGAAGTCCTGGAAACAAAACCTTCTCAGTCTTTATTTGGAGTCAGTGCTGAAATTACCAGAAAAGGTAACAGAATCAGTGTGCAGGGATGAAGCACCAACAAAAGAAGTTTTGGAAAAACACTGCATGGGCCCAAAGTCAAGGAAAAGAAGAAGACACGATTCCAATGAGTTAGTAAGTCTCCAAAAGATGGTTGACCAGCAACAAGGGCACAGACAATGAAGTCCTGCAGAAAATTATTATGCATCTAAAAGGCATAATGTTGTGGTGAAGACAGACACTGTCTCTTCTACCAGAGATGTAAGGAGGACATTGTCTATGTTGATGCAACGGGGAGTGTAGTCTGGAAGGAGAGTGCAGAAAGTCACCCATTCTACGTGTACGAGTTGGTTGTGCGCAGTCCATCCCAGGGGACATAATAACTTCCTGTACCAACATGTGTCGCCTGTGACCTTATCACAACATCCGTGACTTACTTTCCTCAGGATTTTCAGACTGATCTGATCCGGATGTATGGCAAAGTAGCAATCAAAAGGCCTGTCACGATCGTTCGTGATGGATCCATGGCACTTCTGCAGTCACTGTCTATTACGTTCTGCCGATCAAGTCTGGAGGATCTATTGCACAACTACTGTTTAATAATCACCGGACAACATATCACTGAGAAGATGGACCTACCCATTCTTTACAGATGTTTGAGCCACATTATGAAGAATGCAAAGGATCTTACATTCATACAAAAAATGATGTGTATCACTAGAATGTGAGTACTTTCATTCATTTAGAAATTAAATGAATAATTCATGTTTGCTTTTTTTCTAGAATTCCAAAACACTAGTTTAGACTAACAGGGGTGTCATTCTTTTAAAGGAGGAGACAGCATCTCGGCAAAGTATAATTCAGCAGAAAGTAGAATTCTTGAAGTGTCTAAAACGCATAGTTTTATTAATTTTAATTTGGTAATGATTGAGTGCGACGCATTTTTAAACCGAAAAGTCTTCAAATCGGCGTCAATACCAGGGGGCAGACATTTTTACGTAGGGAATCTAAGGCTGCGTTCGGAATGCACGCTTGTCCACTCGCTCACTCACTCTGTTGTTTTCAATGTAGAACATTCACCCACTATTTAGGGCACTGTGTAGTGAGTGTGCATTTCGAACGCATTATCCAATCAAACGCCAGTGCCGCGGTGCTTGTGCGTCAGTTATTCTCCTACGTGACGTCTTTCCTTTCATCCGGGCCATAGAGTAGTTCAAAGGGCCTTCAGTAAGCTCTCCCTTTGCGGCTTGACTGCCCGCAAGCTGTTCGATTTTAATTAAGCTGGCCTGATTAACAAACAATTTATCGACTGAGCGACTAAGACCAATACATGACCTATAATTAGAAATAGTAATGAAATGTGAATTCCCACTGCTTACATTTATATAATTGATATGGCATTGTAAATACAAAACTTTCCCTGACTTTGCAGCATTCATTTTCGCCGTCCTTGGGATTGTCACACAGCTGTGCAACCTTACAGCGCCCTTTAGCCGTGACAACATTCAAAATAAAGAACGGATTCCGGCAGCCTCGCAAACTAATTTCCGCAAATCTTTGCCACTTAACGATCGCTGAAATTATGAAGACATATTGATATTTTACGTCGTCATTTATGCTCAGAAGACGCCTCATAGCATTGTTATGCATTGTACCACAAAATTATCAAAAGTAAATTAGACTGTCGTCGGTTTTTATCAATTAGTCTGAGCAACTGTGGCTAATCGGGAGATGAAAACTGCGAGAGGTTAAGGTTATTAAGCATTTTTAAAGGTGAGGTTTCCGAAGATCAAATTCAAAATCAGAAGATTCCCCAAGTAAAAATGTCTGCCCCCTGGTATTGAAGCCAATTTGAAGACTCGCTGGTTTAAAAATGCATCGCACAGGATCATTACCAAATTACACTGAACAAAAACACAAACGCCCCATGTCAAATTTTGAGTTTTTATTAACAAACTGGAACTGGGATTCGTCTGTGAATAGCACTCTTCTCCAGCGTGCCAAGGGCCATCGAATGTGTGCATTTGCCCATGCAAGTCGGTTCCGACCCCGGACAGCGGTGAGATCCAGACCACGGTGAGGACGCCGAGCGTGCAAGTTGGCTTCTCGCAGGCAGTTACGGACTGTCTGTGGTGTGATGCGTCTGTTGTGCAGACCAACGGTCTCATCTGCTGTGCGTGTTGCTGATCTGAGCCGATCTCGCAGGTTGACGAGCCGGATGTAGCGATCTTGTGCTGGAGTGGTCACACGTGGCCGACGTGGATGAGGTCGATTTGCAGTACTGCCCGTCTGTCGGAAACGAACTTTCAAACGGCCTATCGTCCGATAGTTAACATTCAGCTGCACAGCAACCGCTCTGGTGGACATCCCTGCATCCTGCATGCCAATGGCACGTTCCCGCATGACCTGACACATCTGAGGCATGATGACTTTTGACAAAATTTGACATTTTAGGGTGGCCTTTTATTGTCCCCAGTATAAGGAGTGTCTGGGTACTGCTCATTCTGTCTGATCACCGTCTGGAAATGCCACACCCATGTACTGAGTGAAATCACGGCATCACTGAGCAAATGCTCATTGACAGAGAGATGGATTAAAAAAAGGGTACACAAATCAAGAGAAATATCCCTATTGTACAAGTAAAAGTCAGCATATGCTCACTTGGAGTTGTTAACTCCATGTGGCATGAATATATGACATGGGGCGTTTATATTTTTGTTCAGTGTAAAATTTATAAAACCATGCGTTTTAGACACTTCAAGTATTCTACTTTCCGCTGAAATATACTTTGCTGAGGTGCCGTGTCCTCCTTTAAGCAATATTGTGTCCCAGGCCAGCGAATTGTTCCAAAAAAGTATTTTTGGAAGAGAGCAGTTATGCTATGATACTATAAAACCTATCCTGGGACCACCGCAATGTAATTATTCTAAACGGTTACAGGTCCTACTTTCCAACCATAAGTAATACCTGTACAAGTGCATATTTAAATATCCATCACCGGCGAAAGATTAATTTTGTTTCTGTCGAAGTATTTCAGGCCTACATCTAGTTATTTGTCCCAGGGTCGCTTATTGAATACATTGTTAATCGCGGTTCTGCACCAACGGATATTGCACTGAATTGAAGTCATGCGGCGCCATCTACCGCGTGATGAGCCTATTGATTCCTACTTCATTCCGATACATTCAATTGGCCGAACTGTGCAGAAATGCATGTGTGTAAACTTTTAATTAAGGATTTTTAACTGACCATGTATTCTAAACAGCTACAGATCCTACTTTCCCACCATAAGTAATGCCTGCACAAGCGCATATTTAAATAACCATCACCGGTGAGAGATTTCAGACCTACATCTAGTTATTTGTCCCAGGGGAACTAATTGAATACATTGTTAATCGCGGTTCCGCAGCAATGGTGAATTGAATTCGTGCGACACCATCTACCTCTTAATTAAGGATTTTTAACCGGCCATGTAAAATATTTAATTTATTTTTTATTTGATAATGCTTAGTATTTATCACTTAAATGTTTCATTTGTAATACATTTCATCCAGTCTCGGAAATGAGTGACAATAAATAAATAAAATAAATTCCGATATACTCTATTATAGATAAACCATTTTCATAAATTTCAATGCTACATTTGTTTGTTAAATTATAGCAAGGCCTTCATTTTAAAAGCAGTCAAAATATACCGGATATTTTTTCTTTCAGGATGAATAAACGAGCAGGGCCTTTTAGGTTCAATTATGTTATATTATGTATCATTTCTGAAGTTTTTTAACTTTAAGAAATGATAAAATCCTGGTTGCAAAGCTGGAAAATGTGAGTTTCAAAGTATATCCTAGAATTTTATGTTGAATATAGGTTTTAACTAAAGTTTTTCATTTGAGCTGGAGGACTTGCGGGCCGTGTGTGTGTGCGCGCGCGTGCGTGCGTGCGTCCGTGCCTGTGGTGAAGGGTTTGTTAGATTTTCTAAAAACTTGTCAATTTTTGGGGGAAGGGGGGGTTTCCCCATGGATCTATAAATTTGGGTTCTTGGGTATCGATAATCAGAAGGCATTCTGTTGACTCATCGCAACACCCATCCAAGCTTCCAGAAGAAATGTCCCATTATCGTTCTATCGAAGAATATCAAGCTTCATTCGACTTGGAAGGTTCGTAAAATATTGTTACTATTTATATTTTACAGTTAACTTCATAATCGTGCAACAGAATAATCTCCCGGTTTCTAATTTGATTTCAGATATTGAGGAAATTTTGACCTCACGCCCTGCGGAAAGCACAGCTGATGTGTCGGTCGACCCTAGAGATCTTGAAACTTTAGAAAATTACCTTCAAGACCAAAGTACGTGTTCCATATATACTACTCAAAATTTGATAGGGATCATAGGAATTTTTTTGTGAAATGACATGCAAATTTGGTAACTGCCACTGATGAACAATATATTGGATAAATGACATGCAGTCAGACACAACACATTTGCACGTGCATTTCATGACATTAAATGAGCGTGCAGCCTCACATTTTGGCTTTGACTAACACTTCACCATTTCAACTCAGACGTGTGTGTTGCTTGTTGGTGAAAATTTGGAAGTTCCCAAATTTTTTGCATTACATTTAGCAATAACAATGTCTCCTCAACGTCTTAGACGTCGATTGACTTCAGAGCAATTGGGAAGATGCATCGAATGCTTGACTCTGGCTTCTCACAACGTCACGTTGCTAATGCACTTAACGTCAGCCAAAGCGTTGTGAACAGAGCGTGGAACCGGCATCAAACGTTTGGTACAGCAGCACACCGTCATGGGGGTGGTCGTCAGAGATCCACTACACAACAAGACCACTTTCTCACACTTCAGGCACGACGTCATCCTTTCTGGACAGCCACCACCCTACGAAATGACCTTCATAACACCTCGGGGGTCAGGGTATCCACTCAGACGATACGGAATAGTCTTCATACTGCTGGCCTCAACTCAAGAAGGCCATGTGTTCGAATCCCACTGACCGTGCGTCATAGGCGTGACCGTTTGGATTGGGCTCACGATCATGTCACATGGACACACAACGATTGGGCTCCAGTTCTCTTTACTGATGAGTCCCGATATTGCTTGGACTTTACTGACGGGAGGCAACGGGTGTGGCGAAGACAACGTGAGCGATTTAATGATGCCTACATCAACGAACCCGACCGTTATGGTGGCGGATCAATTATGGTCTGGGGAGGAATAAGCAGGAACGGCAGAATGGACCTGCATGTCATGGGGAGAGGGACAGGGATGAGATCCTCAATGTGTACGTAAGGCCATACGCTGGTGCTGTTGGCCCTGATTTCATCTTGATGGATGATAACGCCCGTCCCCATCGTGCTAGGGTGGTGAATCAATTCCTAGAGCAGGAGAAAATTGTCCGCATGGACTGGCCCGCGCGTTCACCGGACCTAAACCCTATCGAGCATGTGTGGAACATGCTGCAGGTCGCCATTTCCGGTCGTAGGGCACAACCCACAACTCTAGAAGAGCTCGGAAATGCCCTTGTTGAAGAATGGAACAACATTCCAATTGCAAGCATCCGGGCTCTGATTGACAGTATGACCCGACGTTGTCAAGCTGTCATTCAAGCTAGGGGAGGCCATACCCGTTATTGACATTAACTGTGGTAATGAAACATCAAACGAACACTGTCTGTTTTCACTTTACATGTTAGAGGTGAAACCATGAAGTGTTCGTGAAAGCCAAAAGTGTGAGGCTGCACGCTCATTTAATGTCATTAAACGCACTTGCAAATGTGTTTTGTGTGACTGCATGTCATTTATCCAATGACCATGCATCAATTGATTGAAAAGATTAAACGAATAATGGAATTTAATATATCTCATAAAGAAGGACAGAGGAAAATTAACAAAATGACAAAAATTTTAAATAAATGGCAGTGACAATTTGATCCCCAAAGATGAAGAACCAATTTTAACAGAACAACGTTTAACTCTTATTGAGAAAATACAAAGACGCTGCGGACAAAGAAGCCGAACTGGCAAGCCGCAAAATATTGAAACCGTCAAAGGCAGAAAAAGAAAAAATCCATGATTAACTCCAGATAATGCAGGAATGGCTTGCTTGTGCAGGACGTTATGTCACAAAGGATGCGTTACTTAAGCCGACTGCGCCCCCTCCTGGGCCAATAAAGAATGGCCCCCCTGAAATTGATCCTCCTACTTATCCGCCCACTGGCATTTACCCCACACTTCCTGTGTCTCCTGACACAGACAAAGTCTGCACCTTCAAAAATAAGCACATGCCCACTCTGAGAAAATGTCTGCTTTGACGTATTGATAATTCTCGGACCTGTCTTTGCAGTCCTTCCATACTTTGGTTCTGCGACTCTATGATTTGTAGCACAACCTCCCTTTCCCTATCTCTATCTGTTTCACTGACTTATGACCATCCATTTCCAATTTCCAAATTTCCATTTTTTCATTTGCATTACAAATCATAGAGTCGCAGAACCAAAGTATGGAAGGACTGCAAAGACAGGTCTGAGAATTATCAATATGTCAAAGCAGACTTTCAGAGTCTGCAAGACCACGAAAGACACTCAGAATTAGAGAGCTCTTCTGAAAGTCAAACTGATCATGAGTCACCTTGCTGTTATGCCTCAGATCGAGATCTGCTCTCCGAGACACTCAAGGGAGAAGGGAAAGGTAAAGAAGGTTCGAGAAGGTCATCATAAGAGGAGATGACATGAAAGTGACCAAAAAGCGCAAGCGTGCTGAGATAAGGGAAGACAGTGACTCAGGGGATGGGGGAGATGAGGCAGACGAGGGAGACCAATCTGAATACCCACAGAATTATCAACTTCCCCTATTGCAGAAAATAGACAAGAGAGGTCAACAACAGTGGGAATATCAGCCATGGTCCCATGTTGACCTCGATCGAGTGGTTAGTCATTTGCCCCCCTCCAGAAAGGAGTGGAAGCTTGGATTGCAGCATTAGAAAAATGACATTCCGCAGGATGTTTTGGCTTTAGCAGACATCAGATGCCTGCTTATAAAAATAGATGCCTCTACTGCCCTCCATCAGGTTGAGACGGCAGCAAAAACTAAGTAATTACCAGACTCTTATTTGATCCGCACAGACAAAAATATTGGAAGGCCCTAAAAGAAATCTATCCCCAAAAACGTGACTTCCAGGCTCTTGGCAGCTTAGAAGTAGGACCAAGTGAAGAGATTTATGCCTATCTCCAGTGGGCTGAAAAACAATGGACTGAAACTGTGGGAGTTAGGCCTGACAGTTCGGATGCACAGCAGGCAATCTGGCGGCACGCAGTCCTAAAAAGGACTGCCTAAGCCAGTTAGAGACAAATTGGCAGATGTAGTTGGCCTTGATCTAAAGCCCTGTGAAGGAGTGGCGCGCCCACATTGTACATCATGCTGAAAAACACAGAGAAACTACTAAGGGCAAGGATGCTGAAAAAACTGCCTTAGAAAACAAGCTGCTTAGACTTCAGATATCAAATTTGGAAACAGAAAAGCGGAAAGGCAAGAAAACTCAGATGATAAATGAGGTGGTTCCAGCACCAGCAGCGGCCACTACTCAAACCGCTCAAGCTACTCAGGCTGCCCCGGCTGCTGCCCCGCCCCCATATCCTCAGCCACCATCATATTATTACCCTCAAGCATACCCCTCCAGGGGGACAGGAATTCCCAGACAGAGGTTATATCCCTTGGCACTTCCCCGAGCTCAGGCTCAGTGTTGGACTTGCGGGCAATATGGGCATATATCTAGATCCTGCCCCCATGACAAAGGATCCGCACCAGCACCAGAGTACCTGCCTCCGGTGCCGCAGCGTGCCCCTCCTCCGCCACCTGCTCGAGGTGGTTGGACCCCACGTCAAGGCCAACCTGGCCTCTGGCGTGGTGGCCCCTAGTAATCATGGAACACACCAATACCCCATAAGTACACCTTTACCTGACGGATGGCACCCTGAGGAGGGTGATTCTGAAGGGGCCCCGAGAACTCCAAGCCAGGAGTAATACCTGCACAGTCTCCTCCAATGGTTTCTTGTGAATTGAATGGGCAGGTAACTGAACTCATGGCTGACACAGGCGCCACTATTTCTAGTCTTAATATTTTGCCACCATCCACCACTCTCTCATCAAAGTCTGTGACAACAGTTGAGTTCTCGGGGACATTGGAAAAGCAAAATTACACAAAACCGCTAGTCACACGCATTGGAGATCAAGTTCTTGCACACTCATTTCTATATGCTCCAAATTGCCCAGTAAATTTATTAGTTCGCGATCTCCTGTCTAAGAGGCATGCGCATTTCATGTACACCTGATGGTCTAGTACTCTCTGTGCCTGGACACACTGCACATACGGTGAAAATATGCATTTAGGAACACTCTCGGACAGCACACCTCAAGAACCCTCCACACAAGTTTATTGGAGCCGACTGCTGCATGACAGTGCTTGCTCCGGATTAATGTACACATATTCACAATAGAAGCCCTACATTGATCAACAAGGTGCATTTTCTCCCTCAACTGATCCTCCGCATTGTACATACAATTTCCTGCGTTCCCCTAACGAATCATATAAACAAGCTGAAAAGGAGGGTCAGACACGTTGCATATTTCAGACATCTATATAGGCCCACAAGGCGTAGCTGCCCATGTCAATCTCACAGATACACAACGAACTTGGTACGCTCTAGCACCTGACTCTGAGCCGCATGTGACTTTGGCAGTTGCCGCAGGCTACAAGCCACAGAGTCTTGGTTCCATGATAAAGCAGGCACTGTCTCTTACATTTGTGCCTACTGACAATCCTCTTTTACATTATTCATCAGACGGATTTCTGACTCTTCTACAAATCTTGCAATTTCTGAAATGACTGAGCAAGACAGATCCTATGAAAATGACACCACAGACCATCCAGATGCGGCAGACATGCTTACAGAAATTCCTACTTTGCTTTGGTCCACAGGCCCATAAGATGTGGGCCAGGCAGCCGGTGTTGTTTCTCTTATATTGATAGATCCACATCAGAAGCCTCAGTGGTGCCCACAATACCCTCTCAAACAGGAACAAATTGACGGCATAAGAGACACCATCACGGGTCTGCATTTAGCAGGGGTGCTTAGGCATGCTCCGAGTTCCGGCTGGAACACCCCTATCCTCCCTGTCCCTAAGGCAGGAGGAAAGAGCTGGCGCATGGTCCATGATTTGCATCCCATAAATAACATCAGGACCACACTTAATTTGCCTGTGCCAGACCTATACGTTGCATTACACAATCTGAATCCCTCACATACCCATTTCACTGTAATTGATCTTGCAAATGTGTTTTTCTGTCTTCCTCTGGCCCCAGAGGTGCAGGACTGGTTTTCTTTCACCTATGACGGTCAGCGTTACACCTACAATCGACTTCCCCAGGGCTACAAAGATAGTCCTGGCTTATTCAATCACGCTCTCAAACAAGAACTCCTCACACTTGATCTGCCCGAAGGAGCCATTCTCATACAGTATGTTGATGATTTGTTGCTGGCAGCCACATCACCTGAGTCCTGCCTTGCAGCCACCAAATCGTTATTGACCAAACTTGCGTCTGCAGGATATAAAAGAAAGAAAAGTGTCAAATTGCCTGCAAATCTGACATTTCTTGGGCGAAATATTGGTTCAAATAGCCTGTTTCTCACAGACTCCCAAAAACAAACTATTCTTAAATATGGGAAACCTGCCAATGTACAGCAAATGCTTGCATTCCTGGGCCTCACAGGCTACAGTAGATCATTTGTTCCAAACTATGTCTCCCTCACACAGCCGCTGCGTGACATGATTGCTCATGCAGGTAATTGCAACCTCACTGCACCACTCGCCTGGACTCCGGAGGTAGAACAGGCTTTCATTGACACGAAACAAGCACTGAGCCTTGCTGCTTATCTCTGCACCCCAGACTACAGCTCAAATTTCTTTTTGGATGTTTCTGAAACAGAGGGCGTTGTAAACGCCGTTCTGTTCCAGAAAAAGGAGGGAGAAAGGAGGGTGTTGGCATACCACAGCTCACGCTTGGATAATGTAGAGATGGGACAAACGGGATATGCTAGATATTTAGCAGCATTGGCTAAGGCAATTGACAAAACAGCACACATTGTGTTATGCCACAATCTCATCATAAACCCAGATCATGGAGTAGCAGCATTCCGGGCCTCAGAAGCCTTCTCATTTTCAAAAGTGAGAAAAGTGAAAATTTCAAACACGCTGAAAGCACCACACATTACATTCTGCACTGAAGCATGCAATATAACGTTGGGGGTCAATGGAGGAAATCTGGAACCGGATGATTGTGCGTTTAAAGCACGGGCGGAATTGAAAATTCGGGAAAATTTGCAAAATGAACCTTTTCTGGATCCAGAAATCACGCTGTTCTGCGATGGCTCGTGTTATAAGGGAGAACACGGCAACATTGCCTCGTATGCAGTAGTACAGTGGACAGGAGAAGCATTTCACACGATAGCAGCTGATAGAATACCTCAGCCGGCATCAGCTCAATTGGCAGAAATATATGCACTCAAACGTGCAATGGAACTAAGCGAAGTCTTGACAGCTGACATATACACGGATTCGGCCTGTGCACATGCTGCGATACATGTAGATGGCCCACAGTGGTTGAGGAGAGGATTTCTCACCACAAACAAAACTCCTGTAAAACATGCAGAGGAGCTGAGAGACTTGCTTCAAGCAGCAGAAAAACCAAAAGAATTAGCTGTAATAAAAGTCGCAGGTCATCAAAAGGGAGATTCCTTAGTGGCAACTGGCAATAATGCAGCAGACAGAGCCGCAAAAATAGCGGGAGGATACATTACTCAAATTGCGATTCAGAACACTGGTAGGGATGAACAAGATGAGCTTCAAATAGATCAGAACAGAATTTGGAGCTGGCGCTTGAGAACATAAACTGACATACAGAAGGCTGCAGGAGCCTATGAAAAGAATCAATGGTTGAAATTCAGTGCAATACAAACAGAAACAGAGGCAGGGAAACTGGAGGTCCCCGGATGGGAGACTGGTAGCACCGACTAAATTGGTCTCTTTGCTAATAGCTGAGGCCACGGACTAGCACATGTCAGTAAATACAGAACACTGGAAGCAATTCGAGAAAAGTGGTGGTGTCCCTACCTAAAAGATATGGTAGACAATTATTGTACAGAATGCACAACGTGCAACAAATTCTACAAAAAGAGAACGATACCACGGCCAATGGGTAGCTATCCTGTGCCTGAGGCACCATGGAAAGAGATTTGCATTGATTACACAGATATGGGAATAGACAGAGTGAGAGGCTACAGATACATGTTGGTAGCTGTAGACCGATTTTCCAAATGGGTGGAGGCAATTCCCACCAAGAAGGAGGATGCGGCATCAGTTATCAATTGGCTCAAAAAGGAACTGATCCCGCGATATGGAGTCCCTACCAAAATCTGTGCAGATAATGTCTCCCATTTTCAAAATTCAGACCCCCAAGAAGTAGAATCCTACTTTGGAGTAACACACCGATTTGGTTCTGTTTACCATCCACAATCTCAGGGCATTGTGGAAAGAGCGAACCAAACCTTGAAAGACAAACTTGCAAAAATAACATTCGAGACCAAATTGAATTGGTTGGAGGCTTTGCCCCTAGCCCTGATGTCAATAAGACAACAGAAGTCTTCAGAAACGCATCTTTCACCACATGAGTTGCTCACTGGGAGACCAATGCCTGGACCTCCTAGAGAAAGGGGGCCAGGGCCAGCATTGGACATACAGAGTGTGGAAATTGATGAATATATGACTGCTCTGAGCAAATTAACTGAAATTTTGTCCATACAGGTGAAAGAAGCAGCAGACAAGAAGGACTGCGACAACACAGCTCCACTTTCAGTAGGAAGCTGGGTGTGGGTCAAAGCCATGAAACCAAAGTGGCACGACCCTAAGTGGACAGGTCCGTGGAAGGTATTGAAAATCAGTAGTCACGGCCTGCAAATTGATAAAAAAGGAGCTCCTGTTTGGCACCACTTAGCACATTGCTCACCCGCACCTACACCCTCCCGTACTTTGGAGGAGGTTAGGAAGGATTTGGCAGAATCAGAAAGCACTACTGATCCTGACAAAACCTAGAGTGATTTGGCTCAAAAAGATTTATTTAACATGACATCAAGAGAGACGGACGACAGGGACACTTCCCGTCCCTGGCATCCGTTTCGAAGGATCGGCTTTTGCGGCCTTAGAGGCACTATGTGCTTTTTGGGATTTTTAGCTTTAATAATTGTATTCCCATTACCCCTGGGTCTGAGAGCTATGCAGAAACCCCTAAATAGCACAATGATCCCCCTTTTATACATAATTGGGGCAACAATCTCCATGCTGACGCAAATAAATGCTACGAATCCCCTGAATATACCCACCTTAGAGTTTAGAACTGGACAAACAAGCACCCTGCAAGTTGATCTCTGTGATATAGCCCTGTGCGGGAATGATGAAAAAACTTACACCAATGCTGAGAATTACATATGTGTAACTGGAGGAATCACAGCAGGATATGCCAGCAATTGTGGACAGTGGAGGTGGGCAGCATGGAATACTGGGCCCGATTGGGGATAAAAACCTTATGCAAGCACTCAATATGGATTGAAAAATAGGCTGAGTATGATACGTGGACAGGTGTCTTTTCCCTGTGAAACTCGAAAATGCAATCCAGTAATACTCACTCTTCGCGACGCCTCCCAATATGGTAGAGGTTTATATGTTATGGGAGCTTATGCATCAGGTGCAGACCCAAAAGGACAATTTTTTATCGCTATCCTTGAAGGGCAACAGACACAAACAGGAAAAGTAGCCCCAACTAACCCTCCTGAAGGAGGAGTAGACTCTCCAGTAATAAAATATCTAAATGTCACTACCGAGCGTGAAACAGTTATGATTGAAACTGGTTACGCTGAAACAAATAAATGGTTAGATTGATCTTTTTTGCATTTTTGCCGAATAATGCACCCAAATCGCCTAGTCTGCGCCAGCGCAAGGCCCATGTTGGGAACAGTCCCATTCTTTCTGACACCCTTTAATGATCCTGTAGGATTCGCCTGCATTTTAGAATTGTATTTAAGCATAGAACCCTCACCTGATCAAATTTGTCGTGGGCTTCATTATAAATTGCCCCCTATAACTGTAACAGTACAACCTTATTTTTCTCCAACAAAAGGGGAATATGTCTGTTTCACTAAATACGAACCAAGAGGACCTGAAGTGGGTGATAACCCTTGGTGTAATTCCACAAGAAACATCACATTAGAAGCTGACCATCCCCTGCAACAATCGCAGGTAACTGTGCGAGCAGATACCTGGTGGTATTGCGGAGGACGGAGATTATGGCCTAAACTCCCAGATAATTGGGTGGGCACATGTGCACTGACAGGACTGTTGATGCCATTCCAGATATTACCACAGTCTGATTTTTCTAAAATATTGCAGGAATCTAGGGAGACAGGACTAAAAAGGTCTAAAAGGTCCGAGGATGCACCAAGGGGCTCATTTGACAAGTCAATATACATTGATGCTATAGGGGTTCTGAGGGGAGTGCCAAATGAGTTTAAAGCAAGAAATCAGATTGCTCCTGGCTTTGAATCAATTCTATTCTGGTGGTCCACAAAAAATAAGAATGTTGATTGGATAAACTACTTATACTATAACCAACAAAGATTTGTGAATTACTCTAGAAATGCAGTAAAAGGTTTAGCTAAACAATTGGATGCAACCAGCCTTATGGCTTGGCAAAATAGGATGGCATTGGATATGTTATTGGCAGACAAAGGAGGAGTATGTAAACTGTTTGGGTCTACATGTTGTACGTTCATTCCAAATAATACTGCTCTGGATGGTTCGGTTACAAAAGCGTTAGAAGGCCTTACCGCCTTGTCCCTAGAATTGGCTGAAAATTCAGGAATAGATGATGTAAGCCGCGGTGGAAAGCAGAACTCTGGCGAACAGACCCTTATTGTCTTAAGGGCCCCAGCACCTGGCAGAGACTTCTGCGGTCATGAGAGCAGATGCAATTAGGGTCTGCATGGCGTCCCTTGGTCTGCTTAACTTAGGTCACGACCACTGGAGCGGCCCTCTGCCTTGGGGTTAATGGGCAGTTTCTGGGGTAAAAGTCAGCGTTGAACGTCTTGCAAGCCACCCGAAAATGACTGAGACAACTTGGGCAGAGAGAATGCCGCAGTGCCATAAACTGGACTTTTCAAGAGATTTCACCAGAAAAATGATTCACATTACCTCCCAATGTTGCAAATCCAATGTCTATTTTTGTGATACGACATAAGCTGATTGTTAACATTAATACCAGTTATCTTTGAAATTCTGGACTGTAACTGATGTTTCATGGCAAACTGTAGTGCAAGCATATCGTGTTTGGTATCATTTTACTCCACTAAGATTCCGAAATCGCATGGTGCATATTTCGAAGGGATCAAAGTTGTACTGAACCCTCATTCAAAAAGTATGAAAAGAAATCTACTTCTGCTTCTCATGGTAATGTCGCCTCCCAAACCCCCTCTGAGGAGGGGTTGCCTCCCTGATTACCCAAATTGATTTATGACCCTGCTGTAGGAAGTGCTTCTGGAGTTTGTTTCTCTCCCTTTTAAGCCCAAAGGATTCGGGGAAGACCGCACTCGGTTTCCCATGCGTGCATCTCCATGCCGTATGTAGCCAATAGTAGTTATGGAAGACCGCACTCGGTTTCCCATGCGTGCATCTCCATGCCGTATGTAGCCAATAGTAGTTATGGAAGACCGCACTCGGTTTCCCATGCGTGCATCTCCATGCCGTATGTAGCCAATAGTAGTTATGGAAGACCGCACTCGGTTTCCCATGCGTGCATCTCCATGCCGTATGTAGCCAATAGTAGTTATGGAAGACCGCACCCGGTCTCCCATGCGTGCATATCCATGCCGTGATGTAGCCAATAGTAGTTATGGAGGACCGCACCCGGTTCCCCACACGTGCACCCGTATGTGTGTAGCCGTTCTCACAATGGATGATTGCATTCAACTTCCCCCACGTGCATCTCCATGCCGTGGTTAGCCTTAATCTAGTCATGGCAGATCTTAGGCAATTTCCCACACATGGTCTTGGAGCCATGTGCAGACGTGATATTGCTATGGAAACTTGTATTCATTCTTCCCGCAGTGTACATTTTGTGCATATGTGAAGTTGTGAACTGCGCCAGGTATGATTTGACTTCTTCTTGATATTTTCTGTAACGGTATAATTTGGTTTCTAATTTGAGCTTGTGCTTACCTGGAGAAATAAATTGATAATTGCATACTGTTGTGGTTCTCTGACTCGGACTAACTAATATTCTTCCAGTTCGGACTCCTGTAACCCAATGGGGTATAATGTAGGGCTATGAGGCCTGCCTGATCACCAGGCTTTCCTGCTAGGTACACGGTGGTGTTCCATGCTGCGATTAGTGTTATTCTGATTGGTTTCAGGGATGTGTCGTTAAACTTGAGAGTCCCTACACGCCTTCTTTATTTTGTTTTACTGCATTATACTTTTATATAGTCCCTGAACGCCTCTTGCGGTATACTTCGAAAGTTTTAATTGTACATTAATTCCGGCCCCCGTGGTCACTAGTCATAGCTATTCTCTATGTCAAACCACCGGGCAGAATAGGACCGTCAGCCTCTGAGTTCTCCACCGAGTTGGGCGGTACAGATGTTTTTGGTCCGGCGGAGCGAGGTATTGACCAGTATGGGTCCGATGTGCAACATAGCTCTAAATTCATAAATTGGAGTCAAATCAATATTTATGCAAACGCATGGTAACCGCGATTGATTGAAACTAAAATGTTATGTTCTAAATTTAATATGGAGTCAGATGTATTGTAACTGCCAAGATAGTCGGGCTGCAGCATCCGCTGGACACGTTTCAGGCCATTTAAAAGCAGAGCGTGAAAGACGTCATCACGTTTGGCCTGAGGCAGTGGTCTAGTGCTGACGCTGTAGCCAGACCCCATTATTATAATGGAGACCGTTAGGACTTTCTTTTCCCCGGCTGTTAAGGCAAACACGCTGAGACCTTCCGCCTAGCTAGGACCCTCCTTGGCCTAGTTGCACGGTGTTTACAATGACCCCTTTTCAGGGATGCTAGAATCCTGGTTCGGGAAATGGAAAAATTTAGCGCAATCGGCTATTATAGCCGCAGGAGTGGTGATAGGAGTGTTATTAGTGTTAGGATGCTGCTGCATCCCGTGTGTCAGAGGATTTTTGTCAAGGATCACTGATTTGGCTATACACAAACAACTACCTCAGCTTCCAGAAAACATCTCGCAACTGGGGAATAATCCAGATGAGGGGCATCCCTTTGATAATGAGGGATCTGGCTATGTTGCTCTGCTACCAGAAGAATTAGAAGTACCCTATTCTGGTCCAATAGAAGGGCCCCACACTCCCGTTGAACCACCTTATATGGGGACTCCCCCAGAAGGACCATATACCCCAAATTGCCCGATTGGGAATCCTTACTGCAAATATGGACAAGTTTCAGGTCTGGTTGGGATTGTTGGGAATGGACAAGAATTTAAAGACCAGAACAACCAAATCTGGGCGCCAAATTGGCTGAGGATCCAAATTTCTGGAAGATTACTGCAGATATGTTCTGGGAGTGGAACCCGGTGAGGCAGAATCTGAAGAAATTAATATGCAACTCTTGGGCTTTTTTCTACTCCCTCCACCTGAATAATGATGAGTAAAATTGCCCCAGACAATCTTAGCCTGTCACTTTGCAGTAATAAATTACGCCTGAAGCTGTATTGATAGCACTGAGGTATAAAGTAAAACTTTCAACAGCCAGGTTAAATGTGTACGGTATTCTCAAAAGCCATGTGGCGGATGCCTGCTCGCGATAAATTTGAGGCAATGATGGCAGAGGCCTGCAGCCAGTAGGTCTTGGTCTTACCCCTTGGGGTTTCCCATCATACATGGACTGGAGAGGTACCTAGTTGCTCATAAGCATGTCCCTTCCCTGCTATATTGCCATAAGTGATTTGACTTTTTCTTGACACAATAAGGATTGATAACATCGCTTAATGATTTTGTAAAAGCATAATGCAGAGCGAGGGAAAAGGTAATTAAATCAATTCTTTGGAATCAGGGGCTTGTTTGATTGGTGTCAGAATTAACATACAAGATCTTTGTGCCAAGTCAAATTGATTTGACTTTTTTCATGTTATTCCCAGGGCAACTGCAATAGCACCCGTTAAATCGGAATCATCACTTATCCATTTCATTAGGAGGATTGAGAAAATCTATCTCCTCCACAGCATAAAAGTTCAACATTGGATACCTGCGTATGTGTTGCGATTCACTCCAGACGGGTAAGATCGCCTATAGAAGTGACAACCTAAGGCAGGAGGTTGTCGACCCCCAGGTCAGTAAAGTATTTTGAGAGAATATCTGGGGCTATTGCAGAGGATGAAAACGCCATGAAATCTGAAATAAAGCTCTGGGAGAATCCGGGTGAAGCCAATTTGAAGATATTCTGGCTCCAATTTTTCAAGCAACAGTAACAATAGTAAATCCTGCTATACACATCAAGCAGATGAAATTGACCCTCGCTTTGTATACACTACTGCTCAAAAGTTTGGAAAACAAATCCCAAAGAAAAATACATTTTCATGCATTTCAAACATTTTTTTCCATTTCACAAACGATTAAAATTAATCAGATGATTTTCAAAGAATGATCTACATTTTCGCATAGAGGCCTATTATCAGCAACTGTCAGTCCTCTGCATCAATCTCCTGGTATGGCTGCTAATCCAAGTTAAGCATTTTACAAGGCTAATTGATTATTAGAAAACCCTTCTGCAAATGTGTTGCACAGCTGAAAACCGTTGAACTAATAAGGGAGCGCAAAAGGGAGCATGGCATTCTTGAGGTTGGTTTAGTACCTGAAGCATCAGCAGTTGTTTGTTTGTTTACAGGCTCAAAATGGCCAGAAAGAAAGAACTTCCTTTAGAGACCCGTCAGTCTATTGTTGTGCTTAGAAAAGAAGGCTATTCAATGTGAGAAATTGAAAACTTAAAATCTCTTGCCATGCTGTCAACTACTCCCTTCAGAGAGCAGCACAAACTGGCACTAACAAGGACAGAAAAAAGGAGTGGGAGGCCCCAATGCACAACTGCGCAAGAAGACAAATATCTGAGAGTGTGTAGTTTAAGACAAAGATGTCTCACAGGTTGTCAACTAGCAGCTGCGCTAAATAGTTCCCGTCAAACACCAGTTTCAGTATCAACAGTGAAGGTGTTTTTTGATGAAGGCAAAGTTTGAAGTACATATTCATCATTTTCCATTAAAATCATTATTTCTAACTCAGACAATGTCAGCATGTTCTGTGCATTTGCTATATTTCCTATTCAAACTAATTTCATGTGTGTTTCCATGGAAAACAAGAAAATTTCCAAGTGATCCCAAACTTTTGAGCGGTAGTGTATGCTGAAAACATGTGCTTGTTAAGAATCAGCCTCGAAGAATGCGCATTACTTACGAAATAGAAAGCTAGAGGACGCTGAGTGTTGCTGGGCAGCGGGGATTTAATGACACTTCTGCAACACCAAACAGCAATGCGCAGGCTGGAAAAGGAGTACAGCGGCACACCTAAGAGGTTTACAGAGCGATTCGCAGAACCTGCAGGTAGCAGGGGTACTCTGGGACAGTCCAAGGCGACCATAGATTAAGATTAATATTTTCTGGTTGTTGACACCATTAAATGGTGTAGAGGGAATTGTGGGAATATATTAATCAAGTGTATTCAAATGTATTAACAATAAATCAAGTATATTCAAATGCATTATCACAAATCAACTAAAGCATTATTGTATTGATTCATTATACTCATATATTTGAATCATTGTATTAATCATATCTGAATGCATTGTATAACCAAGAACTAAATGGTGTTAACTGTTTCAGTGTACCCAAGAAAATGAACTTACACAATGCATATTCTTAGCATGAGAAAATGTGCTCAAACGATGTATATTCTTAACATGAGAACCATGCACAGACAGGCCTCATATGCTGCACAAAGCCTTAAGTGCTGCCATAAATTTTCTATTGTTTTTGTATCAAGCTTGTTCTTAATTTGGAGCTAAGAACTGGGCCCTGCTTGCAAAAGGAATTTTCTGTTCCTCTTATCTGAAAATACAGAACCACTAAATTTAAGTAGTGAAGAGGTGAAGTATAGTTGAGACTCCTGGTGAACCACAAAAAAGATGACATCTGGATGGCGAGACCTTGAGTAATGTAGGAAGAGGAAAAAGCTGCAGAGCCGTTATACGTTGAACAATACCATGTCAGGTGTAGGACAAGTATCTTTAGATAAGGGAAGGGGTATAGCGGTTTATTCTCGTGGAAACTTCGAAACTGGAAAGGTTGATATGATGCATAGAATATGACTGACGTGTAAACACATCCAACGAAAGCAAGAAGTAAACGAGCTATAAAGATGGGGACTTAGAAGGTCTCAGGGCTCTCGATCTTTGACAGCCCTCTGATCCTGCGCGACCAGAGACTCTACACCCGAAGATGCTTCGCACCCCTGAGCGCTCTTCTTCAACTCTTTGCTGAAGATCATCTGACTTTGTATCACTTGATGGTTTGATGCCCATTTACATTTTGTCTGATTACATGCATATGAATTTACCTGATTGTATACATGATTTACCTTCTGATTAAATATAGAAAAACTATTATGCTGCTAAAACTGTTTTTGGGTCTTTCATTTAAAGGTCAACGCTAACCAGTACGAATTCCTCAACAGTAACCGCCAAGATATTAGGGCTGCAGCATCCGCGAGACACGCTTTAGGCTCACTTGAAAGCGGAACATGAGTCGATGTCATCACGTTTGGTCTGGGGCAGTGGCCTAGCGCTGACGCTCTAGCCAGACCTCATTTTACAATGGTGACTGGTCAGCCTTTATTTCCCCTTGCAGCTTAGGAAAACATGCTGAGACCTTCCGCCTCATCTAGGACCCTCCTTAGCCTAGTTGCACGGTGTTTACAACATCTGTGCAGGTCACCATAAATTTAATATTATCACTGTGCTGGGATAAACTTGACATGTCGACTAAATTGGCTTGCCATCGCGCATCAATAGCCATTCTACGTTTCTTGTTGGAAATTCTTAACCCTTTAGTATCCAGCAAACCCCTTTGCAATCTTTCTTTCCCACCAAAAGACCCTGGATTCTCAGGGGAATAATAAAGACTTCAAACACTCCTGAACATCCATCTTCACCATTAATGCAAAAATGACACATGGCATCACAAAACAGTGCATTTAATATCATCATTTTATTAAAAATTGACGCAAAACAGACAAATTTGTAGAACATTAGTTATCTTATACTTTATCGTCATTCCACAAGCTTTCTTGCATCGCCCCCTAAATCTCCCAGAAATCTTTCCGGACCTCATCAACAATCTTGTTGGCGACGTGCCCCAAGTCATGGTGTTTAATTTCCTGCAGCTTCCCCCTGTATGGCTCGTCCTTGAGGTCGGAAAGAATGGCGTCGACAGCCCCTTCGACATGCATGGGGATCGGCCTAAGTCCTAGCACTTTGAGTGCCTTGGAGAGTAGGACACTCAACCATAGCATTTTCACTTTACCGCACAGTTTTTCAAAGTTATGTTGAAAATGAAAAGAATCAGGCTTAAACAGACAGCTGTGCCTGATTTGGCTGGTGTGGTCATACTCGTACCCCTCACACTCACTTTTCAACAACTCTACAATTGTTGTGTCCAGAAGGCATGCCGTGATCATCTTCAGGACTTTAATCATCGGGACTGTGAGGTATCTGTCGATATCATCTGCAGGCCTCAGCGGTGCTGATGGTTGCAGTGTGGTCTGTCGCGCGGCACCCCGTCGTCAGCTTCATACCCTTCCGCCAGCTAGAGATCCGAAATGGCGGTATCGTTGTCAGCGCAGTACTCAGTCTCCATTGATTTTGGTGATGCCGCCGAGCCCGCTTGGCTGATCGGGACATAGGTATTGTACACGGCCTGAGACATGACTTCTACGATTAAAGTTTGTGGGTTGTTTGTAAGGATAGCATTCGAACTCGACCCTTTTTAAAGACCATCTTACGTGCCTTTCCCTCTAACCATACCATTAAGGAAGCTACAGCCTATTATGTTCCATGTGGTACCGTAAGTAAACGCGAGATGCTTGAACAGCCTTGAAATGAAATGGATGTTATGATTCTGCAATGACATGTTCTGTTTCTGCCATGACCTGTTCTGTTCTGTTTTTACTCATGTTCTGCTTAGTCTAAGTTCATTGCCATGTTTTTGTTTTTGCCATGTTTTGTATTCCCTGCGATATCCCATATTTCTGTTATATTACGGTCCATGTCTTTGCTCATGCCCTGCATTGCACTTTGTCTCCCCTGTCTGGTCTTGTGTTTAGCTACAGCTTCTCCCCAAGTACTGCGTGTCACATGTTTAGGTGATTTCATGGTTTCTGGGTTTCCAACCATTCCTTCTAGTCTCGTTTGCTTCCTTCACCTTGTTTTTCTATTTCACTAACCAGTACTAACAGTTTGTTGTTTTATTAAAGATACTAACCAAGACTAACATTGTATACAATACTAACGAGCACCAGGGATTGTATAGCTGCACCTTACTAATTGATTAACAAGCTCTCAGCGCTCGCCCTGTTCTAGTCTCCGCCTCTTGCCTTCACTTAATCTTTGCTGCAATTCAGCGGATCCTCCGCACCTGCTCAACTCTGTCCTGCTTCTCGTTATCTGTGCACGTTAGAACTCCCTAACCGGAGCTGTATGTTTTGTCATAGGCTGTCTCGTGATCCCTGTCCGCGTTTTGGCTTTTGCCAATTTCATGTGGTTAGGTTCTCCCTCGTGTTTGCTCCCACGTAATTAGTCTGATCCTCTTCACCTGATCCTAATCATAGCATGTGACTTCCCTTGTGTGTATTTAAGCAGTCTTTTCACAGTAGTTCCCTGTCAGAAAGTTTCCCTAGTTTACCTGTGCTGCTCTTGTTTTCGCCTTGTACTCATAGTGTTGCTTTTCTGACTGGACCCTCCTGAAGATATCGCGAACCTGGAGAAGGTCCCCCCCGAGTACCATGACCTCAAGGAAGTGTTCTCAAAGGCTCGTGCCACCAGCCTACCCCTGCACAGACCTTATAATTGCGCTATAGAGCTCAAGCCTGGCACCATGCCCCCTAGAGGTCGTCTGTTTTCACTGTCATGCCCTGAAACCCTGGCTATGGAGAAATATCTCAGTGAGTCGCTCGCAGCAGGAATCATTCGCCCCTCTTCTCCTGCTGGAGCAGGATTTTTTTTGTTTGTGGGCAAGAAGGACGGGTCCTTACGGCCCTGCATCGATTACCGAGGCCTTAATGGCATCACCATCAAGAATAGATATCCCTTACCCCTCATGAACACTGCCTTTGATCTCCTCCAAGGGGCGAAAGTTTTCACCAAGCTAGATCTACGCAATGCTTATCATGTAGTTCGTATCCGTGAAGGGGACCAATGGAATACTGCTTTTAATACCCCTACCGGCCACTGGGAGTATTTGGTCTTACACTTCGGCCTTACAAACGCCCCAGCGGTCTTCCAAAACCTGGTTAATGATGTTCTCAGGGACATGATTAATAAGTTTGTTTACCTTGACGATATTTAGATTTTTTTCCAAATCACAGGAAGACCATGTTCACCATGTGCGCCTTGTACTCAAGCGACTACTTGAAAACCGGCTGTTCGTCAAGGCTGAAAAGTGTGAATTCTCTGTCCTAACCACCTCCTTCCTGGGGTACATCATCTCGCCCGACACTATCCAGATGGACCCGGTCAAGATTGAGGCCGTCACCAACTGGCCCAAACCCCCTGATCGTAAGTCACTACAACGCTTTCTGGGATTTGCCAATTTTTACAGACGGTTCATCCGTAATTACAGTTCTGTGGCTGCTCCCCTCACTGCTCTAACTTCTAACAAGATCCAGTTTCAATGGTCCAAAGAAGCCGAACAGGCTTTCCTTGTGCTTAAGACCCGTTTCACATCTGCCCCCATTCTAACCATTCCTGACCCTACTCTCCAGTTCGTGGTGGAGGTCGACGCCTCCAACGTGGGAGTAGGGGCCGTCCTCTCACAAAGATCTTCCAAGGACGGCAAGATTCACCCCTGTGCTTACTTTTCCCGCCGCCTAAGCGCCGCCGAGAGGAACTACGACATTGGCAACCGTGAGCTGTTGGTCGTCAAGTTGGCCCTGGAAGAGTGGAGGCAATGGCTGGAGGGGGCCGAACTTCCGTTCCTGGTTTGGACAGACTATAAAAACCTGGAGTACCTCCAGTCTGCCAAGAGGCTGAATCCTCGACAGGCCAGGTGGGCATAGTTTTTCTCACGTTTCAATTTTCACCTTGCTTATCGCCCTGGCAGCAAGAACCTAAAACCTGACGCACTCTCACGCCGTTTCGAGACTGACAAAGATCAACCCAGTCCGGACACCATCCTCCCCAAGGAGGCTTTTGTCAACGCCGTGGCCATGGATATAGAAACTGAGGTGAGAAATGCCCAAGACGGTTCTGCTGCCCCTAGTGCCTGTCCCAATCACTGTTTGTGCCTGCCAGTCTGCGCCCCCCAGTCTTTGAATGGGGTCATGCCTCTAACCTCTCGTGCCATCCAGGCATTCGTCGCACCTTGGACTTCATAACTCGTCGCTTCTGGTGGCCCGGCATCAACGAAGACGTCCAAGGTTATGTTTCTGCCTGCTCGGTCTGTGCCCAAGGAAAGGTATCACACCAACCCCCTCACGACCTGTTACAACCCTTAACCACTCCACACCGCCCTTAGTCACACATAGCCCTAGATTTCATCACCGGTCTCCCCCCTTCCAATCACTTCACTACCATCCTCACCATAGTCGATAGGTTCTCCAAAGCTGTTCATTTTGTCCCCCTCACTAAGCTCCCTTCCGCCCAAGAAACCGCCACGCTCATTATCCAACACGTCATTAGACTACACAGTATCCCCTCTGATCGCGGTCCACAATTCACAGCCAAATTCTGGAAATCCTTTTGCAAATCACTCGGTACTTCTGTCAGTCTGTCATCAGGTTTCCACCCACAAACTAACGGCCAGACCGAGCGGGCCAACCAATGTATAGAGACTGTGTTGCGTTGCCTCTGCCTAAAGAACCCCTCCTCCTGGAGCCATCAACTCCCCTGGGCCGAATACGCTATAAATAGCCACACCTCTGCAGCCTCCGGACTTTCCCCTTTCAAAGCCTGTCTTGGGTACCAACCACCTTTGTTTCCCTGCCAGGAGGAGGAGGTTGCAGTGCCATCTGCCCGCGAGTTCGTGCGGCACTGTCATCGCACTTGGAGGACCACTCGGGAGGCGCTGCTCAGGTCGGTAGCCCATATGAAGGCCCGCGCAGACAAGAAACGCATCGCCGCTCCATCATACCGACCTGGGCAGCGCGTGTGGTTGTCCTCCAAGGACATTCCCTTAAGGGGGAGTGGGGGAAAACTCTTCCCAAAGTTCCTCGGTCCTTTCACCATCGAAAAAGTGTTTAGGCCTACTGCTGTCCGCCTCCGTCTGCGGGAGTAGGGGGGGGTACTGTTATGATTCTGCCATGACCTGTTCTG
Organism: Gymnothorax javanicus; assembly: GCA_029692085.1. Lineage (NCBI taxonomy): Eukaryota > Metazoa > Chordata > Actinopteri > Anguilliformes > Muraenidae > Gymnothorax > Gymnothorax javanicus. Next base: position 104,652,733 of record CM056200.1, read on the forward strand.
TTTCTGCCATGTTCTGTTCTGTTTTTACTCATGTTCTGCTTAGTCTAAGTTCATTGCCATGTGTTTGTTTTTGCCATGTTTTGTATTCCCTGCCATATCCCATTTCTGTTATATTCCGGTCCATGTCTTTGCTCATGCCCTGCATTGCACTTTGTCTCCCCTGTCTGGTCTTGTGTTTAGCTACAGCTTCTCCCCAAGTACTGCGTGTCACATGTTTAGGTGATTTCATGGTTTCTCATGGCAGCTCATGGCCCAGGTCTGACATTCCAACACGATAATGCCAGACCTCATACGGCCAATTTAACGTGGAATTTTCTTAGGAATGCTGGCATCAATGTCATAGAGTGGCCCTCAAGGTCTCCCGACCTTAATCCCATAGAACATGTATGGGATGTGTTGGGCAGAAGACTCCGTCAAGTAAGGAACCCTCCGCAGAATTTGCAGGAACTTGGTGCCATGTTGGTTCAATTATGGCGACGCATACCCCAAGCTGTGTTCAGACGCATCATTCAATCCATGAGGAGACGTTGCGTCGCAGTTGTGAACTCTCATGGAGGGCATACGCGCTATTGACATGCTTTCATCAAGTTGTAACTTACCATTTTTACTCTCTTGCATTTCCGGTGGAACTGGTTACATTATGAACATGATTTTTATGGTACACCGTTCTTAATGGGTACAGAATGGAATTAAATCATTATTTAAAACCACTTTTCTTGTATGTTCAACTTATCGACCTCCAAACGAGTGTGAAGTTTTTTTTGACTGAGTATATTACATCATAAATTAACTCTCTTTTACATTGTAACGGTTTGTTCTAATTTGAATTTATTACAAATTGTTCAACAGTAACCATAAAAAAACTTGCACTAACATCAGAACGCAAACAATACATATTTCACAGTCCAAATTTAACATCGTAAATGTTAATTATGCTGAGTTTTATGTGCATGTTTTGAACATTCTGGAAAATTTACTCGCCCAAGTTGGTGAATTCGCTGGCAAAAATGACATTGTGCAATTAGAATTGCATGGGGATTCTCTATCAGAGGGGATAAGCATCCAATCCTCAGGTGACGACATTGACCTTCCCAGGTTTCTGATCATGCTAGAACAGCCGATTCAAAGTAAATTACATTTAGTCGGATGATACTTTGGAGCTGGTTGCTCATATTACAGATCCGAATGGTGGTGACCGCAGAAAATTGTCGACTTGTCTAAGAAGCGAGATAATTCGAAAGAAACTGAAACACTTAATTATCAGTTACAATTCAGATAATGAGTTGTGTTTTTCTATTTGCCTATGACATTCACCGTTAGCAAGGCTCTGTGGGAGGCAGAACATTTGCAGTGGGCTGTAGGCCTGAGTGTGCACGATGAGGTCAGCTTTTCAGACATATGAAATATGATATGAAATCAGCGCCAGAGACCCAAAACCACACAGTTGTGCCCTGAAAGCGCATAAGTTTGTTTCATTCGGGAGGTGAAGAGGAAACAACCACACCAGTGTTACATGTTCTATGATTTCGAGTGCCGTCAGGACCATGGAGAGCACGTCGCAAATTACATTTGCTGTATAGACTTCAATGTAAATTCTTGGTTTTTCGCTGGTGAGCAATGCATCAAGGGCAATACATTCATCGCGCACAACTCAAAGGGGTATGACAGTTACCTGCTGATGCAATATTTAATTAAACAAGGCATGACACCCCATTTAATCACACAGAGTAGTAAGCTTTTGTGTATTACAGATGAAACATTTGGGCAGCAATATATTGATTCTCTTTCTTTCCTCAGTGAAATTGAGCCTCATGCCGTCCGCCCTAGGTTTTACAAATTCAAGGAAAGGTTACTTTCCCCATTTCTGGAAAAAAATTGGCAACAAAAATTGCATTGGGCTGTACCCACCTCACGTTTATGGTGCTGACACAATGATGGAAAAGGAGAGGACCGAATTCATGCAATGGTACGACAGCGTAGCTGAAGGGGTGTTTGACTTTAAAGAAATGGCCGAGTACTGCCAGAATGACATCGTCATACAGCGAGAAGCATGTTTGAGATTCCGTGCAGAGGTTCTTAGGAGCACAGGCCTGGACCCTTTCCAGTGTGTGACCATAGCCTCTGCATGCATGAAACAATACTGTACGAGCTTTTTACCCAAAGACACCATTGCTGTAACATCACCAGACAATTACATCCGGCAACAGAAGTTTTCCACACTGGGCATTCAGGGATTAGAATAATTGAGCTACTGTGACAATATTTTCATCCAGAATGCTCTGAATCAGGGGGAGGTTAAGATGGGACCTTATTATCTGGATGGTTATTTCCAGTCATCCGGTGTTTGCACGGCGTACAAACTGGTGGGGTGTTACTGGCATGGCTGTCCATTCTGCTACAACCCTAGCACAATTCAAGCACAGACTATTTTGAATTTTGGCACCCTGTATGACCAATTTCAAGAAAAGGTTGAAAATCTGCATAACATTTAAAATCTGCAGGTGATTGTGATGTGGCAGCATGAATGGGTAAGGCTTAAAAGGGAAACTGATGATGTTAGTGCGTTTCTTAAAAGTCACGACTACGCCGAACGAATGAATCCGTGTGATGCTCCGTTTGGCAATAGAACTAACGCACTTCAACTTAATTACAAAGCCCAAGAAGGTGAGCAAATTCATGACATTGATTTTACCAGCCTGTGCCCGTTTGAGAATAAAAAAAAAAAAAATTACCCAACAGGCTACCCCACAATCATCTTCTGGGACTTTGGCCCACTCAAAAACTATTTTGGCTTGGTCAAAGCGAGGTTACTTCCCCCACGGCAGTTTTAACTACCAGTGTTGCCTTATAGGGTGTTGGGAAAGTTCATGTTTCCACTTTGCAGAAAGTGTGCTGAATCTGAATACCCTTCCTCCCTCAGCATTCATAGCTGAGACGTATTTTACCCCTGTGAGAGGGACTTACCGTGCTCTCAAGGTCTCTGAACATTCTGATGGACAGCGCTCTGTCAGCGGCGTTTGGTGCACCGTTGAATTGAGTGAGGCAGGGGAAAAATGCCACAAAATTGACAAGATTTTTGAAATTTGGCATTTTTCACAGCATTTTGATTCTCTTTTCAGCGAATACATTAAAATGCATTTACAAGAAGTGTCTGGTTACCCCTCTTGGGTATCCAGTGATGCCAACAAAGAGGTTTACATCAAAAAGTATTGGGAGAAGGAGGGGGTTGGCTTGGATCCAAACATTGCGGTCAACAAAGCCAAAAGACAAATATTGAAATTAAGTCTTTGGGGAAAATTTGGCCAGAGAATTAACCAAATGAACAAGACCTTGGTTAGTGATTGAGCATTTTTAAAAAAAATTTTTTCGGATGAGTATGACATCTCACATTTTTCATTTCTTACAGAAGACCTTGCTCTTGTCCAGTGGAAACAGGCAAAGGGTTTCCCGATACCACCCAAATACAACAATGTGTTCATCGCTGCGTTCACCACGGCCTATGCTCGCCTGGAATTGTACTCTGTCATGGAGAAAATGTCTGACAGGGTTTTGCATCACAACACAAATTCTATAATCTTTGTGTGTCGGCTGGGTGACTGAGTTCCTCCTCTCGGGGACTTTTTAGGTGATCGAGTTGTTGTATTTGTGTCTGGAGGCCCAAAGACTTACGGCTATAAGACAATGCTAGGTAAAGCAAGCATGAAGATTAAAGGTGTAACCCTCCACTGTACTAACAAACAGGCTGTCAATCTTTCATCCCTCACAGATTTGGTGTGCAACCATATACAGAATCAGTCAGCTTCAGCTCCTGAAATTTAAACAGCCACGCAGCAAATTGTACCACATGTCACAGTGCAAACTGTTCAAGGGTTCAGGGAATGGTTAACTATGTTTTTGTTTCCCTTCTGGGCAAGTCACAGCAATCCCGTGGACGCTGGAAGCCAAGAGGGTTAATGTGGACACGTGTCAAGCTGTGGCCAGCAGATCCTGTTAGACCACAGCCAAAATTGTGGAAGATGGGTGTGGCGGTTTTTTACGAGGCCATCCACACCTCATATCACACTTTTGCCAAGGCAATCAGTCACATGGCCTCTCGGAGTAGTACCGGAACCAGATTGCACCACTAAAATTTGTTTTCAGTCAGGCTCCACCCATTTCCCTCAAGAACAGTCACTGGTTACACCTTCCTGCACCCCATTCCATTCACAGAACCCAATGCTACACAGCCTGGTACCAGCTTCAAAGCTTTCCAGGTTCCGAAATTGGAGGATTGAGACTCCTCTATCATTAAAATAACCAAGGCCGAGATCCACGAAAATGCCATTTCACAAAAGATCTTGCTCCTAGCGTTTACAGGTGCACACACACAAGACCACACAACAAAACACATACAGTCATGTGAAAAAATTAGGACGCCCCATGAAATATTCAGTTCTTTATGAAGAAATGTTCACATATCGATGTCTAATCTTGTTTTTATTTATCTCTGGAAAAGAAAGTAATTAAATTGCAGGTAAGCAGCAAAAATTGTCTTTTGTTTAATGAGTAAAACAAAGTTAACAAAAATGTGTATTCTAACTGAGGAAAAAGTTAGGACACCCTAGCCCCTAATTGCGAGTGTTACCCCCTTTGGCTGAACTTCAGTGAGACGCTTCTTTGTAGCCATCTACCAGTCTCTGACATCGGCCTGCGGAAAGTTTTCCCCACTCCTCAAGGCAGAATTCTTTCAGCTGTGAGATGTTTGAGGGGTTTCTTGCATGTACAGCCCGTTTCAAGTCACCCCACAGCATCTCAATGGGATTCAGATCTGGGCTTTGACTCGGCCATTCCAGGACTCTCCATTTCTTAGTTTTCAGCCACCCCTTGGTGGATTTACTGGTATGTTTTGGGTCATTGTCATGTTGCAGGGTCCAGTTCCGCTTCAGCTTTAATTTTTTTTACAGATGGTCTCACATGTTCCTCAAGCACCCTCTGATACATGGTAGAATTCATGGTGGATTCTATGATGGTGAGCTGGCCAGGTCCTGCTGCAGCAAAGCATCCCCAAACCATTACATTTCCACCTCCATGTTTCACAGTTGGAATGAGGTCCTTTTCCTGGAATGCTGTATTTGGTTTCACAAGGCTTTCACAGGGTGTCCTAATTTTTTCACATGACTGTAGGATACATGGAACTAATCTTTAATTTGACTGTTCTCCCCAGTGACAACAGCGGACCAAAGGCGTTCATGTGGACCAGCCGGAAGGAGGGGTCGTACTGCGTAGGAAGGTGCAGTTACAATGCAAGGGCATACACAAGCCCCCAAAACTGCACCTGGACTCTCCATCACTGCATCAGCCTCACCACCTGCGGTTATCGCAAGCCCACGCGGTGCCCAAAGACATATCCCCTCTCTCCTGGCGGTCTCAATAAAGGAAATGTTAATAAAACTATGCTTCATGACGTAAATCTTGTCATGGCTCATGTCAACTACAATATTTCAAATATTTTGTCTGCGTATGCAACCCACTGTGATAAGTATGATGAAACGTATGCATGGCTATTGGCACGGCTCAATGATTTAATCTCTGATTACAAAGGCAGACTTGCCGTCCAAATTTCACCCGCCCGCTCAAAGCAAGACCTGTTCGGAGATATCACAGGTCTTTTCGGCTCTGCTAATTCCATTTCCAATACGTTGCAAATTACAAAACAATCCCAATATTCGGCATGGTTGGCATGGTTCTGACCATCAGCCATTCACTTTTCAATCAGACCCGTACCATTTAGCGTGACAAAGCCTGCAGAACTTATGCACAGGACTGAATTATTAACCACTTTAAAAATGTATTCTGGTACAGAATGTGTGGGATGTATTGGCTTCTTTGTTCCTTTCCCTTTAATTCACCCAGACCAAGTTTACCCAAATTCCACTACCATACGCTCTGTTGGCGTTGTAGTAAAAAATCAAATTCTCAAATTAGATCATTTGACAGGGTATATTACCATGAGAGGCCCTGAGACCATATTTACCACCCGCACATGTTGTTATAAGTACATATAATACAGCTGGACGTTTCATAACACTTAACCTTTCTCTCGAAATAATACTAGGCTCATTAGTGTCCAATCCCTACATGGCCACGCGGACGCAATTCAGGTCTCCCACACACAATGGTGTGTCATCAGCGAAATGGACGCCTTCACCTGTGGAGGCCTGACCTGCCCTGCTAACCACACCTTCTTCATAGAGGTCACGGAGGACTTCATGATGGGACCCATCAACATCCTGGGAAGGGTTCTGCTGGAGGTGGATGTTGCACCGTGGTGGGAGGACACGTTCTATGAACATGGAACGCGGGCCTTGACTGCACTAATGAACATAGTCCAACAGCTCGTTATGGAAACCGAATACCACATTGAACAGACACAGGTGGAGGTGAACCTGGCCAAACAAACCGCAACCATCCTAACCAGCTCATCCACCCTTTCTGCCCAGGATGCATATACCTGGTGGGACTGGGTATTCTGAGGGTGCGTCATCGGCAGTGCCCTAATCTTCAGCTTCACCCTGATCCAGTGCTGGTACTTTCGACATCTCATCCGCTCCCTGCAGGCCTCGACACATGCCACACTCATCTTAAACCCACTGCAATTACCCTCAATACCCCAAAAGTCGGGGTCACCAGCAAGGAGCCACCCAGGGCAATTTCTGTGACCCCTTGGGACGGCCATGGGGTCCCGCCAGGGTCAGAGGGGGGACTTTGTTAGCCGCAATGAAATGCAGAGAGAACTTAAGTTCTCACAGACACATGACTCTGGGAAACTTATCTTAAAGGCACCTGCATCCTGACAGAAACACTTCTGGGCCGTGAAATGCAGAGATAACCAAACTTCAGCATTTCTCAGACGCAAAACTTTGGTAGATGTACGCCCCATCGTCTAAGGGCACCTGCATCCGGCAGAGGCATTTCAGGGCCGTGGGAGCATATCAATTAGGGTGTTCCAATTCTCACAAACTTACCCTGTGTTGGACATTGCCACAGTGCCATCCACTGGACTTTTCAGAAACCACACTCACGAAATAATTCTCATTACTCCCCATGTACGAATTTAAGGACTTTTTCTATCGATCTAAAATCCTGATTTCACCCACAATGTTACATATGTAATGTGTGTTTATGTTATACTGTCTAGCAAGAGTTGACTGGTAGCATTGATGTAGATTCTTTGTAATTTTGTACGGTACCGGACATTTCATGGCAAACCATAGAGCAATCATACCGTGTTTGGCATCATTCTACTCCACAAAATTCCCGAAATTGTTAAGAAGTGATGTTTGTATGCTTGGTTTTAGTTGGTTTTAGTCCTTTCTCGCATATTTCTAGTGTATTTATTGTATTTATATATTTATTCTGAGTTACATGTTTCATGTTTAGAGAATGAATGCTTGCAGTCTCATGTCTTACTTTCCTCTTGTTTCTTTGTGTGGTGTCTTTAAAAGATTCTCACTCTCTTTTCCATTTCGGTTTGGTAATTCCTCTTCCTTCTCTCTTGCTGTTCTGATTGGACTATCCACACTTAGAGCAGTTCAGTTAGGCACGGGTGATTAGTTAGTTCAAAGTTAGGATCCCACCTACTTCCTCTCTCTCTCTCCTATCACCGTCCTTGCTTTTCTAGATCCGCCTCTCCTCTCACCTGTTCTGAGTTTAGCTGGGCCTCCGCTTAATTTGTTTGTGTATAAAAGACCCACTTTCCTGCTGCTTCTTGTCGACTCGTTTCTTCCGCCTAAGCTCGCTTTGGTCAAGTCTCGTTTCTGCATCTTTTCTCTCTCGATTTCTGCAAGTTTGTATTTCGTGATTTCTCCCGTGAGTCTTGTTTACGTTGTTGTTTGCGCGTTGTGTGATTGAGATAGTGATTGTGAGTACCACGTTTACCCTTTATTCCCATTGTACCAACTTTGTTAGAGATTTCCTTTGTGCTACCCTTATCCTCTCCAACTCCCTTTTCCTTCCCCATCCAATCCCTTTAGTATTTCCCTGTGTTACTGTCTTTGTGGGACTGACATCCTGGTTTATAGATCTTTCTGCTTGTCCCTTGATTTACGATTCTGCCTTGCCTAAACCATTCCTGTTGCCTGGCTTTGATTTCTGTTCTGTATGACCATGAGCTCACCAAATAAACGCCCTGCCATTGCTGAACTGCATTTGGAGTCTCAAGCCATTCCTTTCAGTACGAGTCGACCAGTTCAGACTCCAGCGGACTCTGCTGAGATGCAACGACTCTTACAACAACAACAGGTCGTCATTCAGCAGCAGCATCGCGATCTGCAGGAGATGAGAGCTACCCTCCAGCGACTCTCTCTGGGCTCCACCATTCCCACTCCTGCAGCCGCTCCGGCAGAGGCAGCTCCCGTACGGGAGCCACGTCTTACTCTCCCGCGGGAGTACGACGGAGATCCCACCTCCTGTAAGGCATTCCTGTCTCAGTGCTCGATTATCTTCGAGCTGCAGCCCCTGACCTTCCCTACCTCGCGATCCAGAGTGGCCTACATCGTCACTCTCCTGACCGGCAAGGCGAGGGATTGGGGAACTTCGATGTGGGATGCTGGCCACCCCTGTACTCTCACCATAGAAGATTTCATGGCGGAGATGAGGGAAGTGTTTGACCGATCCTACCAGGGGCGAGAGGCAGGAAGTGCCCTACTGAGTTTACGACAGTCTGGCTGCAGTGTTTCGGATTACGCGATCCAGTTCCGCTCTTTGGCCGCCTCCACACTATGGAGTGAAGACGCCCAATTCGATGTATTCTACCGGGGGCTGGCGGAGAATATTAAGGATGAACTGGCATCTCGCGAACTACCTTCCGACCTGCAGGGGCTAATCAGAGTGGCTATCCAAGTGGATTCACGACTCCAACAGCGCAAGAGGGAGCGCCAGTGCCACCCTGAGCCCCGACGGTCTGGCCAGCATGGGAACCTTCGTCCTCTTCGGGGCGACTCTCCTATCCAGGAGACCGGCGAGCCCCGGAGATCGGAGGAACCCATGCAGGTTGACCGTTGCCGGCTGTCACCTCAGGAGAGAGCCAGAAGGCTGCGTGCTGGGGCGTGCCTTTACTGTGGGCTGGAGGGCATCAAATTAAGAGCTGTCCTTCACTCACGAAGGAGAGGGTGAGTGGAAGGATTGGGCAGCTGGCTCAGAGCAGCGATGCCACTCGTAAGCTGGTTCCTGTCACTCTGGTTGTTGGCAATCGTTCTGTCTACTAATGTTCTGTTCGATTCAGGTTCAGACATCAACCTGATTGACGCCAACCTGTGTAACCAGCTCCGCTCCAGCCCCAGAATCTGCCTGCTCCGTTCGGACACTTGGCCTGTGTGGGCAACCGCTAGGTCAGGTGACCCAAGTCACGCCCCCTCTTACGCTCATTGTCTCTGGCAACCACCAGGAGCAGATTCGCCTCCACCTCATCTCCTCCTCATCTGCCCCCATCGTCCTGGGTCTTCCGTGGCTTCAACAACACAACCCCACTATTAACTGGAAGACAGGGCAAGTGATCGAATGGAGCACGCAGTGTCTACGCTCCTGTCTTCGCAGAGCACCTGCCAAGCAGAGTGAGGAGGGACCCAAGGAGCCCCCATTTTCTCCAGACCTATCCAAGGTTCCTAGTGAGTACCATGACCTAGCCGAGGTCTTCTCCAAGTCTCGTGCTCTGTCTCTGCCCCCCTCACAGACCCTACGATTGTGCCATCGACCTCCAACCCGGTACAGCGCCCCCTAAGGGAGGCCTCTACTCTCTGTCTCGTCCAGAGCAGGAGGCCATGGAGAAATATGTGGAGGAATCACTGGCTGCTGGGATCATTCGTCCCTCGTCCTCCCCTGCTGGTGCGGGTTTCTTCTTTGTTAGCAAGAAGGATGGATCCCTCAGACCATGTATCGACTACCGGGGACTCAATAACATAACCATTAAGAACCGTTACCCTCTCCCACTAATGAATTCTGCTTTTGAGTTGTTGCAGGGAGCTACCATCTTCTCCAAACTCGACCTACGCAACGCCTACCATCTTGTCAGGATTAAGGAGGGGGACGAATGGAAGACAGCTTTTAACACCGCTAGGGGGAACTACGAGTACCTGGTCATGCCGTTTGGGCTAGCTAACGCCCCCGCTGTCTTCCAAAAACTTGGTCAACGATGTCCTTCATGACATGATTAATCAGTTTGTGTTTGTCTACTTAGATGATATACTGATCTTTTCTCGCTCTAAGGAGGAACATATACGTCCACGTTAAATGCGGTCCTGCAGCGCCTCCTGGAGAACCAACTCTACGCCAAGGCAGAGAAATGAATTCCATCTCGACACAGTCCCTTTCCTTGGATTTGTGGTCACTCCAGGAGGCATCCTCATGGACCAGGAGAAAGTCAAGGCGGTAAGAGATTGGGCTACTCCTTCCACACGTAAGGAACTGCAGTGCTTCCTAGGGTTTGCCAATTTCTACCGTCGTTTCATACGTAATTACAGTACTGTTGCTGCTCCACTGACCGCCCTAACCTCTCCCAAAGTTCCATTCACGTGGACTCCCTCGGCAGAGAAGGCATTCCGGGAACTCAAGGTTCACCACTGCTCCTGTTCTCCAACAGCCAGATCCCGAAAAGCAGTTCATTGTCGAGGTAGATGCTTCTAATACCGGTGTTGGAGCAGTCCTATCGCAGCTAAACAGTCAAGACAACAAGGTACATCCCTGCGCCTTCTTTTCCCGCCGGCTTAGCCCAGCAGAACGCAATTATGACATTGAGTGTCCTTCGGTGCCTCACCTCCCGCGACCAAGGGGACTGGAGCGAACAACTACCCTGGGTTGAATACTCGATCAACAGCCTTCCGGCGGCTGCCTCAGGTGTGTCCCCCTTTAAAGCCTGTCTGGGTTACCAACCACCTTTGTTCCCCTCGCAGGAGGTCGAAGTGGATGTCCCCAACATTCAGGAGTTCGTACAGAGGTGCCGAGGGCGTGGGAGAAACCCGCCTCGCTCCAAAAGTCCGCAGACGAGATGAGTCGCCAAGCCAATCGTCGCCCGCTCCGCTCCTCCAGATTACCAAGTAGGACAAAAAGTTTGGCTCTCTTCTAAAGACATCGCCCTCAGAACTGAAAGCCGCAAGCTAGCCCCCCGCTACATAGGTCCCTTTGTCATCGAGAAAATCATCAACCCAGTTTCAGTCAAACTCAAACTGCCTGCCACCATGAGCCGCATCCACCCTGTCTTTCATGTTTCATGCCTTAAACCGTTTGTTTTGTCCATCCACACCCCTGCCCCCGACCAATCCTCCTCCCCTAGGCTCGTCGACGGAGGAGAGACCTATACAGTTCACAAGCTGCTAGATGTCCGTCGGCGAGGAAGGGGCTTCAGTATCTAGTGGACTGGGAAGGATACGGCCCAGAGGAGCGTTCCTGGGTTCCCCCTTTCGTCATATACTGGACAAAGGACTCAAAGACTTCCACAAAAGGACATTTAAACCAAGGCTTAGACCGCCAGGTGGCGGTCATCGGGGAGGGGTTCTGTTAAGAAGTGATGTTTGTATGCTTGGTTTTAGTTGGTTTTAGTCCTTTCTAGCATATTTCTAGTGTATTTATTGTATTTATATATTTATTCTGAGTTACATGTTTCATGTTTAGAGAATGAATGCTTGCAGTCTCATGTCTTACTTTCCTCTTGTTTCTTTGTGTGGTGTCTTTAAAAGATTCTCACTCTCTTTTCCATTTCGGTTTGGTAATTCCTCTTCCTTCTCTCTTGCTGTTCTGATTGGACTATCCACACTTAGAGCAGTTCAGTTAGGCACGGGTGATTAGTTAGTTCAAAGTTAGGATCCCACCTACTTCCTCTCTCTCTCCTATCACACCGTCCTTGCTTTTCTAGATCCGCCTCTCCTCTCACCTGTTCTGAGTTTAGCTGGGCCTCCGCTTAATTTGTTTGTGTATAAAAGACCCACTTTCCTGCTGCTTCTTGTCGACTCGTTTCTTCCGCCTAAGCTCGCTTTGGTCAAGTCTCGTTTCTGCATCTTTTCTCTCGATTTCTGCAAGTTTGTATTTCGTGATTTCTCCCGTGAGTCTTGTTTACGTTGTGTTTTGCGTTGTGTGATTGAGATAGTGATTGTGAGTACCACGTTTACCCTTTATTCCCATTGTACCAACTTTGTTAGAGATTTCCTTTGTGCTACCCTTATCCTCTCCAACTCCCCTTTTCCTTCCCCATCCAATCCCTTTAGTATTTCCCTGTGTTACTGTCTTTGTGCAGACTGACATCCTGGTTTATAGATCTTTCTGCTTGTCCCTTGATTTACGATTCTGCCTTGCCTAAACCATTCCTGTTGCCTGGCTTTGATTTCTGTTCTGTATGACCATGAGCTCACCAAATAAACGCCCTGCCATTGCTGAACTGCATTTGGAGTCTCAAGCCATTCCTTTCAGAAATCGCATGAGATGTATTTCGAAGGGAGTAGAATTGCACCAAAACCCAATTTAATAACTGAAGAGAACACACATGTGTAAATTTCCCCTCTGGAGATACCTCTGCCCAACATCCCCCCCCGGGGAGGGACCACATTCCTGAGTTGGCAACCCAAATAATTTACGACCTCGCCATAGGAAAACCATTGTATAGTTGGGCTTAAAAGGTAGAGAAACAAACAGGTCTTGGAAGCTTGCATTCAGCCTTCCCACATTGTCCACGTTGTGTGTATGTGTAGCTACGGGTCGCAGAAGGCACGACTTTATTATTTCTTTACAATTCTTGTAACGTATGATTTTTTTTGTCCAATTTAAGCTTGTGCCTACCTGGCGAAATTGTTAATTGTACTCTTTTGTGGTTTTGACTCTAACTTATATTCTTCCAGCCCGGAGTCCTGTCACCCAGTGGGGTATAATGTAGGGTTATGAGGCCTGCCTGATCACTAGGCCTTCCTGCTAGGTACATGGTGGTGTTCCATGCTACGACTGGTGTTATTTTGATTGGCTTCGAGAATGTGTCGTTAAACTTGAGTCCCTACACGTCTTCTTTTTTGTTTTATAGCGTTATACTTTTATAGTCACTGAACGCCTCTTGCGGTATACTTTCGAAAGTGTTCATTGTACATCAATTCCGGCCCCCCTGGTCACTAGTCATAGCTATTCTCTATGTCAAGCCACCAGGCAGAATAGGACCGCCAGCCTCTGAGTTCTTTACCGAGTTGGGCTGTACAGATGTTTTTGGTCCGGTGGACGTAAGGTATAGACCATTTGAGTCCGACGCACAACAGAGCTTTAAATTTATAAATTGGAGTCAGATCAATTTTATGCGAACGTATAAGTTAATCGTAACCACAAAGGGTTATAACTAAATTTTCTATCCTAAATTTGATATGGAGTCAGATGTATTGTAACCGCTAAGACATTATAGCTGGAGCATCCGCGAGACACGCTTCAGGCTCGCTTGTAAGCGGAACGTGAGTTAATGTCATCACGTTTGACCTGAGGCAGTGGCCTAGTGCTGACGCTGTAGCCAGACCCAATTTTATAATGGAGACCAGTAAGCCTCTATTTCTCCTTGCAGTTTAGGCAAACACGCTGAGACCTTCCACCTCATCTAGGACCCTCCTTGGCCTAGTTGCACGGTGTTTAAATCTGTGCTGAACAACACCCGATGCCCTCCAGTACATCACTTCCTTTAGAAGATCACCTTAACACCACCCGGCATTCCCGCTGTGGAATACCATCCCTTTCAAGATGAAAATGATCTTCACTATAATGATGACTGTCTTAGGACTACACTAAATCAGTTTAGATATGAACTGTTTAGATTGAACACTATCTGCATTTTCACTCACAGTACTCGCGTCACTTCCGCTACGTTTCACCTCGCTGCCGCCGCTGCTGTTGCCGTGATTGTGGATCGTTGTGGATTGCCCTCTGACTACCTGTGAACGGCCTGCTTCGTAGTACCCGACTGGGTTGTTTAGCCTTGCTTGCATCTTTTCCACCACGGCGGTGTGTCCTCGCTGGTGAGTAAATCTCCTTTTTGCTTGTCCAGCGGGACTTTAGTTGAAGCCCAGATTGTGAGTTTTACTGCGCGGTTTGTGTTGATACTCGCCGCTTGTGGTGGATGGTTGTTTGCTAGGGCGACTGCTTCCTGGTCGGTGTTTCTTCGTTGCTGGGTTCGTTTAAAGGAAAGAGCGTGGTGCTCCCACTGAAGAGGAGAGTGCGTCCCGATTTCTGTGTCGGCTGGGTTTGGCGAGATGAAAGCTTATTATTAAACAATCAAAGCTATACAAAACCAGTGTGTCAATTATTAACTTTACCGTCCTTTTAGCAAAGCTGCTTTACCATGCCACCTAAGCAAGCAACAAAGCTTAGTGAAGATGACTTCATTTCCACAGTCCAGGCTAAGGACTTATTACAACAGCAAAAAGACCATTTTATGGACCTGCTCCAACAACAACAAGGCACCTTCAAATCCTTAATTCAAATAATAATGGACTCCACAAATAAATGCTTTGACGAAATGTCGAAAGAAATTCAAGAACTTAAACACAGCATCCAGTTTACCCAAAATGACGTGGATGACATTAAGTAAAATACATGTGCAATCCAATCAATGCGATGCAACGCAACAAGACATTTACAAACTCTGAGGGTTTGCTCTGTCACTACCTCTACGGATTATTTAGAAAACCAATCAATAATCTAATCATTGAGGGGATCAAAGAAACTGAACATGAAGGATGGATAGAGACGGAGAGCAAAGTGCGAAATTTGATTTCCGAAAAATTAAACTTGGACCAGAAATCAATAGAAATAGAATGTGCGCACCGGACAGGAAAACCTGATGCAGATCGCAATAAATTTAGACCTGTGGTGGTTAAATTTTTAAAATACAAGGACAAGATGTCCGTCATGGCGAACGCAATGAAATTAAAAGGAACCGGAACTTACATAAATGAAGACTTCTCTGATGCTGTGCGACGAAAAAGAAAGGAACTTCTTCCAGCAATGCGAGCTGCCCGTGAGCGCGGCGACATCGCCTACCTCCGATATGACCGTCTACTTGTCCACCCACCAGGCAAACGAAAATCAGAAAATCAGAACGAGCCGCAAAATAATTCCCCATTCATCACTACGTCCACCCCTGAGCAAAATGCGCCTAGAGGTAGACGACCCGAAGCAAACCGGATTCGAAACAGGACTTAGAATTTTAAATGATGTCACTCATATTAACTGTCAAAAAAGCCAGAACACTCCTTCACGGAGCTGGAACACTCTTATAAATAGCTGAAGAACAATCTGATGGCTACCCCTAAAGACAAAAATGTCTGTCCCAAATGTCAAAAAAATTTAAAATCGCAAAATGTAAACTGTGGTATATGTAAATTTAATTTCCATTTAAAATGTTCTCCTGTTCCCAGTCCTAACTCTAAATTATGGGTATCGTGGACTTGTGATGAATGTATATCTTGGTTTCCATTTTTTAAGCTTGATGATAATGATATTAGTTTTCTTTCTCCAGAAGCATACAATATCACTTGTTTTGAAAATATGGCTTTCAATCCATTTGATATCAACCCAGTTGCAAATGCTGATCTTAGTAATGTAGATCCTGATACAAACAGCATGTATGTAATGAAGGAGCCTTGTAGATATTTCAGCGAAAAACATTTTGAACATTTGACTAGAACTCTTCCATCTGATATTTATCCGTTTTCTGCTTTCCACCTTAACATTCGTAGTCTTTCAAAAAATTATGACCATCTCGCTCATTTCCTGGCATCGCTAAATTATAATTTTTCAGTAGTTGCTTTAACGGAAACATGGCTCACAGAAAACACAAGAAGTATTTATGAACTCCACCAATATAACTCACTTCATGCTACCAGAGTAAAGAAAACCGGTGGGGGAATAGCATTGTACATTCGAAATGATTATGATTATGTGCAGAGAGTGGACCTGTCTGTAAACTCAGGGGATGCAGCAACAGAGTCTGTTTTTATTGAGTTAACAGTACCCAATAATGGCCGAAAGGTTATTGTTGGCTGTGTGTATCGTCCACCAGACACGGATATTAACAACTTTAATGATGCTTTGGAAAATACCTTAGATCTAATAACTAAAGAAGGTAAATTGTGTTATATTCTCGGTGACTACAATATCGACCTTTTCAAAAGTGAAACACATTCACCCACCCAGGATTTTTTAAATACTCTATACTCCAATTACTTTTATCCTGTCATTCACAAACCCACCAGAGTTACTGATAGGTCCACTACTATAATAGACAATATATTAACAAACAGTCTGAATGAAGTGCTCCATTCGGGTATCTTATTTTCAGACATCACAGACCACTTCCTAGTCTTTCAATTTACCATGCTTGACAATGTTAAGAATAATCAAACTGAAGTCAACATAACTTATCGCAAATTTAATGATAGAAATATGGCTTGTTTTAAACAACTTATCAATGATCATTCCTGGAAAAATGTATACACTCAAACTAATCCTAACAGTGCTTACCAAACTTTTATGGACTCTTATCTCTATCTTCAATAAGTGTTTTCCCTCAGTCACTGTAAATAAAAAAAACTCGAACACAGGACTTTTCTAAACCATGATTCACCACTGGATTACAGAAGTCTTCAAAGAAAAAAAATAGACTTTAAAAATTCTTAACTAACCCTACACCACTAAATCAATTTAATTACAAAACATAAAAATAAATTTACTCATCTCCTTAGATCAGCAAAAAAAAAGATATTTTACTGACAAATTCAAGGCATCCTCAAAAAATATCAAAGAAGCATGGACTATTATAAATCAACTATTACATAAAAAGAAATCAGTGAAAAAAATACCTTTTTGTTTCTCTGATGGAGGGAAAACGCTTACAGACTCATATGAGATTGCATGTAGGTTTAATGATTTCTTTGTCAATGTAGGTGCCTCCCTGGCAAAAAAAAAAAAAAAAAAAAACCCAGGTGGTAGTCCCTTGACTATATTGATGGTTGTTTTCCCTACATATAAGATCTTTGATCAGCCTGATGTAAATGAAGTTATAAGCATTATTGAGAAACTCAAATCAACCAGTTCAGGTCACGATGAAGTCAGAACTTCTCTTGTGAAAGAGGTCAAATATACTCAGTCAAAAAAGAAACTTCACACTCATAAATTTCTAAATATTTTCTTGAAACTTAATAAAAGAGATATTATTATTATTATTAGGGGTAAATGCGTTGTCAAAGACATCATGACACACAGCAACTCCGACGTACACAAGCATGCAGCACGTGCGAGCATACATCAAGGTAAAGCATGTTTCCTCGTGTTCCTAGTCACGTGACCTTATGAGACACGTGCAATTGAGCCCACGTTAGCACGGTAGAGTGACATCTCGGAAAAACAAGTTCTTACAGTCAATTATCTGTTGATTTGCAATGCCATGACTGTCAAACATTCAACGTGAACATGCCATTGGCATGCTGAATACGGGACGTCGGTCACTGACGTTGCCAGGGTTATGGGATGCAGTCGACGGACTATCCATGATCTTCGGACATGTCTCCAACAAACTGGAACCACAACAGACCGACCTCGTTCGGGTAGACCACGTGTGACGACACAAGCAGAAGACCGACAAATTGTCTTACGTCATTTGCGTAATCGATTTCTCACTGCAACGTCCACTAGGAATGAATTGTTTAGAGGTCGTGTGACTGCCCAAACCATACGTAATCGCCTGCGCACTGCTCGTCTCCATGCACGCCGCCATATCGTGGACCAATTTTAACCCAGTTACACCGACGTCAACGGCTTCTCTGGCACAACGACATCTGAGATGGACTCAGCGTGATTGGAATAGGGTCGTTTTAGGGACGAATCCAGATTCACTTTGCACTTCGCTGATGGGAGAGTTAGAGTTCGGAGGAGACGCGGTGAACGCAACGCCCAGTGTTGTGTGCAGGAAGTGGACCGCTTTTGGGGCGGTAGTGTTATGGTTTGGGGTGCCTTTAATGGTCCTGCCCGTCCCCCGACTGATGGTCGCTCAAGGAAACCTAACTGCTGCAGGATACAGAGCTTTTGCCATTCATGGCAGCTCATGGCCCAGGTCTGACATTCCAACACGATAATGCCAGACCTCATACAGCCAATTTAACGCGGAATTTTCTTAGGAATGCTGGCATCAATGTCATGGAGTGGCCCTCAAGGTCTCCCGACCTTAATTCCATAGAACATGTATGGGATGTGTTGGGCAGAAGACTCCGTCAAGTAAGGAACCCTCCACAGAATTTGCAGGAACTTGGTGCCATGTTGGTTCAATTATGGCGACGCATCCCCCAAGCTGTGTTCAGAGGCGCATCATTCAATCCATGAGGAGACGTTATGCCGCAGTTGTGAACGCTCATGGAGGGCATACGCGCTATTGACATGCTTTCATCAAGTTGTAACTTACCATTTTTACTCTTACATTTCCGTAGCATTTCCAGTGGAACTGGTTACATTATGAACATGATTTTTATGGTACACCGTCCTTAATGGGTACAGAATGGAATTAAATCATTATTTAAAACCACTTTTCTTGTATGTTCAACTTATCATCGACCTCCAAACGAGTGTGAAGTTTCTTTTTTGACTGAGTATATTCAATAGCAGATCCCCTAAAGTTTATTTTTTCCCTGTCATTGGAGACTGGTGAAATT
This sequence comes from Gymnothorax javanicus, assembly GCA_029692085.1. Classification (NCBI taxonomy): domain Eukaryota; kingdom Metazoa; phylum Chordata; class Actinopteri; order Anguilliformes; family Muraenidae; genus Gymnothorax; species Gymnothorax javanicus. Next base: position 104,671,422 of record CM056200.1, read on the forward strand.
CCAAGTGATCTCAAAATTGCAAAAATCATCCCCATATTCAAATCAGATGATCCAAGTTCCTTTACAAATTATCGCCCAATTTCAATATTACCCTGTTTTTCAAAGATCCTTGAAAAATTAGTTTACAAAAGAATCCTACAACATATTAATTCAAATAATATTCTATACAACAATCAATATGGCTTCCGCAAGAATCATTCTGCTTACATGGCTTTGTTAGATCTTTTTGAAAAAATCTCTACTGCTCTTGACAATAATGAATATACTATAGCAATTTTCTTGGACCTATCAAAAGCGTTTGATACAGTGAACCACAAAATATTGCTATCAAAACTACATAGATACGGTTTCCAAGGTAATGTTTTTCAATGGTTAAAAAGCTATATTACTGATAGGCATCAATACATTCATTTTAATAACTGTAAGTAACACGGTAACATTGTCATGCGGTGTGGCTCAAGGCTCAATTCTGGGTCCGTTATTATTTTTAATTTATATCAATGATCTTGCATCAGTTCCAAGTACAATTTTACCTCTTATTCACAGATGATACAAATCTTCTCATTTCTAATAAACACTTAAAAACTCTTTTAAAAGAGGCCAACTTGGGCCTACAAGCTTATTCAAAATGGTTCAAATTGAATAAACTGTCTCTTAACATAAATAAAACCAATTTCATTCTATTTTCAGGTAGGAAAAAGTATAACCTGGAAGAAGTCAAGCTTTTTATTGAAGGCTCCGAAATTAAAAAGATATCTGCTCACTTTCTTGGTGTCATGGTTGACGAAAATTGTACTTGGAAAGAACATATTGGTTTCTGGGTAACATCAGAAAGATCAGTTCATTTCTTAATAGATCCAGTTTACTTGTTTTGTATTATAGCTTAATATATCCATACCTAATTTATTGTAACATAGTGTGGGCCAATACCAGCCCAACCAAACTCAATAAGCTTCACTTACTGCAAAAACAATTTGTTAGAGCTGCCACAAACTCAAACTCTAGAGCTCCATCCTCTCCACTATTTTATAAACTAAGGATCCTAACCATATTTGATATCAATATAATACAAATATGCACTTTTATGTATAAAGTAATTCATCAAAATCAACTGCCCAATCACTTTCAACAATATTTTGGCAGAAATTTCAGTTTTCACTCATATAGGACAAGATAAGCAGAACACCTGCATCTTCCCCTCTGCCACACCAGCAGAGGGCAGTACTCTATCAAATACAAAGGGAGTACATTGTGGAATGAACATCACAATCTTGCTGACAATGCCCCCTCCTTGCCAATATTTAAAAAGAGACTGTTTCTGGAATTATTAGAACACTATGTATAGCGGTCTCCTCGAACCAGTTCATTTGTGGTGCAATCTATGTTTGCTGTTATTTCTTTTAATTAGTTTGTTCTGGTTTACCTTTATTTTATATATATATATATATATATATATATAAAAATTTTTTATTATTATTATTTTTTTCTTTTCTTGTCTTTTATGTTGTTTTTTTCTGCCGTCCTGTATTTTATCGTTCTCATCTTATTTTCAATTAATTTTCCTTTATTTTTCCCATAGGATGTACATTATTTTCTTGACTAAGCATTTATAAGGCCCTTTCGGGCTTCAGACCTCACCTGCACATTTTTTTCTTTCTTTTTAACTCACTCTTCTAGAGTGATCTGTCTCTTGAAATGTGTCTTTCACATGTGCAAATAAAATTGAAAAAAAAATATATGATTCTTTGAATTTTCTTGCTTGTTCTAAGCCGATCACTAACAGTGGGTCTTCTGCATCTAAAACTCATGCCTATTACACAGTCTTCCAGTGCCAGTCATAGACAGAGGTCATTGGACCTTGAGTCTGGGTCTGTCTAAGGTTTCTTCCACTTACCCGAGGAGTTTTTCCTTACCACGGTTGCCTGTATGGCTTGCTCTCTGGCCTGGTATCCGTGTGAAGTTGTTGTAGATATTTTGTCATTAGAAATTAATTTTGCCCTTACCTCTTGTAATTTTCCTTTTAACCCTTTCACTGTAAAGTTTACCTCAATTCATTGTCTGTTGGGAGACACGTTTTTGGGTATTGGCAATAGGTGAGCCAGACAGTTTGATCAAAAAGAGTTGAATGTGTATTAGGAGCTAGAGGCCATCGGGTCCAACAGGACATATCACCTATTTGCTAATTCCAGCGCGGGAGCTTCGTTTATCTTCACTTCTGACAGGACACAATACCCACTAGCGCCTTTTAGTCAGAAGTTCTGTATGCCCATATATGGAGCTCACTTCCGAGGGTTGGGAGTCTATTGAACCAATTAAGTTGAGATGTTCTGGTGAGGCCCAACTGTAGAGTATCCCTTTTATCAATGTATGAACCCCAGAACCAATCAGCAACAACTCCTGATAACATGAATTAAAGTCATATGCAAATGTCATTTTTTTTTTTTTAAAGATTTTTTTTGGGAGTCTCTTTTATTTGATAGTTATACAGTGGAGATTGACAGGAAAGCTGGGGAGAAGAATGGGGAAGACATGCGACAAATGGCCCAAGTCAGAATCGAACCTGGGTCACCACGAGAAGAACGCAGCCTTTATAGTGTGCGCGCTTAGACCGATGAGCCTCCGGGGCACCCCAAATGTCTGTACTTTTACTTGTGTAAAGTTAATGAATTTTGAACTCATCAAACAAGACAGCCCCTTCCTATCTGCGAGATGATCATCCCATAAACATTTACTCGGACACTTCGTTCTGCAGCAGCAGGAGGACTTTGTTCCCCTGCTCAGGGTTGGAAAGCTAGTTGCTCTACCAGATCACTTTGCTTCTCCCATCTTGCTCCCCAGTGGTGGAATGACCTTCCCACCTCCCTATGAACTGCTCCATCCCTGCTGCTCTTCCGTCATAACCTAAAGACTCACATGTTTAGACAGTATCTGACCTAAAACTCCCCCCCACCCCACCTTATTTCAAAAATAAAAATAATATCTCCCTGCTCTAATGTTTGTTTCCATTTGCTTTGTTTCTCTGTGTGCCATTACCCTCTGTTTTGTCTGTGCTCTACACGTTCATTACTGCAAGTGACTCATGCTTGATCAATTGCACCCTGTCCAGTCTGTTGGGCTACAGTGTCCATGACCTAACTGTATGCACTTGCTGTAAGTCGCTTTGGATAAAAGCGTCTGCTAAATAAATGTAATGTTTTTTAAGTTGCTGTCCAGAGTTTGCCACAGCAAACAGCCGTCTTTTTTATTGACCAAAAAGAATAGCAAGAGCTGAGGACGCACCCAGAGAGGCAGACTATTTCAAGCCCTGCAGTGGATAAATGTAATTTCCATGGGTATCAACTCCATTCATCCCTACTGCAGCTTTGGTTTTAAGCCACACAGTGTGAAAACCTTGCACTGAAAGCCACAGGCACCAAGTTTCAAACGTATGGGCTACTACTGTTTTGAAGACTGCCCTGTCAACGAAAATACTGAAGTGACTGATGAAGGCACCCTGAAGGCTGCAGTGGTTTTCACTGGAGCTGATGTGTGCCATAACACTAAGGAACTGAAAAGAAGACCAGTGCGTGCTGATACACGGAAGTCAACTGGAGAAGTCCTGGAAACAAAACCTTCTCGGAGTTAATGCTGAAATTAAAAGAAAAGGTAACAGTCAGGGTGCAGGGATGAAGCACCAACAAAGTAACTTCTGAAAAACACTGCATGGGCCCAAAGACACGATTCCAATGAGTCAAGCCTCCAAAAGATGGCTGACCAGCAACAGAGCACAGGCAATGAAGTCCTGCAGAAAGTTATGCACTCAAAAGGTATAATGCTGTGGTCAAGACAGACACTGTCTTTTCTACAAGAGATGTAAGGAGGACATTGTCTATGTTGATGCAACGGGGAGTGCAGGAAGTCACCCATACTATGTGTATGAGTTGGTTGTGCACAGTCCATCCCAGGGGACATAACCACTTCCTGTAGCAATATGTCACCTGTGACCACACTACAGCATCTGTGACTTACTTTCCTCAGGCTTTTCAGACTGATCTGATCCGGATGTATGGCAAGGCAACAATCAAAAGGCCCGTCATGATCATTTGTGATGGATCCATGGCGCTTCTGCAGTCACTGTCTATGACGTTCTGCCGATCAAGTCTGGAGGATTTACTACACAAGTACTGCTTAATCACCAGACAACATACCACTGAGAAGATGGACCTGCCCATTCTTCACAGAAATTAAATGAATACTTGTTTGCCTTTTCCAGAATTCCAAAACACTACAAGTTGGCCATGCACATTTTGGCCTCTCCTATAATTTTGTTGAGTTTTCGTTGTTTTAGAGGATCTTGCTGCTTCCTAGATGGGGCGGGCCGATACCAAAAGCTAATTTAAATACCAGGTTTCGTTGGCAGTTCAAAGGCCTTTGTTGTTTTTTGTGGCCGATCAGCAGCACGGTCAAGTGCAGCAGCATGGCTACTTATGCTGCAATTCCCAGGTCAAGCCTTGTTGTTTTCAGTACAACTTCGGGTAGAGACGCGTGTTGAATTGCGAAGAGAAGATGGACCTGGAAGAACGCGTTGCCAGGGGAATCAACAGAGGATCTTACAGCGAAAATCTTTGGCGGTACTTCAGCGAGCCGATTCTGAACTAGAAGATGAAGAAATAGATGAGAGCAACTGTATCACACTGAAGAGCGTTCCTAACCTAGAGTTGACCATAGCTGAAGACGAGGAATCTCTTGGCCTTGCGGCAGAAGAGCTCCAGTGTAAGATATCAGAGGCTATTTCTGTTGTAACGTTTGAAGAGGACAAAGATTTAGAGATGGAGATTCGTGAATTTGATTGTAAATGCTATGGAGGAGGAAAGAATTCTCAGATGGGAACACAGTCGTGTAGCCACAAACTTTCTCCTGAGCTGATGTACAACATACGGATGGATTCATTAGCAGCCAAAAAAGAAAGAGTGGCAGGAAATGAGAATTATTGGACATCTTGAAGCCAACAGGCGCACAGTTGTTACTTCCGAGATGACGATGTCTACCAAAAAGAGCCCGAAGAAAAGAAAGGCGGCCAGAACCTCTTATTTCATCGGAGGCACTGAAATCTGTAGGAACACTTTTCAATTTCTCATGGGGTGAGTATAAGAACGTACACATTTACTTTGTCGCATAGTTACAGTACGTTGTTAGCTTAGTCTAAGGATTTTAAGTTGCTTTGGCTAGACAGTTTACACAGTATGCTATCGTTTATCAATCCACGGTGATTTACAGAGTGTCCAAGTTATTTACTTGATACTGTATGATTATACAAGTGTCATTGTTAGCTCAGTCTTAGCTTTGTAAACAACTTACACTTGCATAATGTTTAGCAAACAGTTGTTTTGTGTTAAACGCTCTCGTTAATCCACAATGAGTTTCAGAATTCAGGTGATGGATGTATGACTTGTTACTAGTTCAGTCTTACTTTGAAAAAAGTCTGCAACGTGTAGAATTGCAAAAGTTTTATTTTTAGATGCTATTTTCTAGCAACACTCTAAGGTAGACAAAGTTTGTAAGTGTGATACACATATTAATGGCGAGGAGAGGCTATTCAAAATGGATCTGTATGAACACAATGAAATATGCAAATCATGCACACATCGAAACTGGGTGAGTTTTAGGTGTGAAAGCAACTGCTATTCATTTGAATAACACACTAGCAAATTGATCTGTATGAACACAATGAAACATTGCGCAAATCATGCTCACATCGAAACTGGGTGACGTTTAGGTGTGGAAGAAACTGCTATTCATTTGAATAACACACGAGAGTATGTTTCCAAACTACTTTTATAAAATACATTAACCAAGTCTTCTTTTTTCGTATTTTTCAGAATTGGCAAAGAAACTCTCTCTGACATCAGACACTTTGATGAGAATAGGACAAGACCACGCTTCAGGAAGAAAGGCCCACGGCCTCAGCATCACAGGCTCATCAGCCGTGAACAGATTGTCAGGGCTGTAGAATTCATAAAGAACTATGCTGAAGACAATGCCATTATGCTGCCAGGCCAGCATCCTGGACATAGGGATTGGCATGTGAAGTTGCTGCCAACCCACGTATCTAAGGCCTCTGTGTGGCGTCTATGTGAAGTCTGCCGAGGAGCTTGGTATGTGTACAAGTTGATTTCAATGGAAGAGTGAAATCGAGAGCTGACTGCAATAAACAGTTATGTCCAATGTAAAACATCTGGACATAACTGTTTATTGCAGTCAACCCTCGAAATGCAAGTAATGACTAGTAATGTTAAACAGTGTTGGCAGGTAAAGCAAAAACTAAGAAATTTGTGTTTTCAGGGGAGCGTGCAGTTTGCAAATCAAGCTTCAAAGCACTGTGGAACCAGCTGTTGCCGCACATCAGGAGCTGCAGGCCACGCACAGATCTCTGCTGGCAGTGCCAACAGGATAACGACCAACTGCTGTGGAGCGCAAACCTTCCAGAGGGGATCAAGTCTGCAGCAGTCAAGAAGCAGCAGGATCATCTCAACCTGGTACAGAGAGAGAGGGCCGTGTACAATGAGATGACTTTTGCATGCAAAAAGATCTGCAGAGACTCACAGCTGTCTTTTGGTCCCTTCCTACCACCAAGCAAGAAGATCAGAATGCATTACAGTTTTGATTTTGCACAGCAGGTACTACTTGTCACACGTCACGTTATTTAGTCATTTAGTTTTTGTGTTTTGGTTCTTGTGTTTTCCCATTGTTTAATTTATTTGGTGTTTAAAAACACACAGCTTTCATGTTAGTTAATCCTTTTTTCCTTTCTGTCTTCTACAGATGCACTTCCCCTCAAATCCTCTTCAGCCTGGGGCCGGGCCGATGTACTTCCTGACACCACGGAAATGTGGCCTGTTTGGGGTGTCATGTGAAGGGCAGCAAAAGCAAGTAAATTTCCTGATTGATGAGGGCATGTCATCAAGGGGAGTAATGAAGTCATCAGCTACATGCATCACTTTTTCAAGAACTTTGCAGTTGGAAAATCGGATGTGGATCTGCATTGTGACAATTGCAGTGGGCAGAACAAGAACAACTACGTGCTTCGGTATGGGGCCTGGCGGGTTGGACACAACCTTCATTCCACGCTTAGTATCCATTTTCTGATTGCTGGCCACACCAAGTTTGCCCCCGACTGTGGTTTTGGACTGATGAAGCAGGCATTCATGAAGACCAGAGTCAACAGTTTAGCAGATATTGCCAAGGTTTGTTTATTTAGTTTGACAATTGTGAAATATGAACAGAATGTATTTTTAAAATGTCACTTATTTCCAAAAGTCATTTCCATTGTGGTCTTTGCTGTTAATAGCTAGTGGAAAACAGCTCTCCTAAGAGTCACCTCAACATCCCACAGCTTGTTGGAATGGCAGTGTGATAGTCCAGACCTTCAACTGGCAGGAGCACCTGAGTCCCTACTTCCGAAAGCTCCCATATATCAAGAGTTATCAGCACTTCAGGAATTTATATTCAAAATTCCACACTATGTATATACAGAAATAATTTCACATACATGATTCTGTTTCATAAGAAGACTGTCAAGTATTTTTAATATCCTTTTTTGTGCGCATATTCTGCCACAGCTTTGATGCCAAACACCCAGGGGTTGTCCTTGCGAGAACTCAGTGGTGCAGAGCCTGTCGAGTTCCAGTTGCTGCGCAAGCCAGGGGTTCTGCCCCCGGTTGACTGTCTTCTTGTCCTGGCTCCACCTGGACTATCCATGGATAGGCAGGCTTTGTGATGGCTGGTTATTCGAGACGCCAAATGCAGTGGCTGGAAAGAAAGGAAGCACAGCAATAAAACAAACACAGAAACCAGACAGAACAGGAGAGAGGGGCTCGCACTTCCAAAGGACATATCTCATCTGAGAGAAATAAGGAAGCAAAGCGAGCTGGATCGAACCAACAAAGGAAAGATCTCGGAAACAGATCAAACAATTAAGCACCCAAACGGTGTTGATAGATAGATAAACTCCCTAGAAACCTAACGCTTTCCTTTTTTGCAACTAATTCCTTACAAACTCTCTAGCTAGAGAACCTACAGGCTACAGTGCAAACGTAACACTGACACTCTAGCAAAGGTGGCAAGGTGGAACTTGGGCTTAAATAGAGTCCAGGCGCCACCCACAATTAATGCCAGCTGGCCAAAGAATCCGATGTGGGCAAAACGATATCATCCCGGACGAGAGTAACAAAGAAAGCTCCCAAACAAACGCCAACCTCCAAAACCATGACAGGCTTATCTTTATGAAAAGATCAGGCCTTTCTGTTCAGATGAGGCTAAAGACACCACATGCCCAGCGCCAAAAGACACATCACAGCGGAGCATGCAGAAGAGAATCATAGTGTGAAATCCTTAGATCCTTAATGTATTTAATGTTTTGCAATTTTTTACAATTTACCCTCTTGTATTTCTAAGCTTAAGCATCTATACAGTACCATAGGGACTTAGGGAAACAGCATTTCAATTTGTGCATATGTCCTGTACTAGGCAGAATAGACAATAAAGTTGACTTTGATAAACATCTTGCCTGAGGTGTGAACAATTTAATTCCTTTCTCTCTCTGGGAACCCCCATGAACATCAAAGGATCCCTGATGGTCCTCAGACTTCTTTTTGACAGCCCGTGTGGGGGTTTGATCTTACTAGTGTAGATGCAAATTGAAAGCTATTGTTACCACCCATTAGTAGCTATTGTTACCTCCCCCACCTGGGCTCTCAGGAAGGTGAGAATCCTGGGGAAACTTTGGGGCTTGATTTCTCAGAAACCTAGTTTGAGGAGTACCAACATTCAAATTGCTGTCTCTCAGTCATTTATTGTCAGATTTGCATGAGTAAGACCTCATTAGAAAGCTTAGAAACCACAGTTTCAGAATCTGTACCCGGGTAGACTTGTTGCTGGTTTTCCCGTGGCTGGTCACAAATAACCTGGAAATGGGGGATATGGGATGTTTGGTAACAGCTGAATCCTCCAATTGCTTAAGCCCGGGCCCCACTGCCTGCAGTACCAATGCGGATTCTGCATACCGCATGCGTATTTTCGTTTTGGCTCCCATGTTATTCAATGAGAGCGGCCGCACAGCATGCCGAAAATGCGCGACTCATGCACGGAAAATCCGTGCTACTACCGTGCAGAAAATATAGATTCGGACTCTTGCCGAATTTTTCCACGCTACACATGCGGAAAAAGGCAAAGCAGAGCTAAAAATGACTGTCAGAAACAGTCAGATCGCCATAAATACATGCATTTCGCTATATTGCCGAGGATGTGTGTCTGTTACAAGCATGAAGCAGACAAACAAAAAATGTAACACTTCCGGCATGTTTATCTTATTAAAAGCCCGTTTATATGGACGTAATCCCTTCCGCTCAATTCAGCAATGCTTCGTGAAATATTGGAACATGTAGTGGGAAATTCACGACTTTCATCGTAGGCTGCTGTCATTAAAGGGAATATATGGGGAAGTATTTAGTCGCTCCCAACTTATTTTTGAAAGCTTTAATATGCTGTTGCTCGTTTTATTTTGGATTTAGATGTTGGGGGGGACATCAACATATTTTGCGGGAATATGCCATTAATTGCGGAGCCAAGCCAATGAACATAGCTTATTATGTGGATGATTAGAGTATCAGGGCAGTACTTTTACGTATCTCTCACTCTGGCCATGACATCCACGCGATTGCTGAACCTACATACGACCCCCCCACTTGTATCAGCAACACTACAGGTGACTGTTTCCACTGGTAGGCTAAATGGAGGAAAAAAAAAAAAAAAAAAAAACTGGTGGGAAATACATTGCAACCTGACCGGGCCATAACTACCGTCTCATGCCTCAAGGTGTGACAAGGGCATTAGTGCAACTCAAGACTATATGTGTAACTGGTTTGTTTGTGTTTCTCTTCTTCTTGCCTTTCCATTGCACCTGTTGTCAGTGTTGCCTGCATCAAAACAAGTGAAACTGATCCACAACCACTTGGGCTTCCTAAATCAATAGATTGAGTTCCTAAGGTTTAAATGACTTGAGGTCATGAGTGTTCCCTTAATCTTGAGCCATATAAATGTGCCACAATACTTCTGTATAGTGTGGGGGGTAAACGTTTTAAAGTCAAAGAATAAACATGATTACCACTCTCCAAAGAGAACTGAGCCAGGCTCATGTGGCCTGCATACTGCTGTAGAAAAAGTAGTGGGAATGAAACAAAAACTCATAAATCTGTTAAAAGAATCAGATAGCAACCTATAGCTGGCTGGCTAAGATGAGCTAATCTTCCGGAATGACCATATTGGTAATCAACCAATGAGAAGTCCCTTCATAGGAACCGGCGCACTCCAGTTTATGCTGGATGAATCCAGAGATCCAGTCTTCTTGGGTACCCAAAGATGACCCTCAGGTAACCCCTAGGTTTGGGAGGCTCAAACATGGTCTTCGAGCATCCCTGGCGGCAAGAAATGAATTTACACCATGATGTAATGGCAAACTTGTTACTAAGGGTGGAGTGTTACCATGTGACAATTACCAATCAGAAAATGATAATTGTATGACGAGGTAGAAAGTATCATGTTTTACCCCACCTTATGGGAAGGTCCAAAGGCCCTATAAATTAAGTGGTCTGACCATCAGTGGTCAGTCGGCGTGGGGCGATTGATGGGATATGAATGCTTCGTGGTATGCGCATACCAGCCCGGGATGTTGTACTTCACTTTGAGCAAGATACAATAAACCCACTTGCATCAGACTCTGGAGATTGCGTCTATTCTTTGGCGGAAAACTACAGGTGTGGAGACCCCTCAGTCCAAGGGCCCAGACTGAGGTCGTTCACCCACATCAAAACCTAAGCTGATACAGTGGCTAGACGAACATACAGCACATCAGCCAGTCTGTGAATTGTCTGAACTGTTCCTTTTCCGGTCGTTCAGCGCCTAGCCTATACGAATGGTTTCAGCCTCGACTAATGTAAATTACATTAGTTTTGAAAGCACATTCCACATCCGGATATCCTCCCCCTACCCCGAAAGTACCTTCAAAAAGAGCAAGACCAATTCAGAAGGGTTTGCTGTGTATTGTAATATGATCGTGTGATTAAATTGTTTGTATGATTCATAATGCTCAAGCACGCTTCCCCTACTGTCAAAACAAAATATAAATCATGTGTAGGCTATAATGACGTGAGACGAAATAGTAAATTTTATAGTGGTTTCTTGGGCAAAGTCGTGCAGAGACAGAGTTGGAAGGAGGAGCGCAGTGTGACCGAGCTGAAAGCGGTTGCAGTGCTCGGCTCGCAGAATCCGCATCACTACTGCAAGCAGTGTGGCCCGGGCCTTAAATTTTGAACATGCATTGTAGACAGTTTTCCAAAACAGCCCCTTTTTTTCATTGACTAAAAAGAATGGCAAAAGCTGAGATGCACCCAGAGAGGCAGACTGTTTCAAGGCCTGCAGTGGACCAATGCAATTTCCAAGGGTATCAAGGCCATTCATCTACTGCAGCTTTGGTTTTAAGCCACACAGCATGAAAACCCAGCACTCGAAGACACAGGCACCAATTTTCAAACGTATGGGCTACTACTGTTTAGAAGACTGCCCTGTCAGCGTAAATACTGAAGTGACTGATGAAGGCACCCTGAAGGCTGCAGCGGTTTTCACTGGAGCTGATGTGTGCCATAACACCAAGGAACTGAAAAGACCAGTGCGTGCTGATACACGGAAGTCAACTGGAGAAATCCTGGAAACAAAACCTTCTCAGAGTCTTTATTTGGAGTCAATGCTGAAATTACCAGAAAAGGTAACAGAATCAGGGTGCAGGGATGAAGCACCAACAAAAGAAGTTTTGAAAAACACTGCACGGGCCCAAAGTCAAGGAAAAAGACATGATTCCAATGAGTTAGTAAGTCTCCAAAAGATGACCAGCAACAGGGCACAGACAATGAAGTCCTGCAGAAAGTTATGCACCCAAAAGGCATAATGCTGTGGTCAAGACACACTCTTTTCTACCAAACATGTAAGGAGGACAGTGTCCATGTTGATGCAACAGGGAGTGTAGTCTGGAAGGACACCGCAGAAAGTCACCCATACTGCATGTAAGAGTTGGTTGTGCGCAGTTCATCCCAGGGGACATAACCACTTCCTGTAGCAACATGTGTCACCTGTGACCACAGCATCTGTGACTTACTTTCCTCAGGATTTTCAGACTGATCTGATCCAGATGTATGGCAAAGCAGCAATCAAAAGGCCTGTCATGATCATTTGTGATGGATCCGTGGCGCTTCTGCAGTTGCGGTCTATGACGTTCTGCTGATCAAGTCTGGAGGATCTACTGCAGAAGTACTACTTAATCACAGGACAACATACCACTGAGATGATGGGCCTGAAAATTCTTCAGATGTTTGAGCCACATTACGAAGAATGCAAAAAATCTTAGTGGGTACTTTCATTTATTTAGGGATTAAATAAATAATACTTGGTTGCTTTTTCTCCCAGAATTCCAAAACACTACAAGTTGGCCATTCACATTTTGGCCTCTCCGCCAGTTCAACTCAGAAATTTATGAAATGCTTCTCAGTACAAGCATCCTATTTTGTAGACCTTGCTCTGGAGTGAATATTGCAAAGCACTACAACAATCTTCAGGAGCTGAGACAGAAGAAGGCATTTTACTGCCTTGCAGTGAAAGGGCAGTGATCATGTTTAAAAAAATAACCTGGAAATAGGGGATGTTGAGTAAGTTCAGCTGAACCCTCCAATTGCTTAATTTTGAATATTCATTGTAGACACACATGATGGGTGTTACATCAAATCAAGGCCTGTTCAGGAAGTACCCTGCGTCTCCGTACAGGCCAGCCAAGAATTTCATAAGCATTGTATGTCTTTGAGTGCCTATATGTGATTATGAATACTGAACTAATATCGAATACTTTTCAGAAGCATTTGACCTGTTCAATATTTCTAAAAATGTAATTCAACATTGGTATGAAATGCATGAAATTTTGTAAAGTATTATGATATAAAAATTGGTTATTAATTGTCGAATGGTGAATATTGCTTTTCTGTATGATGCAGGAACATCACCTTTAAACAGTCATTTCGAGAACACAATTGACAGTGTACCACTTGACCTTGATGGTGATGTGCCAACACCTACCATGCACCAACATTTCGAGTTTGGAATAGTATTTCCTCCCACATGCCACCTTTTGGTCTGGGGTAATGCAAGGTTGGTTTCCTAAGTGCTGTCAATTAATTTGTGATTTAAGAGTAAAATATTTGTACATATCAGAGTCCCCTAATTTCTCAATGTTGCTATGATCTTGAGGGGATTTAGGACACCATGGGACAGGCCGGCATACCAGCATCTGGGCAAGCTTTATAAAGAAATCATTCCGCAGAAAAAAATAAAAAAAAAAAAAATCACAAAAGGTAACCTGGGCCTGTTAAACCAGTGGCCCCAAATTCCAGGTCCCCCAATAAACAAATAAAGCATATGGGCTTGCCGCAGTGGTCTTCACGACTCCAGACTCTGATTACAATTGCTTTTGATCTGAATCAAAGAAGCTTTTGAGACTGACCACTGCTTTGATTACAGGACATCTGTTTGCTCTGAGCCCCAAAAGGTTGTAAACGCCCTGCCTGGAGACTGCAAAGTAATTATCCCTCAGGGGGTATAAGCCTGTTCTGCCCTCAGCAGAGTTTTTTTTGATAACCTACGTGGGGCACACTGTCATAGCAGCCTGTTTCCCGGTTCAGACATTTATCCATGTCATATCAATCAACGGATGATATTTCACTGTACAACAGTACACAGTTAACCCTCTCATTATTAATGTACATTTGGTACAAAGGTTATGTTGCTGTATGAGTGATATTATTTTATTCCCCAACAACTATGTAATAGTACCGTGTACTGTCATGTTTGGTATGTATTTCGTCAGTGCAATTCAAGGAGTTGAATGGGATGCACGTCGTATCAAATGTGTTTTAAGAAAACATTGTTTCTGTCCCCCAGCAATAATTTGTCCTGAACCAGAGTTATCTCTTGATGTGTATCTAGAATCACCTCTCCCCCTTTGCAGGAATTGCTTTGCGACCCCCCCCCTCCCTTTGAATAATAATTGTTCTCTTATTTCCTCCGAGGGGGGGAGTCTACATTCCAACTTGGGCCATCTGTCCAGGCTTAGCCGCCTGGATCAAAGACGCCATTAACCTTAAATCTGAGAGAGACGACCTAGTCAGGGAAGATCGTAAATGACTTCCCACACGTTGGTCCGTGCGTTATTTCTAGCCTAGTGAAGTTGGTAATCGACTTCCCGCACTCCTGTACATGTGTAGCCTTTCACCAGATATGTCTTTACTTTCGGTCTTTGAATTTATTGTAATTGTAACTTGCGTTGTGGTGCCTTAAGTTTCTGCCTACCTGGTGAATAAATTATTCTTATTCCTTTAAACTTGTGTAGTCTCTGACTCCTAATCCTTTTATTCTTTCTAGCCATGTTACGGAGACTTAGGGGTTAAGCTCAACCAAGGACTGACTGATCAGCGGCTTTGGGATGAGAATTGGTTTTATTAAGTTGAAGAGACAATCATGATCTACTTACTTAAAGGGTTTATGTATTGCCGGTTCTGGGATTGTAACCTTAAGGAAACCCATGGACGAAAAGTCGGTTATCTGTTTAAATCGCCTGAAGGAACCCATGGGCGTGCATTAATCTGGGTTCGCAGTATTCATGCCAAAAGATGCTGTTGCTGCAATGATTGACTTCCATCCCCTGGTATTACCAACGAACCTAAGATTCGGCAATAATGCTAAAACCCGGGGGCATATATTGAGTAACACAGGCCTACACCTACAAGTCCAAGGTGTAATCACCCCGAGGTCCACGCATGTTTTCGCCAAATTATAAATTCTAATTCTAATTGAGTCAGATTGAAACGAGAGTAAATACAGTAACTGTTACGCTTCTTTTACAGCGATCACTGATATGTCTGGTGCCCCACCTCTTTCTGGTGTAATATTCTAATGCTCACATTGAATTATTCACCGCAAGGCGGCAGATTAGATATATCCGTGATTACAGCATGGCTCCGTTTGCGAACGGAGAAAGAATATTAATATTATTCCATTTGCCTCACAACAGCCTAAGTAAACTCATGAACCTTCGCTCCCAGCTTTTCCGTCGTTGGTTTAGCTGTGTGGGTTTTACAGTTGGTGACCCCGACGTGATTTACAGCTGTGCAACGTGGTGAGGTCATCGTTCTGCGTGATCCTGGCATTGTGAGGTACTTTGGACGCGTCTTCCAGTCCGTGCTTTTTGAGTCTACCATCTGCATACGGCTGCCTTGGTGAGTACAGTGGTGTTTCCTACTTTCTAGTGTTGAGGGAAAGCGTCTTCACATCCCATCTAGACACATTTTTAGAACGGGTCGACATACCCAGTGCTAGACTGGAGACCATAGAAATCCGGTGGGGTAAGATTAGTGGGAAAACCTGGATAGCGAGGAGCAGCAGAGGGCGGACCAAAAAGTGATGGACAGCTTTGGGTTGTACTATAAGGCTTTGTTGATCCGAATACATAATTGTGGCGTATCGCTTTCGTGGAGTAACGAGCAACTTCTCCACTGGTACGAGACGGGAGGACAAAAACTTTTGGCGAAGCGTCAATTTCGTAAATTGCCAGCAGTAATGGTGTATCTATTGCGTCGGAACGATAAAAGTTCGCTTGCTGGTAACAAGCAGGTCTTAACGAGTACTCGAGAGTTGAAGACGCGATCGGAGGAATTACGTCGATTGCGGGCTGAGGTGGAGGCCTTCACTTTTGATAAACCGAGCTGGGCTAGTCAGTATGCTGCTTTTCAAAAGCGAATTGCCAAGCTCGAACATGAGCTCGCCAGGAGTATGTGCATGCGCTGGAAACGTGTTGCGGTAAGGTTGGGCTCCCAGTGTCTGCTCTTCGGGAAGCGGGGTCTGTTTCGTGTAGCGAAATACCGGACGAAAGTGATGAGGTACTCGCCCAAATTAATAAGACCCCTAGATGACCGCCCTTGGGCGGGGGAGCTCCTGCGACTCCAAGAAGGCCAACAATCTCCTCCAAGTACTGCCAATATATCGTATTACCGCCCAAGTGAGCCAGGTAAACCCTGGCAACGTAGCCCAGTGACAACGCGCCAACGAACCGGTACGACCAGCCGTAAACCCGTAAAAATCGCGGTGTTAAAAACGGTCACCAATGCCGACGACACGGTTATTAGTCGTCCTCTCACATGTGAAGAATGCGCCAGACACAAAGAGGTGGTTGGGCCTGTGCCAAGAGGGGGCCCATTCCAACCTTATTGAAATAATTTAATGCTCCAGGCCTCCGTGTATAATTTAGAACTATGGGACGTCTGGCAAATTGCGTTGCATACGATTCCCGACTAATTAAAATCCCAGTTGCCCAAAGATCTTAAAACAGGGACAATTATGATTAAAGATGAGGACGAAGATGAGAGGGACGTGTACAATCGACTTACGGAGGCGTTACTGCGTTTGCGGGGACCAACTCATGCCACGTGGCACAAAATCTTAGATATCAAACAGGCCCAAAAAGAGGCGTTCAAAGTTTTTGCCGAAAGAATGCGGGTTTCATTTAAGGAGCATTCGGGGGTTGAGCACGCTACCCGCGATCAGGAGGTGCTACTGCTACTCCTGAAAAACAATGCTGGCCCGCATATCCAGCAGGCTTCAGCTACCAGCGCAGACCCACCAACAAACACCTTCCGGTCACTGGTGGAATGGGCTTCCAAGATCGAAGCGTGGTTAGCGAAGCACAGGAAGCCACGCGCCCTTGCTGCTGCACAATGGGTACCTGAAAGGAAAGGCGTGGTTAGCTCTGGGGGGCCAGAAAATAGTCAGCAGCGGGGATGTCCCTTTTGTAAGAAAACGAACCATGGTTTCGATCAGTGTTTTAAGCTGCGAGAGGCATTGGGCCTTCCGCGGCAGTCCTCACAAACTATTCTCAAGGACATGCTGGCAAAACAGTTGAGCGGCCAAAAATCCGACGACTATCCCAAATCAGGGCCTAACCCGAAATCCACTAATACGGGCAGCCCCTATAGCGCGCTGCAGGCGGCCTTGGCAGCATTAGCTGCCCAGAAGGAAGAGTGGGTGCGTGGCCTCCCTTGCGGTTGGGAGCAGTATTTCCAGTGGGAATCATTAAAATACGGGCTAACCTTGGAGGCCAATTAGTTGATGTTTTAATCGACACTGGTGCTCCTTGCTCCTGCACAGACGTACCATTGCCGTTAACAAAGAAAACCATGCAAGTACAAGGAATAGGGGAAACCATTATGTTAGCTACTCGCACCAAGCCCGCTCGGCTTGATTTGGGTGTTTATACCGGATAATGGAGAGGGTACTGTTTTAGGAATGGACATAATGGCGAAATATGGCTTTGTTTTTCAAAGCAATGAATTACAAATTGAGTTCAAAACGGAGAAGGCTACCAAACGGTGCCCTCCCGGAAACCGTCTTATGGCCATTTCCGCAACAGACCCCCTCCAACAGTTCCTTGATAAACAAAGACGTTTGGACGAATCACGAACACGACTGCGGTCACGTTGACTTTGAGGTTGGCATTGATGGGGATCCGCCTCCTCCCCGAAAGCAATACCATATTAAGCCCGAGGCCGAACCCGCCGTGCACGAAATTGTAAAGCAACTTGAAAGTCGGGGTATTGTTCGACGATGCAGTTCAACCGCTAACTCTCCGTGTCTGCCGGTACCAAAGCCTAATGGCAAGTGGCGCCTTTGTATCGATTACCAGCGTCTTAATCAGGTTCTGCCCAGAGCTACAGCTATTGTGGCAAACCCGTCAACTATTTTGTCCTAAGTTCTGAATGATGCATGTTGGTTTACTGTGTTGGACATCAAAAATGGCTTTTGGTCCCTTAAGGTCTGACGACAGGACCAATGGAAACTGGAATTTACTGTCAATCAAATCTAGTATACCTGGGAAAGAATGCCACAAGGCTTTCACAACAGCCCCGCTATTTTTCACGGAGCCGTAGCTGATGTCTTGGGACCAATTGTTGAAGACGGGCCATGTCACCCATAATGTGGATGACATTCTGATAGCTACAGGGGGATCACGTGATGATCACCTGCAGCTCGCGGACTTGGTCATACAGACTCTGGGTAGGGCGGGTTTTAAACTAAACCGAGAGAAGGCGCAAATCGCACAAGAGGCGGTCCATTACCTAGGCTACACACTAACTCCAAGTTACCGTGTGTTGACTGAGGATAGGCGAAAGTGCATTTCTGAACTGCCTCAACCCTATACTTTAAATTCGCTGCAGAAAGTGTTAGCCTGCTTATCATTGTTTTTTTTATGGTCCCCCAGGCCCCGTAGGATGTTTCTTCGATGAGCTGGATGTCCTACTCAGCACCTTCCGAGGACGACACCCTGCTGATTCTCCTGGGAGACTTCGACCTCCGCCTAGAGGCCTCTCAATCTACTGCCTTTCTTCCCATCCTCCACTCCTTTGGCCTTTCCCCCCTGCCCTCACCTCCGACTCACAAAGCTGGCAACCTCCTCGACTTAGTCCTTCTTTGCAACTGCTCCTCCTCTGATCCCACTGTTACCCCTCTCCATCTGTCTGATCACCACTTCATCTCTCCCCCCCCTCTCCAGCCCCCTCTGTTACAGTTTGCTGTGAGAGAGATAATTATACGGTTTCTGTCACAATTTGATTGATGGGGTCAAAGGTTATATGTCAACATTTGATGGATGGGGTCAAGAGGTCATATGAGTTATTTTACTGAGGTTATTAGTTTATTCTGTATCACCTCCTCCCCTGGCTGCGTGGGGTAATTCAGCGCAGCCACCCTCCCTCCCTATGTTCTGGTGTGGGGTCAGTGATTTAATTTTATACATTTTTAGCATGTTTTAAGTTTTTTGTGGGATAACCCCTTTAAAGCATTTAATTGTATTATTAATATTATTGTTTAGTGCTTTTTAAACGGGTATTATTTGAGTGGTGGGGAAGTGTAAGTGAGAAGTGGTAAAACTTTATTTCAAGCGTTTGGTGGTCGTGGGTAAATGAAAGAGGGTTAAAATTCAGAGAGTGTTTTAAAGTTAAAAAATGTTATTAAAATAGTGTTTTAAAACAAAAAAATGAAAGCAAGGAGTGTTAAAAGCTGGAGAGTAATGAGTGAAATAGCTGTGAATATGTGAACAGAAGAAAAGGAGAGTGTTTTAAAGTTGCTGGCAATATTTTAGTAAAATAGTGTTTTAAAGCAAAAAATTGTTAGTAAAATAGTGTTTTAAAGTGAAAAAAAATGAAAGCAAGGAGTGCTAAAACTGGAGAGTAATGAATGAAGTACATTTGAAATAGCTGTGAATATGTGAACAGAATAAGAAAAGATAAAATTATTTACCGGTAAAGTCTGTCTGCGAGATGTGAGTGGAGAAAAAAAGTTTTTCTAGGTTAGTTGTCGAAAGCTCAATGCAAAATAAGGCTGGTTTCCAAAGTCTTCTCATTCCGCAAGTCTTCTCTCACTCTGACAGTGAGCATGTGAGTGAGTGGGGTAAGTCAAAGGGGGCAGTGCTGGTTCTGTGCGTGTTTACGTACAGTGGGGCAAAAAAGTATTTAGTCAGCCACTGATTTTGCAAGTTCTCCTACTTAGAAAGATAAGAGAGGTCTGTAATTTTCATCAGAGGTACACTTCAACTATGAGAGACAAAATGAGAAAAAAAGATCCAGGAAATCACATTGTAGGATTTTTAAAGAATTTATTTGTAAATGATGGTGGAAAATAAGTATTTGGTCACCCACAAACAAGCAAGATTTCTGGCTCTCACAGACCTGTAACTTATTCTTTAAGAAGCTCTTCTGTCCTCCACTCGTTACCTGTATTAATGGCACCTGTTTGAACTTGTTATCTGTATAAAAGACACCTGTCCACAGCCTCAAACAGTCAGACTCCAAACTCAACCATGGCCAAGACCAAAGAGCTGTCGAAGGACACCAGGAAGAAAATTGTAGACCTGCACCAGGCTGGGAAGAGTGAATCTACAATAGGCAAGCAGGTTGGTGTGAGTAAATCAACTGTGGGAGCAATTGTAAGAAAATGGAAGACATACAAGACCATTGATAATCTCCCTCGATCTGGGGCCCCACACAAGATCTCATCCCATGGGGTCAAAATGATCATGAGAACGGTGAGCAAAAATCCCAGAACTGCACGGAGGGACCTGATGAATGACCTGCAGAGAGCTGGGACCAAAGTAACAAAGGCTACCATCAGTAACACACTACGCCGAGAGGGACTCAAATCCTGCAGTGCCAGGCGTGTCCCCCAGTACATATCCAGGCCCGTCTGAAGTTTGCCAGAGAGCATATGGATGATCCAGAAGTGGATTGGGAGAATATCATGTGGTCAGATGAAACCAAAATGTAGAACTTTTTGGTAAAAACTCAACTTCGTCCTGAGTTGCATCCCAAGAACACCATACCTACTGTGAAGCATGGGGGTGGAAACATCATGCTTTGGGGCTGTTTTTCTGCAAAGGGACAGGACGACTGATCCGTGTTAAGGGAAGAATGAACAGGGCCATGTATCCTGAGATTTTAAGCCAAAACCTCCTTCCATCAGTGAGAGCATTGAAGATGGAACCTGGCTGGGTCTTCCAGCATGACAATGATCCCAAACACACCGCTCGGGCAATGAAGGAGTGGCTCCGTAAAAAGCATTTCAAGGTCCTGGAGTGGCCTAGCCAGTCTCCAGACCTCAACCCCATAGAAAATTTGTAGAGGGAGTTGAAAGTCTGTGTTGCCCATGCACTGCATGGAGGAATGGGCCAAAATACCAGCTACAGTGTGTGCAAACCTGGTGAAGACTTACAGGAAATGTTTGACCTCTGTCATTGCCAACAAAGGTTATGTTACAAAGTATTGAGTTGAACTTTTGTTATTGACCAAATACTTATTTTTTTCCACCATAATTTACAAATAAATTCTTTAAAAATCCTACAATGTGATTTCCTGGATTTTTTTTTCTCATTTTGTCTCTCATGGTTGAAGTGTACCTCTGATGAAAATTACAGACCTCTCTCATCTTTCTAAGTAGGAGAACTTGCAAAATCAGTGGCTGACTAAATACTTTTTTGCCCCACTGTATATGTGTTAGCGGGAATACGGTCAGCCAATGAATGAGGCAAACAGCTTGTGTCAAAATCACAAAAGATACAATGAAACTTACCCAGGGGTGGGCCTGAACGGGGAGGGTGTTTGCGTATGTGTGGTGATGGGCGGTGTTCAAAGCACATGCGCTGATAGAAAATTGGTGTCAAAGCCAGCCTTCAGAACTTGTATAAAACGTGGCCCTTTAAGCTCATTTAACTTGTGTCGGTCTTTGAGCTGATCTAACTTGCCGTACTGAGAAAACTGGGAAGCTTTTAAACCGATAAACATGTCTTCGATTTCAACGCCTGAGTCTGCGGGATCCAAGGTACAACGGCAAACTGAGCCGCGGGGCCCAAAGAAACCTTTCGCTACAATGTCGAGAGCCCTTTCGCAGGTGATGCACCATGAGTGGGGTGGCTCCGCTCATCCAAAGGAGTCCCGCTGCGGCTACCACATTTACGTGGATGCCAATGTTCCAGAAATTCTTTTTTTTTAATTTGTATGCGGACGAGGACTTTGACTCCATTGGAAAACGTGGTGTATTTGTCGACATTCATGACTGGGTTAATTTGAAAACAGCCTAGGCATATGTCGCCTCCGGCTATCAGAAGCGCTTCGATTTTCCTTCTGAATCGCCTATTCGTCCAAGCTAGCGCCTGATGAGTGTGTTGGCGTTGACAGTGGATGCTGAGGATGGAAAACTGGAAAGACTGATTGTTCAGGGAAAGTCTTTTCACGTTGGAGAACTCGACTGTGTGCAAATTATAACGAGTTTTACTGCTGTGAAAAAGACAAATCTTTGATGTTGGATGCGCTGATTCAAGCTGAAAGTGTTTGAGGATTTCAAGCACTGGCAGGACATGGAGGCTGTGAGGATACGCCTGAGCGAGAAGTTGAGGGAAACTCAGGGGGAGCATCTCATCAGGTTGAAGAAGACGTCGATGAAGAACGCATCATGCGGGAATCAAGCCCAGTTGACCAGTTCAAAGAAGAAAAGTTTAAGCAGTTCATTTGACAATGTTAAATCTGGACTGTGAAATATGTATTGTTAGTGTTCTAATGATGTCAATACATGTTTCTATTTTTTATTTTATGGTTACAATTCATTCTACAGAGTAATTCAAATTAGAACCATTACAATGTAAAAAGATGGTTCATTTATGATGAAATATTTGAATTGGAAGTATATGCTCTGTGTTCATTTTGAACCTTTTTATGATTAATATGATTTAAATAAAAAACAACTTTTTAAACACGTTGTCTGTTCCATTTCATTTAAAGGCTGTTCAAAGGTCAAGCTTTTACTTACCAAAAGCACACGGCCCACGATAGGCTGTAGCCTCTTTAAAGGCGGGGTTAGAGGGAAAGGTGCGTAAGATGGTCTTTAAAAAGGTTCGAGTTTGAATGCTATCTTACAAACAACCCACAAACTTTAATCGTAGCAGTCGTGTCTCAGGCCGTGTACAAAACCTATGTACTGATCAGCCAAGCGGGGTCGGAGGCATCTCCAAAAATCAATGGAGCACGAGTACTGCGCCCACAACGATACCCCCATTTCGGATCCCTGGCTGGCAGAAGGGTTTGAAGCTGACGACGGTGTGCCGCGCGACAGACCACGCTGCCGGGGGAAATGCGTCCTGAAAAAGGCCCCGCTGCAACCATCAGCACCGCTGAGGCCTGCAGATGAAATCGATGGATACCTCAGTCCCGATGATTAAAGTCCTGAAGATGATCATGGCTTGCCTTCTGGACACTGCAATTGAAGAGTTGTTGAAAAGCGAGTGCGAGGGTTGTGAGAGTGACCAACCTAGCCAAATCAGGCACAGCTGTCTGTTTGAGCCTGATTCTTTTTATTTTCAACATAACTTTGAAAAACTGTGTGGCAAAGTGAAAACGCCATGGCTGAGTGTCCTACTCTCCAAGGCACTCAAAGTGCTGGGGCTTAGGCCGAGCCCCATGCGTGTCGAAGGGGCTGTCGACACCATTCTTTCGGACCTCAAGGACAAGCCCAACATCGGGGGAAGCTGCAGGAAATTAAGAACCATGACTTGGGGCACATCGGCAACAAGATTGTTGATGAGGTCTGGAGAGATTTCGGGAGCGATGCAAGAAAGCTTGTGGGATGACGATAAAGTCTAAAATAACTAATGCTCTCCAAATTTGTCCGGTTTGCACAAATTTTTAAAATGATGATATTAAATGCACTGTTTTGGGTATCATGTGTCATTTTTGCTTTAGTGGTGAAGATGGATGTTCAGGAGTGTTTGAAGTCTGTTTATTATTCCCCTGAGAATCCAGGGTCTTTTGGTTGGAAAGGAAGATTGCAAAGGGGTTTGCTGGAAACTAAAGGGTTAAGAATTTCCAACAAGAAACTTAGAGTGGTTGTCTGGGGAAGATACATACACCTTACACAAGACAGCCAGAGTTAATTTCAAGAGGAACAAGGTTTTTGTCTCAAATATTGATGCGATGGCAAGCCGATTTAGTAGACAAGTCAAGTTTATCCCAGCATAATATAAAAGTAATAATCGAATTCAGTCAGGATAGTGGGCATTATCATCCGATAAAACTAACCAAAGCAATTGAGGAAGAGATCGGTAGAATTAAATTCGCTAGGATCTTGAACAAACTCATGCTAATGCTTGCAACCCGTAAACAGCAAGAAAAGATAGTTGCAATGTTCAATTTGCATTTGTTTTTTCTATGAAGTGTAGTGATTGAGCACTGATTCCTCAGAACCCTGGACATAAGTACTTACTGTACAAGACATTTGAATATGATGTGCACTAATAGGGTCTATGATGCACTTACTGTTGGAACCTATAATTCAGGATTTCAGACTTTGAAGTCAAGGTAAATACAGTGACATCTGCCCATAGGCGTTATGTGGCCTTGTATAAAACTCTGGAGCACTGAATTTTATTTTTTTTTTTTTAGTGAAGGTGTGGCAGGACAAATTCACACTAGTTGAGCTATTGATGGTGTTACTATAATGTCAAGCTACTTGTCTGTGTACATTTATAATGTAATAATTGTCACAGTAAGTACTTCAAAATGAGGAGGACATGCCGCAGCAAAAGTGACTGGGTGGATATAAAATTCAGAGGACGTTTGGCAACACCCAGTTCAGCAGGATGGAGTAAGAGTAATTGGAGTAAGATTTTAAGTGACAGTAAAACAGCAACAGTTATGCTTATTTTGCCATAGTCACCGGTATATCTGATGTCTTGCTCCGCTCCTGTGTAATATTCTAATGCTCACATTGGATTATTCACAGCATGGCAGCAGATTAGACATCCGTAAATTGCAGCATGACCCCCATTTGTGGGCAGAGAAAATTGACTAATGTTTTCACTCTGATTCACACCAGCCAAGGAAGAACGTGCTGTGCCTTCCCCTCTGTCTATTTCTGTCGTTGGTATAGCTGTGAGGTGTCTACAGTTGGTGACCCAACGTGATGCCTTCAATCGGGAGTCGCTGCATTGTGCTAGCTGGCGTGTGAACCACAACAGCCAATGTGATGCCCCTTATAAGCGCATGTATTGGGTTTTAAGGTGTCTGGACCCCGACAGCCAACGTGACATCCTTTGCAGAGAGGATATGGGTTTTCTTCCTGTTTTCCTGCCCTTTGGTGGGGAGTAGTACAATTTTCTGATATACAATGTATGTTAGGGAAGGTTTTACTTTTCCACTGCTTATAGACATTTGCTAAGGGATCGAAAAATCAGCTCGTCACTGAAAATGTTGAATATTTTTGGATTGTGCGCAAAGCTGGAGAACTGCATTAATTGAGAAGAAGGTCTTCTTAATGAACTGCATTCATTTAAGAAGTTCGTTGCTGCATAGCATTATGCACAATGTTGTTTCTCGTTGCTGTTCTGGTGGGTCTTTGCTTCACCAGGATTAAATCAGTGGTGGCATATGCATGCTGCATGAACTAAACTGCATGTGTTCTCAATTTAGGTGGTGTTATTCACTAACAAAGTTATTTGACTGCTATTCACTGTAACGGAGACAAACTACCGATCTAATTGCATACATTTTCCTTCAAAAACAAACATGCTTTTTGAGTGCTTGCTTAAACATTCGTTATTAGTCAATGCCATTAAACGTTGCACATCCTGTCAAACCTCTAGCTACCTATTGGGGTATAGGGCCTGTCCCATATGCCCCAGCAGGGACAGAGTTTATCCATAATCAAAGGCAATTTGATCCAAGGACTACCCTGACGTACATTTTGGGTGAAAGAAATCCTACCTAAAAGTTAAACACTTCTTGTCTAAGAGCCATTATTCCTATAAGTTAAATGTGCATCCCTTGACACCAAAAACCTAGTATACGTAGTTATTTTCTGACAAAGACTGGGTACTTCTGTTTTTTTCAGCTTCTCACAGCCTTCCATTCCTCTTCTTGTGCCCTCTGTCGCTAACACTTTTCTCTATATGTTCAATAACATAGAACTAAAGAACTTGTACCTGCATTCTTACCTTTGTGCATGATTTAACTTATCTTTGAGGTTTGTTTGGAGCTCTTGTCTGATTATTTCAGATTCTTAACTATGCAGACATTAACCCTGCATAGTTTATTCTTTTACAGCCACCAAAAGCTTTCACACTTCAGGCACCAGCCTTAAGATGGGTGTCAGAAGGTGCTTGCATTCCCTGTGTAAGATGGGTTGAGATCCTGAATGGGGCCATAAACCCATTCACTCACGCGTCAAACCCTAATGGTAACAGGCCCCCTGGTGCAGCACCTGAGCAAATTTTACAGCTCTAATTTGTTTTACTAGAGGATCCACCCATCCCATTCAGAACACCAAAGTTGTTCTAGCACACAGACTGCACCTATAGCACAACCTCACATAGTACACATCCAAATACACATAACTACTGCAAATAAAGGCAATGCAAAGTCATTTTCACATGCATTTCTTTGCGTTTGTTCGTCTTTGTATTTCAGTGTTTGCTGGTAATGTTTTCTGTGTTAAAGCACAAAACTGCTTTCAGTTTTATTAGTTTGCCATTGCACTCATTGTCATCCTGTTATTGCATGTGTGGTAGAAGGAGGCACTCTTCTCCTCCCCCTTACCCCTCTGTCTGTACCTGGCTATTCAACCAATCCACTCCCATTGTTATCTTTTGAATGTCCCTCCAACCTAGTCTGGGGCCGTTTAGTGGCTGTTTTGGTGAGCAACTGGAACCAGGGCCAGTGAGACAGGATCCGGAATTCGATGGATGCGCTAAGCTAATAAAAATGCAGTGAAACTTTTTCATTTAAGGATTATTTTGTCCGTCCATGTTTGAATGAATAAAATGTTTCAAAACCGGAGACAGAAATCGATGGTGCGCCAGAATTTAAAGTTTTTTGGTGAACACCGGATCCGCGCTCTAGACCGGAACCAGAATCCAGACAAAATTCAGAGTGAACGGAAACCAGGCTCTTCTCCCCTGTACGAAGAGCCTGGTGACGCGAGGCTACTCCAACCCACCTCTGTTGATCATTCATTGGATACAAAAGGACAAAGGGCAGAGAGAACCAATCAGTTCAATCTTTACTGTAAAGAACAGCCCACCTTGTTTCCACACAAATCTCTTGGAGAAGTCGGGAGCTGGATTCGTGCTGGTGTTCAGTCTGTGGATAGTTTGTTTGATAAGTCTTTTCTGGCAGATTAGCATAAACTGCACTTCTTGCTTGTAACATCATGTCATCTAGTTCAGACGGAAATGGTGGGAATATGGATTGGATAGTAAGTAGGAGTGCGAAGCAGAAAAGGGCTGAACGAGAAAGAAACACGATAGAGGGAGACAGACGCGAGAGCGAGAAGTTGGTTGAATGATAGCTAAGGATCTGGTAGCAATACTAAAACAACAAGTAGCATTCAGAATGAAAGGACAGAATTTAAAGTAATAATCGAATTCAGTCAGGATAGTGGGCATTATCATCCGATAAAACTAACCAAAGCAATTGAGGAAGCGATCGGTAGAATTAAATTCGCTAGGATCTTGAACAACAAACGCATGCTAATGCTTGCAACCAGTAAACAGCAAGAAAAGATAGTTGCAATGTTCGATTTGCATTTGTTTTTCTATGAAGTGTAGTGATTGAGCACTGATTCCTCAGAACCCTGGACAGAAGTACTTACTGTACAAGACATTTGAATATGATGTGCACTAATAGGGTCTATGATGCACTTACTGTTGGAACCTATAATTCAGGATTTCAGACTTTGAAGTCATGGTAAATACGGTAACATCTGCCCATAGGCGTTATGTGGCCTTGTATAAAACTCTGGAGCACTGAAATTTTTTATTTATTTATTTATTTATTTTTTTTAAGTGAAGGTGTGGCAGGACAAATTTACACTAGTTGAGCTATTGATGGTGTTACTATAATGTCAAGCTACTTGTCTGTGTACATTTATAATGTAATTGTCACAGTAAGTACTTCAAAATGAGGAGGATATGCCACAGCAAAAGTGACTGGGTGGATATAAAATTCAGAGGACGTATGGCAACACCCAGTTCAGCAGGATGGAAGTAGCTGGGTGTAATTGTCATCATGGTACATTATCTATATTTTTGAAATGTGGGCTTTGAAAATTGTGCCTCAATTCAGCATTTATAAGTCAAGTCTGCATTTCTATGGCTATATATTTGTACAGGAGCCATTTAGTCTTAGTGCTCTGTAATGACCCAGATAGAATTAGTAATGTTGAGGTACTGGAGCCACTTGGGACAAGTGATCACTCTGCTGTTAACTTTGATGTTTCATGGGAAGTTAAAAAGGTGTATTCAAAAACAAAAATTTTCAATTTTAGGCGAGCAAACTTTGACAGGATGCGCTCATATCTAAGTGAAATAAAATGGGAGACACTCCTGGACTGAGTCTGTAAATGAGATGTGGGAAAGATTTAAGGGGGTTTTACTTGATTCACAATGCAAATTCATTCCAAAGGTGTCCAAAAGTAAGCTGAAAAAGCAGAATCCTCAGTGGATGACCAAAAGTATTTGTAGGATTTTGAGGGAAAAGAGGAATCTTTAAGATGTACATAAAGGATAACAATGAGAACACTAAGGCTGAATACTGTAAAATGCGGGCTGTGGTCAAAAAAAGACCTGAGGAATGCTGGAAGACTGTATGAAAGACAAATTGCAGAAGGGGCAAAAACTAACCCTAAGCGCTTCTTTCAGTACTGTAGCAGAAAAAGGAAAGTCAAAGAGCAGGTTAAGTGCATAAAGAATAAAAATGGATTGCTGCTATATGATAACAAGGATATTATGGATGCCTTAAACAGTTACTTTGTTGAGAATTTTACCTCAGAGTGGGTCTTTATTCGGCCAGAGGGCATGTTAAATGCTCAAGATTATTTAGCGGAAATTGAGGTTAGGGATAACGAAGTATTAGACAAGTTGCATAAACTAAAGGCAGATAAGGCGGCGGGTCCTGATCGCTTATATCCTAGAGTGCTAAGGGAAGTTGATGAGATCATCTTTAAGCCACTATCCGCCATCTTCAGACGGTCTTTAGAAACTGGAGAAATACCAAATAATTGGTAACAGGGCAATATAATACCAATATATAAGAAAGGGGACCGTACTGAGCCAGGAAATTACAGGCCAGTCAGTTTAACTTGCATTGCGTGCAAAATATTGGAATCCTAAAAGATGAGCTGGACTTATTTCTTGAACGTAACAGTATCTTGAGGGATAGCCAACATGGTTTCCGTAAGGGAAGGTCATGCCTGACAAACCTTCTGGAATTTTTTGAAGAGGCCACCAAGACTTATGACCAGAGCAGGGCTTATGACATCATATACTTGGATTTTCAGAAAGCATTTGATACAGTACCGCATAAGAGACTAATTTTTAAAATGAGCTCCATTGGAGTTACAGGAGGTATTCTGGAGTGGATTCAAAACTGGTTACAGGACAGAACACAGAGTGGCGGTCAATAGTATCTCATCTGAGCTAGGTATGGTGGAGAGTGGCGTCCCCCAGGGATCGGTGTTGGGACCCCTGCTGTTCCTCATCTACATTAATGACCTTGATAGGAATATTGAGAGCAGATTATTTAAATTTGCAGATGATACTAAATTGGGGGGTTTAGCAAATAGTTTAGAGTCCACTCAAGTGATTCAGGATGATTTGGATAGAATCCAGAATTGGGCAGAAATGTGGCAAATGAAATTTAATGTCGCAAAATGTAAAGTTGTACATGTAGATAAAAACATTAGACGGGATTATTTTATGGGAGGTTTAAAACTGGAATCTGCTCCACACGAGAAAGATCTGGGAGTGATTGTTGACCAAACCCTCACAGGCTCTAGCCATTGTGCCGTAGCAGTTAAAGCCAATCGGATGCTGGGATACATTGCCAAAAGTATTGAGTACAAATCTAAGGAGGTGATGCTTCTTTTGTACAACACATTTGTCAGACCACATCTGGAGTATTGTGTACAGTTCTGGGGACCATACTATAAGAAAGATACAGAGGCTCTAGAGAAAGTTCAGAGAAGAGCCACTAAGCCAATTCCAGGTATAAAACATGAAAGCTATGAGAAGAGGCTGAAGATCCTTAATCTCTTTAGTCTTAGGAAAAGGAGACTAAGGGGTGATTTGATTGAGGTCTTTAAATATGTTAAAGGGATTAAGTGAATTATGTGGGATTCCTTCGACCAAGTGTTGTTAGTAGAACTCGGGGTCACAAATGGAAGTTGACCAAAGGTAAATTTAGCACTGATATTCGGAAATATTTCTTCACCCAAAGAGTAATTTCGATATGGAATAGCTTGCCTGACCATATTGTTGAGGCAGAGACCTTGGGGGTTTTCAAGAGTAGGCTTGACTTAAAGCTAGATACCATTGAGTCATTGAGTATCTGAAGGGATATATTCACAATAGCATAAAGAAACTGGCGAGCGTAGTTGGGCTGAACGGCCTGTTCTCGCCATGCATGTCATGTCATGTCAAGTAAGTCAGAAAATGATCGTAATTCGATGCATTACATTTTCTTTTGTTCAACAAAAGCCGTCATGCGGGCCTCTCCACAGCTCCCCAACTTGGCATTTGGCACCACAAGGAAAGTGATAGCACAGGAACGTACAAGACTGGGTTTGGAAATTCGTGAAGCATCAGGTGTGTAACAGCTTTTCTTCATTAGTGAATACTGTGATTGTACCATACCCAAGATCTACAAATTTAGCGTTTCAGTTTGACAGAGAGCAACTGTGCCATGTGTGCTGCATCAGTTACCCAGTCAGTAACGGAAGGCCCTGGACTGGGTTCTAATTTCATTTGGGTCCAAGTGCTTGTTTTGAACATATTGTGGCTTTAATTGAAAGTAAATATTTAACGACTGACAGGAAATGACATAGCAATGAACAGACTTCTACATTGTTTCATATGTACCCCCCCATTTCATTAAATGTGAAATGGTAATTTCATATTTAACGATAATGAAATATTATTTGTTTAAACCCAAACACTGCATGCATGGTGACTTTATTGGGAAGTTATTGATGTAAAGGTGTGTTTGGCTTTACAGATTCGGTGTGATGGCTGTTGCCGGTGGTTTCATGCTCCATGTCTTCAGATGCACACTGCTGCGTTTCTAAAAGCACGAAGTGGCGAATGGAAGTGCTGCGTATGCAGTAAATAACTCCAGGCAGTTCAGTGCTCCATGTACCCATAGGGGATAGTGTAAGATGCAGTGCTCCATGCACCCATAGGGGATAGCAGCGTAAGATGCAGTGTTCCATGCACCCATAGGGGATAGCAGTGTAAGATGCAGTGCTCCATGCACCCATAGGGGATAGCAGTGTAAGATACAGTGCTCCATGCACCCATAGGGGATAGCAGTGTAAGATGCAGTGCTCCATGCACCCATAGGGGATAGCAGTGTAAGATGCAGTGCTCCATGCACCCATAGGGGATAGCAGTGTAAGATGCAGTGCTCCATGCACCCATAGGGGATAGCAGTGTAAGATGCAGTGCTCCATGCACCCATAGGGGATAGCAGTGTAAGATGCAGTGCTCCATGCACCCATAGGGGATAGCAGTGCAAGATGCAGTGCTCCATGCACCCATAGGGGATAGCAGTGCAAGATGCAGTGCTCCATGCACCCATAGGGGATAGCAGTGCAAGATGCAGTGCTCCATGCACCCATAGGGGATAGCAGTGTAAGATGCAGTGTTCCATGCACCCATAGGGGATAGCAGTGTAAGATGCAGTGTTCCATGCACCCATAGGGGATAGCAGTGTAAGATGCGAGTAGTTCTCCCCCGCATCCTTGTCATTGGGCCTCTCTTGGCTCTTTAGTGTTCCTCTGGTCCTTGAGTGCAGCATACTTGAGGCCCCGTCTCTGTGGGTGGCTGTTCAGGTAGGGGACAGCAAAGCCCTTGAGGTGGGCATGCCCCTGCAGCCATATTTGCCATGGCAGCCATATTTTAAATTGGATCGGAACGGCATGTACAAACTTTGGTCTCCTCATCGCTAGTAACATATGCACCAAGTTTCAGCTTTATAGGTCCAGTGGTTTCAGAAGATGATGTTTAAGTTAACACCGTTGAAAGTGGGTGTAGTCAAAGTCCTGAGGTAAAAAAATCAAATTCAAATTTCAAAACTCCACAAAACCCATCAAATACATTTTAGGGCTTGCTTCCATATACCGAAAATCAGCTTAATTGCTTCAAAAACTGCTTCACAATGACCCCATATGGCATTTTCAAGCTGCGATATACTTGAAATCGGAGCTGAAGGCCATGAACAAACTTTGGTGTCAGGTGTCGTTAACATCAGCCGATAAGACGTCACTCACATCAGTGACTCTTCTGAACACGGAAGACATCCGTCAAAACATGTTAAAGGTAGGATAAAACCTTTTCTGTCAGAAAACAACATTAAATCCAAATTCGGTACTACAGACAGTATGAACCTTTTTGGACTATAAACTTTGGTGTCCTCATGGGTAGGAACATATGTGCCAAGTTTCAGCTGTATCGGTTCAGTGGTTTCGAAGATGTTGTTTACGGACAACGCCTACGACGACGGACAGACAGGCCATTACATAAGCCCACCGGACCTTCGGTTTAGATGAACCAAAAACGGAGAGCATTGCCTAAACCACCAAGAGTTCAGTGACGCTCACTCCCCGAAGCACTGTCCCAGCTTGCTTAAATACTCTTCTGCAGAGGTGGGGGGCATGTTCATCATATACTCATGGTCCATTTCTTCATCTGTCTCACTGCTGTTGCCAGGTCTCCATTTTGGCTGCAAGATGCTCTGGGCTTTTATTCTGCAGTGTATGTCACAGATGTTTGTTTAACAAGGGAGACAACTGAACGGCAACTGAACACCTGATGGCTCAGTGCGGAATCAGAGACAAAGTTGTTGGCATGACAATTGGAGCACATGTGAGTGAACCAGCTCAATCAACGACGTGTTTTGCACACGATAAATCTAGTGGTAAAGAAATCATTGGCTCAGAATACAGAGCTAGAAAATATCCGCACACGAGCCTGCAAGATTTCAAGATTGGCCCATTTCAAATCAAACACCACAGCTAAAGAGAAGCTATGCATCATTCCGATGAGCATGGGAATGCCGCAGCTTAAAGTGATTCAGGAGGTGGATACCAGATGAAACGGCACCTTTGCTATGTTGCAAAGACTATATGAACAAAGAACCGCTGGGTGCAGTTCTGGCCTCTGAGCACAGACATCAGGGCTTTGTGCTGAGGTATACGAGAGAACCCAACAGAGCCTCAGTGCTGAGGTATACGAGAGAACCCAACAGAGCCTCAGTGCTGAGGCATACGAGAGAACCCAACAGAGCCTCAGTGCTGAGGTATACGAGAGAACCCAACAGAGCCTCAGTGCTGAGGCATACGAGAGAACCCAACAGAGCCTCAGTGCTGAGGCATACGAGAGAACCCAACAGAGCCTCAGTGCTGAGGCATACGAGAGAACCCAACAGAGCCTCAGTGCTGAGGTATACGAGAGAACCCAACAGAGCCTCAGTGCTGAGGCATACGAGAGAACCCAACAGAGCCTCAGCACAGACCATTCCATCAGGCCACTGGAGCTGTCAAGAGGAAAAGGGAAAGGGTTTCAGGTTCCAAAGCCAAAAAGAAAAATCCTATTTCTTTGTATCAAAATGAAGCAATTATTACATATGGCCTGCATTTATTACATAACTGAGCAGGAACATCTTAAATTAAAATGAACACTGAGCCTTTTACAGACATAGTCCTTATGTTTGAAATTTGATGAGCTGTGCTATTTCTTCAGTCACACTTGTGAAGGGCTGCTTTAATGTTAGTATGCCACCAGAGGTCACTGTTCCTGCTGAGAATGAAGCCCAAAGCTTCAAATAATTTCAGCGCAAATAGAGAGAAAGCCCCATGGTTCTGTGAGCACTTCATCTGCCCATCATTACAATGAACAGAAGGGTTTTGTTTCACTTCAAAAAACATTTCCAATAGCTGCGGTAAAAGTTTGCCATTAAGCTGTCCATTGCATAAATTCTGGTTTCAAACCATTTTTGATGGTTGTTTCAGAGGTTTCAAAACTAGTGCCATCACCCTCCATACCAAGGCTTTGGAGCTTGTGCCAAAAATGTGGAGCACTTCCAAATGTGGCTCCATGTTGAGGCTTGTATTTTCAAAGCGACATGACTTGACTCATGATGTTCGAAGCCTCATTTGGGATGCTGCTTCGAGAAAGGGGTTCACTTTTGGTTGGTGATTCTACTATAAAATGTCCCAATTCTCTTCTGCAACTCGTGGGTTGTCAGTAGTTGGAGTTTGTCATCATTTGCAATGGAGCAAGAAAGTTTTAACCGTTTGGGAATACTTTGATTTGATGTCTTCTAAGATTGCTTAGTTAGACTATTAGGCAAAATTGTTAGACTATTATGTGATGCCATATTCAGACCTTTTCATCAAATGATTTCCATGTAATGAATACTCCCAATTTGACAGTTTTCCCTTTTGTATTTAGGTGAAATGCCTGATCTGGGATGTGCAGCTTGGGTATAACAATAACACTTCCTCCATGCTAAGGTATTATTGCGCCTTACATGAAACCAAGGAAGAGACCAGAGCAGGAACAAGCCAAAGGAGGACCTTTTAAAAAAAAAAAAAAAAAAAATTTATTATTTTTTTTTTTTATATATATATATATATATATATACATACACACACACATATACATACACACATAATAATAATAAAAATAATAATTGATGTGAACTCTATTGTATTTGAATGATTTTGTAGCCTTCTATAACTAATTGGCATTGTTGCACAATTTTGTTTCACAGTTTCACGACATGGTAGTTAAAGACTGCCAGCCATTCAGCCTGGTAGAAGCTCAAGGGTTCAGGGCATTTGTGAACAAACTCATCTCAAAGCACTACAGCTAGTGCCATGGTGGAGGTCCAGCAGTACTTAGCTGAACTGCATTAGCCAAAGAGTAGAGAATCCTTTGCAATACTGGGGGGGGAGAACCTTTGCATCCTAATTTGTATGGGCTTGCAGTTTGTGTCATTGACATGAGTCAAAAGATTTTACTTTAATTTGCATTTATTGGTTTTGTCACTTTCATGCTGCAGGCTTATACTGGCTTATCATTTCCTACAAAGCACAATTCAGTGTTTTCATTGATCATTCGGGGTGTCAAGAGTGCATTCGAGACAAGAAATGAACCACAGCTGAACACTAGCGATGGGTCAAATAATACCGAGCGTCAGTGTGTGTATCGAGCACAAAGGGCGATACAGTGTTGGTGCGTATATCGCTTTAAGAAAAACCACATGACCAACACACTTGCTGTATCGCTTGGCGGGCGAACTTTCAAACTGTTTAAAAGGAAGTGACACTTCTTCGTGCCGGCAGGGGAGGAGACTTTGTTTATTGCGGTTTGGTGAATTTGTTTTTTGGCTCGTCATCACGCAGTGATATGGAACCAGCATCGAGTAAAAGGAAATTTTCTCCAGTCTAGGATCATTTTGACCTCATGACATCAAATCAGATCGCCTTGGCCCCAACATGCTACAAAAACTACTTTCTGAATAAATGTAAACCCTGTCTTCTCCCCTCACATGTTATGTAAACACATCCATTCACTCATTTGATGTCCATGTGTTCAAATGAATGAATCTCCTTCAGCCTCACTACACACTCAAGATCCAGGCTGCCTGCACTGATTTTTCAGTTTCAGCAGAAGTCGCTACTGAGCGATACACCAATACAGAGTCACACTGTCAGCACAGTTAGGGAAATGTGCCACACGCTCCGAGGCCTCATCTACCCTGTGTGGCTGGAAAGCTTCAACACTTCATGAAGCGTCATCTCACCAGCACTGTTCAAAACAGTTTTGAAATCAAATCACTACAGGAAAAAAAAAAAAAAAATCTTTTGAAACACTTCAAAACTTGCTGTTCAAAAACTTTCTCAGATATCTAAAATTGCCATCTCTAACCCAAAGAATACCTCCCTGCTCACAACCAAGAGAAAAGACCCAAACTACTATCCACCCAGTATATAAAGGCACTAAGATCAACCACAAAAAAAAAGGGGTGGTGTCAAGAATAGGGGCTATATATAGTATATTTATTATGCACAAAACCTAATCTTTAACTTTACCCAGTTCTGCGGAAAGACCAAATACATAATTACATTTTACTCAGGGCACTTTACCATCCCAAAAACAAATAAAAAATACATCATACTTAACCCAACTGCATTTCAACCTCCCTCCCCACCTCAGTCCATTTGGTCCGCTCCAAGAAGGCTGATTGAAAACACTAGGTCCTAATCACTAACACTAACTGGTGCAACGCCATGACAGGGACCCACTAGAGAGAGAGAGAGAGACAAACTAGAAAACATGACAAACAAGAACATCCCCAGAGAATAAATCCTTATGCATTAATCAACTAAATAGGATCCAGCTTAAACAGATCAACACGTTAAAAGAACCACTGAACAATACTAAACTTGATTGTTGTCTGCATGCATGTATCTGAGAATGTGTGTGTCTAGGAAATGTACACCTGTTTTGTGAAGGGAAGCCGGCAGCTCCCTCACAAGCATATCTGTTTGAATCTTAAGCATTATCCCGAATGCAGCATTTCCCAAAGAAATTATTCAGGTTATTGGAGCATTCTTTGGACCTGCACTATGTTCACATCACAAACCTCATTGTTCCATTCAGATTTTTTGCTCAGAGCTGATTTGCCTGTTTGACGATTCACATTCATAATTACAACTGACCTGTGTCTATCTGTAGCGTGGATGAATCTGTCCTTCGATACAACAAGCTTATGCACACTGGAATGTTTTTGCACCAACAACAAAAACCGTCATATTTAAGACTCATGGTATTAAAACCTGATTCAAACCAATATAACAAATGTGCTGAAAGCAGATGCATGTATGGGATTTTACCCTGGATGATGGCAAGCAGTTTGTCAGCTGTAAATTCTGAGATCAAGAATGCTGAAAAAGCAGGACAGTTAGCTTTTTAGTTTTTTTAACAGTGCATGCGAACAGGCAAAAAGCCACATGGATTCCGATCTGGCCATTCTCATTCGTGTGAGGCTACGTACCACATTTGAATCCAATCTTCAACCACACATGAAAGTGGCTCAATTCTGATTTGAAGATCGAATATAAAATCAGATTTCTGTCTCTACATAGTCCTGAAAACAGCAGATCTGTGATACATTTAGGGAAGTAATCGGATCTGTGTCACTGCAGCCTTGTAATGTGAACGTAGCAATTTATACAGTGTATTCAGAATCGATCTCAATTAGCCCATTGCATAATTACTCAATACAATCAGCACTAATTGAATTTTGGGATCGAAGGTCCCAGGATCGAGGTCACCATGCAAAGATAGTGGAAGATGGTATTAATTATCCTGAGAGGGATATTGTAGGCGCAAAAATTCACAGAAAATAATTCTGAAAAGGCACTCAGACGCTGGATATCTTGCAGGACTAACAAGCTCAAAATCTGAGACACATGCCACTTCAGTTTGGTGGTACGGTATCGGCAAACCCAGCGACCACTTTGTGTGTTCCACCATCTTGCGGTTGTACTGCATACTTAGAGTAACAAACATTATATTTAACAATAAAGCCTCAATCAGTAATTGACATGGCTGGGCGATATGGAGAAAATCAAATATCAAGATATGTTTGATTTAATACCTCTATATCGATGCAAAGGCAATATTGTAAGGTGAACTATTGATGTTTTGATGAAATATTTACATGTGGTCATTTTTGACCAAGCGTCATTAGTAATGTGGATATGATGACCAAGCAGGTACTATGGGCCGAGAAGCTATTGTCGTGGTTTAGTGTCCGTCATCCGGAACATTTTTTAATCTTTTTTTTTTTGGCTCAATGAATTTTCCTGCAAATTTGCCACAGCATACTACTAGATGAAACCTCCGGACTTTTTTAGGATTTTTGATTGAATTATTTTTGTCCATTTTATGGGCCCTTGAAATTTTGGCCCCAATGTAAAAAGATAGGACTTAAAAATTTGTAGAAATTATTTCTCAAAAACTGCCAGATAATTTTTTTTCTAAATCAGGCAATCATTTGACCTGGGTACCCTCAATGTACATTGCGAGCACCATTTTGATTGACGGAATTGACAGAAGTGGGTCTAGAGGGGGCGCTGTACTTTAAAATTGGGTCTTATGGAGAATATGCAAAATGGCCTGTAGAGGCTAAATGGTTGCAGATAGAGATTAAGTTAGTATGATTGAGATATGGCAGGCCCGGGTGCTGTGTCCATCCTTTTATACAGTCTATGGTGATAGCGCATAGATTGTTTGTTTTTATGGGGGTAACACAATATTAGGGCACAGAAAAATGTTCATTACTTTTAAAAGCATGGTATATATGATTGTCTGACACCTTGTGAAATTTTGAGGCAGGAAATGAGTACCTTTTTGTGCTGAGGTCATCTTTATGCTATTTGCATACATTATGCAAATTAACCCACAGGTCTGGACGAAACATGTGAGGACGCGACTGGTTACCCCCACGACGGTCATTTCAAATTGCATTTCTGATCAGACGAGTCCCGATAATTTAGTGCAGACAATTGAAACCGTTATTATGGGTATTTCTCTGCAATATTTCATTTCACTTTCTTTTGAAGTATCAACAGACATGTCATGAGAATTTCATGAAGTTGGCTACCAAATTTTGTAATAAAATATGTCCTTCACAATGCCTTGGCTGACATCAGGACACCACTTTTTCTGTGTTGTTGGACCGATGACTGATTTTTTTCTTATGTATATCTTCAATCCGGGAGTGAATAAATATGAACAATGCAAATCATTTAATTCTCCTAGAAATAAATTTATTGACCATTCTTGTACAACACAGTGAATTTAGTTTAGTATGGAGTGACCCATATAGGAAGTCATATATGACCAATATTTTGGCTTTGATAAAGTTGACCTCAGATGACCTTGAAATAACAAACTTGAGGTCAAGCAAAATGTTACAATTTTCAAAGGCTTCTAGGCTTGAAAATATTGAAGATAGAGACCATAAGTGTATTGAACACTTACAGGAAGTCATATATGAACTTTCAATTGGTGAAAGTTGGCCTTGAACTTGACCTTTGCTGACCTTCGAAGGTCAACCTTCACATAGTGAAATTTCAATGACTTCTATCACCAAAACTTTTACAGAGAGAGGCATATAGGAAGTCTTATATGAACTTTCATTTAGTAACCTTGACCTTGACCTTCAGTGACCTTCAAAGGCCAAACTTTACAGTGAAATTTCAAAGACTTATATCACCAAAATTGTTACAATTAGAGCATGGGTTTGCATTATGGACAAATTTTATCGTTTTTTGGGAAATATCTGATCATTTTGAATTTGATACCAGCAACACGTTTCAAAAAAACTGGCACAAGGGCATGTTTACCACAGTGTTGCATCACGTCTTCTTCGATTGACACTCTGCAACGGTTTGGGAACTAAGGGGACCGACTGCTGTGGTTTTGAAAGCAAAATGTTATCCCATTCTTGCTTTAAGTAGGATTTCAGCTGCTCAACACTTTGCAGCCTCCTTTGTCATATTTTTCGTTTCATAATGCGCCAAATATTGTCAGTAGGTTCCACGTCTGGACTGCAGGCAGGCCACATTGGCACCCACACTCTTTTAAAACAGAGCCATGTTGTTGTGATATGTGCATAGTTTGGTGTTTGGCATGGTGTTGCTAAAATAACCAATGCCTTTTCATTAAAAAGGCATCTGGATGGCAGCAAATTTTACACCAAAACATGTATATTGTCGGCCTGCTGATAAAACCTCGTATCTTCAAAATGATAAACTTTACAGGAGAGCATAAAAAAAGTTTAATTTTGCATGGAAGAATGCAGTTGAGCTGTGTTAGTAGGATGACTATTTTTCTTGGAAGAATATATCCAATCAATGAAATTTTGGATTTTGCAATGTTTATGTTAAATGAGTTTTTGATTCTTATCAAATTGGAAATACAAGGTTTTATCAGCAGGCCGACGATATATCGTTCACCATTAATGGCGTACGCAATCACGGATGCGCAAGTTACCCATGCAATGTGTGCTAATGCACCCCCATACTATCATGGATGCTTGATTTTGAATACTGTGCTGATAACAGTCGGATGGCCCCTCCCCTCTTTAGCCCAGAGGATGTGGCGTCCATGATTCCCAAAAAGAATTTCACATTTGATTAGTCAAACCTCAGGGCAGTTTTCCCCTTTGCCTCAGTACATTTTAAATGAGCTCGGGCCCAGAGAAAAAGGCAGTGTTTCTGGATCTTTTTTACATATGGTTTAATCGTGAGATGGCAGAGATTTAACTTGCATTTGTAGATGCAGTGACTAACTTTGTTTTCTGATAATGGTGCACAGATGTGTTCCTGAATTTATGCAGTGATTTCCACTGCAGATTTCTGTCTGTTTTTAATGAGTGCCGCATGAGGACCTGAAAATCACAGCCATTCAAAATTGGATTTTGGGCTTGTCCCAGAGATTTTTCCGGATTCTAGGAATCATTGAATGATATTATATACCACAGAGGATAAGATTTCAAAATTCTTTGCAATTTTAAGTTGAAAAGGTTGTGCTGCCTTGTCTAAAAATGCCACCTCAATGCAAGGTGATCGTAAAGTCTTTGTTTTCACCTTAATATTGCAACACGAATCAGCCTACAGTAGCAACTTTATTTGTTAGTTTATAATAACATACACAGATGTTATAATGATTTGTGTAAGTCTGATTTAAAGACATCATGCCTCACGACACTATCGTCTAATTATGCCTCGGTGGGCATGCGCAAGCGGGGCGTACGGTAGTAAGTTTGTGTGTCAGTCATTCTGTCTGTTACCGATAGCCGCGACGCCGGTCAAAATCAAGTCCCAGAATATGGCTCTATGGGTTAAATGCCATGATCTCTTGTATTTAAATTTGCCAGATTTTTGAGATAGAGCTTTGTTTTCGAGTTATAGCACTATTTGATTACCAAGATGGCTGCTGCGAGCGATCAAGACTTTAACGAAGAAAAAGCTCTTCACAGTGGATTGCTTTACAACCTGTGAATTTGATTTATATCACAGCAATAGTTACTGCTGATGGCAAAACTTGACAAACGGAGCATAATGCCGACAGTGATTCATGTAGACACACATTGCGCACTGTGTTAAATACAGCACTGCGTGGATTTTCGAACTTACTGCTGTATGAACTTTGTAAAACATCACAAATGATTTCTCCCCCCACACGGTA
Organism: Gymnothorax javanicus; assembly: GCA_029692085.1. Lineage (NCBI taxonomy): Eukaryota > Metazoa > Chordata > Actinopteri > Anguilliformes > Muraenidae > Gymnothorax > Gymnothorax javanicus. The sequence continues at coordinate 104,712,403 of CM056200.1, forward strand.
AGTGTACAAATGAACAATGCTTTCAGTTATTGCTGGGTTTCACTAAGCCTAACAACCGCAGTCTCGCTAAGCGGTCCTACGAAGCTGCTTATCAACCGGCCACTGGTGGGTAAATACTTGAGAATAGCCATGTTTCCATCCACACATTCTTATGCGAATTAAGTCATATTGAATAAAAAATGCCTTATGGAAACGGTGAAATTTGACTTGATTTTCAAGATATCGACATTAAGTTTATACGGTTGATCTCATCGGATTTTCTTCTTGTTCGGTAAAAGGTTTATGCGATAACTGCTGATGGAAACATTATTTGCCGAATAAATCTGCGACTGCATCGTGACGGTGTTTCGATGCCATCGTTGCCTTCTGATAATGGTTTGCATGTTGCTAATAGCTGGCACATAAGCACTATTACAACTTGTGCAATTATCATCATTTGTTGGGAGACACGATCCATTATTGCTAACTAGTTCATTTTGTTGGCTACCACAATACTTCTGTTCACTCGAAGGTTCTGCGATTCAGTGCGAAAATGAATGGAAACAGCTTAAAATGTCAGAAATCTATTCGATACACCGATTTGATCGCATAGCAGCAAGTGACGTCATTACGCATAAGTTTTTATTCGCTTTAATGCTGTTACGTTGAAATGCATTTTCACCGCCTTTATTCACATGAATATTTTTGGCGAACTTCAGATAATTCGATTGACAAGTGGATGGAAACATAGCTTATGTCAAGCATAGATGCACAGCTAGGGCACTCTGACATGTCCACACAGAATTATATACTTTCATTAAGGGACATACTTGTCACTGCTGTAAGCACCGAGGCATCAGCACCTTCAGTGCTTTCATTCTGTCTGTTACCAGGATAGCCGCTACGCCGGTCAAAATCAAGTCCTAGAATATGGCTCTATGGGTTAAATGCCATGATATCTTGGATGTAAATTTGCCAGATTTTTGAGATAGAGCTTTGTTTTCGAGTTATAGCACTATTTGATTACCACGATGGCTGCTGCGAGCGATCAATACTTTAACAAAGAAAAAGCTCTTCACAGTGGATCGCTTTACAACTTGTGAGTTCGATTTATATCACAGCAATAGTTACTGCTGATGGCAAAACTTGACAAACGGAGCTTAATGCCAACAGTGATTCACGTAGAGACACATTGCGCACTGTGTTAAATACAGCACTGCGTTGATTTTCGAACTTACTGCTGTATGAACTTTATAAAACATCACAAATGATTTCTCCCCCCACACGGTAAGTGTACAAATGAACAATTCTTTCAGTTATTGCTGGGCAACACTAAGCCTAACAACCGCAGTCTCGCTAAGCGGTCATACGAAGCTGCTTATCAACCGGCCACTGGTGGGTTAATACTTGAGAATAGCCATGTTTCCATCCACACGTTCTTATGCAAATTAAGTCATATCGAATAAAAAATGCCTTATGGAAACAGTGAAATTTGACTTGATTTTCAAGATATCAACATTAAGTTTATATGGTTGATCTCATCGGATTTTCTTCTTGATCGGTAAAAGGTTTATGTGATAACTGCTGATGGAAACGTTATTTGCCGAATAAATCTGCGACTGCATCGTGACGGTGTTTTCGATGCATAATGGTTTGCATGTTGCTAATAGCTGGCACATAAGCACTATTACAACTTGTGCAATTATCATCATTTGTTGGGAGACAGCTAGGGCACTCTGACATGTCCACACAGAATTTTATTGCTTCATTAAGGGACATACTTCTCACTGCTGTAAGCACCGAGGCATCATCAGTGCTTTCATTTCAGCATTTTCAGGAAAAGCCAGTGTGTACATGCAATTATTTGCCAATAAGTTGGAAAAGTGCACAAAAAAACTGTATTTTCAAGATTTTTTTATTGATATTTAAGATGTGAGGGAAGAAATAGAGCCCAAGATTGTGGGATTTGTGCATGTGCAGAACCGTGAGGTAGTATATCTTGACAGGTAGCAGAAATTGACAGAACACAGACCGGGAGGGAATGACAAACACGCTTGGGTCTGCAGCAGCCTGGGTTGCGTTTCCTGAGGGCACAGATGCTAACTTATATAGCAAGAATCATTGAGTGAAAAGATTAACTATGTCGGTTGTTAACATAGTTAGCAAATGTGCTTTAGGGATACTTCACCGATTTTCAACCAGCATTGTAGTATTACAATGTGGTCGGTTTATGTTAATAAGCAATGACTCACTTTTGTCAACATTGCCTGGACCAAGAATTTTCTGTTTATTAGCCAGACACTGTCCGCTTGTTCATTTAAGGTCATCTGGTGCACCGTTTCTGGTTCTCCGGCAGTTAAAATGAGGTACAGATTGTGCAAACACATTCTTAGCATACTGCTGGATTCCAAATATAAATTATACTGCTCACAAAAAGTAGGGGATAAAGAAAAAAGATAAATAACACTGAAAATATACTTATTTGGCAAGCAATTCAAGATGAAGTTCATGACATTTTATCATCACTTAACCCTTTCGCAGGCACAGCGACATTTTTGTCGTTTTAACCAACGTGTTTTATAAAGTCTTCTCTCATTGGCCGATTGCGGGAATTCCCTTGTTAGTTACACTCATTACCATTGGCTGTCTCTCAGGTCACCCAGCACTGTATTTTTAGCCGTGAACGAGGCATGGGATTTCCTAAAAACGCTAAATACGAGACTACTTCCGGGTCAAATTGTGGGACATGTGAACATGGCATCATTTAGTACAAACAGCCGGCATTCTAGCCGTGTTTCTAAACGAAATACAACGTGGATGAAGTTTTTGCTTTATTAAATGACTCTGACGATGAGTTTGAATATCCAGAGAGCGGGAGTGACTTGGATCCAAACGATTTTAGCGATTCTGGAGAGGATTAAAACATAAAAACATCAGTTATGGGAAACTTATTATGAGATTTGGTGTTATTTTATTGTTATTTTGAATAACAATCATATTTTGGTAAAAACCCAAAATTAATCCGTCCGTGGGGGTATGCATCTGGGCCAAAATTTGCCTGCGAAAGGGTTAAGTTATTGAGAATTTTTTCTGGAGGAACAGAATGTCACATGGGGTGGTACCTCAAAAGTCACATAGTGTACAGTAATGAGTTTGTCTGCCATTAGCGTCCAAACTAGCATCACACCGACGGCTCATGCTCCTATTGAGACGACCAATGTCACCTTGAGGAATTCTCTACCACTTTTCCTGGGGTGCCACGCCAAGTCCTGACAGGGTGGGTGTTGCCGTTGCAAACATCGTCCCAGCATATCCCATATGTGTTCTTTGGGGGAGAGGTCAGGGGACATTGCAGAACAGGGCGAGGTTTTAATTTGGTGCCTTGGGAGATGGTCAAGGATGACACTTGCACAGTGAGCTCTGGCATTATCATCTTGGTGGATGATGAGATGATGATCTACGTCTGTGACGACGTGCAAACGGAAGCACATGTGGAGTGATGATGTTGTCACGGTAGAACACCCCTGTGACTCTCCCATGGCATATGTGGAGGTCAGTCCTTCCTGTCATAGTGACTCTACCCCACAGCATTACTGACCCTCTCCCATGCCAATCACGTGGAATCATAGCGGCTTGCTCATAAGGATGACCGTCACTGAAGTTCAGATTGAACCGTGACTCATCGCTGAATATTGCACGTGAATATTGGGCATTGCTCCATCGTCGGCACCACTGTCTCCTTGTCTGCCAATGGTGATCTGAGAGAGGCAAAGGGATGTATGGCTACCTGGCTCGCAGGATGGCAGCATGCAGACGGTTTTGTGTGGTCTGCCTTGAGATGAGGTTTCCTGTGGCCTGTAGATGCTCTTATTGCAGTTGTGTCGCGTTCAGTCGCCTGTCACGCAGGGCTCTATTGACGATGTGGTGGTCATCTTGCCTGGCTGTGCATTGTGGATGCCCTTTTCAAGGTCTGTTCTGGACTCTACTGTTGGCAACATAGTGTGCCCACAATCGGCTGATGACGGACTGCAAGACATGCAGTTGTCTGGCTGTGTAAGCCTGGATTCTTTTGGCCCGGAGCATCCCTATGGCCTGCAATCCTTTTTCTTCCCGGAGTCTTCTTATTGTCAAAAGTGGTGAAATGATGAATCAGTGTGGTTCTAGGCATACTTTTAGACCCATATGTGCACAAAAAGCATGTGCATAACAGCATTTGCACCCTGAAGGCATGTGGGGGGGTCCCCTCTTTGACAGTCAAAGATGTGTGTGGCAAGGAATTCTCCTCCCGTGGCAATAATAGTAGATCGCTACAAGCTTACGCAGTGGAACAGAGGAAGCTTCCGATTCCAGCGCTATGAGAGACAGCGTACAAAAGAACCGGTAGAGGAACAGATAGTCAAGGAGCAAAAAACGGCAGATGGCCAAGAACCATATATATATTGGTGCGATCTAACAGCGACAAAATAATGGGCTACATTCAGTACAGAAAAATAATTTAATTATAAATAGGTCTATGCACTGGCACTCAGCAACAGTAATTTTTTTTCCAGAGATAGCAGCATTTCAGAACTCTTTTGCGAATGAAGCCGCTTTCACACTGGACGCGAAACAAATTTTTCACACGACACATTAAATTCAAAGTCAATGCAAAGACATGAATACATGTGTTTTGCAGCGCGTTCACACAACTTATTGTAAAAAATAGACAGCTGTCTGATTGGAAAATGTAAACGGACGAAACCACGTAGTAGTCACCAAAATTACCTTCATTCGCTGATGAGTTCTGAAATGCCATCGCCGAGTGCCAGTGCATAGACTTAATTATAATTAAATTATTTTTCTGTACTGAATGAAGCCCATTATTTTGTTGCTGTTAGATCACATGGGGGAGAGAAGCCGTGTCTTCAATTGCCACTTGATTATTCTTGAATTGGAACACGTGTTAATAAAGGAAAACCATCTAGAATTATCCAGGACTAATTGTTGTCAATAAAGGGATGGATATTTGCCCCCGAATTTTCAGGCTAGCACCGGCCTTGACCTGCCATTACGAGTTATCTCGTAGTCGGCAGTCAACGTGTTAACCATTTCCACCAAAACGAAACACAATTCCGACACCAAGCTACTCAATGAGTTTGTAGCAAAAACACACAAACGGTGTAAGCGTCACTAATGTGGAGCAAGCGAATCAAACTTCCACCGAAAAAAAAAAAAACGTATCCGATCTCGACTTTTTTTTCGGCTTTATATTCGCCAGAACAATTTTCAAAGGTGAATGAAATTCTGCCACGGCAATACAGAGAGATCGTTTGTTATACCAGACACGTTATAGTGCATTTCGCGGTGGCTTTCACCGCAGTAGGATCAGAGAGCTAGCCCACACCATAGCAAAGTACCTGGCTGACATGGATAAGTAAAACGATCGTTTCACGGCAGCAGTAAACAAACCCAAACACGTACCCTAAGCTCCGCAAAGCCTGTGTCTGGTCTAACTGCAGCCTTATCAGCCCAACTTTGCAGACACGCACAAACCTCTCCGGCTAGCTTCAACTGTAGCGGCTACGGTCAGGTAACTTTATGATGACACTACCACCTTGATGCTAATCAAAGTAACACAAGCATACCAATCTGAATTACTGCATAGAAATTAACGAGGAGCATTTTTTAAGTAGCACGGAACGTGAACTAACATACGGTAGTAACCGAGCGGTCATCATAATAACAGAGACAAACGTTACCTTCAATACAGGTTTTACCAACAGTAAGTTCTGTTACCGTGAACAAGTATGAAAAGTTAGCTTCAAATGAGGTTTATTGTCACACGCCTTCTGTTGAATATCCCCTGATATTACTGTTACTCTATTAACACAAACATTAGCAACAGTAACTTAAAATACGTTAGCCGCAGTGCTACAGCCACATTCAATAGGCTATCACTAGGGGTGTAACGATTCTGAACTGCGGTTTTTTAAAGCGTAGTTCCACCACTTGCTGCTATGGGGTGAACAATCGAGCTTGCCCTTTTCCTTTATTAACCTCGATGCAGTCCTGAACGAAAGTGCTGAACATCAAAGGGCATCTGAAATGCTTCCGGAAGAAAAACTTGACTGACATCAGTATTTTTCGGAGCCAAGTAAAGGACTACAGAATTGTCTCCTTTTAACCAATTAGGCTACTCTAATCCTGTCCCTAGTGGCAGCAGGTGGTGTTACTATACTTTAAAAAAACCGCAGTTCAGAATCATTACACCCCTAGCTATCACGTTATGTAGGCTTATGGAGTAAAGCAACACAAAATGGTAAAATTTACTGCTTCCGCGCCTGTGAGTCACGGACAGTTGCTACCGATCCAGGCTTTATCTTCAGATATTTTACAAAGCCTGTGTTTGAGGCCAGTTGTTAGTGCTAACTATCGTTAGTGGTCCTGCTAGCCACCCATGACATGTTAGCTTCACTTACATTATTTGCTGTTATATCATTACTTACAGCTTGTGGCTCCGAGCGCTTGATCGATGCAACTGCTCTAGGTTTGAGAAGCAGCTGAGATGAATATCCAGCGTCGAATTATCCTTTATTGAAATGCCGAGCACAAACAGCTAACATTCTCCCCTAATCTGGTAAAACCTACTAACTCACTTTTTCATGAAACTGAGAAAACTGAAAACAACTTTAGTCCTTCAGGATAAACTCGCTGAAAAAAAAAAAAGAGAATGGGAATTCTCATTGACAACTGTAGGTACTTTATTTGGTACTAGTTACTGCAAAAATGGGTCAGTTTCCGCTAAAAAGTGAGTTACTAGGTTTTACCAGATTAGGGGAGCATTCCCTTTGAGTGTGGCTGTTTGCCACCAGCAGACAAAAAAGCTACTCACTGATTTCTGGTGGCATTGTCTTTTGGAAGAGAAAATAGTGCTTTTGTTTCACATCCAAAAAAACACGGACGAGCAGCTTTGGGAGACATACTGACGAAACTGCACCTCAAATGATCCATGGTTCTTCTCCTTCTTTTGTATTTCCAGAGGTGTAGATGCTACTAAGGCGTAATATGATCCGTGGTTGTTTGTGCCTGCTAGAATAGTTTCCGGGGTGGGCAGGTCCAGCGACGTGATTGGCTCTGGCTAGGTCTGTACTAATTGGACGGCACAACCTGACGTCAGGTTTTGCCCAGATCCCGCGAAGATCTCAGGATGAGCTGTTGAGAGAGGAAATCACATTCAGGAAATCACGTTCTCGGATTACGGCAAAACCCCTGTATCATATGTTTAATAACTTTACAGAGGTTGAATATGGACATCCAGCATTATAACATTACTTGTATGTATTAAACGAAGCATCAGCATAATAGGTCCCCTTTAAGATCAGCTGATGATGATCCCCAAGGCCACGATTGTTAACCTATCATTATTTCATGCCTTTTATTGGATTAGCCTGCTGCCTGTATGTCGACAAAACTGACAAGCTATATTCCTTATCGAAAGTTGATTGAATACAGTGACTCATTCAATTCGATGAATCACTGTATTCAATTTGAGTGTTTTGTCTGGGGAGTTTTTTTTTATAGCTATTTATTTTAGGGACTTATAGTCATGAAGCGACAACGTTTTGCGCCAATGTTTCTTAGGGTTCAGCAAAAATATGTTTCCATTTTAAAAGTAAAACGCCGAAAAACGGGAAATGGGATTCAGAGAACGTTAGCTTTGTGTAGGCAGTAACGTCTGCTCAGCGAGATAAGTCATAGGTATGATTGCTAGCAAAGTTATCTGTTTGAACAGTGCTTACGTTAGTTCTAGCGCTTTTGATCTGGCTGGAAATATTTTAATGGGGCAGTATTCATAAAATAAATAAGCGGAACTTGTTCAGGCAGGAAACTCAAGTCATTCTACATCACCTGACGCGGTTTTGCGTCAGTAAGAGTACTATACTCCAGTCGCAAAGCGGCAACAGCAAAGAACCTATTATGTTGGTCTATTTAAGCACAATCAAATCGATCACCTTTGCTGCTCAATCTGATGCCTCACGTCCAAGGTGAGAAATGTTTTTTGCTTGCCGCCTCCACCTGTTTGGTTCTGCTCTGTCTGACAGTGGGGGGATTCTTAAGTTCTGCTCCCTACCTGATTTTCTTGTTGTTTAGTATGTTCTTGCTATATCATGGTAGAGAGCACCTCCAGAGCAGAACCTTCCGCCAAACTACAATGTCATTACATCTACACATCAATAAATTTGTTCAATCCTAATACATGAGTTTACCTGACTGAACTAATACTACAATTACAGGAGATCAAAAGGGGACATTTCCTGAACGTCTGATTTACATCTCATTCAAATCATTGCTCCAGGACCAAAGGAGGACTTTTTATGAACATCAACAAGGTTTCCGCACCGTCGCCCAGAGGAAGTTGTGGTGGAGACCAATTAGGGACATCATAAATGTCGGCGGGATGTTTCCTGTCTGCTATAGTTCCCAGAAGTGTGAAATATGCTTACCAGCGGAATAAAAAGCAGATGCAGCCACTGTCTAATTTCAGTTGCAAACACACTTTCTGTTGAGACTGGTAGAACCTAGAAATCAATGTTGACTAGACGGGAGGTAGAGCTGAAAATTCCTGCCTGACTTAATTGTCTCAATGTTACCTGAAAAGCGTAGACAGTCTTTGTTTGTAATATTGTGAATTGACAGCGTAGTCTGTCGATGTCTCCCCTGTTAGAAGTCAGTCTCGCTCACCCAGCAGTCGATGTTGCTTTCCTTGCAATAAACTGAAATTAATAATAATCCTGCCAGGCTATTCAAACAAGATGGCTGTTCTTTTGAAATAACCAGTGCTCTATTTGAGCAGGTGTATTGGTTTAACCTCCACAAAAAGTAAACATAATTGGTAGGATACAGTTTCATCTTTCACACAATTTGAGCTATGCCCACATATGCTGCTTTTAATAAATGCAAACTGATCTCAGCACTAAAAATGTTTTCATGAAAGATTTAAAAAGTGTCACAGTCATTGACCTGACGTGCTCGTCACCTTCCATAGCTTGATTTAAGTCTTTTCTGTTTTATCAAAACAACCACCAGAATCTATCCGGGAAGGCAAACATCTGTAATTTCTGGTGGCCAACGGGGGCAAATGCACTGCAATGGCTCAAACATCTCCAGTTTGAGAAAGGCGCTGCAAAAAACACTTGCAAACCACAAAGGCAAAAGACCCAATCGGTTTATGGACATGAAAAAGCGAGATTTGGAGATCGATTGAGCACTGGACATTTTGTGTGGCAGAAGAAACCCTGCAGACCACTAACTAACCTGCAGTCAGTGAGAGGAGAACAAAGATTTGGATGTACTACACTCACAGCTCAAAAAGGGAGAATTAGTTGAAGCAATAATTGAGAAACTTCTGCTGTCAAAACAAACATTTGCACGTGACAGGCTAACCATCCCCATTTACAGTCCGTTCTTTCTCAACTACCACAATAACCGGGTCACTTAAAACGTCCGAAAACTAGGTTGGCACGGTTTTCATTTCAGCTGTTTCTGCACAGATTTGCTTGCAATAATCATTTAGTTACTTCATGATTTTGATTACATAATCTCTTGCTATATATAGCCAACAAAGTTGAATTTGCTTGCCAGTTAGTTTTGCTGACGTGAATTAATGTCATTAACAACAGGATGATTGGGTCCCACGCCATAAGTCAGTTAATAGCTACAGGGTTCCCGACAAATGATCCTAGCCTCATCTCAACATGGATAAGTGCACAGGTACACATGTAAAATACAAGGCCAAGACATAGCCGAACAACAACATCACTACTGCTGGACTGAGCGCAACACATTTGATTTCGGATTCTCATTTGAGCTGAAAACAACAATGTCGAGGACTTACCTTGACAATATCTTGCTGATATAGCCTTTCAAGTCTGCGTTGCGCCAAAGGAGTCAATGCTTTTAGTTTTAGGAGAAGACTAATGGAGCTTAGTCAGGGGGAAATAATTCCGGATCCAACCTCCACTTTTTTTGGATTTTTATTAGTCAGAACAATTTTAAAAGGGGGTGACAATATATTTTGGGGGGTTTTATAAGTGAGAAGGGGGTTTAGAATTTAATATTAATATTTAATATCATGAATGCATATACCGTGCATGCCATAGCATCCCGGTGTGTCATCAGTAATATGGCTGCTGCCGTTATATGCTACTACCAGGAATAGCAGCACTAGAAATTAAACTCTAAATTTTCTTTACTGGATGAACGCTTGATGTGTTTACACACCGGAATGTTTCTCTGGGTACCCAAACATCAAGGTAAGCCGAAAAAGTACTGATTTCATTCGATTTTGGTGGGGGTTGAATACAGAATTCTTAATCGGGCCATCTAGACACAAAATGTACGCTGCACACCCTAGAATGTTCCTTGGGAGCAAGAATTCTTCCAGTGTATCCTCTGAATAGACGCTGCTAGCTGCCTTTTACCACAGGGAAAGAACCTAATATTCCCCCCTTTTTCAATGCGATTTGTGCATCTTCTGCAAAGACTGTGCGCGCAACCCAAATCTCGCTTTATCCGAACTGGGCCTCGTTTTCCAATAACGATCGATCGTAGAGCTCTACGAGGGTTTGCTACGAGCAATCTTACGAAAATTCCTTGTTGTTAACGCGCATTTCCCAAAGCAGTTCTTACGCAGGAGCGCGCGCTCATAAGTTAAGTACGTCGTAACTGATTTCTGGCCACAGTCACTGATTTAAATGTTAGCTTGTGTGAGCTACGTCCTTTAGTTAAAATAAAATAATCAGTGTTGGGGGTAACACATTACAAAGTAACTAATGGAGTTGTTGCTGAATGCAGCACCGCCTTGTGTAAGTCACGTGATCCCTGAAGGTAACCCAGAAAGATGACTTTTCCGACAAGCAAGAAAACAATGTAAATGAAGTTTGACTACACTGGAGCAGATTTAATTTCAATAAAAAATGCAAATAAACAAACTTATACAAAGATGAAGTAAAAAGAAGAAACACTGCAGTAATTACTTATATAAAAAACCTGCTGCCCTTGCTCCATAAGATCGTATGTATAACCAGAAAATAACATGCATGGAGACTGACAAATCAAGTTTCAATATAACACGGACACACTGGGCTATTGTGTTTAGTTTAGGTAAAAACGGTCATCATGTGCTTTTCGCCGAGTTTATTCCCTAGTGTATATGCCGTATGACCATGTTGCTATTAGGAAACATACTGTATTATGCATATTTATTGCCCCTGATACTGGTTGCGTTCGGGCTCAAGGGGATAATATTTGTATTGAACATATTTTTTCAACTAATTTCTTTAAATCTTTAGTTTGGCTTTGAAAAAAGTTTTCATTGCAACAAAACCGTTGACTTACTTGTAAAGTTCTGATACATGAAGCAGCTTTCCTCAAAGTGCTCTGAACAAAAAACTAAATGCTTGGTAGGTTTGTAAGGCTTTGCACAGTCAATTCTTTTCAGTTTGACAAGCCATTGTTTCAAAAGGGTGTCCTTATTTAATGGAAATTGATGGAAACTTATTTTGCCATATTTCCATGATGATTTCACGGCATCGTTCTTGGTATAACTAACAGCAGCACAAGACTTTCCCATTTTCGCTATGCTGTGATCAACATTTGTGTACGTTTTGCTTCGGGGATCATTTGACCACGTATGTAGGTTGCAACAAGCTCATTACTGTAACCAGATTACATTCATCAGTAACGCAGTAATGTAATGCATTTTTTGGTAACTTCAGTAATCACATTATAGTTATTGACAAATAAATTACCTAGTTACTTGCATTTCTTTAAATTCTTCAACTTTCGGCTGGACGGGAGGCCAGAAAAACAACTTCTTCTTCTTCTTCCTTTTGAGTAATTTGGCAATTGAGACCGAGGACAGAAAAACAAATCAGACGTCCTTTTTCATGTGTGTTTATTCCAGTACTGTAGCCTTGTACTTGACTCACTTTTCTGTGAAGTGCTGTTTGGGCTGATTTTTACAACTTTGCTGTTGGCTTTGCTGTGTTAAAGAGCATGAAAGAGAGATCTTGTTTGTGTCCTCCTTACTATAATAAAGATTTTTGCTGATCTGGGCACATGCCAGGTTTTAACGTGATACGGTTAATTAATTAAGTTATGGTGAATTTCAGATGATGGCGCGGAGTAATCCAAAAGTAATGTAACTAGTAGTGTAACTATTTACTTTCAGCAGTGAGTAATTAAGTAAAGTAAGGGATTACTTTTTTTAAAAAGTACCTTATTAAAGCATTACTTTTTTAGAGTAACTACCCCAACACTGAAAATAATATATGCATAAAATAGTAAGAATAAACGGAACATATTACACAGTGGAAGTATAGTGTACGAAGTATAGGTGATGTGCCTGTAACGGCTGTTCGGCTGAAATTGATTGATTGATTTACTTTGGTTCATTTTCAATGGACAAAACAAAATAGAAGAAAGAAAAAAATTAATAGTAATAGACGGAAAAACAAAGGGTGACTATAAATCATAAATAGTTTTTCTGAAGCCAGAGCTTGTTAATCAAATTGACCAGTACCATAAATGCACAAAATAGCCTAACATAACACAAATCAGACTATGCATCATAAGCTGTTAGTCCAATCATTACACTGGCTCCACATAAAAACCTGCAACACACAAAATTCATAATCATCAGAACGCGATAAAAACGGTTTGATAATTCATCTTTGGTTAAAAGCAAGCAGAAAAGCAGGTCAAAATTTGACCACTTACAAATTCCTTGGTCATGATATCTCAAGAACAGTTTGACCGATTCCATTCATCTTGTCAAGGTGTATTAGGGGCGGGGGACATAGTATTCAGTCCGTGCCTGGTGGTCCGTCCGTCCCCCATGTTGTGAAAGTTATCTCAAGAACGGTTCGAATTCCATCCATCTTTGATGTCAAGGTGTATTACTAGTATTCACTCCGTCCGTCCGTCCATCCGTCCGTCATGTCCCATTTGTTGTGAAAAAAAAAACGGTTTCCATTCATATGTCATTGCATGATGCAATTATTCTTAGAAATCTCAAGTTTCTTCAGCTTGCTCAGTGTATTGCATCCGCCCGCCCGTTTACAAAATCTGTCCGTCTGTCCGTCCCTTGATGACAAATGAAGTGATTCTTTGTGGTTCGACCGATTCAAATTCATCTTTTTGTGTCAAGGTGTTTTCAAACACGTTTCCATAGATTGTATTCCGTGACCGTCATTTTGTTTTGAACATTCCTCTTTGGTCATACTTAGTGGTTGTGAACACGATTGTCCATTTTCATCTTTGGGGGTAGCTTTGTAGTCCATCCGTCCGGCCGCTTTGTATTGTAAAATCTACCAAGTCTTTAAATTATAATACCTTTAGCTGGATAAATAATGGATTGGTCTTTTTCGTGGCTTGAACCCCGGAATTGCCGCTTGCGGCTATATTTTGTATTGTAATCTACCAAGTCTTTAAATTTTAATACCTTTAGCTGGATAAATAATGGATTAATTGGCTCACGATTGGGTTTTCCACTTAGAATTCGTATGGCTCTCTTTCGTAGGTTTCGTAGAAAACAGGGTTAGTATTTGTTTTATATGTGTTACCCCATAGCTCTGCACAGTAAGTCATATATGAAGCTATGAGTGAGTAGCAAAGTGTGTGCAATGATTTCTGACAAAGGAAATCTTGAGCTTTATTCAGTATTGCAATAGATTTTGACATTTTTGCTTTGACATGATTTATGTGTGACTTCCAAATCAATGTACTGTCAATTGTTACTCCAAAAAATGTTTTTTCATGCACCATATCTATTTCTGCATCATTAATAAGAATAAACAGTAGTATCATCAGCAAATAAAATGCATTTCAATGACCTTGAAATCAAACATATGTCATTAATATACAAAAAAAACAGCAATATTCCAAAAATCAAACCCTGTGGCACCCCACACATAACCTTCAAAAGGTTTGGATTTGAATTTTTAATATGGGCATACTGGTACCTGTCTTCTAAATAACAAGCCAGTCAATCATGTGCCAGTCCTCTGATACCATACTGCTGTAATTTAGATGATAATAATGTATGGTCAATAGTGTCAAATGCTTTTTGTAAGTCAGGAAATATCCCTACTGTATATTCATTTCTCTAACTTGCATTTGTAATTTGCTCAACAAAATCTAAAAGTGCTAGTGAGATGGTTAAAGAGCTAAAGGTGAAATCTTTATAACTCGTAGTCTTGACTTTTTTCTAGTCATTCTCCTTGATCAAGTTCTCCAATAGTATGAATAATCCATCTACATTTAAATTCACAGCTTCCATCTTAATGCATTGCTGCAGCTAGGAAAAAGTGCAATTCAGAAAAAAAATATTTTTTTCACTTTATGTAAAAGAGACAACTCTCTCGCTTTTGCGCTTCCTGATTTTTAAAATTACAACAAAGAAAATGGAGATTCGCAACAAATCCACAATTTAACGTTGTTTGAAAATGCAACTTCGTGTTGATATAACTCATTTTATTTTTTGTCTTACCTACATGAGGATCACTGGCCACAGCTGATATTGTTGAATCATGTTTTCCAAGTTCAGGTATAGTAAATTTGAATGACTGATGGTCAAAACATCAAATCAGTCATTTGTTTAAAGGTGTGTTTTCTCTTCCTCTTCAGCTCATCAGTTGCCAATGTGCTTTGATTAATCTGTCTATTGCCCTGAAGAACAAAATAAGAACCCTATCTTGCACGGTTCTTATATTTCTGTCAGCATTGGTGACACATTCAGGTATTATCACCCTTAGTATATAATGGTTTTCACGGAATATCAGAAATTCTGCAAAACCGATAAAACATTCAAAACAATTATGGAAACAAAACACCAGCCTCGAAAAGTTGGTTCTTGCCTCCAGACGAAACAGGCATAATTTCGGATGAAGTGGAGTCAAACAAAGTCAGTTCAACAGATTGAAATGTAGCCTGACTAAAAAAATAAAGTCAACATTTGGGAAGACATTGCTAATAAAACTAGAAAAGTGTTTGTGGGACACCGCAAAAACAGAGCAGCCCCTCCATTCGACCTGCCCTTGGGACACATTTGTAAGTAAATTTCATGAAGAATAATCAAACATATAAAAATATTGTGTCAACAAGAAGTTTTATGTGAGTACATCCATGATCTTGACCGTGAAAGGAATTTGGCCAAAAGTTGACAGAAGCTGAGTCCTGTTCTATAGTTGCTGCATACCAAGTTACAGCTTGGTGTCATAAAATCTGAAGTTATTGTGTTAAGAAGTATTTTGAGGGGCATGGCCAGATTTCATGACCTTGACCTTTGAAGTGACCATTGATTGTGCCAAACAATTTCCCAGCGGTATAATAACTGTGACTGAAGTACTAAATCGGTTCAAGATAGCAAGTTATAGATGCTTCAACAGTAATGAGGTTTTGCTGTGACTTTGACCTTGAGGGGAATGACACCTAAAGTTGATAGAAGCCCTTGCTATATATCAAGTAACAGGTTTCTATCATAAATACTTTTAACTAGCCTTTTGGACGACATTAAGACTTACACCAGAGGTCGCGTTAACCGAATATGTTCCGTCATTGACGGATTTTTTTTTAACAATGACGGAACATTTTGAAGGCCGTCTTTCATTTTGGCAGAATGTAATTCACACCCTCGTCCAATTGGTGGTGGGTGTCATATTGTTTCGAGCATTGTCTTTAATCTGTATGATCCTGTATTCCTCATATTTTTGTAATATGATCATTTGCTCTTCATTTGTAAAATATACTGCTCTGCTGCCGGTAGAAGATTGGTCATATGCTACATATGATTGTTATGTGTTATTGTATGTGTTATGTGAACACACAGATATCTAGGTCGGGAAAGCCCCGGTTGACATAACGAGTTGATAAGCAGCTTCGGAGGACCGCTTAGCGAGACTGCGGTTGTTAGGCTTAGTGAAGCCCAGCAATAACTGAAAGCATTGTACATTTTCACCCTGTTACTGTGTGGGGGGAGAAATCATTTGTGATGTTTTATAAAATTCATACAGCAGTAAGTTTGAAAATCCATGCAGTGCTGTATTTGACACAGGGCGCAATGTGTGTCCACATGAATCACTGTCGGCATCAGCATAATCTATAAATTATTCTGTTTATTTTATTAAAAAATAAACGATTATCATTTTAAAAAATAAAATTACAATGATGGATAATAATTGATTATGGCACAATTTTTTATGCCCCTGTCCATGGTCCGAAAGTCTAGCAGTCTAGTGATGAAAAAGATCCATTTCCGTGGCTGCTTCTTCTTCGTGTATATTTTTCTATTTAAAATCACCTAAGAGCATACTGCTACCTACAGTATAGGAATTTTGATAAAATAACCCGTACTCGGGCACCTGTTTTGAATGTTATCACATGATTGAATGAACGTTATCAGCGCTTATTAGCCCCATAAGAATGGGTTAGCAGGGTCCTGCTACACCTGCTAGATGGTTCAGAGGGCTGTTATCATCTATTCCCATTGTTGATCACCGATACGGTATAGAAGAAGACTCTGGATCCAGTCCAAGAAAAATCCAGATCAGTGAGTTCAGACAATTATCGCGGTATTTTTAGGTAAGTCGATCGAAATTTGAGCAATTAAACTGTGATTATTTAATGAATCAGCGAAAACAATACGGAAAAAAATTTTAAGCTGACATCCCATGAGTTTTGACATGAGATTGCCTTTTGCAATTGTGTTTGCCAGATATTATTGCATGCTTTACCGATCTTTTTGTGGTGCTAACTCGAAGCTACTGCAAAAAGGCTAATTTGTTAGCGGTTAGTATTTCCAGTTTTCATGCTTTTCATGGATGTGTTGCTTATACTTGCCTGCTTTGAGTTTTTATTGGCTAGCGACGTTATGCTGATGTTATTACAAACTAAAGCTTTTTTCGTGGCCAATTTGGAAGCAGGTGAAGTTAGGCTTAGTTGCTGGCTAAATATTAAAACAATGCATCCCGAGTTTCCCCTTAAATTTCCCCGTTAAATTCAAAGTTAGCCTGTAAGAAATTACCTTTTCACTCTGTAAGACGAATTTGTATAGCCGATATTCTGTGTCTGCTTGCTCCAACACTTCATGGAAACTCAAACATTCTAACACAAAATTTTCTTTTGGATCCACTGGAAACATTAGGGTAATGTTAAATAGAAAAGTCCAGACGTGTTGAGCACAGTGTATTAATATCTTTACACATTTCCATGTAATTAAGCCTGATTTGGTATCTTTGGAAACCTTGGGATCTTGACTACAATGAGGTTCAGTGGGTTTGAACAAAAATTGCCTGTATTCCATCCTGCATGAATAACCTTAGGTTAAGAAGGTAAATCAGGCTAGTTTTTACTAGTACATCTGTCACCCGTGAGTATGCGTTTGAAGCGTATAATGATATTTACACCAATGCAAAAGATGCTCACTGCCAAATTATGAGAAATACCTCAGTTGGTTTACTTAGATGTTATCATTCAGGGCTGTGATGGCTTTATTGTATTGTAAGAAAGCAAAAGTTGTGAAGTTGTAGTATAAATGAAGAAATAGAGAATGGGCTCATTCAGTATTTATAATTCATCTGCAGAGGAATGCTTTACCTATTAATTGCCAAATATTTTGATTTCAGATATGGGAAAAGCAGTTGAAAGCACATGCTTCAGGACCGTTAAGGTAAAGGTGGTGAGGACGTGTCTTTCTGGCTGTGCAGAGGTTTTGTATCTTATCTTAGTCAAAGCCCCAAGGCCCCTGGACAGGCAGGCCCTTCAGACCCTTTCACATCTCAACAGATTGAACATGATGATGCGGCACTGAGCTGCAGTTCATGCTCTGAGACCGCCTATAATAAGGCAAAGAAAAGAGAACTGAATGCCTGGGATGCAGTCATGGATCGCATGCTCAAGGTGTCATTTGAATGTTCAGTGCCGATCACTACCCAGTGTGTTGTCTGCCTGGGACACGATGACTGCAGGTGCTTGGAGTGCAGTACCACTGCTGTCTTTTGTGAGGCTTGTCTGAGGAGGTCTCACAAAAATTCATTACACCTTCCTGATAAGTGGAATGGAAGTACAATAGCATGCAATCATGCATAGAGGCCTAGCAAGCTCACAGATTCATTAAGATTTTTCAGAATGGTTGGAAGAGTTCAAAACTTCCTTAAGAGAGATGGATCAAGGATATTATGTTTCATATAAAGCTTGAAAAGGTCAAGTTCACATTGAGGGGGAATAAGGATAAGTTTTCAAACGTATGGAGGCCTTTTGTGAATTACTTTGATAAACTAATGCAATGAACTGGGAGAACTTTTGATATGAGTCTGGAATGGCCCAACATTTGCTCATTGCAGGATGTGATGAAATATGAAATTGCAGGACATTTATTTATTTATTTATTTTTTTTTATTATTTGCACATTTGGTGAACAACACTGCCTGTTTTTTCCCCCCTCAATTGTTTGGGTGTCTCTGCGTCTTTGAGTGTAATTTATCATATTTTTTTTAAAGTATATTTTATCGAGAGAACCGGGTAATGTGGGGTAGGGAGGGAAGGGTGGTAAATTAAACGTTAAAATAGAGATTATCTGACTTGTACACGTTTAAATTAGAAATGCCAATAAAAATATTTTTTATAAAAAAATTTCCAAATGTTTTGGCTCCATACAGTATTACCTAGTTGGTGTCTTCTTTAGTTACTTGTTTCCTACCTCTAACAGGTTTAGAATCTTTCTGACAGAATACCTACTATGAGTCATCTTCCGTGGGGTTATTC